>OX438802.1:2120948-3460725 GCA_949316475.1 Hypomecis punctinalis
AAACAATAATATATTACTGCAGCGGCCAGCAATAGAGGACTTGATGGACGAACGTGTGACAGTGGGCCGAGCTGAAGTCGAGGAACACATACGTCTTTCCTAGCGTCCCAGGTTGTGGCCAAGGGGTGTTACTTTTCCTCCTGCTAAAACGAAGGTGTCTTAACGCGTAAACCAAGCTGTTTTCAGGGTTCCGTAGCTTTAAAGGAATAAACAGAACCCTTATAGGATCACTTTGTTGTCGGTCTGGTCGTCTGCGTGTATGTCAAGACTCTTTATCTCGGTAACGCGTAAGGATATCAAGTTGATATTCAAACTGTATACGTATATCTATGGTCTCTTACAGTTGTGTAGAAGAAAAACTTTTCAGTTATCGTATAAAAAAATTAGAGTCGTTTATGTCGTAAAAAACCGCATATTTTGACACCCACTAAAATAAAAACCTATTGGGTACTCCCCGTTGATATAGAACTATGAAATTTGGCCAGAAAGCATTGTCTCAGAGTACACATATAGGAATAAATCTGAAAAGTCGTAGAACAAAAGTTGTTAGTTTCGATGTACAGAATAAGCCCCTAAAAAGATGCTAATTGATTAGAAATAACCCTGTATAAGAAGATGTTATGTTATAATAATAATGTACCTAATTGATTTCCAGGACACGTCAGCCCCGCCGCACATGCTGCACTACGCGCACGAGTTGGCTCGAAAAGACCTCGACATCACTCAGCTCAGGAAAGAGAAACATATACTGGAAGGGCAGTTCAGGGACATCCAACGAGAAGCCACCATCGAAAAGGAGCGGCATAAAGAAGTCATCAAAACGCTGAAAGAAGAAATTGATAGGTATTGAATGAGGTCTTTTGTGACAGCTGACTTTAAAAAAATGATGTAAAAAATGCTCAACAGATGGCGTTGTATCGTGAGTATACAATTGAGTTCTCTGTAGTACGTGAAACGGAACGTTACATAAACTTTACAATGCAATTTTATTTACGTTCAGTATGAGTGAGACAAGTTTTTGGTAGAATTAAATGTATTGTGGTAATCAATTTACAAAATACTGAAGTGAAAGTTAGACAACGATGTACTAAAGAAAACACCGGTTTTTACTCACGTATAATATCGCGGCCGGGCCGCTGGGAACCCGACCGGTTTCAGAGTAATTAGTACTCCTTCGTCAGGGAATACGCACGCTCCCGTCGACTGTGGGCGTGCGCGCGTAATCCCTGACGAAGGAGTACTAATTATTCCGAAACCGGTTGGGTTCCCAGCGGCCCGGTCGCGAGTAAAAACCGGCGTTTTCTTTAGTATAATGAATTCTCACGCGAGTTTTAATGGAGACAACGATGTTTTTAAACATAATTATTCACATTTTTTTTTACAAGAAATGGAACGATTTCACGTGACGACACACCACAATAGTTGTCAAACATATGTCATCCATCTATGAAATGACTACAAAAACAAATGAACGTGTACAACTTGGTGTACATTCACAGTACAGCGACATCTATTGAACCTATTTTAAACTATTTATTTTTAATTGGCGCCCGTAGCATTTTCGTTAAGATCGATGTCACTTCACATCACTGGCTTTTAGATGAAGGAAAACATCGTGAGGAAACCTGCATATAGTCCGTAGAAGAAATTCGAAGGCGTATGTGAATCCACCAACCTGCACTGGGCTAAAGTGGTAGATATGGCCCAGTCGCCCTTCGTGGGTAGGCCTACGTATTGCAGTGGACTATTAAAAAGGCTGGTAGTATTTATTTATTTCTTGCATTATGCTGGTACAGTACAGAACAGATAGGATCGATAGGTATAGAAATAGCTAAAGCCTCAAAGTAGCTCCAACTATCCATGAACCATAGGATATCTACTGCTGGACATAGGCCTCCCATATGGTTGGGAGCGGCTTGCATCTAGCGCGATCCTGCGGTCTTGATGAGGTCGTTTGCCAACCTCGTAAGTGGATGCCTTTGCGTTGGCCGGTACGTGGTCTCCACTAGAGAACTTTTTGGCCCCATCGGTCATTAGTCTTCCGTACCTAATTTGTGCCCTGCCTACTACAATTTTAACCTTGCCAATCCGTTGGGTTATATCTGTAAAGGTTCTTCAAGCGATCTTCACATTTCTAATTTGGTCTCGCATAGAGACTCCGAATATAGCACTCTCCATAGACCTTTGGACTACTAAATGAAATGATTTTTATCGTGCTTCACACACTAGGAAATTATAGAATCTTTCTTTCTGTGATAAAAATTTCCAAAAATAGACGCGTTTGCAGGATTTGAACCTGCATCTCTCTGGGATTCCGGCCCAGATGCTTTATCCAATTAAGCTAGAAGAACGCTGCACTGCGAAGCCGCCAAATTAGTGAAGTGTTTTTCATTCACATCATCAAAGCATCTGGGCCGGAATCCCAGAGAGATGCAGGTTCAAATCCTGCGAGCGCGTCAATTTTTGAAATTTTTATCACAATAAGAAAGTCTAAAGTTGATAGTTTGGCTATATTAATCTATACGCTATATACATTTATTTAAGGATAACGCACTTATACCGTATCTAGTTGTTTTCCATAGGCGCCTGCTACTACCATCCATATTTATATCTATTTATACCATTTATTTTTATTTGTGGACATTTTATATTTAGTACTATTTTTATATTTTCTTTTGACATGAATTTTAACACAATTATTTTTATAATTCTTACATTGCAATTAATTTCTTTTTACTATGAAAATTAACGTGGTTTTCACACATTTTATACTATATATA
The DNA here is from genome assembly GCA_949316475.1 of Hypomecis punctinalis. NCBI lineage: Eukaryota > Metazoa > Arthropoda > Insecta > Lepidoptera > Geometridae > Hypomecis > Hypomecis punctinalis. Next base: position 2,123,729 of record OX438802.1, read on the forward strand.
ACGGGACTGAACTCACGTGTGGGGATAGTCGTAACGACTAGTTTCGGTCGCATTCGGCGACCTTTCTCAAGTTGGCGAGTGCTAGCACGCGGAGCCGTCTCGCAATGCACTATGTATTATGTGCATTGCGAGACGGCTCCGCGTGCTCGCAATGCACTATGTATTATGTGCATTGCGAGACGGCTCCGCGTGCTAGCACTCGCCAACTTGAGAAAGGTCGCCGAATGCGACCGAAACTATAGTCGTTACGACTATCCCCACACGTGAGTTCAGTCCCGTTATATATAGTATAAAAATTAATTTCTTATTTCACTGTGTAAAAAAAGATGTTTTTCTTTTGTATTAAATTTATGTAATATTTTTTTATGACGTGTAAATTGACATTTTATCAATAGACATAGACAACATAGTTAACTTTCGAGAGCGTTTATTAATCTTTTTAAAAATTACAATTTAATTAATCCTAACTTATTTTAATTGTACCGATGCTAGGCACGTCTTAACCCTAGTGAAGCTGATCTTAAACTTGTTTAAACCTACACCTTAAATTCTAATGAAAGCTCGGGCTTATCTTTGCTGACACTGCGTCTGGGCTGCGGAATGCAGTGGCGTGATATCGCGTGGGTGGTCGCAGTATCAGCACAGAGGCTAGTTCGGGGAACGTAACGCCTTCCCCCTTAGACCGAAGTTATCGGAAAAATACAGTTTTTCCGAGAACTTTGTTCTTTACAATTTCCCGACATTTTCTTATGCTACTAAAAGGGGAATTGGTACCCCATTAACATTTTCTTCAATGTTCTGTTCCATATTGTCTCTTCGCATGAAACACTTATATTTCCACCAAATGGCGTACACTAAAATGACCATAATCACCATATATAACACTATGGTGGCAACACTAACACTTTTCACACTAATTTCGCTGTTTCCGCGGCTGGGGCTTTTCTTCACTAATTCGTTGAGGCGTTGAATGGCGTCCAGGTCCACACTCTTAAGGCTTACCGGATCGGCATTCGCTTCGACGATTTTCTTGTTGTCGGGTAAATTGGGCAGGTTAACTATAGGTACCTGCTTATAGTGCGGCATATCTAATGAGTGAAAACGGTGTCCGTAGATCAATAAGTTATCGATGAAGACGTCGCACGGCTTCTGTATAGTTAATATATATGTTCCTCGGATTCGTTCCTGTGTTACGTCATCTCCACATCTCTGGGCTATGGTTTTCTCAATTTTCACAAATATTATCCACATGTTTCGGCTAATTTTCTGGATTTTCACATTTTCCAGCTCGACTCGGTGGGGGTAGCATTTCGTAGCATTCTGTTGAAACTGCATCAGCTGCTCCTCACAGGTCTCCGCTGTGTGCATGGCTAAGGCTTTCTCTGGGCATAAAAATTCTCTAGCTGTTATTTCTCTGCATTCCTGGACTATTGGGTGGTACTTATTACCTTCTACTATTAGGTAAGGGAATTCAGGGATAATGGCGTAAACTTCTTCGCTAGGATCATGGAACACAGGGAGTGGGTACAATTTGAAATAACTATATGTAGTGTTATCAACTAAAGGTACATTAATTATGAATATAACATCGCTATCCCTAGCATATGTCTTTACAGTAAATGTCTCTTCTAAGTTTACTAAATTTTGCTCATTTACTGGATACATTAATTGTTCGACCTTACTTATTTCCGTTAATAACATTAATAATTCGTCGGAGTTTAGAACAACTTTATGTAAAACTGAAACCTTACTAAATGCTATCGCCGTCTCTATGTCACTGAGCTTCATAGAGATGGTTCTGAAATTTATAGTAAATAGGTTAAATACATTTATTATATGAGACCGAAGTAATTCCGTGCTTTGTCTTTTTACGTTATTCTTATAAAATTGTTCTAAGTTCATAATCTTATCGCTTAGCATCTTAGTGTTTTCATCAATAACCTTAGTGGAATTAACTATATGATCTAACATTTCAGAAATGATTGTTATTTTATTAGATGTCGCGGATTCGCGGCTATCTAGATCTGCTATAAGTGTATTAAAATGAACGGCGTCGTCATGGTCTAAATTGCCAGTAATAACTTTAATCAGTGAGCCTAACGGGTCAATAAGTCCACGTTTGACTCTTTTCTGAGGAATTAATTGCTGTAACTTTTCAATGGCTTCATCCTTTACGTATTGTACCTGAATTTTATTTTCGTTTATACCACTTAATTGGGAAATATTTTGGAAAGTTTCTAAATTTGTACAAAAATCGGAAAAGTGTTTTGAGTTAAGCTCTAAGTCAGAGGCTAGTCCTTCTAATTTAATTGTTTTAACAATAGACCATTCGTTTCGCTCTAAAAATGCTTTTCCTAACTTCACGGGTAGAAGACCCGGATTATCTTTAATCCTTTGCAGTTGAAGGTCCTGGTCTTGGTGACTGTATCGATCCAGAAGGGCCTGGGTCGATGTCCATAACATCAGGAGTAGGCAGCACCACCTGTGGAGGACGTTTAACATTTTTAAGGGGAACTTTGGTCTTCCTGTTTCTGACTTCCACGGGGACCACGTTCCTAACTACTTCTCCTGTAACAACTGCTTTTTGGTATTTAGGTTTATCTTTTGCCTGTCTTTTATTTACAGCTTTTGCGAAAATTACTTTTCCTGTTTCCAAATTCGGTCCTATTTCTCCACCTCTTTTCCTAATTACATTTTCTTTTTCTTTGCTCATTTTTAGGGAAATATGTTTGTATAACTCATTAATCCTTTTTCTGTGATCTTTTATTAATTGTTGTTTATAGGCTTTATCGAAGTCTGTATCGAAGGCTGAGTTTACTGAGGTGTGCCCAAATACAATTTCAAACGGGGTTAAATCGGTAGCGCTATGTATAGCGTTATTGTAGGCTAGTATAGCATATGTCATTACGGAGGCGGCATCTGTGTATTTTCTCTCATATTTAGCTATGCGGTAGATTTCTATAAGGGTGGAATGAAAGCGCTCTACCATTCCCATAGAGTTCGAGTTATTGGGTGTTCCGATATGTAGTTTAATTTTATGTAAATCTGTTAATTCCTTCATTAATTCGTTATTAAATTCAGTTCCGGGGTCACAACTAATTTTTCTGGGGATTCCGTAAAAACTGAAATATTTTAGTAATGCTCTAACTATTTCCGGGGTAGATCGGGATGGTACCTCTAAAGCTTGTCCTAATTTGCTGAAGGCATCAATAATTGTGAGGTAATGTTTCGACTCTATTGAGAAAATGTCAATGAATATTTCCTGAAATGGGGATTCTTGAGTTTCCGTAAGTTGTAGTACCGGTTTAATAGGTTTACGGTCATATTTGGTAGTTTTACATTTTTCGCAAGAATTTATAACAGCTGCTACTGTTTCCTGCATGTTCGGCCAGTAGTAGTTTCGTTTGATTCTTTTAACCGTTTCTGATATGCCTCTATGACATGTTTTACCGTCGTGTATTTTTTCTATTAGCTGCTTTTGCTCGGTCTCATCGGATACATTTACTACGCGTTCGGTGCATTCATAAAAGTTAACAGTGCCTTTTTTAAATAGAGTAATTATCGTTTTTCCGAAATCGCGCCTGTGTTCGAATTTTTCGAAATAAATAAAATATTTAACTTTTGGTTTTACGTATTTCTTCAAAAATTCTTTAATTATTTCTAAGTTATTTATTGGAAGAAATACTTCCAGAATTTTCTGGTGTTTCGTGGATAAATCGGTTACTTGCATATCGTTTCCAAATTTCTGAAAAACTAATATTTGGTTTGGTTTCGTGTCTACGGCTTCTTGCAAAATGGGAATACCGGGTGAATCTAAATCTTTACCTGAATGAATAGTTTGGCTGTGGCTAGATTCGGTTTCGGACCTAACTTGCCATTGAGATTCTTTACGTAATAACTCTTCGTTAACGTCTTCGTCGTCGGATAAGCTTATAGGGCTAGCTGTAGCGGTTCGATTCGAGTCGGAAAGTATAATAGTGCCAGAGTCACTGTCGTTCGATCTGTTAGTCGTTTGTTCGGTTGGTCTATCTAAGTTAACTATCATAGAGCGGTCGTCGTTTTCGTCGGATTCCAGGGCATTTACTTTAAGTCTAGATAAGGCGTCGGCATTTGTATTTTTGCGGCCATTTTTGTATTTTATATTAAAATCGTATTCCTGGAGACGTAATCTCCAGCGCGTTAATTTACTTCCTGGTTCTTTAAGTTGGTAAAGCCAAAGTAAAGGTCTATGGTCTGTTACTATGTCGAATTTGTGCCCGTAGAGGTAGGGGCGGAAATGTTTGGTCGCCCAAACTATAGCCAATAGTTCTCTTTCTATTGCGCTATACTTCCTCTCGGTTTCTGTCAGCGTTCGGCTGGCGTAAGCTACAGGTTTATCTGAGCCTATGGTACCCTGAGAGAGAACAGCGCCGATGGCTACTTCTGAGGCGTCTGTTGTGAGAATGAAAGATTTCGTCATGTCTGGGTACTGTAAAATTGGGGCATTTACTAATAATTCTTTACATTTTTGGAAAGCTTCTTTGTATTTTTCGGTAATTTCTACCTTTTTACCCTTTTTCAAGCAAGCGGTTAGGGGTTGCGTTATTTTGGAAAAGTCTTTTATAAATCTACGGTAATATCCTATAAAACCTAGGAATCGCTTTATTTCTGTCTGAGTCTCTGGGATAGGATAGTTCAGTACTACTTTTATCTTGTCGTTATTTGGTTTGAGTCCGTCTTTAGTCAAAGTATGTCCTAGATATTGTACTTCTTTTCGAAGGAATTCGGATTTGTCTAGTTGTACTTTTAGGTTGGTTTGTCGGAGTCTGTCAAATACTTTTCGGAGTTTTTCTAGGTGTTCTACTAGACCACTTGAATAGATTAATATGTCGTCTAAATAAACAAGGCAGTGTATTCCTTGTAGACCTCTCAACACATTATCCATAGCGCGTTGGAACGTCGCTGGTGCGGTCTTTAAACCAAAGGGCATTCTAAGGAATTCGTAATGTCCATTTTGGGTAGAAAATGCGGTTTTTTGTCTGTCTTGTTCTGAAATTTCAATTTGGTGGTATCCGGAAGCTAAGTCAAGAGTTGTAAAATAACTACTTTTACCTAATTTGTCAAATAAGTCGCAAATGTTTGGAAGTGGGTATCTATCGTCAGTCGTAATTTCGTTAAGTCTGCGGTAGTCAATAACCATTCTGTATTTAGGCTGTCCGGAAGCATCCATTTTTTTTGGAACTAGGTGAACGGGGGCGCTCCAGGGTGAATGTGACTCCTGGACCACATTGTCCCTGAGTAGTTTATCAACTTGTTCTTTAATTTCTTGGGCTTGGGCTGGAGCCTGTCTATACGGCTTTATATAGATAGGGTCCTCGTTGATTGTCCTAATATGATGTTTAACTTGATTGGTAAATGTCAACGGTAAGTTTTCACAGTAAAATATATCTTTGTATTCCTCACATAAGTCTCGTATTGCTTTATTTTCTTCATAATTTAAATGGTCAAGTCGTAATTTTCTCAAGTTTTCTTTCAGTAAGTCATCTACGTCTACGTTAGTCATGTCGTTATTGTAATTTACGTCACAAATTTCATTTTCCTCACAAATTTTAGTCACTTTGAACGGTCTTGTCACTGTCATAGTCATGTTTCTGTCTGATGCGTTTTGAATCACGGTTGTCGCGAAATAGTTTTCACACTTAACTATGGCTGAGGGCATACGTATGTTTTCTGAAAGTTGGGTAAAATTGATAATAGCGTCGCCATTTTCCAAATTCACGGGTAATCTTACTCGGTGCTCTGAGCGTGCTTCTAAATTTATTATGTATTCTCGGTCGTAAATTATAGGTATAGCGGTTTCTTGAGTTTTCAGAATTTTCCTGCCTAAATCCATATTGGCTTTTAATTTCGACATAAGGTCTAATCCAATTACACCATCATATTTTCTGTCTACGTCATATATGAAAAATTTGTGGAAACCGGGTTTGTTAAAAATTTGAAAATTCGGAATTTTCACGACTTCGTTGTGGGTGCTGGTAGCATGCGTACTAGTTACTGTAAATGGTTCGTATTGTTTTGATTCACTGTAATACTCGTTAGCCTTTGTGGGGCTTATAAACGATCTAGTACTTCCTGAGTCTAGCATGAATTTTCCATCTATGTCTGGTATGTATATGTATGGTAGTTTTAAGGTGGCGTCATAGTTTAACTGAATTATTTCGGGTTGTTTGGGGAAGCTGTCATATAAAAATTTTCGCTTTCAATACCTTCGTCGGCGTTTTCCGCTGCATTTTCCGGGATTTCCTCGGGTTCCAGGAAATCATATGCAGGGTATTCTTCATAAGGGTAAGGGTCGTAATATTGTGCATACTCACCGTATTCAGCGTTGTAGTCCTGCGCGTCTGTAGTGTACATCTCGTTAACTGGATGTCTAGGCGGGTGTGCAGGGGCAGTGCGCATTGTGACGTCATTGCTCCTTAGATTTGGTGCTTGAGGCTGTGGTAGGCGGTAACCAAATTGAGCTGGTATTGGGCGGTACCCAAATTGACCAGGCTGAGGGCGGAATCCAAATTGTGCAGGCTGCTGGGGTCTGAATCCAAACTGTCCAGGCTGCTGGGGTCTGAATCCGAACTGTCCAGGTTGAGGGCGGAAGCCCTGTGGACTTACCTGTGGTCCGAAGTTGGGTTTAAATCCAAACTGCGGTCTGCTTACTGCTTGGTTTTGTACAGGCTGTCTAGGCGCTGGCGGCACATATAAATTTTGGTTTCCGGGAATTCCAAATTTAAATTGTGTGGGAATTGTTGGTTTAAAATTATTTTGAGTTTGAAGCGGCATTGAATTTTGGGGCCTATTCAGTAATTTAGAACGGAGGTTATATTGTTCGTGGAAATTAACCTCTTCTAAAACAATTTTCAAAGCGTCCTCAAGAGTCGCAGGATTTTTAAGTCTGACAATTCGAACCATGTTTTCCGGTAAATTGTATAAAAATATGTTAAGCGCGGTGTTGTCGTAAATAATTTTCTTTGCAATTCTCATTTCTGGCGTGTTAGTTTGAAAAACTTTGGAAAATAAGATAGCACGAACATCTTGAATTCGGCTACAAAAATCTAGGTAGGTTTCATTACTTCGTATTTTTAATGACTCGAGTTCTATTGCGACACAACCTTCGCTACGAGGGTCTCCAAAGTGTTGCACAAGGACTTCTCGTAGGTTATCGTAATTTTCAAAATCGCTACGCTCACTGATAACAGCGGCGGCTTTTCCGGTTAATTTACTTGTGATGTATTGCATCAAAAACTCATTACGGGGCTGTGTGCCTTGGAGTTGACGCAATACATATTCGCATTTTCTCAAAAATAAATTTAGCAATTTTGTCTCGCCATTGAACTCGGGAATTAATGATAGTACTTCTTTAGGAATCTGAGCTTGTGGTAACACGGGTAAAGGCAAAGGGCCTCTGTTTTCTTGAGCCATTTTAGTAAATTAGGTAAATTATGTGTTTACCTTATTATTATACACTTAATTAATTAATTAATTCACTTAATGTACACAAATTTCCAATTTAAAACAATAGATTTTATATTGTAATATTTTTTGGAAATTAGTAAACTATATAAACTATAAGTAAAGTAGTTTACTTAATTCTGTGCAATTCTCGTCACAAAATACTTAATTACTTAACTATGCGCAGTTTTCGTCGCAATTACTTAATTAATGTGCAGTTTTCGTCACAAAATACTTAATTACTTAACTTATGCGCAGTTTTTGGTCGCAATTACTTAATTAATGTGCAGTTTTCGTCACAAAATACTTAACTATGCGCAGTTTTCGTCGCAAATACTTAATTAATTTACAAAAATCAGGGAAATGATGGGAAAGAAAGGAAGTAGAAGGATTTTACTTGTACTCACAGTCCAATCGCCATGTTTCTCTGTACTGCTCGAAGTAACGTATTTCTTTGGTTCGAGGATAGCTGGTTAACGGGTGCACTGACTCTAGGTTTTTCTAGGTAGGCCGTTAAAACTTTTTGCTGCCACTCACTAGAGAATTCACTATTTGAGAAATATACTCCGCGATGACAACAGCCAGCTATCCTACCGGCTGCGCCAGTTAACTTTCGAGAGCGTTTATTAATCTTTTTAAAAATTACAATTTAATTAATCCTAACTTATTTTAATTGTACCGATGCTAGGCACGTCTTAACCCTAGTGAAGCTGATCTTAAACTTGTTTAAACCTACACCTTAAATTCTAATGAAAGCTCGGGCTTATCTTTGCTGACACTGCGTCTGGGCTGCGGAATGCAGTGGCGTGATATCGCGTGGGTGGTCGCAGTATCAGCACAGAGGCTAGTTCGGGGAACGTAACGACATACAAAACAACCGCATAAAAATAAATACATAAACAAGTAAAGTACACATGAAAATTATGTTATGCATAATGTTTCGTCTCTGCTACAAATCGGTCCCACCTCAGCATAATGCCGACCGTGACAGCCGACGCTATCAATAAATACTTATGACTTATCCAGAAGCTAGTCGGTGTTCCCATTCTGTTTAATATTAAAGCTGATTTTGTTCCCAGGTTACGTCGCTTCCAATCCCGCGAGGGCGCAAATCTAGAATATCTCAAGAACGTCGTGATATCGTACCTACTATCGTGCGACGACGCGGGCCGCAAACACATGCTCAATGCTATAGCTGCTGTGCTACATTTCACTACCGCTGAGAGAAACGCAGTACTTGCTATTCTGTGATACTAAAATATACTGTGACGTTACTAACTACTACTACTCGTCCAGATAAAGAAACGATTCTAAAATGGCGGCTTGTACTTGCAATTCCAGGAAATACTGTCAGCAAAAAAATCTGGAACTCGTTTTAAAATACTGAGTACTACTGACTATAATATATAATAAGTATTCGTTTTTAGAAATTTTATTAGTATTAATTTAATATACTAACTACGTAATATTTCTAAGAATGTTTGGTGACTATCGCCAGTCGACCGTCAAGTAAAACTAAAAAACATCTGCAGCTGTCCAAGTTCATTATTAATATATACTACGGGACAAATCGCGCACTAAAATTACGAGATAAACAAATACCTCCTCATCCCGACGTTTCGGCCGAGTTGCATCGACCGTGGGCACGGGTAGACTGACGGGTGTCTATCCGTCACCACGGTCGATGCAACTCGGTGTTCAAATCGCGAAAGTTTAAAAACAACAACTGTCCAAGTTCTTTTGTTAATGCTAGATAGATCTAGACAGCAGTATAGAAACAAATCAGTACTGATTGTGTAGTATTCGGTATCTAGTAATAAGTATTGAGTATTTTCCTTTGCTAACGGTACACGAAAGAGTGAGTATAGATGGCAATAGTGTGCAAGCGAGAAGGTATGAGAAGTGCCGCCATCTAAGAATCGTTTCTTTTCTGAACTGGTAGTACATACCGAAAACCTACCGGTACTATACTGAGCGCCACACAAATCGGCGGATGAGATGTTAGCCGCAGGTGGCACTTCGCCGTGATTGGCTAATTATTGCGTATGTGTGCACAATTCCGACGCCGCGTGTCGTAGTGCGTAGGGAGCGGGAAGCATGAGGTTGACGGGCGGGTGTGCCCTGGCGTTTAGTCTCTCTGGCTCCCGCGTTTACCTATATTTCGGCTTATGCGCAGCGTTCTGCGCATAACTACCCGTCCGCCGATTTCTGTGGCGCTTAGTATACTAACGGCATTTCCCAGCAGTGTGGCACGGGCATTACGATTACACCTAATGCACATTAAAAAGTATTATTTCTCTTTAGTTTGAGATAAATTAAAAATGAATATAATTTCTGAGACAGTATTCTGTCAAAAAACTTCATTAAAAATGTATTCCAATTAATTCACTATACGAAATTGTTGTTATCGTTGTCGTCTGATAATTCAGATAAATGTTATGAATTTAGTTTTGTTAAAAATGTTACCGATATAAAAATCGAAGAAAATTGAGGTTCTTCCGGATGATCAAACTTGATTTTTTCACTGATTAACTGATTTGTCCAACAGGAAAAAAATTGACATGGAAATTATTCCAATCTTGTGATAGCGACAGCGCAAAATTTTCGTTAGTATCGTTAGTATGTAGACATCGAAATCAATGTTGTACTTCACGGTCGAGATTCACGACCTTGAAGTACAACATTGTGTCCGAATACAAAGTATAGTGTCTATGAATTGAATGTATTTTTGCGAAAAATATACCTACTAAGTTTTATACAGTATCTAATCCTTACTTTAATATTATAAATGCGAAAGTAACTCTGTCTGTCTGTCTATCTGTCTGTCTGTCGCGCTTTTACGCCAAAACTAATGAACCGATCTCAATGAAATTTGGTACACAGATAGTCTAGAGCCTGAGAAAGGACATAGGCTACATTTTATCCCGAAAATTGCATAATTCCCGTAGGATAGGACAAAATCTTGCGTTAGCAAAACTTTCACCTACCACAACTACGCTAAAAGGCCCAATTTTGAAGACACCATCGAAATTATAACAGTTAATTAGACTATTTCTGTTTCTTTTTCACTTTCGGCATTCGATAGAGAGAACATTTTTTAAGTTGCTATTAAATTTACGATGGCGCGTTCCATATTGGGTTGATTGGGCCTAACATGGATTCACAAAACGTAATTAGATGACAGGTGACATACATTGACTGCAGACTTTTATAAATGTCTCGCTTAGCATAGCAAAGGGACAAATTGTCTTTCCACCATTATAGATCCTCGAAGAGGAAATAAAGTATGAATTGACAATGACAACTGACATTAAAATTGGACAAAATAGTTTTCCCTTTGCCATGCTACATATTACAATGACGTTTAATACCGGGCCGTCATTTCGCCTGACATTAAAAATATTTTTAAACACTTTTAGTTACCACCATTAGAGGTTAAACATATTTCTTAATTCTACCTTTATGGTACAGAATCCATGCTAATATACGAAGAAACGGATCGACTTGATTTTTAAAAGTAGTATGGCATGAGTATGTATTACTAAGGTTACACTAAGGTTATTAACCTTGATTCTGAGTTGTGACCTTGACACGAACATAAATTCTGTTGGTTTGGTTAGGATTGAACATTGATAAAAGTGCAGCCCCACTTAGTTGCGGTACTCTTCATGAGGCACGCAACTTGCCGGCCAGCCTCTCAGCTGCTATATTTAAAAACCCCAGAAAAGCGGCCCAACCTCGAGTGCAAACTTCTAAACTGCCTAGGGGGAAAAGACCAAAAAGAATCGGGAGACCTCGAGCGCCGCCCATAAGCCTCGGCTACTAAGTTCTCCTGCCACGACAAGGCGGGAACCTATGGGCGGGTACACTCTAACCTTATCTTAATCAACAGAAGCATTTATAAGTATAAGGTATTTTGATATCGGTTGAGGTTTGAAAAGTGACAACAATGCAAGGTACTTGATTTTTTTATAGAGCAAGTGCCTTTATTAACTGCTACTAAATACAGACTTATAATGTAAAATTTCATAAAATACTACTACATAACAAGCAATTGAATCATCCACAGACCCTTGAAGGTCTAAAGATATTCTAAATGCTCAAGCCCACTGCCAGTTAGCAGCGTGCTCAACATGCTGGCAGCATTGCCAATCAGCTTGCTTATACGCCGGCAAAGAGCCGAGGCAGATGGCACTGCAAGAGAGAGGCCTATACCCAACAGTGGGTCAAAGAAAGCTGCGGATGATAACGATGACGAAACAAATTAGTTGAGATTGGCTGTTTTTTGGGTTTGAAATGATTATTTGCTACAATATTTGTGTACCGTTTCACATTGAATTGGGGCTAATATTTTGTGGCGCACTAACTGTTTTAGTTACCATATTTTTTTGACAAGATAAACATAAATTAAACTATATCGCGGGCGAAGCCGCGGGTAAAAGCTAGTAAAAATATAATCATCACATTTTCCAAGACTAAGACATTCCTTCATTCTTTACTTACTTTGATGTCTTTACGGCATCGGTTATATTGTTATCGAATATTAAATCATTTATTATCTAAATGAATACTTTGATTTACTTTGATCTGCACCATACCCACGTGTTGCTTGCGGTCGACATTTCTGGTTATTTCACGGCTGGTAGATTTTACAGTTACACGCATTCCCTATCACTGGTGATTCTGCTTGAAATATTGGCCCAAATAATTCGTTGGTAATATCAATCATCATCATTTCGTGACAATGGCTAACAAGTTTTTTAAACAGGCATTAATTGTTTTTTAGGGTTCCGTACCTCAAAACGAGAAAACGGAACCCTTATAGGATCACTATGTTGTCCGTCTGTCCGTCTGTGTGTATGTCAAGACTCTTTATCTCAGGAACGCGTAAAGATATCGAGCTGAAATTTAAACTGTATACGTATACTCGTATCTATGATCTCTTACAGTTGTGTAAAGGAAAAACTTCTCTGTTATCATATGAAGAAGTTAGAGCCGTTTATGTCGTAAAAAACCGCATATTTCAACACTCACAAAAATCTAAACCTACAGGGTACTTTCCGTTGACATAGAACTATGAAATTTGGCGAAAAGCATTGTCTCAGAGTACACATATATAAATCTGAAAACTGAATATTTTAATTTAAATAAAAAAAATAGGGCTTCAAAATTCACAAAATATGGGTTTAAAATTCAAAGTGCGTAAATCGTATCATGTAAGGTATCATATAAAAGAGCTTCATTAGCACATGCTAAAACAGGTTTTTAATTATTTTAACAATTTTCGAAGAATGACGAGAAAAGTAAATAAAAAATAAACTTTTGTCGATGATGATGATGAGTATAGAGATTTTAACAAAGTACTTCCCAATTTTCTGAAATTTTCTGGATTTGTACGGAACCCTCGATGTGCGAGCCTAACTTGCACTTGTCCGGTTTATTTTTCGTAGGTTTAGACATGTACAATATTTACATATGTTATCAAATCTTTTGGGACCAAAATCTGGCAACCTCTACCGCGTCCTCGGTAGCCAAGTTAAGATCTCTTTGGCTGCAGTTTTTCGGGGAAAGGGGGCAAACTAAGAGGTATGCAAAAGTTTTCGCACATTCGCACTGTTCTTCACCCAATATGCCCCATCTTACCATGTTTTGGTTGCAGCGGCCAACCCCGACGGTAACTCTTGTCCTGGTGGGAGACTTTGAAGGCGATATAAAGTCAGGAGGTTGTGGGTGCTAGCTTGCCACAATTCACATCGTTGTTCGTGCGAGTGTGAGTTTAGGGGCTTAGAAAAAAAAATTTTTTTTATTTATATATATTTTTAAGTATAATTTTAGGCAATATCAAATGTAGCTTAGTGTCCACAGTTAGGGTTGCAACCCTCAGCCTTCAAACTACACCAGTGTAGCAGCGACAGCGACATGGGCACCTTGGGTTTCTTAGAGCTGTACTTACCTACCATAAATTGTTAAATACAAAAAAACGTGAACATTACCTAGGTACGAGTATATAACGTAATATCTTAGGTATTCACTACTTTTGTACAAATAAATGTAGTGAATATCTAACAGTATTATTAGATACCTTATTTAAACTTACATAAGTACCATATTTAAAGTATCTAACAAATGTACCCTAAAAATGTAAATTCAAGCAATGAGTGTAGGTCTGCAGACTACGCTATAAAAGAAGATGTTATTTTAAGGAGAGCAATATACATTATATAGAAATAGACTAGCCGTTTTTTGTATGTTTCGTCAGCAGTCCTTGGACAAAAGTCTGAGACATTGCCTACTCAGTTTCCGTTAGGGCACGACATCACCTTTATAGTAAACAACATCTAGCGAGGCGCGGGGTGGTCAGCGGTAAATAATATAACCAGTGTATGTACCTATAAGTGGCCTAACTATACCATCTGAGGCCCGTGGCAAATTCTTTAGATGGGGCCCTCCGCAGTAAAAAATGTCGCGTTGTAATTTAATTTTAATAAACCACTTCAGCAATTAATATTACCTACCCAACACTATTACTAATACACTAACAGTATTGTGTGTATTTTAGTTAAATATCTACTAAATTTTATTTTCTAAAGCAGCAGGCAGAGGACTTTTTTAGAATTAGTTGCTAAAATTAGCCACATGAAGACTAAGCCAACGGAAACAATTATATTTTACCTAGGCGTAAGCTCAGCGAGTGCGATTTTTTGTAATAACACGTAAGGAATAGAAAAATAAAATTAATTAAGTTTCAACGCGAGTGTAGCGAGCGAGAATTGAATTTTTTTTCAGTATTCGATGCTCAGATGAGGCGCGAGTAATGGAAACAGTTTTAGCAGTGCAAAGCGCGAGCGTGGCAGTCGCGAAAATTTTCTATGTATTTTTTTCATTACAATAGTTAATTTTGTTATTTTTTTTCTATAAATGTAAGGTTATTTCTAAGTTCGCGGCCTTTTAGGCCGGGGTCCTCTTGGGTCGGGGGGCCGTCGCATTGTGCCCACCCTGCTACCTTATAGTGACAGGTACCTATAAACCTAGGTACCTACTAAAAAGTTCCAATACTGCTACGAGTGACGTCATGCACCGAGCGCTCGTAGAGTTCGCCAGGCCAAGTGGTAACACTTGTAAGTGGTAGCACCCAAACGCTTTCTGCTAAATGCACTCTCAGTTGTGCCAAAGATGTGACGGTACGATGAGACAAGGCATACTCTGAATGTGCCCTCAGTATGGGTTATGAGAAACGCAGGTGTATTATATGGAGGGTTTACGACACTCATCGCCGCCCCTCGGAACGGCGAATACGGGCTACTAAAATATTATATCACGTGAAAACACTTCGATAAAATATGGGAACAGGTCAAGGTAGGGAAGGTGAGTACTTCAGGAGGAAATATACGCATGTTGACGGTAGAGGACAGGAATGTGCTGTCTCAGAGGTCGGCTTAGAAAGTTCTAGAACGGTTCGTTCTAGAAAAGGTTTCTCAGAATGGTTGAGTGAGCTTCCTACTTGAAGCTACGCTGCATCATGCGCTGCATATGTTGCAGATAAGGCAAACAACTGGAACTGAAACTCAAGTTGGTACATTTTAGTTGGTGGTCATTAGTAGGTATAGTCATTTTTGGTATAGGTAGGTAGTCCTTAGTATATCAGTAGGTAAAATTAAAATTATTCAAAGAGTACTTTGTATAATACTGGAAAGTAAAAATATTCATCCTAGGTACACATACAGCTACACTGTAGTGCATGAAAACATCGGAGGGCCGCGGGTTGAAGACCCTTGCACTACAGCTAGGTATACATACCTACAAGTAGGGACCTAACTACTATTATAATTGTAGGTAACATTATTTGTTCAGGTCTAGAAGATAACCATGAAGATGTCGAATCTTATTTTATTTGGTGTGAGACTAATTTGAAAAGGCTCCTTTGCTCGTTTGCTTACATAGGTACCTACTTGGCTAGAATTAGGTTAAGTACTTGTGGTGGGCTGGTGGCTAATGAGTTAAGATGAATAATTATTTATTGCATAAAATGGCCTCACCGACTTCAACCGTGTACAGAACTCGCGAAATTTTCGCACGGATCGATATACGAGTAGCATTTTCACATTATAGTTGAGTTATCAAAAATGGTATAGCCGATTTCGATAAAATTTAAATGGGACCAACTTCGAAGTATGTTCTTTCCAATAAAAAGAAGAAGTATCGAAATTGGACTTCTATGTAATAAAATTATGCGTGGTTATAAATAAAAAAAAATATACATATACCTAATACGCGTCGAATTGAGTAGGTATATACCGCCTTGAGTTCACTAGCATAAGTATTTCTTGTATTACTGTTCGTCTTACATTTTTTTGTGTATCAATAATAAGTATACAATAAAGTGTTATCTATCTATCTATCTATCTACATATTTGCCTACAAATAAACCTAAGCTCTCGAAACTGTATCCCGTCATCTGCTGATATTATCCACCCACAACCCCAGCCTGACCAGTGACCGCCATGTCAACCTTCTGTATGAAGTCAAGACAAAAACCACATATTAGCAAAATGAGCACATTTTAACTAGTTATCACAATATTAGGTGGCAGCGAGCAAGCGTTCGTTTGTGAATAACATAGTGGAGCAGACAGGTCGCATTTGGCGGAATATTTAATTTCTCCCGTGTAACTACACACTTAGCTGCTGTCCTCCTTGGGGAGTGGTGCAAGTTATAATTTTTTCATAACAATAAAGATTAAAAGTCATGTCGTTAATGAAATTATATTGGTTCACGTAGTACACTCCTACCAAGTAGAGACAAATATGAGATGTAACGTGTAGGTAGCCATGTATGAGCGATACCTACGCGAATAAAAATCACTTTACAGTACTGTACTGTATCAGCCTTTTTAATAGTCCACTGCAGGACTTAGGCCTACCCACGAAGGGTGATTGGGCCATATCCACCACGCTGGCCCAGTGCTGGTTGGTGGATTCGCATACGCCATCGAATTTCTTCTAAGGACGTATGCAGGTTGCCTCACGATACTTTCCTTCACCGAAAAGCCAGTGGTGTGAAATTCCGTACATAAATTCCAAAGAACTCATTGGTACGGGACCGGGATTTAAACCCACGACCCCACGATTGCAAGGCGGATGTCACTATCTCTTGGCCACCACGGTTTTTTTTTTTTTTTGGAAAAATCACTTTACGTCTTATCAATACACAGCTTTTCTATACTATCATCTATCATTTTTGATTGAAAAATTCCTTAAAATTCAAGATAAGTATTTAACATTCAAAATATTCTTACCTTCCTATACTCCTTCCTGTTACCTACCTGTTACTAGATTCAAGAGGTGCACTTAATATATTTCTTACCTACTTCAACCATTCAATTTATTAACCAGTCGGACCTACCCTGTAACTTGCTGTACTTAGATATCGAACACTTCACATTCATACCTTCAAGCAAATATCTATAGAGTCACAATCGTGCAAAAAAGTGTCCGAGCCAAAACCTTGCCCCAGCTACGTAGTGGGCAGGCTTTTTAGTTAGTCGTAAGGTGATTGCAAGCCGACTACAAAGCCGCGCGATGCCAAAGTGCTCAGTTACAACCACTAATTAGGTGACATAACTTCGAGATTCGAGAAAACGGGTCCTTGTGAATTATTAATGTAAATATCTAAGTCGGTATGTATGACAGCGCTCGGACATTTTTTTACTACTTTCACTTAGGGAATGTGGCTCTGTAGATATTTGCTCGAAGATTCACACCTTAAAAACAAATAGGTACTCGTACACAGAAGTGCCTTTACAATCGATCGTGTCACGTTACAGCCTGTACTGTGCATCTGCCTTGTTGGACATAAACCTGTCCACATATCAGAGCCAGAAATACACGCATATCTTCTATAACTCAGCCCCATCATAATTTTAGAATAAATAGAAGACTCCACACAGCATTCTCCGTAGTGCTCGTCTAGCCCGACTCAAGTTGCCTCTAATTAAAATTAAACTTGTGTTAGGCTTGTAAATTATACGGAGATGGAATATTTTTGTCTTGCAAAGAAACTAGCTTGCGTAACTGGCAGCAGATAGTTTAAAGTTTTATAGCAGCTACTACGAGTAGATATGAGCTGTGAGATTTTATTGCGCATTTGAAACTTGTGGAACCTACCAACCATCAATACTTATAGAAAGAAAAAATGCCAAGTCAATGCTGCCACCACAATTTATGCGAATAAAGAGACTTTAGAATTTGAATTTGCCAACCCACCGAATATGGTTTTCTAAAATCAAAACCTAGTCCAGTAAGCTTGATCCTTGAGAAGTCCTCCAAGGCTTGGACTAAACAAAATTATGTGAGAGTTAAGCCGGAAACATACTATCGGACGCGTCTGACGGACGCGACTGACAGCCGCGGCCGCGACTTAGCAATGTGCACAGTCTTATAACATTCGGTGTGCCAGATCGCTCTCGGACGTCCGAACGCTCAAGGTCGTCCGAAGGTGACGTCCGCGACTTATGTCCTATAGTTTGCACGGCTCAGTGTACTTTCATAGTCTAGGTCGCGGCTGTCAGTCGCGTCCGTAATCCGCGTCCGATAGTATGTTTCGAGCTTTGGAGGAAGGGTATCTATGGATATTTACCTATCTAAGCATTTTATTTAGGTACGTACAGCCTGTGGATGACTCGGGTTTGCAATTTAATCAGAATTTAAAGTTCCACAATAACAATGGTTTCCCTTAAACTTATGACAATAGACTGAAGCCATAAAAACATTATTTACTGCCGTATCTCCACTTTAAAATTGTATTTAGACCCATTTTGGAAAATAATCCGGTACCTACATCCGCCAGCATCGCAAGAACCTAGGGAGAATAAGTGCTACGACAGTCCGAAATTGCTGTATGATAGTAAAAAGTTTACCGTATTTCATAGAAACACGACTTGAATTACCGCAACGGCAATAAAATTGGCATATTATGAATCGGTACGAATGAATAGGTAAGCGAGCAAATGTCCGCCCTAAAGGTGAATTTTAGCACCTTTCGATCGTTTATTTTACGAAATCTGAAGAGACGACGGTTGTTTCTTTTACAAACCTGTCGGGCTAAAATACGCACCACGAAATAATTCTCTCGACGTGTCAGAAAGAGACAGAGTTATGGTGAAGTATATAGGTACTGTACTGTACCAGCCTATTTAACAGTCCACTGCAGGACGTAGGCCTACCCACGAAGGGTGATTGGGCCATATCCACCACGCTGGCCCAGTACGGGTTGGTGGATTCACATTACGCCATCGAATTTCTTCTACGGACGCATTCAGGTTGCCAAGTGATGTTTTCCTTCACCGAAAAGCCAGTAATGTTAAATTTCGTACATCATTGGAATTGATGTACGAAATTTAACACCACTGGCTTTTCAGATACTCATTATTATTGGTACAGGACCGGGATTTGAACCCACGACCTCATGATTGCAAGGCGGGTGTCACTACCTCTAGGCCACCATGGCTTCGGAAGTATATAGTATCTATCACAATATCACACGTCGACAACTCATTTCGTGGTCATATGCTAAGATAGCTGAAGTAGCGAGTTCTTAATGAAGACAAATAATTGTTGAATTCATTTTCGGTCAGTCCCTCTAGGTATGCAAACTATAGTCCTCAAGTTGTTCCCATTCAAAGCAAATAATTATGTCCTTGAGCCGTTATTCGAAGCCTTTTAAACATATATATTGAGAATGCATCTTCCGTTTCCGGCCGTATTTGCGGTTGTAGTTCCCTCTGTTGGGCTAAAATGGCAACCCAGGCCGCCACGTTCCCAGGCAGCGTATAGTTCTCCTCATTGGCGTTCTTCCGTGCCGTTAAGTTACGTTAACGCTGTTAGCGTTCGTCGTTATTTCAAAATGATTTCACAAAATTATTTTACTTCTATTGTTCTAAATAACTTAAATAGGTTGTAGTTTCAAAATATTTTTTCTGAAAGTGAATTAATTCAATTTGGAAAGTTATATTTCTACCTACATAATGACTGAAATAAAATATGCGAAAAATTCGTAAAGTTGTTCACGTGCTCGAGGATGAACCTAGTCGACGTCATCGTCCTGTAGCGGTACTAGGAACCGCGGGAATATTATAAATCAGACCTCCACGCCGCCGTCGCTGTGGGGACCACCACTTGGGCTGCAGGTGGTGACCACGTGACTGCCAAGTCGCTGAGGATGTAAGCTTCAAAAAGAGTAAGGTAGTAGAACACCTTACTGACCAGGTATGGCAAATTCAAAACTATATCTGTTGTACATACTACCCTCGGGTACAGACACGCACGTAGCCGCTGGTCGGTCCCAAGACACCAAAATACCTCAGAGTAGAATTATTCCGGCGCCGATCTAGCAGATCGAGGCTTCTATAGAGGTGTCCGCCGAGGCGGCCCTTATAATTACAATTAATTTTGAAAATATCTGACAATTGCAAATATATGCTGATAACTATTACTATTAAACCAGGAAAAAGTAGGGCTATTTGTTTCAATGAAAGGTATTTTATTCGGAGATTGATTGCAACATTTTAATGTTGAAAACGATTAAGTTCGGTAATAGCAAACAATCTTGATTGCTACGATAAAATTACACATCGTCTTTCATTTTAAACATGAAAATATTCAAGCAATTCATTTAATTTTCGAGCGACTTGTTCTCGATGGTCTGGTATTACTTGGCGGTCACTGGAACTACCAAGACTATTTCATAAGATACCCCCATATAGAAAAGATTTGTTTAGTAAAAGCAAGTTCTCAGAATTCTTTTCATAAATATTAATGGGGGTACTTTAGTAAATTCTTTTCATTATCTTCCAGACAATTTGAATACTTGTAAAGGTTAGATAGACACCTAGCTTATACAAACATACAATCACAACCTTCCTGCTCCGATCAGAAGGTAGTTAGTTCCATGGCTATCAGGCGGCGCTAACCCTGAATCCAGTATAGAATAACTCAGCCGGTCGCCTACGGCACCGTCGATTATATTCTTTGACAATGCTCACAAACATCTAGATTTTGTGGTGCAATGTAATCATATGTGCCCATGTTGCCATATGCATTCATTTATTATGTTTTCAGCTTAATATGTATTGCTTTTTGTGGTTTTATATATGATAACATTTATTGATACCAATCTAATGATATGCGCCTTTTTTGCCATATGCATTCATTTATTACGATGTGTATAGTATTTTGTGATCATACATAAGATAACATTTAATGATTGCAGTGTAATTGGTATAACAATGTAATCATATGCGTTTTTTAAGGTTTATTGTATCGCCTTTTTTTGATGCAATGTACCTAATTACTGCGCGTTCTTGTAGCCATTTGAGTTCGATTGTGATTTACATTGCATTTGTTTGGGGTTGTTGTTGCAGTGTAATTGCTATACAATGTAGCATTCAATTATAAATTTTCAACTTGCTTTTTGCGTGAATTTTAATACTGCAACATAGTTATATGAGCCCTTGTGCCATATGCATTCAATAATACATTGCCAGGTTTGTGTTATAATGCTGTTGTGGTTAATAAAATATTAAAACCACAGTAGTTTACCACGGTTCAACAAGTCCAGGTAAACTTATTATAATCTTGAAATCAATTAAATTCATTGAACCAAACCAATGCCGGGAGCGGCAGATGAGAAGGTAAATTTGATATAACACTTGTTTTTGCGGGTAGATTAAAGCGTTCATAAATACGGGTGAAAGAGCGCCTACCCATTTTGGTGCTAATAATAATGGGAACTGTAAAGACAGGTCTCCTTTTAAGCGCAGCCCGCCGCTATATCTACGGCACTGCATTTACGGTCACTGTCATGAAACTGTTTCTTGACAAGTAAATAACCGACGATAAGCAAGTCAACAAAATAATTTTTATTACATACATGTCTCTGAAACCAAACCCCGGTTTTTACCACGAAAAGCGATGATTCCATGCGTCCCGTTGTCCATCGGAATAAATTCAATTTTAATTTATTTCAGACACATACTGCCCATATTATTTCTTGCTTGAAATATTAAAATATTGCTTATTGTTTTATGAATCCTATAGTTTTGCAATTTGGATTTGCAATCGCTCTCAGAGCAATTCAATACTCGAATTTGACAGGATTTTTGTGTGTCAGTCTGTCTGAGGAATCGAATTTTCGTATTCGAACTGCTATGTTTCTCTATTTATTTCATTACTATAATTATAGACTCTGGAACAAATCGCGGCTGTAGAGATGACCCAGAAGATATTCAGAATACTTTTGCAATTTATAAGAGGATGGATCAATGTTTCTCCAAACTGTTTGTACAACAAAAGCTACAGTTTCACACACCGCAGAGTCAACTGTTTATATTGACCCCTTAGTAAAAATTACCACAATACCTACTTAGTGCAGTGGTATTTATGGGTTCTGTAGACAGAGCTTTGGCAACAGCTGATTAAAGAGTTTTAAAGAAAAAGTATTGAACTTTGACCTGCTGGCTATTCCACATGGTCGACCATTTTTAGTGAGAAATGT
Source organism: Hypomecis punctinalis (assembly GCA_949316475.1). Lineage (NCBI taxonomy): Eukaryota > Metazoa > Arthropoda > Insecta > Lepidoptera > Geometridae > Hypomecis > Hypomecis punctinalis. Next base: position 2,145,761 of record OX438802.1, read on the forward strand.
TTTTCACTCTCTAATATAATTATTATCCTTATATTTGCTTCGGATATTGTCTCTGCCTTTAAAGACAAATTTAAGTCGTGCATGCGAAAAACGTAAACCATGCAAAAGAATGGCAGGTTTGCTTTGCGTATCTGATACATTTTCTAGTATACACGGCTGAAAAATGGCAAAATGCTTAATTCTATCAGTCTTGACTAGGCTGATAACAAAAAGTTTAGATATGTAAGTCTTTTATTTACGAAGCGAAGCTTCAGAATCCAGGTCCACTAGTTTCATGCAACACATGCGAGCCTACGCAATGACTCGTTCATGGGTCGAGCGAGAGTGCAAATATGGCGCGAAAAAAAAATTTAAAAATATGGGGTGAAAGAAATTTAAAAATATGGGGTAAAAAATTTAAAAATATGGAGTAAAAGTGGCTTGTTATCATAATATATGTACAACAATAGTATATTGCGAGCAAAGTAAAAAGAATGAGAGATGATACTCTTAATACCTGTAAAATTGTTTGATAAAATTAACAGTAGATATTCCCTGAATCCAGTATAGCATAACTAAGCCGGTCCACGCCACCGTCTAATTACAGATAAAATTAACAGTAGGTACAATACCTACTCAATCATTTATTGCATTGTAACTTATATAATACATATTTACATTTAGTTTTTATGTAACATGGTCTGTATAGTTTACATATTTATGACTCTATAAGGGTATGACAATAATTAGAATAATTCGTGAAATTCTTGGCTTCAAAGTTATCTTGGCTTTGCTTAAATATTATCATTTCAAATATTCCAGAAGCAAATTCAGTTAGGAAGCTTAGCTCCGAACATGTGAAATGAAAGCATATCAAATAATAGTGCTAAGATTAGTCATGTTCGGGATATATACAAATACATGTACTATTCAATTGATGGTCAAATTTTAATCGACCTACTCATTATTTGCGGGAAGCACCAGGACGCTGCGACGGTGTGCTAGTTTCGGGTTATTGTATTCATTATTGAATACAAAGTTCAACACGTTTGAATCTAAGAGTTGGTTATATACCACACCAAGGTTTTCTAACGCGGGATAAAGAGGGGTGCTGTAAGTCATCTTGACTCGCTCGCTCGCTTTGAACAACTGTGAGGAGATTTAAGATTACAAAGCCCACTAGTTAGAAGGATTTAACTGAGTAACTATTTTATTTTGGTTTTTATTAAGTCTTGCTTGTTATTACTTAATTGAAATTCAGAATTTTTGTACTTATAGTTAAAAATATCATTTTCAACGTATAGTATCTACCTTCCATTACTGTAGATGTAGACTGTATCTATTAAAAACAGCTAGACAAGGAGGCCGCAACAAAATGTCAAGTCCGAAACCTTGAACAGTTCAGGGGTTTTGTTGTGGACAGATTTTGGCAAATGCACAATTTTATTTCTAATTCCGGTTTGAAGTTTTGTGCTTAATAGGATCGATAACTATTGCCGTACACCGGTAGTGAAAACTGCATCTTAAACTGGAATCACCGATGATGTAAAATCCTTTATGCTGGAGGCTGATAGTGGTGATACCACCATTGCTGTCGCGTTCAAAGAGTGAATCGACATACTATTAACGAATGATAAACATAATTATTATTTTAATTTAAGTTACTTTCTTAAATTCCTAATTGATGTAGTAAGTACTTATTAGCGATAACATTGAAACTGTAAGACAGCAATACTATGTGACTATTAAGTATTTGGTTCTGTACAATAATAACATACATACATACGTTACCGGGGCAATATTCGAAACTAAGATGTTATAGTAGCAGTGACTATTACATTAGTTTTCTTCTATATTTTTATGTAGCGCTAGGTACATAATTATATCCGCTATATTAACATTACGTTATTACATTTGTGACTGATGTTTTTCATACTGTTTAATTCTATTAATATTAATGTTGACGTTATTCTGTGCATTCACATTGGCGTCTCGTTCACCAGGCGAAAACAAACACGTCTCAATATATATGTTTAAAAGGCTTCGAATAACGGCTCAAGGACATAATAGACGAGTTTTACCTACCAATAAAACTCATATTATGTCCGAAGCCTTATTCGAAGCCTTACAGTAAGTTCTGCCTGGTGTTCATTAATTCCTTATGTTATTGAGACTTCAATGAGGAGAACTATACGCTGCCTGGGAACGTGGCGGCCTGGGTTGCCATTTTAGCCCAACAGAGGGAACTACAACCGCAAATACGGCCGGAAACGGAAGATGCATTCTCAATATATATGTTTAAAAGGCTTCGAATAAGGCTTCGGACATAATATGAGTTTTATTGGTAGGTAAAACTCGTCTATTTAATAAAAACAGTTTGAACTCCATAAAAGAACGAAGAGAAGTTACTAGCTAGTATTCTTTTTTAAAGTGCTTTTACACAACACTTTCTCCCTTGAGACACTTCAGATTGTAATGTAATTTCCAAACGATGCGACACTTGCTCTATGCTTAAGATTTCTATTCTACAAAGCATTTGTGCATCTAGTAGGTATTGTGTGTCCTCAGTACTCCGGAGAGACCTAGATTGTACTGCTGAGTAGTAAAACTCACAGAGATATCGCTCGAATTTAGATTTACCTACATGTGACTTGAAAAGGAAGTATGGTCCTACAGGTATTTTATTCCTCTCCATAAAAAAGATATTTCTGTGTAGATGCTATTGAGCTTATACAGGGTTATTTCTAATCAATTAGCATCCTTCTAGGGGCTTATTCTGTACATCAAAACTAACAACTTTTGGTCTACGACTTTCGTCAAAATCTCGTACGCATCTCTCTGGGATTCCGGCCCAGATGTTTTGTCCAATTAAGCTAGAAACGCTGTCTGCGAAGGCGTCGAATTAGTGAAAGTGTTTTATCATTTTTACCAACTACTACATTGTTGGAAGCGCCGTCTGTGAGAACTGCTTTAAACCAGTTAGTGTGAAATTATTATAACTTCTTACCATTAACGAGAAATGGCGCATTGCTTAATGAATGAAATGATTTTTATCGTGCTTCACACACTAGGTGTATAGAAACTTTCTTTTTGAGGTAAACATTTCAAAAAACAGACAGCGTTTCTAGCTTAAGTGGACGCAAACGCGTCAATTTTTGAAATGTTTATCACAAAAAGAAAGTGCTGAACGTTGCTTATCTTCGATGATCAATAAAGAAAACCTAGTCAAACTGCGCTATGAGGGCTACAGGCCATCTAATGATTCAATTATAGAGCCCCGAGCTGCACCCTAATACAATACAAAAGGCATTATGACTAATGAGTCTTAGTAAAACCCTAAAAACATAAATAGTCCGTCAGATATATTTAAAAAAAATGTTAGACTTCAATTTTTCATGTGTCAATTAATCAAAGATTGACGAAGGTATAGCCCGTTAAAATTCCACGTGACGTCACGAGTGCTCTACAAATGTACAAACTACGTTGCACTAGTGACGTCACGAGCTCCCATTCCCAAAAGTTTGAGAAAGTTTATCTTTGTCATTTTTGTTTGACTGACTATTAACAAAATACGTGTCCGATATTTTTTAGTTATTTAATTAGCGGGCTCATTATAATAATGATTTTTTTGATCCAGTCATCATCTCATTCGGCAGTAAGTACAGCTTTTCGAAACTGTAACAGTTGATTGAGTTAGTTCTCTATAAATTCTCTTCTCGGAAGATAGCATATGCATAAAAGTGCATTTGGTAGTAGACAATACGGTCGGTCTGGAGACACGCCGATGTCAGCTCTTTACGTGTTTGTGTAAGCTTTTATGATATTGCTGTTTGTCACTGGAGAACATTGCATAGATTCTTAACAACCTGGTGAAGTTCTGAGCGTGAACTGATTTTGAGCACATTTTAACTTGTATGAGACCTCCGTGCGACGATATTCCTGTGTCTTTCTTATGTAGAGTTTTAACGAGCTTGAAGGTTATGGCAGGTATTTGATATTGAGATTTTCTACCGCATCGGTAAATCCTGGTGGTAAATGAAAGATAATTTTATTGGTTTCAGTTCATTAGGTTCATGAAATATGTGGCATGGGGTCATGAAACCGCGAAACTAGGTGTGATTTGAAACCTGTAATTTCATGGATAGCCTTCCTAAAAATTGTATTCATAATTATAATTTTGCAACGTCCAATTCTGAATGTACAATAGATTTCGACGTTTCAGCCATTGGATGTCCACTGCTGGACATAGACCTCCCCCATAGATCTCCAATAAGACCGGTTAGTTAGTTGCGGCTCGCATCCAGCGCGAACCTGCGGTCTTGATGAGGTCATCCGTCCACCTTGTGGGAGGACGTCCTACGCTGCGTTTGCCGGTACGTGGTCTCCATTCGAGAGCTTTTCGACCTCATCGGTCATCTGTGCTCCGTGCTATATGCCCTGCCACAGAATAGAGAAGGAAATCTGCTGTTCTGTGTGCCCTGCCCACTGACATTTCAATTTGCCTATCCGCTGGGCTATGTCGGTAAGTTTGATTCTTCTGCGGATCTCCTCATTTCTGATTCGGTCTCGCAGATAGATTCCGAGCATTGTCCTCTCCATAGCTCGTTGTGCTACTTGGAGCTTATTAATGAGGCCCATAGTGAGAGACCACAATAGATTTAGGTTATTTGTAGATTTCCAATAAGACCTATTGTAAATTGCTTCCATCTGATGCAATATTTGAAGTCTTAATAGTTGATCTATCCACCATTCACGAAGACATCCTATGCTACACTTGCCGGCATGTGGTTGCCTTTCAAGAATTTTGTAACCCCATCACCTATGGCTTGAATTACATACTAAATCTGTAACCGGTAAAGTATTAGCGGTAATTAATTACGTAAGTAACAGTACAGGAATTATTACGAACTACTAGATTATTATTATACGAGTATACTACGGGACTAATCGCGCACTAAAATTACGAGATAATTAAATACATCCTCATCCCGACGTTTCGGCCGAGTTGCATCGACCGTGGTCACGGGTAGGCTGGTGATCTACCCGTGCCCACGGTCGATGCAACTCGGTCGAAACGTCGGGATGAGGAGGTATTTATTTATCTCGTAATTTTAGTGCGCGATCAGTCCCGTAGTATGTATATAATAATAATGTGTTCAAGTCGCGAAAGTTAAAAAAAAAGAACTACTAGATATTGTACTATTCAAGCCATCTATTTCTTTTGGTACTTCCAAAAAGCTAAGTAAAACGATAAGTACAATGATATTAAAATAAAATGCTCGAGTGGACGGCAGGCGAATACAATCAGTCAAACTGGCTGCAGCCTCAAAGTGGCCGCCAGCTACCATTCGTCATCTGATGGCGTTACATCCATTTTACCATTGTTCTCTGGTTCTGTATGGAATACCAACCGCTTAGCACTTACTGGCAATTGGCTGCGGCGTTACTTGCGAGAATTTAAAATATTTTGGTGTAAAGAGTACAAACTTACTCTATTTAGACAAAAACATTTTAAATTCTCGCACTGGTCGGGCCCTGAAATCAGAGTTAATAGGTCACCTGAAGACCGCTAGGCTACGACCGAGTTTGTTAGCGAATTTGTGTCTGTCGCGGTTTTTTTTCGGGGACTGACCGAGGCCTTGAGACGAACCACCGGAGGTATACAATTCGACGCGTATATATATTTTTTATGTATAACCACGTATAACTTTTTTCGTAGTGGTCCGATTTCAATAATTCTTTTTTTTATTGGAAAGAATACACTTTGGAATTAAATTTAAATTTTATATAAGTCAACAGTAATGTGAAAATTGCTACATCGGTCCGTGCGAAATATTCGCGAATTCTGTACACGGGTGTAGTCGATCATGCTATTTTTTTCAAAAAATATGTAGATGTGTGTAGATTTAGTCAGTTAGACACAACCCAGGAAATTAATTTTAGAAGTAAAATACTCAGCCAAATTACCTTGGTCCTTCTACTCGTAGTCAAGCCACTGAGCATTCATTCATCATTTAGATGACAATACCTCTTCATGTACCTGCGAACTTTCCTTCTTTTTCCCTAGGGAAGTCCCTATTTTTTATTGCGAATAAGTCGGCCAACTCGCCGGTTGGTAAGCACGTTGTAGTCGAAGATGAAGCACGCAGACTAAGAAGATACCTATTCACTCTTGAAAAGCTTTAGATTATCTCTTAGGAAACAGAAAAGCAGGAAGACTTCCATTCTCTGGCGGTACGAATCAGAAATATTGAGTTAAACCGCTTCGGGCCTACGTATCGAAGGAAAATCGACAGTGTAGAGGTGGTAATGAGGTGTATTTCAACTTGTCCTGTCATAAAAAGAGGATGGTAGGATAAGGTTGTGTAGCTCAGATGCACAGTTTCTCGGTCGAAACGAAATTCACTTGCAGAAAAACAAACAGGACCGTTTCTAGCACGTATATTTATAAATGATAGCCCGAGCATTATGCGTCTCGCGACAGGTAGCGAATCTCAACATTATACTTGGCTGGTTCACAATAACGCGAACTTTTGACTAAGTGTCGCGCTCCGTGCCAGGATTTTATTCCAGTTTTTGTAAAATTATATTTTTTTAATTTTGAAATTCTGTTTGGGTTTGTTAGGTCGTTTGTTAGTGACGATTGAGTAGCTATGATGATGTGGTAGTAAGTAGAATAAATGAAAAAAATGTTTGTGACGACTAAATTTTTACTGGATACAGAAAATGATAGAGAACCAAGGAACCAAATCTGGTTTTATTTTTTAAAGTGGTCGTGCAGAACTTATTATTAGGTACCTAATACATAAATGTAATAAATACTTATACTATTTCGCTTTTTCTCAACGAAGATTTTATGTTATATATAGGTATCGGATCGTCTATCGGATCGTATATAGGATATAGGATCTTGTTCATTTATGACGAGTTTGCGTAGGTAAATTCAATAAAATAGTTAACTAGTTGTATCTATTGATGTTTTCTTATTTTATTGACCGACGAACCACCGGAGGAGGTATACAATTCTACCTACGAGTATATTTGTTATATTTTTTTTATGTACAACCACGCATAACTTTTTTCGTAGTGGTCCGATTTCAATAATTATTTTTTTATTGGGCGAAATCGGCTAAGCCATTTTTGATAAATCAACAATAATGTGAAAAATGCTACATCGATCCATACGAAATATTCGCGAATTCTGTACACGGGTGAAGTCGGTCATGCTAATTTTTGCAAAAAATAATATTGTTACACTAAACTAAGACGCATGACATTCAGTCACTCGTTATTTTTTTTTATCATTTTTCATTTAAGTATTTAAAACACTGTTTATTTTAAAAACTTTCTTTATGTAATAAACATTTCAAAAATTGACGCGTTTGCAAGATTTGAACATTTCAAAAATAAAGTTTCTATACACCTAGTGTGTGAAGCACGATAAAAATCATTTCACTGCTTATTTTATGTAGCAACCTACCCAATGTAACATTAAACATTTTATACAACAACGTTCCGAAGGTGACTCAGCAAAGAAGACCCACCACTACGAAAACTTCAGTAACATTGAGCTACATAAATAAGTATATTTTCAGCACCCACTACATTATGACTCCGTAAAGAATAAACAAAATCCACACCAAATAATTCGAACGAACCAGACAAGTGCAAGATAAAGGCTCGCAGGCGTCGCAAACCAAATTATTTGGTAAATTTACCATATCCTTACATCTTAAAATTTCTAAAACAGACCTTAACTTCTTACAAATAGAGTATACTTTAGAATTAAAAGATATTAGATGCAATAGGAGCTCTTTCTCGAGAAGCTATAACTCTTTGTTTCGTATAATACGAGGACAGACGACAGCTCACGTGCTGTAGAAGGGATTTTTCACAATAAGTCCGTGTTGTTTGGAAAAAATATTACTTATCTATTGACAAATGTACAAAACGTACAAATAGCAAACTCGATTAATCTAGTACAGTCAATTTAGAGAATCAGCATTGCATAAATTCCCACAATTTGCGTGATCTACAATTTTGTCTAAGATGTTTTGTTATTTTGTATTTTTACCATACTTAACAGTTTCGCAGGATTAAGAAAACCTATTTTCGTGACTTTTGACCTTGAATTAAAAAAAAATTGCACACGTGATCGATGACACTTGGGACTGGATGGGACTTTTCACAAATTCATTGTGATGGTGTCTCTAACGTACCTATGAACGTTAGACAATTTCAGCTGGTTGGGAATTTATTTTTTTAACAGCCTTTTTTCCGCTAAATTGACCGTACTAATTAACCAGGTTGCTCAGGCGCTATCTACACATTTTTTTAAATCAAATATCAGGTTTCGCGTGACACATTGTCAAAGCATGAATTCTAAAATTAAGGGAAACAGATCCAAATTAATGCAACCTACTAAATGTACCTTCACCTGTACTAATATAGGTATAATATACATTTCCAAAAATTTTTCAGGACCTTAATTAAAACGTGACAATGAAATTTCAGGTAATATCATTCAGTTCTGTAAATAAAACACAGAATTCAATGAAAACATGTTGCTTCAGTGACAGCTCAATGAATAATTTTATGAAGTAAAATTATTAGTCATTAATTAGAGCATCTCACAAATATAATAGCGTAGTAACTATATGTGTATAACCAAGACCGCAGGATTGTGTTGGATACATACCGCTTCCAATCGCTCTTATTGGAGATCTTTAGATCTTTTTTAGGGTTCCGTAAAGAAAAAAACGGAACCCTTATAGGATCACTTTGTTGTTCGTCTGTCCGTATGTCAAGCCCCTTTATCTCAAGAACGCGTAAAGTTATCGGGTTGAAATTTAAACCACGTACGTATATTTATGATCTCTTACAGTTGTGAAAAAATCAAACTTCTCAGTTACCGTATAAAAAATTTAGGGCCGTTTATGTAGTAAAAAACTGCATATTTTGACACTCACAAATCAAATCCTACAGGGTACTTCCAGTTGACCTAGAACTATGAAATTTGGCAAGAAGCATTGTCTTGCCAAATTAAATATATACAAATATATACACACATGGGAATAAATCTGAAAAGTGTACATTTCTAATAAAAACACAAAAAATAGGGCCTAAATACAAAAAAAAAATAGGCCCAAAATTCAAAGTGAGTAAATCGTATCATATGGGGTATCATATGAAAAAGCTTCACTAGTACATGCTAAAACAGGTTATAATGTGTGATTTTCGATGCATGACGAGGTGTACGGAACCCTCGGTGGGCGAGCCTGACTTGCACTTGTCCGGTTTTTTGTCTATCTATGATTAATAATTCACAAAAAAAATATTATAATTAAAAAAAGAGAGAAAAACGAAAACTGATTTGTATTTACAGAAATACATAAATTTATTTGCAACAAAAATAAGAGGTAAGTACAATACATAAACAACAAAACAAATCATAAAACAAAAAGCAACAGTATTGCACCTAATATCCTTGTCACAAAACTGGTCCCATTGCATGCCCTAGTCCCAACTCAGCGTAATGCTGGTTGCGCTTACGAGCAACCAGCGCTGGTATTCTGTTGGAACCAGCAAGTGACATTACGCCCGAAAATAATGCGCTAAATAATAATACAATTTTATTGAAAACTTCACATTCATGACTTTTTTGAAATGTTCTTCATTATTCATTACTTTAGTCAAATTTTATAGGGCCCAATAAGAGAGCACCATTGTCACTGATCATGGTTGTTCCGGTGATACTCCTTGCCTTGTCACTCGCCAAAAATACTGCCAAGTCTCCGATTTCTTCAGATTCGCCTATTCTATTAAGTACTGTTCCTTTTTCCCAGGCTTTCCAGGCGTCATCTGATTTCGTTTGGTCTAGTCCCATGTTGACAAAAAAGTCAGTTGCTATAGGTCCAGGGTTGATGGCATTCACTCTTACTCCTGTTGATCCAAGTTCGTATGCAATATTTTTTGTGAAGTGATCCAGAGCAGCTTTTGACCCTCCGTATAAAAATACTCCTTTCGCGTTAATACCTTGAGCTACAATGCTCGATATGTTTATAATGTTTCCTTTAGTTGCTATGATATGTTTCGCAGCAAGATGAGTCAAATAAATTACTGAGCGTAAGTTTGTTTCCATTATTTTGTCGTATACTGCTATCACGTTCTCGTCCAGTATGCTAGCTGACCCACCGATGCCAGCATTGTTGACTAAAATATCGATATGACCGAAAACTTTGATTGTCTCATCGATGATTCTCTTAGCATCGGCCTCTTTGGAAACGTCAGCAATGACAGTAAGTGGTTTGCTGCCACGTTTCTCGCAAATTCCAGAGACATTTTTTAACTTACTTTCATTTCTGCCAACGATTACGACTTTTGCTCCTGCTTCGGCAAATTTGATTGCAATTCCAGCGCCAATACCTGAGCTGGCGCCGGTCACTATAGCTACTTTTTTAGCGAGACTCATTTTCTCTAATACTATCTCACAAGACTCTGGCGTAATACAATTTGATTTCTAGGTGTCAATTTGTAATATATATAGCATCAAATAAATAGATAATCAGCGATAAATGATTATGTGTTAATGTGAATGACAAAGCACTATCGAGTCATCACTTGTATCAATTATCAAGTCATATGTTGGTTGTATGTTTTTCCATCTGTCTTTATAATAAAAAAACAACATGTTTAAGGTATAATGTGTCGTCTAAATTTAATTACTTAGTTATTAGCTTCCTCGTAACTTACGTACTTACTATACTCTATAAAATTTAACTTGATCTCTGCGACAGTTACATATTGACATATTTAGAGTTGAGATAGTGGTGGAAATAATCGATATTCAAACAATGTTGTAATGAAATCGAATCGAGTAGTTGAAGGTGAGAAATTGGATTTTATTTACTTACTATTATTTAAGATCAAGTATGGTACACATGTAAATAATGTTATGATATTAAAATATACAATAAAATTAATGATAAATTAAGTTTTATTTGAAATATCGTCAGTATAAACTATCGATATTTTAATTAAAACTCTATCTAAAACTCTGTGGTCACGATCATTCGTCGCCCATCACTAATCGGCATGCCCATAAAGTATGACATTGACAGGTACTGTCTGTACTATTAAGACATTCAGGACTTCATAGGCGTGATTTTTCTGACAGCTGTCGCAGAGATCAAGTTAAATTTTTTAGAGTATAACTTAAATAACAGAGAATTTACACTTTAAATGACAGAAGCTCCAAAAATCTGTTTAAAAATTGGCAATACATCTTTTGTTCATTTATTTTTCTTAATTTGACTAGTTGAGTAACGAAAAATATTGGCAATTATCTTTAGTATGTAGGGATATCCTAAAAGTTCAATTTCAGACAAAGCATCCAAAATAAGATCTCGTTTTTATTACTGATGTAACCAATGCATTTGCACATAGATTCTATAAGAGTCTTCACACGATACAACGTGTCAAAAAAAAGTTTTCGACGGAAACGGAACCAGGGGCCTTATAGTGTAAGCGCTCTGACGTTCGGCTTCGTTTTTACTCCCGCTCGCTCTCGTGGCTTATACTCTATAAAATTTAACTTGATTTCTGCGACAGGCACATTGACATAGAAGATTGACATATTTAGAATTGAGATAGTGGTGGAAGAAATCGATTTTCAAACAATATTGTTATGAAATCGAATGAGTAGTTGAAGGTGAGAAATTGGATTTTATTTACTTACTATTATTTAAGATCAAGTATGTACACATGTAAATAATGTTATGATATTAATTAAATACGCATAATAATGTAATGATAGTATTTATCGACGTTTTTCACTATTATCGATGCTAATGTAACTTATAATTGGGTTTAATTTAATTACACATGTAAAAAAAATTATGATATTAAAATATACAATAAAATTAATGATAAATTAAGTTTTTTAATTTAAAATATGGTTAGTATAAACTATCGATATTTTAAATAAAACTCTATCTAAAACTCTGTGGTCACGATCATTCATCGCCCATCACTAATCGGTATGCCCATAAAGTATGACATTGACAGGTACTGTCCGTACTATTAAGACATTCAGGACTTCATGGGCGTGATTTTTCTGACAGCTGTCGCAGAGATCAAGTTAAATTTTATAGAGTATAAGTAACTGCCGCGATCAGGAGAAAAAGCGAAGCCGAACATCAGAGCGCTTACACAATAAGGCCCCAGGTAGCTCAGGCGTAGCTAACAATTATTTTTTACAAAATAAGTGTGTCGTTTGGCACATTGTCGAAGCATGAATGCTGTAATGAAGGGGAACTAGAACCAAATTGAGTTGATTACCGCGCGCACTATGTACAATACAAAATTATAATTCGCAAAAAATGGCAAGACCGGCTTCAACCGTACACGGAATTCGTGAATAAATGGCAGACAGACAAAACTCTTTATTTACAACCACAATTTGAAAAATAAACACTATTTACATATACGACAAAAAATATGATTATAAAGTGGCGGCCTTATCACCCATGGCGATTTCTTCCATGGCACGTATTGATGTAGCGATTTTCACATTATTGTTGATTTTTCAAAAACGGCTCAGCCAATTTCAATAAAGTTTAATTAATACCAATTTCGAAGTATGATTTTTCCAATAAAAAAAGAATTATCGAAATCGGACCGCTATGTAAAACGTTATGCGTGGTTATACATAAATAAATATACGTGTCGAATTGAGTACTTCTTCCGTTTCGTCGACAAAAACAATCAGATTACTACTGTATTAATACGGGACTTATTGCGCAATAAGTCTCGTATTAATAAATGAAAAGAAGAAAATGTGTTCAAATCGCGAATGTTTAAAAATAACATATTATTATATTACGTACACTAATCGTATACCTTTTTAGAAAGTTTTCAAGACGTTAGGTAAGATGCGAAAATGGAGTTTAGGGTAATTTCATTCAGTTCTGTAAGTAACACACAGAATTAAATACAAACACGTTGCTTAAGGGACAGCGAATGAATTAATCATTTTAATAAAGCAAATAAATACTTAGAGCATCTTACTCAATATAATAAATAAATATTAGGGGACACCGTACACATGGTCTCTGACCCTGAACTAAGCAAAGCTTGTGATATGGCTGCCAAAGTCTAATATACTACATATAAGTACATATTTTTAAATACATACTAATGTAGATAGTAACGAAGCGGTGATGGAGGCTCTGGGCCAGGAGAAGGAGAATTGCCATAGGACCTGAAAAAGTGTAAGCATTGCGTGCATGCCCCAAGCATTCATGCTCGCCATCGAAGGCTACTTCTTACGGCGGCATCGTTGGCTCACTATTACAAGGTTCTAAGTTAATTTTAATGAAGTTGAGTAATTTGACTTTTAAATTTTCGACTTAAGCAAAAGCTATACATGTAGCTCTAATGCCTAAGTAACATTTTAATATCTTAATTTAGGACTATGTAATGCTTTCTAGGAACAAAAAAATGGATATCAACTTTTATACTCTGAAATATTAACGAAATTAAAATAACATAGAACTTTGTGATTCAAAAAATGTTTATTTATTTATTTCAAACCAGAACTTAGCACTTTGTTCTTCTTAAATAAGTGAAAGAAATCATCATTTCAGCCCAGTATCACACACTGCTATACCTATAGTATACCTATAGTATAGGGCTCTCCTTATTTTCATGTTACAGTAGCATTAAAAAGCATTTATACCATTAAATATCTTTATTTATCATAAAAACTATGCTTATTTAGACAAAATAAGTCACTAAAAGTTAAATTTAGACAATATTAAAAAGTTAAGTCACATTTTATTTTCTGAATATTGCCTCATAGTACTCCTTGTCCAATGTAGGCATCCACCGATACATCGACCGTATATTATCCGTTTTAGTCTTGCACAATACAGGTCTTTTTAACAGTTTTGGTTCGGTGATAAAATCTGTGTTTAGATTCCTTCGGGTATTCTGGGGTCTCAGATTAGCTACAGTGTATGATTCTGTAGTGTGTGAACATTTAAAACTCACTTCTAGTTGTGACTTCGTAAATCGAAGCTCTGTCACTTTGGAAAAAGGAATTAGTGAGTATTTTAGCCTTGAACAGGCTTCTTGAAAATTAAAAAAATCTTTCCCACTCATTTGCAAGATAGAATAGGGTTTAGCTGAATTTACCTGCAATAATAATCTCATCAGAGATATAGGTGAATAATATTCAGCCTTTGCGAGGACTCTATCAATACAGCTATGCACATTGTCAATTTCTTGAATGCAAGAATGTCCAGGTGTTGAAAATTTTAAAGTAATTTGTTCCAATGTAGGAAATTTATCCATAAGCTGTCTTAAAGCAAAGCTCATGATGCTGTTGCGATTTTGTGGAACACAACTATCACTCCATAATATAATTGATGTGAAATGGGGGTTGTCAAGCAGAACCTGTGTCAAAATTTTGTATACTGCACTTGCTATATCATTTCCGCTTCTTCCAGCAGTGTGCTCACTCCAAATAGCACAGTACACTTTTTTATTAGTAGAAAGATGGCCAGTCATGTTGTAAGTAGAAAATTTACTTTTGTAAAAAAAATTGCTTACTTCTGCCTTGGGACAAGATAAAACATTCTCTAGATCAAAGCACAATACTGGAATGGTACCTTTTCTATCTTTATCACGGTTTGACCTAGCAGCCATCTTTTCTGTTTTGTGCCTGTTTATCTTCTCTTGTAAATCTGATGTTAATGTATGTCCTTCTTTGTACTTTATATCAACCTCCTCACATAAATCACATCTGTCTTTTTTGGGTTTTTGAAAGTAAATATTGAAATCATTACAGAATATACGTCGATATACTTCTTGTTTAACTGGAACCTTGTTCTTTTCTGTAATCCAGGCAGTATACAGAGAATACATTTTTTTTATGGTCAAATAGCGTTCTAAGTACTCTCTAGAAGAGTCTTTCCTGCAATAATGTGATGGAACCCGGGGAAATGAATTAATGTGTTCCTTAACAAGCAGTCTATCTTCTTCAGCTGTGGCTCTTTTTGTATGTTTCCCTTGGTTACTGGGTGCAGGAGTATTTGAGATATTGTTCTTTGTTTTGTGAATATTATATATTGGTTTCTGACTAATCACCAAAGTATCACAGAAGAAATTCTTACACACTTTTATCTTCACAGAGTTCACAGTGAAAAAAAACTGATAGCTAACTTTTTTCTTTGAATTTTCATCATTATTTCCTTTGCGTCTCCTGTCAGGTTGCAAACAATTAGTATTATTCAGCAAAAACATTCGTTTTTCTTCTGAAGATAATTTATAATAATTAGTAAAAATTGATAACCTTTCATCATCAGTAATCTTTTGGCTACATTTAAACACACATTTATTTAGACAATCCTTGCTTTTTCTTATCTTCTTTGCCGGCATTAGCTTCTTACTACTAGACACATATTCTAACCCCTTATTTCTTGCATCTTTTCGTTTATTAATCTTCCATTCTTGTTCATTTCTCTGTCGCTTACGTGATCGTTTTTTAGGTTGTGCTTCACACACAACATTTCCTTCATCAACGTTCGATTGATTGTGTACAGATCTGAAAATAAATATATACTAGTTTAGTTCATGAAAATTATCTATTGAAAAACTTCAACTGTATAGTATGAAATTGAAATTAACTCACCTTCTATCTTCGTCAGAATCTGTTGAACTCATAGAACTTGAAGATATACGACAAGGAGGTGATGGAGGCACGAAATCTTTATCTGCCACTGAGTCATCACTTGAATAGTCCATTATTATACGACGCTCACTATTTTACACGAAATTGAAGGGATAACCAAGAGTATTCCTTGGGATAACCGTTCTATTGACACAAAAAACCCGTAACATTAGCCGCGAAATTGAGATGATTTTGACACTGACAGCTGAACTTTGGTCATAGACACGTTGATGTTTTTTTCTCTAAGCAAGTCCTATGTTTAACATAGAACCATGTTATAAAAAAAATGAATAAAATCAACATGGTGATGGTTCTATGTTTAACATGGAACTTTGTTATTTCTTTGTGTAATAAAAATGCAACATAGGACTATGGAACATTAATATTTCGTAGTAAATGTGCTGCCATCTAGCGGTTTGTTATTTAAAAAGTGTGGCTAAATGACACATAGAACCTTGCAGCATTCATACCTCAATAAGTAGTAAAATTGTAACATAGAACCTTGTAATAGTGAGCCAACGTGTGTCGGGTCGTTCTCTTCCCTCAAATATGGTCGAGGAGAGCGATGGCGGGCACATGTGTCATACTCGTGATCGGGTGCTGCTAGCGGGTCGCCGGTCTGCTTGTGGCTTTCACGCAATGCATCGACTAAATAGCTTAGACTAAGATTTAACCATGTACCAACTCTCTTTGTACAGTAAAATCTAATAATAATCTTTAGTTAGCAAAGGGCACAGACCCTGGAGTCTGTGGTTAGGGAATTTTGGATAAAAAAAAATGTGGATAGTACCTAAATAACACCCAGACACAGAGCAAACACCAATGTTCATCACATAAATGTTTTCCCTGGGTGGGGATCGAACCCACGCATCTTTGATCCAGAAGTCAGGCTCACTAACCACTGAGCCACCGAGGCAGTCAAATAAATGTAGTGGAAAATAAAAATAGTGTAGTATATGGGGGTAAACCATGCATAAAAACTTGTTTAGCTTGTTAATTTACGTACTTGCATAACGTGTATGATAGTCTAATCAACAATGACTATACTGCAGACATGCTTATCTGCATATGATAAGTCATTATCTCATAATCAATTCATTAATATGAGTTGCAATTTGTTAGTTGTTACAAATCATTGTTATATTAAATAATCATTGTTACTAACGATTGATATTATCAATAGTACGTGTACTATACACTCATGATAAGTATTTTATTATCGTAAGTGGGTAATCTAGGTTATTCCTGTTGAATGATTTATCGAAAATTTACACCTGAGGCCATGACAATATAAATTACTGAGGTAAGTACCTACCTTTATTAACTACAGTAGATAAATAATATACGTAGGGTTCCGTACCGTATGAAAGCCGCCCTTAACACATTTTATTTTAGTTTAATTATTTATTTTTGAATGGAATATACAATTTAATATTGTGTAAATATTTTGTGCATCTTCCTGTTGCCGTCATTAATATCGAGCAAGAAAATCACGTTTGATGTATGAAAATTTATTAAAATTAAAAATTATTTAACTTTATTAATATTTATTTCTCACCCTTCGTGGGTAGGCCTGCGTCCTGCAGTGAACTATTAAACAGGCTGGTACAGTACAGTATTAAAATTTATTTTACTTTAATTTAGTTATTCATTTTAAATATAATATTTAACTAAATATTCTGTGAATATTTCAAGCTGTAAAATTAGCCTGTCACCGTTTTTAATATCGAGCGACTATCGGCTATAAATTCAGGTTGTTGTAGGGGAGCCCCCCTTAAATATTATTTTTATCTGTTTTTAGTATTTGTGTTATAGCGGCAACATAAATAGATCATTTGTGAAAATTTTAAGCTATCACGGTTAATGAGATACTCCCTGGTGACTGACGGACAGCGGAGTCTTAGTAATAGGAACCCGTTTTTACGCTTTGGGTACGGAACCCTAAAAAATATCAGCACAACAGAAGAGATCTAGAGATAAGTCTAAATTCTCCAGCACAATACCAGTTAGAAGCGTGCCCACTATGTTGGCAGCATTATTACAGCGCTGAATGGCAAATAATAATTAATTATTATACTGTATTTTTTCATAATCACAAAAATATAATAATTATCGAATATAAATGAACAGCTATGAAGAGGGCTATGTTTGGAGTCTCTATACGAGATCGAATCAAAAATTAGGTGAGCCGTAGAATAACCAAAGTTACCGACGTAGCCCAGCGGATTGGCAAGTTGAAATAGCAATGGGCAAGTCAGATAGCACGGAGGACTGATGAACGTTGGGGTCGAAAAGTTATCATGTTTAGATCACATATGGCGGCAGGCGCAGCGTAGGACATAACATAGGGTACGAGGTGCATAGAAAACTTCTTCAAGACCGCAGGATTGTGCGAGATGCAAACCGCTTCCAATTGCTCTTATTGGAGATATATAGAGGAAGCAATAAACGTCCTATGACTGATGGGTGGATGGATAGCATTTGTTGCTTCGCTTCGGCTTCGGTACAAATAAGGCTTCGTTATCCCTGCTCATAAGAGACAGTTAAAAAGGATCTCTGGGCTAATAGATACATTTGGGAACTTAATCGTCCAAACGAGCCAAGAAAGATTATTTACTGTCAGGTGTGAGCAGTGTTCGTGAGAAAGATGGTAGAGAAGCCCAGGCTTTCCGGGACTGTTGCTAAAAATTACGTGCCAAGGAAAGCTACTAGCGCGTTCTAAACCGAAAGGGTCTTAGTGCGTACAATTTCACATATTTCAAATATGTGCAATAGGCTATTTGACAACATTGAAAATATTCTATTAATTTTGGTAATCCATACAGATAATAGACTGAAAAAGACATATTTCACTTTATTTAAACTAAAATATGTCTAATTTTCGCAAATCGAACGAAATAAAATACGATGTTTTTTTGATATTTTATCTGTGACGTAAACGCTCTAAGAAGGGCGGCAACTCTGGTGACGTCACGTGCTGGTAAACGAGAATTTCTCGATTGACTGTTGTTTGTGTAATTTGTGTTTTGTGATTTCGGAGTAATATTATTGGATCTGTAAGTTACTTTTAAAGTATTTTTTGTTAATTTTAAGATGTGAACTAGCATATTTACCAGTATTAACTAACGTTATTTACTCGTGACTGACGTCAAAGACCAGCGCCATTACAGAATGTCGTTTATGGTAGGATCTTGAATATCTATTCACTGATTTTCATTGTTAATAGGTACAGTAGATCTCTCGGAAATATAAATTTAGTGTGCGTAGTATGTACTAACGAATAATTTAAAACGATTTCCAAAAACTAGTCAAATACCCTATTGTGCATCCTGAAAATCGTTCGAAGATTTTACCCCGCTACCAAAACTACTCAAGGTTAGCTGGAAGTGGTTCGTGGGTGGTTGTTCTATGGTATGCCAAGCTTGCCGCTACAAAGTCGAGAGGTTTATGACCTAAACCACCATCGATTAAACTTATTGTGTTATATTTACCTGTTTAACAAGTAATAATGTGAGTTAAAAATCTAATTAAATAGAATATTATTGGTACTACCTAAGATAGTAGTAGTTTTTCGATACCGTTTTCATGTCGGCAGAAAAAAAATCACTCAAATAACAACTATGGGAAGCGGAGGTACCTAACAAAATCAAGATTATACAGAAAAAAAAAGTCGAATTCAGAAAATATTCTGGCTTATAATAACTGGGCCTAATAATTTACTAAAAACTTTATTATACAAGAAAAGAAAGAACAACAAACATTTAAGAGTACTTATAATTTATAGAAAACTTCAATAACAACTTTATTAAAACGTTCTTCATTATTCTTTATTGTAGTCAAATGTTATAGGTCCCAACAAGAGAGCACCGTTGTCAGTAATCAACGTCGTTCCTGTGATACTTCTTGCCCTGTCACTCGCCAAAAACGCCGCCAAATCTCCGATTTCAGCAGGTTCACCTACTCTATTAAGCAACGTTCCTTTTTCCCACTCTTTCCAGGTGTTATCGGACTGCGTTTTATCAAATCCCATGTTCTCAAAGAAGTCAGTAACTACAGGTCCAGGGTTAATGGCGTTCACTCTTACTCCTTGTGGTCCAAGCTCGAATGCGATACACTTTGTGAAGTGATCCAGAGCAGCTTTTGAAGCCCCGTACGAAAGCGCTCCCTTCCTTAGAACACCGTGAGCTGCAATGCTTGAAATGTTAATAATATTTCCTTTAGTTTGTAAAATATGTTTCACTGCGAGATGCGTCAAATAAACGACTGAGCGCATGTTTGTGTCCATTGCTTTGTCATATACTGCCATTACATTGTCGTCCTCTATGGTGGCTGAACCTCCGACGCCGGCGTTGTTGACTAATATGTCAAGGTGCCCGAAGAAGTTAATTGTGTCATTGATGATTTTCTTAGCACTGGCTTCCTTGGTGACGTCGGCGACGATAGAAAGTGGTTTGCTGCCGCGTTTCTCGCAAATATCGGAGACATTTTTTAACTTACTTTCATTTCTGCCGACAATGGTGACTTTTGCTCCTTCTTCAGCAAATTTAATAGCGATTGCAGCGCCAATACCTGAGCTGGCGCCGGTCACTATGGCCACTTTATTAGCGAGACTCATAATCACTGACGCTCTGTTGCACAAGATTGTCGTATAGTAATATGACAAGATTTCTAGATGTCATGTTGTCTTATAGCTCCAAATAAATAGATAAACTGCGATAAATGATTATTACGTGTTAATTCAAATGATGAAGCACTATCAAGTCATCATAATATCAACTATCAAGTCATAATGTGATAGACAAAATGCTTATTATGTTGTCTATCTGTTTTTCCGCTTGTCTTTCTTGACAATAATTATGTTTTGAGCTAAAATGTATGGGCGTCATTGTCTTATATACATACATTACATAGTTCTTACATTCGTCGTAAAATTAATAACTAAGTATCTATACTTAGCGCCACACAAGTCAGCGGATGAGAAGTTAGTTGCAGATAACACTTCGCCGTGATTCCCTAGTTATTGCGCATGTGGGCACCTTGCGTGGCGTAGTGTTGAACACGGGCGTAGGGAGCGCGCGGGAGGCATGAGGTTGGCGGACGGGTGTGCTCCGGCGTCTCGTCTCTCTGGCTTTCGCGCATACCTATATTTCGGCTTTTACGCAGCGTTAACTTCCCATCCGCCGACTTGTGTGGCGCTTAGTATACCTACATTTTAAATGATAAACGCAGTAAAAATCAGCAATAGGTTCACCAAGTTCTTCATATAGTTTGAGGAATGGAAAACACTCGCCATTTTCCTAGTATATTCAACAAGGTCAGTTTGAGCCGAATTAACCAAACTAAGCCCCCGAAATTAACACTGATCCAACCAGTGTGTTTACAGTAAAGATTCTATAAAAGTGCCACTTGTCACAAATAAGGCACATTTATTGTACACTAGATATTTTTCACAATATTGTGAGATAAAGCGTGAATTTGAATGCGAGAGCTATACAGGGTCAAAGGTATTAAACTCAAAATCTTTTAAAGGCAGGTCTAGTACATCTAGACAAACAACTTTCGTTCTAGGACTTTTGGTAGACCACGAAGAAAAAATCTGCTTTTTCCTGCAAAAAGTTCGTCAACGCGCGGCAAAATGTATGGAGAATCTAATATCAAATGTCGTAGTACAAAAGTTGTTGGCCTAGATGTGCTAGACCCGTCCTTATAATGTTCTGCGTTTAATACCTATGACCCTGTATATACAGGCGCACTGGTATCTTACAATCTCCTCATACCTAAGTAACTATATTAAAATAAACAACTTTTACTACGGGTCCAACCCCGACTTCGCGAATTGACTATCGACAAAATATAGGTATGGGAAAGCTGATTCTTTAATCGTGGTTTCGGGGTTGGTTCGATATTAAAAGTTGCTTGTCCTGGTGTACTTAAGTCGCCCTTAAGAGGTTATGCCTAAGTTACCAGTTACCCTGTATACGTTCGCCTGGTGGTATGCGTCATGGAGTATGCCTCGTGTTTATAAAGTCTTATTCTGAATCAACCCGTGTTTTCGCCTTTTCTGTAGTAAATCGAGAAAATTCGCGGAACATTTTTGATAAAATTTACGTTCCGGAAGAAAACTCTTTTCCCCCCATAAAATTATGACAAAATGTTATGTTTTGGTGTCAATCGCTTGTGTGAGAAATATTGCAAGCTCATGTCTTATTTTTTTTCAGTAAAGTATTTAGTATACCCTCAGCCCAAGTTTTGAGGCTTAATTAAGCCGGAAACATACTATCGGACGCGGCTGACGGACGCGGCTGACAGCCGCGACTTAGCAATGTGCACAGTCTTAAAACATCCGGTGTGCCAGATCGCTCTCGGACGTCACAACGCTCTCGGATCCGAAGGTGACGTCCGCGACTTATGTCCGATAGTGTGCACGGCTCAGTGTAGTTTCATAGTCTAGGTCGCGGCTGTCAGTCGCGTCCGTAAGCCGCATCCGATAGTATGTTTCGAGCTTATAACTTTAAGGCCATACAAAAAAACTGTAAAAACTAAGAAGTATCTGATAAGATAAGAACTCGATTGAAGTGATTACATAAGAAAAATAATCACTCAATTCGGGTAATATTTAGAGATGGAAAACAGTTTATTGTTTTTCTATGGACAAGTTCTCAGAATAAGGTTTCTTTAGTCCTTATTCTGAGGACAAGTTGGCGCCTCACCATTGTCTTAAGTCTTCGCCAGGATGTTGCCTACGCTATATACCATAGTCAATTCGTGGTTTTCATTTTGAATCCTTACGGTTCAATGCCCCTTGCCAGTCAGTCTTCGGATGGGTGACCGCGGGTGGCATTTACAACTGAGCGCTACCGGTGCTCGCTCATATAAAGGACATGTCCACAAAATGTATGGAGGCTGGTATAATAATAATCAAAAATTCGAACTACAACACTCGTTACATTTCGACAAAGTTCATATTTTTCTGAGTCTATTACATCAAGTAAAACCAAAAAAGAGCCCTCCGTTTTTTTTTTTAAATTAATTTTTAATCTATTAGGATAAATAAATAGATTTGGCTCGATAAGTAGTTTATCTCTAGCAACCCTGGTTAAGTAAACTCCATTATTGTTAAATATAAGCATTTTTACCAATTAGACACAGTTTTAAGTGTCTTTTTTTGTCACATTGTACCTACTAACTCACACTGGTAGGTTATAATTTTTAATTTTAGCAAAGTGGAAAAATCAGCTACGAATGCAAGTAAAATAACGATAGAAGCACTTTATTATTGCTAAACTAGAAAAAATACAAAGCTGTATATTATATTTCATACAATTTATTTTTCACATTTAAAAAAAATGGAGGGATGAAAAAATCTAAATTAAATATTTTTGAGATGCCCGTAAATCCAGCTTTCAAATGATGCGTATATCATCTTGGTTCGATTTTTCTCTGAATAATATACCACATGTGGACGTCACCTTTATAGTCGGCTTAAAAATTCTGACACCAGGGCTAGCTACCCGGCCTGTACGAACTTACTTTAATGCCCCTTGTTTTCTGCCACTTCTTTTGTGTATTCGAGGCATGGGGATTTTAGTATGTGTCTGAAAAGCATTAAAAAACTACTACTTGCTAATGCAGCGCTTACTACCTATCATAAAGGTTTTACTGCCTATAACATTTCAGCCCATATTTTCCCAACAGCGTTATCTCGCCAAAACAATTTTAGCCACCGTAAAAATAATTCAAACTACACTAGGCTACAATGTATTTTACACGGCGCATGTGAGGAACTCAGTTAAATGTACCGTTAATGTGTATCTGGATAAATACAACTTTGTAAACCGTGCTTCTAAGATAGTGCGCGAGCGATAGACGCAGGGGTTTCGGGGTGACAGGCTGGCAACCATGCAAGTATTGTGGGTCTACCTTAATGTTTGTGTTTCTTCAAAGTTCAAATACATTTATTTCAATTAAGTACCTAAGATACACTTTTGAAACGTCATGAATGTACAATTTTGAAATCATTGACAAATAACGTGAAAAACAATAATATAACCTTATATCAAATGATTGGTTGCGCGACTAATCATTCATCCAAGAATAAAAGTAAAATTTTGACCTCATCGAAAAATTACAACACAATGTTGCCATATGAGAGTTATGGAATCCCACCACTCCTACAAGCTGGGTTGGTTGGTCGGTTTACACCACTCAAATAAGCTAAAATGAGATTAAATTAAATTAGATTTGCTTATTTACGCCAGAAAAATTTTGTCAATTTTATATATCGGATAGAGATAGTCATAAATAAGCAATTGTCAAATAATAAAAAAAATAAATGTCAATAATCATCAAGAATTAAGATTTTTAACTCTCGATGTAAAATGAGGCGTGCAACATGTATTGTGTATGATAATATGAGTAACCGCCCAAACGTGAACCTATCTAGAATTAAAACTAGAAGTTCTCCGAATAGTAGACGTTGTATCTGTTTTACTAAATCTTTATAAGCCTATATTTCTTCGATTACCGATTTAGTTCATACTCGCAGGACTTGTTAGGATTTAGATCCATTTTTGCAATCATTTTTGTTCGGGTGATAAAGAGCGCTACTACAACCTCCTCTTTTTGAGGGAATAACATCAAATCTCAAATCGATAAAATAAACTTTAAAAACATAAAAACCCCGTGTCCCAATAAAACTTTGTTCTCGGCTGTCCGAGGTTTTTATACACTCAAAGCTTCGATATTCGAGTAGAATTTGCCATCTATTCGAGCCGTGTGTACTGAAACCACGAACACAAAATTTGAACCGCCGAAGTACGTCATAAACCCGTATCGCCTGGACAAAGCTGTGCGATAAACATGAGGCAGCGAGGCCTTGAGACCCCACACTACCTGCACTGCGATGGAAATTCTGATGCGGTCTTACAAAGTGATTTTACCGAAAAAACTACTTGTAGTGAGGATTTATTGGAAATTTTACTTCATTCTTGAACTTTTTAGATTAAAAAATATTAGATTAAGGATAGCAACCCCACTATATGAGTTAACGTGAGAGCAAGCCTTAAGACTTTACCTGCACTGGGGTAGAAATTTTGATGCAGTCTTACAAAGTGATTTTACGGGGAAAACTAATTGTAGTGACATCTATCTACTTCCAGAAACAATTTATTGGGACTTTTGGAACTTCTTTGTCGGCTTGGATTGATTAGTCTTAAACGTAAAAGAAAAATAAGCCATTTTTACAAAAAAATATAAGATTTTTTTTATTAACAACTTTTCATATCTAAAACCTGCCAAAATATAAATAGAATGTGAACAATAGCAACCGACGTGCCGGTACAGATTGCCGACAGCAACAGTTGCGGGATTGTTGCGAGACGGCGAGGGAAAACAATCGGGACTGCGATTTGGATGTTGCCAGAAAGAGAGGAAACATACGGGTCCGTAAACTATGCGCTAGAGACACGTTTCTTGAAAATAATAGATATTTCAAGAGAAAATCAGCTTTAAACAGACTTGTTTCATGTGCACGGTAATATATTTTTTTAGAGTTTTAGGAAATATTTCTGTCTTTATGATTCTCATATTTTTACTATTGTAAATAGAAAAGTTTTAAACTTAATACATCTACTAGTTGCTTTACGCACATATATCCCCTAAAAAGTAAGAGAAAAACAAGTAATTATTAAAAAAAATACTAAAAACATTCCATCCATCTATTTTATATTTATTTATCTAAAATATGCAAATATAAATATAATATGAACAATAGCAATCGACGATGTGACGTGCCAGTACAGATGTCGACAGCAACAGTTATGGGATTGTTGCAAAGCGGCGCGGTGGTTGAAAACAATAGAGACTGCGATTTATTTAGATGTTGCCAGAAAAGGAGGAAGCATATGGAAAGGTATTGTATATTACGTGTTGGTACTACGTCTTTACTGAAAATGGGTATTGTTATAAAATGTTCAGGTGCAATTGAATAGCAGCCAGAATGCTTTTAATTGCAGTATAGATATAAATTCGCAGTTACTTGTATCATACAAGAAGATGAACCACTGATGATGATAATTTCTATGGCGTCCACTGCATTATTATTATTATGTGGTACCTATATGTTAATAAAGTTTTGCGCATCATCAGATAACTATGTGAAAATTCGATACTTGGAAATTGCACATGTGACATTTTATAAGTATCGTACAAGAAATCTTCAACGAACATAATATTACTAACACAGTTCTTTTAGTCTGAGTTAACAGAAGAAGTAGACCCTCGCGCAATTGTTCCTCGTATGTACCCAGCCATTTGGCGGCCGGCGCGGTTTCCGCGGTGACCAGAAAAAGTGGCACGTAATTAAAACCAGGCTTGCCAAGAAACTGTCAATATCCCGCGGAGTTATGAGTTGCCAACTTGGCAGAGCAGGTAGCTTTGGTAGCTGGCTCTAGAAGGATTAGGTGAATCTCTGAGCTTGGAACTACTTACTCCTCTGGCACAGCAAACAAAAATGAGTCTTGGCATTCGATGCCAGACAAAGCGTATTGATGTTGGCTGGACCATGATCAATATTTCCCAAGTAGACGATTAAATTTGGAACTGATGTTGGCCTAATATAAACTAGGTTTGTCGAGAAACTGTCAATATCCCGCGGATTTATGAGTTACCAATTTTGCAGAGCAGGTAGCTTTGATAGTTGACTTAAGGGGATTAGGTGAATCTCTGAGCTCGGAACTGAGTGAAGGGACAAGCAGGTGAATATAATACGCAATCACTAAAAAAACTGTCGATATCTCCCTGAGTTATAAGAGACCCTAGAGGGTTATGCTAATATTTGAGCTCGAAACTTACTTCTTAATCTTTGAGCACGACGAATGAAAAATGGTACTTGGCCTTAGACACCAGAGAAAGCAAATTGACCCCGGTCCAGCACTCCAGATGAAACTGAGAGCATTACTCGTCTTTAAAATAGGCAAAATGGCTGAGACAGGTTAACTTGCTCATATTTGAATAGGTTATCTAGATTAAATTATTGGTAAATACGCTTAAAAACTATTATAGAATCTTGGCGACCATTACACAACAGGACAAGCGATTAATCCGAGTTGCGACCCACGAAAATAATACGTGGACAGCTTTCGTTGTATTGGGAAAAAGTAAAATACTGCGACCAAACAACAAAGGTAGAAAGTAGGTAGGTAACTAACCCATGACATTGTAATCAACTAACATCATATTGACTAGGTAACTAAACCTGACATTGTAATCAATTTAAATATAATTTTAGAATTTTAATTTTTTGATTTAGGTAATAATAATAAATAAAGCTGCCAGTAACGTTGCACGCCTTGCATAGGCAAGTTTGTATAATAATATGTTATATCTATACAACCTTTGTACATACAAACTGCAATAAAAATTTTGACTTTGACCAGTAGTATCAATCAATCAATCAATAACACTTTATTAGACAACCACATTACCTAAAAACAAATTACAGGGACAAAACAGTACAATTTATAGGTTTCTAACTGGCGGCCTTATCGCTTTAAGCGATTTCTTCCAGGCAACCAAGTACGGATAGAAAAAAGAAGTTGACAAAAAACGTGGCCTTAACAGAAAGAAGAAATTCACTTATAAACAAACACTTAACAAAAATAACACTAATATCTACCTAACATACATACCAATAAATTATACACACATACATAGGTATCTTATAAACTACCTAATATTACATAATATAAAATAATAATAAACCTACATACACTATTACATATAATTGTACTTAAATAAATATTATAATATAATTATATTACTATACTTCATTATTTCATTATCGTACATAAATAGGAGAACCAAAAAAAAAATAATTAAAACAAAAAAAGAGAAATAGCTAAGATGACAGATAATGCGATTTAACTCGATTCTTAAAAACATTGAGTGATGGAGCACGCCTGATTTCTACTGGCAACTCATTCCACAGTCTAATAGCTTCAACTGTGAAAGATGAACCATAGAATGTGGTTTTGTGTTGTGGAAATGTAAGTTTTAGATTCTCTGACGATCTCAAAAAGCGGGATAGAAGAGAACGACGGAAAACGAAACGTTCTTGAAGGTAGGGAGGAGAAGAAGGATTAAAGAGAGTGTTGTAAAGAAGAGAAAGGATGTGAACATCCCGGCGACGGCGAATGGGGAGCCACTTGAGCTTAGTACGAAAACTTGAAACGTGGTCATATTTACGCAAGCCAAATATGAACCTGATGCAAAAATTTTGAAGTCGCTCAAGTTTATTTAGCAATTCTTGAGTAAGATCCAGATAGCAGACGTCGGCGTAATCTAGGATTGGGAGCAGAAGGGATTGTGCGAGCGCAATTCTCGTGGTAATAGGAAGAAAATTACGGAGCCTACGGAGAGATCCCCCGGAGGCAAACATCTTCCGACTCGTTTCAGCAATCTGCGGACCCCAAGAGAGACATTTATCAAAAGTGATTCCTAGGTTCTTAACAGTGTCACTATAAGGTATAGTAACACCGTCAAAAAGTACTCGGGGAAGAGACCCCCAGTCAACTTGGGCGATACCACGGGGGCTACCTATCACGATGAGTTGCGTTTTTGCCGGGTTTACTTTTAATCCAAACGATTTACTCCACTCTGATATACGGCTCAAGTCTTCATTTATAGCTTCCACAGCTTCTGAAAGCCATCCTAGTGGAGCTTGGCAATATAACTGCAGATCGTCTGCGTACAGGTGGTAGGATGACGAAAGATTGTGAGAAATAGAGTTTATAAAAATTGCGAAGAGAAGAGGAGATAAGACACCACCCTGTGGGACTCCGGCTGACGTATCACACCAAGAGGAGTAAGATTCCTCCAAGCGGACCCTTTGCCGTCGACCAAACAGGTAACTCTGAAGCCAGTCAACTGCCGTTGGAGATATGTTAGAAGAGCGAAGTATAGCGAGAAGGATGTCAAGATCTACAGAATTGAAAGCATTGCTGAAGTCCAGGAGCGCCAACACGGTTAAATCTCCATTTTCCATCCCAAGACGAATGTCGTCGGTAATTTTTACAAGTGCAGTAACCGTGCTGTGTCCCGGTCGAAAGCCAGATTGAAAGGGATTAAGGAGATTATTGCGAGTAAGGAAAAGGTTTAATTGATTATGGACAAGACGTTCGAGGACTTTGGATAGTATACTCGTATTCTGTCGCAATATCGCTTGGAGATACTTTGCAGTAAGTATTAATACATTTTCAAGTTATAAAACATGTAATAATGTATAATGAATATATAATGTACAATAATTAAAATAAAGAAGTGCTATTTTTCACACCACGACCATTTTATTCATAGATTTCGGGTACATTTCAGGTACATGGTACAACAATGTAGTTTGAAAGTACTTAGGCCAAAACTTGTCTTTTCAGGCATATGAATACATTTTAATATTGTCAATTGAAATAAATACTTAAATAAGTAACTGTCTCATTTACAGTCTTTCATAACGTTTTATGAATTTCATTGGTTTAGTAGATAAAACCGTGCTAAAGTCAACACAATTAAAGCGACTCTAGTACCAAAATCGCAGGTTCCACAATAAGGCAGTTGAGCCCGCGGCCACCCGAATGGGTGCCAAGGGAGTTTTGGACACCGCGACATTGGTGTTACTCGACAACACGACAGACGTAACATGTGTGGAGTGATTTCTACGAGGTGTAAACTCGTTTGGCGCCAGACGTAGCATCTATGGAATGATTTTAACAGGTTATTAGAGCGCAATTGAAAAGACTGCAGTATCAAAATCGCAGTTAATAAATCAGGTGACCTCGGCCACTTGAACGCAACACTGGTATGTATATGAAGCTATATAATGGGGGTTATTAAAGTGCTTCGTGGGTAGGCCTACATTCAGCAGTGGACCATTGAAAAGATTGGCACAGAAAAAAGGTGATTATTATCATATACTACGGGACTAATCGCGCACTAAAATTACGAGATAAATAATCATCATCTCCACGTTTCGGCCGAGTTGCATCGACCGTGGTCACGGGTAGACTCAAAAATGAAAAGGTGATAATATTAAAACCGCAAGTTTCAGAATCAGCAAGCTGAGCTCGCAACCACTCGCATCGCCCCTGTGGGGTTATATACAAGGCGACATTGGTGTAACTCGACCCGACAGATGTTGTATGTATGGAATGATTTCGCCTGGATGTGGGGTCATTAAAGCGCAATTGAAAAGGTAACATTATCAAATCGCAAGTTTAAAACGATCCCGTTGAGATCGTTGGCCATTGTATGGCTGTTTTGGGAGCTGCGAATACAGCAAAATTGGTGTAACACGCCAACAGAACTACTCGCATGGTACCGAGTGATTTCAACAGAGTTTAGTGCCTCATCTTTAAGAGGAATTCCTCGTGGACCAACTGCTTTCGCACAACTAGTTGTGTTGTGTTGTGCGATTTTTTCCCGATTGCACAACTAAACAAATGTCATTAATTTTAGTTCCCGATAGCACAACTAAGGTTAATTAAGTACGGTTGTACTAGTAGCATTTTAACGATCTCTGAAGTATAGCAACAGTCAATCTCACAGCAAATAAAAAAATCAAGAGAGAACGTCGTTGAACAGTCAAGTGAAGCCGGTTTTTTATACATGTGTGAGTGCGTCGGTGTTGTGCCGTCACAGTTCGGCTGACATGTCAAGGCGTAGTTTCGATGTACGTGTACATGTGTGTAATTGTGTCTGTACACGGTGAGGGGTAGTTTTGCCGGCCTCACTTGTTTGTTCACAACATTCTGTCTTGATTTTTAGGGTTCCGTACCTCAAACAGAAAAAACGGAACCCTTATAGGATCACTTTGCTGTCCGTCTGTCCGTCTGTGTGTATGTCAAAACTTTTTATATCGAGAACGCGTAAAGATATCGAGTTGAAATTTAAACTGTATACGTATATTTATGATCTCTTGCAGTTGTGTAAAAGACAAACTTCTCAGTTATCGTTTAAATAAGTTAGAGCCGTTTATGTCGTAAAAAAGCGCATATTTCGTACTTACAAAAATCAAAACCTACAGAGTACTTCCCGTTGACATAGAACTATAAAATTTGGCGAGACGCATTGTCTCAGAATACACATATAGGAATAAATCTGAAAACTGTACATTTTTATTTACATCATAAAAAATAGGGCCTCAAAATTCACAAAAAATGGTTCAAAGTTCTGTCTAAACTAAAAATATTTTCAAATATAAATTTATATGTAAATGTATAATTGTATAAATATAAAAAAAAACATCAAACTTAATAGCAATCAAATCAAATAAGTTATAAAATCAATTCTTAAAGCAACAGTTCAAATCTCAGTATTTACTCATATCGAAACTAGATGGCGTTGGCGTCAAGTTAGCCCGCGGTATTAGCTTTCTCCGTCGATGTACGAGGTGTTCCGGAGATGTTGTTAAATTGCATACATACCAACACATTTCCAGATTCGAACAAATTCGAAGTAAGTGAAGTATCGTAATAAAAAACTTCATTTGCCATGCTAAAACATGTTTATAATTATTTTATCAACGTGTTTGTACGGAACCCTCGATGTACGAGCCTGACTCGCACTTGTCCGGTTTTTTTATTTGGTCTGAGCAGTAAATACGGTTCACCTTTGGACTGGTGATCACGATGAAATTAGTAACTAGAGACTACCGTGGCTAGCACCTTACTAGAGTCAATTATGGATTCCAGTAGTTTTAACCATTAGCCATATGACTTCAGATTTAAAATGAATTTTAGATGGTTTCAGAATTTTAACATACAAAATGTTTGGCCCATATGACCCCACTTTATCAAAAATCGCATGTTATGTGCCACAATAAGCCAGTTGAGCTCTGGCTACTGGAATTACCGCGTGGGGAGTTGTGGACACCGCGACACTGGTGTAACTCGCTGACAAACGTAGTATACCGTGTACGAAAAGATTTCGATGGGGTTTATGTTTATTTAGCTGTTACTTACTTACTGATTCGATAATTATTTTATTTAATTTCAGATCAGCAACATTATGAACAGCAATACATTGTTAAAATATTAAAAAGTAATAATTATGAAGCCGTGGTGGTCTAGTGGTAGTAACACCCGACCTGCAATCGTGGTCGTATGAGGTCGTGGGTTCAAATCCAGATCCCGTACCAATGAGTTTCTTTGGAACTTATGTACGGAATTTCACATCATTGGCTTTTCGGTGAAGGAAAACATCGTGAGGCAACCTGCATACGTCCGTAGAAGAAATTCGATGGCGTATGTGAATTCACCAAACCGCAATGGGCCAGCGTGGTGGATATGGCCCAATCACCCTTCGTGGGTAGGCTTACGTCCTGCAGTGGACTATTAAAAAGGCTGGTACAGTACAGTACAATAATTATTTGTGCCAAAAATGGCACAATCTACTTCGACCGTTTACAGAATTCAAATAGTGCACACGAATCGTTGTATCATCGATGTAGTAATTTTTACACTGTTGTTGATTTTCCAAAAACGACTCAGCCGATTTCGATAAAATTTAAACTAATTTAACATTTCTGAAGTATTTCTGTTATGAACAGGTTTTGATAATTCTTTTTAACCGACAGAGGAGGTTTACAAGTAACCAGCCTTTTTAATAGTCCACTGCAGGACGTAGGCCTACCTACGTAGGCTGATTGGGCCATATCCATCACGCTGGCCCAGTGCGGGTTGGTGGATTCACATACGCTATCGAATTTCTTCTACGGACGTATGCAGGTACCGAGAAGCCAGAGGTGTGAAATTCCGTACTTAAATTCCAAAGAACTCATTAGTACGGGACAGGGATTTAAATACATGACCTCGCGATTGTGAATTGTGAAGGTATTATTATATACTACGGGACAAATCGCGCACTAAAATTACGAGAAAAATAAATACATCCTCATACCGACGTTTCAAAAAAAAAAAAACAACAATTTTGAAGGTGTCATTACCTCTAGACCACCACAGCGTCAAAAGTAGTCTCATTTAATTTTTATCTAAATCGGCTAAGCCATTTTTGATAAATCAACAATAATGTGAAAATTACTACATCCGTGCGAGCTATTCAAACTCTGTACACGGTTGAATTCGGTTATACTATTTTTAGGGAAAAATAATTATTTTGTTTAGTAATCAATTTATAATAGGCTTCTAACTAAAATAGTATAATTCGTCCGTCAAATAGATTATCAAAAAATATTAGACACGTGTTTTTTCTTTTCTCAATTTAACAAAAAATGAAGAAGATATAGCACGTTAAAGTTCCGCGTGACGTCACTAACCACTATCAAATGTACCGGCTAGTGGCGTCACAAGCCCCCACTCCCAAACTTTGGCAAGGTTTATCTTTGTCACTAATTGTTTGATTGACAAAATAAAAAATACATGTCCAATATGTTTTAATAACTTAACTAACGGACTAATTATAATATTTTTTATACCCAGTAAACATCCCTATTGGCTGAGTAATTGCATTACATATAACATACCTACCGAAAGACAAACATGTAGTCAACAATTGAGAACCTCATTTTTCGAAGCCGGCTGAAAAAAAATACCTCTCGTCTTTGCTCTCGTTTAGATACCGATTCACGGACCGTGCGCCCAGACCTTTAGTAGGAATCGTCCGGTCGAAAGAGGCATCCCTCGTCACCATTTATTACAAAACCGCGAGCAACTTTCTAAGCGAGGGGATGCGAGTCGTTCTCAACTATTTAATGACTGCAATTTGTATTATGAGACAGGCAGCCGTTTGATCGTTGCTGATATATTTCTACCTCTGTAACAGTACAATGTAATCAAGCACCTTGGTATGTAGCTACTGTAGAACGTACGTAAATCATTTTCTATGTTGAAGGGTGAAAATTACATAATGGGAACTTATTACAGACAGCAATCCAATCTGTTTAAAATGTAATCACAAATATTATATGGAGGCAATTTTGATAATTTCTCATTTTGACCCTTAGTCAAAAATAGTATTCTGGCTACGTAGTTTTTGCTACGGCGTAGGTAATGCCACCACGGCTTTTTTTGCCGTGGTGGTCAAGAAAAAAGCCGTGGTGGTCAAGACCTTACAATCGTGAGGTCGTGGGTTCGAATCCCCGGTCCCGTACCTATGAGTTCTTTAGAATTTATGTACGGAATTTCACATCACTGGCGTTTCGGTGAAGGAAAAACATCGTGAGGCAACCTGCATACGTCCGTAGAAGAAATTCGATGGCGCGTGTGAATCCACCAACCCGCACTGGGCCAGCGTGGTGGATATGGCCCAATCACCCTTCGTGGGTAGGCCTACGTCCTGCAGTGGACTATTAAAAAGGCTGGTACAGTACAGTACAGTAGGTAATGCTACGGACGAGACTACTACGTTGTAGTCTCTGAAAGTTTTACAATTACTGTACAGATCAATAATTTTTTACCTCATACTCGATATAAGTGATACTTTGCACTATTTAATATTGTTACGAGATGGGTTCTTGGATAATCAGTTAAAACGCCTATTATTCATTTTGCACTTTATTGCACAAAATCACGATACGCATGACACAACTGTTTGCACAAACATTTCACACTGGCACTGATATTCACACAAACTAGTCACTTCACAATCACTGGTACTGCACTTGAACACGAGATGTTTTCGCTTCGACGGTAAACGAATAACTGATCCCCAAAGGTCAGTCGGCGTATTTATATCCGTTATTTCCCACAGTCTCGAACCTACGAGATAATTTGCAACATTACTCGATCTTCATAAACGCTATTGTGTTAACAAGTAAACAACTTGAAAGTTCGAGAATTCCCTATTGTTTTCAAATACGTAAGCACCCAACAAAAAAACTAAACAATAGACGGCAGATAAAGACTGATCCCGCTCGAGTCATAAAACCATAAATCTCGCACTTAGGTGTAAACAACTTCCCGTCATTACCACGCGGCTTACTGCGTCACAATATGTTGTAATCGTCTATTAAAAACTCTGTATTAAATGTTTCATTTGATATCGAACAATTTAGTAATAGTAGCGCTCATTTGAGGGGTTTCTAAGTGATCACAAGTTAAACAACTTTTGGCACAGTCATTTTTCAGATGGGTAATCACGGGTGGCATTCCCAACTAAGCGCTATCGAGGCTAAGATGACATGTTTAATTGTAGGTCTTGGTTAACCGTTTAGCCATGTCAGAAGCCTTTAGGCGGTCTAAAAACTGTGATTCTAGAGCTAGCTATCAGCCAAAAACCTATACAAACTTAATTTACTATTTGGTATCGTTCTTGCGCGCTCACTTCAAACAAACCTTTACACTTCGAGCAAATATCTACAGGGCCACAGTCCCTAAGTGAAAGTAGTAAATAAATGTCCGAGCGCCGTCATACATACGGTCTTAGATATTTACATTAAATAAATAAATAAATATTGGGGGACATCTTACACACACGATCTTTGACCCCAAAGCTTGTGATATGGCCTGCCAGAGACTGATATACTACATATACATATTTTAAATACATACTTATATAGATAGTATCTAAATAACACCCAGACACAGAGCAAACACTTATGTTCATCACAAAAATGCTTACCCTGGGTGGGGATCAAACCCACGCCTCTTTAATCCAGAAGTCAGGTTCACTAACCACTGAGCCACCGAGGCAGTCAATAGTTCACAATGACCCGTTTTCTCGAATCTCGACGTTTTGTCACTTAATTAGTGATTGTAACCGAGAACTTCGGCATCGCACAGCGTTGTAGTCGGCTTGCAATCGCCTTACGATTAACTAATAAGTCTGCCCACTACGTAGCTTGGCCAGAGTTATGGCTCGGACACTTTTTTACACGAATGTGACTCTATAGATATTTGCTCGAATCCTTTACACAACAATATTGGAAGGTGTAAAATAAAAACAATTTTTCAATCGCAGCCGTTTGCCAAAAGCTAACGTTTCAACATGACAAGTTGCACAAATCGTCACAGCCCATGGCACAGCTCCAAAACGCGTGGTTTTTCAGCTGCAAACTAACCAACTTGACTGTCAACTTTAGAACCGGCACCACTGTTGCATTTTCTAAGCAAAATAAACAGCCTCTAGAGTATAAAATTAGTCCAACTAACTGGCCACCTGTGTAAATAAGTTGATTGGTTTGCACCGCTTCGATGCCGTTGAAGAGTTGTTAGTTACAGTTTTTCATGTGATCGATTAAAAGGCGCGAAGTTGATTGATTTTTACTTGGAAATATTTGAAAACTCTGATCGCTTTAATGATAAACGCAGTAACTTCGGAGTAGATAGTCCGTAGTTTTGTCTTTTACTGGTGAATTATAATTAATTTATCACTATTACTACATAGAATAAAACAAAGTCGCTTCCTGTTGTCTGTCCCCATGTATGCTTATATCTTTAAAACTACGCAACGCATTTTGATGCGTATTTTTCAAAGATAGAGTTTTGAAACTAATAATAATATGCTGATCATAGTGAGCTGAGTGATTCAAGGCGAAGTTATACAGTGTTATTTCTAATCAATTAGCATCCTTTTAGGGGCTTATTCTGTACATCGAAACTAACAACTTTTGTTCTGCGACTTTTATCAAAACTAAATTAGAAATAACCCTGTATATGTATGTATAATACACCTGTGCGAAGCCGGGGCGGGTCGCTAGCTGACAATAAATAATACCACAATCGACTTCAACATTGTAATCTATGTACTAAATTTGAATAATTCACCTGAATCGATGTATGTCCTTTGTAGATTATTGTATTTTTTTTAAAAACTAACAAACCATTTTCGATAGAATTTATATGGGACCAACTGCAACTCTTTGAAATAAAAGCTAATTATCAAAATCGGGCTACTCTATAAAAATATACTTATACTCTATAAAATTTAACTTGATCTCTGCGACAGTTACGAGTACATATTGACATATTTAGAGTTGAGATAGTGGTGGAAAAAATCGATTTTCAAACAATGTTGTAATGAAATCGAATGACTAGTTGAAGGTGAGAAATTGGATTTTATTTTCTTACTGTTATTTAAGATCAAGTATGTACACATGTAAATAATGTTATGATATTAATTAAATACTCATAATAATGTAACGATAGTATTTATCAACGTTTTTCACTATTATCGATGCTAATGTAACATATAATTTGGTTTAATTTAATTACACACGTAAAAAATGTTATGATATTCAAATATACAATAAAATTAATGATAAATTAAGTTTTATTTAAAATATTGTCAGTATAAACTATCGATATTTTAATTAAAACTCTATCTAAAAATCTGTGGTCACGATCATTCGTCGCCCATCACTAATCGACATGCCCATAAAGTATGACATTGACAGGTACTGTCTGTACTATTAAGAAATTCAGGACTTCATAGGCGTGATTTTTCTGACAGCTGTCGCAGAGATCAAGTTAAATTTTATAGAGTATAATTGTGCTTATTACTATAAATACCAAAATATGAAGAAGCCTGAATCAATAATTGTTAAATGTTTGAAATCAAATTCCAGCGTTTTTCTTTCGAAATCTGTAATAGACTCCTAAAAACCTCCGCGTTCTTACGAAAGCAGTATTTATCATAAATACTCATTAACTATTAGCATCACGGAGCATCCCGTTGTTCTTAATTAAAATATACTCGTTAATATTATTTACGGCGCTGGCCGACCGCCTTTGCATTTTTATGGGATTTTAAGATATGGCTTATGTACGCTTTATTAATGAAAATGTAGTATAGCTGCTGCTTTTATTACACGTTATTTCTATTTTTTTTCGTGTTATTTCAATTTTTTCTGAATTTCTATGGCTATAGATATACAGGGTTATTTCTAATCAATTAGCTTCCTTTTAGGGGCTTATTCTGTACATCAAAACTAACAACTTTTGTTCTACGACTTTTGTAAAAACGTAAAATTCAACTGTTCATATCTGTTCATCCATACATTTGTCGCCGGTGAACGATATTTTTCTATGGAACAACATTTTTTCTTTGAGTTTTGATCAAAATCGCTGTACAAAAGTTGTTAGTTTTGATGTACAGAATAAGTCCCTAAAAGGATGCTAATTGATTAGAAATAACCCTGTATAGATTAATTTTAAACAGGGTTACACAGAACTAGTGTACTAAGCTGAAAGGATGTGATTCAGACCTTCTTTATGAACAACTTTTACCTTGGGATTAGCCTGGAGTTCGAGAAAAAAACAGCTGTTTCATACATTTTATCGATACCGAGGTGCAGTTTGTACGGAGCAGTAACAGTACGTGTTGTTGATAATGACTATCATAATCACCCCCTTTCGGGTTGGTACATGGTAACCTTGTATTGCGCACACCAAAAATGCAATTAGAGGAAAAATAATTACTTATCGCAAAAAATGGCTAAACCGACTTCCATTGTACCGACAGGTACAAAATTTGGATAGTTCGCTCGAGTTGATCTATGAAATTTTAACATTATAGCTGATTTTTCAAAAATGGCTGAGCCAATTTCGTTAAAATTTATCGATGAACATAGACAAAAGAATACAAACAGACAAAGATAAAACCATTCCTTTTTTGAAGTCGGTTAAAAACAATAGAAGATTAAATAGATAGTAGGATATACTCGTAGATAAATACATACATATGGGCTGGGGTGAGTATGGGTAATACTGTAGAGATAAACTGGAAGCTTTCAAACGTCTAGTAAAAAGTCATTATCTCTGTAAATAATTTGGTACTGTATCATTTATTTATTTCTGTTATTACATAATATGTGTTTTATACATTTTATGTATGTCTATTTTTGTAGTAGTATTATTGTGCTATCGGTATTGTATGTAGTATTATTATTTAGATCTATTCTATAGTGTAATTTTTAGTACCTATTTATTGTACTCCCCCTCAAATATTTTTAGCACATTCCTTTCCGTACATGGGTTGCCTGGAAGAGATCGCTTTCAGCGATAAGGGCCTAGTACCGCCGCCTAGTGTCGCACTACCTTTTAGAATTTCACTGTTGTATTTATTGTTATTAGGGTTCCGTACCTCAAAAGGAAAAAACGGAACCCTTATAGGATCACTTTGTTGTCCGTCTGTCCGTCTGTGTGTATGTCAAGACTCTTTATCTCGGGAACGCGTAAAGATATCGAGTTGAAATTTAAACTATATACGTAAACCTATGAATTCTTGCAGTTGTGTAAAAGAAAAGCTTCTCAGTTACCGTATAAAAAAGTTAGAGCCGTTTATGTCGTAAAATAACGCATATTTCAACGCTCACAAAAATCAAAACCTACCGGGTACTTCCCGTTGACATAGAACTATGAAATTTGGCGAGAAGCATTGTCTCAGAGTACACATATAGGAATAAATCAGAAAACTGTACATTTTTATTTAAATCACATAAAAATAGGGCCTCAAAATTCACAACATATGGGTTCAAAATTCAAAGAGAGTAAATCGTATCATGTAAGGTATCATATAAAATAACTTCATCAGCACATGCTAAAACAGGTTTTTCATTATTTTTGACAATATGTTTGTACGGAACCCTCGATGTGCGAGCCTGATTCGCACTTGTCGGGTTTTTTTATTTGGTGTGTACAATACAGATTTATTTGTTTGTATTTGTTTGATTAGTATTTTCGAAATTGTACAGAAAATGTTAGATATCTTACGTCAGCTTGTTCTATCTTAATTCAGACGCTTAGGTTTTAAAACTTGAAACCGCAATTTCGTCAAATTGTTCCCTAATTTTGTTCCCCCTTTCTTCGTAAGTGTTCCCGTAACATTAAGTAGGTGCTTGTAGTTTCCAGAGTTCGCAACTAATTACTATTCGGCCTACTAGTTTGTAACTTTCAGTAATTTCATGCTCGCCTGCATTACTGACGTACGGCATCGCATCAAAGTCGCAAATACGGTACCTGTACATCATCATCATTTCAGCTAGAGGCTTGCATATAGAGCGATCGTCGTAAACAAGCCAATAGTTCGCGTTGTGGGAGAAGGTTTTTAAAACGGGCAAAAGTGCCTTTATTAACTACAATATGATACAATACTACTTTATATGCTAAAACTACCTACACTACTACTACATAGAAAGCAATTTGATCATCCACAGACCCTTGAAGGTCTAAAGATAATCCAAATGCTCAAGCCCACTGCCAGTTGGCATCATGCCCAGCATGCTGGCAGTATTGCCACGCTGAATGGCAATGCTTATACGTTGAATGAGCCAAATAAACACCAGCATTTTGGGAGAAACTCCGTCCTATGCTTCGCCTGCCAGTACGTTGTCTCCACTTGAAATTATCCTTCCCATCGGCCATCTATCCCGTGTCTCGCCTTTATTACTGAATTATTTATATAGATACGTACCTTATATTAAAATATTACAATAAATACGGAAAAAGTTGTAAAACAAGTCAAACTTATTGGTAGATGGTATAGGTAGAACGATCTAATTTAGACAACCGTCACACTCTAGGCCTAGTGAAATGAAAAATAAAACTAAATCATCAACGTCTAAAAATTGGGTAACAGTACTTGCCCAATTTTTGAAACGTTTAGTTCCGCACTACAAGCATAGATTTTTAAAGCTCACTTACGCTCTTACTCGATCTACGCGACCATTTGCGCATACGTCTTAGCGGGTTACCGGTTCAAAAATAGACCTCCAGAGCATAATGGTTCACCTTCGTTCGCTGCTTAGGAAAAAGCGCAACGAAAACACAGAGCCTAAAGAAATTTTCTCTTCACAAATATAAAATCCCTAAAACAAATTTATCATTCATTTTGAAG
Organism: Hypomecis punctinalis; assembly: GCA_949316475.1. Taxonomy (NCBI): domain Eukaryota; kingdom Metazoa; phylum Arthropoda; class Insecta; order Lepidoptera; family Geometridae; genus Hypomecis; species Hypomecis punctinalis. Next base: position 2,186,313 of record OX438802.1, read on the forward strand.
CGGATCCAAGCCACAATCTTACCGGTCCAAGACTACGTTTAACATTACCCGGGAAAGTCTAAGAAGTCGTGCCAAGAGAGCTGAATCGTTTACCTTCCCTGGGATTACTTTTGGCCAGGAATCAAACTTTTGAACGGTGTTTCCTTTAACGTTTTCGGTTTTTAAGTGACTGGATTTAACCACTGGTTTTGTGAGATGAATGTAAAGGAATCGGATTCAGAAATCTGCAGCGTTATTATTTTTTTCTGTAATCCTGTCTAATCCAAATCTCGACATTTTTTTCAATCAGAATTTCATAATGCCACCGATTTCTTCGCCTGGCTTAAACATTTCTCATATTAATTTTCACTTAATTTTTTAACGTTGAAAACCCCAAATATTTATTTACCGGAAATCGAAAAACACATTTCGCAACACACAAAAAAACGTACACAATGGGCTGAATGACTAATTTGAGTTGTTTTTGTGTGTGCAATAAAAGTGTATAGCAAGTGATTTTTGTACGTCTTCACAGAGAGAAAAAAATGTGTTCAACAGTGTGCAACACAATGGGCAAAATTTTACAACTTCGGTGGAACCACAACTTAAATAAAATAGCTTACCAGCAAAAACTCAAATGAGCCAAGACAGCCGCCTCGTGTGAAAAATCGCGGTGTAAAACATTTTACGAACTAAGTTATTAACGCGTTACGGCCTGTAAAGACTGCTTCCGGCTGATAACAAGTAAGGTTTTATGGGACATGGGAAGAGATCATTTCAGATAAGCAGCTTTAGGTATGTACGTCTAAGTCTAGGTTATTCAAGTTCATGAATCTATTTTTTCCAGAGAGCTGAGTGGGAGTTTTTAACTATGTTCGAAACCTGCTCGGTCGCGTAAAAGTTAGATGTGATTTTTATAGAAATGGCACAGCGCTATCTTGTGTCACGTACAGAAAACTTAATAGCTAAGTGTAAGTTCTTTTACCGTAATGTAACAATCATCAGACCGATCGAACACAAGCGCGGCAACGACTGTGATTAAGCGTGTGTGTCAATGTGCTCGAGTATGTCCTAGACGCGTTCGGTCAACGCGACGTTAAAGTAATTTGATTTGCAAAACTCCCACTCGGCACTTCGATTGCTTCAAGCGTATCAAAAAATGTTTTTTTTTTTAATCAGGTAGTTTAACTAAGTCAGAGGCCTTAGTAAAGCCTTAGAATGAGTTTGTATAAAAAAAAACTGCAATCGTTTTCGTGTGGCTCCACATATTATTCCTTAGTTCTTCCTTGTTTCTTCTACGGGCACATTACAAAATGTATTTTTTAATGAATTCAAATCCTAACAACATTTGCGAGTAAGAACCAAATCGGTTGTAGGGTACCCGTACTCATTACACATTTACTCACCTACACGGTCAAGAGCGAGTCGAGATATAGGCATATTATTATGAAGATTCAGTCAAAGCAGACTTATTTTCCCACACTTTATTTTCTCGTAGATCCTTTAAAAATGTTGGTGGACCTGTTTTATGTCCTTAATTATGCTTACGGAAGTAAAAATATCCTTTCGAAATAAAAAAAAATCGGTTCACAATTGGCGAAAATTACAATAAAAAAAAAACGAACATAGAACCTCCTACTTTTTGGAAGTCGGGTAAAAAATCACAGGGAATCCCATCCTATTTTACTTCACTATTCTATTTCTATTACACTATTTCGAAAACTTCCTATTCTGAAACCAGGTTTTTCGTGGACCTCCGCTTACGTATTGTGGACCCCCATTTTTTTTGTCACGCCATCTTAGACCCCCGTCGAGGCTCCTATGTACCCCTGGGGGACCACTTTGGGATTCAGTGAGTTAAAGCGATGTACCGCGTGATCTGTTTCGAAAACTACTAGAGTGAACTTTTAACCCTTCTCGTTTTAGGTCGCAGGTTAAAAAAGCTCTAAACCTGTATAACTTGATTCCGGTGGTTACCGACTCATCACTGGTTTTTACGCGTTCGTCGTAAAAGTGCTTTCAGACCGGTATCCTACAAAGTATGCTAATGTTTACGGCGGGGAAATTTTCTGTTTATGGTTGGGCTGTATGGAAAATGGTTAGAGCTTTGTGGATGGATTATTGAAAGATAAAAACGGAAAGTTTAACTGCAGATAGGGAACTGATAACTTGTAGTACAATACTTTGTTTCTTATAAATGATTAAGTAGCTATTTTTATTTATTTATTTCATTAATTACAACTACCATTACAGTCAGAAACGAATGCAATAGTGTAATAAATATCATAATTTCCAAAAACGTCAATTTGAATTATAATAATAATGTCAAATAATTACATCAATTCATCACATACCTAATAATAACTGAGAATGTCATAAAAATACAATTGTCAAAATCAATATCAATCAAAATGTCAATTAAAATTAATCATAATTAATGTCACGGAAATCCAATTAAGAACGTTATATCTAATTCTATACAAATAATAAATTTCCAACCTAACCTATTTGTATCTTACACACGGTCTCTGACCCCAAACTAAGCAAAGCTTGTGATATGGCTACCAGAGACTGATATACTACATATATATTTTTTAAATACATACTTATATAGATAGTACCTAAATATCACCCAGACACAGAGCAAACACCTATGTTCATCACATAAATGCTTGCCCTGGGTGGGGATCGAACCCACGCCTCTTTGATCCAAAAGTCAGGTTCACCAACCACTGTGCCACCGAGGCAGTCAGCAGTCAGCAGTTTCTTTGCTATCCCGTAGAAAACTTTTATATATTCGGGATAAACCGTAGTCCGACCTTGATCTTTATTGTATTCATGCCAATCAATTTGACACGTTGCTTTGTAAAAGAGCAAGTATGTATTTAATAATAATTGGCGAATACTTACTGATAAAAATAATAATCGGTTAATACTGATTTTGATGATTATTAAAAATTACTACTAATAGGTACTTCGATTCGTGCGAAAATTTATGGAATTCTGTACACTGTTGAATTCGATTGTGCCATTTTTGCCGAAAAATAATTATTCCTGTTTACTTACGAAGGTAATGTGTTACTAGACGGACCGAGAAGAATCAATTAAATGGCATTTCGTACAACTGTGGGTTTGCAATGTAGGGCCCTAATTCAGCAAATAGTTCCTAAAATACTGCCCTCTACCGGTCACTAAATTCTGCTGCAAATATTTTAGAGTTCAATGCAATGATGAAATATCGCCGAGCGGCGCACGGTTCCGTCGGCCAAATGAAAATTTACGCGACGATCGCTATTGTTGTTTATAGTGTACAAGCTGTGCTTTACTGGTTTACCCGTACCTTTAAAAACATGAATTAGGTACGTTTATAACTTTTATAATGATTATTTTTGACCGACGAAACGGAGGTGGTACTCAATTCGACGCGTACAAGATTTTTTATATATAACCACGCATAACTTTTTACCTCGTTGTCCGATTTCAATACTTCTTTTTTTACTAGAAAGAGTATACTGTTTAATTGGTTTCATGTAAATTGTATTGTAATCGGCTAAGCCATTTTTAATAAATCAACAATAATGTAAAAAATTCTACATCGATCCGTGCGAACTATTCGCGATTTTTGTACACGGTTGGGGTCATGCCATTTTTTGCGAAACATAATTATTTATTTTGATTTTTCAGTAATCAATATTCGTGTGTGTCTTGTTGCTTTTGAATCTATCGTGTATAAAATATCCGCTTGAGATTATTATAATAAGACGCAGCAAGCCCGATGTTAGAAATAGGCCTCCCCTAAAGATTTTCAATTATAATTGTTGAAAGCGATTCCCATCTAGCGCTTTGTTTTAATCAGATCATTCACCTAGTTGGTGAACGTTCTACCGTGCGCGTCGTGGTCTCCATAAGATAATTTTATGACATTTTTTTTTATCAATTCTCCGTACTATCTGCCCTGCCCTCTGGTAACTTTGTTTTTTGAACGACGAAACAGAGGACGTACTTAATTCGACGCGTATATATTTTTTATGTATAACCACGCATAACTTATTTCATAGCACTCTTATTTCGATAATTATTTTAATGTCGGAAAGAGTATACTTTGAAATTGGTCCCATTTCAATGTTATTCAAATTAGCCTTTTTTAATAAATCAACAATAATGTGAAAAATGCTACATCGATCCGTGTGAAATATTCGCGAAGTTTGTACACGGTTGAAGTCGGTCATGCTATTTTTTTGCAAAAAATTATTATTTCTATGTGTTTAATTATGTGTATTTCTCAATGCAGACTGTTAGAATTTTACAGATAAACTGCTTACTTTTATATTCATCAGACTATTCGTCCAATGCTGAGCATGGGCCTCTCTTCTTGTACGCCTTTCATCTGTTCTATAAACCAACCAAGTAACCCCCAGAGGGTTACTTGGTTGGTTTTCCACAGCATTATATAACACTCATACTGTTCAATCCAAAACCAAAATAGAAAAGGTCAGCTGACAAACAAACACTCCAATTCACTGTGTTAGTGCGAGAGTGCACTTTGACGATTACACCGTATCTTTGCCACTTGTCCCAGGTAACCATGATGTGTGGTGTCGGTGGCAGATTTAATATCTGTGGACAGCGCGTTGGCCAGTTTTGTACTAATAGCCGTAAAATTTACGAGACCACAGAGTAAAAGAGTTATTTTTGTGATAAACATTTCAAAAATTCGTCGCGGATGTAGGACTCGAACCTTGCGTCTTCGGAACACTAGCCTGACGCTCTGCCCAACTGAGCTAATCCGCCGTACTGTCGAATTTGTGAAGTGTTTATCATTTATCCAACTTATAGCGTTGGCGGCGCCACCTGTGATACCCGTATTAGACAGGTTATAACTCAATTGAAGTTATAAGTTCTGAATATTGACGAGAGATGGCGCACTGCTAAATCAATGAAATGATTTTAATTTTATAGTGCATCCTGCACTAGGTTTATCTCAAAGAGTTATTTTTGAGCTCAGCTATGAGCTCAGTTGGGCAGAGCGTCGGTCTAGTGTTCCGAAAACGCAAGGTTCGAGTCCTACATCTGCGACGATTCTTTGAAATTTTTTAATTGAGACCAAAGTACTCATAAACTGTTCGGAGAATTACTTCCAACAGTATATTTCGCGGCATATGTCTTTATCTGAATCTTTATAAGCCGATATTTTGACTCGCTCTTGACCGATTTGATTTATACTCGCATTATATTGATAGGATTAATTAATCTCTTGACAAATATTGTCGGAATCGGCTGATAAATACATAGTTGACATACCACCTGCTCGTACTAAGCGATTCGCTTCTTCGTTCATAATGCGGACCGCCAGGGATTGGAATGCCTGCCTCCGACATTATTTCCTGACAATTACACTTTGGATATCTTCAAGTAAAGAGTGAATAGGTATCTTCTAGGTCTACTTCATCTTCAGCTACAACTTCGCTTTCCATCAGGCGACTTGGTCGCCAAATGTAGCCCTATTCTACATAAAAAATATAAAAAGCGCTACGTGAAAATTTCCCCGATTTTGAGGGAAATACCGCCCAATCAAAAATTGCTGACCTTAGAATAATAAAATACAACAGAATATGACCTAAGATATCCAATCCCAATCCATTCTTCAAGTCCCAATGAATTCTTTGGATTTTTGTACGTATTTTTACATAATTGGCTTTTCGGTGAAGGAAAACGTCGAAAGGCAACCTGCATAAATCCGCACAAGAAATTCAATAGCGTATGTGAATTCACCAGCCCGCATTGAGCCAACGTGGTGGATATGGCCCAATCACCTTTCGTCTTCAGGCCTACGTCCTGCAGTGGATTATTGAAAGGCTGATCTACAGTAAAGTACAAGGTCACATTTTAAAAATATACGACTAGTAATGAAAACCTTCTCTTTTTGAAGCGTCTAAAAAGCAACGTCACCGCAGTTTCATTAATACCTTTTGAAACGTAACAAAATAGCTTGTTCTGAATATTTAACTCCATTTGTATAAAATAGTAGAAACTATAAAGTGGTACTTATAAATCGCCACAGTATTCGTGAACTTGCGTGAGGGAGACACTACACCATTTTCCAAGCAAAAAATTCAATCGAAATTTTAGTTTTCTCATTTTGGTAACAGCTTAAATAAGGTTGTAGTTCAGAACTATAGTTTGTACCATTTTGTAGGAAGTCACGCAAACTTATTTTAAGGTGTTTCACGGATTGTCGAGTTGTTATATTAGGATAATTTATGTAATAATTATTGTGAACAAGGATTACTTTCGCGCTGTTGTTTCATTTATACAAAGTGCTTCAAAGTAGTTTAGTTCACAAGTTCTTTAAGTTGTATTAGCATTGTAGAGGGTGTTTTACACGATAGATAAATTCAAAAATATCATTGTACACATCATTATGTCTAACTTTAACTAGGGGCAAAGAAGATAAAATAATACTACGTATAGAACGCCCACTCGTTACCCCCCACCCGTTTAAGTCTTCCTCACTTCCACCCCCAGTCCACGGACAGAGCTTGTACACCTCGTGCGGGCTGCACTGGTGGATTTTCTAATATTAAATACCTATAATAGATCCAACCGTTTTTCATGTTACGCAAAAGTTCACTTTCAAATGCGAGGTTTTTAAAATATGACAACTGCCTAAGTTTGCTCCTTGATCCCGTATAATAATCATATTTGACAAATTGAGTCCATAAGTGCATTAGTTTTTTTATAAATTATATAAAATGACAAACGTTTTTAAAAATTTACGTTCTATGGCAATCGTGTTAAAAACGTTTTTAAAAATTTACGGCTAAATTTATGGCTATTGTGTGTAGCCATGGAACGTAAATTTATAAAAACTTTTGTTATTTTATGTTATTTATAAAAAAAACTACTGCACTTATGGACTCAATTTGTCAAAGATGATTATTATACGGGATCAAGGAGCAAACTTAGGCAGTTGTCATATTTTTAAAACCTCGCATTTAAAAGTGAACTTTTGCGTAACATGACGCAGTTACGTTCTATTGGTGCTGTCAAAAAGAAAATAAACGGTTGGATCTATTATAGACTGTGACAATAGGGAAAATTTATACTGTGATGGTTGAATATCAATGATACGTAACAAAAAATAAATTTAATGTTTCCCTAAGGATATTATAATAAACTTATTTCACGTTATTTGGTAACTTCCTCTTGATATTTTATTTCAAATGAAGTACATCGGTAAATTTTTGTTAAAATGCTTCCAAATTAAGTAGTTGTTATACTTTTTTAAGCACTAGGTGATCGCTGACAGCCATGGACGTTCCGCACACAAATGCACGTGTACCGACCGTGCGTATGTGTGTTGTCTGTGAGTAAGTACTGTGTAGTGTGCGTAAGATAGTAGATTTTGTATAAAAATATCGCGGAGTGTCCAGGCTGTGCTATAGGACAGCTAACTATGAAATGGCAAAAATATACCCTCAACATTCATTGACTCTCGACAAAAGCTAAAAAACAGCTGATTTTCGTAATGTCCAAGCTAGCTCCATAGTGAAAGTTACTCATAGCGATGAGTAGTAAGAATATCTGGAAGCCCCTATATTTTCAAAAGAAAACTTTGTATCATATGTACACATTTTCGTATGCCATTAAAATTAAATTTTATGTCGTCGTGCTTATGTTAGACTATTTCCTAGAGACATTCTACCGTTCAGATGAAGTGATATTGATATAAATTGCACGTATCTCTAACAAGAAATTGAATTCTATGAAAACATTACTTTGAATTCGCTCTACAAAACAAGAACTAAGCATAACTTCCCTAAGACATACAAGTCCCTAGACGTAAAACAGTACGTCCAAACGAACATATTCGCAATTTAAACTCGCATGTTCTAGAAAAGCGAGTTGCTACGTGACCAGCGATAGGTTCCAACTTTACTCCCGGTCCCATGGGATTGGTGGTTCTAGCCGTCTGCATAAAGCTTGGTACATCCGATCCTGCAGTCTCTTGTGTCTGGCTATATCATACATTCTCTTGTGGCTATCAATTCCGCTGTTATTTCACTCTGCGGCGATTACTTGGACTATTCTGCATAAAAGATAGCTTGATCTCTGCGTCAGTGATATTGACATAGAAGATTGACATTTTTAGAGTTGGGATAGTGGTGGAAAAAATCGATTATCAAACAATGTTGTAATGAAATCGAATAAGTAGTTGTAGGTGAAAAAAATTTCTATTTTATTTACTTACTATTATTTAAGATCAAGTATTTACATATATGAATAATGTTATGATATTAATTAAATAAATTATAATGAAATATAATAATGTTACGATAGTATTTATCGACGTTTTTCACTATTATCGATGCTAATGTAACATATTGGGTTTAATTTAATTACACATGTAAATAATGTTATGATATTAAAATACACAGTAAATTAATGATAAATTAGGTTTTAATTAAAATATCGTTAATATAAACTATCGATATTTTAAATAAAACTCTATCTAAAACTCTGTGGTCACGATCATTCGTCGTCCATCACTAATCGACATGCCCATAAAGTATGACATTGACAGGTACTGTGTGTACTATTAAAAAAATCAGGACTTCATAGGCGTAATTTTTCTGACAGCTATCGCAGAGATTTTATAGAGTATAGTGGCATTTTTCGTGTAGGTACTACTATTACTACTGCGTTGGCGCTGACCCCAAAGGATTTCCGTGTAGTCGCATCCCGCTGTCTGTCCCTATGTATGCTTATGTCTTTAAAATTATGCTACAGATTTTGATGCGGCTTTTTTAATAGATAGAGTGATTCAAGCGAAAAGTTTGTATGTATAATACACCTGTGCGAAGCCGGGGCAGGTTGCTAATTGCAGATAAATATCATCATTTCTCCCAGACTCCGACAAAACCAATTACAACCAACTCACAAGTTTTTCCAACTCCACTGACATCCCGTAAAATAGACTTTACTCCAATGGCAGTCAACACCAAGTCACCAAGTTTTTGACAGGCTAACTAAGTTGCACAGAAATGTTTAACTTAGCAGCAATTTAGCAGTTCTGCACATAACGCGACGGGCGCTAAGCTACGTTTGTACTCCAACTTAGTTTCGAACTTGACGAAATCGAATTAAAGTTGTTTTTGTGTTGGACATAGTGGAATTTGATGGTGTTGTTTTGGTGATAACGTTCGAAGATTTATTTAGGGGTAGTACTACTTTATTAGGACTGATCACATAGCCCGCAAAACTGATGTGTGACGGATGAAGTTTTCGAATAGAGACTACGCACTGGTATAAGACGTCCATCGACAAGGTGGACATACGATCCGATAAAAACTAGAGGGACGCGTTGAATAGTGAACCTTGTAATAAGCTCAAATAAGTCCAGCGTGCTATGGAGTGGTCTGTGCCTGGAGTCTTTCTATTTAGTTGAATCAGGAATGAAGAGATGTACAGACTCTAACTAGGTGGAGCGACGATATAAACAAGACCGCAAGTGCGTTTATTAAATACAACACTACATAGGCTAAAATTACATAAACCTCTACTGCATAAAAATCAATTAAATCATCCTCAGGCCTTTGGGGGTCTAAAGATAATCCAAATGCACAAGCCACGTGACAATTCTGCCACTGCCGTTGCCACGCTGAATGACAGTGTTTATATGTTGAGCCAAATAAACACCAGCATTGTGGTCACGCCTCGCGTCCACCAGACCCTCAGAAAGACTTTTAAAAACAAGATGAGCTCCCGGCCCCCACGAACCCAATGCCTCAACTCCAAACGGCTCAAATATGTAACCACTACCAAGATTAGATATTTGCGCCTCTTGTCCTACTCCTCCGAACTGGCCGCCGCTCCAGTCCTACTCTGAGTCTCAGAAAGATGTGACGATACCGTCAGGCCTTTTGCCATCACCACGCGCGAGTCTCCTGGATAGACCGTAAAATTATGCTGGATGCAACCCGCTTCAAAATGGGCTTATTCGAAATCCATAGAACCTATGCAGAGCAGTGGACGTCTTACGACTGATGGATGGATGGGTAATTGGAAAATCCAGGTCATTTGTTTGAAATATATAAACCCACCGACGGACATATTGTAACAAACCTCAGGTGGTTTGTCGTTCACACCTGAGTAACTAGGCATAGGAAGAAGGCATTCTCAGGAGCCTCTCATAAGTATTTATCATATTTTGTAATATTATTCAAAGAAACTTTTCATTCAAATAATATTCAACAAACAGGTAAAAGGATACAATTTAAAAAGCAACAAAACTACAATCTAGGTATATTAACTCTTTGCAGGGCGCTTAGTAAAAAAAAAGCATGATAAAAACAAGAGAGGGAGAAAGAGAACGGGGGTTGACGGGGATTGTCAGATAGGACTTCACTGCGGAAAAATTAGGATTATTTTTTGCAGATTTTCAAGATATTTTAGTGATTTTAGCTTACAAAGTGATATAAAACAGCAAGACTCATGTGCAGAAAAGGAAATGCGGTTGATCATGAGCTATTACGATGAAAAATCAGTTCCAGACCTTAAAATCTAAAGACCGAAGAAGGACGTTTCCAGCCCAAAGAAGACAATGTTCTAAATGTATACGGTATCCATTTTCCTCTCTTTAAATTACGCGAAAAGCTATTATAAAGTAAGTAAGTTCGTATGGGCCGAGTGGCTAGTCCTGGAGTTCAGCTAGTTCAGCACTGGATTGACATCTTGGATGTTTAACTGTTAAATTAAGATATACTCAAGGAAGATAAGCCTATGTCCGCCTCGCAGGCACGATGTGGTATGAATGCTCATACGTATTTTTTCTCATACAACTATGTACGAGTACGAAATGCTTTCGATGCAGCGCTCCGCTATAGATACAATACCATATTATCTACACTGACCTGTTGCGGGTTGATAAATATACATTTACAATACAATAACACAATGGCAGTCTTGCATAAGTTGTTTTACGATGTTTCCTGAAGAAGTATTAAGGTCTGCTCAAGTAAGATAGGCCTACGTCCGTCATGCTGACTCAATGCGATATGAATTCTTATGCATAACTATTATCTTACAAATATGAGTGTGTTGCTACAAAGTTACGTCACATTATAGAAGCAAGACAATATTGTCTACGCTGACCCGTTGCGGGTTGATAAATATACGTACGATTACGAGTTCCTATGGCGGTCTTGTATGGGTTGTCTTGCGATGTTTCCTTCTCTAAGGAGGTAGAGTCATATTAGTACATTGGACTAATGCGAGATAGTGGAATTACATATCACTGCAACTGCTCTATGGAAGTATGTTACAGAATCACGATGTTTTCTACAAAGAAACATCAAAGATAGGATATATTGGAAATTTATGAATTTATCTTGAGTTGATACTGTCACCATGTAATGACCTCTCTGATTTCATGTGTGCTTTACAGATATAATAATACTTTTACTGTTTCAGCTCTAATCATATTATGTGAACATGCAACCGATTTAAGGAAGTCCACGATACTCGAGTCTAAATCCTATAGTAACGCAATATTATAACCAGACTTAACAATATAGAAACTTGTGAAGGACAGAGTGTTCTTTTAGATTGATTATATTTTCTTTACATTTTATTAGAGGATTGCAGAGTCGTCTAATGCTATATTTTATTACTTACTACAACTCATTATTACAAGACCAGCCGTTAGTGCTACTTGATCAATGCTGTATTTTCATCAGTGTGCAGAACTCTTGAAGTCAGGTAGAGCTTGGGCCAGTGTTTCTCATTTCCGTAAAGGAGGGATAACCCGTGTCCGTATTAAAGAGTGTAAATTCCGCTCACTATGAAGTAAAGTTATTGATGACTTATTATAATTTTGATTTACACATTATTTTATATGGCGAAGTCGATTCTCGAACCTTTACCTATAGTATTCTTGGAGCCTTTCTTGTGTACACTCTGGAATTCATGCAAGACTTATTAAGTGGACGAAATAACCGAGATCAGACTGACAAGACACTCGCGACTCCTGGTTTTTATTTCGAGCTTTCTTTTCCAGGATTGCGTTAGATTTTCGAAAGCTTGGTAGAGTCTTTTGTTTCGTGGTTTTCAGCTCTCGCGAGCGCCATGACTAGGGAAATACACAGAGATAAACATAAAATCAAAATAATCTCTGATAAATAAAAATTAATAACTTTAATATTAACTAACTGTCAGAAATAAATTAATACTATTCTCCTGACACGTAACTAACTCTTTTATTAATCGTAGTTTGACAATTAATATTAATTCATTGTTAGAGTTTCTTTGTTATCCTAGAGTTCAAGTTTTGGAATCTCTGGAATTTCTTTCTCATTACATATCTTATACTTTCTTAAGCTAGAATCTGCATAGCTTTATAGAGCTACATTACATATAAAACAAAAATATTCCAATAATCTCCACGTAAAACAGAGAAGCTCTAAAATCAGTATTTCTATATATCTCTTGAGGCATTAGTTAGATACTTCAGTTCACTTTGAGATTAGTAAAATACTTACAGGTTCATTAAAAGTCAAAGTAGGAAAAACATTCAAACAGGGTTTTCTTTCTGAATTTAGGTATTCTATTAGGCAGATAGGTCTATCGAATCACCTTTACCTATGGTTTATGCGGTCTATAACGCAGGATCAACCACTAGACGATCACTGGCCAAACTAACATACAAGTAGGTAAATAGATTAGATATTTATGATAGGAATCTCACTGCAGAATACTAGTATCAAAAGGTAGACTCTTTTCAAGTGAACCAGAAGCAGAAGGCGCTAGTAGTACCTGATTATGATATGAACCTGGGAGGTTCACAGTTAAGTATTAATATTTCTTATTATTCAACAATACGAATTGTAAGCTGGGGTCTTATTGGATGTCTATTGCAATATATAAGGCGTTCTTAATATCTTAGGAAATTCCTTCATGAGGTTAAATTTATAATTTCTTCATAATTGAGTAAAACCAGGTTGCATAGTTAGTTTGACATAACACTAGGAACAATAGAGAGCAAATGAAGTTTCTAAAATCACTTTATCTGACATTTCATTTTAGACAGGTTTCTTAAAATAGGTTCTACTCTTTCTTAGGTTACAAATGAGGTTAAATAGTTAGGCAGGCAGGCAGGTTTGTTACAATATAACACAGACACATACATCAGACGTATAAAAGCTTTTCTTCCTAGTGAGGGTTTAAAAAAAATCACTAAATTAATATCAAAAAGTTTTGATACATCCCCAACCACAGCGTCAATTCCATCAAAAACGGAGATCAAGTCTCCAACTTCTTAACAGTATGTAAATTCTCCCCAAGATTTTCCCCAACCTTTTTATTTTTTGTCTCGAAAGCAGTTATTTACTTTCGAAGCCAAACGGCAGGTACACAAAATATCCGTAAAATGTACGGAACACGATTTGAATATCTAAATTGGCGATCCTTCGGCGTTTCCCAAGTTTCCTCATTACGCCGCGAGTTCACCTGTTAATTTTTTCTCAAGATTTCTGTAGTGCTGGGGTTAGGTTAGACTAAGTTCGAGTCTTTTTACCCTAATGATGACGTCTTCCACGCCGGTTTCGGCTACGGCGACCATTTTCCTTGTCTGGGTATGATTACTGATGAGTCCTCATATGGCTGATGTACCCAATTATAGCAGTGAATGTCCTCGGAGAGTGGCTACATGTGACGACTCCATTTATGTAATTGTATGTGATGTTGGATGGTGGTTTCTTCTTAAGGTTTGGTCTCTTTTTAGGTCTAGATCATGCTTACTTTGATTTACCCTACCTAATACGAGTAAGGATTACTCAACACAAACAAGTTATTATTATTATATATTACGGGACTAATCACGCACTAAAATTACGAGATAAATAAATACCTCCTCATCCCGACGTTTACATAATATCGACGTAGTATATAAAAAAATAATGTGTTCAAATCGCGAAAGTTTAAAAACAAACAAGTTAGTTGAAATATAATCTATTTTTTCGATACCTCGACACGTTTTGCTTCCATAGATATTTAAGTAGTAAGTAATCAGGTCAGTTTAAATTCAAGAATAACATGTGCTTTTCTTCATCTAAATGTTATTGCAATGCAGACAGAAATACTGATAATGATGATACAATTAAAACAAAATGTCATTTTGAGACTGCATCTACAAATAATTAGTACATCACATCACATTAGTACACTCAGACCAAATGAATTTTGCTCTGAGATCTCACATATCAGATGTCTCTAATCCCTTGGGATTTTACGCTTACTCATAGAAAACACGTGATTATCCCGTTTCAAGACTGAAACAGATACTGTATTTTTACCTATTGATACTGAACCAGCCTTTTTAATAGTCCACTGCAGGACGTAGGCCTACCCATGGAGGGTGATTGGGCCATATCCTCCACGCTGGCCCAGTGCGAGTTGGTGGATTCACAAACTCCGTCAAATTTCTTCTACGGACGTATGCAGGTTGCCTCACGATGTTTTCCTTCACCGAAAAGCCAGTGGTGTGAATTTCCGTACATAAATTCCAAAGAACTCATTGGTCCCGTACCGGGGATTTGAACCGACGACCTCACGACTGTAAGGCGGGTGTCACTACCTCTAGATCACCACGGCTATTGCTAAGGCCACCACCTATTGATACAGTGCAGAAGAATACCCACTTAAAAATAGGATAAGAAAACAAGATTGCACCCCATCCCTGCACCGCATCCTCCCGTTCCCGAGGTAATTTTTATTGTAATTTATCGGGGACGCGTGACTAGGCACTTTCCCCGGCGTCGCGCGACAGTAATGGCTTCCGTGAGAGGACAAAATTATAATTGGCTCTAACAATGTCTCGTAGACGACTCTAAGTGCTCTGTTTAGCAGTTGAGTGGTTTTAGATTTAAAGTAGATGCTGATCAACTTTTGGGCACCTTGGGATTTTGAAGCTGTTTGTGATAAATTGCGTTAAGGTTAACTAGTACGGTTACATTAAACTTTTTTAACATCTACAAAACAATAGTATTTTGAAGTATTATAAAAGAAATAAAAATTGACACATTAGATGTGCTAAGTGCTCTGTTTAGCAGTTGACTGCGTATAGATTCGAAATAGTTTTAGACATCTTAAGATGTTGTCGTGATATTGTAGTCAAGGCGGAAGGCTAGTCAAGGAACTTTTAGGTTGGTGTCATTGTAACGGAACAGATATTTTATTTTATTAATTTATTTCCAATCAGTACATTAAAGCCAAGGTCAAGAAGTAGTGACACCTGCCTTACAATCGTGAGGTCGTGGGATCGAATCCCCGGTCCCGTACCAATGAGTTCTTTGGAATTTATGTACGGAATTTCACACCACAGGCTTTACGGTGAAGGAAAACATCGTGAGGTAATCTGCATACGTCCGTAGAGGAAATTCGATGGCGTATGTGAATCCACCAACTCGCACTGGGCCCGCGTGGCCCAAACACCCTTCGTGGGTAGGCCTACGTCCTGCAGTGGACTACTAATAAGGCTGGTACAGTACAGTACATAATTAACAGCATAGACCAAAACATTACATACTATAATTTAGTTGAGCAAGAATATTATTATTAAAACTGCCCAACCTATCACAGAATATGTCCAGATCAGGTTGTTGAGATAAAATGTTATGAGCACAATGAAACGTGAAGTAGGTGCGTTATAGGCACGAGCGGTATGATATTAAATCTCTGATACACCTCTTGAAATCCCTACACTTTGCAAAGCGTTGAGTACTCTGATTGTGTTTTTCATCTTTTATATTGAACAAGAACATTATTTCATCATCGCATTGCCCAAAATCCGCCCAACTGTAATATCCTTGATTGCTTTAGCGCGTTAATTGAGAAATCATCACAGCAGGGGCTCCTAACGTAGTTGTTTGCTCGCTTCACTCTGCAAACATTCTGTTTGTTCGGGACTCGTTTCCTGAAACATTCGCACAAGTCATGTTGTCGCCTTCAATGCGGCTTACTTTTGAACAACAATGTTTTGTTCGAAGTATGGAACATGAAACTGACCTATTAGTAGAGTAGGCTTGAGGCTGAAAAATCAGAATTACAACAGTCCTGTAGTATATAGTCATTAAGTCATTTATTCATAACACCATTTGTTACAAGTCAAGAAGTAAACATAACATTAGGCACTATACAATATAGCACAAAATAAATATAAAAATAGAAGAACTTGACAATTACCAAATTAGTCACTAAATCTTAATACAATTCAGGTAATTTTAAAAAGTTATTTACATCATAAAATAGTTGCCTACACGAGCAACATTTTAATTTATTCCTAAATGACCCAGCGGAGGGTGCATCTCGAACTAACCAATATTTATACAGACTTCTCAGATTTCGCCAGCCTATGAGAAAATACTTATTTGATAACATTTTTAAACTAAACCCAAGAAAGGCGTAGTTTTGTAAAGTGCAGGAATTTAAAGAAGTGTCTACACTCATCACTATGAATAACTTTTATACCTAATCAATCTATAAATATGTATATGAAACCGTGTAAAAATCAGCTGTTCTCTATATATATATATATATATATATATGACGGAGTGAGACAGCATAGTTGGTTTTAGTTGAAAGCAATAGTGATGATTGCTATTTATACGTTGAAGATAGCTATTTATACGTTGATATTAGAATTTATCATTTTTAGACTAGATAATAGTAAAAACCTGCATAATACTAATAGAAGTGATAGAAAATAGTTCATAAATATTTGATTTACTTAAGCATCTCATCAAAAATTCAACAGTAGTTTTTGGCACGAAAAGTTTGTCTGGCTTCTACGTCTAGGCCGTGCGTAGTAGTCAGATAAAAAAAATGTATACGCAAATAGAGACGAAAGATATTAGTTTCGTCCTGTTCACACTTTAATACTTGTACATCTCGCCCTCTCTTACTTTTGTAATTATTATTATTTAGCGCCCTGTCTAGTTGTCTAGTCAATGCAGCCGAGGCCAATATGGCGGCGCCTATGGTACGCATCAGCTAACCCTGTAGTGTCTATCACTATAGACTATTACTCATTTGTGCCAGTAACAGTTTCACTTTTAGCGTGGTTTCATAAAACCACACAATATATATATTTTTTTTGTTTTGTTCATCGAACAACAAATGACAAGGATAAACCTTGTCAATTTTTAGGAGGGGGCCTTGACGACACTTCTCTGACAAGTCTATACACATTATGTATTTTTTTTGTTTTTTTCCTAGGTGACGTCACGCGAAACTTTATCGAGCTATAATGTTTTCATCAAAAGAAAACATACGTGTGTAATATTTTTTGGTAATCTAATTCACCGACTAATTATATTTTTTTTTTAGTTGTTATGCCTATTGGGAAATCATCACGGCGGGGGCTCCCAACGTAGCTGTTTGCTCGCTTTACTCTGCAAATAAATTGTTTGTTCGGGACTCGCTTCCTGAAACATTCGCACAAGTCATGTTGTCGCCTTCAATGCTGTTTACTTTTGAGGACCAATGTTTTGTTATTAATGTGTAGAAAGCAATACAATGTAAGAAGGCGACGTACTTCAACATAATAATCGAATGGCTCGAATAGCAACCATCTATTTGTAACTTATTGTTGATTTTTCTAAAATCACTCAACCATAGTTTTTATAAAATTTAAACGGAATCCTCTTAAGTATGATCTACTGAAGTACTAATACTAACTATATAACTATAACTAATAGAAGTAATTGGAGCATTCTTTATGAGCTAACTGAGAATTTATATTATCTCTACATATTAATCCTGCATTAGACGTACATAATATCCAGAGTTTTTCATGTAGATTATTGGCAACCTGAGATAATGTTTAAGTCTTGGTTCCACACTTTAAGAAGAAACATATAGTTAATAAATAATTTGCATACGTCTAAGGAGGTCTAGGAGATTGAGGATTCGAATTCATGTCCCGTACCAGTGAGTTTTTATGGACTTAATGGTCCATATAGCCCAATCGTTGTTTGGTACAGATCTATGTTCAATAGCGGATTTTATATTTTTACACAACAAGATAAACATCGTGAGTCATCTTGCATAAGTCCGTAGAAGAATTTCGATATCGTATGTGAATTATATGTAGGCCTATACGCAGTAGTGGAACAAAGAAGGCTGTGGATGATGATGACGTTTTTCTTCTTCTTCGTCGTGTCGGTGATCCAAATATATAATCCAAATCATAAGGCTTTTCCCTTCGTTTCGCAACTGCCACTCCGCGAGGAGATGCATGGTGCAGGTCCTGGAGAGTGCAGGTTGGTTCCTGAGGGCATGCAAGCAGGTGCTGCATGTTTTGCACCGGGGCTCCACACTCGCATTGAGCGCACTCTGAGTGTCCCCATTTTGCAAGGTTATCCCTGCAGCGATGATGATGTGAATTCACGAATAATGGTCCATATAGCCCAATCATTGTTTGGGAAAGATCTATGTTCAATAGTTGATTTTATACAACGCCACTACAGTACAGTAGTCAAGAGAAAAAAAAACAATTTATCGTATAGTTGTAATTATGTGTATTTAGGCACCACTGGGTGAGGCTGTCGAGGTGAATAATGGATATACTAATATTTTTTTGATAACTTTACTGACGGATTAATCATATTTTATTAGTTATCGACTTTGATCAAATATCTACAGAACCACAGATCCTAAGTTAAAGTGGTAAAAAATGTCCAAGAACCGTCATACATACCGATTTGTATAATTTGCAATTTTTTTTCTCGAACCCGTGTTCTCGAATCTCGACGTTATGTCACCTAATTAGAGCTTGTAACCGAGTACTTTGGCATCGCGAGGCGTTGTACTCGGCTTGCAATCGCATTACGACTAACTAAAAAGCCTGCCCACTACGTAGCTTGGGCACGGTTTTGACTCGGAAACTTTTTTGCACCGTCACAATAGTCTAATGGTCCACCGTCTATGGATATTTTCTCGAAGATTATCAAGCCTATTCTCTTATCAAACCATAATCGTAAACCTAAGCATTACGCACGTCTAATCGATCTCTAATCCATGCTAAGCCCCGCCATGTGATGATACAATTAAGGCCATATTTGCACCGTACCAGCGCGGGCCATATTTGCGCAGCTGCTCCGATCCAGTGTAAACAAGAGATTTGCATCGCTCGGGCTCGTGTGACGTTGTCTTTACTTGTTAATGCTGGAAATTATGAAAGCAACTTTCAGACAAAAATTGGTTGTTATTTTGTAATTCAAGTATGTTGTGAAACTAAGATATATTCGATAGTAGATTATGTTTGGCGATGCCTAACCCATTTATGCAAAGATTCACGTGTTTTTTTTAAATCTGTATAAATGTTATCGAAATTGAAAGTCTAATCAGCTTCAACAAATTGATAAATTTTGTAACAGCGTCTAGAAAAATACTCATAGTAAAAGTAGGTAACTACCTACTGAAGGACTTTGGTTCCAAATGGTTTCGTTTTTCTAAAACAAAAATTCAGCGTATAAATATTTAAAAATCAGAACCACGGTTTTTTTTATTTGAGCTGCTTCTTGTCTTTTTGTGGCTTGTTTTTTGTCAATTTTGGATTTAATCTAAATTATCTACTAGACAGTAAGGGCTTTAAGTGTTGCATGCATTCCGTGGTATATCCAACACGGAGAATCCTAGTGAAAACTTATGAGTGTGGAGCTTCGAGCAAACATCTATAGAGTCACACTCGTGCAAAAAAGTGTCCGAGCCAAAACTCTGCCCAAGCTACGTAGTGGGCAGGCTTTTTTCTTAGTCGTAAGGTGATTGCAAGACGACTACAACGCCGTACGATGCCAAAGTGCTCGGTTACAAACACTAATTAGGTGACATAACGTCGAGGTTCGAGAAAAGTGTCATTGTGAATTATTTAATGTAAATATCTAAATCTGTATATAAGACGGAGCTCGGACATTTTTTTACTACTTTCACTTAGGGCCTGTGGCACTGTAGATATTTGCTCGAAGGTGTAATCCATATTTATTTATTTTTCGGTACTCACTTCCCTAATTCGATTACAGTAGTGCTGGACGTTATCAAAGCTTTTGAAGTAATAGCTTATCAAAACATTTCAAGTAGCAATTGCCTTCTCTGTCTAAACTTTTATACCTACAAAACCATTAATTACCTACCGAAACACAAAGCGCAGCCTTACTCCCGTATAATTAAGCGTCATATTTGCTCAGCTGTTGCCGGTGATGCATCGCAAACATGATTTGCATCTCGGCGAGCCACGGCGTTTACTGTTGTTTTAGTTTATACTACATTAATACTGGTAAACGGGATTGAAGCAATGTTTATGCTACAATGCTAAACTATTATTTTGCTACTAACTATATACTACTAATATATTTTTTAAGAAAATAAGGATCTTTTTGGTACAGTTAGAGTATTTTTTTTTATTCCTTGTAGGTTTGCGTTTGACTACATACTGCCTGATGTTGAGCAGATATGCGGTCTAGGATGTAGCACGCTTACCTAGAAGATACCTATTTACTCGGGATTTGAAGACACCCACGTTGTACTTAAGCGGAAAGACAGACCCAGGCAAAGCGTTCCACATTCTGGCTGTTCGTATGAGGTTTCGCAACGCTTTGTTCTAACGCGCGGAATGTCCACCATAAAAGGGTGGTGTTTTGGTCGCATCTGCCTAGCCGTACGATAGAAGAAAGGGGCAGGTGGGACCAGATTGTGTAACTCCTGAGCGCACTCTCCAAAGTGAATCGGATAAAAGGCCGACAAACACGCCACCTTACGTCGATGCTCAAGACTTTGCAGCTGCGACTTAGTCAAGGTGTCGTTGTCAATCAGCCTCCTGGCTCGCCGCTCAATCGACTCCAGATCCTCCAGTTGATATTTGGCAGAGCCATCCCAAAGGTGAGAGCAGTATTCCATGCAAGACCTGACTTGTGCTTTATAAAGGCTAAGTAGTTGCTTAGGTGTGAAAAGTATGTGCAAAAAAACTGTCGTGGCCTTACGGTGAACTAACAATAAGATTTTAATCAGCAGCCAAGGTACCGACTACTTGATAGATGCGAGTACTGATGAAAACAGAATTGGCGTCTACCAAGTATCAAACTCTTTTAGTTGTACTAGCAATGACAGAGCAGTGATGTCAATGTAACAAAATTAGTATAATGGAATACGGGCAATTTCAATTCCTAATACTTTCACATTTTGCACAAACTGTAGTAGCACTTTTGTCTTCAATGGAAAAGTCGTAGGATCCATTCATTTTGGACAGATATTTGTGTATGAATTTAAATAATTGTTTTCGATCTGAAAGTGACTATTGCAAATTCTAGTGCGCAACTATGAAAGCTTGGCAAAACTATTACAATTATTAGACTTATTAATTTCCAATGAAAATGAAAGCTGCTTACATCCAGCGCAATCTGAGTCTTCCCACTTTGTGATGTCTTCACTCATCCGTTCATCAGCCATAGGACGTCCACTGCCGGACATAGACCACCTCCTCTATGGATCTCAAATAAAACCGGTTGTGACGTCTTTTGCTGAGTTTTCTTTGAACTCTATATCATGTTTTATTCAATTAACTTATTCATTTCCGATAAAATATTTTATTCCTAGACACATAAAAGTTTCATGCATTTTAAAACATGTCTTTATTAACATTTCGCTTCATAAACGACACTCCGTCAAGAAAACGATATAAAAATTTTACAAGCCTTCCTTCGACACTTGCCGCTTCCATAATTTTATGTTCAATGCAGGTTTTATTTTTACAAAGCGCAAAATTTTCATATTAGTTGGTATCTCTGTAATTTTTAATGATTATATTTTTCTTCTTAACCTTTTGAGCAGAGCTAGTGTCTCTACAACGGCTGGCAAAATTTTATTTTATCTGTCCCACGATGGTTACACCGTTATTGTTACAATTATATTGGTTCTCGCATACAGAATTGGTAGTAGGTATATGTACGTAGTAGTTTACTTTGCTTTTACTGTAAAACTACCCCTGTATTAGGACAAGCACGCACGAAAAGAACACTTTTCGACGTGTGACAACGTGACAGATTTATACTTTGCCATAACTTTGTCTCGTTCTGACACATCGAAAGAAATATTACGTGGTGCGCATCCTAGCCCGGCAGAAATCACGCAAACACATCAACTATTTTATTAAAACAAAAGATCTGTCATTTCATAGAAGGTCAAACACATTGGAATAAGATTTGGATCAAAAGGTACATAAGTAGAGTTTGTTCATAATGTGACGTAAAACGTACAAACATCAAAAATAAAAAAACCGGACAAGTGCAAGTTAGGCTCGCACACCGAGGGTTCCGTACAAATCCAGAAAATTTCACAAAATTGGGAAGTACGTTGTTAAAATTTCTATACTCATCATCATCATCGACAAAAGTTTTTTTTTTTTTACTTTTCTCGTCATTTATCGAAAATTGTTAAAATAATTCAAAACCTGTTTTAGCATATGCTAATAAAGCTCTTTTATATGATACCTTACATGAAACGATTTACGCACTTTGAATTTTAAACCCATATTTTGTGAATTTTGAAGCCCTAATTTTTGTGATTTAAATAAAAATGTACAGTTTTCAGATTTATTCCTATATGTGTACTCTGAGGCAATGCTTCTCGCCAAATTTCATAGTTCTATGTCAATAGGAAATACCCTGTAGGTTTTGATTTTTGTGAGTGCGAAATATGCGGTTTTTTACGATATAAACGGCTCTAACTTTTTTAAACGATAACTGAAAAGTTTTTCTTTTACACAACTGCAAGAGACCATAGATATACGTATATAGTTTAAATTTCAACTCGATATCTTTACGCGTTCTCGAGATAAAGAGTCTTGACATACACACAGACGGACAGACAGACAGACGTACAGACGGACAACAAAGTGATCCTATAAGGGTTCCTTTTTTGGTATTTGAGGTACGGAACCCTAAAAAAAATAGGGATCCTTACTAAAACTATCATAATGTATCCCAAGGTGTAAAAAATTACCTAAAATATTATTTACATCGCGTACGCTGCGAAAACAATTGACGATAGAATAAAATAATGTACTGCGACTTTGTAGAACAAATAAGGGTACTTCCCGTTGACATAGAACTATGAAATTTGGCGAGAAGTATTGTCTCAGAGTACACATATAGGAATAAATTTGAAAACTGTACATTTTTATTTAAATCACAAAAAATAGGGCCTCTAAATTCATAAAATATGGATTTAAAAATTCAAAGTGAATAAATCGTATCATGTAAGATATCATGTCATATAAAAGAACTTTATTAGCACATGATAAAACGGGTAATTATTTTAATAACGTGTTTGTACGGAACCCTCGATGTGCGAGCCTGACTCGCACTTGACCAGTTTTTTTAAATATTATATGTATAGCCTATGTTACACAGGGATAGTGTAGCTTTCTATCAGTGAAAGAATTTTTCAAATCGGTTCAGAATTTTTGAGCTTATTCGATGCAAACAAACAGTCAAATATTTCCTCTTTATAATATTGGTATAGATTATTTTCCTCGCTAGAGAGCTTCGATAAACACGTCCGATCGCTGCTAATCATAAAGTGCTGAGGGAGAAGCGCGGCCTCCGACGCGCTATTTTGTAGGCACGCGCCGCCGGCCGGGCCGGTAGGTACCTCCGCACCGCTATGTCTCTGCATTTTAAATCTGTAATATCTTCGGAAATATTAATTTAAATTACATGCTGTAAAGGGCTATATTGATCTATATTGAATGGACAATTTATTGAAGGTACTTAAAGGATTAATGTTGTGTTGCTTAAAATAACTTAAATAATCCATTTTTTTCCGTAAAATTTAAGGGATAAAAATGGTTATTGTGGGTTATCCTTAAGAGATAGACATATACCATTGCGGACTTTTTTGTTGACCTTTTTAAGGTGTACAATACTGTAGTACATTATTTTGATTTATCTCGTGGGGTTCAGTCAGCGTTTGCAATGTAAGCGCAAAAAAATGTGTTTATTTACGACATCACATTAGAAACCTGTAAATTCATCAGTGTTTCTCTACAATATTATGTATGTATCATACATATAAACCTTCCTCTTGAATCACTCTATCTACTAAAAAAAAGCACTTCAAAATCCGTTGGGTGGTTTTGAAGATTTAAGCATACATAGGGACGGACAGACAGCGACAGCGACTTTGTTTTATACTATGTAGTTAAACAGTAAGCGCCTTCAACCAATGCTTGCCTTACAAACTTTGTGAATAAGCTTAAATCCGGTACTAATAAGTTCTTGTAGTAAGATTTTTTTAATTATGGCAACTAACGACATTTTCACAAATTTTAATATTTTATATACTCACTCACACTCAGGGCGTTCGTTATCCAGTGATAAGTAACGCCCTGAGTGCATTGCGAGACGGCTCCGCGTGCTAGCACTCGACTTGAGAAATATCGCCGAATTCAATCGAAACTATAGTCGTTCTATGGCTATGGAAAAATGAACGTGAGTACAATCCCTTGATATAAAATATTTTCGGTGGAGAAAAACATAGTGAGGCAACTGGCATACGTTTGTAGACGAAATTCGACGGAGTGTGTAAATCCACCGACATGCAATGGGCCAATGTGGTAAATATGACCCATTGCCCTACATGAATAGGCCTACGTTCAGCATCGGATTATTATAAGGCCAGTACAAGTTTATATTTCTGTTTTACTGGTTTCATCTAATCCATCAGACATCTGCGCAGCATCTTCTGTCGTTTCTCCGCATCCGCTGGCCATTTCCATAAGTAATCGTCCGTCATTTGGCCGAATGGCCGTCGTCTCATTCCTGATGTGTACACATTGATGTTTTATTAGCATGGCTTTATCTTTATGTGGCGCAGCGCCCGCAATGTGAGCGATATAGCCTCGTGACTCGAAGTAGAGGATATATAATCTAATATTATATTAAGAGAATTATCTTTAACGAAATATAGTGAAACAACGCTGTAGATTTTACTATTTACCGACTTCCAAAAAAGAGGAGGTATTATGTTAGTCTGTAAGTTATTTTGTATTTTTTTGTGTATGTTCTTTGATATTTTTTTTAACAATTCGATTTTAAAAGCGTTAGGTACGTTTGATCATGATAAATCTGCACCATCATCATCATCCACAGCCTTCTTTGTCCCACTGCTGGGTTTAGGGTCTCTCTTACTGTGCCATCTGCCTCGGTTCTGTGCCAATCGTGTCCAGGTTCGACCCGCGATTTCGACTATATCGTCAACCCATCTTGCAGCCGGACGCCCAACGCTCCGCTTACCTTGCTTCGGCCACCAATCTGTGACAGCCTTACTCCATCTGTCGTCACTTCGCCTCGCTATGTGTCAATCTGCACCATACAACATTTTAATTAGTTACCCATACCAGTGCAAAACTCTGCGCTGCAGAGCACTGCACTAATATTGTGTTTCCCTGAAATTTCACCAGGAACATTGCCCTTCAATATAAAACAAAGTAATGCTTAGGTACATTCTTGTCAATATTATAATTGGCAAAGGTGTGTTACTGCTCAAGGCATGCTCTACAAAAGAGCTTACCTCACGGCACATCTCTTTAACAGAATCTTCATAAGCCTGTATCTCGATTCACTCTTGACTGATTTAGTTCATACTCGTAAATCTCTTTAGGATTCAGATAACTAAACTATCTTGTCAAATATTATCGAACTCGGCTGATAAATAGCGCGACGGCAAATCGCCCTTCTTGAGGTAAACTCCCCCAATCAAAAATCGCCGACGACAAAAAAATCCATTAACATCTAGATCTTGTGGATTACGTGGACGATCGTCAAATACATACCAAGTTTCATCGAGATTGTCAAAATTGTCTACTTGAAGCAATGACCCTCGTTTCGCTTAATCAATTTTCGGTCAATAGCAAAAATTTAATTAATTACTCGTAAGTATACAACATATCAGTCGAAGATATCTTTTTAGAATAGCCTATTTCAAACAAAACAAAGCTTTACTTTGTATTTCGCTCAAACGCGTCAAAAAGCTCTATACAATAACGCTGATCCTATAGATGTCGCTCGTTTCGTCAGTAACAACAAATCCTCTGACAAATTGCCGAAGACACCATAACATTTTTTATTGTTACGTTAATCTATCGCTCGCTGGAGGGAGGGAGCGACGGCAAGCCTGCGTCGTAAGTCACCATTTAAAATATTGCTTCAATCTTGAAATAAAATGGTGTCACGACATTTATGTTTGAACTTGAATAAAACAAAAAAATGCTCGATTGATGGGTACTACCTAATATTGTAACTATTAATATTAAGATGGACAAATAGACTCTTTAATGATGACACCGTTGTACAGGGTTATTTCTAATCAATTAGCATCCTTTCAGGGGCTTATTCTGTACATCAAAACTAACAAAACAACTTTTGTTCTGCGACTTATGTCAAAACTCAAAAAAAAATTTTGCCATCGAAAAATATCGTTCACCCGCGACAAAATGTATGGAACAGCTGATTATTTTTTTGAGTTTTGACAAAAGTCGTTTAACAAAAGTTGTTAGTTTTGATGTACAGAACAAGTCCCTAAAAGGAAGCTAATTGATTAGAAATAACCCTGTATACAGCAAAGCAACATAGCACAATACAGTAGTTGCTTAAAAACTATTGACAAGGGAAACTGGCAGCCTTATCGCTCAAAGATCATATCGATTTTCTTTGGTTAAGTAGTTATTTCATTTAGATCAGTTGGCTATCTCATAAATAAGAGCTTTCTTAAAGTTTCTAACATAGCTAAGCTGTTATCAGTAGAGGACAGGAAACTCATTGGAAGAGTTTACTTACTGACCAATTATTCCTCACTTCGATGATTATGCTAAGGAACATCTAGTCAAAATAATGCGAAGGCTGACATTTCGCAAAAAAAAAATGGAAGATAATATTTTAAAATCACTCGTGTAAGCAAACAACTAAACATCCTACACACCTAAAAAAGATCTACAAAACGAAACTCCAAATAAAAACCTTTCCCTGTACCATCTATCCATTGCTATTTGTATTCAGCGATTTATGCCCATCGCCTGTTTACCCGACATCTTGACAGAGAGCAAAATTATGCGAAACAAATTCCCCGCCACGTAACACTACCCGAGGCAATATAGCAGCTAATGCGCCGTCCCCGAGCCAACTCGCCGTTTTTGGCAGTGATTCATCATTTGTTTTGGCTATGAAACTCACTCGCTTCTCGCTTGGCTTAAGACTACTTTTCACTGTGACATTTTTTATTATAAATACTGTTACATCAATAGTTGCTACATTATAAACATGTACACCACCACCCAAGACAATATATAGCAACTTATTCAACGTCTTTGAGCGAAATTTACCGTTCTTGGTTGTGGTTTATCATTTGTTTAGGCTATGAAAGCTCACTCTTTTCACTTAGGCTTGTGTTTTTTTTTGTATACGTTGTTGTATTGATAAGTATAATTTATAGTATGTACTACTACACTACCCGAAGCAAAATAAAGTAAAGTAAAAATGAATAAATTTTGTAACAATTAGGTAACTTCAATTTTGTTTGTTACATTTGATTTGAATTTAAATTTTATTTTCTGTAAATTTTTCAAAAAATTCTTTAATTTTGTCATACATTTATCAATTATATTTTTTTTTTTGCGATGGTGTATTTACTCAAGGCAAGCTGTCTTCGCCTGTAACTGCTGTGTCACTTAGTTCCTTTTTATTCTGTTCTTTCGTGTGTTGTGTTGGTGTGCACAGTGTTGGTGGAGTTTATCAATAAAATAAATAAATAAATAAATAGCAGCTAATGCGCCGTTCTTGCTTGGCTTAAGGCTGTTTTTCACTAAATAATTTCTTGTATGTTTAGACAAGAGCATGTCGCTAATAATTAATCATCAGTCGATTTAATAATCGTCTCTCTTTGATCGTTGACTTATCTCAAAGAAAATTAACTTCTGCAACTCGTGTCTTCTTCTACTATTGCATTTTGCTTCAGCAATATAGTTCAACTAGAAATAAAAAAAAAATAGTTGTTATGTTTGACGTATTTATATTGTTTATTAACGAAGCCCCTATACAGCGGATTTATAATTTTAACTTTAGTCATAGCTTTAAAATTAACATTATTGCTTAGGTATGACCCCACAACAAATCATATTATCGACGATTCTATGTGCGGTAGAATACTTGTGGGTAGATCATAATATCTTTCATACCTACATTTCAGAGTATTTTTTCTTTCTGACTGAGACTTGGAGATTGGTTTAGAAACATAGTTTTTAGTCATTTTTTATTTTATTGAATTACTATGATATTGAATTTGTTTTTAATCATTTATTTATGTTGTGATCTTTTGTTGGACGAGTCCATTAATAGGAACATTGATGAGTATATTTTTTTTATTGTTTTCAATGTACTGTTGTGATAATAAATGCTTTCATTTTCATTTTCAATAGATCATGGCCATGATTTGGACGAGCGATAAATTATAGGTTCAATGTAAAACTTCTGTCACCTCCTAAAATTCAGGCAATACAAGCCATGAGAACGTACCCTAAGCCTCCGCCCAGTTTCTTAAAAAAAACAACTTTCAAACTCTCTAATGGACTAGTAAGTCTATATTCTCACATCAAAAATATCGCGGCGGAAATCGTTAAATCGGGACCCAGAATTTTAATACTTTCAAAATTTTATGTCGCACTCAAATTCAGTTTGCTTCTGGTCCGGAGTTAATAACTTTTCAATGAATTGAGTTTACCCTCTTTTGATTTAGTATCTAAAGTTTGTAAAGACAGTTGTTGAGACAGGACTTCCGAAGCTCCGAAGGAAAGATTATTTATTCTCAATACAGAAACGGAGAAACGTTTTTAAGATTTTAAGAAATAGTAGAATTGATTTTATTGTATGGGCTATTATTTAAGCCCAAATTTTGATTCAACTTTGCACAGTGAGTCTGTGATAGATCGCTGTAATTGATTGTTATACTAACTCTGAGTTTATCATCAAATTTCTACGATAAAATAAAAATAGTTTTGCGAATAAGAATTTGTAGAACAGATAGGGGACAATCATTACACAGACGTAAGTCAATGTTATAATGTTTATTCAGAGTATTCGGAGACACTGCCTCGGTGGCTCAGTGGTTAATGACCCTGATTATGGGATCAAAAAGCCGTGGGTTCGATTCCCACCCAGTGTGGTGAACATAGGCGTTTGCTCTGTGTCTGGGTGTTATTTAGGTTTTATCTGCATAAATATGTATTAAAAAATTTGTATATGTAGTATTCATGAAAACGTAAACATGAAACACTAATAACTCTCTGGCAGCCATATCACAAGCTTTGCCTAGTTTGGTCAAAGACCCCGTGTATAAGATATCCCCTTATATTTATTATATATTAGTTAAAACTTTAGTAAATGCTCGCTTACTTGTATAATTATACTAACAGATTTCATCAATATTTTTTCAGATGTTTCGTTGATTAATTTCAATCAAAGATACAGAATTAATTAAATATCATACGCTAGCGCTACCTAGTATCAACAACCGTTCGTTTTCATTAAGCAAGGAATACCTAATTTAACTCTGAACCCTCTAATACAATAATTCCTCGCATCAAAGAGGCTCAAGACACAGACATAATTAAAATCAAACCAGGAAGAATTCATTATGGCAGACAGACGAAATCCACCTATAACGCAACGTAAACGCAGTATGGAATTTCAACTAAAACATCGGATAGGATACTGTTTCAAAGTAGATACGTAGATTTACAAACAAGAAAAGACTAGGTATCACGGTTCATGACACATCCAGCCAGGTGATAGACAAACAGGTAGACAAACGGACAACGGAGTCCTAGTAATACCTTTGGGTACGATGCCCTAATAAAAATACATTTCATGAATTTGATAGTGGACTTACAAATTGAGCTTCGTGTTATGGCTAACGAAGCAAGAAAATTGAACGTATGTTTCTTTGCCACGAACGAAAACCAGGGTTTTGTAAGTATGGTATGACAAATATTGGAGTGCCTGTATAATTATGTGAGTCTGTATTACTGTCTGTGACATCATACTCGTAGCATAGTTTCCAAATAAATTCACATATTTTGATGCGTTTTTTAAAATCTCGTGGGTTTCGAATGTTTTAATTTACACTTGTATAAACCGTCCACAGTTGTTGTGTGATCCACTGTGGAAAATCTCAAGAATTTCCTATTTTCAGAAAAAAAACTACGTGTTGCACTCCGGGAGTGAGATCTTTAGGGGAAGCCTATGTCCAGCAGTAGACGTTCTATGGAAATAAAAGAAGAAGAAGGCATACATTTTGGCCGTGCGTTGGAAAGAGAGGGGGATATTAGTTCCTCTTCTACGCTGCGCCGGCGGTTTACTCTCCCTCTGTCTTACGAATTTTCGATCAGGTCACGTGTCCTGAGGCGAGGTTAACATTTTTACATATCCCAAAAAGTACACAACGCCGCCAAATAAGTTTTCGCTTAAAAAATTGGAAAGTACTTGTTTCGAGCGATTTTCTAACCTTGTGGATGTTCTAAGTCATCTACAAGTTATCGATTTTGCTCATACTGGCGGCACCGCAGCGCCCATAAGCCGGGAAGCAATGTAAGCGGAAAACGCCAGCCGTGGCTCAAAAATAAAATTTAGATTTTAATAAAATGCAAATGGCGTGTCTCGTCTCTGATGGAACGACGGGCAGACGTCTGTGTGGACGCCGAATATTTTGTTGGGAGTTTGCTCCATGAATTTGGCGAATAAAGTGCTGTCGGGATAGAGGGAAATAAATCTGCGCTTATCATTTGTCAGTTCACATATCATATCTTATAGGGAGTAGAGCAGGAGAGAGAAGGGAAGAGATGTATTATCGATAAGTCGATGCAAGTTAGGTGTAATTCGTAGGTTCTTGTAAGCCTGGTTAGTCAGGTTTTCAAGCTAGTTAAGCAATAGACAATAGACAGTTCATTATTAAGACAAAAATAAATTTAAACAAAACCACAAAGCAAACAACACAGCAAAACAAAACAAAATAAACATCATAAACAATTATTCATAATTATTTTACATTGTTATCCTACTTAAGTACTTAATTTTATTTTTGTCACAACCCGGTCCCACTTCAGCATATGCTGGTTGTGAACCAACTAGCGCTGGTCCTCCGGCAGGACCGGCAGGTGACGTCTCAAGCGAATATTAAAAAAAAAACAATATGGCTATTGTTGGAGCAACAGCGTGCAAACATAATTAAAAAAAACATAATAATATATCCATTTTAGAAAATATGATGTTCGCGCCACGCCAAAACCCGATGCGACATGTCAACTGACATTAGCTGAAAATTGACAGTGACGCACCCTGACCATGACGTGACGCGAGTAGTAATCAATCAGATCTATTTTCTCTTTGAATCTATTTACAATTTTACTTTCGTTTGTAAAAATCTGATTCACGGAATTAGATTTTTACAACAAAGCTAAACAGTAAAAAAAAAAACCGAGATATCACTCACAGTAGGCGTCAGTTGTAATTATTATTAATTATTAGCCAAATTAGAGGCCTTCAGTTGGCTTGAAATCTCTAAAAACAAGGCTAGCCACCCAGCCTGTACGAACTTACATAGATGTAATCATTGAAGTATAATACACGAGAACTGAAGATTGTTGTCTATGACGACGTCAGCCAACTGCCGGCGTACGCCGGCGAAGCGCGCCGACCGGCCTTAGTCGCGGTTAAACAAAATGGTTGAATATATCAACGTCAAAATATTATTTAAAAAATTAAAAATGGGGAAATGTGTAGTCAAAACCTCTTAATCCCGTTCTCAATTTCTTCATAAAGCTTCTGGTATTTATTTCCACAAGTAAATACGGTTTACACTATTCGTATTAATTGAAACTATCACATATAATATCATGATTTTAAAAGTAAATAATTTTACAGTTGGTGATGCCAGGTGAAACATAATTTTGTTTTCCCATAATTATGGGAGATTTCGACTAATCGATAATTACTTTTTTGATACTATAGGATATCCGCAGACAAAATACGTAAAGATAACGATAAATAATGGATAAAAGCCATCAGAATATTACGAAAAGAAACTGACTGGATAATAATAGTAAATAGTGAAATAGTAAAATTACAATAGATTACAATATAACTTCAATAAATACTAAAAATACAAGAGTACAAAGATAATATCAACTTTTACAAATCCGGTACCTAGATTAATGGACGGCATTAACGTCTACAGCGATTTTAAATAATACTAATAATCATTACTATTTTTATAATTATTGATAGTTATGAATGAAGCAGCAGAATCAGGCTTAAATAGGTTACGTTTTGTGATTATTAGTTTAATCAAATAGCTCGACGGCAACAGGTATCTATGTCCGGAGATTGAAGTACAGGTATAGTATAACATATTAGGCTACAATTTTCAAAGAAGTTTTACGTGATACAGAGATACTGAAAAAGCGCGCGCTGCGTGGTATAGGTATGTATGAGTGACACAGACTGCACGCGGGCCGTGCGGGGTGCGTGGTAACTAGTGGTAAGAGCTTGCGAACTCGGGCGCGGGTGGCGGTGTGGCTATGCTAGCTGTTAGCCTGCTATATTTATTATTGTTTATTATAATTGTTTACTCCAACGGTTCCAGAATAAAAAAAAACATCACTGCAATTTTCAAAACAATATATTGTAGATTCTTCATGCAATGCTTTCGAATTTTCTTAAGGAATATCCTGTCCTACAATATGACACGTTTTTGATAATTAAGTATTATTATGGCGATAATTATTTTAATTATCAAGAACGAATAAATATTGGTCGGATAAATGAATAAAATATTCTTTGTATTATAACTTTATTCATAATTACATCATATTATATTTGATTTTGATTAATGACTCAAATTCATAATGTTATTACTAAAATGTTGATTATTAAAAATATCGGTTTGTATCACTGACATTGAGAAGATATCGTAACATTTTGGGGAAATTACAATCTAATGAACTGGCACCCTAAGTAGGCATTGTCCGACTAAATTTAAAAATATTGCTATTTCTGTCATTTTCAACGTCTTACCGTACTTTAGCAACTAGTGTAACAGGGATAGAGATATGATTCTTTGATTACCTACCAACGATATTCGGGCGGTTAATGTGTCGCCATGCCTAGCAACGCAGTTGTTTGAGTCTGCTTATCTAGACATTAAACATCATTGGATGTAATTGCCACCTGCACCAACCCAATATTGATCATAAGATTATATGTAAGTTTTTATGGGATTCAAATGTAACTTTATAAAAATAATAGCAAAATTGTCAATCTGTAGAGTCTATCTCAACTACACTGAAATAAGGGCCATGAAACTGCGGCCAGTTTTAGATATTGATTTCATTCGTCACTGACCTAAATGATCAACGTGTTTCATTGGTATTCAGTAGACATGTTTCTATGTACGAATTCTGTTTTACACAACACTTTTATTAAATTTGTAATGTTTTAAATGTTTGTTAATCATCCTTACTAATATTATAGAAATCTGAAAGTGTTGGTGTGTTGATTTGTTCCTCTTTATTTAATTTTTATAATATTTATGAAGATAAAGATAGGGATCAGATTTTTTTGTTAAGTATACGAAATATATGACGAAAGCTTGATTTTAAAAACGATTTTAGCCCTTAATTTTAATTATTCTGATATTTATGATTGAATTCGTTTTTGAAAACAAGCTACTCGACGACCTCGGTGGCTCAGTGGTTAGTGACCCTGACTCCTGGGTCAAACAGGCGTAGGTGCGATTCCCATGGGCAAATAGTTATGTGATGAACATAACTAATCATATATATGTATGTATGTATACCAGTCTCTGACATCCATATCACAAGCTTTGCTTAGTTTGGGGTCAGAGACCGTGTGTTAAATGTCCCCTAATATTTATTTATTTAAAAAGATTTTAACTTATCTCTTGTATACTTTACAAACAAATCTAAAAGGTACTTAAATTTATCTTTATATTTATTTGAAGTGCGCCAAAATTTATAATTCATTTTCTTAGACACGTACAATTAACAAAACGAAAACAAATTCTCCAGAACGATCTAATCTGATACAATGAAACACATACTCAAACTTGATCCACTCTTGTAGGTTATTAATTAGAACTGCGAAGCGGCTCCGAACTCGAGATTGTTCCGGCCTAGTACTATACTGCAGGCAGGGACGGATTTAGGGGTATGGAGGCCCCAGGGCAACAAAGGAGTGGAGGCCCCTTGGTGGCAAATAGAGGGATAAATAAGTACCTGCTCCTTTAAGATGGGTAGTAAATTTGAAGTATAAACTTATCAGGACGATTTTGAATTTTGATGTTTTACAGAGTGCCTGATTAGATTGAACAAAAGACTCACTATGTGAACAAACATTTGTCAATATTTAAGAATCATAATATTTTTTCTACGAAGTACCTACTGTAGGTAAAAGTAAAACAGCGAAAATAAAAAAAGTTGCTTGCTAGTATTTTTATCATTAGAATTTGATAGTTTTCAAAATCTATCCCTCTATTATCGAGGCCTAGGGCAGTTGTCCACTGCAAGACCTCGGTCTACCCACAAAAGGAGATTGGGCCATAACCGCCACGCTAGCCCAGTGCAGGTTGGTGGATTCACATACGTCATCGAATTTTTTCTCCGAACGTAACTTCATCAAAATGCCGGTGGCGTGAAATTCCGTATAAACTCCAAAAAAATCATTGGTACAGAACCGGGATTTGAACTCACGACCTCAGGATTGTTAGGCGGGTTTCATTACCACTAGACCGCCACGGCTTTGATGCCCCAGTTGCCTTTCCCTAAATCCGGCCCTGGCTGTAGGTATTGTATAGGTATAAGAGTAGGTATAGTGCTCACTCACTCGGCTTCTATCTCGCTGGAATGTGCGGATATTAACCTCAAGACGGGGCAAGTTCTGAGATGGCTTGGATTATTCCGCCAAATAATGTAGAACAATTATGAAAATCAGATTGTTTGAGGATAGTGAATTTTGAAATTGGTCGGTTGATTTGTTTCTTAGTTATAGGTTTATTGAATGAAATTGTGAATTGTAACGATAACTTTGATGCTTATGATATTAATTTGCATTTGTTTGATACTTAAACTAGTTATCAAAATCTGACGCGACCGAATACATAATTATAATACCAAATTAAGGACTTGTACGCGTTATAGTAAATAACAATATAAATCATGAATTTTGACCGTAGCTTTGGACAACATCTTCCTTAGCACACATTAAATCTTAGATCAAACCATAATACGCCCCTTGTAAAAGTAGGACTCCTCAAAAATACCGGTCGGAAGTGGTTTGTATCCAGAGCGCTCCTACTGTTTTGATCAGAACATCTCCACATTTTGTCAGTAGACGTCCTACTCATATTGTTTAGTACACATAATAATATTTTAGAAGGTTCTCCCGATATGCCGAGAAGCCGTGGTGGTCAAGAGGTAGTGACACCCGCCTTACAATCGTGAGTTCGTGGGTTCGAATCCCCGGTCCCGTACCAATGAGTTCTTTGGAATTTATGTACGGAATTTCACACCACAGGCTTTTCGGTGAAGGAAAACATCGTGAGGCAACCTGCATACGTCCGTAGAAGAAATTCGATGGCGTATGTGAATCCACCAATCCGCACTGGGCCCGCGTGGTGGATATAGCCCAATCACCCTTCGTGGGTAGGCCTACGTTCTGCAGTGGACTACTAAAAAGGCTGGTACAGTACCCGATATACGCATTTTACCTTTGATTATGTATCTATCTAGATAACTACTTAGCTGAGCAAATGGCCCAAAAATATGGTTCATATATATTGTGCCTATCCATACAAATTTTGAGTGGTTTGACATATTAAGTACGTGCTCATTGTCAAAGATCTGGGCCGTTTTCTTTGTGATTAATGTTTATGTTTTATCCATCTAAACATATGTATAATCAAAGCATATTTCATACCTACTACAGAACCTTTAAAACAAGTTATAAATAAATAAACAAATATATTAGGGGACATCTTACACATGGTGTCTGACACTAAACTAAGCAAAGCTTGTAATATGGCTGCCAAAGACTGATAAATTACAAATACATATTTTGAAGTACGTACTTATATAGAAAATAACTCACTCACTGAGATAAAGAGCAAATACCTATATTCATCAATTAAACACTTGCCCTTGGTGGGAATCGAACCCACGCTTCTTTAATCCACGATTCAGAGTCACTAACCACTGAGCCACAGAGGCAGTGAGTGAATAAAACCGTGGAATCATTTGAATTCTATCTATAGAATGGACAATGAGCCGCCGGGACGTATCAGAGTGTCGCCGGCCTGAGGACCGGTTTCAATTCCAATTTCCATTTTCCATAAATTTTTAATCGGAGTCAAAGGCGCCTGCAATAAAGTGGCTTTTTATATTGAGGCAGTTCGCGCATAACTTTTAAGCTTATTCGTTCGAATACAGAAAGTGACAGACAGGGTATTGACGCTACCATGATCGACCTGGCATATTTTTGTTTTTATATACCTACTATACACAGAGCTAGTACAACGAGAGAAATAGCGCTGTTGTCGCTTGTGGCAGTTCTCAACCGCAAAAATGTATGGACAATCCAAGGAAGTTACATACGAGGGACAATCACTATCACTAGTTGTCAACTGTCAAATATTTGTATTGGAATTTGACGAGAATTTGACACTATCGGGACAAAAACACGGCAAATAGCCACTGAAACGAGATATTTTTCATGTCTCTTTCTAACTCATGCCATATTAAATCAATGCATCTCTTTATTTCATTTCTCAATCGACCACATTATCTCTCTGGCAACTCTGTGCTACTATAGATGGTTACCACGTTTTGTTATTCAACATTACTGTACAAGTATATAGATACTACATATAGTATTGCATATCGAAGATTTTTTCTTCTCTCGTAACTGCTTACCCGGTTCAGGTAAAAACTACAAATACCACTAGTGTAGAGGACAATAACTGCAGCTAATAAAATTATAACAAAACGAGCACAAAATACACCATCACTGTATTGAATGATACGTAGTATCTATAGTAGTCTGTGATTGAATGTAAAGCAGAAGTGGAGACAGGAAGGACAAAAGAAACTAGCATTCTGCTTATTTAAAAATAGCATAAAAAACGTAAAGTTCACGGAAAAGTATTTACATTAATATACAGTAAAGAGATCGCCAACAACTAGTATGTGCTATAATGTGAAGCTGATTATTAATTTACAAATATGCTGCTAAACATTTATGTACCTAATATTTTCCTAAATCCATTCATTAGGTACCTATACCAGGTATAGGTACCTAATGAATGGATTTAGGAAAATAAATAATTAAAAAGGTTGATACAGTACAGGTATGATACCTGTACTGTATCAACCTTTTTAATAGTCCACTGCAGGACGTAAGCCTACCCACGTAGGGTGATTGGGCCACCACGCTGGCCCAGTGCGGGTTGGTGGATTCACATACGACATCGAATTTCTTCTACGGACGGATGCAGGTTGCCTCACGATGTTTTCCTTCACCGAAAAGCCAGTGGTGTTATATTCCGTACATAAATTCCGAATAACTCATTGGTACAGAACCAAGATTTGAACCGACGAGCTCACGATTGTAAGGCGGGTGTCACTACCACTAGTACACCACGGCCACTACCTAGAGCTACTTAAAATTTGCAATCCCTTTAACAAAAGTAGTTCTTTTTTAATATGACACTACACTACTACTACATAGAAAGCAATTGGATCATCCACAGACCCTTGAAGGTCTAAAGATAGTGTAGTATTATCATATTAAAAAAAAAAGTAGTTCTTATTTTTAAAATAAATAATATTGTTGTCATTTTCAATAGTAACCAGTGGCACCAGTATGACTGAGAAAAGTATTTTTATCAGTCTCACAGTTAATAAAAATTCTATCTTCAGTCAATTTATTTTAAACTCATTTCCTATTTGACTCATATTTCTATAACAAAAAAAAAATACACTCATACTCGTAGGCTTACCAAAAATATTATTTCCTATACTCATAACCTGGCATCTCCAGAAATAGGTTGCCCGTAAACATTGCAGTCTTTTGGGAGACCTTTCGCTGACCACTCGACCCTAAAGTAAAGAAGGACCAATTTAACCGAAAGCTGGTCAAATTAAAAAAGAATTGAAAATTTTGAACGAACAACGGAAAGCTTTCTGTGAAATCGCGATGGTGGCTTTACGCGGCCGACTGTATAGATAAGTTTGTTGGCCCTAAAGTACGCAAAACTCATACCATAACTTGACCTCTTTCGTGGCATGGGCAGTTTTTGTTGTGTTCTAAACTTTCTCTAACTCGATGTCTGCGGGCGGCAGGGGACTGTTTCCATTATACCCGATTGAGATGGAAATCGGGCAAGTTGTTTTGTGGATTCAGTTTTATATAAAAGTAAATAAATGTAGTGGTATATTTTGAAATTCCGAGAACAAAATAAATTAATGATCACCATTAACACAGCCACTGGATGTCAACTGCAGGATATAGGCCTATTAATTTACATTAACATCAGTTAAAGGAGCTCTGCATTCTTAAACTTGTGTCTTATTGATTTGTTACGTTACACTATAGTTACAAGTTTTTGTTACCAGGGAATATTTAAAGAATTCAAGAAAACCTCTTCTAATTAAGGCGAAAAAATCTCAAAGACTACCTGAAAAACTGCCTTTTTTCCAGTGAAACAATTATGATCCGGTTTCGATCTCACACTTCTCAGTACAATGGGAACAGATCCTAAATTTCGTAATATAAATTTTTTGTCCGCAGCTTGAACGCAATTTCGGATCCGAAGAGGCGCCCGTCCGGGATGGACTTTGATAGATGGCTGGAAGTACTATCGCGATTCCAGTTTGGATTCGTTATTAAATTAGTTTTTTGTGACAGACAGACAGACAAAACTCTTGATTTACAACCACAATTCAAAAATAAACACTATTTATACATATACGACAAAAAATATGATAATAAAGTGACCCCAGAAGGGAAGTTTCCTTTATCATAAAAACTAAAAATAATTATATACATTTAAGGACGTTAGAATTATATTAGGCACAGTGAAAAAAATACTCGAATATCTTAATAAATGACAGAATTATGGATGTCTAAACATGACCGCACGAAATCAAAAAACCTCGCAACGGATTTACGCGTGTGACGTCATTCGGCTTCAGAGCTGCGCCGTAGGTTAGGCGGGAGTAAGGAAAAAAGGAAATAAAGTGCTTCATTCTATGCTGGGTATTTTTCTAAGCCACGAATACGTTCTAGAATATCATTGTACTT
This sequence comes from Hypomecis punctinalis, assembly GCA_949316475.1. NCBI lineage: Eukaryota > Metazoa > Arthropoda > Insecta > Lepidoptera > Geometridae > Hypomecis > Hypomecis punctinalis. The sequence goes on from OX438802.1 coordinate 2,225,762, forward strand.
ATCTTTATGTTGTGATCAACATTTACTATGGGACTAACCCCCCAATATAACGAATAAAAAGTCAGCATTCCCATGATTTTGTCGTGAGTAAATGAACTTTATTTCTAAATGGAACAAGACTTGGCGTGTGTACCTACTGTTCTGCGATTATTACATCTGTATATATTGACTAGTAGTTTTCCAAATAGTAGACCTCACAAGTATACATTTTGGTGAACATTTTCTGGTAAGTAATCAGTTTTCAAAAATGCACAACTTGCACAGGCAAATATAATCATAATTACAATATTATTCTGTCCTAAAAGGTCATTGTAAATTATGACCAACTTTTACTATGGGACTAATCCCCTGTATAGGGTTATCCAAAACTTCTCAGCCTAATATTTGTTCTTATAAAGTCATTGTAGGTAATAGGTTTTTCAGGACTTATTTTTTAGTTCCGAAAATGACAGATGTCAAAGTGACAGCTGCCATTATATGGCATATTATTATAGAATTCATACTAGAGTGGCATGACAGATGTCATCCGAAATGTAGATCTCGTTGAGCTCTATCAATTTTGTGCCTAAAGTAACGGTATAGAAACGACAGTTACGGAGATAATTTACATTAAAGAACTGTCATCCGAAATATAGATATTGTTGAGTTCTATCACTTTTGTGAAGACAGCAATGGTCTAAAATCGTTAGTTACAGAAATAAACCGCATTTAAGTTTGACAGCTGTCACTTTGAGACCTGACATGTCATCCTAGTATGGATTCTAGAATTTGACAGTTGTCACTTTATTCAGTCATTTTTAGGGTTACGTAGTAAAACGAGGAACCCTTAAAACTTCGTTATGTCCGTGTAACGAACGGACGCCGTTTACAGACCATATTAAAAACTTTCCCTAAAAATTATTTTGAGCACTGTGGAATCATAAATTTTAGAGCTATAAAGAAAAAATTTAAATTTTTAAACATTAGGGGTCATCGACTTCACATGTATATTTCATACAAACAAACAAACAATAACACTTTATTAGACAACCACTTAACATAAAAAAAATACAGGGACAAAACAATACAATTAATAGGTTTCTAACTGGTGGCCTTATCGCTTTAAGCGAATTCTCCCAGGCAACCAAGAATTCATACTAAATTACGTTTTCCTAGTAATCAACCATCTTAAAAATTGGTTTTTATCATCATCATAATCATCGTCACGTCTACGGAAGCCTATCATACGCATGTCTTGACACGCACTTGACAACTTATTGGGACTAGAAAATAAAAGCCTTGAAAAAAATTATCTAAATTATTTTATTAGAACAAAATATATTACGCTTCACCAGTTATAGCTAGCTAACCCTGTATAGGGGATCAGTCCCAAACTCTGACAGCAGGGCTAGCCACCCGGCCTATACAAACTTACTTACGTAGTCCCATTATGTACAATAATATCTTAGTAAAGAACCTTACCATTTTTATGATTAATAATATATTTACCTGTGAAAGTTGTGCATTTTTGAGAACTTATTACGAGAAAATGTATACTTGCGAGGTCTACTGTTTGGAGAGCTACTAGTTAATGGTTACAGATGTAAAAACCGCAGTACACTAGACATATACACCAAGTCTTGTTCCATTTAGATGTAAAGTTCATTTACTCACGACAAAATTGTGGGAATGCTGACTTTTTATTCGTTATTTTGGGAGGTTAGTCCCATAGTAAATGTTGATCATAACATAAAGATACGTAAAATGATATTCTAGAACGTATTCGTGGCTTAGAAAAATACCCAGCACAGAGTGAAGTACTTTATTTCCTGTTTTCCCTACTCCCGCCTAACCCACGGCGCGGCTCTGAAGCCGAATGACGTCACACGCGTAAATCCGTCGCGAGGTTTTTTGATTTCGTGCGGTCATGTTTAAAAATTCATAACTCCGTCATTTTTGAAGATAATTGAAAAATAAAAACACCATACTTTATTGCAGGCTTAGTGTAATTTAATAAAAATAAAACTAGAAAACGGGAAACTTCCTTAAACACCAAAAATATATGAAAATTCAGCTTGACACACGTTCTCTGAACAACCCTTTAAATATGGTTCTGTGGGTTCAAATCCAGGTCACAGAACAATAAGTTATGATTTTGGTATATACGGATACCATTGCATACCACTGACTTTTCGATGAAGGAAACATCTTGTGGAAACCTGCCACACACGTACAACATTTCTCGACCTATGTTTTATTGAAGAAATTTGAAAACGTTATCATCCATATTCACTGCTATCAGCCGCAAGATATCCGCTGTTGAACATAGGTCTTCCCTATGGATTTCCAACAAGACCGATTGCGCTTTCGTATTAGAATTCACTAAATCGTAATTAGGCTGGAGTGGCGAATGTGACCCAATCGCCCTCGAAATGTATACAGACAGACATATGACATATGTATACAGACATATGACAGCAAACACAAACTTATATTTAGTTAAAATTTATTGTGATTGCTAATCTATTCCTAAATTCATTTCTCGATTTATAAGCGACACTAGTTTGGTTTAAAGATTATTTAACTTTGATTTAAAGATTGACCATGTAATTCTATATATAGGCGGGTTATTTTAAATGCGAGTTTCACGGCACGGCCGCGCCGTGGCGCTAGTAGTCTATGATTAATTTGATGTTACAATTATTGTTATTAGAAAATAGTCTGATTATTGTTTAGATTGTTTTCAAAACGTTTTTTAAAATATTTTGAGTAATAACCACTCGATTATCCGTACAATAAATGAAGTGATTTCTTAAGTAGTGAATTAATTCCATGACTTCACTGCGACCGCGCCATGTTGATTTTGGAATGCGGGGTCGCAGCGGAGGCACATTTGGCGGCGGATTTTCGAAGAGAGACATTGTGAGTGCGATTTTAATTATTATTTGTTAGTTTCTAAGATTCTTGCTATTTTAATAAGCGGTGATTTTGTTAATTTTTGGTGCTAATTGTTCGTAATAATTAAAATAAATAAATAAATATTGGGGGACATCACCCAGACACAGAGCAAACACCTATGTTCATCACAAAAATGCTTGCCCTGGTGGGAATCGAACTCACGCCTCTTTGATCCAGAAGTCAGGGTTACTAACCACTGAGCCACCGAGGCAGTCAATAAGTAATATAATTAAACTGTTGTTTGTGATTTGTGTTTTCGTTATTTGCAATGAATGAGCCGGGTGAAGGAGATGGTGACGTTAGCACAGCTGACGTCACGGTTTCTAATAATCCCAAGGGTCCAGGTCCTCCGTTATATCAATTAACAAATTAATCAAAACAAACCATTACATCAAATACAAATTAATCAATTAAACATGTTATTCAATATTTCATACAATAATTAGTAAATGTGTAATAATTATGTTGCGTAATTTTTTCTCAATTATGTCGTTCCATTAAAATTTCTTGGAAATTCAAAAAGTCATTAAAATCATAAAATCGCTGCTTCAAAAGCCAACTTCTAAGTTTACTTCTGAAGGACGCAGCAGAAGTTGCATCCCGCACGTTACTGGGAATTCGGTTGTAGGTCGCCGGGCCCGATATATAGACAGATTTTTCCGACCTCACGAGCTTATGGAACGGTGTGACCAACTGGTTCCGCCTTTTGTCACTACGTCACTATTACAAACTGATACGGTGTAAAATGGTACATTATTTGTCATTAGGTTTCCTCTTACACCGTTTACTTCTAAATTAGGCCTGTAGTAACAGCTTCACAAAAAGATCTTCAAATATGTATCCTCCATATCTTGTACTTTTTACAAAACCGTATAGACCTAACAAGCTACGCTACGCTGCATTATATTTCTTGTAGCGCCCATAGCGTAGTTTAACTAGGTGATCGTTAGCGATCATCGAAGTTAAGCAACGTTCATAACGTCAGACTTCGGATGGGTGACCGCGGGTGGCATTTACAACTGAGCGCTACCGTGGCTCGGATGACGCGTTAAATTGTAGGTCCCGGTTCTTTTATCATGTCAGAGGTCTTCAGGCGGCTTAAAAACTCTGACACCAGGGCTAGCCACCCGGCCTATACGAACTTACTTTAATTTCATGACATTTTTTTAAATGTTCTATTATAAAATGCAACCATAGCACTAAATTTAATTTAGTCCGTTGACGTGTATATTGAGGTCACTATTCCTAATTTTTCTATCTTTTGTAAGCACTGTTGACATAGTGCAGTCAACCTGCATCACCCTGGGTAGGCCTATGTCCTACAGTGGACTATTAAAAAGGCCGGTACAGTGCCGTCAACAGTTATTGAGGGCGGTGTGCCAAGAAATCCGCCTAGAGGAGAAAACCAAATGTAGTTTCCAGCCGCGTCTCATTTCAGATTTGAAATTGTTCTAAGCAGAACACGTTTCAGTATTATGTTTCAGATTTATTTAATACAATAGATTTAAAATTGGTTATATTTATGTACAAGGTATTGTATCAGCTTTTTAAGTGTTCAGTTGACATTTTTGACTCGTTAGACCAAATCCGTCGCGTTGGCCTGCTGATATTTATTTATGTTTCAGAAACATTAAAAACTGCGTTTTTAATCTTACATTTTGGTACTATCACATTACGATTTTTTGAATTTGGAAACCAAATCATTCGCCACTAATGAAACAGTATAGTTGTAGCAAAAAGTATTTTTTGAAGAAAGAACAAGGACGGCAAGATGAATAATTGAATATTATGTGTATGTACCATGAACGCTATTTTAATCAGTATGATAAAAAAACACACGATTTAGAATAAAGTAGATACCATATTTTAAACCTAACTAAACAAAACACAGTACGATAAAATGTGACTTGGTTATTTCCGAAAGTTTTTTTACATTACAAGACGATCTCATACAAGGAAAATTCTGTACTCGGTTCATAATTAGTAATTACTGGCAGATCATGCTATTTAGCTTCGTCCTCCTTTTGTACAAGTTATGTGCAATAAAGTGTAAGTATAAACAGCATAAGAGTTTGTTATTCAAAACAAACAAAAACCGGACAAGTGCGAGTCAGGCTCGCACATCGAGGGTTCCGTACAAATTCAGAAAATTTCACAAAATTGGAAAGTAAGTTGTTTAAATCACTATACTATAACCATCGACAAAAACGTTTTTTTTTCACTTTTATCGTCATACATCGAAAACTACACATTGTTAAAAAAATTAAAACCTGTTTTAGCATGTGCTAATGAAGTTTTTTTTACATGATACCTTACATAATACCATTTACTCACTTTGAATTTTAAACCCATATTTTGTGAATTTTGAGGGTCTATTTTTTGTGATTTAAATAAAAATGTACAATTTTCAGATTTATTACTATATGTGTACTCTGAGACAATGCTTCTTGCTAAATTTTATAGTTCTATGTCAACGGGAAGTACCCTGTAGGTTTTGATTTTTGTGAGTATCGAAGTATGCGGTTTTTTACAACATTAACAGACATAAACTTTTTTAAACGATAACTGAGAAGTTTTTCTTTTACACAACTGCAAGAGACTATAAATATACGTATACAGTTTAAATTTCAACTTGATATCTTTACGCGTTCCCGAGATAAAGAGTCTTGACATACACACAGACGGACAGACGGACAACAAAGTGATCCTATAAGGGTTCCATTTTTTCCGTTTGAGGTAGAGAACCCTAAAAATGAGTGAAAGTTATCGTTATCGCGTGAATGATAGAAAGTTATATGCAAGAAAAGCCCGCGAACTAGTACTCCGAACTTGAAAAAGTCGAGTCGAGACTCGAGTAGAAATGATTCAGAAAAACGTAACACTTGTACATAACATTTATTACTTACATTGTGTGAAAACCACGTTAGTTTCCATGATTAAAGATAGAGAGGTCCCCCATTTTCCAAATTCAAAAACAGATAAAGCCGTCACCGTTTCTCTCGCACGGGAAAATGGAGCCAAGTTAGTTAAAACACCAAACAAGTTAGCATGCAGGGGAAAGTGACCGAAAATGAGCATTTTAATAAAACAGCGAGTTTGCAGTTAAATTGTTGTTTTCGGCGCGTGAATAACCCGCAGAGTTATCTAGTTATGGCACACATTCCACTCACGTGGAAATACCTATGTACGAGTTTGGAATTAAATACGTACATGCGATGAATTTTAATTAGAACTAGTTGTTGCTTTATTTGAACAACCGAGAAATAAAACAAATTGATTAAAATTATTCATTCTGAAGATGTATCATCAACTGTTGTATTGCCTTTAGTTTCAAGATAATTTGTTTTATCTTAAAGAGAAAACCGTATGTTTGGATCGAGCCGAAGCGGCCAAGAGTGCAGATCTTATGGACCTCAAGTCGTCTTGGTCTTGGATCTGAATGTACGAACAAATAATTGCATGTAATAAGAAACACGGAAAAAAGAGCCCCTGGAGTGTAACAAATAAAAAACTATTAGGCGTTACGCTATCATCGACTCTCAACTTTGGGTCTTATATAGAGTCAAAAGCCCAATTAGCCTCAAAAAAACTTGGTGTTCTCTCTAAGGTGAGACGGTATTTCACATCTGAGCAACTGCTTAGTCTTTATAAAGCGCAAGTCAGGTCTTGCATGGAATACTGCTCTCACCTTTGGGATGGCTCTGCCAAATGCCAGTTGGAGGCTTTGGAGTCCATTGAAAGGCGAGCCAGGAGGCTGATAGGCAACGAAACTTTGACTAAGTCGAAGCTGCAAAGTCTCGAGCATCGACGTAGGGTGGCGTGTCTGTCTGCCTACTATCAGATACACTTCGGTGAGTGTGCCCAGGAGTTGCTCAATCTGGTCCCACCTGCCCCTTCCTTCTCTCGTACGGCTAAACAGACGCGACCAAAGCGCCACCCTTTTATGGTGGACATCCCACGCGTTAGAACAAATCGTTTTGAGTCCACATTCCTCATACGAACTGCCAGAATGTGGAACGCTTTGCCTAAGTCTGTCTTTCCGTTAAAGTACAATGTAGGTGTCTTCAAATCTCAAGTAAATAGGTATCTTCTAGGTAAGCGTGCTACATCCTAGACCGCATATCTGCTTTACATCAGGCAGTGTGTAGTCAAACGCAGACCTATTTGAAAAAAAAAAAAAAAAAGATCATTATGTTCCGATGATGGATACTTATCATTGTAATTCGTAACCGTAAAACATCCACCACGTAACGTTGGATAAAATCCAACAGAAGGTAAATAATAGATGGGCCAATACAATTTTGATAAGACTTACATCTGTCCACACTCGTGCTCGCGTTGCCTCGTGTCGCCTCGTGGAGAGTGTGAGTGGGGCATGACATGTTTTTACGGTCCTGATCAGATTAATTCTATGCGAAAATGAACTAAAATCATCATCATTTATAATTCAATTCAGTGTAAGTCAATTCAGTGGTAAAGTGTCCAATAAATAATAAATAAATATTTTTGGGACATCTTACACACGGCCTCTGACCCCAAACTAAGCAAAGCTTGTGATATGGCTGCCAGAGACTACATGTGATATACTACATACACTAATTTTTAAATACATATTTATATAGATAGTAACTAAATAACACCCAGACACAGAGCAAACACTTATGTTCATCACATAAATATTTGCCCTGGGTGGGGATCGAACCCACGCCTCTTTGATCCAGAAGTTAGGGTCACTAACCACTGAGCCACCGAGGCAGTCAAATGTTGGCTACTGTACAAACTTCCCATAAACCTACAGCCTACAGGTGAATAGTTTAACATTTAACATAGTATAGAATGAATTAATATGAATACCTATCTTTTATCATGGGATCAACTCTGAAATACTATTGAAAACATTAATCTCACCAATTTTTTTTACTAAAATGTAAAGTTGATCCCTAATAGAATTTAAATAAATGTTAGTTAGATACAACAGCACTTTAAATATAAATACAGAATTCGTTTAAAACAAAAGCTTAGTCATAACAGCGCCGTGATCACAGAAAAGTGGCTGAGACGATATTATTATCATTCGGATATGGGAATAAAATATCGTAGAGACATAACTTACAAAACTTTAAAACAAAAGTTGTAATATACCTTTGACCAAATCAGCACACAATTTTAGACTACGAGGTTTGAAAATACGGTTTTTTGGGGAAATGTCAGACCAAGATTTTTCAAGATAAGTGTAGTTAGGATAACGCAAAAAGTAAGTCTATTTTTAAAGACCAGTTGACTAGCTCTGATATAGTTAAACGGTTAAAGTAATCGGGACAAACAAGGTGTCATCTGAGCCGCGGTAGTGCTCGATTGGATATAAAATGATCAATATCGTTACACCCTATCTGAAGAATCAAGTATTTTTTCGGTGAGGTGTTGAGAGACAGTCTTATGAAGGTGTCCCTGTGTCTCTCTGGTGTCTTCAGTCTTCGAACGGAGTGGGCTCGCACGTGGTGCTGGCAAAAGACCTGACAGCATGACGCTAGTCCCATGGAAGTGTGGACGGTCATTAGTATGGGACGTGACTGGCGTCGATACTTTTGCGCTGTCAAATCTTTCTGATAGAGTAGGGCTGGACCGGCGGTCTATTTGGTAGAGCAGCACAAGCGGCGCGAATATGCTTACCTCGGCAGTGGTTATATATTTGAGCAGTTTGAGGTTGAGACATTGGGTCCGGAGAGGGCCGAGAGCTCATCTTGTTTTCAAAAATCTCCCTGAGCATCTGATGGATGCGACGCATGACCAAAATGCTGTTTTTTATTTGGCTCTACGTATAACCATTTCCATTCAGCGTGGCAATGCTGCCAGCATGCTGGACACGCAGCCAACTGGTAGTGATTATCTTTTCACTTTCAAAGTCTGCGGACGATCCAATTGCTTTTTATGTAGTAGTGGTTTTAGTATGTAGATTTAGGTTAAGTAGTTTTGTATTTTCCTATAGTTTATAAAGCCATATTTTATTTTTCTTCTGATGGTTCTAATAGTGTGAGTGAGTGCTAACTAGGTGAGCCCCGCCCAGTAGTTTATTTGTACAAACAAACTTTTCTATCTGTATCTATTTGATCCAGTGCAGAGCGTGGCCATGAATTATTCCCGCGGGATTACGGCAAACGGGAAACTTAGCGATGGTTTATTTGTAAATGATATATTTTAAAATCGCTTCCGAAGGCTCGCGGGTAGTGGGGCTTTGTTTTGTTGTGTTGCTGAGGCGGGTTAAGGAGAAAATCGATTCACTATCGCGGTTATTATTGGACATTTTTATGATTCCGAAATAACAGGCAGCGAGATAGAATTGAACATACTGATATAAATTAGCAAATTTGACCAAATTTTTACTTTTAGAGTATTGCTATAGCTTTTCACATTTAGCTTTTGACTTATTACGTGAATTCGTCAAAAAGTTGAAAAAAAACAGAGAAATACGGTAAACCGCTTTTTTGTCTGTTTATGGTTTTCGAATTTTACTATTTACTAGAATGTTCTATTTTTCAGATGGATTTTAAAATTTTTATTTTGTATCCGAAATGTATTACATTACTACACATAAAAAACGAATAAAGAAACTATTTTATGTTATTTAATACATTATCTTAAAATATTCCAGAATTTATGTTTTATTAACAGGAAGTGCTTTACTCCTGAAGCATAACAAAATTTCAGTAATTGTTGGCATCGTAGCAGCTGTTACGGCGTAGCACATCTGCTACGGAGTTACGCTGTAGCACTACATGTGCTTCATCATTCGCGCTTCGCTAAGCTTATCTACTTTGAATTATATTATCCAACTGAGTTTCATTCAAATCAAATTATGAGGTCCTATTTCGCAAATATAAAAATATATTTGAATTATTCGCTACAGTTTTTAGTATTATAAAGGCTAAAAAATTCGATTAATTCCAATTGAGCTACTGGGCATTACTAAACATATACTTTTTAGAAAGCCATAAATATAATTAAAGCACAGTTCAACAATAATAATTAATGCAAAATTTAAGTGTGTGTATGATTATATTTAAATTTTGAGTTATTGAGTGAAATTGAAAAAAAACTTTTCAGAAATCGCTAACATATTTAGTACTAGTTTTTACCCGCGGCTTCGCCCGCATACGCAATATATCATTATAAGTTATAGCCTATGTGTTATTCTGATATATAAGCTATATTATTGCAAAGTTTCATCTCAATCCGTTCAGTAGTTTTTGCGTGAAAGAGTAACAAACATTCATACATCCATCCATCCATCCATCAATCCTCACAAACTTTCGCGTTTATAATATTAGTAGGATATTTCATAGTTAAAACCAAATTGTGTTGATCACAAAACTGCTCACAAAAGAGATAGAAGAAAAATAGTAGCAACTTATTTAATAAACCATAATAGTCTACAATATTCGAAAAATGAAAAAAACACTCTATTCAAAATAGTTTAACGAGTTGAAATATATCAGATTTATTTTATTTAATAACACGATCCAGTGCCAGGCAATTTCCGAGCAGTTTTCTACCGATATAGTCCTAATACATGTGTTCGGTAGGCTGCCAACAAGTTTCTATGTGTTGCAGGGCGACGAAGAAATATGGAGATTCAATAAATGATCACATGAAAATATATAATTTAGATTTAAAAAGAAAGGGGACTGATAAGTTTAATTATAATTATTTTTCGCCGAATCGATGTGACATCTAAGTACATTTTTGACCGACGAACCACCGGAGGAGGTATTATTCGACGCGTATATATATTTTTTTATGTATAACCACGCATAAATTTTTTTATAGTAGTCCGATTTCAATAATTCTTTTTTTATTGGAAAGAATATACTTTGAAATTAGTCTCATTTAAATTTTATTGAAATTGGCTGAGCCATTTTTGATAAATCAACAACAATGTCAAAAATGTTACATCGATCCGTGCATAATATTTACGTTCTAGCGATGCCCCCCGGCTTCGCACAGGTGTGTTATGCATATAAACATTTCTCTAGAATTACTCTATTTATTAAAACAAACTGCATCAAAATCCGTTCCGTAGTTTTAAAGATATAAGCATACATGGGGACAGACAGCGGAAAGCAATTTTGTTTTATACTATTTAATGATTCTGTACACGGGTGAAGTCGGTCATGCTATTTTTTGCAAAAAATAATTATGTGTTATCAAAAAGGGCTCAGCTGATTTTGATGAAATTAAAATGGGACCATTTCGAAAGTATACTCTTTAGAAATTAAAAAAAATTAAATTGGTTCACAATTAGCGAAAATATCGATGAACATACACAAAAAAATACAGACGAACATAGTACCTCCTCCTTTTTAGAAGTTGGTAAAAAAGGAGCCTGAGTACATCATGTATACGTGTATCACATGTATACAGAGTTATCTGCTTGCCCTGTAATAAGCATAAAAGGGGTCATTAAGAATATCTTTATAAATAAATTGTACTACGGGACCAACCCAAAATTCGAGAAAAGAAACCAACAGCTCAGCGGATTGGTAATAAACATAGCAAATAAAATTAATAACCGATGGAGTTGAAAAGTTCTCGAATAGAGAACTAGACTAAAAAAACTTCTAAAATACTTCTAACTGGTCCCCCCTGCCCCTTTCTTCAATCGTACGGCTAGACAGACGCGACCAAAGCGCCACCCTTTTATGGTGGACATTCCGCGCGTTAGAACCAAGCGTTTCGAATCCTCATCCCTCATACGAACAGCCAGAATGTGGAACGCTTTGCCTGGGTCTGTCTTCCCGTTAAAGTACAACGTGGGTGTCTTCAAATCCCGAGTAAATAGGTATCTTCTAGGTAAGAGTGCTACACCCTAGACCGCACATCTGCTTAACATCAGGCAGTGTGTAGTCAAACGCGAACCTATTCGATATAAAAAAAAACTAAACTAAATTTCTACCATGACCAAACGTAGCGTAAGATGTCTACGCACGAAGTTCGACGGATAGCTTCATCAAGACTACAAGATCGCGCTGGATGCTGGATAAAAGCCACTCCTAACAGGTCTTATTGTAGATCAGTAAGCGACGCCTATGTCCAACAGTGGACGTATTCCGACAGAAACAACGAAGATTCATCAGTATTTAAAAGTCTATTTCTGTTATGCATGCAGAATTTTCACGTAAAACTACTTTTTAACGTAGTTTGCATAGAAATCTCTCGAAAATATAAACTTGAAAACTTTCTAGCAGCTTAAATCGCGTAGAGAGTGCAGGCTTCAGATAGCGGCGGCTGAATTTTGGCAACGCTCGCCGGCCGAAACAAAGTCGGCCGATTTACCTAAACAGATCGGGCCTGGGTGTCTACATCGAAAGTAAGTGCAATTGGAAAATTTCAAAACTTTCGGAGACTTTTTTGTTCGTTTTGGGTTATTGATTATAATTTGACGAACTGTAACGCCTCTATTTGTTTATTCAAACGACGATAGCAGATTATTTTGATTACATTGCATTCGATCTATTTGTTTTTGAGAAAATTAAATGCAGAAGCCTGCCTGTCAAAATGTATGTTACTGTGTAGTGTATCTATACAGGCACATAGGACGTAGGATGACCTCATCAACACCGCAGGTTCGCGCTGGATGCGAGCCGCTTCTAACCGGAGATTGGTCGCTTCTAATCTTGGAGATTTATAGGGAAGGCCTATGTCCAGCAGTGGACCTTTAATGGCTGAAACGACGACGACGACATAGATAAGTATATACACGGTTGTTTGCGTTAATTTAAAATACCATTTTTCTTTCAGGGGTTATAGACATCGAACATTGGTTGGATATCTTAAAATGCTGCATTTTCTGATGAGTCAATACTATCTTATCATTGACTAGGTAGGTCATCTTAGTATTGACTAGGTGAGTAATTAACAATGATGCCATTGAATTGTCCTTGATTGAAATAAAATTTGATTTAGTATCATGATAAGTTTCATTAAGAAATAAAAAAATCGGATATAGCGACATCAATTTGACCTTTAAAGTATCTGCTGTACTTATGACAAATAGCAAGGGAATGATTATAGTAACTATATTTTTACCAATTTATGTATTGTATTGTATTATTTTAGGAATTTATGTACGGAATTTCACACCACAGGCTTTTCGGTGAAGGAAAACATCGTGAGGCAACCTACATATGTCAGTAGAAGAAATTCGATGGCGTATGTGAATCCACCAACCCGCACTGGGCCAGCGTGGTGGATATGGCCCAATCACCCTTCGTGGGTAGGTCTACGTCCTGCAGTGAACTATTAAAAAGGCTGATACAGTACAGATACAGTACAGTTGTACAAATAATAATATATTTTTGATAATTATTTTTCGCAAATATCGCATGATGATTTATCAAAAACGGTTCAGCTGATTTCTACAAAAATTAAATAGGACCACTTGGGAGTATACTCCCAAGTCCTATTTAATTTTTGTACCCTTTCGAATGAAAAAATATTTTTTTAAATCGGTTGACGATTGGCGTAAATATTTATGAACATACACTAAAAAAATACATACAGACAAACATAGTCATCTTCATCATCTACAACATCTTCCCCTTTTTAGGAAGTCGGTAAAAGTCTACACGTAACAGCAGCGTATAGCCAGTAAACATTAAAACCCGTATCTCAGAGTGACAACTCAACAATGGCCTTGAAGGCCACTCCACCGTCGCCCGAGTACTAAACAAATTACACCGAACGGCGTCACTCGACTTGAAGCCGAGAGCATTCGATGATGTAAACAGCTTGACATCACCAGTGGGACGAGACCCCTTGCAGGGTGACGAAAAGGAGACAACTACGATTTAAATGACATGTGAAAAGCACCATAGCCTTAGTTTAAAACCAGTTCTGTCCAGACTTCACCCAGCCAAAAATTAATTATTTTTAGATGGAAACCGAATGGAAAAAATGTTTAAAATCGCGTTGTAATCTCTTATGAAGTCTCGTAGCCTTGCTATCCAACGGGGTAATGTCACTAGCCTCTTAGGTACTTTGCCCGCAGACAGCGACCTCAAAGCAGTGTCGAAGTGAACAAAAATTGTGACTTTGGATGTAGAGGAATAGCTAAAGCATAGCCACTAAACATTGTAAAAAATGCATTTTTCTGTATCACCCTTCGAGGGTGGGTTTACGTCACGCAGTGGACTATTAAAATGGCTGGTACAGTACAGTACAGAACAGTATATTTTTCTGAAAAACAAAATTAATTAATGTTGTTTTTAAACTTTTGCGATTTGATCTCGTAATTTTAGTGCGCGATTAGTCCCGTAGTATAAAATAATAATGAAATAAATTTATTTAAGCAAAAAAGCAATGTCTGAAGAGTAAAACCTAGGTCGTTTTAATGCATACTCTTGTAACAGGTTAGTCATATCGTTCTAAGTAATATTTTCCAATTTAACACAGAAAGTAAAAATTACAGATAACCTTTTAACTATAACTTGTTCCTATTTTTGAAGTAAAAACATTTTTTGCGGCGTTATGCACATTTTCGGTAGGATATAAAATGATTAACTCGAGTCAGGACACCTAACCTGATCGAAAATTCGTAAGACGGAGGGAGCAAGTTTTCACTTCTGCCGGAACTCCCACACTTTTTTTTCTCGCGCTACGAGTAGGTTAATGTACGATTACATACTTTACGTTCTAGATCACCTGTTGCTAATTAGACGGAATCAAAGTGTCTGAGTAAAAATAAATTACTAAGTCTCCGTTGTCCGTCCGTCCGTTTGTCCGTCTGTCTGTCTGTCATCAGACTGTATCTCATAAATCGTAATAGCTAGACAGTTTAAATTATCACAGATGATGTATTTATGTTCCCGCTATAACATCCATCCATCCATCAGCCAAAGGGCGTCCACTGCTGGACATAGGCCTCCCCTATGGATCTCCAATAAGACCGGTTGGAAGCGGCTTGCATCCAGCGCGATCCTGCGGTCTTAGTGAGGTCATCCGTCCACCTTGTGGGTGGACGTCCTACGCTGCGCTTGCCGGTACGTGGTCTCCACTCGAGAACATTTCGACTCCACCGGTTATCAGTCCTCCGCGCTATGTGCCCTGCCCATTGCCATTTCAACTTGCTAATCCGTTGGGCTATGTCGGTAACTTTGGTTCTTCTACGGATCTCCTCATTCCTTATTCGATCCCGCAGAGATAAATATTTGACTGCCTCGGTGGCTCAGTGGTTAGTGAACCTGACTTCTGGATCAAAGAGGCGTGGGTTCGATCCCTACCCAGGGCAAGCATTTATGTGGTGAACATAGATGTTTGCTCTGTGTCTGGGTGTATTTAGATACTATCTATATAAGTATGTTTTTAAAATGTATATGTGGTATATCAGTCTCTGGCAACCATATCACAAGCTTTGCTTAGTTTGGGGTCAGAGACCGTGTGTAAGATGTCCCCCAATATTTATTTAAGGCTCCCAAATAACAAACATAAGTTTTTGCCGGTTTAGCTCGATACTTATAACGGCAACATGTAGTAACTTGAAATATTTACAGAATATTTAATTGTATGTTTACTTTGGAAATTAATTATTAAATTAAAATAAAATTAATATTTAAGGGGGGCTTCCATACGGTGCGGATCCGTTCGTGCGTGAATCCAACTCGCACTAGACCGATTATTTAGTAACTTGACCTGTAAGACCTGTCAAGTAAAGCCTTCAAAATTAAGTCTAATCTTTAACAAATAAACAGTATTTGAGTCCAGCACCTGGGTTGAAGAAATACAGTTCATTTGATAGATCGGCACAGGTCTTTGAACACTGGTCGCCTCGCACAGGCGCCAGGGATCTTGGTGACAATGCGTGCGGCGCCCCGGCGGCGCACCATGACGTCATTACGAGGTTAATTGTCCAGGTTTATTGTGACGTCATAAAATGATCCCGAACCTTACATGGCTCTAAAAGTTTTATGTAACAGGTCCTTTATGAAGATTTGCTTCTAGAAATTATGATTCGTTAAATTTGTTTATGTTTATTTGTGCCGCTATTTGTATACTTACACCTATTTTTCTAATATTTGACAAAGTATAATTTACAGGGCTCTACGGAGTTTCTAGAAGTGTGTATATAATTTGCAGAAGCTATAGCAAAATTATCACGGGTTGCTGTCGTATAAAATCGTAGCTAGCCGCTATGTTAGAGTTTTAAAGCCGTCTTTGACATGGCAAGACGGTTAAAACAATTGGGTGGTTACAATTTTAGGTGTAATTCAAACCATGGTAGCACTCAGTTGTAAATGGCACCTGCGGTCACTCATTCGAGGACTGACCGTGTTGAACGTTGGTTTACTTGCTATCGTATTCAATTGATGCTTGGTCGCTTTAGTTATCTGAATACCATTAGCAATTAGGATTAGCAATACCATTTCATTTTATTGGTAATTCAGCTTTTACTAAGTGAATATAAACTTTACAAAACTATCCGGCTCTTTTTAGGGTTCCGTACCTCAAAAAGAAAAAACGGAACCCTTATAGGATCACTTTGTTGTCCGTCTGTCCGTCTGTGTGTATGTCAAGACCCTTTATCTCGAGAACGCGTAAAGATATCGAGTTGAAATTTAAACTGTACACGTACATCGATGAATTCTTGCTGTTGTGTAAAAGAAAAACTTCTCAGTTGTCGTTTAAAAAAGTTAGAGTCGTTTATGTCGTAAAAAACCTCATACCATATTTCAACACTCACAAAAATCAAAACCTACAGGGTACTTCCCGTTGACACAGAACTATAAAATTTGGCCAGAAGCATTATCTTAGAGTACACATATAGGAATAAATCTGAAAACTGTACATTTTTATTGACATCATAAAACATGGGTTCAAAATTCAAAGTGAGTAAAACGTATCATGTAAGGTGTCATATAAAAGAACTTCATTAGCACATGCTAAAACAGGTTTTTAATTATTTTAACAATGTGTTTGTACGGAACCCTCGATGTGCGAGCCTGACTCGCACTTGGCCGGTTATTATTTCCAATAAACATATCAAAATTTTGTCGTGGCTTTAAGGTTAATATAAAAAAAAAAACTTTGACATAAACCTTGTGTGGGAAGCACTATAAATAAAATAGTTTCATCATCAAAATTAAGTTGCCGCACGGGCGCTTTGCCTTAACTTATGGTAAGTTACCTTATACTTAAGCTAAGTTACTCATGTAGTTTTAGTCTTGTCTCAGACTTGCACAAGTTTCACTTTGACAGAACCTTAATAAAGTGAATTCACGTTGTACTTGACAGAACTTGTAACTTAACGTAATATGTTTACTTGAATAAGTTTTAAGTTATATTATGACGCAGTTTCTAAGAAAATTTGACTACACAGTGTACAGCATTTAGTTCAAGCGTATAATTCAGTGTTCTTTACGTGTATATTAAGAAATTTACATATTTTTTAGGGTTCCGTACCTCAAACGGAAAAAACAGAACCCTTATAGGGTCACTTTGTTGTCCGTCTCTCCGTCTGACCATCTGTTAGTCTGTCCGTCTGTCCGTCTGTCTGTCTGTCCGTCTCTCCGTCTCTCCGTCTGTCCGTCTGTCCGTCTGTCCGTCTGTCCGTCTGTCCGTCTGTCCGTCTGTCCGTCTGTCCGTCTGTCCGTCTGTCCGTCTATCCGTCTGTCCGTCTGTCCGTCTGTCCGTCTGTCCGTCTGTCCGTCTGTCCGTCTGTCCGTCTGTCCGTCTGTCCGTCTGTCTGTCTGTCCGTCTGTGTGTATGTCAAGATTCTTTATCTCGGGAACGCGTAAAGATATCGAGTTGAAATTTAAACTGTATACGTATATCTATGATCTTTTGCAATTGTGTGAAAGAAAAACTTCTCAGTTATCGTTTAAAAAAGTTAGAGCTGTTTATGTCGTAAAAAGCACATCCTAAAACAGGTATTTAATTATTTTAACAATGTGTTTGTACGGAACCCTCGATGTGCGAGCCTGACACGCACTTGTCCGGTTTTTTAAGGTTCCGTACCTCAAACGGAAAAACGGAACCTTTATAGGATCACTTTGTTGTCCGTCTGTCCGTCTGTCCGTCTGTGTGTATGTCAAGACTCTTTATCTCGAGAACGCGTAAAGATATCGACTTGAAATTTAAATTATATACGTATATCTATGGTCTCATGCAGTTGTGTAAAAGAAAAACTTCTCAGTTATCATTTATAAAAGTAAGAGCCGTTTATGTCGTAAAAAACCGCATATTTCGACACTCACAAAAATCAAAACCTACAGGGTACTTCCCGTTGACATAGAACTATGAAATTTGGCGAGAAGCATTGTCTCAGAGTACACATCTAGGAATAAATCTGAAAACTGTACATTTTTATTTAAAACACAAAAAATAGGGCCTCAAAATTCACAAAATATGGGTTCAAAATTCAAAGTGAGTAAATCGTATCATGTAAGGTATCATATACTTAAAAGAACTTCATTAGCACATGCTAACAGGTTTTTATTACTTTTTATACAGTTAACACTTTATAAACACTGTAACGTATTATTATTTGTATGGAGAAAATAAAGATTTTTATATTATTTATATATTATATAACAGGTTTTTAATTATTTTAACAATGTGTCTCTACGGAACCCTCGATGTGCGAGCCTGACTCGCACTTGTCCGGTTTTTTTTAAGTTAAAGTATCAATAACTAGATGTATTACAACAAAAAATTAAATCTAGTTATTAATACATGCGTATATACTTCAAAGGTCGGAAGACGACAGAGGCTACTTTTTATAGCAGAAAATAAAACATTTCTGTAGGATTAGAATTCAAAATATCACTCGAGCGAAACAGAATAGTAAAAGTTTACCAAGCACCTAATAAAGTAGTTAAGTGAAGCGTTTTCACAATAAAACTTAGCAAAACTTGAAATCCTATTCGTTTTCCGAAGGGAAAAAGTAAATTCATTTTAGCTGAATCCTACATTACCGAGCCGACCCGCTCTACACTATTACACTTTATGTAGAGTTGGTGTGTGGTGTAACACACGAGCCACGATTTGAGAAAACTAAAATAACTATATTCGTTAAAATAGGTGGAATTTACTTCACTGTTTAAATAGGGCCTCGTACTAGCTTCTGATCGAGGAGCGAGTCGATAAGCTCTGAAACCTGGATATACGACTCATAGACAAAGTTCACCTGTCGATCACCTGGAAGAAATCAGATGCACCATAAGACCGCCGTTTGTTTTAACTAGTGATAATAATATTGCTTTTTTTACTTTCTATTTTTGGTGTGAAACAATAAATAAATATTATTATTATTATTTCACTTTCTCCGATACATCTCTCGGGACAGGCCCGGTTCTTTGATGGGCATCAGTGGAGCCGAAGCCAACACTGAGAGGCCCCTTTTAATACACCATTTAGCTATGTACAACGAAACCTATTGTGAGTAATGAATTCAAAAAATAATGGGCTATTGTAGTGAACTTCTGGATGATTTACAAAACCGGCCGATGAAATGAGGTGCAGGTAAGATTATTATTATTATCACCGAAAAATTGGGGCTTTAAAAACCGGTGAGCCTGGTTCGCGGCTCATTTACTGATATCTGTGGTGACGGCACAACTGTTTGGCTAGCTAGTCAATCAGTGTCGACGAGCCAACGAGTTAACCCGGGCTCGTCTTTGGATTAACACGGATGTTGCCATTCAGCCACTGCTCTCTTAGTGAGGAGTTGGGCGAGCGATTGCCATGAAATCTCAATGTTCGGATGTAAAAGTCACCTTTCAGGCTTTAGAGCGAAACAAGCGCCATTTTCTACTGCTCAGTAACCGCTCCTGATTCGTTGCATGTTTCACTTTTACGTAGCAATCGGACTATTTGGTTTTCATTTATTGCTTGTAGTTTCAATGTTTGTACTGAAATGACCGTAGATTCGATTTCAAATCTTGTATAATTGAGATGTTATGTTTTAAATGTTAAATTGAGATGTTGTTTATAAGAATAAATATGAATCTTAATCGCGTTCTCTCACATCTTAGACCGTTTCAAATGCATCTATCGCGGAGATTGGCCTGGGACGTATTCAATTTTGCACGGCGCCCTATCTGCCGCTCTATTAGCTCACTTTGATGTCGATACGGCCCTGCCTTCCTGCTTGTTACTATTTGGATCTGATTCACGCTGCGATTGGAAGGTTTTCTGAATACGTCCAGGAGTTAATTGGATCTGAGATTGGAGTAGTTCTTGTGTATATTTTTTGTTTGAAAAGGAATGGTGTACTTGAGATATAATATGCGGAGTTTGTAAAAGGTTTCTTTTTATATAGGTAGGTCTTATTGAAAGGCTGTCGGGAAGGTTTTTTTTTTCCAACATTGAACGTTCTGGGTTAATGATGACGGGAGACTCGTTTGAGTGATACAAATTCTATCAGTTCTCCGATCAGTAGAACTCGTTGAATCATCATAAGCCTATACACAGGGTTATTTCTAATCAATTAGCAACCTCTTAGGGGCTTATTCTGTACATCATAACTAACAACTTTTGATCTGCGAATTCTGTCAAAACTAAAAAAATAAAATTTGTTGTTCCATAGAAAAATATCGTTCACCCGCGACAAAATGTATGGAATAGCTGTTTTTTTTGAGTTTTGACAAAATTCGTATAACTAAAGTTGATAGTTTTGATATACAGAATAAGACCCTAAAGGGATGCTAATTGATTAGAAATAACCCTGTATAGAACCCGTGTACCAAGTTAGATTCGTTGTGTAGAGGAGAATAAACATCCGGACGAATGAGAGCAAAATTGTCCAGTTATAAAGAAGACTCTTCCACTTCGTTCCAGAATTTCACTCACTTCATTTGCTTGGCCATTTTTCATTGAAGTTCATTGAATCTCGAAAAACTGTATGGAACAACAGATTGTTTTTCGAAATTTAGCAATTGGTCCTATTGTAAAAGTTGTTCATAATGTTGAGCATATAGATACACCTCTAAAACTCCCTGCACTTTGCAAAATAACTTTACTTTGTATTTTATTGATAATTACATCATCATCATTCTTTGATAACCCACTGCTTGACAGCGGATTCCCTTTGTTTATGCTATTCACCTCTGTCCTTTCCCAAATGCATCCGTTTGCATTCTACTGCTCGTTTAATGGAATGGTCTCATAACGCCCTTAGTAACATCCATCCATCCACCCATCTATCAGCCGCAGCACGTCTACTGCTGGACATAGGCCTCCCCTATGGAATTCCAATAATCCCGATGGGAAGCGGTCTACATCTAGCGCGTTCCTGTCTTAATTTTAACGCCAGTCCACCTAGTCGGTGGACTTCCTACGCTGCGCTTGCTGGTACGTGCTGTCCATTCGAGAACTTTACAGCCCCATCGGCCATAATTATAATTGCTTTGTAAAAATCATGTACGTTCATACTACATCCGCGCACAGTATATTCATTAGGTACCTATACACACCAAGGCGTGTTGTGTGTAGTTATTACACAGTATACATTTTTTTCTTAATCATGCTTAGAATTTTGAGCATTACTTTGAAAACCTTGTTTGGGATAAATCGAAATTGCTGTACTGGCCATTTGGCCAAGCAATTTCGATTTGTATTTACATGCAGGTAGCGGCCCGCAAAAATTGTATGAAAATCCATATCTGCGTGTTTTGCGGCAGATAAATTACTATGATAACTCATGTCTGTTGTGTTATTTAAAAATGAAACGATCTTTTATGTCAACATGGCAATCAAGGAGGTAACTAATCAAAGGTTTTATTTGAATTTCGTGCTAACCTGCAAATAGAACGCTATTCAGTGAAAAAAAACAAACACTGACGTGTGAAAAAGATTGTTTTCGTTGTTTTTTATTGGTTTTGAAAATTAATTTCCGCGCATTATTTGAGAAATGTCGAGCTTTGGTCACATCTAGGCATTGATGGGCTCACGTGTGTACGGCTTTGCTTCGCCTCCCACATTCACACGTACGTCCATCAATGCCTGTGTTGCTGGCCGGGACGGACGAGGACGAGCATACGTATAGGTACATTACTGCAACGTATGCTCGTCCTCGTACCAATCCATGGTGACATGTCATCTTAAATGCCGTAATCATCAACATCAGTATTATCATCGTTCTTTTTGGTGAATCACTATGCTCCGTCCTTGGAGTGAATTCATCTTTCTTTAAGCTGAATTCACCTCTTTTATGATTGCCATTTTTCTCAGTGTACTATACCCGCAATGTGTTTTTGACACACCTTTTTGTTCAATTTACCGATAAACAATTACAAAACAAGAACCTTGAAGACTTCTTTTTGACGGCACGTTCTTCCTACATTATTTCGCCGTTCAGCACAAGTTTCCTCACGTAACTTTGCCGAAGTTGTGAGCAAAGTTGTTCGTCTCCACTCAAGGCTCATTTGGCACTGAATGAGCTCGGAACTCTATTTAAATTGTTGCAGATACAAACTCGCTTGTTTATTGGCTTTTTTGGAGATTTGCTTCCGAGCTGGTGAGACTTTCGCCGGGACGTTTTTAAAGCGGGAAAGATAGGGTGCGGTGGAACATCTATTATGCGTAAAATATGGTGTTGTGCGCCTTTACGTTGTTAAATTAATTTTAACCTCTGACACTTCTCCAACCCAAGTAAGTGTAGTGATATAAAATTGTCATGTTAGGACTACTTATATATCTGTCTGTGTTATCAAAACTCCAAAAATCTATCAAAACCGCAACAAAATGTGAAAATGGATAGCGATCCATCCACGCGTTTTTTATAGCTGATATGATGGAGAAAGTTGTTCAAAACTATACCTATTTTAGTATAGATTTGAATAACTAAATGAAATAAATAATCGGGAGAAATTTATAATGTTACTAGATGACAACCCGGCTTCGCTCGGGTGAAATGTGACTCATAATACACACATTGATAATAATTTTGCTGTTACTCGATCAGCATATTAACGAAGAGCCCTTTGCTGCATCCATTTTCCACAATTATGAGAATGTTTACCAAATGCAAAGAGATTCAGCTGTTAACTAAATGATGTACTCGTAGGTATCATCAAGCAAAACAATGATGAAAGATCAATGAAAGACATCCATTTTAAGAAATAGGTACTCACGATTTTTTATGTGTGTGTAATATAATATCCCAAAGTAAAATGTTTTGCTCAAAATTAAAATTACTCAAAAATAAATGATTAAGTAGGTCCCTACTACCGAAAATGTACAGTCTTATATTACGTAAAGAAAGTCAACTTCAACAGTAAAGATTTTAACCAGTATTATTTTTTATATGGTTATCTATCTAGATAGATCAGCCGTAGGACATCCACTGCTGGACATAGGTCTCTCCCATGGATTTCCAATAAGGCCGGTTGGAAGCAGCCTGCATCCATCGTGTTCCTGCGATTTTATTATATCGTTAATCCACCTAGTCGGTGGACATCCTACGCTGCGCTTGCTGGTCCGTGGTCCATTCGAGAACTTTACGGCCCCATCGGCCATCCGTTCTTCGAACAATGTGCCCTGCCCACTGCCACTATAATTTGCTATTCCGCTGGGCTATGCCGGTAAGTTTGGTTCATCTAGGGATTTATGATTCGATCCCGCAGAGAGACACCGAGCATAGCACGTTCGTACCTATGGTTATACCATCGACTTGGCATTTTTTCTTACATTCCATATTGATGGGTTATACCCTTCTATAATCTAAGGGTTATTGATAAAATATTATCAAAAATTATTATAACTTAATACTTGACACTGGCAAATGCACAACAATGCGACGCCAAAACATAAAAGAAGAAGAAGAATGACTGCTCAAGATATGTCATGTGCCTGACAATATGGAGACTGCGATTTATTTGTCAGAACCGTTATAATTTGTTAAAATAATCGATAATCCGAATTTTCCGGATATATGTTGTCGACTCGAAATTATTTTTTTATGTTTTATCATTTAGGAAATGTTTCAATCGAGTCTACCGTACCCCTTGACGAAATTATTAATATAGATTATATTATTTTAATGTTTATTTGCCAATGGCCATGGTCTTCTAATTCTTTAATCCGATATTCGAGAAAAAAGCAGGCAAGCAGACAATTCTACAGAAAAATCCATGTTTGTTGGTGTTAAATAAAAAAAAATTATATTTATAAAAATGTGTTTGTTTGATTTGTTTGCTAGAGCTAGTTATAACATAGATATTATTGTTCACAAAATTTTTTGGCAGATACTATAAAATATCGCCTCACTACACTAGTTCTACAAACCCCCGTCAACAAATCCACCTCTCTTCGCCAAACAACTCGCTATTAACCGATTGATTTTTTGTCCCACCTGCGTTGTTTAGTTCCATTAGGTATGTTTATACTATCCGACACCGATATCAGTCAGAAGTGATGAAGCTCGTAAAAAAACTAAGTTAGCATAGCCCAGTGGATTGGCAAGTTGAAATGGCAGTAGGCAGGGCACGGACGACTATTGACCGATTGGGTCGAAAAATTCTAAGTGGAGATCACGTACCGGTAAGCGTAGCGCAGGATGTCCACCTACTAGGTGGACAGATGATCTCTTCAATACCGCGATGGCTGCAACCCCCTTCCAACCGGTTTTCTCGAAGGGGAGATCTGTGTCCAGCAGTGCTTTTGCCTGATACATAGAAGGATGGGTCTGACACCGATGTCGTCTTCGACATGTTCCCGATATAATATTTCAAATTGATTTTGGCCCACGGAATGAAATAGAGAATATCTTTTTGGACTCTGGATTGAAAAAAAAATTAAAACTAGCTGACTAATGTTTCATAATTCGGTACTCTTGCCTAGAGGAAATCGCACTTGCTCAATTAAATTAGTTTGATGAAGCTCACATCTTTTACCGTTTTCATAATGTGTGTACACGGTTTATTTTTGTTTCATGGTTTCTATTTGTTTGAAAGTAACAATACTTAATATATAAATGTGTTTAAGAAAAAAAAACTAACCACAGAACGGCAGAATCTCTCTTCTGTGAGACTAACCACTTTGTTTGAAATTGTTTGGTAAATGGTGGTACACTACACGGTCTAGATTTCGTACTCAAAATTAAATAATTTAATGTTGCTTGGAACCCAAGTTTCTTTAACTTTTCTAACATTAAAGTAAAAACAAGTATTCGATAAATCTTGATGATAATAATCTTGATGATAATAATTATCGTGTCTTATAATCGGATAGTATAAATCCTTCCAATCGCGTTGAGTGCGTCCCGGAACGGGTGTCAACATAATTTTTTTGAGTAAACGTGTTGCCAGATGAAAATTTCACCCGTGTTGTAATGTAGAAAAAATATTCGATGGCTTTTGTTGATTTTAAGCGGTTTTGATATGATAAATGATCACCTGTAAGGAAGTAATAAATATTCACGTGGAAAATAATAACCGACTCTTTTGAATGGCACATAATAAAATATACTTTGTTAAAGTAGAATACCAAAATTTTTATAAGATTTTTCTAAAACAATAATTACAATATTAAATCTTAGTCTAGATATGGGACGAAACTAGCTACGATTAAACGATCAAACTACCGTACTATCGCCTTTATTCAAATTTATTTATTTACAATAAATATAGCTTGACAGACTTATATAGCTACACCAAGCTATGCAAAGAAAAGTGCGCAAAAATTGGAATATTCAAATGGCAATTATTTCAATAAAATTTAATCACCACAGTCCGAGTACAGTTATTTTACCTTTCAATAATTTCATTTATTTCATTACTTCTTCATCACATATTACAACAACTAAAAAAACTAACCACAGAACAGTCCGAGGAAAAATAACCGTGATGCCTGTATAATATGGAGTACTTAATGAATTTGAACCGACGCCTCACGCTTGTGTGGCGTGCATTTTCTCACTAGGGCATTACGTACTAGACGTCAAAGCTTAATTATAATTTTCCTAGAACCCACAGAACAACTCGTTATTGGTTTTACTGAATAATAAGTAAGTTTCCATTTAAAAGTAATCTTCGGCGGAGGAAACGCTGAATTATTCAGACAGAATTACAAGATGGATTCGAGGGAGAGATGAGATGGGATGACTTTGTGGGGTGAAACTGACATTGTAGGTTGAAATACCATTATGTTAGTGATTTTTACAGTGAAAAATATAAAAAAACTAGCTTTTGCATGTGGTATTTTAATATTTGTTCTATCCTAAGGGAACGTTTTATTTTTCTGAATAAAAAGTAGCTTATGTCATATCCGTCTTTTGAACTATGTCCATGCCAAAAATCAAGTTGATTTTTGGCATGGCGTGAAAGAAGAACAAACCAATAAACAAACAACACTTTCGAATTTATGATGTTAGTAAAAAAGTGAGGATAATTCGTCAAAAATGGCAGAATCGACTTTAATCGTGTACAAAATTTAAATAGTTTGCTCGAGTCGATTTTAATCATTCTAAAAAAAAAACGAGTTTTCAATTTTCGATACAATTTAAATGTGACCATGCATTGGTGAAATAAATTATGATCTACCAACACACTAAAATAACCATCAAAATAGGTTTATATACGCGATTACTCTAAATCGCGTATATAAACATGAAATAACAACATCTATTTATCAAACATGGTTGCCATGGTGGTCAAGAGGACACCCGCCTTACAATCGTGAGGTCGTGGGTTCGAATCCCCGGTACCGTACCAATGAGTTCTTTGGAATTTATGTACGGAATTTCACACCACTGGCGTTTCGGTGAAGGAAAACATCGTGAGGCAACCTGCATACGTCCGTAGAAGAAATTCGATGGCGTATGTGAATCCACCAACCCGCACTGGGCCAGCGTGGTGGATATGGCCCAATCACCCTTCGTGGGTAGACCTAAGTCATGTAGCGGCCTATTAAAAAAAGGCTGGTACAGGACAGTATTTATCAAACAAATCTACGAATTGATGACCTCTTTTTTGAACTTTGATAAAAATAATACAAAGTAACAAATAGGTTGCTTAATTTTAATACATAACTACTATAGTTTCGATCGCATCTGGTAATCTTTTTCTAGGTTAGAGTACTAGCACGCGGGTTCGTCTCGCATAGCATAGTGCTATGCGCAGTGCTAGTACTCCAACCTTGAAAAATATCGCCAGATGCGATCGAAACTATAGTAGTTTTCACGGAAGACGTTTTCGAAAGCTTACACAGACCAAGGGTTGTTCAATCTCCGAAATTGTATGGGTTACCAAAAATTCATAAGATTGACACGCCTTTACGACCTATTGTAAGTCAGATAGACTCGCCTACCTACTATTTGGCGAAGTATGTGGCGTCAGAATTACAGCCATTGGTAGGTAGGACCTCGTCTTTCGTGAAGGATTCCCGTCATTTTGTCGAAATCATTGAGAGCCTAAATCTGGAACCAGATGACATTATGGTGAGCTATGATGTCGAATCTTTGTTCACCAAAGTTCCGGTAAAGGAGTGTCTCGAAGTGATCAGAGAATTGTTAAAAGAGAACCACATCTCAGAAAACTTAATGATACCGCTGAGGAACTGTCTTGAAGGTAGTTTCTTTCTTTATCGTGGACAGCACTACCTCCAGATTGATGGTGTTGCCATGGGGAGCCCGCTGGCACCGGTAATGGCAAACATCTGGATGGAACATTTTGAAAAGTCCATAAATTTACAATCACCTGCGATAAAGGTTTGGAAGAGGTATGTGGATGACGTATTCTGCGTAATGAAGGCAGACAAAGAAGGGGTTGACCAGTTTGTGGATTATCTCAACTCTATTCATCCTAACATTAAGTTCACTTATGAGATGGAGGTGGAGAAAACTTTGCCATTCTTAGACGTCAAGGTGATGGTGAGGTCCGATGGCTCCTTGGCACACACAGTTTACAGGAAGCCCACGCACACAGACAGATACCTACACGCAACTTCACACCATCATCCGCGCCATTTGCAGTCGGTGGCCAAAGCGCTGCTGGACAGAGCGGATGCCCTCTGTGACGCTGAACATGTAGCGACTGAGAAAGCGCATGTGCAGGAAGTTTTAAAGAGAAATGGTTATAATGTGAAAAAGCGAGATCTAGGTAGACGCAGGTATCGGAAACACGGTTTCGACGTTGAAAGGCAGCCGGCTTTCATGCCTTATGTTAAAGGAGTGACGGATAAGGTAGGGACTTTGTTAAAGGATTACTCCATCAAGACAGTGTATACTCCCTTAACCAAACTACTGGGCCAAGTCAGAACGCCGAAGGATGTCATTCCGTTTCAGACTCCTGGTGTATATAAGGTGGATTGCAGCTGCGGTAGTTCCTACATAGGTCAAACGAAGCGTACTATTGCTGAACGGATCAAAGAACATATCGCGGCAGTCAAAAACCGCCAGATACAGAAGTCTGCTATAGCTGAGCATTTGCTTGACGGAGGTACTGGTCATTGGATCGAGCTCCACGACCCAAAAGTCCTCTCCACGGATCGACACTATTTTTCAAGAATAGTTCGTGAAGCGGTGGAAATCAAAAAACATAAGAATTTCAACCGGGAGGATGGATTTAAGTTATCGGCGTCGTGGAATCCTGTTGTCAACAAATGCAAATCGCGTAGTTTAGGTAGAAGGACATTGTTAGATACCGTCAGTGTTGTGTGTCGTAATGACAATTTTTCAAGTTCAAATTGAATTGGCGGTACCAGCTGTTCTACATTCCAGTCTACCCGTGACCACGGTCTATGCAACTCGGCCGAAACGTCGGGATGAGGAGGTATTTATTTATCTCGTAATTTTAGTGCGCGATTAGTCCCGTAGTATAAAATAATAATGTGTTCAAATCGCGGAAGTTTAAAAACAACACTATAGTAGTTATCTACTAAAATTAAGCGTGAGTAACACCTGTGCTATACTTTAATTAAAACATTTGTTAACGTGTTTTGTTTAATTACCGGCTTTAAATGTACCATTCGCAGTTCCAGTTACAAATTCTACTTCCCAAACCGAACATTGAAGCATCTGTGCCTAAATCACGGCGCCAACATCACAAATTAAGCTTTTCTCTATCTGCACGCCACAGAACACTGACCAATGACTGCCCCGGACAAAGCGCCGAACGTTGCCTGTTTTGCCCATAAATAGCTAACTCTCGATAAATCGCTACGTTCGAATGGTTAACCGGACAAACCAAAGCATAGTGTGGGGCGTAGCAAAAGCGCTAATCAGTTAGATATATTTTGCTATAAAATAATCTATAAATATAAAAATCAATCGTGTTTGTTAGTGTCGCTAAAACTCGAGAACTGCTGAACCCATTTGGCTAATTTTGGTCCAGAAATATCTGTGAAAGATACAAGAAGGTTTAAACGGCGAAAATATAAAAATGTAGACAGCAAAATATTAAAAACGTGGATTTAATTTTCCCGTACAAATGTTCCTGCCTCAGAATAACGAAAAACAGGTTCCTGCATATAAAAGTGTTGACAGATGTGTGGTGAGACCCGGTGAACTTCATCACCGGATCCGCTAGTATGTACTAAAAAAACCGGACAAGTCGAAGTCAGGCTCGCACATCGAGGGTTCCGTACAAACACATTGTTAAAAAATTAAAATCCTGTTTTAGCATGTGCTAATGAAGTTCTTTTATATGATACCTTACATGATACGATTTACTCACTTTGAATTTTGAACCCAAATTTTGTGAATTTTGAGGCCCTATATTTTTTTGTGATTTAAATAAAAATGTACAGTTTTCAGATTTATTCCTATATGTGTATTCTGAGACAATGCTTCTCGCCAAATTTTATAGTTCTATATCAACGGGAAGTACCCTGTAGGTTTTGATTTTTTTGAGTGTCGAAATATGCGTTTTTACGACATAAACGGACATAAACTTTTTTAAACGATAACTGAGAAGTTTTTCTTATACTTATGCAGTTTAAATTTCAACTCGATATACGCGTTCCCGAGATAAAAAGACTCTTTATACACAGACGGACAGACGGACAACAAAGTGATCCTTTAAGGGTTCCGTTTTTTCCTTTAGAGGTATGGAACCCTAAAAAAGGTTAAGAAATATAATCAGTGCAGTGAGATGAGATTTAGTAAATTAAAATGAGCAGTTGAAATGAAGGAAAAAAAAAAATAGTTTCTTGAGGCTTTTCAAAATCTCTCTAACGATATTTACGGAGCGTACATCTGAGTTCGTTTGCCTGTTAACTCTATTCAACTATAGTATTTGTAGGTATTTTCATTCGTCTATCGTAAAAGCTCATAGAATCGATGGCCGATGGTGCCGCGAGGATTTCGAATGGAGACCACGAAGACCATGTACCAGCAACAGTACTAATAAGATGGACAGGTGATTTGAATAAGATTTCGGGAACTCTCTGGATACAAACCGCTATCAATCCCTTTTATTGGAGTAAAGGGTAGCCATGACCAATAAAAGATTTTGTAAGATTAATATAGGTGGAATCAAACATCCTAAGACTTTACTATGGAAATTAACGTGGTTTTCACACATTTTATACTATATATAACGGGACTAAACTCACGTGTACGGATAGTCGTAACGACTATAGTATCGGTCGCATTCGGCGAACTTTTTCAAGTTGGTGAGTTTCATTGCTCCGCGTGCTAGTACTCGCCAACTTGAAAAAGGTCGCCGAATGCGACCGAAACTATAGTCGTTACGACTATCCGTACACGTGAGTTTAGTCCCGTTACACATAGTATAAAACATCCTAAGATTATGACACGTTTAGAAATTGACGCATTAAATATTTGACGACCAACTGCGTAATCCTTGGTGGGTGTGATGTGAGTTACAAGCTGCGGATATCCCAATCCTGACTAAAGGTCACTTAATGTGACGCATTGATAATGTTCAAAAATCGAGTACCGCGCCCCTTCACTCGGACAAATTTTACGCGGTCGCGCTCGACAGGATCGCGCCAGAGCTGCAGGCGGCAGTGTGTTTTTAATTAATTACTCACAATTTACACATTTAAAAAATAACTTCTCAGTCTGTAAAATAGAAAAGTGATCAGGCTATTTTATTCGTAAAAAATAATGGGGTGTTGTTGCTGATAATTGTGAGCATTCGAATTATTAAACTTTTTTTTTGGTTAGAAATTTGTAAGTTCTTATTTTAATAAGGCCGGTTACTTTTCAAAATTTTGTCCGGTTCACAAATTTTTCAAGATTTTCCCTTATCTATGATATTTTTTAAATTCGAATCAATATCATTCGCCCTCTCACATCGCGCATGCAAAAGTACTCGTTTTCGTGTTTCCCGGCCCGATGCCTCATCTTAACAGCTGCCGGAGGATCGGGTTTTCAGCAGCTTGTAACTAATTTAATAGCCGACAAGATCTTTGATTCGGCCTAAACGTATGCTGATAATGCCGATTTGTGACAAAAATATAGATTCTGCTTGGTTTTAACATTTATTATGTTTAATTTAAGTATGTTGTATTTTTGTCACAATAAAAGGATGTCTATGTCTATGTCTATGTCTATGTCTATGATAAAAGTAAGTAAGTTCGTATAGATCGAATAGCTAGACCTGATGTCAGAGATTTTTTTAAGCCACCTCTGACATGGCTATACGGTTAAAACAACCGGGACCTACAATTTAACGTGTCATCCGAGCCACGGTAGCGCTTAGTTGTAAATGCCAACCGCGGTCACCCATCCGAAGACTGACCGTGCTAAGCGTTACTTCACTTCTTTTGACTGCCTCGGTGGTTCAGTGGTTGGTGACCCTGACTTCTGGATCAGAGGCGTGGGTTCGATCCCTACCCAGGGCCAATATTTATGTGATGAACATAGGTGTTTTGCACT
Organism: Hypomecis punctinalis; assembly: GCA_949316475.1. Taxonomy (NCBI): domain Eukaryota; kingdom Metazoa; phylum Arthropoda; class Insecta; order Lepidoptera; family Geometridae; genus Hypomecis; species Hypomecis punctinalis. The sequence continues at coordinate 2,257,533 of OX438802.1, forward strand.
GTGTCTAGGCGTTATTTAGGTGCTATCTATATAAGTTTGTATTTAAAATATGTATTTGTAAGTATATCAGTCTCTGGCAGCCATATCACAAGCTTTGCTTAGTTTGGGGTCAGAGACCGTGTGTAAGATGTCCCCTAATATTTATTTATAATGATCGAACACCTAGTCAAACTACGGTCTTATTTTGGTAGGACAACGGGCAACAAACGACGCTATGAGCGCGTATGCTGATGATGACATTAGGAATTCCAAATCAATTCAGTTAAGTCAACATTCTGCATATGTTCCTACACTGCAACGGAACCGCATCTACAGATAGCCCTCTGCCCGTCTGTTGTACTAGATCGTTTAGATTCTATGGTCAGGTCACACGGCAGGACGGAGACAGATACGGCTGTAGCGGGCTCGTTCCACACAAGCAGCACAAATACGGGCGTGTTACATAGCTGGGGGTAAAGTGGCCAATGTGCAGGACAATAATGTGAGAAATGTATGAAAAAATCTTAAGTCGTAGATTACCATTCCTTTATTCCTAACTAGATTTTGCCCGCGGCTCCGCCCGCGTGGTATTTTAACTTTTGTGCTATCCCACAGGAACATCTTACTTTTTTGGGATAAGAAGTAGCCTATGTCACTTTCCGGCCCTTGAACTATATCCATGCCAAATATCAAGTCAATCCGTTGCTCGGTTGGTGCGTGAAAGAGAAACAAACCAACAAACTTTTCGGATTTATAATATTAGTGTGAAGTATGATATGATTCCTAATGATATTATTAACGCGAAAGTTTGTATGTATGGATGTTTGTTCCTATTTCACACAAAAAACTACTGAACGGACTGAAATGAAACTTTGCAATAGTAATGCTTATACATCAGAATAACATATATGCTATAATTCCTCATGATAATGCGTGAAACGAAGTTCGCCAGGTCAGCTAGTATTTCATACTACAGTAAGAGAGAGTGGGATAAAAAAGGCTGTGGGTGATGTTAATGTTGAACACTTCATTTTTTAATAGTGCCTAACTATTAAAGAAACACTTCATAGCAAGGCTTAATTAAGCTGTACAACCTGTCTAGGCGTTTTCCATGCCAGAGGTCTTTAGGTTAGGCTTCAAAAATAGCACATAGCTACCCACTATACCTAGCTGCCTACCTGACCTTGACCTTGTTGAACTACCGTTCCATGTACCTAGAATACATACATCATCTTTCAATAGACGCCCACTGCTAGACATAGGCTCCCCCTATGGATCTCCAATAAGATCGGGTAGGAAGTGGCTTGCATGCAGCGCGATCCTGCGTAAGATTATTTGTCCACCTTGGGGGTCGTCTTACTCTGCGCTTGCTGATACGTGGTCTCTACTCGAGAACTTTTCGACCCCATTGGTCATTTGTCCTTCGTGCTATGTGCCCTGCCCACTGCCGTTTTCGAACCGTGACAATGTGGCGCTGCCGTGCAAACAATAACACTTCTTTTAGCCTGCCCTCTCTGCCCAAAACACTGCACCCAAAGTGATCTTAACATGGCTACCGAGGTCGAGGTTGCCGGATTTTGATCTCTTAACCACATATCCATAACATGGGTACGTAAATATTGTAAGTATGTATAAATAATATTACGAAAAAATATACATATAAAAGAAAACAAAATACAATACTTCAAACATTTGACATGACTGCCATTTCAGCCTGTCTATCCGCTTGACCTTGTCGGTGACTTTGGCTCTTCAAAATTCGATCTCACAGAAAGACTCTGATCATAGCTTTTACAGCATACAACAAAACTTATCGTTCAAGTTTTGAAAGCCCCCAATATGGCTGCAACATCGTCATGCCGCCGCGCGCGACCAGCATTCTTCCCCCGCATAGTGTGCACAAGTTTGGCGTTAATGAAAAATACGCACGCCGCGGCATTCGCCATCGATCCCGTTGACGCATCGGGCTACGTGACTGGGGATCCGTGTCACACACTCGTGTAAGTTACATACACTTTCAGTGCTAGACTTGGCATTATTTCGGAAATTTTGCACTGAATTCTAACTTTTAGCACCGGACTTAGCACTTTATCTAGCTCTATTTGATTCTTTTTTCTGGTGAACGTAGAGCAAGATGCGTCACGTTAACAGTAGTATTAAAACGCTACAGTTTTATAAATTCACTTTTAGGGTCTTCCTCAAAAAGAAAAATCCCTTAAAGGATCACTTTGTTATCCGTCTGTCCGTCTGTATGTATGTCAAGACTCTTTATCTCGGGAACGCGTCAATATATCGAGTTGAAATTTAAACTATATACGTATTTATATAGTCTCTTACAGTTGTGTAAAAGAAAAACTTCCCTGTTATCATATAAAAAAGATAGAGCCGTTAATGTTGTAAAAACCGCTTTTCGATACTCACAACAATCAAAACCTACAGGGTACTTCCCGTTGAGATAGAACTATAAAATTTGGCGAGAAGCATTGTTTCAGAGTACACATATAGGAATAAATCTGAAAACTGTACATTTATATTTAAATCACAAAAAATAGGGCTTCAAAATTCACAAAATATAGATTTAAAATTCAAAGTGCGTAAATCGTATCATGTAAGGTATCATATAAAAGAGCTTCATTAGCACATGCTAAAACAGGTTTTTAATTATTTTAACGATTTTCCACGAATGACAAGTAAAAAAAAACTTTTGTCGATGATGATGATGAGTATAGAGATTTTAACAACGTACTTCCCAATTTTGTGAAATTTTCTGGATTTGTACGGAACCCTCAGTGTGCGAGCCTGACTTGCACTTGTCCGGTTTTTTCATATCAGAAACTATTTTTGCAACTTTTAGTCAAACTAGCTACGAGATGTCATTTAAAACCCATCAGAGATATTGAGCTGGCAACCCTACATATACCAAACTAGAGCTGCGGGAGTGGGCACATCGTTACAGGTTACTACAGTGTTTTATTTGTAGCTAAGAAAACATAGCGTTTATTAACTAAAGTTAAGGGCTACATTGCTCCGCTTTTCTTTGTAGAGCTTAGGTTGTTTACCAGAGATCAGTAACATAGCAATCAACAATTTATGTCTAAATTCTTGTTGAACTAGTTTAGTTAGAAAATGTGATCAGTAGAAAAATTTTCTGTTTGTGTTAATACAAATAAACAGAAAAAATCTAGACCAGTTAATGCAATTTACTTAATAACTTATACTTGTCTATTAGTTCATATAAAGACGCTTCGTTCTGTCAAATATTTTCATATCGAACCAACATATATAGGGCTATCTGCTTCTCCTGTACGAAACCGAAAGGGGGTGATTAAGACCATCATTAAAAACAACTGCCTCGGTGGCTCAGTGGTTAGTGACCCTAACTTCTGGATCAAAGAAGCTTGGGTTCGATCCCCGCCCAGGGAAAATATTTACGTGATGGACATAGGTGTTTGGTCTGTGTCTGGGTGTTATTTAGGTAGATATAGATAGTTATACCAAAACTTAGTAGTATAACTCATAGTACTTAAAAATATGTGTTTTTTTTATTTCAAATAGGTTTGCGTTTGACTACACACTGCCTGATGTTAAGCAGATATGCGGTCTAGGATATAGCACGCTTACCTAGAAGATAGCTATTTACTCGAGATTTGAAGACACCTACATTGTACTTTAACGGAAAGACAGACTCAAGCAAAGCGTTCCACATTCTGGCAGTTCGTATGAGGAATGTGGACTCAAAACGCTTGGTTCTAACGCGTGGGATGTCCACCATAAAAGGGTATATGTTGTATATCAGTCTCTGGCAGCCATATCACAAGCTTTGCTTAGTTTGGTGTCAGAGACCGTATAAAAAAAACTTTTACTACGGGGCAACTCAGAATGCGAGAAAATAAATTAAAATTAAACATCTGTTCCAAAAAAGAAATAGTGCAACTCTGAATCGACAAAATGGTTGGCTCTATAATAAAAGTTGTACATAATGAAGGTCTAAATCGCCTCTTGCCGGCTTACTAAACCTGTTTTGATAACTCTGTAATCTTAAAATACCGTTAGATACCAAGTTAAATTACAGAACGGTGTACACAGCAGCCTGTTTAAGCTTTACATGCCGTTCCCGTGCCGGAATATTGGAACAATTTATGTGAAGACCTTTGTAATTTAGAAGAGCTCAAATTGGAGGTATGGAGGTGTCACCTCTGGGCGCCGGAGGAATTTAAATGCCTCATTTTGATGTCCCTCTATGATCTCATGGGTAGTTCTGGAAAAGTTGGTTTGATTTGTGGAAATCTTCCCGTGCAGTGAGGGAGAGTAAAACTGAATGTTTGATTTTGAAGATATTTGAATTACCAATAATATTTTAATATCTGTTTAAAATTTATAGGTATTGGTTATGCTTGTATATATTCATAGCGATTTGGTCGCTAAAACAGCGTAATTTCCCTTTGTATTTCTTATTGGTAAATCTATATACGAACTAGGTATTTGATAATGATTATTTTAACGAAAACATAATTATTAGCATAGGAATTGACAAACGCTTATACGCTTAGCATGCGAACACGAAAAGCCACGAAGAGAACTCTTTTCGACGTGTGTAAAAGTGGCAGTTATAAACTTTGCCATAAGATGTCTCGTTGTGACACATCAAAAGAAATATTACTTTTGCATTTTCTCCTGCTCGTGCTGGTTACTCGCGCTACGAGAGTAAGCGGAAGGCAAAATAGTAGCCGTACGCCAGAACGCGTATACTGGGGCTGGATGACGCTTAAGTCAGGTATTCACTGAGCAACAATTGTTTATAAACTCTGTATCAGAAACAAAATATACGTGTTTCCGAAACAAAAAATAATGTTTAAGAGACAATTGTTTTGTTTCAGTGTGAAACACGGAAACAAATCAGTTCTACGTGATGTTTCAGAAACTTTGTATCCGAAACATTGTTGCTAAGTAAATACACGGCTTTACGTGAGCATGTATACCAACTTTGTTAATCTTGGCCACGTGCTAAATAGTTTTAAGATTTACCATCAAAGTGAATGATTATTACAGTTAGACTTTGGTCAGGTGATTGCCGATGGTATAAACAATATTGTGGCCTTTGATTGTGGCTCAGAAAATGAGTTAAATTCATTGGCTTTGGTTGTCTTAGCTGTCCGGGCAGTCCATCAAAGCCTTCGGATGGTTCAAGAAAACTGTGATTTTACAAAATTATTATTTTTAAAAACTACTCAATAAATGTATAGTACATTTACTTGCGTACAGACTTATAAAAGCTCTAATAATATAAGAATAACGAGAATTGATTCTCCATAATTAATGGAAGCCGTGGTGGATTAGAGGTAGTGACACCCGCCTTACAATCGTGAGGTCGTGGGTTCAAATCCCGGTACCGTACCAATGAGTTCTTTGGAATTTATGTACGGAATTTCACACCACTGGCTTTTCAGTGAAGGATAACATCGTGAGGCAACCTGCATATGTCCGTAGAAGAAATTCGATGGCGTATGTGAATCCACCAACCCGCACTGGGCCAGCGTGGTGAATATGGCCCAAACACCCTTCGTGGGTAGGCCTACGTCCTGCAGTGGACTATTAAAAAGGCTGATACAGTACAGTACAGTTATTGGAAATGACTTAGTGATCCGCATGTATGGCAAAGTATCCAAAGTGTATTAAAGTAAGGTATCAGAGCGATCGTGTGCAGTCCCCTCCAAGATTCCTCGCTCCTCCAACTTCGCAAGTTAATTATGAAGCTCCTGGAGTTACTAGAAATTGCTGTACTTGTATGAAATATCTTAATTTTATTACGTTATACAAGTACGAAGTAAATAAGCTATTGAAATTGACTATGTGCGTCTCGGCGATAACATTCATCATTATTATTACAAAGTACGAATGAATCACTCATTTTCTTTATCATGTACCGTTAAACGAACTTCCTTACTAATATTATGAATTCGAAAGTGCGTTTGTTGTTTTTTTTAATTGTTCAAAAACTTAAAACAATCACGAAATATTGTTGTTAATAGACAATATTTAATGTAAAAAATAAAAATATTTTCTAAAAACCAAGATTTGGTTTGTCTTGACAATAAGTTATCGCACATCTGCTTAACATCAGGCAGTGTGTAGTCAAACGCAAACCTATTCGAAATAAATAAAAAAAAAAAAAAAAAAAGTTAATTAGTTCGTCCCATTTTTACGCGGCAACTTTAGTTCAAAGGTCAGGAAGTGACATAGGTTTCTTTTTATCCCGAAACAAAAAATAAAATGTTTCCAGAGTATGGCACAAAAGCCAAAACTCACACGGGCGAAGCCGCGGGCAAAAACTAGTTTTTTCATAAATCAGCGTATTTTTAATATATTTACCTACGTAATTTTTTGTGATAGTTCATAATTAAAAGCTTAGGTTCAAGTAAAGGTAAAGATTTATTCTATAACCTTATCGAAATTTAGACTCACGACGACGGCGAATTCCGATGTCGTGATGATGAGTACCTTGAAATATTTGATAATGCCTTATAAATCTATGAACGCGCCGGCTGTACGCACGGTAAATTCGTCATTGTTACGTTCCGCCAGAGCCGAGCGTGCAAACGAGATCGCGGAACAAGCGATAGAGAGGCACGATTGGCCTAAGTAAAATTTTATCGTTCGTCCACCGACTTTATAGACAACTAATTTTTGCGTTTGTGTATTACAAAAATATAACTTTTTTAATTCCTAGGTAAATAATGAGGGTGCATGAAGTACCTAACTTTTTTAAACCTTTGTGGCTTTTCTAAACAGTGTATTCATTTCTTCAAACTAAGTTCAAAATAAGTCTGCAGCTCATTGATTATCTCCATGTTTGTAAAATAAAAAGGCATCTTTTGTTCTTTTCCTTTGAGTTATCTTAGAGCAGAAGATTATTTTCTCTTGTGTTACATCGCACGGTTCTTTCCCTTTGAAGTTATGTTGCAAGGTAAATTAACTGTGTATTCTTTGGGAAACTTTTTATTTTTTCTTGTACCGTTAATTCAGATGCAAAACAAAATAATCTAAAATATGCTTTTTATCTTAATTACTTCACGTTAGTCTCTAACTATGGGCCTTATTAATAAGCTCCGAGTATCATTATGGAAACTAGCGAGGTTTTCGCACATTTTAAATAAGTAAAGCACAGTTGTTACTCACGCATAAATTAAGTAGAAAACTGCTACTATAGTTTCATACTATAGTATAGCTCCAAGTAGCACAACGAGCTATGCAGGAGGGCTATGCTCAGTCAGAGTCTCTCTGCGAGATCGAATTAGGAATGAGAAGAACCAAAGTTTGAACACAGCCCAGCGGATTGGCAAGTTGAAGTGGCAACGGGTAGGGCACATAGCGCGGAGGACTGATGGCCGATGGGGTTGAAAAGTTCTCAAGTGGACACCACGCACGCAGCGTAGGACGTCCAGTCGTCCACCCACAAGGTGGACGGATGACCTCATTACGACCGCAGGATTGCGCTGGATGCAAGCCGCTACCAACCGGTCTTATTGGAGATCTATAGGGGAGGCCTATGTCCAGCAGTGGACGTCCTATGAATGATGGATAACATCGTATACAAAACGCTTTATCATTATTATCTAATAGACCGCACGTGTTATTTTTAAGCATTGGAAATCTCTGAAAAATATATTAAATATAGCTATGAACCTACTTTACTCGATCGGCTTTTCAACAACATCAAAATATTGCAATAAAATCGGTGCATTCGATTGAAATTTGACACATAAATACTAGTAGTTCTCCAAATAGTAGACCTCGCGGCTGTGAGGTGAGAGCCGTGGTGGTCTAGCAGTAATGACACTCGCCTTACAATCGTGAGGTCGTAGGTTCAAATCCCGGTCCCGTACCAATGAGTTCCTTGAATTTTATGTATGGAATATTACACCACTGGCTTTTCGGTGAAGAAAAACATAGTGAGGCAACCTGCGTACGTCCGTAGAAGAAATTCGATGGCGGTGGATATGGCCCAATCACCTATTAAAAGGGCAGTATTCTTGCAGTGGACTATTAAAAGGGCTGGTACAGTAAAGACCTCGCGGCACATTTCTTTAAGTGAATCTTCGTCAGCCTATAATATGGGCACGCTCTTGATCAATTTGGTTCATAATCGCAAATCATGTTAGGGTTTGTATGCTAAACAATCTTTCCATGCAAACATTATAATCGAGTTCGGCTGATAATACCGCGATATTAAATTTCCCCCCTTTGAGGGCAATACCCCTGAATAAAAAATAGCCGAAAACAGCAAACACAAAAAGCATTACAGAATATTTCATACCTATGTACCAAGTTTCTTCGAGGTTTGTTAAAAAATGCGAAAATCAACATCCGGATGTTACGAAATCAAAACCGTCGACTTAAAACGGAGATAACAAATATTCTTTGATACTCTCTTTAAAATTATAACTTTATTAGAACAAAGATGTTCTTAATCTAAAAAAAAATCTAAATCATATGTTCTTAAATAATTTCATTGATTGAACAATGCGTCATCTTTCGTTAATTGCAAGAAATTCTAATAATTTCACATTGAGTGACGATTGTCTGGTTTAACGCGGATGTCATAGATGGCGCTTTCAACACTGTAGAAGTTGGTAGTATAACGATAAACACTTGTTAAAGATCGATGCATATTTTTCCCAGGGCTAAACAATAGCCAGTCGGTACCTTTTAAAAGCAGTATAACTATAGAGATAACCAGATGCTAGGTTATTCCATACCGCCAAGAATAATCTCTTTTAATGTGTGTAGTTTCCGAAAAAGGATATCGTAAAGTAATTTGTACTGTGTTGTAACCATTGTCTTAAATACAAAGAAAGCGGTATCGTTATATTGCAATAGGATGTCGTAATTGTAAAACTAATGGTTAATGTTTTGTGAATTAGTTAATCCCATAGAAACAGCGCAGCTGCGCCTTATTGTTTTATGACTCTCGGGCAGCTGTGAGAATTATTTGGGTAAAACACCACGGTCACGCATACATATTAGCTATAGTTTAGAATAAGGATAAGTGCTGCCACCTAGGGCACCGTTGATGGAACTTAGCGCGAGTCCTTTATAAGCCCCTCTCTGGAGTGGCTTCCTTGTAGCCACATTGACACGCTCACGCTACGCGGTAGTTTTGTTCTTGTTAACTTTTGTAGTTTTCGTGGTATTTTTAGTTCTCTGTATTTTATTGTGCATTGTGTTAACCCCCATAGTTTTAATTAATAGTACATTAAATATAGTAATTTTACGCGGATTGGACTGTTTCATTACATCGCTTCGTATCCAAAAACCCGTGCGCCTGAATTACGATTCGCGTCGTTTATACATCTTCGAGCCGGATCGTTTATAACACTTCACTAATTTGGCGAGTTCGTAGTACAGCGTTCTAGCTTAATTTGGACAAAACATCTGAGCCAGGCTCCCAGAGGGATGCAGGTTCAAATCCTGCGAACGCGTCAATTTTTGAAATGTTTATCACAAAAAGAACGTTTTCTATAAACCTAGTGTGTGAAGCACGATAAAATCATTTCATTATTATAACACCTACTCTTGGTTCTGGAGCTAAAAAGTGTTGCTAAATAAAATTGTTAGTCCCTTGCAACATTTATAATATATTACAGCTCCCGAAATAGAATTAGCCACATTCAAACCTAAAAAATATCCAGCCAGCTAGGAATAAAATAAAAATAATTTAGCTGTTTGATAAAATGTATTTTATTGCATCAAAGTAAATTATTCTCCGTATATTCTACAGTGGTGGCTTTTACAACTGCATTCAATCATTTCGAGTCCAATTTCATCCGACTGTGAACCGCAAGTCATAGCATTTAGCGAAAACTTATTTTAATTATTATATACTACGGGACTAATCAGTCCACCCGTGACCACGGTCGATGCATCTCGGCCGAAACGTCGGGATGAGGAGGTATTTATTTATCTCGTAATTTTAGTGCGCTATTAGTCCCGTAGTATATAATAATAATGTGTTCAAATCGCGAAAGTTCAAAAACAACAAACGAAAGCTTATTTATTTTGCTAATATGTAAATAAAATGATTACTTTCCCTAATTAAAATTATATCTACTAAATTTTATTATTTATAAATACTACATCTAAAAATTAAGCTGTCTTCATAGATTTTTTGAATGTCAAAAAAAACATCGTCCGACGTATCCAAGGCGGATCACAAAGCCGACCGAGTGAGCGAAACGTCTATGCTTCGAGATTGGTAAAATTTTCTTTTACCTGTACGGATGTTGGTTCTCCTCTACATGTATCATTTTTCAACGAATCTTGACAAAACTTAGTGCATAGGTTTCTTTTGTCGTTAGCAATTTTTGGTTATTGTTGACACATTTCCCTGACAATAGGGGGAATTTTGCTGTGTCGCTATTAATCAACTGATTTATTTATTTAATGCTTATTACTATATTATACTAATTTATTTAATTAATGCTACAAATTTATAGTCATAAGTTCTACACGGAGAACTAATAATATACAATAGTAGGTATAAGAATTAATTCTCTTGTATTTTGTAACTTGTGCCGCAGATAGAGGAGTAAGCGGCGGGTCCCGAAGGAGCCCTATCGTCTGCGCCTCCGTCGGACGTCCAACGCAACTTACTACTGAATTTGATTCTCGGTTTAACTAACCGCCCCTTCCAAATTGTATTCGGCAGTGAAATCAAGGATTGGATTACATCGTATTTTTTATTTAAATCTTTTCTGAAAAGGAATTAGAGTTTGACTAGAGATTAACTGTCGAAGTAATAATGAAAAGGATTTGAAATATTTTATAAAACCAGCCAAGTACGAGTTGGACTCACGCATGAAGGGTTCCGCACCGTATGGGAGCCCCTGGGCAAAACAATCAGGTTTGTTGTATGGGAACCTCTGAAAAAATTATTTTGTTCTGATTTTAGTATTTGTCGTTATAGCGACAACCGAAATACATCATGTGTGAAAATTTCTACTTTCTAGCTATTACGGTTCGTGAGATACAGCTTCGTGACTGACGGACAGACGGACGGACAGCAGAGTCTTAGTAATAGGGTCCCAATGTTATCCCTTGGTTACGGATCCCTAAAAAGTAAACTTATAGCACCTTAATTTAGACTTTTTGACCGACGAACCAACCGGAAGAGGTACTCGATTCGACGCGTATTTTTTTTATGTATAACCTTTACTTTACGCATAACTTTTTTCATAGTATTCCAATTTTAATAATTCTTTTTTTGTTGGAAAGAGTATAATTTGATCTCATTTTTGATAAATCAACAATAATGTGAAAAATGCTACGTCGATCCATGCGAAAATAATATTCGCGAATTCTGTACACGGGTGAAGTCGGTCATGCTATTTTTTGAAAAAATGTATTATTACATATTGTTTTACTTTTAAAATTTCGTTAAAGCATAAATATACTATTAGAAGGATTCAAAATACGAATTTGCGTTTTACTCTAGCCAATACCTTTCAAATAGAATTAAATTTGATAAATTAGTGAAAGCAAATAAAGAAAGGTAGCTATATATCCTCTAATAATACAATCACTTGTTAACTGTTAACTAAATTAACTGCTGACATCTTTTACGTGAAAATATGCAGCAATAGTAATCTGACCTAACCTTAAATTTAAAATTCAGTATGCTATCACGGAATTTCTAATAAGTAATTGCTAATACATAGCAAATGTTTGGTATCCTGCTAATTAACAGATGTATGAAAATGCTCGTAATCACAAAGGCACAAGTAGAGCTATGCAAAACGGAATGATTAATTAGCACACACGGCTCTGTAACTGGACTACGTGCATAGTCATAGTCATGGAATGCATTTCGTGAATTGTTTACGGAAAATGTGTCTTGCGTTAATTGTTTTTTAAGCTTTTGAGAATTGATTTTTTGATGATGCGACTCAGTTGCAACGCCAAGGAAAACATATTGTACTTTAATCCTACCGCTTAACTTTGTCCTCGCCAGCGCGGTACAGAGACGCCGGGGGAGACGATACAGGAGACTAGAGACGGCGGCGGATCCCCGGCGCTCGCACCTGTCTCAGTCCCCCTTTATTTAGATCATACTTATGTAAATACAGACACGTCAAACTTATGATACCATCCTTTTTAACCGACTTCCGAAAAGGAGGTGATATTTTTAGGGTTCCGTACCTCAAAAGGAAAAAACGGAACCCTTATAGGATCACTTTGTTGTCCGTCTGTGTGTCTGTCAAGACTCTTTATCTCTTTATATTTATCTTCGAATATTTTTATTTAAATCACAAAAAAATAGGGCTTCAAAATTTACAAAATATGGGTTTAAAATTCAAAGTGCGTAAATCGTATCATGTAAGGTATCATATAAAAGAGCTTCATTAGCACTTGCTAAAACAGGTTTTTAATTATTTTAACAATTTTCAATGAATGACGAGAAAAGTAGAAAAAAAACTTTTGTCGATGATGATGATGTGTATAAAAATTTTAACAACGTACTTCCCAATTTTGTGAAATTTTCTGGATTTGTACGGAACCCTCGGTGTGCGAGCCTGACTTGCATTTGTCCGGTTTTTTTTTGTGTATGTTCCATTGTTCATCAATATTTTCGCTCACTGTGAACCTGTTAAAATATCTTTTTTTAGTTTAAAGGATGAGGTAAACCACTTCCGATGTGGTCCCATTTAAATTTTATCGTAAAAGTTATTTGAAATATCAGCAATGATATAAAATTGTGTACATATAAACCTCTTCTCTAAAGCAACCTACAATAGCAGAACTAGCAACATTTAGGTAAATTTTAGATTCACGCCGAAGTGACAGGCTTTGTTTCCGTAACCCTCGTCATTCTGCCAGAAATCAAATGTTGGCGAGAGGGTTGTTATGATTTTATTCCATTTGTGCCTTTAGTGCCTAGTTAGGTATCCAATGATGTATGAACAAGCCAAAGATAGGCCTTTGGGTTTCTGTACAAGATCTAATCTAATGAAGGCACATAGAACTAGCTAGTTGAATTTATATTTGTCTAAATTGTAAACCCCGGTTGTATTAAACGTTTAGCCATGTCAGAGGCCGTCAGGAGGTTTTCAGTTTAAGCCCCAACAAAGAAAAACTGTAGATGTAACTGTGGATTTGGTTTTTTAATTCGGAACTTACAGTTTTTTAGCTTTTTCGACAGCTTTATAGCTTTTTATAAGTTTTAGTCTAGTTTGATGTTAGTAGCACTGTATCTACGGGGAGTGAATGAAAGTTACGAATGCTAACAGTGCCATGGGTGCCAAAGTTGTTGAATGCACGACTTGGGTCGCTAACGGACCGTGTGATGCTAATTGTATGTGTACTCGCTTTAACGCCGTTTGTGGACTGTTTCAAGATTGATCGTTTTCTTTGTTTACGTATGTTTAACTTAAGGAACTAACTAAACCAATTGGAAGTAATTGCATTTAACATTTGGTATGATCGACCCTAAAATGGCCTCGAAAATTGAGATGCATATACAGGGTTATTTCTAATCAATTAGCACCTTTTTAGGGGCTTAATCAGTACATCAAAACTGACAACTTTAGTTCTACAAAATTAGTCAAAAATCAAAAGAAAAAAAATTAGCTTTTCCATACATTTTGTCGCGGATGAACGATATATTTCTATGGAACAACAAAATTTTTTTTTAGTTTTGACAAAAGTCGCAGAACAAAACTTGTTGGTTTTGATGCACAGAAAAAGCCCTTAGAAGGATGCTAATTAATTAGAAATAACCCTGTATTTCATCACATCAACATCTGACTTTTTAGCAATTGTATTTTTAGTTATTTCTAAGTTTCGTTTATTTAGCAAACCAAATTTTTATTGTCAAATACTAACATTGACATCGCAATGCGTATATTTATTTATATCTCTATTGAAAGGGTTCAACTACCTATATTTTAGAATTTATTTGTAAGACACTTATTTGTAGTAAAAGTGTATGTATTTTGACTGAAATTCAAATAAAATTAACAAACTATTCACAAGAGCGACAAAGCAACGCGAATTTTAAAAGTTAAATGAATCCAGCAAAGAGAAAGTTAAAATGTCGAAGAATAAAAGTGTAAGTTCGTAACAATCCTAACTAGTTCCATTGTCGAAATCTGCCTATTCAGCAGAGTACACAGCAAGAACGAGGGAAATCCGGACTCTTTGTAATCAATGGAAAAATCAGACGGACACTAACGATCGCCTCAGGATAAACGTTGGTATAGCTTGACCACAATATGCGTTTCACACGCCGACACAATTCAGTAACACGGGGCGGCGCGCGGCGTTAGTCTATCTCCATCTCACGAAATCGTGTGGTGTGGCGCTACTAATTACTGCGAGAAAGATAAAACTATAAATTAATGACTTTCTAAAATTACCAGAATCAGTTTGATTATACTTAGTATTATCTTCTATCCACTTAAAATCACAAGCAAAGCTTGGTCTTTTGGTAGGCATCAGTGGGGCCGAAGCCAACACTGAGAGGCCCTTTTACATTTCTTTTTTTATAAAACTAATATAAAATTTGTGTACATAAAGTAGAATGAAAATATAAAATAACTATTGCTAGATGTAACTTACAGTATATTATGGCTATTGTGATGTGCTGATCGATGACTTAAAAAAATGGGCTATGAAATGAGGTACGGCACCCGCCAAATAATGCCTCATTTCAAATTTTTAGGCGGGTGGTGACTTGCCATCCACTAAATGGGCTTCCCATAATAGCTACCTTATATTGGCCCCGGAGGGGCAACATTGGTGTGGACGGTTTATGTTGTCGAGAGGTGTGCTGCGCGTTCACTAAGAGCTACTAGCGGCGTTATGCCCTTTAACACTTCCACCCTGGAGCTTAGGTTCTTAGCGCTTGCGGTTTCCACTCCAAATCGGCCGGTAAAGGCAAGAGAGGAGTCTGGGGGTCTCATTTAGCCCCAGGGAATCAGGGTTCGCGGTGTCGCCACTCACCGACGGCTGGTCACAAAGCCGCCCTTGCGCCTTACTTAGTATTATTATTATTTTTAAATAATTTTGATTTTGACATTACGTTTATATTTACTGGTTACAAATAGTGTTCATGTTTTCTTTTAATTTGACATGTAATAATGAAAATTACCTATTAATAATTTGTATTTGTAACGCCAATACAAGGGTAGTGACATTAATTTTTAGTTTCTCATCCTTATCAGCATCAGGATAAGGATGATATATCTGAAGACCTAGTAATTTTAGTGGCATCCAACAACAAACTTTCTTTTACAAGCTTTTTTTTATGTTTTTATGTTCCAAAAATGTGTTTTAACTACGCTGCCACAAAGTTACGTAAAAATCAAAGTTTCTTTGTAAAGTACAATTTGATTTCCATGTTTTGTACAAGGTAATAATTTGTCTTTGTCATATTTGTAAACTGTGTGGCGCTTGCATTTTATTATACACTGAGCAGTTCCCGCACGATCATGAATATTCTCACAAATTTGCTTATCTTGGTCAATCTGTCCCCAAAGAAAGGCGCTTAATTAAATCGACTATTCATATTCTAGTGTTCCGATACCCAATCAAAGGGAGAGGAAAATTCCGGACGGGCCGGCATCGGAATTACGGCATTCCGGAAATACAGCTTCCGGAAAGGAAAGAGTTATAAATATTTATGATTGTAAATGAATGCACGGAGTTTCTTGAAAAGTTTTCTGAGTGGACGAATTGTGGTAGTGATTTCAGCACGGAATTGGAAGGCTTATAATGTTGGCTCTCTGAATTCTGACGCATTTCTCGAATAACTTATTCTGCGGTAAGTTTAGAGATTAGGTGTTTGGAATTAAGATTTGGAAATTGAAATTAGTGACGTGAAAATCTGTAATTAACTTTCATTTTCTGAGAAGTTCGTTTATGTGTTTAACTGAAATTCTGAACAATGTATACACAATAAGTATGAAGATGTATTGCTTAGGAAAAATGTTCCATAACAGATTTACATAAGTACCAAATGAAAGCTGCTTAACTCTAGGTAAGGTACTCGTACTAGACCGCCACAGAACAATCTACTATCGCAACATGAGGAAGCATATTCATGTAAGCTTATAAAGTCTTGTAGCGTAGTTTGACAACGTGTTTGGCAGCTACTGTAGCTTCAAAGCCTGACGTGTCGAAAGTTGCTTAAACTTTCGTCACGTCAGTTTTCCATTGAGTGACCGTGAGTGGCATTTCCAACTGAGCGCTACCGTGGCTCGGATGACACGGTAAATTGTGGGTACCAGTTGTTCTAATAGTTTAATTAGTCTTGTCAGAGGCTTTTGTAAAAGCTCTGGCCAGGGCTATCCACCCGGTTTATATATACTTACGTACTAGTCGATGCGTGAAAATCTCGTACAGTTTGATCATGGTTTTAGGATCTCATCTGCCGTGCACTTGCTGGTGAGGTATGGAGACTTTACCAAGAGATACTTTTCTCACAAAGCGATATTTAGAACGTAAATAAATGGTACAAGAAAACAGTTGGAAACTTACTAATACTTACTTACTTACTTACTCGTATTGATTTGCAGTATGTTTATGGACATCGATGAATTTTTTTGTGACTCTAGAAACTTCTATCCTAACCCCTCAAAAGTCGATACATTATTTTTTGGGGTGGGCAAAAGTAGGCAGCTGCCGCCCGCGCCCTTTAGGAAATTTCTAGCTACAGCAATGAGTAAAGAGCCGCATCAATTAATATAGTTGCATAAAAAAACCTGACAGCGAAAAATCAACAGGTAAGCAACGCACTTAAAAGAATTAAGATGGTTTTAATAATTTCTGATTAAATTTAAATACATGACTTGTATATAATTTTTTTTTATCTCCTTTTATTTTTTTATTTTCACTCGATAGGTTTGGTAATCTAAAAATCTTCCAGACAAATCTAACGATGCCTTAGTTGTAGAAATCCACCTGCCATTTGGAAGATACGTGGGAATAAAGAAATTAACTAACTTTTTTATAAAGAAAAACACGCGCGAAAAACAATACTTTCCTTGGTACTCGGGTAAAAATAATTTGTAACTGGACATCCTACATTTACCAGTGCGTGTACAACACATTTGCATTTATTATATAGCAGAAACGCCAACTCGACCAGCTGTATAATATTCGAGCATTCATTCCGTCTCACCGGAGCAACTTGTGGCGGACTTGGCGCTAACGTAACTTGAATTTTCGGACATAATTAAAATTTCCATCCGCAGAGAATTCCTATTTTGCGTTTGGCTTCATCACTAGTTGCAGCTGCATTTTGGGGAATTGCTTTTAGTACATAAATTGAGTTTTGCGTTTACAGTTTACAAACTTAGAAATAAGCTAAAATGTTACAGATTGGTCTTTTGATAGACCAGTGATTAAAAACCGGACAAATGAGAGTCAGGCTCGCACATTGAGGGTTCCGTACAAATATGTTATTAAAATAATTAAAAACCTGTTTTAGCATGTGCTAATGAAGTTCTTTTATATGATACCTTACATGATACGATTTACTCACTTTGAATTTTGAACCCATATTTTGTGAATTTAGAGGCCCTATTTTTTGTGATTTAAATAAAAATGTACAGTTTTCAGATTTATTCCTATATGTGTACTCTGAGACAATGCTTTTCGCCAAATTTCATAGTCCTATGTCAACGGAAAGTACCCTGTAGGTTTTGATTTTTGTGAGTGCGAAATATGCGGTTTTTTACGACATAAACGGGTCTAACTTTTTTAAACGATAACTGAGAAGTTTTTCTTTTACACAACTGCAAGAAACTATAGATATACGTATACAGTTTAAATTTCAATTCAATATCTTTACGCGTTTCCGAGATAAACAGTCTTGACATACACACAGACGGATAGACGGACAACAAAGTGATCCTATAAGGGTTCCGTTTTTGCCGTTTGAGGTACGGAACCCTAAAAATGAGGTACTATAAAAATAATGTCATAATTAAATAGGTAGTTATGTTCGTTAACAATCATCGAAGTTAAGCAACGTTCAGCACGGTCAGTCTTCGGGTTGTTGACCTCGGGTGTCATTTACAACTGAGCACTACTGTGGCTCGGATGATACGTTGTTTTAACCGTTGAGCCATGTCAGATGCCTTTAGCTGAAGACTAGCCACCCGCCGTATACAAGCTAACTTAAAATCAAATATTTTTTTAAAGAAATTGGTTTCACAATATTAGGACTACAGTCAATAACAAGTAATATCAAGAGCCTTTGAAGAATTGCTTTGAATGTACACGAAGAGTTTCATATTTATAAGGTTTGAAAACATGGAATTCAGCAGAAACGGTTACAAATTATTGGTCTTATGATAAATAAGAAAAGAGCGCGAATGATGTTCTTAAAAAGTAGTATCATGACTTATGATCAAGGATTTTTTTAACGATTTAGGATTACAGCCATGGTAAAATAGTTCTAATGTGAGGCATCTTTAGTACCACATTTGCGTGTAACCCAAAGTTGCCCCTATTTGAGTGTGCAGTGCAGAGTTACAAGCATTCAAAATATTCCTAAAGGTCCATTCACACGCGTTTAACGCTCGGGACAGTACCCGGGATGCGGATAATTGAATGAAATGGCAACCGCCGCTGTTTGGCAATTAAAAACTGGCATCGTTTCGTACAACGCGTAATTGTTCCGCTTGACGCGTAATTGTGACGCTTCATGTGAAATTGTGACGATTTAGGCTGGTCACACACGAGCAGTTTATACAGTTAGCCAGTTATGTTGATACATACACGGACCGCTCTTGCAGTTAGCTTAAAGCTGCCATTGATAACTCTCGTTGGTTTAGCTCAACTGTTCGAGCAGCTGTGAGTTTGTGTTTTTATCGCATTTATCAGCGCGCCACAATCAATGTTGTCGTCCATTTTTTAAACATAAAGGAGGAAGTTCTGTGGTCGTTTGTACGTGTTTTTTTTGTTTATGTTCATAGATATTTTTGTCAATAGTAAACCGATTTAAAAAAATCTTCTTTTGTTCATAACACTGGTCCCATTTAAATTTTAGCTTTTTTTCGAAAAATAATTATCTTTCAACGGACAATTATATTTCGAACGGGCGGGAAGCGTGCGTGACACGTGGAATGAAGAGCGCAAGCGGAAGTACGTAACTGCAAGAGAGCAGTCGACAGCTCGAGCAGTCAGTGTATGCCTGGAGACTGCTCAACCGCTAATGTTATCTGCTTAACATCAGGCAGTATGTAGTCAAACGCAAACCAATACGAAATAAAAATAAAAACAATGAATTCATGCTGCAAGAATCGCTCGAGTAGTCGCAACCGCCCAAAGCAGTTGCAACTACTCGAGCGGTTCGTGCATATACATACCTAGAAGTCTGTAATTCACTATCCAGTTGCAGCTAAAAGCAGCCAATCTTGACTGCTTCAAGCTGCCCGTGTAAGGCCAGCCTTACACGAAATTGTGTCGCACCAAGTAAATTGTGATGCGCCGAGCGAGTTTGTGATGCTTCAAGCCTGCCTTTGATTTAGTGTCGCTTAAATTAGTGAATACAAATTCTGGTGACGAGACTGTGTGACATGTGACGGATTCGTTGCGACTGACTTTTAACTAGTTTTTGTCTTCGTTGTTTCTCTTGACATTTTGTTTGGGAGGAATGTTAGGGATGAAGAAATACTAAGATTTAATTTTTAACCAAGTAACAAGGAATACTTTTATAGCAGCTAGAAATAGTTTCTATAACTTTCTTTATCTAATACGAATACTGAAAAGAAAAATATTTGAAAAATGGTTTAGGCAAATATCAATACCGATTCAATAAATTATTTTTGAATAAACAAAATAGTAGTAAGAAGGATAGAAAGTTTTAAGTTAATCAAAAAACCAGGAAAATACGAAAATGCTAAGTTTCCTAGCCTAATAAATATTTGTGAGTTTAAAAAAGTCTCTAAAATACTTAACTACTACTACTAATACCTATATAATAGAATAATAATAGAATAGAAGAAGAAGAATATAATATAACTAGCTTATAACCCGCGGCTTCGCCCGCGTTGTCTTGATATTTGCTTATAACAATATCTAATAGTCCGCGGTTTGACCCCCGTTGTTTTTATACTTGCTTAAAATTATAATAGCCTGCCGTTTGGCCTGCGTTGTCGTATTACTTGCAATGATGATAGCCCATAATCAGGCCCGTGTTGTTTAAGTAATTGCTTAAAATGATAATAATCCACAGTTTCACCCCCGTTGTCGACACTTGCTTAAAATAATAATATCTTGTGGTTTAGCCCGCATTGTCGTAATAATTGCAAGGATAATTCCCAGTGCCCACGGCTAGGCAAAATTCTCTCTGCATTTGCCTAAAATGATAATAAGTCGCGGTTTGGCCTGCGTATTCTTAGTACTTGCTTGAGATGGTAATTTATTTATAGCACGTAGTTTGGCCTGTGTTATCTTAATGCTTGCTTAAAATCATAAAAGCCTGCCGTTTGGCCTGCGTTGTTGTACTACTTGCAATGATAATAGCTTATGGTCTGGCCCGCGTTATTTAAGTACTTGCTCAAAATGATAATTGCCTGCGATTTGGCCCGCGTTGATTTAGAACTTACTTGCTTAAAATAATAGCTCGTGGTGAAGCCAGCGTTTTCGTATTACTTGCAAGGATAATAGCTCACGGATTGGCGTACATTGTCTCAAAATTTGCTTAGGTATTTAATTACTTATTATGAAGAACATCCATTTTTGGATGATAAGATGCAGAATATTTGATTTTAATTTAATTATAATAATTATATAATTTTTCCACGTTCTACAAATTATGTAATAGTCATATTGGACTTAACTGTTGATTCAATATTTTTTATTAGCATTAAAATCTCAATGTAGTACAGTTAAACAATAAATATTCTCAATTTAAAATGATAATATAGTAGCTTAAGGTTTGGCCCGCGTTGTTAAAACTTTTTGAAAAGATAAAAGCCCACAGTTTGGCCCATAATATAAAAAAAAAGTATTTCATAGGTATCAGTAATTACGGTTTTAATTTATTTTTACTATTTCTGTATATATGTGGATTTCACTCATATTTAATATGATTATGGTAAAATAATTCATGTGATTGCCTACTCACATTTCTATTCATCAAACTAATTCAAATTCCTTTAAAATACTGATTTTTGTGTCGTGAAAAGAATAGTTTTCGATATATTGCTCACTCATGAATAACTCATGTTGTTTCCCACTCGTGTACCAAATTTTATCCAATGCTTTTTACATGTCATAGTCTACATTACAATTGTAAGGTCCTGGGTTCAAATCCTGGTCCCAGACCAGTAACCTCTTTGAAACTTATGTACGGAGCAATACCCGGAATTACACACTACTGTCTTTTCATTGATGGAAAACATAGAGGAAACCTGCATGGGTACGTCCGCTGAGAAAAATCGATGTCGTATGTGAATTCTGCAACCCGCGCTCTGTCAGCGTGATGGATATGGCCCTTTGTGGGTAGGCCTACGTTCAGTAGTGAACTGTTGAAAAAGGCCGGTACAGGTATTCGACATGTTTCATTTAGTCATTAATATCGATTATCCTGAACTCATTTTTCCCGAGAGAACATTATGACAATCTTTCCCAAAACTATTCACCGAGTGAAAAATGATCGAGACACTTGTAGATTTTTCCGTACTCTGACCCCAGACAGATGAAAAAGTGGCCAAGAAGTAGGTATATTTTATTTTATTTGAGAAATACATCGAGTAGATAAGACGACAGGGTTCTAGGATACTATTATACTCATCATATTACTAACTTTTACTATGGTACCAACCCCGAAATCATGTAAATAAAATCAGCTGTTTTTTTTTGCTATTGGAAAATTACAAACCACAGACTCCAGGGTCTCGTAGTAAAGTAAGTATACTGGTCTGTATGTACCCTAAGTTTAAGTCTTAGGCTCACGAAATAAAAACTTTCGTAAACTATAGGGGCCCATTTTGCCCCATTAAAAGATGAATCATTATCTAAATTATATTCTTGAGATACTTCACTACATTAGTAAAAAGCGCATTCAAGTTATTTTTTTCGCTGTGTAAGTGTTTGGTCTAGCGTTAGACAAGGAATCCGGGACTTTATCCAGGCGTCAATAGTCATTTATTAGTTAAAATGGTCGACTATTTTCAAACAAATCTCCATTCATTTTCAAACGGTCTTTTAGTATTTTTTTAAGAAATTAATATCCCAAAGGACCACCCATATTTGCCGGAATAGCAGTACCCTAAGTGGTAATTTGTGTTATTGTCTAGCTGCGTACCACATTTCGTTAAAATTCATTTACCCGTTTTATATTAGCTTTGTAACTGATTAATTTTGGATTGCCTAAGAAACCCTGTAGATTTTCCGGGATAATAATCGCTCTTGTATTAAAACATGTTGTGTGCTCCCTCTATACCAGATTTCATTCATATTTGTTCAGTTTGTTGGATGTAATTGATGTTTTTTTCACCAATTTTGGGACCTTATCTGACCCCTTAGATAAGGAAAAATCAGAAAAATAGCAATAAACATATTTTTTATTTTTTTTGATAGGTATGTCTACAAAGTTTCAAGTCAATCGGCACACGGAATAAAAATGATACACAAACGAAAAGGGCCCGTTTTACCCCGTTAGCGGTAGATTTTTAAACATTTTTGACTTTAACGCTTCGTTACGCTATACAGTGTATCTTTCTTCCAAATTATAAGTTTGTATCTGTAGCATTTTAGGCTGTAGCCTAAACTCATTAATTTTGGCTATCCCTAATGTAGCCTATAGATTTTCCGGGATAATTATAGTTCCTGTACTAAAACATGTCGTGTGCTTCCTCCGTACCAGATTTCATCCATAACAGTTCAGCTCGTTGGATGTAATCGATGCTTTTTTCACCAACTTTGGACCTTATTTGACCCCTTAGATGAGGAAAATTCGGAAAAAAAGGAAAAAACGTGACTTTTATTTTGTTAGAAAAGCATGTATACAAAGTTTCAAGTCAATCGGTACAGGGAATAAAAAGTTACATACAAACGAAAAGGGCCCGTTTTACCCCGTTAAAGGTCGATTTTTCCAAATTTTCGTCCTTAGTGCTCCATTACGTCGTTCAATGTACCTATATTCCAAATTTCAACGTTATATCTTCAGCGGTTTGGGCTGTAGGCTGTCTGTCAGTCAGTCACTCAGGGAAGCCTTTTATATAATAGACTAGCTTAAAACCCGCGGCTTCGCCCGCGTTGTCTTAGTACTTAGGGACTTACTTAAAATTAAAATAGCCCGCGGTTTTATCTACGTTGTCTTTGTACTTGCTTTTAATAATATCTAATAGTCCGCGATTTGGCCCGCGTTGTCTTAATACTTGCTTAAAATTACTTGCAAGGATAATGCCCACGGTTTGGCCAAAATTGTAACAGTATTTGTCAATAATGATAATAGGTCACGGTTTGGCCTGCGTATTATTAGTACTTGCTTAAGATGGTTATTTATAGCACGCAGCATGGACTGCGATGTCTTAATACTTGCTTAAAATTATAAAAGCTTGCCGTTTGCCTGCATTGTCGTATTACTTACAATGATAATAGCCCATGGTCTGGCCCGTGTTGTCTTAGCACTTGCTCAAAATGATAATAGCCCGCGGTTTGGTCCGTGTAATTAGGTACTTAAAATGATAATTACCCACAGTTTGGCCCACGTTGTTTTAATGCTTACTTGATTAAAATAACAGCCCGCGGTTCAACCATTATCTAATAGTTCACGGGCTGGCTCGCGTTGTCTTAATAAATCCTTAAAATTATAATAGCGTGCCGTTAGCTTGCGTTGTTGTATTAGGTACTTGCAATGATAATAGCCCACGGTCGGGCCCGCGTTATTTTCGTAATTGCTTAAAACGATAAAAACCCACAGTATGGCCCGCGTTTTCTTGGCACTTACTTAAAATAATAGTAGCTCGTGGTTAAACCCGCATTAGACTCGATTATGAAGGCGCCATCGTAATTATAATAGCTAATTAGCATAATTATTTCTGTTTCTTTTTCACTTTAAGCATTCAATAGAGAAGAACACTTTTTATGTTAAATAAATAAATAATAAATAAATATTGGGGGACATCTCACACACGGTCTCTGACCCCAAACTAAGCAAAGCTTGTGATATGGCTGCCAGAGACTGATATACTACATATACATATTTTAAATACAAACTTATACCTATAGATAGTACCTAAATAACACCCAGACACAGAGCAGACACCTATGTTCATCACAAAAATGCTTGCCCTGGTGGGAATCGAACCCACGCCTCTTTGATCCAGAAGTCAGGGTCACTAACCACTGAGCCACCGAGGCAGTCAATGTTGCTATTATATTTAACATGGCGTTTTATTAATTGAGCATATTATTGTATTACTTGCAAGGATAATGCCTACGGTTTAGCCTGAATTCTATCAGTATTTGCCTAAAATGATAATAGCCCACGGATTGGCCTGCATTGTCTCAGTATTTGGTTATTTAATTTACTTGTATCTAAAGCTTATTACGGAGTAAGTGAATTTTTGGATGATAAATTGCCGAATTTCTGAAATTAACTCAATGATAAATAAATATATTAAATAAATATTGGGGGACATCTCACACACTAAGCACTAAGGATGAAAACTAACTAAGCAAAACTAAGCAAAGCTTGTGATTTGGCTGGCAGAGACTGATATACTACATATACATGTACCTGTACCTGTAGGTTGACTGGCTGATAATGCTATTTAGCGTTAAGTCCTCCTTTTGTACAAATGGTGTGCAAGAAAGTGTTAAATAAATAAATTAATAAAAATACATCAATAACACCTAGACACAGCAAACACATATGATCATCACATAAATATTTGCCCTGGGTAGGAATCGAACCCCCGCCTCTTTGACCCAGGAGTCACAAATCACTGATCCACCGAGGGAGCCAATAATAATAATTGTATGAGTAACTATGTAAGAAATTTCACACTACTGGCTTTTCATTGATGAAAAACATTGAGACAACCTGTTTAGGTATGTCCGTAGGGAAAAAATCAATGTCGTTTGTGGATTCAGCAACCCGCGCTCGGCCGGCGTGTTGGATTTGACCCAAACACCCTTCGCGGGTAGGCCTATGTTCAGTAGTGCAATATTAATTAAGGCCGGTACAGGTATTCGACATGTGTCATTAAGTCATTAGAAATTTAATTTTCCAGGCAAATTAAAAAATGGCACACAAGTAGGTACCTATATCTTATTTTAATTGAGAAACACATAGTGTATATCTAGACGTCACTCGTCAGGCATGTTTTAGGATGCTATTATACTCATAATTTGATTAACTTTTACAATGGTATCAACCCCAAAAACACGTGAATAAAATCAGCTGTTCAACACAAAAAGTTCATCGGCCCGCGACAAAATGTATGGAAAATGTAGGTAATTTTCGCTTGTCAGGGTTGATCCCATAGTAAAATACGTATATTAATCCGTATGTGCGCTAAGTTTAAGACTATTGGCTCACAAAATAAAAAAAATCGTACTATTAGGGACAACTATTGGGGACCCATTTTGCCCCATTTAAGGATAAATCATTATCTTAATCCTATTCTAGATACTACATTACTAAAAAAAAGCGCATTGAAGTTTTGGGTCATATTTGACCCCTAAGGAATTTTTTTAAGAAAAATTCAAAAAAACAGGTACAGCCATATTTTTTATTTAGTCTCAAAAGCATCAATACCAAGTTTCATATCAATCGGTACAGGGAATAAAAAGTTACATGCAAACAAAAAGAGCCCGTTTTACCCCGTAAGTTAGAGTTGGGTACGTTTTTCATCCTTAGTGCTTCATTATGTCGTATGATGTACGTATATTCCAAATTTCAAGTTTATATCCTCAGCGGTTTGGGTTGTAGCCTAAACTGATTAATTTTTGCTATCCCTAAGGAACCCTATAGATTTTCCTGGATACTATTAGTTCCTGTATTGAAACATACTGTGTGCTTCCTCCATACCACATTTCAACCATAACCGTTCAGCTGGTTGGATGTAATTGACACTTTTTTCATCAACTTTGGGACCTTATTTGACCCCTTAGATGAGGAAAATTCGGAAAAACGGGAAAAAACGTAACTTTTATTTTGTTTGGAAAGCATGTATACAAAGTTTCAAGTCATTCGGTACAGGGAATAAAAAGTTACATACAAACGAAAAGGGCCCGTTTTACCCCTTTAGAGATCGATTTTTCAAAATTTTCTTCCTTAGTGCTCCATTACGTCGTACAATGTACCTATGTTCCAAAATTCAAGTTTATATCTTAAGCTGTTTGGGCTGTAGGCTGTCTGTCAGTCAGTCACTCAGGGAAGCCTTTTATATAATAGATAGAATAGAATACGTATTCTATTATTTAGGTAGTATATACTACTACCTAAATACTACCTATATAATAGAATACGTATACGTATTCTATTATGGTTATGATGTATACTCACGGTAGTTTTAATGAAGTGACGACAAATACTTGATTACTAAGATGTGTAAAGCTATTTACCTTTTCTTGTTCCGTTATTACTTTTCCTATTCTACCTGTACTTTCCTTCATAACTTTCTTTCTTGTTTCTTCAAAGCTTTATCAAAAACGTTGTCCCATAAAACAAGGCTAATAAATTACATCTACCTCTCCAAACTTTCTCCCAACAAATTGCATGCATTAAGTCCTTTGTACACTGTCAATTTTAAATTTCCCGATTAGTTTAGCGGATATTGTCGAAGATTGATTGTGCGAAGCTCCGTGCTTCGTTTAAACCGCAACTTGAGAGCGAAGTCGATCAATCAAAATTATATTACCAATAAATCTACGGAACTCACGCTGTGTGAACACGCGCCTTTATATCTCACGATTTTGGCAAATATCTGTTTTATTATAATTTTGAGGTGTCTATGTGTGTGTGTTTGTATTTTTGTCTGTGGCATTGTAGCACCCGAACTGCTGAAACTGTTTTGATTTTGTTATTTTTTTAAAGGTTAACTAAGAAAAAAAATTACCTAGAAAAGTTCAATTGGCTCATATAGCCAATTGACTTGCCACTGACACATACTTCACAACAGGGGTTTTTAGGCAGTCAAAAATAATTTTGATCATGTTATATTTCAAACCAAAAAATAACCTTATAAACGAATTATTTGAATTTGAGCAACGATGCCACACATTAACATACGAATACACAGACGCAGGTATTTCTTTCAAAAAAGGGGGAAAATTTGCTGTCGCGCTAATTATGAGCCAATTTAGATAATATTAGGCAAAATCAGTTAAGAGCGAGTTAAGATATAGGTTTATGAACATTGAGTTAAAGACACGTGTCGCAAGGTCTACTTTTCGGAGAACTACATACTAATTATACTATCAAATAACTCCCCTCCTTGTTTCGTTCGAGCGCAACCAATCAAGCTTGGTGAGCGCTGCAAGTGTTCTGAAATCGTATCTACCGTACTGTACTGTATCAGCATTTTTAATAGTCCACTGCAGAACGTAGGCCTACCCACGAAGGGTGATTGGGCCATATCCACCACGCTGGCCCAGTGCGGGTTGGTGGATTCACATACGCCATCGAATTTCTTCTACGGACGCATGCAGGTTGCCTCACGATGTTTTCCTTCACCGAAAAGCCAGTGGTGCTAAATTTCGTACACAAATTCCAAAGATTTCATTGGTACGAGACAGGGATTTGAATCCACAACCTCGCGATTCATGAAACGACAGTCACAAAATCGTATCGGTTAGCCTAAATAGCAGATAAACTTTCAACATACACTGATTGCTTCATAATAATTTATAGAGCGTAATCCGGGGCCCATCGAGCTGCTATATTACTCATCGCGATCCGATAAACCTTATTACGACTCCTGTATCGCATTCGATGGCTTCATTTGGATTAAAAGTTGAGTTTTATTATTACGAGGGAGACAATTGTTATTGGCTATCTCTTTTGCTTGTTGGCGCAATAAGCCAGACCATGAAAGATAGATTGAAAATAACAATTGATTGCAGCTTTTTACAGTTTTCTGTGGTTAAACATTATGATTTCAAAAGTGTGTAAAAGTTTGTTAGGACTGAAACATTTTTTACTTAAACGTTCACTTTTGCGTGTGGCTCCATACATTTTGGTTAGTCCTTCCTCGTTACCAGGGGCTCTGTACAAAAATGTTCAAAGCTATACGGAAACACTGTAGTTTTAATTTACGCGTAAACCTCGACTAGCTCCTCTGATGGCCGATGGCACGTATCGGCAAGCGCAGCCTAGGACGTCCAACAAGGTAGTGGTAGTGGTCCACCTTGTCTTAGCTGCGCTTGCCGGTACGTAATCTCCACTCGAGAACTTGTCGATCCCATCGGTCATCAGACCTCCGTGAAACGTGGCTTGCTCACTGCAATTGCAACTTGTCAATCCGCTAGACGACCTCATTGACAACCTCTTGGACCTGAATGACCTCATTAAGACCACAGGATTGCGATGGATGCAAGCTGCTTCAAACTGGTCTGTCCGGCAGTGGACGTTCTATGGCTGAAACAATGACAACGATATTCTAAAAAAGAACAGCTTTAAACTACAAATTTTCTTTCAATTTAATAAACTTATTACCAGATCTCGAAAAAGCTGACATTTAATTTGATCCAGTCTTTCCAGCTTGTCAGCAGAGAACAGGTTGAATCAACACATGTGTTTCACATATTGTGTTCTCGCCGGCGTTATTGCGACTCACTCCGAGGATAGGATGAAATACTTTAGTATTTTTCACTGAAACTAGCTAAGATTCGAGTCAAAATTTACTGTTATATGTTGTCGCAAATAAGATAAGACATTGAGTTTATTTTTACTTAATTGTATGTATGTTTTGTGAGTTCGGTTGAAGGATGGTCTATAATGTTGTAGTTGATAAAAATTATGAATCCTTTTTGAGAAAATTGAATCAAGTTGGTAACGTAGCAATTTAATTTCGGTTGCGCGTCACTAAATCAATGGTGCTGCAATAGTACATTGTTCACCGAGAGGAGAAAGTGACCGATTACCGTCGAGGGTGTAGTTTGAAGCCCGAGCCGTAGGCGAGGCTTTAAAACACCCGAGATCGGGAATCGCACTTTCACTCGAGTGATACATAGTGCTTTATACTACACCTACGAGGAAAATAAAAAACTAAATCTTTACTAATTGAAATTTATATTGAAATTGTTGCAGTTAGTGACCTCAAACAACACACAAATTGAAAATGGCGCCAATGGCGTCTGCAATTTTCACATGTTCTTTTTTCAAATTGTTTGACACCATCCAACACACAGCTAGTGGCCAGTGTCATTTTGCGAACTTGGAGATAAAAACTCACTGTAAAAACTTTTTGGCTTTTGATATTTAGGTTACCAGCGCATAGTCTTACCCAAAATTAAAAAAGAAAAACCACGTAAGAAATGGATTTTCATACACTTTTCTCTCCCGCTCAGATGCGTTTTCTCGCCGCATATTTGTTCGATATGCAATGACGTACTTTCTACCGTAAATTTGATAAAGTATCAAGGTACTTTCCGAGCAGGTGTAGTATAAAAACAATTATTACATGCTTTTATATAGTTTCACCAGTCCCGTTGTCTATCTGTCGCTTTGTAATAAAATCTTGCAAGTTAAATACGACCCACTTCCTGGTTTCCGATTGAGCTGAAATTTTGCATACATGTGTAACAATGCAATATTATCATGACATGGTGTTGATCTGATGATAGAATAGGATAGATAGTGATGATGATCGAAGGTGGCCAAAGGAACTTTGCAATGAAACGACACAACCTCAATGGGCTCATTTGAATCGTCTTGATGAGTAGTTTGTCTTTCAACGCTAATGAGGGTCTGATGAAGGAGCTGGAAGGTGGTCCTAGGATCTCTGTAACGAAACTACGCAAACCCATCGAGTTTCGGCTCGTTTGATTCGTCTGGGCGAGTACTTGTTCAGTAAAAGCTTGTTTAAAAAAAGTTTTTTTTTTTAAATTATTCATTTTTCTGAGTTGGAACAAAAGTACTGGATCAATGTTAAACAATATTTTACGGGAACATTTCGCATATTTTTGTAGCATAAAAATTAATTCAGTAAATAAACAGCAGATAATTTGTGTTACATCGCGAAAAAATTTAAAAGAAATATAGCCGATCTGAGAATGTTTTCATTTCTGTAAGACGGTTAAAAATATGGAAAATCTTTCTAGTGAGAATGGAGAATCTTTCTCGTCACCAACCTAGTTAGGTGGAATAGCCGTGGTGGTGTGGTAGTAACATCGGACTTGCAATCTTAAGGTCGTGGGTTCAAATTCCGATCCCGTACCAATGAGTTTCCTTGGAACTTATGTACGGAATTTCACACCATTGACTTTTCGGTGAAGAAAAACATCGTGAGGCAACCTGCATACGTCCGTAGAAGAAATTCGATGGCGTATGTGAATCCATCAACCCTCGCTGGGCCAGCTTGGTGGATACGGCTCAATCACCCTTCGTGGGTAGGTAGGCCTACGTCCTGCAGTGGACCATTAAAAAGGCAGGTACAGTTAAGTAGAATAATAAATTTAACGTAAGCTTCGAGAAACTATATTAACATATCTCATAGTGACAATGAAACAGTGAGGGTTGCAATCATTTAGATAGTCGAGTGAACTAGTGAGAATAGATGGAATATACGGATGGATAGAACATATTCTTCAGCTTTGCAAATAGACGCTTTGTATTAAAATTCAGTAGAATATTATTATTTTATACTACGGGACTAATCGCGCACTAAAATTACGAGATAAATAGGTCACGGGTCTACCCGTGACCACGGTCGATGCAACTAGGCCGAAACGTCGGGATGAGGAGGTACGAGTATTTATTTATCTCGTAATTTTAGTGCGCGATTAGTCCCGAAGTATAAAATAATAATGTGTTCAAATCGCGAAAGTTTAAAAATAACATTCAGTAGAATATTCTTGACCGCATGTCAGCCGAACACATTAGTGGAACAACATTGGAACACGCTGCTTCAGTGCTGAGACAGAGCGCAAGTTTCTTGGCGTCTCTTCAAAATATGTCAACTAGAAGGCCGCGATTCATGCAAATGCCGAGCTGACGACTTGAAAACTGCTTTTAATTCGAATAAACTTACTTCTCATTTTTCTTGTTTTGCGGCAAAACTGCGAGATTGGCTGAGAGCCCGCTCTCAGAGCTGGGCTGTTTTACATTTCCATGTAAGTAAATTTAAAAGCATTTGGGATGTTATTTAACAGATACCAATAACTACTAACTATAGGTAGATAGTAATTACTTATTTATAAGCATATTCATAACGATGGTTTAACAACTTTACTGGTTGGTTAAGTGTCTTTTTTACTAAAACCTAAAAAAGTTTCTAGGCTAGAATGTTCTAAAACTGTAAATACAATAAAGTTTCCATATTTTACTTTTTATTTTTATAACACAGCATTAATTACTTATTGTGGTTCCGAATACAGAGAAGACAAGAGTTAAAATAACCTTGTTTCTTCTGTTCTAGACTTTATTTCCATTTTATATTATATTAGAAGGGAGGACGTTAAAAGCAAATAAATATTAAAGAAATACTTCATTTGTCTACATACCGAATTATTTAATAATCTGCCAGTTATTTCACACAAAGCAGAGAGAATTAAAACGTAGATATTTCGAAACACATAAATATGTTTGTCCATTTCATACACACGACAGCTCAAACTCTTTGTCTCTTTTCCTCGTCACAATGTAAAATTCTAATCTTCTTGTTAAGCCTTCCAACGTTTTGGCCACTTTTACTGAATTTAAAGTAGGCTAAATAAATTTACTGGGCGCCGTATGGAGGGAAATTATGTTAGAGCGGAGCCTAGTTAGTGTGAGGTTTTGTTTGGATAAATTGGACTGTTTTCAGTGTAAGGCTTGCAAAGTACAGAAAATATGTTAGAAGAAAAATGATTTGGTACACATAAACAAACCATAATGTAACTTTACAGAGATCTATTAAACTGGGTGAAACCTGTATCTCGGGCACCCTGCGACCAGTTGCCCTGGAGTTCAGTTTGTCAACCAACGCCCAAAAAGGAGGAGGTAGAACCTCCTGTTCGTCCGTATGTATTTTTTTGTGTATGTTCATCGATAATTTCGCCAATTGTGAACCGAAATAAAAAAATCTTTTTTAGTTCGAAAAGGTAGATAAATACTCTTGTGGTAGTCTCATTTAAATTTTACAGAAATCGGCTGAGCTGTGTATGAAATATCAACAGTCAAATTCGAGCGAAATTTTCAAATTTTGTTCACGATGGAAGGCGGTTTTGTCATTTTTTGCGAAAAAATTTTATTGTTACAATTTAATTTAAAAATAAACGCAAACTAGTAAATTAATTGAACAATTATTATGCCTACTGCAGTAAATGCGTCACATCAAACGCGACATAATTCCAACCCCACCCGTCCTAATCCCATCAGAACGTGATGTTTTTCCCGAACATGTACAACCGCTTGTAATCCATCGATAACTGGAATACAAACCAACCAGCCCCATTTATAAGCGAGTACATACGTATTGTTTCACAATGTACGCCAGTAGCCGTCGCTGTCACTCGTGTTAATTAAACGTTCTGTGTGTGGAGCGAGCGAAACTGGATGCGTCTGTTTTAATCGTCGTTTTAGCCATAGGTATTCCAATGCTGGACATAAGTCTCTCCCAGTGGATCATTTGTATAAGAAGCTTTCAAAAAGCTGTAAATTTCAACTTAAAAAACTGTGAGTCTACAGTTTTTCTCTTTTTGTATTATAAATTAGCAGTAATCAATAAAGAAACATATCCATTTCATCACAAAATCGCAATCCTAGTGGTCTTCCAGTGGAACTTGTGCTCGGTTGTACTTGCGAGTGCACAGGAAATGAAGTAGATGACGATAAAAATGTAGTTTTGGAAGTCTAAATTAAAAACTGGGAAGATACCGAAAAATCTATAGACTTGAATGCGCTGTCCTTTCCTATGGACTAGTTAGCAGCTCGCATCTAGCGCAATTCTGTGGTCTTGATTAGGTCGTCTGTACTTGTGAGTGGACGTTCTACGCTGCGCTTGCCGGTACATGGTTTCCACTAGAGAACTGTTTGACTCTATTGATTAACTATCCTCCGTGCTATCCTCTGTCCACTGCTAGAACTGTACGGCTTTAGAACTTCTAAGGTAGCAAAAGCCTGTATAAGATCTCTTCCAACCAGTTTTATTAAATATTCATTATCAGCCATAGGATGTTCCTCTATTGATTTTCAGTAAGATCGGTTGGAAGCGGTTTGCATCCAGCGTGATAGATCATCAGTTTACTTTGTAGGTGAAAGTCCTACGTTACGCTTTCCCTCGCAATAGCACATTGGCCAACTTTATCTAGCACTTATAATATGACTAGCGGACCCGGCGAACTTCGTACCGCGAATGTTAATGAATGTAGGTAGCTAACCTTACGGAGATACTTACATTAAGATATTTTAAGTTTAATGGCTGTCATCTAATATGTAGATCTCATTGAGCTATCTCACTTTTGTGAAGATAGCATTGATCAAAAGTTGACATTTGCGGAGATAAACCACTTTTAAGTTCAACAGCTGTCATCCAAAATGTAGATCTGGTTTAGCTATCTCACTCTCGCGAAGATATCATTGATCAAAAGTTGACAGTTACGGAGATAAACTACT
Source organism: Hypomecis punctinalis (assembly GCA_949316475.1). Lineage (NCBI taxonomy): Eukaryota > Metazoa > Arthropoda > Insecta > Lepidoptera > Geometridae > Hypomecis > Hypomecis punctinalis. Next base: position 2,291,290 of record OX438802.1, read on the forward strand.
TTTAAGTTTGACAGCTGTCATACAAAATGTAGATCTGATTGAGCTATCTCACTTTCGTAAAGATAACATTGATCAAAAGTTGACAGTTACGGAGATAAACTACTTTTAAGTTCGACAGCTGTCATACAAAATGTAGATCTGGTTGAGCTATCTCACTTTTGGCATGACAGTAATGGTCTAAAATCGGCAGATAAGAAGATAAACCACTTTTAAGTTCGACAGCTGTCACACAAAATGTAGATCTGGTTGAGCTACTTCACTTTTGTAAAGACAGTAATGGTCTAAAATCGGTAGATACGAAGTAAGTAATAGTAAGTGCGCCACAAAATATTAGCCCCAATTCAACGTACACAAATATTGTAGCAAACAATCATTTCAAACCCAAGAAACAGTCAATCTTAACTAATTTGTTTCGTAATGGTTACTATCCGCAGCTTTCTTTGTCCCACTGCTGGGTATAGGCCTCTCTCTTTCTGTACCATCTGCCTCGGCTATTTGCCGGTCGTAAGCAGGCTCAACCGGCGGTATTGATGATATCGTCGAGATAGTCGACCCATCTTGCTGCCGCGCCGCACATAGCTGAGCGCTCTCACCTATTAAAGTACCCTAGTTGACCGGCTCGGTCACCACCGTCATTCTTGCTCAAGAGGCGCTGGTCGAATTGGTTGCTACGCCAGTGTAAACGATGTCATATGCAGGGCTTTTGCGACCGCCAATGTAGCAGCCGTACTCGAACCGAATGGGTTTGCGCTTGGTGATGGCAAAAGGCCTGACGGTATGAAGCTGGCCCCATTGAAGTGTAGACGACCCTTAGTATGAGACACGACTTGCGTCGATACTTTGGTGCCGTCACGTCTTTCTGAGACTCAGAGTAGGGCTGAAGCGTTGGCCGATTCGGAGCAGCACAAACGGCGCAAATATGCTAACCTCGGCAGTGGTTACATATTTGAGCCGGTTGAAATTGATATTATGCCAGTGGTGGCCGGTTTTCTTGTCAAAAGTATTTCTGAGCTTCTAGTGTACCCGGTTTGGTGTTACCAAAATGCTGATGTTTATTTGGCTCAACGTATACGCTTTGCCAATCAGCGTGGCAATGCTGCCAGCATGCTGGGCACGCTGCTATCTGGCAGTGGGCTTGAGCATTTGGATTATTTTTAGATCTTCAAGGGCCTGTGGATGATCCAATTGCTTGTTATGTAGTAGTAGTTTATTTAGTTTTACATTATAAGTCTTGTATTTAGTGGTAGTTAATAAAGGCACTTGCGCTATAAAAAAAAGTCATGTACCGTACAACCCGCCCGCGGGTTCCCGCCTTGTCGTGGCGGGGGAATTTTGGTAGCCGAGGCTAATGGGCGGCGCGGGAATCCCAGGTACAGCTGCTTCTCTGGGTTTCTTCTGAGACAGCTGAGAAGGCAGCGCTTGAGGTCTCACAATTTTTTGGGTCTTTTCTCCCTGGGCAGCTTAGAAGTTTGCACTCGTGGTTGGGCCGCTTAGCTGGGCTTTTTAACCAAAGCAGGTGAGAGGCTGGCCGGTAAGTTGCGTACCTCATGAGGAGTGCCGCAACTGAGGCGGGCTGCACTTTTATCACTGTTCAATCCTAACCAAACCAACAGAAATGTATGTTCGTGTCAAGGTCACAGTTCACAGTCAAGGTTAATAACCTTAGAGTCAAAATACTTATACTCATGCCATACTACTCCTCAAAATCAAGTCTATCCGTTTCTTCGTATATTAGTATGGATTCTGTACCATAAAGGTAGAATAAAGAAACATGTTTAACCTCTAACGGTGGTATATTTAAAAATATTTTTAATGTCAAAATGACAAAATGACGGCCCAGTATTAAACGTCATTGTAATATGTAGCATGGCATAGGGAAAAAACATTTTCTCTAATTTTAATGTCAGTTAGTAGTAATGTAGGTTAGTTGTCATTGTCAATCTATACTATATTTCCTCTTCGAGGAGCTATAATGGTGCATAGACAATTTGTCACTTTGCTATGCTAAGCGTGACATTTATAAAAGTCTGCAGTCAATAAATGTCATCTGTCATCTTATTACGTTTCGTCAATCCTTATTAGGCCCAATTATGAACGCGCCATCTTAAATTTAATTTGAATATAAAATGTGTTCTCACTATCGAATGCCTAAAGTGAAAAGAAACAGAAATATTCTAATTAGCTGTTATAATTACGATGGTGCCTTGAAATTGGGCCGATTAGCGTCGTTGTGATAGGTGACAGTTTCGCTAACGATTTTTAAGGGAATAGATGATATGAAAAATATAATATGAATAACTATTAAAAAAATAAAAATAAAGGAACGGGATAAAAAGTATCCTATGTCCTTCTCCTGGCTCTAAACTACCTCCCTGCCAATTTTTAGCTAAATCGGTTCAGCCGATCTTGAGTTATAAGTGGAGTAACTAACACGACTTTCTTTTATATATATAGATGATTGCTTAATATATGAGCAAAAACTTTAATTACGAAATAGACATGGAAATCTAAAAGTTTTGGATTTAGCTGTGTAATTTGAACTTTTAATTTTTTAGGGTTCCGAACCTCAAACGGAAAAAACGGAACCCTTATAGGATCATTTTGTTGTCCGTCTGTCCGTCTGTCCGTCTGTCCGTCTGTGTGTATGCCAAGACTCTTTATCTCGGGAACGCGTAAAGATATCGAGTTGAAATTTATACTATATACGTAAACCTATGAATTCTTGCAGTTGTGTAAAAGAAAAGCTTCTCAGTTGCTGTATAAAAAGTTAGAGCCGTTTATGTCGTAAAAAACCGCATATTTTGCACTCACAAAAATCAAAACCTACAGGGTACTTCCCGTTGACATAGAACAATGAAATTTGGCGAGAAGCATTGTCTCAGAGTACACATATAGGAATAAATCTGAAAACTGTACATACATTTTTATTTACATCACAAAAAATAGGGCCTCAAAATTCACAAAAAATTGGTTCAAAATTCTGTCTAAACAAAAATATGTAAATGTATAATTGTATAAATATAAAAAACATCAAATTTAATAGCAATCAAATCAAATAAGTTATAAAAACAATTCTTAAATCAACAGTTTAAATCTCAGTATTTACTCATATCGAAACTAGATGGCGTTGGCGTCAAGTTAGCCCGCGGTATTAACTTTCTCCGTCGATGTACGAGGTGTTCCGGAGATGTTGTTATATCGCAGACATACAAATCCATTTCCTGATTCGAATAAATTCAAAGTGAGTGAAGTATCATTATAAAGAACTTAATATGGCCATGCTAATACAAGTTTATAATTACGTCAACAACGTGTTTATACGGAACCCTCGATGTGCGAGCCTGACTCGCACTTGTCCGGTTTTTTTTTAATTCTTGTTTTATTTTTAATTACACACAAAGCTACCGGTACTATAGTCATAAGTTGAAACCACGAAACCACGCTCATATGATATTTAAAGCATTGATATCATAGTGTTACTATCATGCAACGTAGCAGTTAGCCTGTGGAGTTTGACTTCTTTGATGGATCAAAACAGTATTGCAGGAAAATCATCTAACTACGATCGAAACTTCGCAATACCGCGTTCTTTGATATTCAATTCCAACAGAAGGACCACAATCGGAAGTGAAATATTCAAGGAACTTTTAACGAGACAAGCTATCTTCAATCAACGGACTCCAACTGATTTGAATTTGAAAGCAAAATGTCTTGTTTCTGTTTTAATTCGTCGTTAAATATTCCAAGTTATTTGATTACTGTTTCATTTGTGCGGCGAGTGCGCTTTTACTTGGAAATTTTGAGGCGGATATTATGAGATGATTATTAGAAAGTTAAGAATATAATATTTATGGTAATATCCATTTACATTGCTTCTTGTGCACGCCTACTCTATTTTGTTTTAATCGGCGTGTCCAAGTGCCTATAGAAATAAATGTTTATGATTATGACTGATGTTTTTGAAAGATACAACACAAAGAGAGTATCATATTATTTATCCTTAGCCGGTAATGTTATAGTCGAAAAGTTCTCGAGTGGAGACCGCATACCGGCAAGCGCAGCGTAGGACGTCCACCCATAAGGTGGACGGATGACCTCATTAAGATCGCAGGATCGCGCTGGATACAAGCCGCTTCCAACCGGTCCTATTGGAGATCGATAGAGGAGGCCAATGACCAGCAGTGGACGTCCTTTGGCTGATGGATGGACGGATGGATAGATGGTAATGTTATAAATACGATAGTATGTTTGATTATTTGGTACGTTTTGGTCTGTCTTTTATTACAATATGCTCGTAAAACCCCTAGTTTTGGAGACTAGTTGTCGCGGAGTTTCTATCATACATTTAAATGGAAAATCGCACACTACAATACAGTTAGATGTACATATGTACAATATTTTGCGGCGACATGTCTCCCAGACTAGATTCGCGTATGAGTATCGTAACGACAGATGGACATTTACGCAGCAACAATTCGACTTGATTTTTTTGCACGAATACAGGAAAGGTAGGACTTTTGTGGGTAGGCCTAAGTCCTGCAGTGGACTATTAAAAAGGCTGGTACAGTACAGTACAGGAAAGGCTAGGACACATATATGCTATTTTTATGCTGGTAAAGCCGCGGGTAAAAATTGTTTTGTGAAGTGGAGAAATAGTTAATGATTGCAATGCTCGATTAATAATACAATCATTTCCAGATAATAAACTGACTCTTCCATGGCCTCTACATCTTTCCACGCTGCATTCAGTTTCCAAGTGTGCGTGCGCGCTACATATCCCGACGATGCGTGTCTACGCGTGTGTGCAGTTTTTCCATAATTGGTTTTCGATTTAAAGGTGGCTGTTGTACATAAATGAGATTCAGGAGTTCACTTGTACTCGTACTTGTGCGTGGTGGTATGTTTTGAATTTGTAAATTATGAGTTGTGTTGATTTGCGTCGAGCGAGAACTTATTATAATAAGTATTCGCTCGTATAATTACAAGAGTTTATCATTAACGTTTACCACAAACGAACGTTTATACACAGAATGATAGGGAAAGAGAGATAGAGTGAGGAAAAGAAAGCGATTAAGAAGTAGGTACAAATATTTTTTGATTACACCATAGTTACATCGTTGATGTACTTACTCTTGTTATGAACTACTATTAACTCTTAAATGGAAACTAATGTCATTTTTGTACATTTTATTTTGTGCGACGGAAAATCATTCTTGCTTTAGTATAGTTTTGACATATAAATACGATTGTGTATGTGAATCCACCAACTTACACTGTACCATCGTGATGGATATAGCCCAATCATCATTCATCGCTAGGCCTACGTCCTGCAGTGGACTATTAGAAAAGCTGGTACAGTACACTACAGTATGGCAGTACAGTACAGTAATGTGACGTTACCAAGACAAGTGAAAGGATTAATTCATTTTTGATCTATGTATTTTATTTATTTATTTATTTATTTTTGGTAAACAAACAGCTTTGTTTAAAAAAAGTTAGTTCGCTAGTATGACATAAATAAGCCTATTGATGTTTACACTAATAGTACATAATAAAATAAAAAATACATTTGTAACAATAATAAGTATTAGAAATTAATTTTGTGGGAGCTATACCAATGTAGATAGTTGAAAGGGAAGAAACAAATATAAATGTTAAGAATTTGGAGATTGAAGTTAGTCATCACAGAAAAAAGTTGAGTATATTAAGTTTTTGAATGCATTTTGTCTTGCAGTAAATAAGTCTACATCTTTAGAATAACTATAATTGAAAGTGTTACATACTCTGATGAAGTAGGAATTTTGTTTGTAATTGGTCACACACGAATCAGCATGGAGCATGAGATGGTTTCGTCTTGAAATGCGAGTAGGTATCTGAAGTTTTATTTTAGACAGAAGATCGCTACAATCAATCTTATTCAGTACTATGTTGTGGAGGTAAGTTAAATCAGCCACCTCACGTCTACATGACAGGGGAAGTAAATGATGGTGCTTACAACTTTCATAATAGTCTTTAATTTTTACTCTGTGCCTGAAATTAATGAAACGCAGAAACTTCTTCTGTAATTTCTCTATACTATCGATATAGAGCTCATAACGCGGATTCCAAATCTGTGAGGCATATTCTAATTGGCTTCGTACCAACGAACAGTAAAGAATCTTAAGCGATTTTAGAGTTTTGAAGTTTTTGGTTATGCGAAATATGAATCCTAAGGTCTTCATAGCTTTCGCAGTTATGCTCTCAACATGTTTGTCAAACAGGAGTTTTGAGTCCAGTATAACGCCGAGATCTCTGACATGATCAGTACGTTGCAGCGACTGCTGGTTTAGTTTGTAATTATAATGCAGAGCATGTCGAGATCTGGTAAATGTGATACAGTAGCATTTACTAATGTTTAAATCAAGTCTGTTGAGTAGGCAATATTTGTGCAATCGGTAAAGGTCCTGCTGAAGAAGTTCGCAGTCTAGCGGTGAGTTAATTTTCTTATATATTTTCATATCGTCAGCAAATAATAAGAACTTGGAATTTTGGAAGCACTGATTTATATCATTGATAAATAGTACAAATAGCAATGGTCCTAAAATGGAACCCTGCGGGACACCCGATGGTATAATGGAGAAGGGCGATTGTGAAGAAAACCCATTTAGAACCACAGTTTGACAGCGGCTCCCCACGTACGAAACGAACCACCGATGGAGATCGCCGCGAATCCCTGCCTTTAGTATTTTGTCCATTAAGATCACGTGATCAATTCTGTCGAATGCTTTACTATAATCTGTGTATATAGCATCAAATTGGCCACCAGACTCCATCCCACCGAAGAGATCATCCGTGAACGATAGGAGATTGCTTACAGTTGACCTACCCCGAAGGAACCCATGTTGCTGCGGCAAGAATGTGTGTTTGAGAGCAGCATATATCTGGTTATGAATAATCTTTTCGATGACTTTTGCTAACACACAGAGTTTAGAAATAGGCCTGTAATTTGCAACGTCGCGCTTAGGACCTTTTTTATGGATGGGAGTAACTATAGCGGATTTCCAAATTTTTGGCATGACGCCTTCAGCAATAGAGCGCCTGAATAATAGACAGGTAGGATAGGACAGGCTAGCAGCACACTTCGATATCAAAACTGGGTGCAGGTCATCCGGCCCTGCAGACTTATTACAATCAAGAGATTTTAGTATTTTACAAATTTCATTTTCGTTAAATTCTACTGTACGAATCTCTGTACATGAGTACGACAGAAAAGGAGCATCAGTTGTGATTGAAATTGATGAGGCAGATGAAGGCAAGAAGGTGGAGTTAAAAAACTCTGCAAAGGCATTACATATTTCCTCACCCGAAGTAAGCTCACTATCATTATAGTTCATGGATGAAGGGTATGAGTTATGTTGCTTATTTGCTTGTACGTAAGACCAGAAAGCTTTGGGGTTCTTTTTAATGGAGTTTTCAGTAATCATTATGTAATTGTTGTAACATTCGATCTCCATTTGTTTAGCTCTCTTGCGTAGAACGCTAAAAGCAACATTATCAATTTTGTTATTATATGTTCTGAACTTTCTATGTAATTTGTTTTTTTCTCTAAGTACTTTTATCAACGCGGGAGAATACCAGACGGGAAAATGGCTTGAACGCACTCGTTTAGAAGGTATAAACTTATCTCTCAAACTAAGAAGAATCTTATTGAACGCATCGACCGCTTCGTCTACTGACCCACATGACAATAAAGACTTCCAATCGCAGCCGTCGAGTTCCTCACATATGGCCGAGTAATCCCCTTTTGAGTATTGAAATTTCAGCCTAGAACTAGGTTTAAGCGGAGGTAAAACGATGAAGTTCGGTTGAAAGATTAGAGCCGGGTGGTAAGAGTCCTCATCTACCAAAGGCTCGGTGCAATGAGAGAGTAGGATATCTCCATTAGAGAGAACTAAGTCAAGTAGTCCGCCGAGATGATTTTTAATACTATTAAACTGATTTAAGTCACACACATTCATTAGGTCTCTTACCACGCTGTGATTAGGATTGGAGCCAGAGAAAGACGGAGTAAGATACGAGTTCAACCCAGACGGGGACCACGATATGTCGCTTGAATTAAAATCCCCGGCTATAATTATTCGATCGGACGGGTTATCAGTACATACTTCCTGAACTTTATCTGCAAAATTGGACAATTGTGAAGAAAAAGAGAAAAAGACAGTCCATTATTCTGTTGACATAAGTAAATACAGCCTATGTGAACGGTGACAGGAGGGATACCGCCATTCGCATCAAACCTGATAGACACCCAGATGTCCTCGGCTGTGGAATGCCAGGCTGGGCGCGCGCGCGCCGCAAGGTCACGGCGCACCCCGACGAGAACTCCACCGCCGCGGGATTGTGCAACCCTCGCATAATCTCTATCGCGGCGCCACACTGTGTACCTATCACTGAACAATTCCTCATTTTTTATGCCATCCAGCAACCATGTCTCAGTCAAAACTATTACGTCATAATTGTATAATTGAACACTTCTCTTAAACTGTGCCGTCTTCGTCCGCAAACCCCTAACGTTCTGGTAGTAAATATCAACAATCATGTATCACGGCCCGGCCAAAAAAGTTTGACCGGATCGCGACATAAATGCCAACAAATACCATCAACTTATTAAGTTTCGTTAGGCGCCTGCGAATCGAAGACAGCACAGTGAAGACAAGTGTAACTACTCTAAACATTTGCTCAATAAGATATAGATATACACAACGTACGAGTAACAGAGCATTTATTAGACTAGGCGCGCTGGTTGTGTGCTGGATCGTGTAATAGGTAGTTGGGCAAATATGAATGAGTAATAAAATGAATTGTTTTAATTCATGTGACGGTGAAACTAAATATGGAAGTACCCGCAGTAGTAGACGATTATTACATGTTATTTCTGAGTAAATATTATGACTTACCCTAGTAGTTAGTTTAGATAGATACAAATGTGTGTGACCGATTACGCAAACACTGAATGCAAATACCAGTGATTCAGACTTGTTTCTTAGTAAAATATTATTTAATAGAAATATCATTTGTATGTGTGAAATAATTAAAATGCCATTATAGTGAATGGAAAACAACAATCTCCTAATCAGAATGAGTATGTTTAGTATAATAGGAAAAATAGAAAATAGATAATTTTGAGATGATATTATTATTAATAGAATAGACCTACATTGGTATAGCGTACAATACGTGATAAAAATTATGAGTCACTTGATTTTCAAAAGATCTTCTTCACGGGTAATTGCAATTATTGGTGAGCTGTCGTTTTTCCTCGATAGAATTTTACAGTTTTGGACCCATACGTGTCTGTGATTGTTTTCCAGAGCTATTTTTTTCGTTTTGGTGAGAAGCTGTTTGTTTTCTTTAGTGAGGTGGTCATTGATGTAAACTTTGTTCGAGCATCCTGAGAAACCAAGATCCTCAGCGGCCAGACCCGGCTTGCGAGCTCTTGCCGAGGCCACCATGTTTTCTTTTAGGTATCTGCCGATGAGTCCCACTACGATTGGTTTAGGCACCGCCGACGATCGAATTCTCGTAACGAAATCGATTTCGCTCTTTACAATGGGCTGACCGATGACTTCTCCAATCTTGCGTACCACCTCAATGAGATTTTCGTTCTTTATCTGCGGGATTCCCTTTATCTCGATGTTGTTCAGCCTCATCATCTGGTCTTTAGAGGCGAGTTCGCAACGTAGCTTTGTTATTTCAGCTTGCAAGAGAGGGTAGTCTGCAGGAAGCACAGGTTTTTCCTCCAAAACTTGAAGTCTTTTCTCCACCTCTAATATTTTTGTAGAGTTTTTATGCACTTCTTCTTTCATGGATGACAGGGACTCGTCAATGTTTCGCAAATTTTCTTTCAGGCTAGAGATTTCCTGCACAATTGAGGGTAATTGTTCCAACCTCACGTTAATTCCGCGAATGCCGCTGCGCAATTCCTGCAGGACAGTGTCCAGGGTAGCAGCCGAGGCCGCGGGCGCGCAGGGCCTCACTGTGGAGGGCGCATGCATCTGTCCGCCCTTGCAGTTGCCGCACAGAACGGCAGCTTGTCTAGCTGCGCCGAGCTTCCGAAAGTTTGATTCCGTTATGTTTGCACACGTAAAACAATAGGTTAAAATGCATTTCGAGCATTTCACTCCATCGGAGAAGTCTTTGTTACACACTGGGCATAAGAACATTTTAATAATATTTATGTTTATGTTGACGGGCCGCGTAATAGACGATAGTTTGGATGGTAGGATAAGCGGTAGGCGAGCGACGTGTTACCGACACAAGCGCGCGGCGCGAACTGATCTTAGAACAACGCGAACCTATTCGAAAGAAAAAAAAACATGTTTTTACTTCTGTGCGCAAGTGTCTTAATTTATTTGCAACAAAATAAACGACAGCTAATAAATCATAGCTACTAATGACTAGCAATAAAATATCTATAGTTGTTTCAGTTTTTAATAACATTTTGAAGTTCTGTAGAAACTACCTTAATAAAATCACCATTACAATACCTTTCTCCTCGGTTACAGCAAAGAACGGATTAAAAACTCGCATTTGCCCGCAAAGTGCGCTTTAACCCCAATCACTATAAATCAGTCTGGCAGAATTGACTTATACAAATGGACTTGAAATAAAAGCTCCAAAAACTCCAACTCCAAACTAAAACTCACACTATTTCTTTGTACGAATACCGAAAACTTGCGACGTTCAGAAATTTGTTGCCATTCGGCTCGCGAAGTCAAATGCTATTAAAAGTTTTAATGAGTTGAAGCATTCTTTCGGGCTAGTGTTCGAAGTGGTATTAATTAAAAAAGAGCCAGGATCGAGAGTCGGGAGCAGCTGCCATGATACGCGGCGTATGGACCGCCCGACTTCGTAAGTTTCGAGATGATACTCGTATGGGCCGCCTAAAGGTTTTTCTACACTAAAACATACATTGAGTTTAAGTAAAGCAAAGCTCAACTTGTTTTCAAAAGTCTTTCTGAGCATCTGATAGACGCGATGCGTGACCAAAATGCTGGCTCAACGTATAAGCGTTGCCATTGTATTTTATTATAGACAACAAAGGCACTTTTTCCCATTAAAAAAACATGTTATAGGTGGATAAGTAAAACACTGATGGCATGACCTTGTACCATACTTCGTTAATAGTTGTATTTCTAATGTAAAATTATTTTAATATTGTTAAACAATTTTGTTTGCTATTTTATTTTTATAACGGGAAAATAGTTTGAACAAGACAATATTTTCTCGCCATGTTATTCAGCTCAGTATTTAAAAGTCTTTATTTACCATAATTTTTGACAAAACATAAGTACAATACCAGTGTACATGAATCCTGGTAGTAGAAGAAATGTGATTATAGCCATGTTATTAAGATGTTGTCCAAAACATGTGGCGACTATACAAACAAAAATCAACACTAATATATCATTTTTTTATAATCATTTTTCGAAATGTACAAAGTGTGGAATTTCGGTATAATGTCTTCTTTGTTACCATTCAGCACATATTGAAAGAGTTGGAGCATTCTTTTGGGCTAGTGTATTTTTTTATTGATTTTTTACACTCCACAGACACCTGGGTTGGTTCGAGCTTTTTTTTATATTTCGAACAGGTTCGCGTTTGACTATACACTGCCTGATGTTGAGCAGATGTGCGGTCTAGAATGTAGCACGCTTACCTAGAAGATACCTATTTACTCGGGATTTGAAGATACCCACGTTGTACTTTAACGGGAAGACAGATCCAGGCAAAGCGTTCCACATTCTGGCTGTTCGTATGAGGAATGAGGATTCGAAACGAACCAAGCTCTAACGCGCGGAATGTCCACCATAAAAGGGTGGCGCTTTGGTCGCGTCTGTCTAGCCGTACGATAGAAGATACGATGGTACGTACGATGATGGTTCAAGCCAGTGTTCGAAATTGTATTTCAAAAATAGCTGGGTGTGAGAGTCAAGAGCAGCTGCCATGATACTCGGCATATGGGCCGGACTTCGTAAGTTTTGATTATGATATGTGTCGCCTAAAGGTTTTTCTACATTGGAAACTTGAGTTCTGCTGTTTTAACGTTTTAAGGATAAATAAAGAAATACGATGATGTAAACTGTGACATATATTTTTTTTTTCAAGTTGTGACAACTAATTTAATTTAATATTCATAGTAAATTGAATTAGTTGTCAAAAATAGTTCAATCGATACACAAGTATACACACACAAGTTGCCAAAATATATATCGTATTATGAAAGCCCCTGTGCCCATAGCAAAAATTGTTCAAAATTATCAGTATACATGTATATTGTATGTACATCCCTAAAAGCCCCAGTAGTTTTTAAAACAACACTCAAACCTTATGCTGTTTTGTTATGCCCAAATAAAAAATAATACACTCTTTTACAAAGCAACTGTGCTCAATTTTGAAGACAAATCACTAAAACATAGCTGTCTTTTTTTTGCGGTCTATTGGACAAGGAGAGCAACACTTTAAATTTTTATTTAGGGCTATCAAAAAGCCTTTGAAATCGCGCCTACTGTCCTACAAATTTATTTGTTTTATTGTATAGTCGACTTATAATTTTAAAAGATTTATCTTTTAGACTGTTTCTAGTCCGCTCGTGTGGTGGGAGCTTTAAGGTAGTGCTGCGCTTGCCAAAAACAAAGTTCGGGTAAAGTTTGATGGCGTGCAAAATGTCGTGTCGAAACACTGTATATTGACTGCTTTGGGTTTCTTTTCAATTGGCTCTATTTAGAAATATTGCAGATTTCACACTCAAGTTCAGGCTGAAATATACCCTCATTATTTTTGTAACAAATAAGATAAACTTATCCTTAGTGTTAAAAAATCATGCTTGAACTACTAATTTCATAGTCATCTAACAGCTATTTATGTCATTTTATTAACAGGTATAATTCATTTTTACAATTATAATATGTTGAATTCCTTAAAATTCTATTCTATTAACCACAACTAACTTCACTTATATAATAACTTCTATAAAATTGGTTCTCAAATGATGGAGATTTTCCTTTACGTACATCAATAATTATTTTTCGCAATAAATGGCAACACAGACTTCCACCGTGTACAGAATTCGAGTGTGTTGCACGAATCGATGTAACATCCATGTACATTTTTGTTGATTTATCAAAAACCGCTCAGCCGATTTCGATCAAAGTTTAATGGGACTATTTCGAATGTATACTCTTTCAAATTTTATCGGTACACAATTGGCGAAAATATCGATGAACATACACAAAAATACAACATACGAACACAGTACCTCCTCCTTTTTAGAAGTCTATAAAAATACAGTCTTCTTTTAAAACTTTTTCGAAAGTAGTTATTTTTTTAAGTCATAAGAAAGCCTACTGCTGGAAATAAGCTTCTCCTATAGAATATATTCTATAAGACCAAATTGGAAAGTTAGTAGAAACTAAACGTTTCCAATAGTCGCATTGAGCGATATAGACTGATAGTTCGCATTATCTTCAAGTTGAACGCAAACACCCCACAATACACTTCAGCGAAGCGTACGGTATGGCAAAGTCAACATTGTAGCAGGGTCTACGCTGTAGATACATTGTAGAAACGACGCTACGACGTAGACTGTTACGGCGTAGCAGTCTACGTCGTAGCCCGTAAGTGGCAGAGGTAACGGACAGGCAATGCAATTACGTGCAAGTCCGACGCCGTCTCGACTTGTTGTAATGTTTGAAGCTCATCTTGGATTTAGAACGCAACAAAACCCTAAAAGAACGATACGAAATAAACTAGCTAACGTACCAAATAATAGACAGGATTGTGTGTTGGAGTATCTTTAGGAACGTATAGTGGTATTTCGTTAACACAAGTGGATAAATGACACTTTATAATGTTGGTTAGGTTCATAAAAACTATGATATCAAGAATAGAATAACATGACTAGCTGTTTCTTGCCGAATGTTGAAGTGAGGCAATTGTCACCTCAGTAAGTTTTGTTATGAAGCAGTGGAAGTGGTATTTACAATTGAGTGCAATAGATTCGGATGCTTTGGTAATTATACTCACATTAAAACAATATCATAAGCCTCGAGGCAGCTTCGGTGATTTGACGGCTATGATCTTATTGTGGAGCTGCATTACTTTCATAAAATCATTATGATAACACTCCACTAATTAATGTACTAGTAAGCTCTCGTAAAAGAATAGGACCGCTTTATAGTGACCTGCATTCTACAATATCCTGTGGTTTTAGTCAGATCTTTTCTCTAAATTGTACTTGTACTTATATTTATCATTATCTACAGCTTTTTCTAAATCACTAATAACTATACACTCTTATGCCAATCGTGTCTTACTTTGATTTGAACTAACGCTTAGAAAGTAAATGCTTTTCTTATTGTTAATAGCAGATCAAACTTGGAAAAGCTATTATAAAAATGAGTCATTTTTTAGGATTTGTGGCTCTCTAACTCCCGCGTAAGAGTAAAAGCAGCTATTCACGTCAATTGAAACAAGACAGTAACGGGCGGGAACTGAGGCTTATGAGTCGAATGTCCGCATTATTAAAGCAGGCTTAGTAGCGCCGCCGGCAACGCGAGTCTTGTATTATCTCACACACGGACGGTGAAAATGGCTAACCTGCTTATAGATGAAGTTTAACCAAGTATTATTTATGTTTATTTAGACTGTTACTATTATATCTAAAAGATGTTGCGTTTACATGATGAAATTGAGTGGAAGACATCGTTATTATTCGAGTGATCAAAACGCCAGTATCATCTAGGGACACTTGATAGAGTCTACGACGTAGCAAGGAACGAAAAGTACGCCACTTGCTATAAAAAGATGGCGGCTGTCGGTTCGCAACAACGTAGTAAAAACTATCCACTTTCGGTATCAGTACTAAAGCCAGTGAAATGACTATTGTAATTCTTATTTAGTGTGTGATCAAAAATTACAGCTTGTATTGATCGCATAACGTTCCTTTTCAATACTTACCAACAATAATTACTCACAATACGCCCACTTTATTGATAGTAAAGTTGAATAATGATAAAGAACACCAAGGACAGATGCCTTGTTCAACATCCGTTAAAATATAAATGCCAGGTCGTTCAAGTCCATCTGTGAAGATGTCAAAGGCAGACAGGAATAAGACTACTGAATTCAACGAAGCTGTGTAAATGTTTTGGATAAAGTGAAGCTGCTTGTGTTGAGCATTGGATCTGAAAAAGACAAAACTAGCGGTGCTGCACGCATTGCCTCTTACATTATCGTGTTGTTCGCGCTTAATCAATATGACTCATCATCTTTCATGTTGCCTAGACAATATCTACTGAAGCTGAATGAAGATAGCGGTTTGCCAGGGAGTACCGACACCCCTTCTTGTATCAGGTGCCGTAAGAACCGACTTACATACTACAGAATCGACAGGTGTAATAATTTGTCGAACTTATTACCATCTAAATCTGGCATAGTCTTAATGACATAGACCAGTGTTGGGCAGCAGCGATATTAGTGTGACGAGCCACGTTTGCCACCACGCTCACTTAACGTGATGATTATAATTATGACACACCAGTATGATATGCTCGGAGTTTCTCTACGAGATCGAGTCAGAAATATGGAGATCCGTAGAAGAACCAAAGTTACCGACCATAGCAAAGCGGATTGGAAGGTTGAAATGGCAATGGACAGGGCACATACCGCGAAGGACTAATGACCGATGAAGTCGAAAAGTTCTCGAGTGGAGGCCACGTATTTATAAACCTATTTGAAATAAATAAAAAAAAAAAAAAAAAAAAACGTAGATAGGACGTCCACCCTCAAGGTGGACGGGTGACCTCATTAAGACCGCAGGATCGCGCTGGATGCAAGCCGCTACCAACCGACCCTATTATGTTATGACATGGCTAAACGGTTAAAACAACCAGGCCTACAATTTAACGTGTCATCCGACGCGCTTTCAGTGGGAAATACCACCCGCGGTCACCCATCCTAATATTGTACGTGCGGAACGTTACTTAATTTCGGTGATCGCTGACAAACACCTAGTCAAACTACGCTAAGAGCGCTACGTGAAAAGCAAACTTCATAGTCGTCAATATTCTGACCAGTGTGTCACACATGTTATAGCTCGGAAACCCGCTGACGGGCAACATGCCCCTTTGTGCTCTACATCTCTACCGCTCTATATAGAGCACTCTATTAAACTTACCAGGAAAATGTATTTTTAGAAAGGAGAGTTAAGACAATGTGGATTATTGTGAGAGGTATCTTTACTGCTCACAATTTATTTTGATGTAGATTTGTAGATAAACGGAATTGTAAAATTTACATAGCGGTTAAATTGCGTTTTTTTTCTTGACTATTAAAAAAAGTATTATTTTAGATACATATAATTGTCTGGTGTCGTTAATTTTGTAACTATTAAATTTAAGTCCTATAGATAGACATTTTTGTTTGGTTTGAAATATATAAATAATAAATAAATATAATACATATTATCTGATATTAAAAATAATTTTCAGTCCATTATTATTATATACTACGGGACTAATCACGCACTAAAATTACGAGATAAATAAATACCTCCTCATCCCGACGGTTCGGCCGAGTTGAATGTTCAGCCCGATTCAAACTATATCCATATGTAAAAGTAAACTTATTAACGAAGCAAAAACGAAGCATTATTAGTGTCAACATAAAACTACAAAAAGTAATTAGTTGAATTTGTTTTGCACCGAAAAAGGTACAGAACATATTAGTTGTTTTGTGATTGAAAAATTTTCTGCATAAAAACAGGGAGCTTATCGATCATTGATTCAGCTTATTCACCAAAGCTATAAAATTTAAAACGTATGAAATAAACTATAATTAACTTGTTTTTTTTTTGTAAGGAAGTAAAGTTTCCGACATCCTCCCTCAGCCGATAAAAGCAAAGTTTTCATAAAAAAAATATTGTGCTCGAGGTAACTACTAAAGAGAAAAGTAGAATGTTTTACTCCAAACGTTTTCTTTCAGTAAGTTTTCAGACAACGAAAAATATTTACCTTTCATTCCACAGTCTACAAATAGTGCCACTACCAATAAAAAGTAATTAAAGTTGGCGGTTTTGCTATTTAGTAATTACAGTAAGGATTGATGCTTTTTTGTATACAAGTACCATACATACAATTCGTGGATGTTTCACTTCCTAAATACTTTGTAAATTTGCGGCAAGATAAAATATTTTCTTATACTTCAATATCACGAATATTTTTTTTATTATTTCGAATAGTTTTGTTTGACTACAAATTAGAGTTATCTGTTGCAACTATGTAAAGGAAAGATCTATGTTTACTACCTATGAGTATTTTTAAATATTTTATCGTTATCAAAACCAAGCCGATAATGAGAATACACGCGGTCGTTGCACTATCGCGGCACACTGGGACCTTCATCTACTACGCCGACCGCGACGACATCGAAAATGATGCCATCGGTCGATTCGTACGGCGAGCGTCGTCTGTGTCATCGGAGACCATCAAGGAATACAACCTGCAGATGGCCGTCAGGGATCGAAACGTGGTGGTGCTGGAGGCTTTGGGCCGGGAGAAGGCAAAAAAAATGTCATAGGACGTGAAAATTGTGTATTTGTAATTTATAAGAAATAAGCACTGCGTGCATGCCCCAAACATTCATGCTCGCCATCGAGGGCTCCTTTTTGCGGCGGCATCGTGTACCGGGTCGCTCTCTTCCCTCAAATATGGTCGAGAATGGCTGGCACATGTGTCACACTCGTGATCGGGTGCTGCTTGCGGGTCGCCGGTCTGCTCGTAGCATTCACGCAGTGCACCAACTAATAAACTTAAGCTAAAAATTTCAAGTACCTAATCTAACAATTGTAATTTTAGTTAACAAAGGGCACAGACCCTGGAGTCTGTGGTTAGCACATTTTTCAATAAAAAAAATAATATGCGATTTCTCATTCTGATTCGTTACCATTACATTTATTATAACTTTAAATTAATCAATATATCGATGAATTCATTCTAAAATTTTAGAATTTTATCAGAGGTAACTAAGTTCATACACATTGATTTATCTACTATAACTTAAATTCGGGAAAATCGAAAATTATCACGATTCATTCACTGACCCAACTTTCTTTGCTCTTTCCAAGCTGTAGCGTTTACTACTTTATCCTTACTTTATCGGTTTCAACCGTTGTCTATGAACATTGGTCACTGACTCATTAACTAGTTAATCACTGAATTTGCTCAAAATCAAAATAGCGTTAATGATGACGATAGTGCCTTCTACGCCAATTTTGGCTACGACAATCATTTTCTGTATCTGCGTGGTTTCTGATGACTGGGTAATCATTTGCCCAACCTTATCAGATAATTATCGGTCAGTGGCTACTAAAAAGACTATTTATATAATTGTATAGGCTGAATCATACAAGTCGGCGGATGTAAAGTTAGCTACAAGCTGCGCAACACCCAATCCTGACTGAAGCTCACATATAACTGCACGTTGATTGGCTCACTTTGTTGCAAGCTGTTATTTAACTTGTAATTTATGTATGTAAGTTCGGGTGGAAACTTGCAAGTTAAACTCGACCTACTTCCCGGTTTTCGATTAAGTTGAAATTTTTACGCATATGTAAATTGCGTGACAATGTAATATTATGGTACGTTGGAGCTGATCTGATGATGGATTCGGCAGGTGGCCATAGGAACTCTTGTACTAAACAAGATAGACCCGTCGTGTTTGGGTTCGTTTTACTTGTCTTGGCTGGCACTCTGCTGCTTTATGATATCCAGGATCTCAAAAGCTTGTATTTAAATAGTTATATTTTTATAATAATTTATTTTTAGCATTAAGCATCAATGAACGTGGTCTTAAAACTGAACTGGAGCTGGGCAGGACACATAGCGAGGCGAAGTGACGACAGGTGGAGTAAGGCTGTCACAGAATGGTGGCCGAAGCAAAGTAAGCGGAGCGTTTGTCGTCCGGCTGCAAGATGAGTTGACGATATAGTCGAAATCGCGGGTCGAACCTGGACACGATTGGCACAGGACCGAGGCAGATGGCACAGAAGAGAGGCCTATACCCAGCAGTAAGATAAAGATGGCTGTGGATGATGATGATTAAGCATGCACTAAAACAAGCAAACCGCTTCCAACCGGTTTTATTGGAGACCCATAGGGAAGGTTTATGTCCAGCAGCGGACTTCTTATGGCTGATGGGTGGATCCATTAAAATAAGTAACCTTACTGTTTCCAACCTGTAGTGTGGCCATGCCTGAGGCTGATTCGTCTACCGCTCGAGATAGGGTCCCGGGTCCGATATTCATGCGTTTTTTTCCCCAGTTATCCGATAACTGTCCGCGAAATTGATGTGTTTGAAAATAAACGAATAAACGTAAACGCTGGCGTGAATTTCCAGTAAATGGATTTTAATTGTGAAATTTATTTTCGGCGTGTTTTTTTAACACTGAACCAGCATAAAATGTGGTCGTAGCTTTTCATATTTTGTTTTGTATCGGGTACCATTTTTGCTTTGTTTTTTAGTGTAGCATACATAAAATGTTTTAGAAAGATGTGTTTAAATAAGTTATGCTTCGTATAGAACACAAACTTTATAAATGTAAAAGTTTAGTAATAATTAATGCATTATTATAGCACGTTCAATTTTTTTGAACACGCTTTATTAGTTTCACCAATATGTTTGTTTGCTTGCTTGCTTTGTTGCTTGTAACCAACTCCTTGGAATTCGATTATGACCTACTTTGAGCGATCAGATTTTCTTTAAACTTTGCACACCTATCAAAGACCGATGACAACGCATTTATAAAAAAATTACTCCTAAGCGTGGTTTTTAGTTAATGTAAAACTATATTTATATTATTCTTACTGCCCTTCCATAGCCTTGCACACAACGTAACTAATCTTATATGATTTTAAGTTTCAACAAAAGTTAATGTCCAAAATATAGGATATTGTACAAAATACGTTGGGTCTTAGTAATTTTTTGCGTTGTTAGACCTATATTTTGCAAAAATCGTAAAACTATAGATACTGTATTGCCTCAACTTTCTAGCTTCTTCTCAAGTTATAGTTCGAAAATTCAAATGCACAGTTTACCCACTTCCAAGTCTGTCATATCTGCCGCTCCGCAGCCACCATACAAGGGATTTTGCTTCGGGAAAAGTTGACTCACGACAATAGATACTTTTATAAGATGCTCATTTTTGATATCTAGGCATTACCAAAAACATGTGCAATATATCTTGTAGATATTATAACTATTCAAATGTGGTTTCAGTGGTGAGGATACAGTTAGTTTCGTGAATAGAGCTTTTGGAAGATTTTAAAGATCTTTGAACGTATTTGGGAATAGTCTACTGGACATAGACAAATGCAATCGGATTGTAATCCAGCACAATCCCGCGGTTCAGATCAATCAAATATGTTCACCTTGTGAGTGGATGACACTGGCATCCAGCAGCGCTTATTGCTGCGTAGTCGTTGTTTAAAGATTTTACAGTCTCTTCAATTGTCAATGCTACTATTTTATAACGTATGTAGGTATGAATATTTGTAGGTATATGTATAATTATATTTATATATTATATCGTATATATATAAGTATATTTAAAACTTAGATTGAATTGAGTATATTTATTTTGTTATTTATAGGTGTTTTCTTTGTTAATATCTATTTAAGGCCACTTTTTCTTGTTCTTGTCGGTTCATATTCGTGCAAGGTTGCCTGGAAGAAATCGCCATGGGTGATAAGGCCGCCACTTTATAATCATATTTTTTGTCGTATATGTGTAAATACTGTTTATTTTTCATATTGTGGTTGTAAATAAAGAGTTTTGTCTGTCTGTCTGTCAAATCTGCTTAAAATGTATTTAATGGATAAAATTAGACGGCTGGACGTTCTAGAAATCTCTTGTAATTTCAAATTACAATTGTAATTAATTTATTCGTAATAATTGGCAAAACCGACTTCCATAATGTACAAAATTCAAATAGTTCGCTCGCATCAATGTGTACAATTTTTACATCAAGTCAAAAATGGCTTATATAGCTGATTCCGATAAAATTTAAGTGGGACCACCTCGGGATTAAATACAATTATACACCCATACGTACTAAAACATATATTTTTAAATCAGTTCACAATTGGCGATAATATTCACAAAAAATACATAGAGATCAATATAGAACCTCCTCTTTGTTGGAAGTCGGTTAAAAATAGAACAAAAACGCGGTCTTAAAATGCTAATTGTGTGTTGTACATAGACACATTGGACACGCTTCTGAACTGTAGATGCTCTGAGCTTACTGTGCACTACTAGAAGACTGTTAACTATTCTGTGGTCGGAACCGGAAGTATTGGCGACGGATTCAATTCCTGCTGAAAATGCTGAATGACCGATTTGGAGGCTTCAAGTTTGATTTGAATTTTGAGGTTGTAGATTCGATATATTGAATTTGGTCTGACAATTCTTTTAGTGTTTATTCAGCTATTTGTTATTCAAGCTTTGTATAAAAAAACATCAATGTCTAAATGTTCATATTTCTAATCAATGTCAAGAAAGTTAAGTCAAACTAAATAATAAATATTATGTTTTGGATAATATTTATTAAGCTCTTAATATTTGTATATTTTTCTGGTCTCTTAGTTAAACGATTTCATAAGCCTTCCTTCACTGTCTATAAAATATAATACTAAAATCAGAATTGCACTACACCACAAAGGACTAATACAAAAACCACGTAATGTGAAAAAAAAAATTATGGAGCCTAACAATGATGATGGTGATCAAGGTGGCACGTTTATAATTCATTGGCTACAATGTACAAATTTCTCATAAACATACTTACATATGTATGCATCAAGCCATTACACACACATTACGAAACAGAATTCGTTTCAGCGATTTCAGATCATGTCACTCGTAAGCCGGGTACACATTATGCGAAGCCCGATAGCCGTGCAGATGACGTCATGGGAATAACTCGTGTGTACACCGCCTATATTTTAACGCATCCAAGAGTTTTGGCTACAACGTTTTTTTATGTAAAATGGTAGGGATATTTTGTCAGGCTAATTTGAATTTATTTTTATGTGAAGTGCTTTAAAATAGAGGGACGGTGGGTGGAATGGAAGTGTTATTTTTTGTGGTGGGTTTACCTATTCAAAATATTACGTGCTGTAGAAGTTTGGTACTGAAGTATCGACGTACTTGCTATAGTTTACAACCGTTAAAACTTTTTGATTACATATTATTTGCTAGGTTTTTGAATAGAATAAATATGTAATACTCTACTTAATCTGTCTGCAATGCGTAGTGTGTCATTTTTTTGGCCAAATGCGTGCTAATTTCTATTTTATTTAAATTGTCTATTCGCAAAGTGCAATATGTCTTTTATATATCTGGGGCACAAAATTTAGTAACTTTATTCTCTGTTTGACATAAAAAAGTAGTTCTAAATCATCAATTGCTGTTCTAAATGCCAAGTTGTTCTCGTACATAAAAACATCAAAATTTTTAATTTCCATCAATCTTATAACAAGAAGTTCAAAGTACTCGTAACAGCAATAAAATCTCACAAAAAATGAAAGCTACAGTCTAATAATATTTTTTACATGACTGAGTAGATTAATGAGCTATACGCTGGTCTTAAGTTAAGAGTTATAGACACCTGGAATTTATTTATACCAGTGCAAAACCCTGCGCGGCACATAACTGCATTTGTCACTATGACATATTATTATCACTATGTCTGATATTGCTCCAAAATTCTATTATTATCCTTAGAATCACTAATAAAATAAGTAAATGAGTATTTTTGTTATGTTTTAGTTTTAAAACCTTTGAGCATAGATCTACAGAGTCACAGTTCCTATGTGAAAGTAGTGAAAAAATGTCCAAGCACCGTCATACATACTGTTAGCCGCACACTCGCTTGCCAAATCGAGTAATAGCGGTACAACACTAACGCGCGTCGGACACGCTGGACAACACTAGCGACGCTACATTTTGAACAAGGAATGCGCAATGACGCGTATATTTTATTATTAATCACGATTGGATTAAAAGTTTAATCCGTGATATAACAGAGTTTAAAATACGCCCACGATCAACTATTAACTAATTAGGGAAGCAGGCGCGTCTCCTAACAATACCGACTTAGTTATTTACATTAAATAACTCACAATGACCCGTTTTATCGAATCTCGACGTTATGTCATGTAATTGTTTTTTGTAATCAAGCACGTTGTCATCGCGCGGCTTTGTAGTCGGCTTACAATCGCCTTACGACTAACTAAAAAGTCTGTCCACTACGTAGCTTGGGCAGAGTTTTGGCTCCAACACTTTTTTGCACGATTGTGACTCTATAGAAATTTGCTCGAAGTTTGAAGCTTAATTATTATCATTAGCAACATACAAATTAGTAGTCTGTAAAGTCGATTTAATTTTAAGTGATAACGTCATATGTGTCACAAACCGAACGCATAAGCCTATCGTACCTCTATTGGTTTTTCCGCGCTCTCTCTTGCATGCTCGGCCAGGCGGAACGTGTCAATGAGTCATACTTTTTCGTGGGTGTAGCAGGCGTTCCTTGATTTATAATACGTTATCACTTCAAAATCACTAGCGTTTGTCCTTCCTTTTGCCCTTCTACTCGCCTCCTGACCCATCTATCCAATTTTGATTTGGCCGTATAACAAAAATTTACGACTTTTGTTGTCTCAGGATAGTTCCCTCGTTAGTTATATCTCGATTGATTTAGTGCTGCGATTTGTTCCATTCGAGAATTGGACCGATGAAAAGTTGAAAACGGTAGTTTAGAAACAATAACATTTTTGTTACGCTGCTCGTGATTTATTGAATGGACGTTATTGTTCAGCTGAGAAATTATTACTTAATGACGTATTGGGTTTAATGGATTGTTAAAATGGGTAAAATACAATTTTAGACAACAATTTAGAGCGTCTTAACTATTAAAGTTGAAAAATCAATGTAACGTAGCGTCAAGTGACCAGACGAATAAGTTGTTCTTGTCCTTTTCTAAAAAACCGGACAAGTGCGAGTCAGGCTCGCACATCGAGGGTTCCGTACAATCACATTGTTAAAATAATTAAAAACCTGTTTTAGCATGTGCTAATGAAGTTCTTTATGATACCTTATATGATACGATTTACTCACTTTGAATTTTGAGCCCATATTTTGTGAATTTTGAGGCCCTATTTTTTTGTGATGTAAATAAAAATGTGCAGTTTTCAGATTTATTCCTATATGTGTACTCTAAGACAATGCTTCTCGCCAAATTTCATAGTTCTATGTCAACGGGAAGTACCCTGTAGGTTTTGATTTTTTGAGTGTTGAAATATGCGGTTTTTTACGACATAATGGGCTCTAACTTTTTTAAACGATAACTAATAAGTTTTTCTTTTAAACAACAGTAAGAATTCATCGATATACGTATACAGTTTAAATTTCAACTCGATATCTTTACGCGTTCTCGAGATAAAGAGTCTTGACATCCACACAGACGGACAGACGGACAGACGGACAACAAAGTGATCCTATAAGGGTTCCGTTTTTCCCTTTTGAGGTACGGAACCCTAAAAAAATGGTTGTCTGTAAAGTTGGTTTACGCACGATAATTTTACGTGATAAAGTCATGAGAAAACATTGTTGAATCAACAACTCAAACAAGCTGTTCGTGCCTCTCTATCGCTTGTTACGCGCTCTCGCTTGCACGCTTGGCTATGGCTGACCGTGACACTTTGACGTGCGTGCAGCCGGCGTTCATCAATTTATAAGAGACCATCACGTAAAAAATTACCCTTCCCCTGTAGCTTCCTACGATTTACCTATAAGACCAGTTCCTAACGACTTGTATACTACTATGACATCAATTTTACGAGGTCTGTACCCTTGCTTTGCCTTATCAAATTGTTAACTTTAATTTAGAAAAAAATTCTCACTCCGTACATTGTTAAGTCTGAAAAACTAGGTTTGAAATAAACTAACCGCAATAGAGCTACCGTAGCAGAACTACTCAACAAGCATTTTTAATTACGCAAGAATCTAAGTCCCGGAAATCGAATGCGGGCAAAAAATGGCGGAAACGGGCGGGAAGCGGCGCTGGTGAATTTCCTGTGGCGTGCACCGATTAAATTTGCACGTGGAGGTTTGCACGTGCACTAGAAAACGGGAACGTGGTTAGTGAGAAATTTTTGGAAATGTAGAAAGAGTAGTGGAGTGGAGCATTTATATATTTTGTGATGAGAGTAAAAATCAATGGTACCTTTTTTTGTTCCTAAACGAATGTTACATTTTGTTTTTTTTACATATGGTCCAAGGCCAGAGTGTTTTCAAGGAAAAAACTTTTGATTTAAATATTTTGTGCTATAAATTTCTTCTTACAAATAAATGTACTAATATACAGGGTTATTTCTAATCAATTATCATCCTTTTAGGGGCTCATACTGTGCATCTAACAAACTAACAACTCTTGTTATACGACTTTTGTCAAAACTCAAAAGAAAATCAGCTGTTCCATACATTTTGTTGCGGGTGAACGATATTTATATCCGTCCACCCACTAGGTGGACGGATGACCTTATTAGGATCGCAGGATCGCGCTGGATGCAAGCCGCTATCAACCGGTCTTATTGGAAATCATTAGGGGAGGCCTATGTCCAGCAGTGGACGTCCTATGGCTGAAATGATGATGATGATGATGATGATGAACGATATTTTTCAATGGAACAACAATTTTTGACCGACGAACCACCGGAGGAGGTATATCAATACGACGCATATATATATATTTTATGTATGGTTATACTCGCCTTACTTTTTTCGATCGAGGTCATAAGTAGAGATAATTATAAATAAATAAATATTTTGGGACATCTTACACACAGCCTCTGACCCCAAACAAAGCAAAGCTTGATATGGCTGACAGAGACAGATATACTACATATACTTATTTTTAAATACATACTTATATAGATAGTAACTAAATAACACCCAGACACAGAGCAAATACTCATGTTCATCACATAAATATTTGCCCTGGGTGGGGATCGAACCCACTCCTCTTTGATCCAGAAGTTAGTGTCACTAACCACTGAGCCACCGAAGCAGTCTACGAGGTATTCTACGATAACATGACCTGCTCCTCCAAAATTAAAAACGTTTGAAAGTACGTATTTGTGAAAGTATTTACAACGCGCTACCACGCATGAGTGCGTACTGATACGGCCGTCTAACAACGATAGTCGAGCAATCGAGCTATCTTGCAAATCCAAGATTTGTTGCACGTTACACATTTAAATTCTGCACACATTAACACAATAATTTGAGGCTGGCCATGTTGTCGTAGAAGATCTCTACATTTTAAAAGGGTGTGCAAACACACAACATCCATGGTAACATTATCAATTTAGCTTATAAATATACGAGTAGCCCAAGTAGGTATTATGTTTGTTGTCCCGAATGCCTAAGAGCATGTTTGCCGTCATCTCACCGCCAATCCGTAGATGGCCACTCGCCAGATTAAGGGTCGCCTCCCAGTGCTCTTAATCGATTACAATTTGCTGAGCTGTATTGATTGCCTCGGGCAAGACACTCTTGAATCATATGTTGACACATATGTCGTAAATTATTGAAGGTGTACACATATTTTACTACTAAAGACTAAGTATAACATTGTATGAGAATCATATCACAGTACTCTGTCTCTTTTTATTAGGCTTTATTTATTGGCCTCATTTTTCGAGGTTAACTTTGCGTTTGCCCACATCTAAAAATGACAAAATGTAACATTCAACTTAGTATATATAGTATCGCTATATGACTAAGTTGAATGTTACATTTTGCCCAGCATATCACAAGTATGCATATGCATATCGCACGGCTAACTTTTGAAAAAATAAGCTTGAGTTTGGCCACGTCTTACGTAACATTGAACATAGCTATGTATAAAAACAAAATGTGTTTTTGGCTTAAAACGGAGCTACACCTACAAGGTCACTACCATTTCCACATGATCCTCATCTTTATCAACCGTAGGACGTCCACTGTTGGACATAGGCCTTCTCTATGGATTTCCAATAACCCCGATTTAAAACGGCGTTCATTCAGCGCGATCTTTCAGTCTTAATCATTAACTAATTCCACATTTTATGTATATCAATTATGTATTAACCGTGGGTGTCAACGAATACTCAGATGACTCTTATAGGTGTCGATGAGAAGACACCATAGGTATATAATATGTAAGCAGTGAAAATGGAAGGAATAATTTATCACTTCTCATACAAGGTATCCAGAACTGGTGAACTAAGTCGAAAGGAGGTGATTCAGACAATCATTACGAACAACTTTGACTATGGGGCCAACCCAGAATTCGATAAAAATTCTACTGTTTCAGTGGACATAATGTATGATTCACTTCTGAATTGGATTCATTGGAGTCATAATTCGCAAAAATAAAATTGGACTAATATAGTAGATAAGTAAGCAGTGAAAATGCAAAGAATAATTTATCACGTCTCATAGAGACATTGAATTTGATGCACACGTCGGCGGCGGCGTCCATAAAATTAACAATTCTTATCACTGCCGCCGCTCGTAAACCGGATGACGTACTACGGCCCCGTAACTCATCAAACTTGCAACTCCTTACAGGGAAGTGCATTGGCAATGCTGCTTTAAAGAACGATGAGATAGATCGCTTTTCGAAAGTAACAATTCTGTGTATTAAAGACAGGTCTGTGTTCTGTGTAGTCACCAATATAGAGGAAAGACAAAATGCCAAGTCAATGTGTGTAGCACACATAATATGATTCAAGTTTGTATTTGGGTGTTGCTCTTTGTCACACTTCTCACCGTCACTTTCGTGGCTCATTTTATGTGTTGTTGTAGTGTTTATTGTTGTGATAATAATGCTTAGTTTTGTTAAAAAAGCTGTACCCATCGTTTTATATCTCGATGGAGTTTATAAATAAATTTAAAAAAAAAAAATTGGTTCGTTTGAAATATTACTACAACCTTAGCCACACAAGTGACGCTGACGTTCGCGTCGTGGAGAAAAGCCTATTTATTTTAATTTCATATGATAGCAGTTAAAATTATGATCATGCAGATGTTTTGGTACGTCCACGAAGTGAATAAAAGAAGCATGTGCATGCTGCTTACTACTGATCTAATTAAATATCTAGAGGAGCGCTATGTCCAGCAGCGTCCATCTTACAACTGAAGTAATAAAGATGTCATAAAATTAGTAATAAAAATTTAACTTAGCTGATAGTTTGAAAGTTTCGAATCCTTTTAACATGCGCATCGTCGTTACGTGTGCAAAAGTCGCTATGTCTTATTTTCGGCTTTATAAACAGTTTTAATCTTTAATGAAATGATTTTATCGAGCATCACACACTAAGTTTATAAAAAACGTTCTTTTCGTGATAAACATAAATTCAAAAATTGACGCGCTCGCAGGATTTGAACCTGCATCCCTCTGGAATTCCGGCTCAGATGCTTTTGAAATGTTTACCACAAAAAGAACAAGTTTTAATATTTGTTTCAATATGCATATTTGTACTGTAGAAACTGATGTGTGATAAAATTTATCACCTTTGCACACGCACGGACATCTAAGTTATTTATTTTTCAAACAAAATCTTGGAACCGCGGCTGAGAAGGCACAGAGGAACAAACATCAAAAGTATTCACAGCTTAACGCACACTACGAATTTGTTGCGTTAGCTGTGGAAACTTTGGGCCCGTGGTCATCCGACACAAAAAGCTTTTGTAAAGCTTTATTAAAAAGGTTGGTCCTCGCCTTCGGAAACCCTAGAGCTGGCGCGTACTTCGCTCAAAGCCTGAGCCTTGCGATTCAGCGTCGTAACGCGGCCAGTGTTCTGGGGACCTTCCCACACGCTGCTGGTCTGGACGGCGTGTTTGTTTTGTAAATATGTATTTTTATGTTTTTCTATATATCTTATTTCTTTATAATTATATTGTACATAATGTAGTTTAATTTGTAAATAGTAGTTAACGTGTATTTTTACATCTAAGTTATAATTCTATTCGAGAACCAACAGTACTATCTTATCTCGAGCCAAGACCCGTGATAGCATGTCCTGCGAGAAAGATCTTTGACAGACTGCTGCCAAGTAAAGATAAAATAAAAAGCAGTAGCGCGCACATAAAACTGCAGATCATTGCCGAGGAGGCAGTAAAGTGCGGTTACTGCCGCAGGCTCGCGATTATCATGTACCTAGCCGTATTATACTTTGTTTCTCGAAGCTTCTGTACCTAAAGGTTGGGAGACAATAAATTTATCTGTATACTAGCTGACCCGGCAAAATTCGTTTCACGCAATATTTTAATAAATTATAGCCTGTGTTATTCTGATGTAGGTATAAGCATTATTATTGCAAAGATTCATCTCAATCCGTTCAGTCGTTTTTACGTGAAAGAGCAACAAACATCCATACATACAAACATTTGCGCTTGTCCTACTATCCTGCTAATATTGTAAACGCGAATGTTTTTGAGTATGTATAGATGTTTGTTATTCTTTCACGCACAAACGGCTGAAGCGATTTGGATGTAATTCGGTTTGAAGGTAGCTTAGACCTTGGATTAACACATAGGCTACTTATTATATCGGGGTAATGCGGGTAACACCGCAGGGCATGGCTAGTAATATTATAAGTAGAAATAACTATATCACTCTGTCGTTTTTGAACTATATGCCTGCCAAAAATCAAGAGCAACGGATTGACTATTGCTTTGTTTTTGCGAGAAAAGAGTAAGAAACAAACACACTTTTGGATTTATAATATCAGTTAAGATCTTGTAGGGTTACTAGCTTTTGCCCGCGGCTTTGCCTGCGTGATATTTTGTTCGTGTTATCTCGTAGGAACCTTTTACTTTTCCGGTTAAAAAGTAGCCCATGTCACTTTCGACCTCTTTTCAAAATGTACAGCAAAAAATCTTCAAAATATTCTTTACCTTTGTTATTCCCTCCAACCTTAAACGGTATTACTCGAAGGTCAAAATAATAAAAACACCTCTCAATTCAAAGGCTAAAGTGCTAATATTCAATATCAATAATCGAGGCACGT
Source organism: Hypomecis punctinalis (assembly GCA_949316475.1). Classification (NCBI taxonomy): domain Eukaryota; kingdom Metazoa; phylum Arthropoda; class Insecta; order Lepidoptera; family Geometridae; genus Hypomecis; species Hypomecis punctinalis. The sequence goes on from OX438802.1 coordinate 2,321,446, forward strand.
AACACTTAGGTATGAATAATTTAGGGTTGCGATGTTTGCCCTCCCTTTGGAGAGGGAAGAAAGTCCAACTTTCCCACGTTGGTTACGCTGAGGTACCGAGTTTTATGTATAGCTTGCTCTGGGCTTAGCAAAAATACTGGTCATTTTTTAGATGACGGGTATTATGTAAAATATATAGGCCGAATTGTACAAGTCAGTTGATATGAAGCTAGCTACGAGTACAAGCTGCTCGAAACCCAATCAACGTGCAGCTTTATGTGAGGTTCAGCCAGGATTGTATATTACGCAGCTTGTAGCTAACTTCACATCCGCCGACTTGTATGATTCAGCCTATATCATACAATTTTTTTTAATGCTTTAAAGCTATTTAATGACAATACTACACTTCTACTACATAGAAAGCAATTGGATCATCCACAGACCCTTGAAGGTCTAAAGATTATCCAAGTGCTCAAGCCCACTGCCAGTTGGCAGCGTGCCCAGCATGCTGGCAGCATTGCCACGCTGAATGGCAATGCTTATACGTTGAGCCAAATAAACACCAGCATTTTGGTCACGCGTCGCGTCCACCAGACGCTCAGAAAGACTTTTGAAAACGAGATGAGCTCCCGGCCCCCACGGACCCAAAGTCTCAACTCCAAATGGCTCAAATATGTAACCACTACCGAGGTTAGCATATTTGCGCCGCTTGTGCTGCTCAGCCGAATTGGCCGCCGCTCCAGCCCTACTCTGAGTCTCAGGAAGATGTGACGGTGCCAAAGTATCGACGCAAGTTGCGTCCCATACTAAGGGCCGTCCACACTATATCATTATATTCATCGTTGGGAGTGACTTTTACCGCGGGACTACTCCTGAAATTACAAAAAAACCGGACAAGTGCGAGTCAGGCTCGCACATCGAGGGTTCCGTTCAAATCCAGAAAATTTCACAAAATTGGGAAGTTCCTAAAATCTCTATGTACAATATAACCATAGACAAAAAAGTTTTTTTTTTCACTTTTCTCGTCATGTATCGAAAACTACACATTACTAAAATAATTGAAAACTTGTTTTAGCACGTGCTAATGAAGTTCTTTTATATGATACCTACATGATACGATTTACTCACTTTGAATTTTGGGCCATATCCACCATGCTGGTCCAGTGCGTGTTGGTGGATTCACATACGCCATCGAATTTCTTCCACGGACGTACGCAGGTTGCCTCACGATGTGTCACGAAGCTGTGGTGGTCAAGGAAGCTGTGGTGGTCAAGAGGTAGTGACAACCGCCTTACAATCGTGAGGTCGTGGGTTCAAATCCCCGGTCCCGTACCAATGAGTTCTTTGGAATTTATGAACGGAATTTCACACCACTGGCTTTTCGGTGAAGGAAAACATCGTGAGGCAAACTAACGTATTATTAAAAAAATCTTAAGCAATTACATGCAACAAGTGCTCCAAAATACTGTATAGTTTTTCATAAATCCAGCAGGTTTGTAACCCCAAACCGAGCTGGTTACGAAGCACGGAAACCGTTCATTCGCCTAATGAGTTGGTCGGACTTTTGAAGGCTTTAAAAGAACTTGCGAATATTTTCAAAGTACCTGTGGTTAGTTGGTTTTTGCTTCGTTTTTCTTTTGCTTTCTAATAGGGCTGCAGCCTGCAAAGGTTGCATAGTAAATATTTGATGTGTTTTAGCTTTTATTTACTTATTGTTAACCATGGTATGCTTATCACGTTGAACGCCGTGTGAAAATTCGAGACTTTTTCTTTGGGCCATGGCACTCACCGGTGAGCCTAACCATACTGAAGCATTCTGAAGACAGAAACTTTCAAACAAAACAAGTATCGAAGTGAGCCGTGTGGCCCTGATTCGGACAGCGTAGTTTTAAAATCCAATAGATAATTTCACATTTATTGAAGATTATTTTATAATAATGCTAGGGTTGCTCTGAAAACGGTTCGAACAAAAAAATAATGACTTCAAAAGACTTCGAAAATACCATATGTAAATACAAACTAGTAGTTCTCCAAACAGAAGACCTCGTAACTGTACATTTATAGCATGCTCACAGCTAGGCTCACTGATGGGCTGTGGCCTGTCGTGTTAACTAAATCTTCATAAGCTTATATCTTGACTCGCTCTTGGCCGATTTGGTTCATACTCATAAATCTTGTTAGGATTAAGTTACTGAACGATTTTGACAAATATTATACAAATGTTAAACAATTTTATCTAAATAAGGCAGTGCGACGCGTGCGTGCGGCGTGGGTCGCAGGTGAGCCGCGTGGCCTCGCGGATAGAAATGTCAGATTTTTTTGTCGGAGGCCACAGGACTCACCAAGGAGCCTTTTGCTATATCTCCTAAAATATACTGTAGAAGCTGCTCATATTTAGTTTCCAAGCGAATTACCGCATTTATTAAAGTTTGCAATACAAAATCAAAGATGATGAATATGACCAATTTCGTGATTTTGGCACGGCCTGAACGGAAAGGTGTGGAAGGCTCACCGGTGGGCCGCGTGGCGTGTAACGTGTTATGGTTCGGACTCTGACCTTGCTATGGCGAACTTTTAATTTAACTTTTTTAAGATTTTGATGTAATTACTGCCTTGACAAGACTAGGGTTATAGGCAAGTAGTAATATTATTGTTATATCTTTGTGGTCCGAAGCAGTTTTACTATCATTTACAGGTTCTATTTATTAATAGAAGATTAAGCTTTATTATAGGCCCGCATATATTTTAGGCGTTGCGAGTCAAAAGCACCTGATATACAACGCATTTCTCTACAAAGCCTTTATGGTCCATATTCCATTGTCCGATTCACACATACGTTTGATATTCAAATATATTACTATATTTTGCGGTTCTGAGCGTGGTCAGAGTCAGCCCTTAAAAACTTTGATGTTTTAAAAACAAAAAGTTTTTTGTAAGCACATACTTTCCGTTCTCGCTACATAAACCAATTTTAATGATAAGAAGTCAGAGATTGTTTTTGTTTGAATAATATTTATGATTTTTATTTTGAGTGCTTTCCACACTAGATTTTATCTCAAAGAGTTATCTTTGTGATAAGCAAGAATTTGAAGCTTGCGTAGGAGGCGGGCTGGCTCAGTTGGCTTGGGTAGAGCGTCGGGCTAGTGATCCGAAGGGGCAGGTTCAAATCCTGCGTTCGCTTCAGATTTTTGAAATGCTTATCACAAAGATAACTGTTTGAGATAAAGTCTAACGTGGAAAGCACTCAAAATAAAAATCATAATATTGATTTAGCAGTGCGTCATCTCTCGTCAATCTTTAGAAGTTCTAATAATCCCAAGGATCGTCAGTGTCGAACATACTGTTCTCATTACTACTCAATGATCTGCCCTTCGCCATCACCGAAGCGGAGGTACTGATGTACGCCGATGATGTTGCCGCCATAGTCACGGCGCCATCTATCGACAAACTGGAAGAAAACCTAAACGCTGCCGCATCTCAACTTGCGGAGTGGTTCCAAGTAAATGGATTGGTACTGAATATCGCTAAGACACACTTCATTCACTTTGACTTATCAGGACGCCTAAGAAGACCGCTGAGTGTCTTTGCTAACGGTACAAAAATTGAACAGGTTACTAAATCCACCTTTCTCGGTTTTGAACTGGACAAAGGCCTTACATGGGAAGCGCACATCGACAAAGTTTGCGGAAAGCTCAACGGAGCGTGCTTCGCCCTCAAGCGACTGTCCAGGTTCTTGCCCAGCGAGGTGGTACGCTCCTGTTATTTTGCTACTGTCCACTTAGTGCTCCAGTACGGTGTGGAACTCTGGGGCAGAGGTGCCGAGTGGAATCGCGCCTTTATATGTCAAAAGAGAGCAGTCCGTGCAATAGCACGCATTCCTCAAGACCAGTCGGCCAGGCCATACTTTGTGTCTCTTAACATACTCACTCTGCCATCCATTCTAATAATGCAAGTTGCCACATACGTACGGGTATGCTTATTATTATTGATTATTTAATTTATTGTTGTATTGATCACTGTTACTGACTTTCCAATACTTATGACATTTGTTTTTTAATTAATGTAATTTTCTATCATTCTATTGTACTCGATTTTTGACGTATACTGTTGTATGAATAAAGGAATATGAATATAATATGAATATAACTTCTAGTTGAGTGATAACCTGTCTAATACGGGTTTCACAGGTGGCGCCACCAACGCTATAAGTTGGTGTAATGTAAGCACTTCAAGAATTTGAAGCTTGCGTAGGAGGCGGGCTGGCTCAGTTGGTTAGAGCGTCGGGCTAGTGATCCGAAGGGGCAGGTTCAAATACTGCGTTCGCTTCAGATTTTTGAAATGCTTATCACAAAGATAACTCTTTGTATAATATTTGTTTTGTGATTTTTTTTTCAGTTATAACTTCGTGCTTACGCAATTTGCTTACTCATATAGAATGATCATTACAGTTAAAATTAAATTTCAATATTGAACCTACATGGTTCAGAGATATATTTTATCTCGTACATGTTTTATCGTCATCATAATTGTCGTAAGACGTCCACTGTTGCCTATATTAGGTCATTCTTACATATTTTTAATAGAATTTATTGTCAGTAGTTTGCAACATACGATTATTGAATTACGAGTATCACGGTTTGTTACGTTATTGACTGCCTTGGTGGCTCAGTGGTTAGTGACCCTAACTTCTGAATCAAAGAGGCGTGGGTTCGATTTCCACCCAGGGCAAATATTTATGTGATGAACATAAGTGTTTGCTCTGTGTCTGGGTGTTATTTAGTTACTATATATATTAGTATGTATTTAAAAATAAGTATATGTAGTATATCAGTCTCTGGCAGCCATATCACAAGCTTTGCTTAGTTTGGGGTCAGAGACCGTGTGTCAGATGTCCCAAAATAAATCCTGTTGTCAACAAATGCAAATCGCGTATTGTAGGTAGAAGGACATTGTTAGATACCGTCAGTGTTGTGTGTCGTAGTGTACATTTTTCAAGTTCAAATTGAATTGGCGGTACCAGCTGTTCCACATTCCAGTCTACCCAATGTCGATGCAACTCGGCCAAAACGGCGGGATGAGGAGGTATTTATTTATCTCGTAATTTTAGTGCGCGATTAGTCCCGTAGTATATAGTAATAATGTCCCAAAATATTTATTTATTTATTTATATTCATAGGTAGGTTGGTAGTTTTTTAACTTGTTGGTGGGTGTCTTCAAAATTAAAATTAAGGTTTATTCTTTAGACATTTCAAAACACGATTAGAATTGTCTTTTTACAAAGATTTTCAAAAACATAATATTTACTAGGCACAAGTTTACTTATTCACCAAATTACTATACTTACTGAAGTCTTACTCTGCAATTGCATTTATAGATTACGTAAACCTAAATAACAATGAATTTTTAGACGTGTTTTTAGTCCGCAAGTAAACCGCTTTACGTTCCACACAGAGGAATAAAATGTCAAAACACACAAATAAAGCAATTATTTTTACTGCACTGCAATTCTATGCAACATTCATAACCAATATTCTAAAATAAACAAACGAGAATATTTCGGTCTACATTTAATTTCCGCTGTTATGTTGTTTGAATACGAAGAGAGATAGAGAGAAAAAGATAAAAGAGAAAAGGTTTTATTGAACGTGTAGCATCGTCCGCTTTTTAATAATCTTTGTGTTGCCTTTTTTCACTGCGGGATTCTTCGGATTCCGGGGCTACTGTGACTAGCCGCGTTGACTTGGAAATAATGTTATTGGTGGTTTTTGTGGAACATTTTGCTTTTGGAGTTTCAGTAGCGGAGCTTTCACACTGTAGACGCATTCGTGCGCCTTTGTAGCGAGAACTGAGGGTCTAGCATACGATTTATGTACCTACTTTGTGTTGTAGATGCATTTGTATGTTGAAAACTAGTGTAGTAGGTATGTACAGTGTACAGACTCTGTAAGCGTTCGTCCATCAGCCGCAGGAGGTTCACTGTAGGTAGAAGGACTCCCCCTTGGATTTCCAATAATGCAACCTGCATACAACGCGTTCCTGCGATCATTATTATTATATTGTCAGTCAACCTATTAGGTGGACGTCCTACGCTGCGCTTGCTGGTCCGTGGTATTCATTCGAAAACTTTACGGCCCTATCGGTCATCCGTTCTTCGAACTACGTAAGTGTAGCATAACTGCATTAAATTGTTTGATTTTTTTTTTTAATTTGAATCCATTATTTGCTATTGAAAACGTCGCGACAGAATTGTCGACAGATTTTGTGCTAAGGATACAAATATGTACATCATATCATATGTACATATGTAACATCAGGCAGTGTGTAGTCAAACGCAAACCTATTTGAAAAAAGAATGTACAATATTGTACAACAGCTCAAAGAGTGTTTTTTTCATGATAAGGCTATAGAAGTCATAGCATCGCCAAATATTTTCGAGCAATTATCTTCATAGCTGAACTTACTATTGCAAGATGCAAACGAGTTTAATTAAGGTTCGAATAGGGATAAAGTTACTATGTAGTAAAATGAGACATGCTTATTCATAAATTGGTTACACCACTATACGAGTAAATTACAATTTAATATTTCTATAACTAATCAACATATATTAGATACTAGCTTTTGCTCATGGCTTCACCCGCGTGGAATTTTAATTTTTGTGCTATTCCATGGGGAAATTTTATATATCTAAGATTTTATCTTAGATATATAAGTAGCCTATGTCATTTTCCGTCTTTCACTATGTCCAATGTCCATGCCAAAAATCAAGTTGATCCGTTGCTCCGCTGCTGCACTAAAGAAGAACAAACCAATAAGCACACTTTTGGATTTACAATATTAGTAAGGATTACCATTGTAACCGAAAATGATAGATGAAACTGAAAATGATAGAGCCTAAAGTACTGTAAGACTCCGGAGAGGTTTATTTAGTAGTTGTACATAAATTACGTGTTTTTGTTAGTGTGCTAAGATATCTTTTTCCTTATTCGCTCCAGGTGCAGTTTTACCGCTTAGATATGCTAAACTGAGGCCGATAATTTAAGGGAAGGCCGTCCCATGGATCCATAGATGTAAGACAGAGAAAAACTTGGGCGAAAGATAACTTCGTAAACTCCGTCGAGAATTTTTTTGCAATTGTAAGAAAAATCTTGCTAGCAATTTGAAGAGTAGTTCTAATATCACAATAGCGTCGTTATTTTGTTTTCAATTATTGTTAAGCGGAACCGATACTATCTATATATATAAAAGAAAGTCGTGTTAGTTACTCCACTTATAACTCAAGATCGGCTGAACCGATTTAGCTAAAAATTGGCAGGGAGGTAGTTTAGAGCCAGGAGAAGGACATAGGATACTTTTTATCCCGTTCCTTTATTTTTATTTTTTTAATAGTTATTCATATTATATTTTTCATATCATCTATTCCCTTAAAAATCGTTAGCGAAACTGTCACCTATCACAACGACGCTAATCGGCCCAATTTCAAGGCACCATCGTAATTATAACAGCTAATTAGAATATTTCTGTTTCTTTTCACTTTAGGCATTCGATAGTGAGAACACATTTTATATTCAAATTAAATTTAAGATGGCGCGTTCATAATTGGGCCTAATAAGGATTGACGAAACGTAATAAGATGACAGATGACATTTATTGACTGCAGACTTTTATAAATGTCACGCTTAGCATAGCAAAGTGACAAATTGTCTATGCACCATTATAGCTCCTCGAAGAGGAAATATAGTATAGATTGACAATGACAACTAACCTACATTACTACTAACTGACATTAAAATTAGAGAAAATGTTTTTTCCCTATGCCATGCTACATATTACAATGACGTTTAATACTGGGCCGTCATTTTGTCATTTTGACATTAAAAATATTTTTAAATATACCACCGTTAGAGGTTAAACATGTTTCTTTATTCTACCTTTATGGTACAGAATCCATACTAATATACGAAGAAACGGATAGACTTGATTTTGAGGAGTAGTATGGCATGAGTATAAGTATTTTGACTCTAAGGTTATTAACCTTGACTGTGAACTGTGACCTTGACACGAACATACATTTCTGTTGGTTTGGTTAGGATTGAACAGTGATAAAAGTGCAGCCCGCCTCAGTTGCGGCACTCCTCATGAGGTACGCAACTTACCGGCCAGCCTCTCACCTGCTTTGGTTAAAAAGCCCAGCTAAGCGGCCCAACCACGAGTGCAAACTTCTAAGCTGCCCAGGGAGAAAAGACCCAAAAAATTGTGAGACCTCAAGCGCTGCCTTCTCAGCTGTCTCAGAAGAAACCCAGAGAAGCAGCTGTACCTGGGATTCCCGCGCCGCCCATTAGCCTCGGCTACCAAAATTCCCCCGCCACGACAAGGCGGGAACCCGCGGGCGGGTTGTACGGTACATGACTTTTTTTTATAGCGCAAGTGCCTTTATTAACTACCACTAAATACAAGACTTATAATGTAAAACTAAATAAACTACTACTACATAACAAGCAATTGGATCATCCACAGGCCCTTGAAGATCTAAAAATAATCCAAATGCTCAAGCCCACTGCCAGATAGCAGCGTGCCCAGCATGCTGGCAGCATTGCCACGCTGATTGGCAAAGCGTATACGTTGAGCCAAATAAACATCAGCATTTTGGTAACACCAAACCGGGTACACTAGAAGCTCAGAAATACTTTTGACAAGAAAACCGGCCACCACTGGCATAATATCAATTTCAACCGGCTCAAATATGTAACCACTGCCGAGGTTAGCATATTTGCGCCGTTTGTGCTGCTCCGAATCGGCCAACGCTTCAGCCCTACTCTGAGTCTCAGAAAGACGTGACGGCACCAAAGTATCGACGCAAGTCGTGTCTCATACTAAGGGTCGTCTACACTTCAATGGGGCCAGCTTCATACCGTCAGGCCTTTTGCCATCACCAAGCGCAAACCCATTCGGTTCGAGTACGGCTGCTACATTGGCGGTCGCAAAAGCCCTGCATATGACATCGTTTACACTGGCGTAGCAACCAATTCGACCAGCGCCTCTTGAGCAAGAATGACGGTGGTGACCGAGCCGGTCAACTAGGGTACTTTAATAGGTGAGAGCGCTCAGCTATGTGCGGCGCGGCAGCAAGATGGGTCGACTATCTCGACGATATCATCAATACCGCCGGTTGAGCCTGCTTACGACCGGCAAATAGCCGAGGCAGATGGTACAGAAAGAGAGAGGCCTATACCCAGCAGTGGGACAAAGAAAGCTGCGGATAGTAACCATTACGAAACAAATTAGTTAAGATTGACTGTTTCTTGGGTTTGAAATGATTGTTTGCTACAATATTTGTGTACGTTGAATTGGGGCTAATATTTTGTGGCGCACTTACTATTACTTACTTCGTATCTACCGATTTTAGACCATTACTGTCTTTACAAAAGTGAAGTAGCTCAACCAGATCTACATTTTGTGTGACAGCTGTCGAACTTAAAAGTGGTTTATCTTCTTATCTGCCGATTTTAGACCATTACTGTCATGCCAAAAGTGAGATAGCTCAACCAGATCTACATTTTGTATGACAGCTGTCGAACTTAAAAGTAGTTTATCTCCGTAACTGTCAACTTTTGATCAATGTTATCTTTACGAAAGTGAGATAGCTCAATCAGATCTACATTTTGTATGACAGCTGTCAAACTTAAAAGTAGTTTATCTCCGTAACTGTCAACTTTTGATCAATGATATCTTCGCGAGAGTGAGATAGCTAAACCAGATCTACATTTTGGATGACAGCTGTTGAACTTAAAAGTGGTTTATCTCCGCAAATGTCAACTTTTGATCAATGCTATCTTCACAAAAGTGAGATAGCTCAATGAGATCTACATATTAGATGACAGCCATTAAACTTAAAATATCTTAATGTAAGTATCTCCGTAAGGTTAGCTACCTACATTCATTAACATTCGCGGTACGAAGTTCGCCGGGTCCGCTAGTTTTTGATAAAATATTGTGGGACGGACTTTACGCCCTATATTTTTTTAACATCCATGACGAGATCTCTCTCTCCTAGTGGCCGTGCTTACAAAACAAACCTTTATATTTGACCCGCTTTCGAACCGAAAGTAATTTGATAAAAAGACAACGAAATGAGGTCGTTTATGTTACAATTTCTTGGTTCTTTGCTGTATTTTCGTTTGTTGTTCTTTTTGTTTCTGTAATGGTGTACCTATTTAAAGTCATGTAGGTAAATATTCTTTTAATACCATACGTTCGTACGTATGGATTAAAACAACTTGTGTTTCGTACAAAATTCTCTGTTAACGATTTTTTTAATCTATTAGTATACAGGGTTATTTCTAATCAATTAGCATCCGCCATCTTTCTAGGGGCTTATTCTGTACATCAAAATTTAGTTCACCCGCGACAAAATGTATGGAACAGCTGATTTATTTTTTTGAGTTTTGATGAAAGTCGTAGAACAAAAGTTGTTAGTTTTGATGTACAGAATAAGCCCCTAGAAGGATGCTAATTGATTAAAAATAACCCTGTATATATTCGTAGTATATACTCGTATTCGTGCAGTTAATAAATTTCAAGTTATGTAATTGTAAAGTACAGGCAATTGATCATATCAATCATGATGTTAATATTTTATTCTTTTCAATAAGTTTCATTGTTTTTGATGACTTATTCAGTGATTCGCTCGAGTTAAACTCGCTCGCGCGAGCGAGTCACCACCCTCCAATTTTACCTATTTTTTGTGTCGCTAACTCGCTTACATTTACATCAGTTTATAGTACGAACTTTAAGAACTACTCCATAATGTCACAACTACATAGATAGCTTTCTATATGGTACCCACAACACAGGCTTCGAGCCTGAGTGTGACAAAAATATATTTCACTTGTGAATTCAAAATCTAATGATCTTGCTAAACTATTATTCTTTTTACGTTAGGTTTAAATCCTGCGTTCGCTTCAGATTTTTGAAATGCTTATCACAAAGATAACTCTTTGAGATAAAATCTAGTGTGGAAAGCACTCAAAAAAAATCATAATATTGATTTAGCAGTGCGTCATCTCTCGTCAATCTTTAGAAGTTCTAATAACTTCTAGTTGAGTGATAACCTGTCTAATACGGGTATCACAGGTGGCGCCACCAACGCTATAAGTTGGTGTAATGTAAGCAATTTAAGTATTATTCTTGTGTTCCTGTAATAGTAATTGAATATTAGTAAATAAATAACTTTGAACTTTGTCACATAAAAAAAATGGAACTCTTTTACCGCTGCTCAAATATGTGCCTCTTTATTTTACAAATGAGTCTCTTAAATAATACCGTAGAATCCTCTATTTAAGCTCTTCTAACTGGACATTTTGCATGAATTCCCTTCTGGCGGATCCGTTCTCACATTTATATGCAAAACTGGACGGACCGGCAACAAATTCAAAAATATTGCGCCGGTTAGCGCAGACGGATCTACTTTGGTATATTAAAAGCAGACCACGGGAACGGGTGAAACCACTGGGAGATATATGGAACCCGAAGAGATGTATGAACCAACTATATGGGACCTAGTTTCAGCACATGACTGGCAAAATTCATGTTATAACTGCGACGTAGGTGCCCACTGTTTTACTAAAGAAATTGTCGTAGGGTTTTGTCAGCTTTGCATAAGCTTTTGAGAACATTTTTATTCTAGATTGAAAAGTTTGTAAATGGAGTTTGTAATGCCAGTTTGATTACGGAATCTAGCGTAGTTTTCACACTAAATAATTTAAAATATAATACATAACACAAATACGGCAGCACAGAGCTATGCAAGAAAAGCCTACGTGTTAGTATTTCATCGTGAAAATACCGCCGAATGCGACCGAAACTATTGTAAGAATACAAAGAATATTTACTACAAAAAGAAAACGTACTGAGAACTGCCATAAAATGCGTGTATATACACGCATTTTATTATATGTATTTTTTTTAAACAAACCATATGGTTTGTTTAAAAAAAATACAGCAACGACTTTTACCATTTAGTATGTTAATCGAAAACAAAAATTAGTTTACATAACAACTTGTGGTGGTATCATATCTGTTAAGTCAATATACTATTTATAGTGGTCAGAATCTACTTTGATGACCAAAATGTAGCAGCGAATAGCTTTTACATAAGTTAAGAATATTCGAAATTACATTACCAGTTCTACGTGATCTACAAAACTAAGACTATAAAAACGTGTTTTCAATCAAAAAGTTCAGTGTACATTAGCCTTTGTCTTTTTAAACAAACCATATGGTTTGTTTAAAAAAAATACAGCAACGACTTTTACCATTTAGTATGTTAATCGAAAACAAAAATTAGTTTACATAACAACTTGTGGTGGTATCATATCTGTTAAGTCAATATACTATTTATAGTGGTCAGAATCTACTTTGATGACCAAAATGTAGCAGCGAATAGCTTTTACATAAGTTAAGAATATTCGAAATCACATTACCAGTTTTACGTGATCTACAAAACTAAGACTATAAAAACGTGTTTTCAATCAAAAAGTTCAGTGTACATTAGCCTTTGTCTATAGCAAAAATAAATCTTCAAAATTTAACGTCGAAATTGACATATTACTCGTATATTGCTGAGATAGGTCTAAATGCAGCTTAAAAATTCTAAGCTCGCAGCCAGGTGCCAAGCCAGCAGCGATTAGTGATCCAGACATCGGGAATGTATCGCCGGATGGTAGGCCGCAACGGATACCATGTGTTGAACGCACTCCGAGCTACGAGTACGTTCACACACACTGCTTAAGAAACTTAAACATCAGATCGACGTACAACTTTCAAAACACGGTTTTATAATTCGACGATGTTGGCTCGTTAGCTCGACAACCCTGATCGACTAGCGAATGATTTAGCAATATACTTCTGTATACATATAACTAAATCTGAGCAATACTGAGCATAGTGAGACATATCGAGCCTTTTTGACCAACGAACCACTGGAGGAGCTACAATTCGATCGCATAACTTTTTTCCTAGTGGTCCGATTTAAACAATTCTTTTTTATTGAAAAGAGTATACTTCGAAATTGGTCCCATTAAAATTTTATCGAAATCGGCTGAGCCACTTTTGATAACTCAACAATAATGGTAAAAATGCTCCATCGATCAGTGCGAAATATTCGCGAATTCTGTACACGGGTGAAGTCGGTCATGATAATTTGTGCAAAAAATAATCTTGTTAGGAAAAATATTTTAAGCACCCTAATATACGAAATTTGTATTTTTATCGTAACTTCTTATTCAACTGGTTTTTCGCTTTGAAATCTCTTCTGTAAAAAAATAAGAATTTGGCGCTTACTAATGTTTTTTCTGAAAAAGTTGGTTGTCAGTTGATGTGAGTAATAACTTTATTAGGTAAGACATCACAAATATATACATGTAAATTCTTTTAACTTTAGTTTGCCATATTTTCAATCTGTATGTATCACAAAAGAAGGGAGAGGTAGGCAATTAGAGCCACAATTAGAGGACAGTGTGTCCTAGATTACGGGCAATCCGCAAGCATTTGGAAATAACAACGCTTGCCAAGTTGCTGGAGTCATTCGCGACTCCGCTTTACGGGATTATTAGCTTGTCACTAAATTATGTTTGGTATTATAGTTTAGTATGACTTAATGGTTGAAGCATGGTTTCACAAAATTTGTTAATTTTTTTTTTTTATTTCGAATTGGTTCGCGTTTGACTACACACTGCCTGATGTTAAGCAGATGTGCGGTCTAGAGTGTAGCACACTTACCTAGAAGATACCTATTTTAAATAATTTTGAAATATTTTAACAATAAGAGATGGTTGTTGCATATTGTTTATTTCGTAATATATTGAGTATAAAATATGTTTTATTATTATTTTATAAACTATCATTAAGCATCTGTCTAATGTTAAATAGAATATACTTATTAGCTGTTTTAGGAAACAGTTTTCTTATTCGAATTGTTTGGCTACTAATGGTACCAATTTTGACAGGTTTTTAGGTGTCGCACTTATATTCATATCTTGATTTCATACCTAAATGCTAGGTAACATGAACAAAAATATGTAAGCAAACCTACCAAGGCATACTCTACATTTAAAAATCTATTAGTTGGAATAAAGCAACGTTCCGCACGGCCAGTAATTGGATAGGTGACCGCGAGTGGCATTTACCAACTGAGCGGTACCTTGGCTCGGATGACACGTTAAATTGTAGGTCCCGGTTGTTTTAACCGTCTAGCCATGTCAGAGGCTTTCAGGCGGCTAAAAACTCTGAAACAGGGCTAGCCACCCGGCCTATACGAACTTACTTAGTTGGAATCAAAAGAGTGAAAGTAAAAAAAAACCAGTGATAAATATAAATAACTGAATGAAATATAGTCATGAACTCATTTCGATGGGCAAGCTATCATAGGTGTGTTTGTATGTAATTAGCATTCCATAAATAGAATGCTTCATCTGGTTAGTAGATGAGTGATGATCCATCTTCTACGTTTCGTCCCCTATAAAAGATTAAATAGGTACTAAAAGAGATACAGGTACAGTATATAATTGTTTGCTTTATTTGTTTTGGAGAATGATTTTCTTATTACTTTCTTTAGTAAAAATCACAATCTAAAGGAATTTCATATTTTCGAATCTTATTATCTTTTGACATTGCTTGTAAAATGTGGTGGCGTGATAAATAAATAAATATTTTGGGACATCTTACACACGGCCTCTGACCCCAAACTAAGCAAAGCTTGTGATATGGCTGCCAGAGACTGATATATTAAATATAGGTACTTATTTTTATATACATACTTATATAGATAGTAACTAAATAACACCCAGACACAGAGCAAACACTTATGTTCATCACATAAATATTAGCCCTGGGTGGGGATCGAACCTACGCCTCTTTGATCCAGAAGTTAGGGTCAATAACCACTGAGCCACCGAGGCAGTCAGTGATGGCGGCCTTAAACAAAAATTTAATAATAAAATACGAAATTCCATTTTTGTAAGCATTAAATATCGTTGTTTTTTTGTGAATTAGTTTACCATATTTTAAATTTTTCTTAGGCTACTGTACATAGTCTGAGCCCATTTTGCAAGATCTTCTTTCACGTCTATATATTGTATCTAAAATTATATCCCTATTCCGAAATATGCAACTAAATTGAGCGTCGAATACATTTCTGACGGCACAATCGTCGGAACTCTAGATTCAGCTCAGACTCAAAGTAATCGTGTTCAAGTTGAAATTGAGTCTGAGTTTCGCCGTGACGCGTTATCGAATTTGTTCAAGCCACGCGCCTTGAATGCTAAAGGTGTACGATGCACTTTATTTTGGTAGGCTAAGTAGCTAGTCTGTGGCAGCGAGTATTGGATGTATATCGAATACTAATTCGGATCAGATAAGGGTTATTCTAATCTAGGAATTACCTATGAATTGTATTGGGTATTTGTCTTGACTTCTAACAACAAACATTGACTTGTAACAGTGGTGTTATCAACACATGACTCTGACTATGACTCATATACCAACTCAAAATGCAATATTGTATTTGGTCGTCTTTACAGAACAAATTGATTACTAATTATATATCAGTTTACTCAGTTTATTTACCTGTGGCAATGGGTATAATATATATAATTTAATTATAATAAATTGTCTTAGTTTGTAAATATAATATACTAGTTTTTACCCGCGTTACATGATATTTAGATTTTTATGCTATCCCATGGGAACCATTTATTTATCCGGGATAAAAACTAACCTAAACTTTCAAACCCGAAGCCCTACCTTACCACCCTTAATAAAGGAAGTAGAAAATAAAAACAAAAAAAACGATATGTCGGTTGATCGATTCGACAGTTGTTTTTTTTTTGACATTTCTTAAAGCGCACTCTAGAATAGCTCGCTGTTCGAGTCAGGAAATAGATTTGCAATAAAACCACATCTCCGGAACGCATAGACAATTTATTTAAACATAAATCAAAACACCTCGTACATCGACGCAGAATGTTAACATCGCGGGCTAACTTGCCGCCAGCGCCATCTAGTTTAGTTAGGAGTAAATACGGATATTTAAACCTTTGCTTTGAGAATTGATTTTATAAATTTGATTGCTAATAAGTTTGTGATTCTATATTTATACAATTATACATTTTTTTATATGAATTTATATTTCAACTTATTTACAGTTTAGACATACCGCCACCAGAAGGACCAGTAGTCCTTCTCTATACATAAATAATCTTACACATCATTAATCATTATTGACAGGTAGGGGACAAAGTTTGGAAGTCGGGCGTTGAATTACAGAATTTTTATATTTTAAAGAAACAACTCTAGTGATGTTGTCTTGACCCGGGTGAACTGCGACTACACGTCCATAGAGCCACTTAGTTGGAGGTAAGTGATCTTCTCTCACCAAAACAACGTCACCTAGTTTTAATTCCGGAGTTTTGTTCTTCCACTTAAACCTTTGGAAGAAATGCGTCAAATATTCGCGGGACCATCTTCGCCAGAAATGTTGCACCATTCGCTGGGTAAGTTGCCAACGTCTTAAGCAGTCACTTGAATTCCTTCATAGTTCGGATCAAGAGCCAACACCAGAGGCTCACCAGTTAGAAAATGACCTGGCGTCAACGGCATGGGATCGTCAGGATCAGTACTGATTAGAGGAAGTGGCCGCGAATTGAGGCACGCCTCAGTTTGCGCCAATACGGTGGCCAATTCTTCGTGGGTCAAGTCAAGTGAATCTCCGATCACTCGTCGAAGATGGTGCTTGGTGCTCTTTATTCCTGCTTCCCAAAGTCCATCGAAGTTTGGAGCATGAGGAGGAATAAAGTACCATTCAGTACTATTATTGGCTAACGAAGCCGCAAAATCTACGCTCGCATGCAAGAACGGTTTACTAGGAATCATTCGACATGAAGGCAACTGGCCCATCAATTGGGTCCTGGTTTCTGCGGCATTCCGAACGCAACATACGCAATCATGGTTGTGGGACCGAACTTGATCCTTCAGTTTAGTGATCCAATACTTGGATCGAATGTAGTTACACGTAAGTTGCTGTCCTCCATGCAAAGTTTTTTCGTGTGCATCCGCGATGATGAGATTAGCTAGAGGAGAATTGCCACAAATTATTATGGGATGCTTGTTACCGTCCGGTAAGTCCGATCTTTCAATTCTACCTCCTACTCTCATGATTCCGTCTTTATCTATAAATGGGTTAAGCGTTGTCAATTTATTTTTATTACTAATAGGTTTCTGTTTCAGAAGGGAGCTGATTTCATCGTGGAACTAACGCAACTGCTGCTGCCGAACACAACAGATAACCGAATCTTGGATCTCCGAAGCAGGAAGGTAAGTACTTGGTCTATTTTTGTTTCCAGGGTCTTTCAATCTCAAGAACCTTCTGCAGTAGGCCACTACTTGTACCAGCTTCCTAAATGAAGAAAACTTGGACCAGAAATCTGCTTCTGCACAGGTATCTAGAGAAGTAGTATGAGCTTTTATCATCTTTGCTTCCAGATCCGTCTTCGTATAAATGGACCGTGGCTTCCCATAGGGGATGACCTCTTCCTGTAGCCAATTTGGACCGTACTTCCACAACTTATTTTCAATGAGCTCAGAGGGTGAAATCCCACGCGACGCACAGTCAGCGGGGTTCTGTTTGGACTGTATGTATAACCATTGAGAAGACTCTGAAAGAGTCAGTATTTTTGAAGTACGGTAGGCTACGAACGTTTTCCATCTGCTTGGGTGATCACTCCTCCAAGCCAGGACGCCAGTTGAGTATGTCCACGCAAGTGAATCCGATATTTTTCCATGTAATACTTCAGAGACTTTCAGGAGAAGCCTCGCAGTCAGCACGACTCCACATAGGTCCAGCCGGGGGATGGACACCTGATGTATGGGAGCAACGTTAGTATTTGCAGTGATTAGGTGAGTGTTGACCAACCATACCTTTCCGGCGATGTGTTTTAGATCTATATACTCGTTTAAAACTTGAGTACAATCGCCTTTCAACTGTGCATATTTGGACAATCTTTTTCCCAAACTCATTAACCTCTTCACCGCCACCGTTCGAGTGTC
Organism: Hypomecis punctinalis; assembly: GCA_949316475.1. Classification (NCBI taxonomy): domain Eukaryota; kingdom Metazoa; phylum Arthropoda; class Insecta; order Lepidoptera; family Geometridae; genus Hypomecis; species Hypomecis punctinalis. The sequence goes on from OX438802.1 coordinate 2,339,527, forward strand.
TCCATAATTAGGTACTATGTTAGGACGAAAAGATAACTGCACCAAATCACGACCATTGTCGTCTCTGAATGTCGTTTCTTGAAAGAACTCTTCACAAGCTTGCTTTTTTGGAGTTAAAACTTTAGCTTCCATTGATAATGGTTCGGAGTCGAGCTCCCAAAACTTCTTCAAGAGCTCGTTCTCTTCTAGTTTGACATGAAAATTTTGAACTATGTTGTGACAACTTTGCTCGTTGACACCACAACCTACTTGACCCGATAATACCCATCCGAGGTATGTATCCTGCGCAATCACAGAACCATTAGGGTTTCGAATTAAACCCTTTTTCAGGATATTACAATACACCTCGGAACCTAATAAAATGTCGATTTTATTAGGCGAATTGTACTGTGGGTCAGCTAGGTTGATGCGATCTAATTCTGCCCAATTGGGAAGGCTGAACTTCCTTTCTGGCAGAACTGAACTTACAGCATTTAGCACATAAGCCTTTACTTGCAATCTAAAAGTGGGGTCATGAAGTGACCGAATGTTTACCATAACCATTGCCTTTGAGGTTAGGTCACTCTGACCTCCACCTAAACCTGATATGCAGCTTTTGGCTGCGATCTTATTCAGCCGTAATAATTGTACGGCTGCTTCAGATATGAACGAAGCTTGGGACCCTTGGTCCAGCAGTGCTCTCAATATCTGAGGATACCCATTTTTTGACTCAGCCTTAATCAAGGCTGTGGCTAGTAAAGTCTGATCGTAGACTTCTCCTGTCACAAAATGGGTTGCTATGTTGTTGGTCTCATTAGTCTCAGAAGACGGTTCCGGGAGATGAATCTCATTTCCTGATACTTCAGTAGCTAGCGCTACTGTAAGTGGTTTGGATTTGCCGTGGAGGAGGGTATGATGCTTTCCCTTACATATGCGACATTTGGTGGTTAAGCGACAGAATTTTCCTGTGTGACCACTGCCAAGGCAATTATAACACAGATTTAGCGAATTCACCATATCTTGGCGGTTACTCACATCTTCTTTAATAAAGTTGTCACAGGAATACAATCTGTGAGCTTCATTGCAGTGAGGGCAGCGGATGTTAGGATTCGACGTGGCATGCAACACCTTAAGGCCGTTGGTTTGGTTAGGCTTAGAATTATTTTTAGATGGCTCTATAAACTCTAATGCGCGAAAGCGGGACTCAAGGAAATCTTTGAATTGGTCGAATGAAGGTAAGTCTTCACCAGAATTACTAACCTGTAACTCCCACTGCTTCCGAGTTTCAACGTCCAACTTTGAGCTGACAATATAAATGACAATAATGTCCCATGTAGATATATCTATGCCTAAGTTTGACAATTCGTGCATACAATCTGATGTCGTATCGAGTAGATCCTTTAAAGCCCGGGAAGATTCACTATTCAGAATTCGCTGACCGAAAAGGCGTTTAAGTATGCAATTTGACATGTACCGTTTGTTATCATACCTATTTCTTAACAAAGCCCAGCATTTTTCATAGTTAGTCTGCGTAATAGGAATATGTTTGATTAGTTGTTCTGCTTCGCCTTTCACTTGGGTTTTAAGGTAGTGTAACCGTTGTACATCATCAAGTGAAGGGTTATTATGCACTAATGAAACAAATAAGTCTTTGAATGATAACCATTCTGAGTAGTTTCCGCTGAAAACCGGGATCGAAATTTTCGGTAATTTAACCATCGACTCTCTTCTTGTGTCAGGCGAACCAGAAGAACTATTTTTATTCGGTATCATTGATTTAAGAACAACATTCAATTCTCCTTTATACACTAAATACGTTTCATAGCCGACACTGAACACATCATCTTGAATGTAGCTGCTGTCGTCCAAAACTTCCTTGTCGTAGGCTGATACCATTGACTCGTGCTTGCTTGTAAACTTGCTGATTAACACCTCTAAGCCTTCTAATCTTGCATGAACGTATGGTTCTGAAACCCTATCTTTAGGTGATTTTTTAAAGTTGACTCTTCCCTTCTCAATCTGGCTTTTCAAATCTTCCATTACTCTGATATCACCTTCCATCTTGTACTGCGATAACCACGTTCTAATCGTCTATCTTTAAACTAGTGAGATTTACTATGTCCAAAAAGTAATGCCAATTTTTCTATGTTTCAATCAAGACGTTTCGAATTTTTCTAAGTGTTTGGGAACTCAAATATTTCGCTTAAAAATTGGGCATAGGTTCCCCGTCTCGTCGTTTTTAGCGAAATTATTCTAAGTCCTAATCTACACTTTGAAATTTGACAAGTTCATGCATTACTTTGATTTTTCTAAGTTCCGAATTGTATAAAGTAAATGTACTCACAGTTTATCCGGATACTACCAATTCCAAATTCAGTCCAAAGTATCCCAGCTCCTGTTTGGTTCCAATTCGCTCCACCAGGTGGCGCCACTAGCGTCGAACTTCTTGTGCACCACGTTGTAACAAAGTAATCTTCATCAGCTATCACAGCGTTATGGCTCCAACTCAGCGTCACTTTGCTTTTCCTCCACAATTACAATTTATTTTCGAAACTGCCGGTAATGTGCCGTAGCACCAAAAAACGTTCCGACTCGTAAGGACCTTGTTCGAGTCAGGAAATAGATTTGCAATAAAACCACATCTCCGGAACGCATAGACAATTTATTTAAACATAAATCAAAACACCTCGTACATCGACGCAGAATGTTAACATCGCGGGCTAACTTGCCGCCAGCGCCATCTAGTTTAGTTAGGAGTAAATACGGATATTTAAACCTTTGCTTTGAGAATTGATTTTATAAATTTGATTGCTAATAAGTTTGTGATTCTATATTTATACAATTATACATTTTTTTATATGAATTTATATTTCAACTTATTTACAGTTTAGACACTCGCAGATAGCAGAATTTTTCCTATTTACTTAACACTTATCGTTATATTATGGAACATTTACGCAATATCATTATAATTTATAGCCTATGTGTTATTCTGATATATAATCTATATTATTGCAAAGTTTCATCTCAATCCGTTCAGTAGTTTTTACGTGAAAGAGTAACAAACATCCATACATCCATCCTCACAAACTCACAAACTTTCGCGTTTATAATATTAGTAGGATAGTAGTTTTTTATGAGATTTGATTAAAAGACACTGAATTTACTTGTCATTGAGATAAGTTACTTAATACTCTATTTAAAATGTTATATTTTTGAAGAAAACAAACCTAGACGTGAAGTTATCCTATCCTATTATTATTAATATTATAAACGCGAAAGTTTGTGAGGATGGATGGATGGATGGATATTTGTTACTCTTTCACGCGAAAAATACTAAACGGATTGAGATGAAACTTTGCAATAATAAAGCTTATATATCAGAATAACACATAGGCTATAAATTATAATGATATTGCGTCAAAAATCAAAATATCATGCGGGCGAAGCCGCGGGTAAAAACTAGTTTATCTATAAACTATTGTCGTAGTTTATAGATAAACTAGTTTTTACCCGCAGACCCTTAACTCTCCTTCAATATATTTTATTTATTCTTTAAATATATGCACTTAAAATACAGAAATTAGTCTAGGTCCGAAAATGAAAGAATCCAAAATATAAACAATTCATTCCTAATGAAATTTGGAGCAACACCAATCATTACCAATATCAGCGTTCGTACGAAACACAGATAAAACAGCTATAAAAAGGACTCGCCATAACAATAACGTGGTACTAAAAACCAGAATCCTAACAGGCAGTACAATAAACAAATAGATAAAAACCCCGAAAGGGTTCCGTGGCAAGTGTCCTCGGAATCACAACTTATTCCGGATCGAGTTTTAGGGATCCGCGCGAAATTCAATAACGTGGACGGCAAAAAGGGATCTACCGCTTTCCTTTATAGCAGAAATGTAAATGGTACTCGTAGATAGGTACGAGTATAGGGTGACAAAAATCTTGGGATATTCAGCTCTGTTGCGGTGGAAAAGGTTAACTGGTGTAAATGTAAAGTTGTTCAAGGTAAGCGGTAATTTTATGTCTGGTAAGTAGTACACGTATAACAATTAATGTATGCTGAATTGAATAATTATTTTTGGCAAAAAATAGCATGACCGACTTCACCTGTGTACAGAATTCGCGAATATTTCGCACGGATCGATCTATCATTTTTCACATTATTGTCGATTTATCAAAAATGGCTCAGCCGCTTTAGGTAAAATTTGAATGAGATCAATTTCAAAGTATACTCTTTCCCTTTATTATTACAAAAGAATTATTGAAATCGGAATACTATCCAAAAAGTTATGCGTGGTTATACATAAAAAAAAAACTATACGCGTCGAATTGTACTATACCTCCTCCGGTGGTTTGTCGGTCAAAAATAGCAATGTTGTTCTTCACAAATCACAAGTAGCAGTGTAGTTCTAAAACCTTGTTAACATAATAAATCTGAATATTTTGTTTGTTGCTCTTTCAACCTGTTACTGAGCGGCGGATCGACTTATTATTTTGCACAAAAATAATTTAAAACTTGCAGAGTGTTATGGAGTACTAATGTTACGTGGAGTGATGCAACGAGTTAAAACCAGCAAATATATAAAAAAATGACAGAGTACTCGACTGATTTCTTTTCTTTGATTCTGGTCTGAAACTGGTTTCTTTAGTAAAAATATGTCTGCACGAGTATTCACACTGCTCATTGCTGTAGATGTGAGACGATTACAAATATAAGTATTGCTGTTGGTAACATCAATGACATTAACTGTAGAATCCAATTTCCATAAAATGTTTTTAAAAAATTGGCGTGTTTCTGCTTCAGTCTAAAAGCTGGTAAACCGTGGTTAATACCTATTAAGTAGGTTACAAGTGAAGTTCAGAAATGTTGTTATAAGGTCACACTAGTGCATTGCTTGATAAAAAGCGTCACAGTCTGTATTTTTCTTCGACTTTTTGCGTTTTGTTATGAACGGTCTACATGCAAGAATTTCGTAATACATTTTGAATATAATTTACGTGGTTTCCAATTTATGATATAAAATATAGTAATATAATCTGTAATAAGTAATGTGCCATTTTTTTATTTATTTATGGCAGATGTTAAAAGCAGCATCATTAAAAAATATATTTTTGAAATGATATTGGGTGACCGCAAATAGAAATTTAAACATAAGGCGTGATTTGGATCACAAATTATGATGTTCAACTTTTTGGTCATGTGAAGTGCTATAGAGTAGTTGAAACTGAATATGTTACAACCGAAATTACTAAGACCTTACTTATTAGACTTATTAAGACCCGTACATGTACATTGCATAATTATAATATCCACTAGAGAACTTTTCAACTTCACCTCAAAATCAGTAATTCGTGCTATGTGGCCTACCAACTGGCATTTTAACTTGCCAATCCGCTAGCGAGTACCGGTAAGCGCAGCGTAGGACGCCCGCTCACAAGGTGGACGGATGACCTCCCTGGGACCGCTGGACGCGTTGGATGCAAGCCGCTTGCAACTTCTATTGGAGATCTATTGGGGAAACCTATGTCTAGCAGTAGACGTCCTATATCTGATGGATGGATAGATTAATTATATTATATTATAAAAATAAATAAATATAAAATAAATATTTGCAGACATCTTACACACGGCCTCTGACCCCAAACTAAGCAAAGCTTGTGATATGGTTGCCAGTGACTGATATACTACATATACATATTTTAAATACACCCTTATATAGAAAGTAACTAAATAACACCCAGACACAGAGCAAACACTTATGTTCATCATATAAATATTTTCCCTGGGTGGGGATCGAACCCACGCCTCTTAGACCCAGAACTTAGGGTCACTAACCACTGAGTCACCGAGGCAGTCTTGCTTTCCTTATATAAGGCAAGACGTTGCCTCTTTAAAATAACAGATGACAGTACATACATTATTCATCGTCCGAAGTTGGCCGGCCGATAACTTTGAAAGGCTCGGTAAGACGGAGCCGCGGCCAATTTACATTTTAATTGGTTTCATCGAACCCCGCAGCGGTTTTAAAACACAGCATTTAATTGCTCGCTAGTGAGAACGATTCTTTACAAAGGTGGAGCTGGAGTCTGAATTTCTGAATGTTTTTGACGTGGTGTATTTAGATTATGTTTTCATTGTTTGTTGTATGCCGCAGTGAATTCACACGTGGATATTATATGAAATCGTTATGACGGCTCTATAATTTCTGTTTTACAAAGCAAGTAGAACTGTCTGTCGCTTAAACTAATTTATTCACTAGTGCAAAATAATGTTTTTGATTAATTTATATTTTATCAACAAATTTATTGCAATCCCAAATCATTACTGTCACTACATAGTATAAAACAAAATCAAAAAAACAAAACCAAATCCCGCTGTCTGTTTCCATGTGCGCTTAGATATAAGCATACAAAAAACCACGCAACGGATTTTGATGTAGTTTTTTTGATAGATAGAGTGATTCAAGGGCAATGTATACATGTATAATACCTGTGCGAAGCCGGGCGGGTCGCTAGTATCTTATAATACCAACTAATAATGATCTAAGAAGAACACGGTAGATAGATCTCGTCTCGTATTTTAGTTTTACAGTCACGACAAAAAATATCTAGTGTTCACAAATCATATTTATTATACAGGGTTATTTCTAATCAATTAGCATCCTCTTAAGGGTTTATTCTGTACATCAAAACTAACAACTTTTGTTCTGCAACTTTTGTCAAAACTCAAAAAAAAATCAGCCGTTCCATACATTTTGTCGCGGGTGGTCGATATTTTTCTATGGAACAACAAATTTTTTGAGTTTTGACATAAGTTGCACAACAAAAGTTGTTAGTTTTGATGTACAGAATAAGCCCCTAAGAGGATGCTAGTTGATAAGAAATAACCCTGTATAACATGATGATGTAACGCTTATTAACTACCAGGAAATAATAACAATACAAGCAGGTTGTGTATCAGAATCTTCCGATGACTTAGCACAATTGGCTGGCCATTGTCCAGGCCAGGTAACTTAGACAATGGTGTATTATATGGGATATTAGGTGTCTATAATATCTGTAATAGACAAACATATTATCTACGTTTAATAGTTATTTTGTTAATAGGAGTTATCACTGTTTATTCGTTGCCGATTTTTAGTATATTTTTGTACTCATTTCTTAGTCTTCAACCCGCAAAGCGTATTGCACAAGTGTAAGTGTACAAGTTGATGTGGCAGTGGGCAGAGCACATAGCACCAGATAAATTTATACCTATGGAATTAGTAATTTCTCAACTGGAGATTACGTACCAACAAGCACATCATAGTTAAGGAGCGCTTGTACAATGTACACGTCCGTTTTTTCACTGAATTCGCGGTGATGTATGTTTTATAATGAATTTGTGTAGACGCACCGCACATCCATCCGGCTAAAAATGTAAAGCCCGTTGTCCGGTGAAAAATACAAGCGGTTTAAAAGTTACTCCTACGAAATGGATGCTAGCCGATTCCAGCCGGCCCAATAAAATATATCTCCAATTAGATTAATTATAGGGCAAGGCATATGTCTAAATTTTTTTATTTTATTTTAAATAGGTTTGCGTTTGACTACACACTGGCTGATGTAAAGCAGATATGCGGTCTAGGATGTAGCACGCTTACTTAGAAGATACCTATTTACTCGAGATTTGAAGACACCTACATTGTACTTTAACGGAAAGGAAATGAAATGATAAATGAGTTCTATGGCTGAAATTATTGCAATGAACCAACAAAGAGGTATAACAGAGTATGAAAATGGACCGATTTTGATGTACTTTATGATTTAGATTCTTAGCTTATTTCATTGCAATGGATTTAGCTCTATTGAAAAAAAAATGTAGTTGGAAAAAAAATTGTAATAAACGGTCCGTAAATATATTAAAAGACAAAAGAATCAGCTTGTGTAGCCGGCAATCTCGTCCCGGGCGACAGTTTACATGCTATTACCGCAGTTTTCTTTGTGGAAACTCTTAAAACTACTTTCACACACGAAAAATAATTTAGTGCGGTAAACGGCGCCAAGGGCACTCTGAGTGCAGCTGCTCGCTGCAGAACGAACGCTTTCTAAGAGATAAGGACAACGAGCAGAGAGAAAAAGGGAGCAGCCCACTACTTTTAACTAACCTATACAGGGTAATTTATAATCAATTAGCATCCTTTTAGGGGCTTATTCTGTACATCAAAACAAACAACTTTTGTTATGCGCCTTTTGTCAAAGCTCAAAAAAAAATGTTGTTCCATAGAAAAATATCGTTATAACCAGCGACATAATGTATGGAAACGCAGAACAATAGTTGTTAGTTGTTATGTACAGAATAAGCCCCTAAAAGGATGCTAATTGATTAGGAATAACCCTGCATAATTTGACAATTAACAATAGACAATGGACGATTTAAATACATAGGTATAATTAATAGTAAAAAATCTAAATACCAGGTAAATGCATTTATAATACCAGAATCAATCTATTTCATCTTTGTCATGAACCAGCCAGCACTTTGTCGTACGCCGATTTTTTCATAATTTGTTCCCGAGCAAAGATTAATTCATGGTGAATTTATAACAATATTTTTGGTTATTTTTAAATCTTCAAAACAATTGATTTTAAAAATGTTTTAACTTTTTAAGTAATGTTTGTATTACGACTAATATGTATCAATATTAATGTATCTATCAATGTACTTATTCATTTTATGTAAATAAATAAATTGAAATTGAAATTTAAAAGTGACTGACACACTTTGAAAAAGGACATTTCCATAATGCATAAGTTGCATAATTCATATCGATACTTTTGTTAACTATGTAATAGCAGCTATATTGTGAGACAACGTGTGACACACGCAGGCCCTAAGTTGTAGGCATCTGAGGTCTATATGTTATTTTGTCTATGGATAAGGCACACGGCTTATGTTACATGTACGGTGAAATAAAGCAAGTTGATTTCAAGAAATAGATTGTATTTTTAAAGAACAGAAATAGATAATTATTTTCAAAAGGAAAGTGTAATAGTAACTAGTTCATTTGACAGAATGTATTTCGTTACAATGAATAGATCTGTCTGTTCCTTAAAATTAATTATTATAAATAATATAATTAACATTAGGTACTTATCGCTGTGAACATTATAAAATATTATTGTTTAGCCAACCCGAAAATAGCTAAATAAATAATCAGTTCTTCATAACACCGAAACCGAAATAAGAAATAAGTACAACTATTTTCCAAGTATCTTCTATTTAGAAAAATAATCCGGGCGAGGGTGGCCACAGATGGCGGGACGTCGTCCGCGCCTCCGAAGCGGTAAAAAGCGCATAAACCGGTATGGCTGATCGTGTGTTAAAGACCTAAGGGATACGATTATAGCGGAAAATTTCTGGGAAAATAGACATTTTCTAAAAGTATCTATGTGTAAGTCTTATTTATTATCGTTATGTATTTTTTTCTCGCTTGAGATGCATTGTGTATTCTAGAGTAGTGTGTATTCTGATATCATGTATAGCGTTTGCGCCTACAAAGCAGAAAAAGGCGGTAAAAAATATTGATTTTTTGGGCTTATTCTAATGTGGAGTGATAATATGACCTGCACTAACATGCCTTTTGAGATATATTGTGCATTCTATGACTATCTATATAGGTCGTTGAAGAATGTTAGTGTGTCAGGAACATCAAACAGATAAAATGCCAAGTCGATAGTCAGAAATGAGGAGATCCATTAGACGTACCAAAGTCAATGCCTAGCAGATTAATAAGCTGAGCAGGGTTCAAATCGCACAGAACTGATGGCCGATGACGCTATCGGTTCTTAGTCGACCCTACAAGCGTATAGGCGAAATAGGGAGGCCTATATTTATCAGTGAATGTCTTAGATTAATATCTTACAGCTTAAGTTATAGTTAAAATTTCTAATTAGCTATACTAAGAAGCCTCGTTCTTCTCGTTCCAGTTAGAGAAAATATGTTTCCCGCATAACTCCCATTTTGCCCGCTTTCTCTTAAGATTTGTCCAGCACTGAACTCGAGGACAGTACTAAGTGCTCTCCAGACGACTAGTGTATCGCACGTAGTTTCCCAGATTTACGGATGGACCTGTGAACCGAGGAATTACAAAAACTTGTAATTTACACTGACGTTTTGTATTTAAAACATAATTTAGTAAGACCATTATTATTTTTATGAATACGATGTGTAATATTCTTCAGAAAATATGAATATAAAATAAATTGAATTCTATTCTTATGACATTTTAGCACGAGGAAAATATTTTCAAAATTCACTGTATAGAAGATAAGGAATTACGAAAAATAAATATAAATAGTAATAATATAAATAAAGTTTAAAAAAACTTAAAAACACGCGACCGAGGAGCGATTTCTTTTTTAATTTGTTTTTATTTTTGCATTGTCAGCGGTCTTTGATAAGTGTGCAAACTTTAATGAAAATCTGATCGCTCAAAGTAGGTCAAAATCAAGTTCAAAGGGGTTGGTTACAAGCAAGCAAACATACAGGTGAAACTAATAAGAGCGTGTTTAAGAAGTCGCTCATTACGTCTTATTATTATGACACATCCTTTTTTCAGGCAGTTGGCATGCATGCACGATGTAACATCAACACGAATACCTAGCTTTACAATTTTGCAGACAAACAAAACATATCAAGATCAAATTCGGTGTGAGTAATTTTCTAGTAATTTCGGAGTGTGTTGTAGATAGTGTGGAGATTGTATCGCATTCGTATGTTTGATTATAAGTCGATCGAGCAGGCGCAGGAAGCCTCATCATGGGCGGCGATAGGCAGGCGTGAAACACGGGCCCTAAAAATGGCAAGTGAAAAAATAAACAAATAAGAGAAACACTTTGCTTTCAGAAGGGTTGTTTGTTTAGACGAGTGATATATTATCAAATATCATTATATTTTATTGTAATTATCATTATGACCAAATTCACTATGGAACTAACCCCAAAATAACCAAAACATTCATAACGCATAACATCAGGTGAGCGTAGATGATTGGCAATGCATTATACAAATTAATATTCTGGCCGCATTGTTCGCTTGGCTTAGTTATGATGAGTAACCATGTGTAGATTTCCAATAGATGCGCTCTATTAAAAAACAATATGCCGGTGGAAATAGTTGAGAATTTAAGAATAAACCCTATGTTCAAAATGTTTTATGATGAGTAAAATGATTCGATTTTTTTTATTCCTTGTAGGTTTGCGTTTGACTACATACTGCCTGATGTTGAGCAGGTTAGGCTTATAGCCTTGCGTATGTAATATATTGCAAAATGTTCTGGTTACATTGCTCGCTTGGCTGAGCAACACTGAGTGAGCCAGTCTAAGCAGTAGACGTGGCCTATTAGCCGCGCATGCAACGGTCTAGCTACATGCAACTCCGCTGTTACACAGTTATCAGAGATCGAAGAGCTTCATAGTCGAAAGCGCAGGCGAAATTACACTTTGATTACTGAAATACGGTAGAAACGCGGAAGCCGATGGCCCTGAACATAGGAAGTTTGCAAGACACCTTAAATTGTAAACTAAAATTTTGGCTCTTTTTGAAATTAATTTGTATTGTAATTAACTTAAAAATCATAATCGTCTCAACTGCAATGTGCCACCTGCCAAATGAGCATTATATGATTTTGTACAAAAACATTTACTATTTTTAGGGTTCCGTACCTCAACCGGTAAAAACGGAAGCCTTATAGGATCACTTTGTTGTCCGTCTGTGTGTATGTCAAGACTCTTCATCTCGGGAACGCGTAAAGATATCGAGTTGAAATTTAAACTGTATAAGTATATTTTTGATTTCTTGTATTTGTGTAAAAGAAAAACTTCTCAGTTGTTGTTTAGAAAAGTTAGAGCCGTCTATGTCGTAAAAAACCGCATATATCGACACTTACAAAATTCAAAACCTACTTTCCGTTGACATAGACCTATGAAATTTGGCGAGAAGCATCATCTCAGATTACACATATAAATCTGAAAAATTTAGATTTTAGAAGATTGTAGAATAATAGAGCCTCAAAATTCACAAAAATGGGTTCAAAATTCAAAGTGAGTAAATCGTATCATGTAAGGTATCATATAAAATAACTTTATTAGCACATGCAAAACAGGTTTTTAATTATTTTAACGATGTGTAATTTTCGATGTATGACGAGAAAAGTGAAAAAAAAAAACTTTTTTGTCGATGGTTATAGTATAGAGATTTTAATAACTTACTTTCCAATTTTGTGAAATTTTCGGGATTTGTACGGAACCCTCGGTGTGCGAGCCTGACTCGCACTTGTCCGGTTTATTTTATATGTAGCATAGATAAATTGTTAAAAAGGTAAATATTATATAAACTCTCGTACCTACATGTACCCCACATACATATAATTGGTACACATGAACGCGCCGATAATCGTCAACCGGCTACCAAAAGAGGTGGTAGAGGCACCTTCTAGAGAGTCATATAGAAGACAATTAAAAAATTGGCTAGTCGAACATACATTCTACGATTTTAATGAGGTAATTAATTTAAAAGAATTATAATGATGTGTGCTTTGACATTGGAACTATTTTTGAAATGTTACTATTGACATTAATGTAATTTTGTATTTAATTTCTGACATTTTATTTCATTTTAATATATTATATATTGACTATTATAATATTACTATTGATTATAGTTTATAAAAAACACAACATTACATTTTTTGTTGTCATAATATGTTTCAAGTCAGTAATTTTAGTTCTTTATTTTAATTTAATGCAATTTAATTTAATTGAAATTACCTATAATTAATTCAATTTAATTTAATTATTTGCCACATAGCAAAATGTTATTATTATAAGAAAAATATTATTATTTTAATAATAATGAATGTAATTGTAATAAGTTAGTGACGTGTATCTTTTATATTTATGATACCAATAAATAATATGAATATGAATAGGTTTAGTATGCAATCGCGTTAATATAAATAAAAAGTGTTAAAATCAACAAATGAATATTATTATTCAAAAGTTAACAAGTCTAATAATAAATTTTGGCTATGACTCGTTTTAATGTATGAGTCCATCATGTTGAATTCTCACCGCAAAATGAAATATGTTCTATTGCAACATTTGTTTATTATTGTTTTATTATTTGAAAACCAGATGTTCAGCATTTTATTATTTAAAAACTCGCAAGCTGTAACCGCATTTCTAGGTTTAAAAACTCAATATATCCAACATCTACTCTAAAACATACACGGCCGCACTAGACCGGTCAAAGCATATTCAGTATGAAATAAATGCAACAAAAAATCTACACCGTCAGTTCAATTTAAATGCTAAACAACCACCATAAAGTCCTATAGATTACGGACCCATTTCAGTTGCAACACAGTTAAAAGTTAAGAGATTACCGTACAGTTACACTGAGCGCGTAAATTCCGTCCGGGTTACTCTCGTGCGTTTTTATCCCTCTGCGTTTTATCCGGGTTACGCTTTATAACCGGGTACCGGTTTTGCTCGGTACCGTTTTTGTGGGAATACCGGTTTTAGGGTTCGGTGTGGAAATTGACGCAGAGTAACTTTTTATGAATGTCCGCGTTATATTAGGTAGTCAAAGATAAAATTGGAATAAGAATTTATACTAACTATTATTTGAATTAATAAAAATAGGTAATAATAAAACAATTTAATATGTTTTGTTATTAATATAAATACACTTTTGACCTATTAACGTCAATTCAGTTTAAGGAAAACTGTTTTATGAAATAACTTAAAAAATATTCTATTATCGAAATATTATATACATGTTACGAGTATATACACATTAGACCAATTTTAACAATAGGTAATCTTGAAAACATAATAATAAATCGTTCCAATGCAAATAAAAAAAAATGTCATACCCTTGAAGGGTTATATGTATAACTATACAAAACAAAACGTGTTAATTAAGAACCACATGTAAATTTCATACGTTGCAATAAATGATTTGAGTTTGAGTTCAAATTCATTTATTCGATACAAATTTTACATGTGCTTAAAACAGTCGTCACAAAAAAGTCGTTCAAGTTGATTAATTCAATATTTTTTGTTTGGCTTAAATCTTTTAGTGGCTTAGTTTTTTAATATCACATTATAAATAGATAGATTATATTGATGATATTATATTTTGGAATTAACAAATAGAAACAATAAAAAACTTAATTTAGGAAACGAGCTTTAAAATGTCTACGGAACTTTGTTACAGAGTTTTCGCGGCATGCACAAATACAAATACAAATATTTTATTGGTACCACCATAGATACATGTCAAATTATTAATTACAAAAAACATACAGATTACAAAATTACATTACTTAGACACTTTCTAACCGGAATTTTTATTTGGCCTTAATTTTGTTTCCATGTGAGAAGTTACGCATAATGTGGGCTTGTGGTCACTCATGTGGTGTTAAATTCCTTTTTTTGCCACAGTTGAGGATGCAGCTTTAGAACGGCAATGTTTGGAATTGGTTTTGCTAATGAAAGCTTTGCAAGGTAAAGTTTTGAGTCCGGATTGAAGTTTTATAGCAGTTTTTAATACAAAATGAGAGATAAATCCAGTATCCAGTAAAATACTACAATAACTCACAAAAAGTAACTAAGTTCGTATAGCAAACCGGGTTTGGGTAGCTATCCCCGTTTTTAAGCTGCTTGAAGACCTCTGACATGTCTTAACAGTAAACCAGCTAAGCTCTCCGCGCGAGATAGTCACATTTTATGACATTTAAAGAATACAATTTTTATGTACCTAATTACTTTTGTAAACAGATATACCAGAGGGATAATGTGGTGGATAGAGAAAAGAAAGAAAGAGATGCAATTAATTTAATATGGTAATTTTTTTATTTTTTTTTTAAATATTAAATATTTTTTAACGGGCAAAAGTGCCTGTATTCAATTCAATAACATACAATACTACTTTATACGATAAAGCTACCTACACTACTACTACATTTTTTTTTTTACATAGAAAGCAATTGGATTATCCACAGACCCTTGAGGGTCTAAAGATAATCCAAATGCGCAAGCCAACTGTCAGTTGGCAGAGTGCCCAGCATGCTGGCAGCATTGCCACGCTGAATGGCAATGCTTATACGTTGAGCCAAATAAACACCAGCATTTTGGTCACGCGTCGCCTCCACCAGACGCTCAGAAAGTCTTTAGACGTGGTATAAGTTAGAAAGAGACATGAAAAATATTTCGATTTAGTTTTTCTTTTAGAAGAGTTATTTATATTAAGAGTTAGAGAATTGCGTCCAGCGACAACAGCGCTATCTCTCTAGTTCTAATAGCTCTATGCTTTTGTAAGACAATCTATCTCAGCCGGCTCTAATTTTTACTTGCCCGAGAAAAAAAATCATGCGTAAAACTATAGAGTCTTCCATTTTCTTTCCTTGTCTATCCGCCATATCCACTTACATCCGGATACAGCCGACAATAACCGGCTAAGTGCGTCCACCGGACGGACGCATTTTATGACACTCGTATAAATTCCTGCTGGGTTACTTTTGATGAGACACGCATATTTCTCACGTTTGCGAGCGCCAGACATTGAATGAGACTAGAATATTTAATTTAAATGCATATTAAAAAGTATTTTTAAAAATCGGAGTGACGGATTTTTAAAAACTGGAAACACTGCATTAATAAGTTTTCAAGTGCGTGTCGAGACACGCGTATGATAGGCTTCCGTAGATGGTGACGATGATTATGATAATTATATAAACCCATTTTTATAATGTCACTAGATGTTTGACTGCTAGAAAAACCTATTTGAGTAAGAAATATGTTTGTGAGGACCTCTGAGCTATGGGCAAGTTTAAAAATTTTAATTTTTCTTTATAGCTCCAAAAGTTTTAATTTCACAGCCCTTGAAATAATTTTGAGAGATTTTTTTTATAATGTAATGAGATGAGATCATCTGTCCATTTCGTATGTGGACGTCCTACGCTGCGCTTGCCGGTACGTGGTCTCTACTTGAGAACTTTTCAACTCCATCGGTCATCAAGCCAGATCAATTTTGTTGTATCGTTAGTAAGATAATAAGAACGACGACTCTACGGTTTGAATTTGTCAGAAGTAACTTTACATATGTATAAACTTTAACAGGTAACTTGTACCTTTTTAGCATAATTTTCAAGTAGTTACAATATTTCTCATCTCTCCATCTTGAATACCTGCAATGCAGGTAGAGTAGTGTAACTCTATCAGAGCCTTTGTAACTCTACAATTAACATACTAATAAACTATAGGCGGAGGCAGCGGTTGTACAAAATAAGATGTTTTGAAATCTATAACTTTTACAGTTGGTCTACTTTTACGTTTTTGTCTATATATTTACCATCATTTATATTCGCGCTCAAACAGTTATTTTTGTACTCAGAATTTCCTAACGTAATTTTTTTATAGAAAAAATGTTCAGTCGGTTTGAGTTGAAATTGAAATAAAGCATGCGTAAAGGACATGTCCACAAAATGTATGGAGTCAACAATAATCAAAAATCAAAAATTCAAGGTATAACAATAATCAAAAATTCTAACCACAACACTAGTTACATTTTGAGAAAAATCATATTTTTTTAACATCAGTTAAAAACAAAAAAAAGCCGTCCGATTATTTTAAAAATAATTTTGAATTTATCAAGATAAATTAATATATTTGGCTCAATAGGTAGTTTATCTCTATCAACCCTGGTTAAGTAACCTCCAGATTGTTAAATAAAAGCAGTTTGACCAAATAGACACACTTTTTAAGTGTTTTTATGTCACATTGTACCTACTAACTGGTCACACTGGTAGCTTATAATTTTTAATTTTAGCAAATTAAGAGATGAATCTGGAAGAATCAGCTACGAATGCAAGTAAAATAACGATAGATGCACTTTATTATTTTTAAACTATAAAAAATATAAAACTGTATTATTACTTTTCATACAATTTATTTTTCACATTTAAAAAAATATGGAGAGATAAAAACATCTAAATTATATATTTTTGAGAAGCCCATAAATCAAGCTTTCAAATGACGTATATATCATCTTGGTTTGATTTGTCTCTGAATAATATACCACTTGTGGACGTCACCTTTAAATGAATTAAAGTACTTGATTAATGTTGTGTCTGAATTGTTTTATTGGTACTTGGTACCTTTACTATTTCGATTTCATATTAATTAATTCCTAAGCAATTTCATAAAATCAATTTAGTTTCAGTACACTTTTATTACATAAGATTGTCATTAAAATCTTATTTATTGCGCCAATAATTATTTCGCTAATGCTTTCAAAATTGTAATAGAGTCACAAAGAAACCTTTGTTTCCATTTATCCGTCTATAAATCAGCCGTAGGACGCCCACTGTTGGACATAGGGCTCCTTTGTTGATTTTCAATAAGGCTGGAAGCCGGTAAAAGATCACGTTTCAGTTGCTGGCAACACAGAACTGTCCAGAACTCTCGACTTGAGGAATTGACGTATGTCGGACGAAAAGGCAACAGTGACAGTGCAGCAGACGAAGTGGCAGTAGGCAGGGCACATAGCTCGAAGAACGGATGTTTGATGGGGCCATAAAAGTCTCGAATGGAGACAACGGACCAGAAAACGCAGCGTAGGACGTACACCGACTAGGTGTACTGACGATATAATAAAGATAGCAGGAATGAGCTAGATGCAGACCGCTACCAACCAGCCTTGTTGGAAAACCATGGAGGAGGCCTATGTTCAGCAGTGGACTTCCTATACCTACTGTGGCTGATAGATGGATGGATGGTCGAAAAGACGTCACACAGCACTAACATCTTACTCGAAATGTCCGCCAGCTCGCCGCCCACCGAGAGGGCTTCGTTACTTCCTCCGACGTCGCACGCCATATAAACAGCTAGATTTATGTGCCGTAATAAAATTTAATTATTGAAGATGGCGCTGATAAGGCGCCATGAGTGCCGTGCGTGAAGTTATGGGAACAATTACGACTTCACTTATGTACGAGAATTACTTGAACGGTCGGCAGTCACTACGGAATCCTCAACATTTTTTTTTTGTGTGCTTAAGAAACGCTAACGATCGTTCCTTAAAATATCTAGGCATCGGCTACTAAGTGATATTAATCTAACTGAAATTGCTAGGTACGTATAATAACTAAGAATATGTTTATCAACCTTTTTCCCATGCATAGTCTTTATGAAAGCGAAGACACTACGTTAATGTGTTTTAATACGCGGCATCAATAGCACTATAACACTATGACTATGAGTTTATCACTTAATTAACGTATACACTAATTCGAACGGATTTGTTCTTTTCAGTCTTCTCACTAGATCCGTTTGGTCGAGGAGCTAGATTATCTCAACAGTCACATGGTGGTGAAGACTATTGTCGTGAATTTCTGCGTATTTTTGAATAATTAGCGAATTTCACTTGAACGTTCGGGTAGATTTCATAATTTTGTATGTAATAAGGTGCATTTGTGATGTCCTTAAGTGGTTTGTTCTTTACTTTGTTCACGGCACGATAAGCTGCAGTGCGTGAAGTTATGGGAACAATAACGACTTCACTTATATACTAGAATGACTGACGGTCGCGTCGGCAGTCACTACGAAATCTTACTTTCCTGGAACAAATCGCTTTTAGCGATAAGGCCGCCGATTAGCGACCTATTGTTTTGTTTTTGTCCTTATAATCTGTTTTTTTTTATGAAATGTGGTTGTCTGATAAGTTGTTTGTTTGTTTGAATCTACAAAAATAAAAAAAATACTGCAAATACATTTGCATACACTGCAAATAAATGAATTGAATTAAGATTTTAAGATATTATATCAGTGAATACAAACATTTATATGCACATAACTATAATGTCTGCCTCGGTGGCTCAGTGGTTAGTGACTGGATCAAAGAGGCGTAGGTTCGATCCCTCCCCGGGGCAAATATCTATGTGATGAACATAAGTTTTTGCTCTGTGTCTGGGTGTTATTTAGTTACTATCTATACAAGTATGTATTTAAAAATAAGTATAATATATATAATATATCAGTGTCTCTGGCAGCCATATCACAAGCTTTGCTTAGTTTGGGGTCACAGGCCGTGTGTAAGATGTCCCAAAATATTTATTTTATTATTATTTACATAAGTGTTTAAACCTATTTTTAAATTTTGTTATAGATAATTCAGTAAACCAGTGACCAAGCTGATTTAACAAATGATTAATTAATTAGTTTTTTCCATGACCACAATAAATCTGCTGACCGGAGTAAGTTAGTCAACCAATTAAATAACTACCCTTACTTATACAACTCAGGTATTGTATGTGAAACGCAGTGGGACTGCAGTTCTAATTATGGGGGTTTTATGTTAAGTACAATATATTAGCTATAAGGTGGACAGCTTGGACAGATTAAGACCGCAGAAACACGCTGAATGCAGCAAACTATGCTTAATTTTTCTACTATTGGCGAAATTGCACTTGATATAAGTAAGTTCGTATAGGCCGGGTGGCTAGCCCTGGTGTTAGAGTTTTTAGGCCGGCTGAAGGCCTCTGACTTGGCTGAACGGTTCAAATAACCGGAACCTAAAATTTCATTTGAGCCACGATAGAGCTTTGTTGGCAAATGCCACCCGCGGTCACCCATCCAAGTACTGGCCGTGCGGAACGTTGCTTAATTTCGGTGATCGCTGACAAACACCTAGTCAAACTACGCTACGAGCACTACATTATATAAAAACATAATAAATAAAACTGGGCCCTTTAATTGCAATCATTTATGTAACAAGCCCGATTACAGAGGCGCCAGCGTAAATTAATTAGCAACGTAAAAAGCGTTCTCTCTATCGAATGCCTAAAGTGAAAAAGAAACAGAACTATGCTATTTAGCTAAAATAGTTACGATGACGCCTCTGTAATCGGGCTTTATGTACATATATATACAGCCTTATTCCATAACATGTTTTAAATGTTGTACTGGACTTAATAAAAAATAAAACCACAAACTAACAAAAACGTTATTATAAAACGAAGTTTATCACTAAAGCACTGATCAACTATGGTGCTAAAGATAAACCTGTGCGAGCCCTAGTTTAACCATGGACTAACTTCGGTATGTAGGTACTAAGAGTTTTTTAGCTTAGAATTTGATTTGAATTTTTCACTCGGCACTTTTATTGTAAATTAGAATTTAGAAATATAAGAAAAAAATAATTTCTGTGTAATTAATAGCCTCGAAATCAAAAATACATAATTAAGTTCAAAAACGACAGTAACAAAGTCTCACTTTTTTCTTGCTTGGGTTTTGGCCTCACATACACTCGCGTTTGCCATGAACGTGAAAAAATGTAAAAATAATGAATTAAGTTAAACGTATTTTAATCCTTGGATTAATTTTATTACCGTAACAACCATGGATCTGCTAGGCTTGGTTTAAACCTAATACTAATGAACTTTTTTGGAATAAGAATGATAATGTCTAGAAAGGAACATGATACATTCAGAACATGATTTGTCTACAAAAGATAAATCAGTTGCGGCGCTTTTTATCTCCCGATTGATGATAATATTTCATAAAATTGTTAACAAATCTCTACAAGTTCGGCTCATGTCCCGTTAGATAGGGTCACAACATATATTTCCTTTCGCCACTTCACTCTATCCTACGACATTTCATTATCAACTTCTTTTTTCATCACATCGATTCGAAAAGAACTACTTGGTTCGCCTTTAAGTGCGCCCAAAGGAGGTGTTTTCTATAAGGAACTTTATAAGTGCGACGGAATTATCTTTGCCGCGCATTTTTTGAATTTGAAACAAATAAGTGCGACGGAATGATCTTTGCCGCGCACTTTTTGAATTTGGAAGTATTTGTAATGTTAGTGTACAGCGCAGAAAATGAATGAAAAGAATGGAAATATAAGTTTTCATATGTTTTATTATTAGATACCATTTAATTTCAATTTAGTTGTTACTCTACGTTTTATTAAATAATAATATTATAGTAAAATATAAGGCGCCTTTTGTTTTCTCATAGAGGTGATGAAAAGTAGAGTGTACTACTCGGGCACAAAATATATTTTTGGCTCGAGCGACGTACTTTGAATCCCTCGCTACGTTCACAATTCTACTAAAGAATCCCTCACTTCGCTCTGGATTCAAAAAAGCGCCCTCGCCGTAAAAATATTATTTTGCTTCCATATGATACAATCTACTATTCTCGAATAAAAAACAAATAATAACCACAATACGACAAAGGCAAATAAAACAATATCTAGGCAAAGTTACACGTATTGTGAAAAAGCTAAGGAAAAGTAATTGAATGTGTGAGGTTTACGAACGAACGTTTACGTTCCGGTGGGCCATCGATCATTCGACTTCGTCCTGCGCACACTCAACACTACTGTTAAAATTGTTACAAAGTCCCAATTTTGATACTGAAAATATTGTGTCGTTCTATTTTTTTTTTATAATTTATTTTTTCATATTAGAGGATATGTTACACATCGGACTCTGCTCTGACCCTGATTTACTACATATAAATATTTTAAATGCATACTTATACAGATAATACCTAAATAACATCCAGACACAGAGCAAACACCTATGTTCATCACACAAAAGTTTACCTTAGGTGGGGATCGAACCCATTTGATTGTTTTGAATTGCTGTATAACAATACAATACTAATTGATAATGCACTTGTATTAAGAAACTTTTGGTGTATTTCTATGAGCATTTCCATTATACACTAAAGGAGAATCCAGACGCGCCAGAATCATTCTATTTTGAAAAATATTAGTATAGAATCGTTGTTCAATATTACACTATGAGTGTGGTATGAGTACGTCAAAGTAATAAAAGGAAAAGAAGCGTGACATAAGTATAATTACGAGTACATAAACAGTTTGCTGAGAGATTAATGTAAAAGAAAGCGATGCAAATGCCTTTGATAATGTCTTTGTTGAATTCCATGTAACCAATGCTATGGTACCGCTACTGCACTATGGAGAGGGCTATGCTCGGAGTCTCGCAGCGAGATCGAACCAGGAATGAGGAGATTCGCAGACGAACCAAAGTTATCGACTTAGCCCAGCGTATTAGTAAGTTGAAATGGCAATGGGCAGGGCACATAGCTCGGAGAACTGATGGCCGATAGAGTAGTAAAGTTCTCGAACGGAGACCACGCACCGGCAAGCGCAGCGTAGGACGTCCACCGACCCGGTGGACCGACAATATTATTATGACCGCAGGAACGCGCTGGTTGCAGGCTGCTTCCAAGCGGGCTTATTGGAAATCCATAGGAGAAGCTTATGTCCAGCAGTGGACGTCCTAAGCCTGATAATGATGACGATGATGTAACCAACATCAGTTAAATCGTTCAGGCGGGTTTTTATGAGTGGGTATGACTTTTAAGAACTTAGGTTTTAGCTGAAAGTTGCCGAATATGCGGCCATGTTTTTCCGCACATGTCCGGCAATTCTGTCCAAAAATCCGTCCAGCTCACAAATGGACCGACGAGCCCGCGCCCCCGAGGCGCGACACGTGTGAATGGTCGCCGATTCCGACAACACGGCGTTGTTAGCTTTGATTGTGTTTTGTCATTCGTTGCCGGTTTTTTCTCATCGGCGAGAGGGCATAGAACGATTTTCGTGTATCATCGTTGATGGTTAATTATCTCATTGTTCTTTCTCAACAATAATTGTTGCAACCAAATAGAATTTTTCCATAATTCATCAACTTATTTCCATCCCCAGGGTGTAAGTTTTTACCGTTTTTAGCTTTGAGTAAATATTTACAGAGCCACAGTCCCTAAGTGAAAGTAGTAAAAAAATGTCCGAGCGCTGTCTATATGACTACTTACCGACTTAGATATTTACATTAAATAAGTCACAATGACCCGTTTTTTGAGATCTTGATGTTCTGTCACCTAATTAGTGCTTGTAACCTAGCCTTTGGCATCGCGCTGCGTTGTAGTCGACTTGCAATCGCTTACGAATAACTAAAAAGCCTGCCCACTACGTCGCTTGGGCAGGGTTTTGGCTCAGTTTTTTTGCACGATTGTGACTCTATAGATATTAGCTCGAAGGTTTCTAGCCATTATTTCTAATTCTACGTAATCCAATGACTATATAATATGAAAACTAATGTGGTTATGCATATTTGCACACGAAATATCAGTGCTAAGCGAGACAAATCCTTGAGCTAATAAGGAATACATGAGTAATACCTGTACTATAGATATTAATTAGAATATTTGATGATGCCTTTCTGGTCTTGTAATGTTGTCTACTACAATGTTGTCGCCTATTTCGCGGGTACAACTAAGTGATGGCCTCGGTCTGCCTATTGATATTAAAATCTGTTATGTGTCAACAAAATACAGTACAACTATGTACTTTGCTATTCAATTAAAAGCAACTGGATCATCAATAGAATTTTAAAAGCCTAAAGATTGTCCAAATATTCAAGCTTGAGCTCAAATATCACTAATACCGGTCTCGCAAACTAGTACCATTACTATGTTGAATCGCAATGCTTAAACGTTAGACCAAATTAACAACAGGCATTTTTAGTAATTGGAAAATAGTAAATAATTTGGCTGCACATTTCTAATCAGCCAACAAATCACGTCCAGTAATGAACAATAGCGCAACAGTGTTCAAATGCGGTTAATTCGCCGCCATGCCGGATTGTTGCGACGAGATTTATAGCGCCTACTGAATTACTTTGGTGGGCGGTGCGCTGGAAAGGACTAGCAGTGACTTGAGAGACCTGTTTTTGTTATATTGTAAAAGTACAGCCTTGGCCAAAAGTATTAGGCACCCTCTATCTTCTAAACTAATTTCACTCGTCACTTCATTAAAACTACCGTGAGTATTCATCATAACTATAACAGAATACGGCTAAAACTCACGTTATGACGCGGGTGCGCGTATTCCCTAAGGATGGAGTTCTAAATACTCTGAAACTGGTTGGATTCCTTGCGGATCGACCGTATAATTATAACGTGAGTTTTAGCCGTATTCTGTTATAGGTATAATTTCACTCGTTTTTGGCATTTTTAACAAAATTAGGTGTCAATTTAATCACATCAACTGAAATGAAAGCTTGTTTACTTGTTAGAGTCCAGAACACAAGTGACCAAACATTGACTGATAAGACCAAATCCTTTGTTTTCAGTCACCAGGCGTTTTATGACCTTGACAAAAAGCCGCTTGATATTCCATGAAGTTATTTATGACCCCGGTAAGTCATTTAAGATGAGCACACAGTTATTGGTTAAATAGTAAACATGCATTTTGATTTTTTAAAGGTGCCTAATACTTTTGGCCAAGGCTGTATGTACTCTCTTTTAGTGGAAAAAATATTAACGATAGTAATAGAATTTGTGTAGGCCGAGTATCTTTAGTTTTAGGGCTTCAGCTTCTCGAAGGGTTCTGATATGACTAATCAGTTAAAAAGTCACGGTTCAATAAAATTGAAAATGTTGTTTGAAACTCTCTATTCTAAAATATCATCCATGATCACCATCGGTCGCCTTTCTGGAAACTGACC
The DNA here is from genome assembly GCA_949316475.1 of Hypomecis punctinalis. Lineage (NCBI taxonomy): Eukaryota > Metazoa > Arthropoda > Insecta > Lepidoptera > Geometridae > Hypomecis > Hypomecis punctinalis. The sequence goes on from OX438802.1 coordinate 2,364,114, forward strand.
AGTTGACCGTTGTTTTACGTCGATGTTAACAGAGTGCTAACAGATAAATAATTATGTTCTTACTACGAAAACAGAGCATTCAATTTAAAATTTTAGCTTGCATTTACATTCATCGACATTTAATAAATCTATGCCTTTACCCAATACCAATATCACACCATTAACACCACAACAATATTAAATAAACTTAATCGCACTCTATTAAAAAAAACAGTATGTGGGCACGCTTAAACAATAACACCCATTTAGGAATAAAAAAAAATGAGATGAAAAAACACCACCAATGTTCACCGCATACCACACCATTTCATAGCCTCACTCGATGTCATTAGTTTTGCTGATATTCTATTTGTATGTATTTCAGTCGCTGCGTCATCATTTCACTGCGGTCTCCGTCACATGATGGATGGGACGAATTAGACGGAATGTCCCGCTTTGCAGTTTGGTTAGTTTGACGACACTGACTGAGTATATTTTTGAGTTATTGGTAGAGTTTCTAAATTATCTTGAAAGCCTTGGAAGCTTTAAATATTACGATCAGCATTAATCCTGCAACTTTGTGGAAGAAAATGTTGATAGGTGTAATAAACTATGTAAAAGTTTTATTACTAGTAACCTAATTAAGTTGCAATAGCTTTTAAACTATTTAAAGGTACGTTAAATATTTACACGATGATTTAAAATGTAACTAAATAATATATCAGAATTACTATCAGCTTGAATCTCTTAACCAGTAAAAAAAGAAGTTATTCGCGCGTCTATGTATATTTTAGTTGTGAGCATAAATTGAAACTATTACTCCTGATAAAGCTTACTATTCGGTTAAAGAATATATAAATAAATGATAAGTAATAGCTAAAGATATTTTTTTTTGTAATCGAATCGTACAATGCTTGTACAAATGTATTTTCTATAATCTGACTTGTACATTTTATTTATTAATAATGAATCTGAATGTAACCAACGGAACGATTTTTGATAAATTTAATAATAATATTTTAATAATAATAATATATATATTCCGAAACAGCGGATGTGGGATGCATTGCGATGTGGTGGCAGTTGACAGAAGCCTCACCCCGCTCTCCTTGGCGAACGAGAACTGGCGCAGGCCATCGGTGCTCAGCACCGATGATCGAAAGGCGGTATGGAAGAGCAAGAAGCTGCACGGGCGGTTCTATCGGGCTCTAACAGGATCCGATGTGGACCTGCTCGCTTCGGTGGCCTGGCTGCGCTTCGGTGACCTCTTTGGGGAAAACGAAGGTTTTGCCTGTGCAATTGTGGACGAAGTTGTCTTGACTAACAACTACCGGAAGTATATCCTGAAGGACGGTACGGTCGACATTTGTCGGGCATGCCACTGTCCCGGAGAGTCACTCAGGCATATTACTTCCGGTTGTTCTCATCTTGTCAACGGCGAGTACTTGCACAGGCATAACCAAGTATCCAGGATTATCCATCAGCAACTTGCTCTTCGATAAGGCCTTGTCGAGTCTGAGGTGCCGTACTATAAGTACGCACTGGCGCCAGTTCTCGAAAATGGTCGTGCATTGCTCTACTGGGACCGCTCTATCATCACGGACAGGACTATTGTCGCCAATAGGCCTGATATCGTGATGGTCGACCGGTCCCAGCGCCGGGCAGTGCTCGGCGACGTTGGTGACGTGAACCACATGACGAGAACCTTGTGAAGGCCGAGAAGGACAAGCTCAGCAAGTACCTTGACTTGGCTGGCTCACGAGGTTACCGCCATGTGGGATGTGGACTCTACGATCATTGTCGTTTCGGTAAACGGCTTAATAGCGAAGAGTCTCGACCACCATCTTAAGAGGCTCTCGCTAGACGGTTGGTTCAAGGGTCAGATACAGAAGGCGGTCGTCCTGGACACAGCGCGCATTGTCAGGAGGTTCCTCTCTCTGTAGACCCAACCACCGGTGACTTGGGCCTCGCCCCGCTGCTGGCGGCACTCTAGGTTTAGGTTTTTTTTATAGTATTTTGTTTTTTATTATATAAATATTTTTAAAAAAACTTAAATTTAAGACTATAAATAAATATGTGAATAATAGATATTGTATAACATTCATTTCTTTTAGAGTGTGTGAAGTCTGTGAGTTTTATCGAAGCAGTGTTCTTAGTTTCATTAATTTTCAGGCTTGGAATACTGTTATAAAATTATTTTAAAGCATTTTAAGAGAAAAAAAATGTTATTTAGTTTCATTATCACCCAGAAACACCGGTGAGACGTTGCCAAACCGCGTCCATGGTAGTGAGTAGAAAATATTTGAAATATCATCCAAGGATTGGATAAAACTTGGCACTTAAAATAAAATAAAAAAAGCACCCGCACATGCAATTTTTCTTTTTAACATATATGCACTAACGTATATATCAATGCTTTCCAGAAATTGCCAAATGTATTCGACTGTTTCTTCTACAATAAAAGAAGAGTGAATAAAGTCAACAAATATCTTGGCCCAGGACTCGGCTACGTTAAGTGTCTTTTAACAAGCCCACGCCTCTTTGACCCAGAAGTTAGGGTCACTAACCACTGAGCCACAGAGGCAGTCAGTTAGTTCGTGAGGTGGATTATCCAAAAATATTGGAAACGTATTTTTCTTTTGTTAATCATACCACAAATAACAAAGATAAACCTTGTCAAACTTTGGGAGTGTGGGTCGAGACGTCACCTCTCAAATCAAAAATAATATCAACCTAAAATTAAAGACGTTACAAACATACCTATTTATTTTCTTGGTAGACAAAGAGCGCACTATGGCAGGCTATGACGTCACCGACCGTAAGTCTCATACATTCGCCATGCTATGTTATGCTTTGCGGGAAAGGGACAAGGCATCCCCTCTTTATCCCTACCATTTTATTTTTTTATTTCGTATAGGTTTGCGTTTGACTACACACTGCCTGATGTTAAGCAGATATGCGGTCTAGGATGTAGCACGCTTACCTAGAAGATACCTATTTACTCGAGATTTGAAGACACCTACATTGTACTTTAACGGAAAGACAGACTTAGGCAAAGCGTTCCACATTCTGGCAGTGCGTATGAGGAATGTGGACTCAAAACGCTTGGTTCTAACGTGTGGGATATCCACCATAAAAGGGTGGCGCTTTGGTCGCGTCTGTCTAGCCGTACGATAGAAGAAAGGGGCAGGTGGGACCAGATTGTGTAACTTCTGGGCGCACTCACCGAAGTGTATCCGATAGTAGGCTGACAGACACGCCACCCTACGTCGATGCTCGAGACTTTGCAGCTTCGACTCAGTCAAGGTTTCGTTGCCTATCAGCCTCCTGGCTCGCCTTTCAATGGACTCCAAAGCCTCCAACTGGTATTTGGCAGAGCCATCCCAAAGGTGAGAGCAGTATTCCATGCAAGACCTGACTTGCGCTTTATAAAGACTAAGCAGTTGCTCAGGTGTGAAATACCGTCTCACTTTAGAGAGAACACCAAGTTTTTTTGAGGCTAATTGGGCTTTTGACTCTGTATAAGACCCAAAGTTGAGAGTCGATAATATCTCTGAACTTGATTAGCCAATTTTAATTTTTTTTTGAGTTTACGAATGATAATAATTAATTGTAGAATTCACTGATCCTAACACTTTTTATTAATTCAATACCAGCCACTCTGTGATACCACCCAACTACCATATTGTTTACATTTGTATGTTACTTGTCCTTAGAGCAAATAAAAAATCAAGAGAGAATGTTGTAAACAAACAAGTGAAGCCAACCAAAACTACGCCTCGCCGTGTACAGACAATTAAACACACATCCACGTACAACGAAACTACGCCTTGGCCTGTCACTCGAACTATGGCGGCGCAACACCAACGCATTCACACATGTATGACTGACTCACTTGACTGTTCAACGACGTTCTCTCTTGATTTTTAGGGTTCCGTACCTCAAAATGACAAAACGGAACCCTTATAGGATCACTTTGTTGTCCGTCTGTCCGTCTGTCCGTCTGTCCGTATGTCAAGACTCTTTATCTCAGGAACGCGTAAAGATATCGAGGTGAAAATTAAGCTGTATACGTATATCAATGATTTCTTACAGTTATTTAAAGGGAAAACTTCTCAGTTATCATTTAAAGAAGTTAGAGCCGTTTATGTCGTAAAAATGACTGACGAGAAAAGTAAACAAAAAAACTTCGATGATGATGATGATGAGTATAGAGATTTTAACAACGTACTTTCCAATTTTGTGAATTTTCTGGAATTGTACGGAACCCTCGGTGTGCGAGCCTGACTTGCACTTGTCCAGTTTTTTTATTTGCTCTGAGGCTAAATTTTAACCGATTCTTGTAAGCAAAAAATACATGTCTAATATATTTTGATAGTGTATCTAATATCTTATATTTGTTTGGTCATCATGCCAATAGCCTTTCGATGATTAGCATATGTGAATATTTACAGACTGTTTGGGTACGAAACCGTTCCTCTGTAAATGTCCGCCTCCAAGTTGCACAATAAAACTTGGCCCGGGCCCACCTTTGTGAAGTAACAAACTTCTTGTCGCTCGGAACTCGATTGAAACTTCCCTATGCAACAACTTGCGCATATTTTATTGCTGGAGCAGAACCGAAAAACTTCAATTGTGATGTACGAGAGGAGTATTTGAGGCGTGTATTTATTTATTGTTACCTGCGAGTTATATTTCATTTTATTTGCGCGTTATTTTGTTTGAGATAATGTTTTGGGAATAGAATATCTAGCTCTGAGCAACAACGATAACAACAATCTGTATGATGTTTTAAAGCATTTTCTTCCAACTTCTCTATGTATGGAATGCAGCATGTTTTGCATTATTTCATTCTCGACGTTAACGCCGCCATTAGGTGAGTTGCTGGTCAATAGCAGACTTCCCAAATTTTTTTTTGTGATTGATGCTAAATAAATGCGGTATCTGCAGCGTAGGGCGTCCTGAAGGACTTGTTAAAGCAATAATTATTTTTCGCAATAAAAAAACCGCTTATACAGAATTCGAATAAATTGCACGAATCGATGTGATATCCACGTACATAACTCGAGAGTATGCCCTCTTGAAATAAAAGTATTTTTTTATATCGGTTCATAATTGGCAAAATATCGATGAAATACACAAAAAATATTTACTGACGAACATAATACCTCCTTTTTTATAAGTCGGTAAAACACGCCGGATTCAAGCTGCTTCCAATCTGCCTTATAGGTAATCTATACAGAAAACATATTTAGCAGGGGGAATCTTACAGCTTAAAAGATCATAAACAAAATTTGTTTAATGACCGAGCTTTTTCTCAGAATAGCGAGACACTTAATGTCTAGGACAGTCTTGATATAAAGTTTTGAAGCTTTTCAAAAAAGCTTTCTTTTATTTCCTTTCATTTCTTGGGAAGTGTTCCTGTAAACTTGTTTATATAAACACTGCGACGTAAAAAGAGAGAATGAGTGTCGCCCATCAAGCTGCTGTCGTAAAAACTGTACTTGCAGTAGGAGAACTTGAGCAAAAACTACAAAAATATGGGTAAAAGGAGGTAAGGTAGTTTGACCCAATTATCATATTTTTAATGCTATATATTTACATTTTAATAAGGGATAGGAAAATAAGTAAGTAAGGAAATCACAGGGTGTCACTGCTTATAGTATCGCTACGTTAAAGAAGTTACGTTACGCGACATGCGCAATGCTATAATAGTATGCTATGAGCGCTACGCTGTGAGCGCTACGCTATGAGCGCTACGCTATGAGCGATACGCTATGAGCGCTACGCTATGAGCACCACGTCATGAGCGCTACGCTATGAGCGCTACGCTATGAGCGTTACGCTATTAACGCTACGCTATGAGCGCTACGCTATGAGCGCTACACTATTTGCGCTACGCTATGAACTTTACGCTATATGCGCTACGCTATGAGCGCTACGTAATAAGTGTTAGGCTATAAGTGTTACACTGTGAGTGCTACGCTTTGAACGCTATACTATGAGCACAAAATTATGAGCTTCTATGCTTTGAGTTCTACCCGTCCATACTGTAAACACGTCAGGCTGTCGTCGTAAAACCTCGGTGAGAAGTGCGTTGATGTCTAGAACTACCTCGGAGACAGCGTTAGTGTCCTTTTTTACTCCTACCGAACCGTCTTAAAGAATTTTCACTTATTTTTCCTTGATAAGAAATAAGTCGTATTATAGCGTTTACATCGTAGCTTTAGTGGGTGTCTCTTATCGATCACTGCAATGAATCAACAGCCAAGAATATAATAAGTATAAATCTTCAGATACATAGGTGACAGTAGGTGGTATTTAGAACTAAGCTGACCGTAGCTGACAAACGAAGTGGTACAATGGCACTCTAGTCGAAATACATGGATGTATTACTCAAAATTTTGTAAGAGCCGATAGAAGTCCAATGTTGCCATGGAAAATAATTATTGGCTTATTTTATACATTTCCAGTGACCCGGTTGAAAGCGGTTTGTATCCAGTGTACAGTTACAGTTTTAATTTGATCTTAGCTACCTTGCCAAGTCGCCAAAATTTGTCCTACGCTGCGTTTGTTTGTTATTTTCATAAAAAATAGTACAACATTATAAACAAATTTCCACACACGCCAAGGCCGCACACGTTCTAGATAAGAATATTCCATTACTGACCCTTTTACGAAGCTCCGACTCCAGAGCAACCTTTAATAAATTTAAATTCATAAAGTTATCACGGCAGTATGCAAATAAGCTGAATAAAAATGTTAATCACTACAACCCTTGAGCCCAGCTCCATTAAAGGGCGCCGGCGCGAACGCCGGGACGAAAATGAGTTATTTGTATGAGGTACGAAATATTTATGCGAACATTATGTAAGTACTTGTCTTTTGTTACTTGAATTAGTCGAGTAGAGTTTGTTGTAAAGGTTGCGCAGTGTTTGGAGTGATTAATGCGCAGGTGGACTATTTACAGTTATACATCCAAAACTTTCATCCACGCGTGCTTGCGCAGAATAAGTTCGCAACATACACAACACGAACTCACACATTACATACACACACACGCACTCACACATTACACACCCACACGCACATGCACTTACACACACATTCAGCCAAACAGAATATTTGTATGCGTTTTGTAAATTAAATTCCAGTCCATAACTTTCTCTTTTAAATTGCTACTGTTTTTATGTTTAATCAGCATAATGTTAGATAAATTATAGCTCTTAATGTATTTCATAGGACACCTCCACTTATAAGTTGTCTTGATTGTCGATATGTGAGGTTCCCACAACACGGGCCTAGAGCCTAGTGTGGGACCACTGTCTGGACTTGGTGTGGATCTACTGTAGTTTTTTAATTGAATGTAGTATTGTGTTGTCTTAATTTATAATATGAAAAATTCTTTGTATTCCACTGTACGAGTATGTTGTCAAAGATAATAAATGCTTTTACTTTACTTTACATAGAGGCGCTGTCGCGCGGTTATGAAAAATCTACATTTAAAATTTCCAGGGGCTTGATCCTCCATCAAACATAACCTAATGCGGTTAGTATTTTTTTAATTCCGTGAATTTCGTTTGAAAAAATGTTTGATAAATATAAAATTACGTAAAAATAAATTATCAACCGAGTTTAAGTTATGTTATTTGAAAAATAAATATTTTGCACCCGAATTTCTTGAAAAGCAATGAGCACGTTAGGTGCTCGTTATTTCAAACATCTAATTGGTATATACGTTCCTTCAGTAAACAAATTGGTATTTTTTCCATTTTTTTTGCTAGGGCTCGGTTAACACGTAATAATTTCTTGTGGTGATTGGTGGTGATTTCTTGTGATTACTATTTTAAATTATTGTGATTATTAGTTTGATCATAGTAATATGTCATAATCCAAATTTTTATATATTTTACAACTTAAGTAGATTAATAAACACACGCCGTTAAAAGAAATATAGAATATGTATTATGCTGATGTAGCGCAAAACTTATATTCTCTTTGAGATTTTTCTTGAGAACATGACGTACTCTCTTATAACTGATTATGTTACACACTTATAATATATTTGTTAGCGATTTAGCAGCGGCAATTATCATAAGTAAGTTGTTGTCATTGAAATATATTTATTCTAGAAAATATACAATCCGTCACTCTACGAACAACCCGTCAGCGCCAGTAGCTAAACTAGCCGGTAGACAATTCCCCAATAATCCGATTGCACTTTTTTCAAAAAACTCCCAATGTTTGGTAAACGAACAACACATACAAACTGTACTGCGCACCATTTTCTAATCCCCACTGCCCGGTGGATTTGCATCCAATGAATATTTTGCGCAAAACATTTTGGCTCTGCGCGGGACCCATTGTCAATTCCTGAAACCAATTTAAACTCACCCCTCCATCATTGGAATACAGACTTTGCTACTTTTGGAATAGAAGTGAGATTGCTAGATCTAAATATACTGGTTCGATCTATCGGTAGATAGTTAGAAATATTCGATTTTGTTGTTTGGATGTTACGCTTTTCAATACTATATCCTGTACGGTAATGGAAGTGGAGTTTTGTTTGAGTTACCGTTTAGTTTCCAGTATTGTTGAATCTCTAGAGAAATTATATCGTATCACGAGTATTTGCGATGTCTATGAGCGTGGTTAAACCTTGTTGGTTTCAATCGTGATTGCTTGACTTGTTCGTAAATATATATATATACCTATATATACACAACCGCATATTTCGCACTCACAAAAATCAAAACCTACAGGGTACTTCCCGTTGACATAGAACTATGACATTTGGAGAGAAGCATTATCTCAGAGTACACATATACGAATAAATCTGAAAACTGTGTATTTTTATTTAAATCACAAAAATAGGGCCTCAAAATTCACAAAATATGAGTTCAAAATTCAAAGTGAGTAAATCATATCATGTAAGGTATCATATAAAAGAACTTCGTTAGCACATGCTAAAACACATATATATATATATATATATATATATATATGTGTATAAAATCGCAAAAAATACATCACACTGCCAACATACAGACGTACAAACGTAGTAGCAAATAACCAAAAAGCTTTTTAACAAAAAAAAATAATTTCGTTACCTTACAAATTGAAAAAATGTGATAATATTATGTAATTTCTAGATTTGTGAGTTTATTACCGTATAATATTTCATCACATGAGACGTCGGATATCCACAACTAGGCATAGGCTTCCCAAATAGATTCTCCACAAAATAGAGAAAGTAACCTAGTTCTTCTGTTCTGTGAGAATGTCAATACAATCGAAAGCTTAGAAGCCACTTCCGGTTGGAAGGGAACAACGTTTACGACCCATTTATCCAATTACAACAAACGTTGACACCACCTGCTCACCGAAGAAAATACGAGAATGAATTATGATTTCCCATCGCACCCAAACAATTCCTCCTTTACTGTCGGGCTTATCAGGAAATTCCCGGAAGCAAACTTTACCCGTCCATACTTACCCGACAGCCCGACATGTTGAAGTTACGACAGTAGAAACTTTACGCGTAAAAAGGGCCAATAGCGTATAAAAATGTTATAGGCAAGAGTTCGGACACGGACGGTGAAAGGGTCCCGTAGTTATTTACAAAACTACAGTATACCTTAGATCTACGCGCTGAAGATCATGATGATGTGAGAGAATAGTTGATTTAGTACAGGTAAAAAATATTCAATATATAAACAAACAAATAATAAAACTTTATTAGATAACCACAAAAAGACAGATTGTAAGGACGAAAACAAAACAATAGGTCTCTAATTGGCAGTCTTATCGCTTTAAGCGATTTCTTCCAGGCAACCAAGCACGGATAGAAAATAGAAGTTGACATAATAACGTGGCCATAACAGCAATAAAATTTAAATATCATAGAAACAAACACTTGTGCTTCTTGTTGGTCAAATAGTAAAAGAAATAAAATGTTTTTCGTAATCTAGTGTTTATTTTATGTTGTAAAAAGCAGTGAAATAGTGAATCTTAAAAGTTAATTTATTGTAACAGACAAAAAAACTAAAAAAAAATACTAAAAATCTTTTTATGACAATCATGGACAAGATTTTTGTAACAATTTATTCAGATTCGAAGTTTTTATTTTAAATTACTTGGATCCTTTTTACTCCCATTTTTACTTTGGTTTTGGTAAATTAAAATTACGCTGACAATTATGAAGAATAATAACAAAATTTACCCACACAATGATGTAAAAATATTTAGGTGTTATACTTAGGAGATTTTCTCTAAGGACTCGCGAACCCTAAAAAAGTATACGTCTTCTAAACAAAGGCCTATCTGCAGGAATGAGAAGAGCCATAACTCTATACTGTTAGGACCGTAATAAAGGCATCATAGCTAAATTACTTTTTACTTCGGATAAAATAACAAAAAGCAGGCTCTAACAAGCGAAAATGAATTTGTCGAATCAAATAACGTCTACGCACCAAAAAAGAGAAGAAAAATATCTTTACCTTCATGGCATAGTTACGAATGTTACGAATTTGCATAATTAACACTTTTCATTAGTGCGTTTTGAACGCTAGTTTACTATTGCACGTTTATTCATATTCGAAAAATTGGAACTTCGTTACCGTTAGAGATAGACATTTGTAGATTTGCTAGGGCATATAATACCATATTAGGAACTGTTGTACTGTACTCTACCAGCCTTTTTAATAATCCACTGCAGGACGTAGGCCTACGCATGAAGGTTGATTGGGCCATATCCACCATGCTGGCCCAGTGCGTGTTGGTGGATTCACATACGCCATGGAATTTCTTTCTTGGTCAAATGCAGGTTACCTTTCCTATCTTCACCGACAATCGAGTGGTTTGAAATTCCGTACATCAATTCCAAGGAATTCATTGGTACGGGACCGGGTTTGAACTCACGACCTCACGATTGTAAGGCGGGTGTCATTACCACTAGACCGCCATGGCTCTCGTGCCCAGCATGCTGGTAGCATTGCCACGCTGTATGACAATGTTTATACATTGAGCCAAATAAACACCAGCATTTTAGTTAAGCGCGTCGTCCACCAGACGCTCAGAAAGACTTTTGAAAACAAGATAAGCTCCCGGCCATCACGGATGTCTCAACTTCAAACGGCTCAAATATGTAACCACTACCGAGGTTACCATATTTGCGCCGCTAATTTATAATTTGTACACTAATACTGAGCAGAAATTAGATGACGTATGTAAATTAACTAGACCAAAGGAGTGGATAAAATATAATATGTTTTAGTCATAAGAACCTAAAATTGTTTGTTCGAATATGTGAAAATAAACATGATAATAATAAAAAAGCAGTGGACTATGAAAATTTGTACATATACTTACTGATATCTCGCATCATGTCACGAGGCTAAACTGGATCGCTTTTGATTGTGTCTCAAACTTCTAGATAAAGAAAGAGATAAAAGCAAACACAATTCATCTTGGGCTTTTACTAAAACCTTTTGGCACGAGTTTCGAAATTTTGATAAGTCACGTTTTGACCTAATATCGAATGATGATATTCCTTTTTATTACTGTGTGAAAAGCAATTTAAGTTTTGATGTTAAAACTGTTACATAGTTTTTAAAGAAATTTGGGGAGCTTAAATTGATGCCAGTAAGTGTTCCAAGGTTTTATTTATGAAGAAAAAAAATAGTGCGATTACATTTCTATTAAGATCCCACCATTAAATACTGGGTACAGAAGTTTGAGACAATGTGCACTCGAAAAAAGCTCAAATATACATTCCTTACGAAAAAAATATTGCTTTCGACGTACTTAAGTGTAATTGGCAGTGAGTAGAGTACATGGCACGTAAAATTGATGGCTGACATTGTCATAAAGTGGTTGCATGGAGACTACGTATCGGAAAGTAAAGCTTAGGAAGTAATGTTACAACTGACTAAGGCATAGTTTGATTAAGACCATAAAGCCAAGCCTATTTAAAGCAATCTTAAGAGACAAATAACCAAAAGGATCAAAAAGTTCTTGAATGAGACCACGTTCTGGCAAGTGCAGTATAGGACGTTCACTTACATTATTAACATCCCTACATAGTCGACGTATCACCTTCTCGTACTAAGCGATTCGCTTCTTCCTTCATAATGCGGACTGCCAGGGATTGGAATGCCCTCCTTCGTCATTGTTTCCTGGCAATTACAATTTGGATATCTTCAAATCATGAAGACCGCAGGATCGCGTTGAGTGCAAGCCGCTATCAATCAGTAATAATTGAGCTATAGATATCCAATAATACCGGTCTACATCAGGCTCAAAAGAATCTTACAAAAGAAGACCTGACATAGAAAAGAAACTTATATGTGGAAAACCAAAAGTGACGTTTAAAGTCTGATGGCATTGAGCAATGTATACGTTGCTCAAGCGCTTATTGTAGCAAGCTTGTATTCTGCAATCCATTTTGTGGTCGAGGTATGTCAAGGACGTAAACAAGGTTAGGGGTTGTATGCACTTTATTAAGGGAAGTTAATCCTGCAGATGTAATGAAGGAGTGGGCTGTGGTTTGTTTACGAGTCGGCTGTAAATGTCAGTCGCTTGCGGCTTGAGGCACAGGATTATCACACCTATTGCTATGACAGAAAGGGATAATTAGGGTGGAAATAATATCCATATATTATTTACCTAGAAAATAATTTTGAACAAATATGCGAACCATGAAAGTTAAACTTTGTTTTGGCTTGTATATTAAACATCCAAGGAATGTGAAGTTGTCTACGCATGATGAATATAGATAGGTATAAGTCAATAGAAAAATCTAGCTTATAAGTAACCTTAGTATCCCACTAATAGGAAAAGCAATAAAAATTACTCAAAGTTCAGTTTTTCAGGACGGCTCTCCCAAAACAACGCCGAAGGAAACCCCATTAAAATCGCATCAGCAGCACAGCGCATGCAAAATAACGTATAACCAGAGCATATTTGTTTTCCATTAATACTAGCTTGCGTTATGTCGTGGCTACACAGCACGATACATATTTTAATGTTTCATAACTAAAGTCTCAAGTCTTGAAATGGCACTGCAGTTGCCTATCAACATTTTTTGGTAATTACAAACTTCACTTGGCTAGTCATTTTATTCAGATACTAAGCACGATTACAGAGGCGCCAGCGTAAATTAAATAGCAACGTAAAAAGTGTTCTCTCTATCGAATGCCTGAAGTGAAAAAGAAACAGAACTATGTTAGCTAATATAGTTACGCTGGCGCTTCTGTAATCGGGCTTATTACCTACTAAGCAACCAGCATAAGTTCGATGGCGTATGTAAATTTACGAAACAGCACCGTATGGACCAATCTCCCTTCATGGATAGGCCTACGTCCTGCATTAGAATAGTAAAAAGGCTGATACAGTAAAATTGTGCTCAATTTATCTTTTGACTAATCGAAAATACTGAAACTAAACTCAGAAAATGTTCACTTCTGATGAGGATGAAAAAGATAGGTGATTAGATAACCGATTATATTTGCGTGTTTTATGTTGCAATTGACCGTCAATAGAATTAAAGAGGTTTATTAGCAAAATTACAATAATAAATGCTAGATATTGATTAAAATAAATAGTATTTTGTCATTCTAACTCGAAAGTAATCCAGTGGGAATACCAAACTTGTATTCTTCCTTCAATTATAAAATTAATTAACAACCATTAATTGATGACTTGCGAGTTTTTTCGTAGAATATGTTTTTCACCTGCAGTGTAGCTCTGGCTTAAGCAAATAAAATTGTTTTTGTCTCTATCTAACGCTGTAGAAGCGGCAAGAAACAATAGTACTTACGACGTGAGATGAAATATAGGTAGAGTTTGGAAAATGTTTCATAGTTACGACATAACATTTACTAACTTTCTGCGACCTTTGATAATTCGGACTATCTATACCAATATTATAAAATGGAAATATTTGATTGTTTCTCTGTATCAAATAGGCTCCAAAACTTCTGAACCGAATCGGGAAATTTCAATCATTTTTACACTGTTGGAAAGCCACACTATCCCCGGTGAACATAGGCTATTATATTTTACAAAAAAATAGGAATCTTTTCTATTTGTCTTCTTTAGCCACAACTGGCTAAAGATCCGAGCAAAGCCGGGACGAGCAGATAGTTATTAAAAAATACCTTGCTTCATTCCTTATATTATGAGCAAAAACACTCGTAATTAATTTTGTTAAATCGTTACCAACCGCTGTGAAAAATCAATCCAGTTTTACACAGTTACAATGCCACCGTAGTCAGAAATACCTATATCACGGTAATGATATATGAATAAACCGTACCTATACACTTTCAATTTAAGTTTTGGGAGGGACAGTAGATGGTATTTCAATTGAGTGCTGCTGTGCCACTATGCGTTTTCGAATAATCAAAAAATAAATTTTGGGCATTAGTTTAATTTTATTATTTGTTACGATATCAAAGACAAACAAATGAATATAAATCTCAAGTCTGTAACCGTACGTGTCGGGTTTTAAAAAATAATAGGATTGCAAATTGCGTAATCGTACGTACTATTAGCTGTTACATTAGCAGTTACAGAATCGCGGTCGCCATTCCGCGAGCATTGTCACATCTGGAGGCAAGTGCGTTTTACTGCGAGCACTGGTGTAGGGCTGACACAAAAAAGTTAACAATTTTGACTTGTCGTGATCAATGATTTATTCTAGTACTTAAAACTTCTGAAAAATCTAATCCTCAACAAAATACCTATAGGTAATTACTTTTTGCTAAAAATGACATAACCAAGCTCAATGAAGATTTCGATGAATTTTAAATGGAACTAACACTGAAAAATGATCTACTAAACGAAAAAAGATCATCAAAATTGTTTCATCGTTGGCAAAGTAATCGTGTACATACAAAAAAAGAAAACAGACTCGAATTTAGAACCTCCTTTTTGAAGTCGGTTGAAAAATAGCTACAGAAATGTTGAACTCATTGTTATATTATCTGTGACCTTAGCAGTTAGAGAATCGCGGTCGCCATTCCGCGAGCATCACATCTGGAGGCAAGTGCATTTTACTGCGAGCCCTGGTTGACGTTTACTCGGCTTACGCAGTTACATCTCAGGAAATGATTTGCTTGACTTATCTTGAGCAACGATTTTCCAATAATAATATTTAGGATTTTTTATCTTTCACACAATTACTATTATTATTTTAAACACAATCCCTTTAAAAGAAAAGACAAATAATAAAATGTGAAATAAATTAGCAGTTACAGAATTGCGGTCGCCATTCTGTGACCATTGTCACATCTGGGGCCAAGTGCGTTTAACTGCAAGCCCTGGTGTAGGTCTGATTCAAATGAAAATAAAACAGATATCGTTAACTCTTTCTCGCGATCTGTTTGTGTTTGTTGTTGGGTTATAAGTAAATCTTTTATATAGTTATGGATTAATGTGATCGTCTTGTGTAACCATCATAATTATAGACGGAAGCCTATTTCTTGACAACTTACTTAACTTATTAGCATTACAGAATCAGCAGCGCAGCGTTAAATCTGGTGCCAAGTGCGTTTTACTGCGAGCCCTAGCGTAGGGTTGATACAACTGGCTTGCGGCCCTGGAAATGATGCTGGATTTATATGTTGAGAATAACGTTGGACTTGTCTTGAGCAATTATTTATTCTAGTAATATATTAATAATAATTGAATTATGGTTATTCAAGAATGAATATCATTGTATACAGTTTTATTTATATACCTGCTTGATACAGTAATCTAGCTGGGTGACTGACCCTGTCCAAATTCAACCCGCTATTATTACAAAATTGTTGACTATTATTATTCTGTATAGAAGCAATAATTATTGAGGAATAATAATAATAATAATAATAAATTCTTTATTGCATGATATAATAGCCACTTATTAATATAGTTGGTATAAATAATATTCACATTTATATTATCGGCTAGCAGTTACAAATCTAGTTAGTACACAGTACCTACACTAAGCAAAAGCTTGTATTGTAGATACTGTTTACCTTCAAGGAACTACATTAGCAGAATAAGATAATATAATAATAATAAAAAATAAAATAATATATAGTATATACATGTTCCGGAGAGTATTGACTGCATTATCCGCAGAAATGTATAGTTTGTGTGTGTGTACCTACGTGTGTATAGCACTGCAATACACGAGATCTCATGAGAGTCAAGGTTTGCAGTGCTACTTTTGTGTGTGTGTTTGTATGTGTGTGTTGTGCATGTATGTGTGTGTGTTGTGCGTGTGTGTGTTGTGCATGAGTTTGTATTGGTGGGTGTGCGCTTAAGTGATTTATATGCCAGTCTGTTGCTATCGCGTGACTACTAGCAGATTTTCTGTTTCAAAGTAATCTAGATTTGAAATCCATTCAAATAAGGCGTTTTTTGCCTCATATATATTTAATGATGCGAAGTTATGAATGTGTTTGTTAATTTTATTGTAAATAAATGGGCCAAGAAATACTTTATGCCTTTGTGCCGACCATGTTCTGCAAAGCGGTTCTGATAACACTCTGTCCTTACGCCTCTTAGGCATGTTAACCTCAGAATTGAGTGCTTTTGCATTCTTGTGTTGGGCTAGCGTGAGATTCATGATGTATAACTGTCTTACCGTGAGGACATTACTGTCTTTGTATAGTTGATAAGTAGGATGGAGAAAATGTTTACGCATTGCCACCTTAAGTACTGCCCTTTGTGCTCTTTCCAGTGTCAGCATATGTGTTTTAGATGCACCGCCCCAGATCCTAATGCAGTATGTTATAATAGATATACATATCGCATCATAGATTTTAAATATAAGCTTATTATCAGCCACATCTCGCAAACACTTAAATACAAATATAAGCTTCCGTACTCGCTTGCTCAAAGAGTCTATATGCGCTTTCCAGGTTAACGTGTTATCTATTGTGAGACCGAGGTATTTTATGCTATTAGCTTTCTGTAACTTGGCACAGGTACATTTTTTATTTGTGTGGCAATTTGTGTGAGCTATTAAATCAACGTTAGGTTTCTTACTATGAGGGTGAGTAAAAGTCATGTACATGGTTTTGTCGACATTTAGAGAAAGAAGATTATTCTTAAGCCAATATATCACTCTCTTTAACCCTTGTTCAGCACGAGCTTTAGCCTCACTCCAGCTATTTCCCACAAACACCAACGCTGATACTGGTTACCAAACTCTGGTATCATACGCGGCCGAAGGGGCTGTGTCGTCGGCATATGAAAAAAATTTACCGCATTTTAAGTCTAAATTACACAAATCGTCAACGTAAGCAAGAAACAATGTAGGGCCCAAGACACTGCCTTGCGGTACACCATGATCTACCCGAACAGGACGACTCAATGCAGTGCCTATCTTTGTTTTGTGCGTTCGTCCCGTCAAATAGTCCTGGATAAGCATATGAGCGACGCCTCGCATGCCCATGAGATGCAACTTTTTCAATAGAATAGGAATAGAGACAGTGTCGAAAGCTTTGGCTAAGTCTAAAAATACTGCAATTACTTTTTTCTTTTTATCTAAACTTTCGACAATATGATTAGTTAATCCCGATATAGCATTTTCAGTCGACTTTGATTTTCTGAAACCAAACTGATTTGGAGAGAGTATATTATGTGATTATATTATGTGAATAAACTGAGGAAAAAACTAACTCTTAGCAAAATATCTTATAAATATAGACGAATATTCCGCAACTCATTTTAAAATTAGCTGTTATATTCGCAATTGGATATTCGCCGTCGCCATTTTGAGTATTGTGACATCTAGGACCAAGTGCGTTTTACTTCAAGCTTTACTGTAGAGCTAGTACGTACAAATTAAACCTTACGAATAATATTATAATTCCAACAGTATGTTTGTTGTTTTGTTACTCTTTCACGCAACAACGGAGCGGTAGATAGACTTGATTTTTGGCAAGGACATACTTCAAAGATTTAAGAGTAACATGGGCTAGTTTGTATCACGGAAAAATAAAATATTCCTATGGGATGGCACAAAAATTAAAATATCACGCCGACAAAGCTGGAAACAAAAACAAGTTAATTACTAAATTTTATGATTTTAAGCTTCTGAAAATAAGGTTAAAATTGGACCGTTTGACTTCATTTCATTCATGCACTATTTAGAAATATATTGAACAAAAAGAACTAAGTAAATACCGGTCTATATAATACAGGATTAATCAGCATTGATGACCGAACAACTATAATTTTATTATGAACAACTTTTACTATGAGCTCAACCTAGAGTTTGAGAAAAAAACATCTGTATAATACATTTTGTTGATTCCGATTTGTAACTACCTAATTTTGAATGGAACAGCTGATATTTTTTCTCTAATTCCGGGTTGGCTCCATAGTGAAAGTTGTACATAATGATGATCTTAATCACCCCCTCTCGGTTTAGTACAGGATAAGCACATAACACTGTACAGTGCACGAACGTATCAATAAAATACAAAAAATGTATAATATATAGTGATATACTTGCATTACTCTTACTTAGATATAATAGCCTGCCTACTATGTATAGTAAAATATTATCTATACACTAAAGAAAACACCGGTTTTTACTCACGTATAATATCGCGGCCGGGCCGCTGGGAACCCGACCGGTTTCAGAGTAATAAGTACTACTTCGTCAGGGAATACGCGCATTCCCGTCGACTGGCGCACGCGTATTCCTTGACGAAGGAGTACTAATTACTCCGAAACAAGTCGGGTTCCCAGCGGCCCGGCCACGATTTTATACGTGAGTAAAAACCGGTGTTTTCTTTAGTATAATGAATTCTCACGCGAATTTTAATGAAGTGATTATCTATATACTTAAGATTACCTTGTATTTCTCAGTTAAGTGTTTTTTTGTAAATTCTTTAAAGAAATAAATGTCTTGAACGAGATTTATAGTCATATTTTCATTTTGTAACCGTACATACATTACAATTTAGCTGTAGAACTAACTGTTACTGAATGTTGGTCGCTATTTCACGCAACCGAGTGCCAAGTGCGTTTTACTGCCAGCCTTAATATAGGGTTGGTATGTAAGCCTTAACTACTTTATGGGCTCTGTTGATTTAGATGTCATGCTTGTGGAAATAAGCTCGTCTTTAAGGTTTGTAGCGCTCATAGAGTAGTTTGACTAGGGGTTTGTAAATGATCACCAAACTTAAACAACTTTCGGTACGGTCAGTTTTCGGATGGGTGACCGCGTTTGGTTTCTACAATTGAGCGCTACCGTGGCTCGGATGACACTTTAAATCACAGATCCCGGTAGTTGGAACCGTTTAACCACGTTAGATGCCTTCAAGTGACTTAAAAACTCTGACTCCAGGGCTATTCACTCAGCCTATACAAACTAATATTTTAAAGATTTCATACCCAAATTTTCCCTTCATAGTTTGATCGTCCCCTACATATTTCCCTCTGGGAGTAAATCTATGTTCAGCAGTGCACTATAAAAATCTACACGACAGAGTACAGTATTCAAGAGTGCCTAAGTAACCATTAAAAATCCGTCACTTGTAGGGCGGTATCTTTTAAATTCTAATAAGTAAACATTTTGGAGTTACTAATACAACTATAAATATACATTTATTTATACTATAACTAATTTAAAATATTCCCTCTAGCGCTATTGGTAAAACAGAGATAAAAATACAAGTAGATTTGTGGCGGCGCCTACATAGAATTGACCAATTTTTAATTAAAGTATAGCACAGGTGTTACTCACGCGTAATTTAAGTAGATAACTACTATAGTTTTATAGCTACTATAATTTCGATCGCATTTGACGATCTTTTTCAAGGTTGGAGTACTAGCACGCGGGCTCGTCTCGCATCGCATTTAACTATAGTAGTAGTTATGTACTAAAATTACTTGTAAGTAACACCGTGCTATAATTTAATTAAAATTTGCAAAAACCACGCTAGTTTCCATAATCAGAATTGACCACAATGAATTTTTAAATTAATTTCGTTATTAATTTTATTTTTAAATGGTTTCACGTCCTGTCTTTCATACATCCATAGTTAACCCTTTATTAACTCCGCAGACAATAATACCCACAACTCACAGACATTTCAATTAAGAACCATAACTCTTGAAAAAATAAAACCGGACGATATAAAAACACCCGTGCAATGGAATTAAAAAGTCCGTATAAAAGTGCAAATAAAAAACCGGATAAAAAGTCTCGACAAAGGTAAGAACGCACTAGTAAACAATATGCAAACTTTTCGACGGACGTTTTTCTTCCTTTTCTATCGTGGTAACTTATTATTCCCATACAAAAACAGAGATATTTCCCAAAATTGACGTGACACATATTTGTTTTATAATAAGCTATGTGGGTACTAGTAATTCCTGTACCTAATTGTAAGACTTTGGTTATCAATTTCAACATTCATCACGGATCTCTAAATTAAAATCTAAGCTTAGTTTGGAGATAATGAGCTCATTATCCTCTCGCATAACCAAAAATTTTATGAGTCAATATATAAACTTTTCATTACATTCGATTTCGATACGTACGATGGCGCCTTCATAATTGGGCCCATTGTATAAAATGTGTGGTTATACGAGAGGATAATGAGCTCAGTATCTCCAAACTAAGCTTAGATTGTAATTTTGAGATCCGTGATGAATGTGGAAATTGAAAACCAAAGTCTTACAATTAGGTATACAATTTACTGGTACATACCCACATAGCTTATTTTATAACAAAAATTTGTCACATTAATTTTAGGAAATAAAATATCTCTGTTCTTGTATGGTTGTCTGTGTCTGTGGCTTTTTATTATCAAAAAAAAAAGTATGAGTTTGATGAAATTTTGTTAAAAAAATGCTGTTACAACGACAAATCTTTGTTTCTATGTTGTACCTAGTTACTCAAGGAACTAGGCGGTATTAAACATTGTGGTCGTTATGAATATTAGGGATATCATACACATGGTCTCCCCAAACTAAGCAAAGCTTGTGATATGGCTGCCATTACCTTAATAACATCCCGACTCAGAGTAAACACCTATGTTTATCACACAAATGCTTGCCCTGGGTGGGAATCAAACCACTTGAAACAGAAGTCAGGGTCACTAAATACTGAGCCACCGAGGTAGTGTAAAATTGACTTGCTTTAATTAGCTCTAGGCAATTTTTAGTACCTGTACCAGCCTTTTTAATAGTACACTGCAGGACGTAGGCCTACCCACGTTGGGGTGATTGGGCCATATCCACCACGCTGGCCCAGTGCGGGTTGGTGGATTCACATTACGCCATCGAATTTCTCTACGGACGCATGCAGGTTGCCTCACGATGTTTTCCTTCACCGAAAAGCCAGTGGTGTAAAATTCCGTAGGCACATAAATTCCAAAGAACTCATTGGTACGGGACCGGGATTTGAACCCACGACCTCACGATTACAAGGCGAGTGTCAATACCTGTAGGCCACCCCGGCTTCATTAAGTACCTATTAGAAAATATATTGCAACAGTGTGTTTTGACCTTAAAAAGTCGGGATAAATTCAACCAATAACAACGGGCGGGCGCGGAAGTAGCGGACGTCATAAAAAACTCATACACATGTGTTGCACGATCGAATGCATCGACCGCACGCTAGGTGGGTTATATTAGAAGGTTTTATTCTAAAAATATATTAAAATGAATTTCCAAAAGAATATATTTTCGGAGTTTGGCAGGATTTTAGGAAAATGATGTGGTCTCATTTGTTCTAGAAAAAAAGTTTTAGGACAAATTTTGAATCTTGAGTTTTTAAGAATGTTTGGATGTGGAAGAGAATCTGGAAGAGATCGCTTCCAGCGATAAGGCCGCCTAGTGTTGCACTATCTTAAGAATTTCACTAATGTATTTATTGTTAGTTTGTTTTGTGTGTACAACAAAGAGTTATTTGTTTGTTGTTGATGTGATTCTCACAGGTAATTCTAGTAGGTATGCCTGTCAAAGTTGGCTAGAACACAGGAAAATCTTGTCAATGCGTTGTATTCTTTTACTGACTTCCAAAGAGGAGGAGGTAAAGGAGGTCGTTAGTATGTATCTTTTTGTGTATGTTCATCGTTCATTTTGCCGATCGTGAAACGATTTACAAAAAAACTTTTTTGTTTCGAAGGGGTATACTTCCGCGAAATAAAATTTAAATTTAATCTTAAAATAGAAATCGTAAATCGAACCGTTTTTGATAAATCGTCAATAATGTCACATCAATACTTGGACAATATTTCAATTCTGTACACGGTGGAAGTCGGTGGTTACATCACAGTTATGCAAGCGTTACATCACAATTACTTGTGACATCAACTCTTTGTAATCGCATACTCGTAGCCAAAACTATGTCTGTTAGGGCTCCGACTAGAAAACTCGTGAACTCTTTAGCAGCTCACTTAAGCCAAGCCAAATTATTTATTTACGAACAAACGATGAATTCAAAGCAACAGCAGCGAGTACACTTCGATAACTAACTCTGAGATGCGCCGACAAAAGGAGGGTAGTAAATAATTTGTCCGCGCGACATCTGGGGCGTCCCATTCGGTGTAGGACGATCGCAGACCCAGCGACGGTCACACCCACTGTTCTATTGAGTTACACTCACATACGGAGAGAAAAGACTACTGTAAGGTATTAAATACCTAAAATAATTATCTGACTGCAAATTTTGTAGTCATATAATTGTTTTTCACGAAAATAATTGTAATATAATTGTATTTTTTGCAAAAAATGGCATGACCTATTCAACTTCGTACAGAATTTGCGAATAGATCAAACAAATAGAATTTTTTACATTGTTGATTTATCAAAAGTTGCTCAGCCGATTACAATAAAATTTAAATAGGACCAGCTTCAAAGGTAAAAATAAATAAATGAGATTCTTTCATTTTTCATTCATTCATTTTACCTGAAAATTAGGTAAAATGTTACCAAGAAAAGACTAAGAAGTTATCAGATGTCATGAAATGAGAGCTAGGCTATAGCTTCTAATTTTGCATGCACTTTTTTTTTTTTTTTTTTACCAGGGTAAATCCTTTATGGAAACCACCACACCTCGTGGGCAGGCGGGTGGTTATGTGGGAGTCCCGCCATTGGTCGGTATACCCACCAAAACCCCTGGGTGTTCCTCCACTGCGCCTGGTGTCGGGGCTACGGGCACGCTTCCGCACTCCTCCGCGGCACCCGACAGCGCTGGCCCAAACCGGACCCCACCTCGGAGCTTGCACTCCCTCCAGATTGACGACGTGCCGAACACCAGACACGTCGTCATCCACCACCTGGGACCAACCAGCACTGGGCGTCGGAGAGCACCCGTATCCGACAGCCCTGGTCCCGATGCAACGGGTCAATTAAAGTGGCCACGCGCCTGCCACTACGGCTGCAGAGGATAGGGAGAGCGGCCATCGCGATACCGACACGCCTCTTCCCCTGCAGCCCCACCGCCTCCGCTAACACGTTGGCGGCATCCGTTAGGGCCGCTGGCAGGATGGATAGGCAGCGGCTTCCTCGCCGCCCGTCCATCCCGTTACCGCCCCCGCCTCGATAGGCTCGGCCACGGTATCGCGACGCGCGACACCGCAGTTCACCTCAGTCAGCAAGCCGACCTACTGCCCAGCCTCCACACGGGCTTGTCGAGTGCCAAGACCCGGAGAGGCGGCCTCACCTCGGGTTCCTCTTCGTTCACCAGGTTGAAGCAGATCTGGCTACTAAGCCCTCCCCGCCACGACAAGGCGGCAATCCACTCGGGGGGGAATTTTACATGCCCTGACTCAACAAGCCCTAACTTTCATTTACTCTACATTTCAGTTAAAATATGTGGGTTGACCGCTTCGCTGCCGTCAGATAGGCGTAAACAGAAAATATATTTATTGTTAACACACTGATATTACCCAGCCAGAGAACACAAATTTTGTCAATTTTTTTTAGCTAAGATAAGCTGGTATGAACGAGCTGCATTAGAATAGAATGTGCTGTTTTAGATTGATATCGACGAGAATCATCGTCAGTAAACTTCACAAGTAGAGAACTATAACTATTATATAATCTGTGGTAGACAAAAACTAACCAAACGTTGCTGAAATGCTGTATCTATGTTTTAATGTGCGAGAGTCTTTAGGGTCTTTATAAATTCAGGCTGGCATCCAGAAAATTCATTCGCTGTCAATTAGGTTCTCTGTTCTTAATAGTAATCGTCATACGCTATGTTTGTGTCGTTTAATAAAGCTGAACTATTTAAAAAAATTAAACGATTTTTTTCATAATAATCGTAGAATTTTATCAGTGCAACTAGAATGTCCGTATGTCGCACCAGCCTTACCCGTCCGTGAGATCGCAAATATACATACATAGACGAAAAATCTCCCGAGGCATTCCTGTCGTATAACTAAGAAATGGATTTTTAAAGGTAGCTCCTAAGGTTTCTTTCTTTTTGATGACAAACAAAGGTAGAATAATTTGGGTCTTTATGAAAGGAAAAGCGTCGATTTTCGTCGTTATCCTTATTGGAAAAAGGATATTTTTATTGTCGTCGTGGAAATCTTTTGTTAGAAACGTTGCTTCGTTTTTCTGGAGTAATGACGAAGGATTACATTTGAGAAATACCTACTTGTATGAAAATGTAAGGTAATGTTCCCAAAGAAGGCATTGTTGTTAGAATCTAGCTTTTCCAATGATTTGTTTTGTAAGAAGTATTCTGAATTGCTTAAAAATATTTCCGATCATTTTTGTCAGATATTAAAGCAGAGACTTAGAAATTGTTTGTGCAGATCCATTGACAGATTTTTCTGAGTTTCTTAATAACTAAGCTGATTTCATTTCTTCCGAAATAAGTAAATACATATTAGGGGATATCTGACACACGATCTCTGACCCCAAACTAAACTAAGCTTGTGATATGGGTGCCAGAGACTGATATACTACATACACATATTTTTATATACATACCTATAAAGATAATACCTAAACAACACCCATAGACACAGAGTAAACACAAAAATATTTGTCCTGGGTGGGCATCGAACCCACGCCTCCTTGACCCAGGAGTCAGGGTCACTAACCACTGAGCCACCGTGGCAAATAATGAAATCTGCTTAATAGGACCGGTTGAGTTTTGACAATAGTCGCAGAACAAATGTAGCTAGTTTTGATGTACAGAATAAGCCCCTAAAAGGATGCTAATTGTTTATCAATCACCGTGTACAGTAGAAAAAATTGTGAAACGAGGACTAAACTAACTTAAGAGTATTCTTTTTCTGATTAGCGATAATTAGAGTTAATATATAATACCGATAATGTTATATGAAGTTTCTAGGATAGCCATGGATCGCTAAATAAAAAATATATTTATCATTGTGTGGTACTTTTACAAAATAAAAATTACAATAAAACAAGTTTCACAAAAAGTTGTAATTTTGTGCTTGTAGCTTATTTGGACAGGTGCAATTTTTAATAAGTCTGAAATCAGTTGCCGATTCAAATATAAAATTTCAACTTTTTCAAAACTATGTTGTAAACCACAGTTTTTAAATAAAACGAATTATTTGGGTACAACATAATTTATGTGTACTTCCTACGTATGTTTGTGTTCTGATGTATAGCTTTTATGCCCTTACCTTTCGCAAAATAAAAAATGGAGCAATACATCTTTTGGCTGTCAGGTGTATTACTTGGGCCTAACAGTATAAATCAAGGGCTGGCGTATACACTACATCAAATAATGTTGAAGATACGGGAAAAAAACACAGGGAAAAAGAAAGAAAAACACTTCGACCAGCTGTTAGATAAATACATAGGTACCTGGTACATACAAGAATGTGTTTATCAGAAATATATGTATCTGAAATATACATAAGATTTGTTTGATGTATATTTGTATAGCAATATGCTTAAACATAATAATTTAATGTTAATGTGCCTTTTGCTTTACGAAGCGCTTATTACCAGTAGGTACAGACAAACAAACTAACAATAACACTTTATTAGACAACCACATTACATAAAAAACAAATGACAGGGACAAAACAGTACAATTTATAGGTTTCTAACTGGCGGCCTTATCGCTTTAAGCGATTTCTTCCAGGCAACTAAGGTACCACGTAGTGTCCATACAAAAACTACATCAGAATTATGTTTTACAAATTCGGGGTTCGGTGCTGAGGTAGACAGACAGACAGACGAAACTCTTTATTTACAACCACTAAAACAAATTTCATACTATTTACATATACATAATATAGTCATAAAACGGGGCTTTATCGCTCATGGCATTTTTTTCGAGTCAAACATGCAATACCATGTAGATTGGCGCCGCGTAAAGGCGTCTGAGATTTAAACGGTTATAAGAACTGGTACCTAGAGTTTGAAGTACCCTCCAAACCACGGTAGCAATCGTGTCTCCTAACTTCGATGATAGCTGACAAACGTCTAGTGAAACTACGCCATGAGCTATAAGTCCTCGATTTTGAGTAATAGCTCTTGAATTGAGACGCGTCACCACTAAATATTGCGTGATGTAATACATTGTCAAATGAACTACAATCAAATCTTTAAATCAAGTCTTCCTTATTAATAATTTTCATCGAAGGTCACTTTCTTCCGACTGACTCAGTATACAGCCTTGGCCAAAAGTATTAGGCACCTTTAAAAATCAAAATGCAGGTTTACTATACTTAACCAATAACTGAGTGAGAGACTTACCGACTCATTTCATAAATAACTTCTTAGAATATCAATCGGCTCTTTGTTAAGGTCATAAAACACCTGGTGACCGACAATAAAAGGATTCGGTTTTCTTTCGGTCTTATCAGTCAATGTTTGGTCACTTGTGTTCTAGGATCTAACAAGTATTTTAAACAAGCTTTCATTTCTGCTGATGTGATTAAATTGACACCAAATTTTGTTAAAAATGCCAAAAAGGAGTGTAATTAGTTTGGAAAATACAGGGTGACTAATACTTTTGACCAAGGCTGTATATATTGTTACGAGATGGGTTCTTGGATAATCTGTTAAAACGCCGATTATTCACTCAGCACTTTATTTCACACAATCACTTCACAAACACTTACTTTACACTAGCACTGATATTCACACGCACTATTCACTGAGCAATGCACAGAACACGAGATATTTTCGCGAAAAAATCAAACAAACACTAAAAACTATCATAAGCGACGTCGCTCTATTTATCTAAACATGATGTACTAAGTTCTAGAAATCCTATTGTTCTTCAATAGAAACACACCAAAAAAAACTAGTCTAATAGTTAAAACTAGTTAACATAATAGATAACAGTACTAAAAGGTATGATCAAGATTAGAGTGAGTGTCCATTTTACTTATATACAGCATGATCTTTTATTCAGTGCACAATTTTTTATTTTATCGCACAATATATAAATATCATTAATAGAACATATTTCGCTCATGAAAAGATCGACTTTTTTCAACATTTTTTTTGTCAAACTATTCCAAAGAAAATTATATTGCATGCACCCTACACTCCAGACAATAACTACTTACCAAAAACGTCTCGGGCGCAGGTACGACGCGGCCATGTAGGCACGGTAATGGTATCTAATTACCGTGACGTAGGTATTCAGACGTAGGGTGACATTGATTACTCCGTTTATCTATATACATTCTCTTGAAGTTATTTAAATATATTTGTACTAAATTATTAAATATTAAATATTAGGTCACATCTCACACACGGTCTCTGACCCCAAACTAAGCAAAGTTTGTGATATGGCTGCCAGAGACTGATATATTACATACAACGTGTAACGGAAAGGCTGTATACATAAAAAGTGGGTTGATACTATACCTTATATAGATGCTGTATTCGAAATTCCGAGCCAAAATAACAACATTCACTTTTAAAAAAAAAATTAAATATGCCTGACTAGAAAAATCTTTTGCACGTAAACAAACA
The DNA here is from genome assembly GCA_949316475.1 of Hypomecis punctinalis. Lineage (NCBI taxonomy): Eukaryota > Metazoa > Arthropoda > Insecta > Lepidoptera > Geometridae > Hypomecis > Hypomecis punctinalis. The sequence continues at coordinate 2,392,041 of OX438802.1, forward strand.
TGTCACAACAAGGAGGTGTGGTCTGATTTTGATGGGCAAGGTCGTGTTATTGACCTCACAGCTGTTTAGTGTGTTAGTGCTGTGCAAATGTGAATTAGTCATAAAAATGACTAGTTTTTCAAAAAAATATTAAAAATCAGCAAACGAACTTACACGGCTAAACATGCCCCCATCTAGTTTGTTACCGTTATCTGATTTGGTACTTTCAGTATGTATACAGTCTTTCCGTTACACGTTGTATACATATTTTTAAATACATACTTAAATAGATAGTACCTAAATAACAACCAGACACAGAGCAAACACCTATGTTCATCACAAAAATGATTGCCCTGGGTGGGGATCGAACCCACGCCTCTTTGATCCAGTAGTCAGGTTCACTAACCACTGAGCCACCGAGGCAGTCAAAGTGAGTGAAACCACTGTATAGGTTTAATTGTTTGTTTATTATACTTTCCGTATGCAAAGTATGTGCACTGAAAAATAACATCCCCTGTATTATACATTACATTTTTCTGTTTCTTTATCTCCTTTATATCTTAATCGTTTCTTTTTTAGCCATAAATAAAGATTCTAAAGGTCACTTTCTTCTGTTTCGTCTTATCAACCCCCGTATATCTTTGTGCGAATTCATTGGCATCAAACGATAGGTAATAAAGATAGATTAGCGCCCACGGGTCGGATGAGTATCCCGAGTGGACGAAGCATTTGGAGAATAAATAATTCAGTTCTGGATTTACGGCGGGAAAAGTGGAGTAATAGGGAACGATAGATATGGGCTCACTTGTGCTAAGGAGTTTTTAGTTTAAACGTATCGAATAGGTTGGTAAAATGTATGCTTCAGTCTACTGCGAATAAACTGCCCTTGAAGTTTTTTTCATACAACAATATTTTTTTTTATGCCAAAAATGGCATTAATGACTTCAACCGTAAACAGAATTCGAATAGTGTGCATGGATCGATTTATTATCGCAGTAGTAATTTTAACATTACTGTTGATTTTTAGAAAACGACTCAGTCGATTTCCGTAAAATTTAAATGGGACCTCTTCGGAAGTATACCCTTTTGAACAATAAAAAATATAACCGGACAAGTGCGAGTCAGGCTCGCACATCGAGGGTTCCGTACAAACACGTTGTTAAAATAGTTAAAAACTTGTTTTAGCATGTGCTAATGAAGTTCTTTTACATATGATACCTTACATGATACGATTTACTCACTTTGAATTTTGAACCCACGTTTTGTGAATTATGAGGCCCTATTTTTTGTGATTTAAATAAAAATGTTCAGTTTTCAGATTTATTCCTATATGTGTACTCAAAAACAATGCTTCTCGCCAAATTTCATAGTTCTATGTCAACGGAAAGTACCCTGGAGGTTTTGATTTTTGTGAGTGTCGAAATATGCGGTTTTTTACGACATAAACGGCTCTAACTTTTTTATAAGATAACTGAGAAGTTTTTTTTTACACAACTGCAAAATACTATAGATATACGTATACAGTTTAAATTTCAATTCGATATCTTTTTACGCGTTCCCGAGATATAGAGTCTTGACATACACACAGACGGACAGACGGACAACAAAGTGATCCTATAAGGGTTCCGTTTTTTTCGTTTGAGGTACGGAACCCTAAAAAGATGTTTTTGATTCAACAATTTGTTTGAACATACACAAACATGCACGAACATAACACCTCCTCCTTTTTGTAAGTCGGTTAAACAAGACTTTCAACTCCAACTCGACTCGTCATAAAAGCACAATAACTCCTCATTATTTCATAAGCTCACAGAAATCGGAACCGTTTAGCATCCATCAATCTTTCGCACCATAAATCAAGTATCGCCAGTTTTCTCATGTTTATCTATTAAGTAGATATATCGGCGAGTGTGATGACCGCGCAGAATGTACGTCTATTCAACGGAAAATTCGTTAGGGCGATGCCAATAAGTCAGCAAATAGAGGGGAAGCGGTCAAAAAGGAAAATACTTAAAGATTGCGTACCTACTTGTTGGTGGATGTTTTACTTTGGTGTTTTATTTTTCGTGTATTTATCATTTAATTCCCAAGTTGGGAATAGCATGTATCGTACGATACAGGTCATCTTAGTGTTGGGTCTAGTGCTCTAGGACTGTTTTGTATCAAGACGAATGTACTGTACTGTACCAGCCTTTTTAATAGTCCACTGCAGGACGTAGGCCTACCCACGAAGGGTGTTTGGGCCATATCCACCACGCTGGCCCAGTGCGGGTTGGTGGATTTACGTACGCCATCGAATTTCTTCTACGGACGTATTGTAGAGAAACTAACCTTTTTGTTAGCTTCTCTACATTCAAACTCTTTTAACGATAACACTGCCAACATGCTGCCAACTAACAATAATTCTATGTACGAAAATTTTAAATTGCTTTTGACAGGATCAGCGATCCTTGTTTTAAAATGGGCAGTCTTGCGAGAGAAGTCATCAAGTAGACACGAAAGATGGTGCATGTCTTGTGGTTTTTTTATGAAAGTATATGTGGTGTTAGTTCATGTTAACGTGTGATCTTTGAACGTGGTGACGGGTCCTGCAGTGAAGACAGCATGAGCGTCTGGTAATTTTTTTTCGCGAGGCTTCGGTCTCTTTGACCTTGTTACAGGAGGACCTCATCTTTTGGGGCCACTGACCTTGCCTCTTACCTTGGAGTACTGAGCTAGCGCTACAGGCGCCTCCACCTCAAGCGCCAGAACAACACCACGGGCGTCTTCACGCTAGTGCCCAGCTAGCGCACAGGCGCCTCCACCTCAAACGCCACAACATCACGGGCGTATACACGCTAACGCACAGCTGGCGCTACAGGCGCTTCTATCTCCAACGCCCTGCTGGCGCTACGTCTATCGGCGGGTCCAGCTTGTCTACGCTCCAACCTCGGCCGGCCTCCAGTGTGTTTTCTTTGTGTGCTACCCCTCCCCTGTTAGGCTAACATTCCACGGACTCTTCAAAATTCTCTCTCTATTCGCTTCAAGAAAAACATAAAGACTATAAGTGCAGTGTTATTTATATGGTGAATTGATTAAATGTGTAAACAGTATGGCTAGTTTTCTATATTAACCTCCTTTCTTCAAACCGTTAGGAATCCTAACCACTAGGCAGGACTCTTGGGGTAGGTTCTCTGAAATCTCGTAACTTGTGGTGCTGCAAACGGCTCCCCCGTTTGTAACATTACAGTTTACTCTGATACTCTTTACCTGTGGTGCTGCAACCGGCTCCCCCGCTTGCCGCATTACAGGTTTCTTTCTCTAATCCTCTCTTTACCTGTGGTGCTGCAAACGGCTACCCCGTTTGTAACGCTACAGTTTACTCTGATACTCTTAACTTGTGGTGCTGCAAACGGCTCCCCCGTTTGTAACATTACAGTTTACTCTGATACTCTTAACCTGTGGTGCTGCAACCGGCTCCCCCGTTTGTAACATTACAGTTTACTCTGATACTCTTAACCTGTGGTGCTGCAACCGGCTCCCCCGTTTGCCACATTACAGGTTCCTCTCTAATTCTCTCTTAACTTGTGGTGCTGCAAACGGCTCCCCCGTTTGTAATACTACAGTTTGGCGCCCAGCGTTTCATTACAGTTTGGCGCCCAACCTTTTAACTTATCCACCCCTGACTCCTTATATTTTCTTATTGCTCTCTTTTATTACTTGTTTTCTTTGTTTTCTAAATTTTAAATCGAGACTTCTACAAGTATCCACCCATTGTTTACACCTTAGGTATTTTTGGATTCTCTTTTGGTTATCATACTCCAATTCTCCATACATTACTCTATACTTGACTTTACAGTACACAGGTTACATAAATACCACACCCCTACATACAGTCACATACTACCTGGTTACCTCTGTAACCTACACCCATTCTTCGCTTGGCGGTGTTAAAACCTAACGGTCACCTTCAAGTTGGGGTTTGGGAGACTAAACTGCGAGCTGGAGGAGAGTATCCTCTCAGTGTACGTCACATACAGTTTGTAAGTTGCCTATCTTACAGCTGAACACGCATTATACTTTTGTAGTACATAGTAGTACATACTTCGCGTTCCTAGGAAATCAAGCTTCTTCGGCTTTTTCGGTCTTATTACTCTCCAAATCGATACTCCCTTCTCGATGACTAAAACCTTTTTTAATGGTTTACTCCATCTTTTTACTTTTTATTTACAATCGTTTATTGTTGAAAAATTGTCTTCTTTGGTCTTTGTCTTGGAGGACCCTAACGGTTCGAGAGGTAGATGGCATGTTAAAGATATTAAATGCTAACTTATATAATATATTATAATGATTTTTCTTTTTTTTTATTTTTTTAACTAGTGGTGATCTATGTTTTTGTTTTCTTAAGAATGTTGTAATAGTTTCGTTTTGTTTGGTGTATACTGAGTACTAATAATGTTATGATTATGTCTTCGTGTAATTCTTTTTTACGTACAAAAGTACTACCTGTTAATGCTTCACAAAGAATCTAAACCCTTTGGCTTATTTTTTGTAATACCCATGATTTATCTTTATTAATATTAAAAGGCTTGCACAATGGTTAAGATACCAATAAAGCCTATATTGTGCTTTTATCTTTTGATATTTCAAATTGCACACGTTGCAATTTAAATATTAACTTTAACATTTGAATAGAAAATTAATTTTTCTCTTCATATCTCTGAAAACTATTAAGGCTTACTTAGGCCATATGTGTCACTTGTAAATATTATTTATCTTGACTTTTATCGGGTTTTCGAAAAGGTGCGGGTTACGACACCTAATTCTAAAAAAATAAGCCTTCGTTATAATCGTATGATAATTCCTTGTGGAGTATGGTCATCATGGATTGTGAACCATAACCCCAACTTATGATTGAGTGTGCGTGCGAGGGAGTATGGAAGATGTGTGTGAATCTGTCTGGATGGTCAAGGTCTTGTTCTCAACCTGCAAAATTTTCAATGAGTGAAAATTTTTCTGGGGTTTTGGGGGAAATGTAGAGAAACTAACCTTTTTGTTAGCTTCTCTACATTCAAACTCTTTTAACGATAACACTGCCAACATGCTGCCAACTAACAATAATTCTATGTACGAAAATTTTAAATTGCTTTTGACAGGATCAGCGATCCTTGTTTTAAAATGGGCAGTCTTGCGAGAGAAGTCATCAAGTAGACACGAAAGATGGTGCATGTCTTGTGGTTTTTTTATGAAAGTATATGTGGTGTTAGTTCATGTTAACGTGTGATCTTTGAACGTGGTGACGGGTCCTGCAGTGAAGACAGCATGAGCGTCTGGTAATTTTTTTTCGCGAGGCTTCGGTCTCTTTGACCTTGTTACAGGAGGACCTCATCTTTTGGGGCCACTGACCTTGCCTCTTACCTTGGAGTACTGAGCTAGCGCTACAGGCGCCTCCACCTCAAGCGCCAGAACAACACCACGGGCGTCTTCACGCTAGTGCCCAGCTAGCGCACAGGCGCCTCCACCTCAAACGCCACAACATCACGGGCGTATACACGCTAACGCACAGCTGGCGCTACAGGCGCTTCTATCTCCAACGCCCTGCTGGCGCTACGTCTATCGGCGGGTCCAGCTTGTCTACGCTCCAACCTCGGCCGGCCTCCAGTGTGTTTTCTTTGTGTGCTACCCCTCCCCTGTTAGGCTAACATTCCACGGACTCTTCAAAATTCTCTCTCTATTCGCTTCAAGAAAAACATAAAGACTATAAGTGCAGTGTTATTTATATGGTGAATTGATTAAATGTGTAAACAGTATGGCTAGTTTTCTATATTAACCTCCTTTCTTCAAACCGTTAGGAATCCTAACCACTAGGCAGGACTCTTGGGGTAGGTTCTCTGAAATCTCGTAACTTGTGGTGCTGCAAACGGCTCCCCCGTTTGTAACATTACAGTTTACTCTGATACTCTTTACCTGTGGTGCTGCAACCGGCTCCCCCGCTTGCCGCATCACAGGTTTCTTTCTCTAATCCTCTCTTTACCTGTGGTGCTGCAAACGGCTACCCCGTTTGTAACGCTACAGTTTACTCTGATACTCTTAACTTGTGGTGCTGCAAACGGCTCCCCCGTTTGTAACATTACAGTTTACTCTGATACTCTTAACCTGTGGTGCTGCAACCGGCTCCCCCGTTTGCCACATTACAGGTTCCTCTCTAATTCTCTCTTAACTTGTGGTGCTGCAAACGGCTCCCTCGTTTGTAACATTACAGTATGCAGGTTGCCTCACGATGTTTTCCTTCACCGAAAAGCCAGTGGTGTGAAATTCCGTACATAAATTCCAAAGAACTCATTGGTACGGGACCAGGGATTTGAACCCACGACCTCACGATTGTAAGGCGGGTGTCACTACCTCTAGACCACCACGGCTATCATAGACGAATGTATTAGGAGTATATTACTAGGTTTAGCATATTATTAGCATTGCCCTCTTTTAATACTGGTAACCTTTTAGACCCAACTGCATTTCGTCTAGCTGTCAGATTACGCTTGGGTGCAAGGTATTGTGAGGCCCATCGCTGTCAGTGTGGTACTGCAGTTGACCAGCTCGGTCACCACGGTCTCTCTTGCTCTATAAGCGCTGGTCGGATTGGACGCCACGTCAGTCTTAACGATGTCATACGCAGGACTTTTGTCACGGCCAATAGAGCAGCCGTACTCGAACCGAGTGGGTTGGCGCGTGGTGATGGCAAAAGGCCTGACGGCATGACGCTGGTCCCATGGAAGTGTGGACGGCTCTTAGTATGGGCCGCAACTTGCGTCGATACTTTGGCACCGTCACATCTTCCTGAGACTCAGAGTAGGGCTGGAGCGGCGGCCAATTCGGTTGAGCAGCACAAGCGGCGCAAATATGCTAACCTCGGTAGTGATTACATATTTGAGCCAGTCGGAGTTGAGACTTTGGGTCCGTGGGGGCCGGGAACTCATCTCGTTTTCAAAAGTCTTTCTGAGATTCTGGTGGACGCGACGCGTGACCAAAATGCTGGTGTTTATTTGGGTTGTGTTTGTTCAAGGTTATTCAAGGGTCTGTGGATGATCCAATTGCTTTCTATGTAGTATTAGTGTAGTATTGTCATTTAAATAAAAAAAATAAAAAAATATTATTAGGCTAGGAACTATAGATCAATAAAGGCAATTTCATTTTTTTGAAATATTATTTTACGCTACAAACAGAAACGTTTGTAGAATATATCTATATATGTCGGGGTTTAAGAGTGATCGTCTCAATCACCGCCATCGTTATTTGTGGGTCATTCATTGGTACAGCTCGCCGGCGGTCTCCAGTTGTCCATCTCACCAAAATAAACAATCTGTACTACTGCAACGGGTGGTTTTATTGATCTAGTATCACTTGGTAATCAATTTAACAAGAATTTTCGAGGATGGAAACGGATTTTAAAGTCAATGGATTTGCACGGGTGCAATCCGCCTTGCGCTTGGAATAGGATGACGTTTCTCGCCCATCTGTCAAAGTCATTTCATTCCGGAACAAGCATGCAATGTTGCCACGTGCCAATGGGGTCATTTGGGTGATACCCACTTTAAAATCAACACTATTGCTTTCAACTAAAACCAACTATGCTGTCTTACTCCGTCTAATATATAGTTATTGATAGCGCAATATCAGCTTAACCATATTTGATATTTAACATATTTTTGGACTTAGATCAAAGTAACTTATTTTCTCAAAGACAAATTTGCAGATTCCAGAACAAGTTCGGCCCCGGCAATAACGTACATTAAATAAATAAACATACGTTATGTACGTTACATTGAGATGGTTGTCGAAGGCATCAGCACTCCTTTAAAGGAATAGAGTTTCACACGCATATCTCCCGACTGAGACTCTTAGTGACGGAATGCGATAGAAAACAAACAGAGGCAAGGATAAATTAACTCTGGCCAAAAATTAAATATTTATTATTTTTAGCAAAAAAATGCAAAACCGACTTCCATTGTGTACAGTACAGTACCAGCTTTTTTATAGGTAGTCCATTGCATGACGTAGGTCTACCCACGAAGGGTGATGGAACCATCACTTCCACGCTGGCCCAGTGGCGTTGGTGGATTTACATACGCCGTCCAATTTATTTTACGGACATATGCAGGTTGCCTCACGATGTTTTCCTTCACTGAAAAGTCAGTGGTGAAAAATTCCGTAGGTACTTACATAAATTCCAAAGAACTCATTGGTACGGGACCGGGTTTAAACCTACGACCTCACGATTGTAAGGCAGGTGTCACTACCTCTAGACCACCACGGCTTCAAAAAGCTCGTTCGAATTCATGTAAACAATTTTCACATTATTTTTGATTTTCAAAAACGGCTCTACCGATTTCGATAAAAAATTAAATGGGACCACCTCGTGAGTATACCCTTTTGAAACAAAAAAATATTTTTGACTCGGTTCACCATTGGCGAAAACATCAATGAACATACACAAAAAATACATACAGACGAACATAGAACCTCCTCCTTTTCGGAAATCGGTTAAAAAGGATAATTAACAACCAGTTCCAGAGCAGATATATAAAATCAGCACTAAATATCTGCCTGGCTGGAAATCGAATCCAGGATCTTTTGTAGCGAATGCAATTATATACACTCAAGTACTCCACAAAGGACTTCAGTCTTCTATTAACCTGCAAATATTAAAATATAGCCATTAGAAAATACTTTGAAACCCCTTTTATAGCGCTACAAAGAGCTTTCTTATTCCAAAAAAAAGTGTTCTTATCAAACTCTCATTCTCGTACTAACGGCTCCAAAAACCATTTAGTCAAGTCTCCAGACATTCTTGGTCTGCTATCGTCATCTCTGCATTTTAAAGCTCTCCCTAGTTCGTAACTTGGTAGAGTTGCAGGATATGTTACTCTCTGCCCTGAGGCTGTTACCTAGTATAAATACTATCTGCCTAGCACTATCTGCCTAGTTGTGTAGAGTTACACTTTGAGTAATGCCATTTGAGATCCTATTCTTTTAGAGTAAAAAGTACTCATGTATCATGTAGATATTAAAGATAAATGCAATGACAATACATTTAAATTTTTTTTTTAAAACATCAAATGACTGTTGCGAATTTTTCTACATCAAATTTTCAATAGTACTCATAGCGTAGTTTGACTAAGTGTCACTTACCGGTCACCAAAGTGAAGCATTGTAATTAGTGTGGTGTTAATGACATACACACATATTGTTGAAATGTGTGCGGAACGAGTCATTTAGAAGACTATGTTCTATAGAAAATATTAAAGACGTAGGCTTTTTCAACTCCGATTTTGTCTTCACCAGACTCTGAAAGTGCCAAAATGTTGTACAAACTCGTAGATATAGGTTTAGAAAGATAAGTTTAGTTTAAGTTATGTATCTTCTACAGGGCGATGTGGTCGCTAAGGGACAAAGCCCTTTAATTAAATAATAATAAAAAAGTGAAACAGCGAGAAGTATTCAGATGGGTGATTGTGAATAGCATTTGTAACAGCGCTGGACAGACTTGGATAACATGATGTTAATTTATTAAAGAACACATTATAGTACCTGCTTCACCATACAGATCCTCTGAGGCGGCTTAACAAAATCAAAACACCAGGTTTAGCCACCCAACCTACACAAACTTAGTTTAAAAAAAATAACTGGATATCACTCAATATAATATCCCTAATAGTTTTCCAGCAAACTAGGATATTTTTTGACCGACAAACCACCGGAGGAGGTATACAATTGGACGCGTATATATTTTTTATATGTATAACCACGCATAACTTTTTTCTTAGTAGTCCGATTTCAATAATTATTTTTTTATTGGAATGAATATAATCACTTCTTAAAAACTCTATATTAAATAAAACACCGGTTTTAACTCACGTATGATATACGGCCGGGCGGCTGTGCGCGTGCGCCAGTCGACGGGAGTGCGCGTATTCCCTGATGAAGGCGTACCAATTTTACTCCGAAACCGGTCGGGTTTCCCAGCGGCCCGGCCGTATATCATACGTGAGTTAAAACCGGTGTTTTATTTAATATTTAATGGAAAGAAAATACTTTGAAATTAGTTCCATTAAAATTTTATCGAAATCGGCTGAGCGATTTTTGATAAATCAACAATAATGTGAAAAATTCTACATCGATCCGTGCAAAATATTCGCGAATTCTGTACATTGGTGAAGCCGGTCATGCTAATTTTTGCAAAAAAATAATCTTGTATGGCAATAGGTCAAATATTCTCCGAACAAAACCGCTCCGTTTTTGTTTTGAAAAGCGAGATTCGCAACATCGGAGCCCTTCAGTACGCGTTTATTGCCCTCGGCAGGGCTGCCCACTGCCTCGCTGCCTAATGTATGGAGGGCCTTGTTGCCCCACTTATACTTCTCAAATGCAATTTATGGTTCGGTTGGATAGACGATAGCGTAGAGGATTGAAAGGAAAATTTTATAGGATTTTCTTAGGTAAGGTACAATTTTTGTTTAACATAGGTAAGTCTGACTATAATTCATATTTCTACTTTAATTGCAATCATAAGAAAATAAGCGACATATTTAAGCATGCTGCGCTTTTGTTCAGGAACTCTATTTTAAACTGGTAGCCTGTTAGGGAGTTTTCATAACTAGGTCTAAAAACTCTGAGACCAGGGCTAGCCACCTGGCCTTTATGAACTTACTTACTTATAACTAGTCACGAAAAAGAAGAGTAGTAAGAAGAAAAGAGTAGAGTCAAACGCTTAAATTCTGTGTTATTAGTGCAAATGGCATAGAATAGAATAGGATGTGATTATTAAATTCTTTCTAACGTTTTGTTACGAAATTGGTTCTTGGATAATCAGTTAAAACGCCTATTATTCATTTTGCACTTTATTGCACAAAATCACAATACACACGACACAACTGGTTCGCACAAACACTTCACACTGGGACTGATATTCATACAAACTAGTCACTTCACAATCGCACTGGAACACGAGATGTTTTCGCTTCGACTCGATCCCCAATGGTCGGCCGGCGTATTTATATCCGTTATTTCCTACAGTCTCGAACCTACGAGATAATTCGCAACATTACTCGATCTTAATAAACGCTATTGTGTTAACAAGTAAACAACTTGAAAGTTCGAGAATTCTCTATTGTTTTCAAATACGTAAACACCCAACAAAAAAAATAAACAATAGACGACAGACAAAGACTGATCCGGCTCGAGTCATAAAACCATAAACCTCGCACTTTGGTGTAAACAACTCGCCGTCATTACCGCGCGGCATACCTACTGCGTCACAGTTTTAAAAGTCGATCAACATGATCAACTGTTCACTTTGTGAGTTAATTTAAGCCAACCGATCCAATTAGAAATCTATTATGGACACTTGTATCCAGAACTAGACGCCTTACAGCTAAAATTATGATTGATTGATTGATTTTTAGGGTTCCGTACCTAAAGGGTAAAACGGGACCCAACGAGTATCTCGGTCTGTCCGTCTGTCTGTTTATCACCAGGCTGTATCTCATGAACCGTTATAGCTAGAAAGCTGAAATTTTATCAGATGATGAATTTCTGTTGCCGATATACGAACAACAAATACTAAATAAAATAAAATAATACTTGAGGGGGGCTCCCATACAACAAAAGTGATTTTAGCCGATTTTCGACAGGTAGATGCCTGAAATATTGACAGAATATTAAGTTGTACATTCATTTCAATATTAAATATTTAAAATAAAATATACATTTGAGGGAGCTCCCGCATGCTGTGGTACTCGTACTTGGTCGATTATTATTTATTGTACTCAGTGAATCTTAAATAAACTAAGAAAACAAATAGAACTTATAGTTAGTGTAACAATCGTCAGCCTTGTCGCTAAAAAGTAATTTCTTCCATGTAACCCTTACTTGGAAATGATTAACAAAAGGTTAAGACGACTGGGTGTAATTATTATGAAGTTATCTCTGAGGACATGAAAAGTTAGCCATTTTAAATTTCATTTTAAAGTTATGTAGCTTGAAAATGAATCATAAATTGACGGGCAAACAATAGTAGATTTTATTATATGGGAGCAAAATAATATTTTTACGGCGAGGGCGCTTTTTTGAATCCAGAGCGAAGTGAGGGATTCAAGAGTAGAATCCCGAACGAAGCGAGGGATTCTTTAGTAGAATCCTGAACGTAGCGGGGGATTCAAAGTACGTCGCCCGAGGCAAAAATATATTTTGCGCCTTAGTGGTACACTCTACTTTTCATCACCTCTATAAGAAACTTAAAAGGCGCCTCATATTTTATTGTAATATTATTATTTAATAAAACGTAGAGTAACAACTAAATTGAAATTAAATGGTATCTGATAATAAAACAAATAATGAAATGAGGCATCACTTGGCGGGTGCCGCACCTCATTCCATAGACCAGGTTATAATCATGTAATAATTCATTAAAATAGCCTAAGAAGTACCTATTCTCCGTCTTTACAATAGTTTCCGTCTTCCTATCACCCATAAACTGTATTTTTTTACTTAATAATTGTAAAAGGGCCTCTTGGTGTTGGTTTCAGCCCCATCAATGCCCTTCAAAGATCCGGGGCAACCCGTGAGTTGTAAAACAAACAAATAAAAACTTATATTTACATTCTTTTCATTCATTTTCTTGTCGCTGAACACTAACATTACAAATAATTTCAAATACAAAAAGTGCGCGGCAAAGATAATTCCGGCGCACTTATAAAGTTCCTTATAAAAAACACCACCTTTGGGCGCACTTAAAGGCGAACCAAGTAGTCTTTTTCGAATAGATGTGATGAAAAAATATTTATAATTACTTATTTTACTTAGCAAAAAAGTATTACATGACCTAGTTATTTCCACAGCACCTTTGATCACCCGGTTGCGTATAAAAAACGTTCCTTTCATAGCGTCCGGGACAAAATCAATTATTTACAGTCCCGGCAGTGTCCTGAAATTCATTCCGCTTACTCTTAAGATATTTATCTCTTCCCATCGACTCGTTTAGTAAATTTCATTCCGTGCTAGATTGCCTTTTGTCGGTGCAAATGAGGTTTTCCTTCATGCTCTTATTTGAAATGTAGCTTCTTTCTTACTTCAGTGGGCAGGATTTTATCTGCGTGTAATGGAATTGTTTTCTTAGTTTGGATGTTTTGGAAATGCTTTATGACGATCAAATTCAAATTCAAAATTCATTTATTGACTCATTAAAATAAATAACTTATGACAATGAGCTTCAGATCTTCAAACTAAGCATAGCTTGTATTTCGGAGATCTGTGCTCCCTTAACAAGACGTTGTACGATGTTCTTTTCTAAGAGTATGACTCTTAGAAATTATTAGACATTATCATATTATTCAGACTAGTAGAGTGTTGACTGATTTATTCACGTAACACATTGAATTTTTGAAGCGACATCGTCTAGAAAATTGATGAACGCTGGCTGCACGCACAAAAAAGGATGACTCATTGTCCTGTTACGCTCACTACACGAGCGAGTGAAATGCATAATTAGCTTGAGCGTTCGGTGCAATCATTTCATCAATGTTTTGTGATGAGAATGTCACGCTAAACTAAACTAAACATCATTATTATGACACCAGCTCACGTTTGTATAACAAAGCAAATAAAATCCTAAATATCTATAGTCTCACCCTGACAAAGTGCAATGGTTGAAGGGTTTGACAAACGATGACACAGAAGCACTTTTTAAAATAATTGAGTGACTGTGATCTCTAAACGTATATTTTAACTGCACAACCACAGACACACACAACACACACACACACACTAACATACAAATTGACATAATTTATTTCAAATTAATAGTTTAATATCATGTTTGACATTTTAGTAGAAATTTTGTGAATTTCTAAATTATTCTTAGGTTTTTCTAATTTTGTTAGTTAATGTTGATTCCAATTTAATTAATTACTTTATTTATTTTTTCTACCAAATGTAGATTTAAATAAATTCTGTTGTTACATGCACATAGTGAGAATGCCTAGGCCCTGAGATACGGGTGCTTTGTTGTCAGTTTGGGGAATAGTGTCTTCATAGAACTTGTATAATTTGTATCTTGTGACAATAATAATATTTTATATTAGATTTTTTTAAACTATCATCTGTTAACCGACTTTACAGACTAGCAAAGTTTTCTCTAGGCTTATGAAGGTTTTTTCATCATGTTTTCCTTACTCCGAAAATCCAGTGGTAAGTAACATACATTGCAAATAACTCATTCGTACAATAACGAGATAAGAACAAGGCGTCATTGAATAAATTAGCATTAGTTCATAATGATAAGTACGTACAAAGATATTCTAGGATACATACAGACGTACTCTAGAGACACAGTCGTAAGACGTCCACTACTGGACATATGCCTCACCTTGCCGGCTTACATCCAGCCCGTTGGTATCTTTATTAGCTCTATCCAGCATATCGGTGGACGTTCTATGCTACGTTTGTTTGCTATTTGTATTATGTATACACATAAGTAATACGGCTAATAGCGACTGCCATTATCATATTTTTACAAAAAATATCATAACTTCTCCCCAAAATCCATCGTTTCGTGCACAAAAGATCACGTTTCCCGCGGTAGAGTCGTTAGCACATATCTGCGGTAACAAGGAGCTCTATGTCACAAACACGCTCTACGTAGAGCACAGAGGCCTCTATACATTGAGAAGATTACTTAACAGAAAAACAACTCCTTACAAACTCTACTGGATTTATTTCATTTTGCTATCGTCAAATTTTAATCATGATTAGTTAAAATATAAGCCGTGGTGGTCTAGAGGTAATGACACCCGCCTTACAATCGTGAGGTCGTGGGTTCAAATCCCGGTCCCGAAGGAAAACATCGTGAAGCAACCTGCACATGTCCGGATAAGAATTTCAATGGCGTATGTGAATCCATCAACCCGCACTGGGCCAGCGTGGTAGATATGGCCCAATCACCCTTCGTGGGTAGCCTACGTCCTGCAGTGGACTATTATAAGGCTGATACAGTACAGTACAGTTAAAATATGAAGAAAGCATACTTACAAACGTAAGGTAACAATTTTACAATAAGGTGGACAAATAATTTGACAGAAGTAAGCCAGATCGACCAATATTATTGATAAAGAGTAAATATAAAAATCTCGAGTAGATATTCTGATGATTCTTATAATAGTGAATATTATAGATGTATGTCATTAATCCCTATTAATAATATAAAATGTCATACCATTTAGGCACTTAGCAAAAGTAATAAAATTATGTAAAACAATAGTTACAATCAGTTAGTACGGTTTGCTTTTTTATGGTTTTTGTACAGACAGGTTATCTTTAATAAGGGAGGTGTAACTCTGTTGTATTGTCTAATCAGTACTTCTACTTAGAGTCTGTAGAGTTATCGAATCGTCTCCCTTGTATTTAAAAGCGTCGTGAGGAGACGGATGTGTGTGATGGGAACAGAGAAAGGTGTTGAGTGGACGTTATCTTGTTAAGCTTTTAATTTCAAATGACAATAATCAATCCATTTTCTAATTTTCTACGAACAAACGTATATTGCGTTGTGTGTCGGGAAAAAAGTATCAAAAAAATCTTACAGTAACACACAATATGTGACATTTTGAATATAGTATATGTGATAATATTTTTACACAAGGAAACATTTCAAAGTTCTATTCTAAGTATTCTGATTTTAGTGCATGATTTATAGTAAAAATTGTTTAATATTGATTTCAATTAAATTTACTTAAGGTGTGAAACCACGTGGAACCGTTAACGCGCTACGTTTTCATTACTCTATGCTTGATTATAATTGGCACAAGAAAAATATGTAAATTTTTTTGATAATCTAACTGATGGACTAATAAATAATATATTCTTGGAAAAGTTGCTTACTGCTACAATTAAGAATCTGTATAAAATTAAAATTGATGTAGCAATACCTTATACCTAATGGGTACCTTAAATCGATTGAGTACAACATTAAACTGTCCGCTCCATAGGCGTCGCTGTCCCCTAAATCCGAGTGGGTGAGAGTTCTTGTTCGTTATTGATTTCCATTAAACCTCCTGACAAGGGCTGATCATGGCCGATACCGCGCGGATGATCGTTTGCGTCATCAACGTTTTATGACATCACTATTTGCGCTTAGAAGCCTTGTTCGTGAGATTTATAGGTATTCCTTTATTCTCTCGCGAAAGCATTTAGATTGCGCTTTAGGCCCCTTGTTAAAGAGACGGTTTCCATGCAATCCGGTGCCGGGCCGGTGCCGGCTGAGCTTGTTCACGAGCACGGTGACCGGACGCCGGACGTACGCACGGTTTTGAGCCGTCCATACGTCGAAGGGTAGCCGACTTGGGCTTGTAATTTTGCTTTGTTTTAATTTTTTCTTGGATTTATTAATCACCATCTTGATTGTCTATTGGTAATCATAGTCGATTAATAAAGTTTCTAACTAGGTTACAAAACTCTGGTTTTTGGGTCCTACACGCGAAAGTAATAACTAATAATATAATTATGATTAAAACTGTCAATAACAATATACTTGCGACAAAGCGCTTACTATCTGTAATAAGAACAAATAATTAAGAAAACATAATAGTTATTTTACGTCAAAAATAGTACAACCGACATCAACAGTTTAAAAAATTCGAATAATTCGCATGATTAGGTCTATAATCATCGATGCAGTATTTTTTTCACTAACAATAGTGAATTTTGATTTTTCAAAAACAACTCAGCTAATTTTAATAAAGTATAATCAACCAAACAAAAAAAAATACCAACACGTTGCACTCCGGGAGTGCCGGCTTAAGTGAAAACTTAAACATATAAAGTACTGTCATTTATGTGGTAAAATACAACATTTTTTAACCATCCCAAATTGTGCACATTTCCGCTTAACCCTAGAATACTAATCATCGCCTGACAGGCCGCACGCGGTTAGTTTTTTCCGGTTATTTAAAAAACGCGCGCGCGAGTCGTATTGAGCTCTCGCGCCAATTCGGTATACACCGCGCCGCAGACGTCAGAGAACGCGGGCCCGGCGCGGACGCTTCATTTTCAAAATATAAGCTACTGCATCGCCTGGGAGGCGATCATTAGTATTAATGGTAAGTTATTTATTTTTTCGTTACTTGTTGTTTTGCGCTTTTTTAGCATGTAGCCTTGTTATAACTTAGCAAAATGTTCATTTTCTTTTTAGATGAATCTCAACGA
Organism: Hypomecis punctinalis; assembly: GCA_949316475.1. NCBI lineage: Eukaryota > Metazoa > Arthropoda > Insecta > Lepidoptera > Geometridae > Hypomecis > Hypomecis punctinalis. The sequence continues at coordinate 2,409,252 of OX438802.1, forward strand.
TGAACAAATAGCCTTGTGCTTACTAAATGAGAGCTCTGACAGTGAAACTGAGGACTACCTGGAAGTCGATCCTTATGATTCGGATGATAGCGTAGAAGATCCTTCTTACATGCCTTTACAACTGGAAGAAGACCTTCAAAATATTGTATTAGAAGACTTTGAACCCCCGAACATTTCAGTACCACATCAAGCCACAAGTCATTCGTCAGGTTCTCCTCCTCCTCTTCCTCGAGAAACCGCGTCGCAAGAAGACCAATCAGCGGAAAATCTTATTGTTTTACCCAATGCGTCTGTTGTTAGAGGTAAGAACAATTATATTTGGTCTAGAGAAACATCTGATAGGTCACGATCTACGAGAACTGCTGCGAGGAACGTAGTTCATATTTTTCCCGGCCCAAAACAGGATGGTAGAGATGTCATTAGACCATTGGACTGCTTTGAAAAATTTTTCACTTCTGATATGATAGACGAAATCCTCTTACGTACTAATCAAGATATTTCGGTCAAAGCCAGCAAATATAAACAGCAAAGTTCGACCATATCACTGTCAAGAAAAGAAGAACTTCGTGCATTGCTTGGTCTTATAATTTTCAGTGGTGCTATGGGTAACAATGATTTACCGACCAAAGAGCTTTTTGATCCCACACTTTGTGGTTCAAAATACATAGCTACGATGAGCTTAGAACGTTTCGAGTTTCTTTTACGCTGCCTTCATTTTGATGACCGCAGTACTCGTGAAGACAGGAGACAGCATGACAAATTGGCTCCTATCCGTGACATATGGGAAATATTTATACAAAGATGTAGGGATCTTTACAAGCCTAGCTCCTATATAACCATCGATGAACAATTACTTGCTTTCAGAGGTCGATGTCCATTTCGGATGTACATACCGAATAAACCTGCCAAGTACGGCATAAAGATAGTATTGGCTTGTGATGTGAACAGTAAATACATGTTTGATGCTTGCCCTTACTTAGGAAAAAATGATGCAACTAGCCCTACCGAACCTCTTGGTATTCATTACTGCAAACTGCTTACAAAGACTATTTATGGCAGCAATCGTAACGTCACTGCAGACAATTGGTTTACGTCGGTACCTTTAGCTGAACAACTTCTGGCAGCTCCATACAATTTGACTTTCATTGGAACAATAAAAGCCAATAAGAAAGAAATACCATCCGAGTTCAAGCACAATGCATCACGTCGTGTTGGCACATCTATGTTTGGTTTCCACGATAAACTCACACTAGTAAGTTACAAGCCGAAACCCCAAAAAACAGTTCTTCTGTTGTCTACAATGCACGATGAACCGGTAATAAATGCTGTAACAAAAAAGCCCGAAATCATAATGTCTTATAACAGGACTAAAGGCGCTGTGGATACATTTGACCAAATGTGTGGTCATTTGAGTTGTAATCGCAAAACTAGACGTTGGCCGCTATGCTTGTTCTATGGGATGATCAATATGGCTGTATTGAACAGCTATATACTGCATGTATCCAATTCGAGGATTCACGGGGCTAAACAAATGAATAGAAGAGAGTACATGAAAGAACTGAGTACTGAGTTATGTCGTCCGTGGTGTGAATTGAGAGGTGAAGAGCGACCAAAAATGAGGAAACGAGTTAGAGACGCTATACAAGAGGTTTTGGCTACTGAAAATCAGCCAACTGTGACTGAACCAGGAATAAAAAAAGGCAAAAGAAGTATGTGTAGCTATTGCCCTGCTAAAAAACGACGAATGAGTGTATACTACTGCGCTAAATGCAATAAAAACTATTGCTTGGAACATCGATCTCCAAACTGCAGTTCCTGTGACAAAAAATGAAAGGCTGACTCAAATTAGTTTGTAGACAAAATTGTGATGTTACCAAAAGTTAGATTTAGTTTCATATAAAGTTTATATCTTGAATAGTAATATTGATGCCAAAAAAATAGAAAAATACATATATTTTTTTTTTACCAGACTGTTCAAAGACTGTTATGTTATAAGAAAAAATGTTCATACCTGTAAGTTTTAAGTCTTATTTTAAGCCTAATGTTGATTTTAAAGAAGAATTTAGAGTTTAGTTTCTAAAAAGGTAGAATTTCACCTGTTAATTAATGTGATTTTTATACAAAAATAATAAACCACTAATGTGATAAATTGGTTTTATTTAAAAAGTAGCCTCCCAAGCGATCATTAGTATTAAAGTGTGGTAAATTTATATTAGTACTCTAGGGTTAAGAAGTTTTCACTTCAAAAACATTAAAAATGGTTCAAAATTGGCTTAGTAATTGCGTAACGTACAAAAAAAAATGAAACATACAGTCGAATTGAGAACTTCCTTTTTTGAAGTCGGTTAAAATACTACCCGTTACCTGATAATACATATTGTAGCGGTATTCTTCCATCTGTAGAGATACGAAACAAGTAACTACAATTTCCAGGTTGTTCCAGTTCCAGTTGGCCATTTAACTATCGTGATCGTAAAATTGGATTGGAATTGGTCTCGCGTTGCATTTTTTTGTTTTTAATTATAAGATAAACTAAGATCAGTTATTTATATAATCTTAAGGTATCCTTGTGATCGTTCATCGAAATATAAGAGAGATCCTACGTTGTGTTATTTTATAAAAATACACCGCTTTCTTACTAAATTAAATATTTCGTTACTAGCATAGTCTCCCAAGTCATTCTCCCAAGATCAGTTAGGTATATATATTAAGGTATCCTTGTGATCGTTCATCGAAATATAAGAGAGATCCTACGTTGTGTTATTTTATAAAAATACACCGCTTTCTTACTAAATTAAATATTTCGTTACTAGCATAGTCTCCCAAGTCCATTAGGAGTATTTTAGCTTTTATTTTGTTATGATTAGGATCAAATTAATCACTTTGACTCTTGAAAATGATCAAGCACTTAAAACAAGTGCTTATTTGGCTGATTAGATGGTAAAGTTGGAAAACGTGTTAGTATATCTATACAATATCTACATAGCTGATGATGATGATAAACTTCTATAGGTTTAACTTTTTAAATATGTCTGCACACACATTTTAATGGCCTCGCCATTAATTCGGATACCGCTACAATATACTAAAGAATAGATATGTTTTCAGAAACAACATAATCTCACAGCTGTATCGACCTCGGATTACCAACGCTGGGTCAGCGGTAAGTGGCAGCCAATTACCTACCTAACCCTATTGGCAATTTAGATTTACATTATAAATCATCATGTTATGGGTCAATGCACAAAAACTGCTAGAAGAGACTTGAGGTAACTTTTTAGGGTTCCGTACCCAAAGGGTAAAAACGGGACCCTATTACTAAGACTCCGCTGTCTGTCTGTTTCCAGGCTGTATCTCATGAACGGTTATAGCTAGAACGTTGAAATTTTCACAGATGATGTATTTCTGATGCCATATAACAAAAAATACTAAAAACAGAAAAAAAATTAAAGGGGAGCTCCCATACAACAAACCAGATTTTTTAGCCGTTTTTCGATCGATATTAATAACGGTGACAGGTAGATGCTTGAAATATTCACAGAATATTTAATTAAAAAATTACGTAAATAAATGATTAAATAAAAATAAAATCAATATTTAACACACATGAAACAATATTTTTTTGCTTGATATTAATAACGACAACAGGAAAATGCTTGAAATAGTCACAGGAAATAAAGTTGTATATTCCTTACAAACATTAATAATTAAATTAAAATAAAATATGATAAGGAACCCTTCGTGCGCGAGTCCGGCTTGCACTTGGCCGCTTAATTATTCAACCTAGATGCAAAATAAGGTGTTATATAAGTTGACGTGAGCATTTGTGTGGCTGTCCGCGGTGTTGAAGTAGGTTTGAAAACACAATCCCACTCACCAAAAAAGTTTTACGTATGCTTAAGGCAATGTTTAACAGTACAAATTGCACGGTTAAACAGTGTTTCCTCCTCCTCAGGTCGTTTGCTCACTGCTGAGCGTCGTGATGTCCCGCCTCTGTGTTACGTCATGGCATATCTGTTTCCATCTCTGACGGTCTTCCGCTTGGTGTATGGCGTCAGATATGGTTATGCCCAGTTCTTTACCAACTTGGTCAGACCACCGTATTGGGCTACGCCCCCTGGGTCTTTTCCCTTCCACCTTCCCGGTCACCATCAGCTTCTCCAGGTTGTCGGAGGGCTTACGTGCAATGTGTCCGAAGTATTGTAATACTCTTTGTAGACAAATGCTTGAGAGTCTCTTTGTTACTTTAAGCTCTTTTAGAATTGAGATGTTTGTTGTATGAGCCGTCCACGGAATACGCAGCATGCGCCGCCAGCACCACATTTCGAAAGCGTCAATGCGTCGTCGGTCACCAACTTTAATAGTCCATGACTCAGCCCCATAGAGAAAAATGGGGAACACCAGCGTACGAATAATATAACATTTTAGTCTTTCTCAGTATGTTACGGTCCTTCCAAACTTTTTCCAGAAGCGTCATCGCCACTTTTGCCATTCCAAAACAGTGTTGAAAGCGTGTTTAAATGTTTTGTGGTAAGGTTGATTGTGTCTTCAAATAGTTAGAGAACCAACATCAAGACCACTTGTCAAGTTTAGTGGTCTTGGTGTTAATTCTGTGTCTAAATTGTAAACATAATAGAAATAAAAAGCCTTTGGAAACAGATGTTTTAGTTTAAACTCGGCGTCATCCAGCGCGATCCTGCGATCTTAAACGCTGTGCTTGACGGTACGTGGTCTCCACTCGAGTACTTTTCGACCCCATCGTCGTACCTAATTATTTCTGTAATTGATTGATCAGTGTCACCTGTACATGTTTCAGCCTTTTTAATAGTCCAATGCAGGACGTAGCTTTACCCGCGAAGGGTAATTGGGCCATATCCACCACGTTGGCCCGGTGCGGATTGGTGGATTCACATACGCCATCGAATTTCTCTACGGACGTATGCAGGTTGCCTCACGATGATTTCCTTCACCGAAAATCCAGTGGTGTGAAATTCCGTACATAAAATCCAAAGAGCTCATTAGTACGGGACCGGGATTTGAAACCACGAACTCACGATTGTAAGGCCTGTGTCATTACCACTAGACCATCACGGCTTTTTACATAATAACTACATCTACTTAATTGTATATTATTCATAACAAACACATTAAGGTTTATTCAAAAAGTAGACTAGATGTACCTAATGATTTCTGTAGTTGATTGATCAGTGTCACATTCATGTCTATTCCACTACGTCTAACATCAGTGGTTTAACCACGTGAATTAATATTAAATTGTAGACCACTAACGCTATTTCACTGATGTTTGTTTGCTTATTACCAAAAACGAATTTGTTGGTGTAACCGTATTACCGTTCGGGTGTTTTATTGGATTTTAGATCATATTAATAATTGGATAACTTGTGATTTAACCATTTTGTTGTTTTATGATATTTGCTGCGACTACAGCTTAGAAGTGTAGTTGGATAAAACAAAGTCCGGTTTAGTCCTCTAGAATACCTAATAATATCTCTAGAATCGTCCAATTCACACTAAGCTAGCATAGTAGACATGACTTCATGCCCCTAGATGAATAATTGGGTAGGCCTATGTTTCATGTCGGACTTTTAAAAGGCTGGTAAAGTCTGTAAATCTCTAAAACGACGGTCAGTATGAAAAACTGTATGAGAAATTGAATGTATTAGATATATTTTCGCCCCGAACAGCAGAATAACTGTTTAACATTTGAAAAGTTACAAAAAATGGAATTAAGGAGAAAATTACTCATTTATTCATTATAATATAAAAAAATATGTATCGTACCCGGCCCAATCATGAATGCGCAAATATCAGAAAATAAAATTGCCAGAAATACTTACATTTTTTTCATTGAAATTTTATATTTTGTAAGCTAATGTATAAAAAAATGGAAAAAGAAAAGAGAGATCTTTGTCCTGCAGTGGGACGATAATCAGGCGAGGCAGTCAGTCTTTGGAGCGTCTTGTCGTCCAGGGAAAAGTTGAGGGCACAAGACCACGCGGAAGCTCGCCCATGAGATGGACCGATCAGATCAAGTCTGCTGTGGGTGGGCCCGTGCATGAGTGTACCCGATTGACGTCCCATAGAGAGAGATGGCGAGACATCGTGAGGCGCATTACATCTGCCCCTACAAATAGTAATACTACTTGATGACCACGACCGCTCTGTCAAGAGCGCAACGACCAAGAAGGGACGATAATGGCTAAAATAACAATATAATAAGCTTACATATAGAAATTAGTCGTAAATTATTATATTTATGACAATTTACAACTTACGTTTTGTTAATGTTATAAATGTAAAATCCTAAAGGGTTATCGATAAAATCAGCAACTTTGAGTTACACCGGTCCAAAAAAATCGTAAAATCGATCATCCCATCACAGCAGCCACCCCAAATTTATTTACGAATACCCCAAGGTCATCGACCTCTGTCCAGATCTTCGCAGTCCTCCCTAATCTATGTCTCCATAGTAACTGTGACACGAGCTGTGTAGGGGTAAAATTTGGCCACGCGCCGCACGCGTGTTGAAAACCGGTTATTTTTGTTATGGGTTTGTTTTTGAGGTGCGATGAAGGGTTAACGTGCGTGAATGCTTTTTTATGTTTCGGTTGAGTAAATAAGATTTTTTTTACTAAATAGACAGAGTTATTATTTTGAAACTTCGTTGAAAAGATATTTCTTGAAATATTTTTTTCTGTATTTTTTAAATTATATTACTCCTGTTGTTTTTCCAGTACGAGTAAAACATTTGTATGTTTTATACACAAATTTACATACATATACATAATATATAATAATATTATTCTGAACTACTGAATTTAAAGTTTGTAAGTATCAAGTACGAAGCCGTGGTGGAGGTAGAGGTAGTACAATCGTGATCTCATGGGTTCAAATCCCAGTCCCGTACCAATGAGTTCTATGGAATTTATGTACAGAATTTCACACCACTGGCTTGTCGGTGAAGGAAAACATCGTGAGGCAACCTGCATACGTCCTAGAGAAATTTGTTGGCGTATGTGAATCCACCAACCCGCACTGGGCCAGCGTGGTGGATATGATAGAATCACCATTCGTGGGTAGGCCTACGTCCTGCAGTAGACGATTAGAAAAAGGCTGGTACAGTAAGTATCAAGTACGAATGTATGTAGTGTATAGTTTATGTGTGTAGTTGTCTACAAATAGCATTGCAACTTCTAATAGAATTATACAATTTATGTGTAAAATGTAATTAGTAACCACAACGTTATCAACCCACATAACATGAAATAATTGAGAACGAATCAGAATAAAGTAGATTCTAGTTTATTACATAGAACATTACATACGTTTATAACATGACAAACTATTATACATCATTCACAGCTCCTATATCTTGTTACATACAGAATTCGTGACCATGACGTCATAAACCCATAAACTGTCATAAACATAAATATGGCTTTATTATTCATTCCAGAGTGAAGGGTACACGCGTAGTGATTAATTTAATGGACTACGGGACATATTTTTATGCTTAGTTTATGACTTTATTGGATGGATCTGTAAAGGGGTGTGATTTTACTGATACTACCAGTTATAATAGTAATTTACAATAATGATTGTAATTTGTAAAAGATTTATGGGCAGAAAATAATGTGACATAGTTGAAAACGACTTTATTGTTGTGCAAATTAGCGATTAGTAATAAGAAAGCTGTTAACTGCGGTGAACTATACTCTATAAAATTTAACTTGATCTCTGCGACAGTGACATTGACATTTTTAGAGTTGAGATAGTGGTGAAAAAAAAACGATTTTCAAACAATGTTGTAATGAAATCGAATGAGTAGTTGAAGATGAGAAATTGGATTGTACACATGTAAATAAAGTTATGATATTGTTTAAATACTCATAATAATATAACGATAGTATTTATCGACGTTTTTCACTTTTATCGAGGCTAATGTAACATATAATTGGGTTTAATTTAATTACACATGTAAAAAATGTTATGATATTAAAATTTACAGTAAAATTAATTATATATTAAGTTTTATTTAAAATATCGTCAGTATAAACTACCGATATTTTAATTAAAACTCTATCTAAAACTCTGTGGTCACGATCATTCGTCGCCCATCACTAATCGGCATGCCCACAAAGTATGACATTGACAGGTACTGTCTGTACTATTAAGAAAGATAGGACTTCATAGGCGTGATTTTTCTGACAGCTGTCGCAGAGATCAAGTTAAATTTTATAGAGTATAGTGTTAGTGACGCACTTGTTTTACAATTGCATCGTCAAGGGTTCGAATTTTGGTACTATAGAGTACAGTTCAGTAAATAAAACTTTAGTTTATTTGGTACCTTTTTGGCTTAGTTAAAAAAATAAAGCCAATTTATTCTTGTATGAAAAATTAAGGATTTAATTATTTCTGATTTGTACTCTCATGGATACTTCTAGCAAAACAACATTTATCGCAACAAAAATACAAACAAACCGAGCATTTACGAAGCTCCTACGACAGGCGAGTCAACTCAAGACTATGACTATTTTCTTACCTCACTTTTTCATTTCCACTCTGTTTCTTAGTATTTCATAGAACGCTCACAACAAATACATGCAACATGCATCGTCCTGGCGCGTACAACGTAAGGAAACCTGCATTTGTCCACCGAAACAAGATTATTTTTTGCAAAAATTAGCATGACCGACTTCACCCGTGTACAGAATTCGCGTATATTTCGCACGGGTCGATGTAGCATTTTTCACATTATTGTTGATTTATCAAAAATGGCTCAAGCGATTTCGATAAAATTTAAATGGAACCAATTTCGAAGTATATTCTTTACAATATAAAAATAATTATTGAAATCGGACCACTACGAAAAAAGTTATGCGTGGTTATAATTATATAATATTAAAAAAAATATTCGCGTCGGATTGTATACCTCCTCCGGTGGTTCGTCGATCAAAAATTTCCATACCCTTATAGGGTCATATGTATAACTATACAAAACATGTTAACTAAGAACCGCATGTTTCGCAGGTTCGTCGGTCAAAAAATAGACCGCGTATGTGAATCCATTAATTCGTACTGGGCCAGCGTGATAAAATTGGCATAAATTGGCAACTTTAGGTTCAAGACTAGAGCATTTAAGTGGATACAGAACATCTATTCTGTGCCTAAGTAATCTTACTTTATATTTTGAGTGTTCATACCTGCAGCTGTATATATCAGTCTTTCAGATCCATTTCATTCTTGAATTGATCTTTCACAGGGAGCTAAAGTAAAACAACATCTATCTTAATAAGACAAACAAACTAGTCGCAAAGTTCCTACGATAGGTGAGTCAACTCAAGCCCCACCCTTTCATTTTCACTCTGTTTCGTAGTATTTCATAGAACGCTCACAACAAATAAATGTAAATTTCTGCGCGGTCCCGACGCGAACAAAGGGTATGACCTACTTAGATGAAATTTGTGAAGGTGTATGATAGGGTCGGGTGATAGTAAGATACAATATCTTGCGAAGGGTGTGCAGCTGGGATGCTGGTATTGATAACTCTATTGAACCGACTTCCTAAGAACATGAGGTTCTTGATTTAGGTATTAATATGTTATTTTATGAGGATGTTTGTTTGTCATTTGTGGACCAATTCACGGGCTTATTTTTTGTAACAAAGTCTCATCAAATGGTTACACATTTAATAAAATAATGAGCTTTTACTTCGAATATTTGAAATTGGTCGAAATATAAAAATTAAACCATATTGGTTGTATTGAAATAACTGCCTAAGTCTAATCTGAATTGCTGCCTAATTTTCTATCAACAAAACTTAATGTATTTTTTTGTTTCTGCGTAAACGTTTGGAGAACTGTTTTTATACGTGCAATTAAATAAATAAAATATAAATATTTTTGGGACATCTTACACACCTCCTCTCGGCCTCTGACCCCAAACTAAGCAAAGCTTGTGATATGGCTGCCAGAGACTGATAAACTACAAATACTTATTTTTAAATACATACTTATATAGATAGTAACTAAATAACACCCAGACATAAAGCAAATACTTTACAATTATGTTAAAATGTAATAATTATAAACCTATTGTTAGTTATTTTGTATAAAAAAATATTATTTTTCATGCTAATTTCTTAACACACAACACTTAAATTATAGCACGTTACGAGCACGTCGCAGATATATTATTTAAAGTACTTCTAAAGTTCGTAGCGCAGACTCTAATATAAATATTTGCCAGTTAAAATAGTAAAATATCTAAAATCATACTGCAATACCATTATGTCATATCTAATACTGCGGTTTGGAACGAGACAGCGCTATTTGCCATCGTCCCACACTGGTAACCTCACTGCAAATAGTGTCCCTAATAAAATACGTTTCTCCGTTCGTACACGATTACACGAAGAGACACTTCTTGTAATCGTATGAAGATGCACCGGTTTTTTCACCGGGGCCATTTTAGTGTCATTTTGTCGACATTGATTTTTAATTATTGTACAAACAATTTTAAAGTTCAAATAATATTTTAAAGAAAATTTCGAACGTTGGATTTAAAAAAAAATAATAATGCCGTGAAAACATTGATTTTAACTAATTTAACCTATTATGCAATAATTTTGGTGTCAAAGGGCCAAAACCAGGACAGTAGCCACAACCGGTGCATCTAAATTTGTAGTATAAGCTACAAACAGCCTGACAGGTCTCTTGATGGTAAGAGACCATCTGCACCCGCAACGCTGTAGGCGTTACCAATATATTTTACTATGGAAAATAACGTAGTTTTCACACATTTTATACTATATATAACGGGACTGAACTCACGTGTGTTACCAATATACAGGGTTAATCAGAATGTAGGTACTAAGCCAAAAGAGGAAACAACTTCAAATATGGGGCTAACCCGGAATTCAATGTTTTTTTTACTGTTTTATAGGTACTAATGTATCAATAAAAAGTTGCAATTTTGTATGTGACACTTGTTTCTTTTTCCTGAATTTAGGTTGGCACTAGAGTAAAAAAAATATATAATAATGGTTTGAATTACCCCTTTTCCTCCCATTTCTAAATAACCTTGTATTATATTTTTTTTGGTATTATTACCGAATATAATAGCGAAGTCTCTTGCAGTGTTAGTTATTTTCCATTCCATTGCCACCTATCACAGTTGAACCGCATTCAGTGAATATTATTGACACAAATTGTTGTTCACGAAAATGCATAATGACTAAAAGCACGCCTGAGTGGAGCCATTTCAAATCATTGGTGACAAATTATTAGTGACATGTATTTTAGATTAATTATTTCATCTACGTTATTGACTTTATTAGAAAAAAAAATTAAAGGAATTTTTTATAATAAAAATTTGACTATTAAAAATACAAGATTTTGAGATCTCGGATATCATGTATCAGCAGCTAGTACAGCCAAGACAAGTAAAACGAGCCCAAACATGACGGATCTATCTTGTTTAGTAAAGGCATTCCTATGGCCACCTTCAAAGTCCATCATCATATCATCTCCAAGGTCCCATATTATTGCATTGTCACGAAATATACAAACATAAGCGAGCAAAATTTCAGCTCACTCGGAAACTGGGAAGTTGCTCAAATTCAACTTGCAAGATTCCACCCAAACTCGCTTTCATACATTGCACGTTAAATAAAAGCTTGTAAAAACGAAGAAAGTTTGATATTATATATTATTTTGAAATTTATATTGACGAAAAAGTTTTTAATCCATAGACAAGATGACTAACCGAATATAGCTTGGGCCAAATGAAACTTAATGGCGTCTATGAAGTTAGCTGTAGGTAAGCTGCGCAAATCCCTTCTTCTTGCGCCGCTGACATGTGAATAAATTGCTGCTGCCCGAACACACTCCTCGGGTACACAGACACCATTAAGTTTGATTGGGCCTATACAGACAGTACTGACGATGATAATGATCAATCAAGTCACCTCGTGTACGAAACCCGAAGCTCCCAAGACGCAAGTGGCCGCAGGCTGACTTGAACACTACTCCGGCAGGGGAGCGATGAGGCACATAATTATATGGGAATTGCGACTGTAGACCATTGGTTTGGCATCTTATTAAGTACTCGCTCTTACGCATGGAGTTTTTAATTTTCTATTCGTTCTTTGATAACGTGACAGGCAATAACCCTTCCCTCCACTTGTGGATCCGTGGATACCTTTATCTCCTCTTTAATCCACCAGTGGATCCTTTTACAGTCTCGTAAAGATTTATTCATAGATCATAGAAATAAGTAGATCTTTCCATACCTACTTCAACTTTCTATCTGTAATTGAGATCTAAACTTGCCCAAGACAGACCAGAGTGGCAATTATTGGTATCTGACGCGAAGATAAATGTTATTATTTTCAATCTTTTTTCTTTTAAATTACAAATTCGAAATTGAAAATATCATTTCAAATTCCTATACACTGCAGCATTTTAAAATGTAATAGTTATTAGTTAGGTACTTATCCGGCATCAAAGAGGATATCTTAAATGCATATCAGTACAATGTTTTATGTTCTTGTTATTTTCTTCATAGTCATATTTTTTATTACTGAAGATCGTGCTAAGTGGATGAATTGAAAATTTGGTATAAAATTGTCTTATTTAATTATATTGATTGTATCATATCGCAGATGCACGATGCTCACAAGACTCGGTTTAAAATTGTATTTTGTTGAGGTTTACTCATAAATTCATTTGAACGGAGCAATCCTTTGGGCTGTGTGCTGTATAGCCAACATTATTAGAGGCAACCTCGCAACATTAGCCAGCTAGAGTGGCTATAACCGCGAGGACGCGCAAACTATGTATCAATTAAGTAGCGCTTGGCCGCGTATAGCTCGGACATACGTGTGGACAAGTCTTATTTGTACATTATTTGGACTTTGAAATTTAAACTTAGTATAGATAATGCCATTGAAGATACCTTAACAGCACAATCCAGCTAAAGTGACTATGACCGCAAGGACATGCAAACTATGTATCAATCAAGTGGCGGTTGGCCGCGTATAGCTCGGACATACGCGTGGACTAGTCTTATTTGTGCATTGTATTGCCTTTGGACCACGTCATTAGAGCCCACTTCCTAAAATTAGGCAGTTAGACTATATATTTTGAATTGGGTCTAGGCAATATTGTTAGAGCCTGGGTACCTATGAACATTAGCCAGAATCAGCCAGGGTGGCTATGACCGCGAGAACGCTCAAAGTATGTATCAATTATAGCGTTTCTCATCGAGAAGTCTCGAAGCGGGAATTCCCGGGAAATTCGGCCTTAGTCGAGACGGAAACAAAAGAGTCGAGTACCCGGGAAGTAGAGAAATTGAAAAAAAATACTAAAAAAATAGTAATTTGACATTAATTTTCCTTGTAACAAAAATAATATCCGCTATCTCCTCTCCTCTTTTACATCCATTTACTACCTACTACAATAATGCAGAAGAATTTACAGAAGGACTACTCTATATCCGACTATTTCCAAGCAATTCTAACCCTGACGATGACGAGAATGTCCAAGAAGTGCAAGACACTGAAGGTGGCTCTCCTATCTATTTTGAGATGCAGTTAAGAATGGCTATTGAGACTGTGTCTACGGATACAAATACTACTGAAGCCTTATAAAAAATAATTTAATTTATCTAAATCTACAGGAAAACGAAAGGCAAATCTAGAAAATCCTTGCTAACTAACTACTAACTGAAAATAAAGGAATATTCTCTTTATCTGGTTACATAAATATCTAATTATAAAAAAGAAATTAATTAATGTGATTGATATTTCGTTAATTTTAAAGATTTAATTTTTATTCTTTATTAAAATTCCGTGATCGTAAAGGAAATTAAGAAGGCATAAGTTTTTTTAGTTAATTGACGAATATTGATTAAAATGAATATATTGTTGATCATGAAAATGTGTATGTATTTTATTTTAAAACCATTTTCATACATTTTTACTGAGGTCAATCAATTTTTATACTATATATAACGGGACTGAACTCACGTGTGGGGATAGTCGTAACGACTATAGTTTCGGTCGCATTCGGTGACCTTTCTCAAGTTGGCGAGTGCTAGCACGCGGACCGAAACCGGATGCGACCGAAACTATAGTCGTTACGACTATCCCCACACGTGAGTTCAGTCCCGTTATATATAGTATAAAATGTGTGAAAACTACGTTAATTTCCATAGTAAAAAAGAGGTCAATCAAATTCCCGACTTCTCGGGAATTCCCAGGAAATGATGTTCGAGGAGTCTCGGTATCGGGGAACAAAAAAATCTCAGGAAATGAGAAACCCTAATCAATTAAGTAGCGTTTGGCCGCGTATCCTGGCCGCGTATGGCAGAATCCTAAAGGTCTCTAAACATATAAAGATCGTCTCTAGGCAAATGATCCTATAAGCGTGAAATTTGTTTTTAGGGTTCCGTACCCAAAGGGTAAATACAGGACTCTATTACTGAGACTCCGCTCTTTGTCTGTCACCAGACTGTATCTCATAAACTGTGATAGCTATATGATTGAAATTTTCACAGACGATAGATTCATATGGCCATTATAACAAAACATGGTAAAATACATTGAAATAAGGGCTCATATACAACAAAAGTTAACAAAAACAAAAAAAAGTTAGTTTTTGACGTTTTTCCTCGATGTTAAGCGCTTGAAACGTTCACAGAATATTAGGACGTATATCAATTTCAAAACTAAATAGTTCAATTAAAACAAGTTAAATATAGAGAGAGGCAAAAATCTCGCGCACAAAGGGCACCTAAAATGACCAAATTCTAACAATAATTGCGATCATGAACAAATTCGGTCAACAGCGACTCGAGAAGATAATATAATTATATGCTTGTAATAGAAGATTCAGTAAAACATATGCAAGGTCTTCTGTTCGGTTTTATCGATTTTTATCCAAAAGACTTCTTTAAATAATTGTGTTGTGTTGTATTGTGTTCGTCTGTACAGTGTACATGCAAAACGCCAAGCGCACGCTCGCTAGACACCGACCGCAGCATCCCCAGAATGTAACAACATTTTGTAAATACGTCACAATTCATATCGAGCCAGCTTTCTGCCGTAGCACTTCCATAATTTCAGTTTAAGCTTCTACAAACATTTTCACCCACAGTTTTTGAGATATTTTAGTTTCAAACCCTTTGATATTAACAACTTTGTAATCTCCATTCTTAATTGCAATCGTTTTAGCTATAAGACGTCCAATGCTGGACGTCATAACTTCGATTGGAACGACACAGCGCGTTAATAAAGTTTGTTTGTTTCTGGGCTGAGCCGTTTTTGATAAACCAACAATAATGTGCAAACTATTCAAATTCTGTACACGGTTGAAGTCAGTGGTGCCATATTTAGCGAAAAACAGTTATTTATTTGACTGTATACATATTCAAAGTTTTTTGTGAGGATGCAATTTAGAAGCATCTTAGCTAGAATTTACATAAAATTCTGTGGGTGGTCAGTTAAAAAATGTTTGTTATACAGGGTGTCTCAAAAGAAATTTTATATTTGTTTAGCTTACTGCGTGAACGCTGCGTACTTGAAGGGTGCGGGGGTTATGTCAATTGGTAGCTTGGCTCTTGGGGATTCAGTCGCTATGAAGCGTTTCTCGGGAGCAGACCGCGCGTTGTGCGTGCGAGAGTTTTACAAGAACGGTGATTCGACAACTGTCGCGCGTAGAAAATTCTGCAGTATTCGAGGTTTTCGCCACTTAAATGATGCGCCAAGCCTTCCTCTCATTCGACATTGGGTTAAAAAGTTTGAAGAGACTGGATCAACGCTGGATAAATCAAAATCCGGGCGACCTAGGTCATCAAGAACGGTAGAAAACGTGGAGAGTGTTAATCAATCTGTACGTGACGACCCGAGCCTTTCAATTCGGAAGCGCGCGAGTGCTTTAAATGTGCATAGATCATCATTACATCGCATTATGCACAAAGATCTAAAGCTGCACCCCTTCAAAATTCAATTGGTGCAAGAATTACACACAAAACACACGTCCAATATATCTCTGCCACGTGTTCGTGAAATTTTCTTAGGAAAATTGATCTCCCGGAGAGGTGACATAAATTGGCCTCCACGTAGCCCAGATTTAACCCCTATGGACTTTTTCCTATGGGGTTATCTTAAATCTAAAGTTTACGCCAATAAACCAACTTCACTGGCGCATTTGAAAGAAAATATCCGTCACGAAATGGCAGCCATCCCTCACTCCACCTGTCGAGCAGTCATAAGTAATTTTACTGTTCGATTAAATGAGTGCCATCAACGTGAGGGTTTACATTTAGACGATATTATTTTTAAGAAATGAATTCCCAAAAAGTGTATTTTAACAATAAATAAACATTTTTTCTATATACCGCTTCCTTTTTTTTTAATCAATCCACTAAATATGAAATTTCTTTTGAGACACCCTGTACATTTGTATAAGGTAAAAATAACAAGTTAATTTAACAACTTCGTTTCGTTCACAACATAAGAGTAAAGTTCAATTAAGTATGTCACCTAATTTCAAAAGAGAAATCGTAAAAATTCTTAATTGACGAGAGTTTTCCTTACACGTGATTTTTACAACACGAGGCAGAAATATGTCGCAAACAATTTGTTTTAAGAAGAAATAAAACAAAACACGTGACCGTCAAAGGTTTATTGCAGAGTTTGTTACGGAGAAAATGTGCTTGAGTTATAACTAAAAATATACCGAGTTTTTTCTAGTCGACTTATATAATGTAGAATGTCGTCCATCTTTCACGATGGGCTCAATTCTGAAATTGCAAAATGGTCTATTCTAGACATTTTATCATCAGGCATTTTTTGTATGGAATCTCTGTTTTTTTTTTTCATATTTCTAAGGATAAGGTTTTCTAGAGTTATGTCCATCGTTTAACATCGTATCTCATATATATATTTTAATGGTTTGTTTTACAATTTATTATAACAGAACAGAAACATTTTTTTTACTGCTAAATCATAGTTTTTTTTCGTCCGATAACCAAAATCGATGATTTACTTCTTAAGCGCTACTGAGCTTAAAAACTCTACATATTTTAATTAGGTTTAGATCATTATCTACCACAAATATCTGGCCAAATACAGGTTGGTGGACATGTGGAGGATGTAAAAATCTGAATATTTAATCACGAAGTTTGTCATACCTGTTTAGAGCCATATTTTCTTCATTTCGATTTTCTTATTACCAAACAAAAAAAAATTTAATTGAAGAAATAAGATTGTATTGAAGTGACGCTCACAAATAAATAAATATATAACCAGCTTACAGGTGCAAAAAAATCTTATTTTATAGACAAATTAAAAACCTTTATCCTATTGAAAGAATGTACTTCTTTCTAAACTTTCTTCTTCTTCGTGGGTGATTTCAAATCCCGAGTAAATAGGTATTTTCTAGGTAAACTATCTGCTTAGCATCAGGAAATAAGTAGTCAAACGCAAACCTATACGAAAAAAAAGTCAGTTGAAAACATTTGTTGCAAATGTTTTCATCATTATTCGCTGGCATCAGTATTCGCTAATAAAATAAACGTAATAAAGTCATTTACCGAAAAGGACACAAACCGAAAATGTTTTAACGACGATCAGAACACGGCACCTCCATAAAATCAAAACAGAGTTTAAATCAATTAATTTCAACTTCTACAAATATCCGTGACATAAATTTCAGTAAAATTTCTCGTTGAAAAAATGTCGTAAATTTTAAAACTCGAATTTCGAGTCCGGAAATTTTGAGGGAGAGTTTCCTTTAAATTTCCTTTCATGGTTTTTTTCTATACAGCCATTAGGTGCGTGCGAAAATCATCACAACTGAGGTTGGCAGATGCAGGGTGGAGCGGGGAGCGGGGGTGGGAGGGACCATTCCCTTTTACAATATATGGTTGAGTCAGTTGCAAACCTCACGCATTCTGGCTTAGAATACCTCACGATTACCAAGTTGTTGTGAGCAATCATTTCTATTATTTTCATTCATTTTTTATTTCAGAATTTAAGAGAGTGGCTCTTGTCTTAACTATTTTTTTTATATATATTTTTGAAAAATTATTTTAATAATTCATAAAATCTAACAATAATAATGATGATTGTTCATCGTTTTACTTACCATTATTTACCAATTTTTGTATAAAATTTAAAGCACCTAAAGATTCAGACTTTAATCAATTAAATTTTGAAGTATTTTTTTTCTTATACTTAATGTCATCAATTTTTTAAATTTCATGACAATGCTACTACTAGTGCTGTATTGGCATTTATTTAGTCTCATTACCTTATGGATAAAATAATAACAAAAAGAAAACTAATACTCAACAAATACACTTACATTTTTTTAACTGAGTAACTGAATTGCATAACTAATTATGTCAATTTAGAATACCAGTACTTAATCAATTAAGTTAGATTTATTTAGTGATATTTTCCTTTCATACTTTAGTAAAACTATCTAAAAAAAATTAATAAACATTGTTGTGTACATTGATTTTATCTGTAATATTCATAAAACTGTTGATTTTTAGGGTTCCGTACCTCAAATGGTTTGCCATTTGAGGTACGGAAACAGAACCCTTATAGGATCACTTTGTTGTCCGTCTGTTCGTCTGTCCGTCTGTCCGTCTGTGTGTATGTCAAGACTCTTTATCTCGGGAACGCGTAAAGATATCGAGTTGAAATTTAAACTATACACGTATATCTATAGTCTCTTGCAGTCGTGTAAAAGAAAAACTTCTCAGTTATCGAATAAAAAAGTTAGAGCCGTTTATGTCGTAAAAATCCGCATATTTCGCACTCACAAAAATCAAAACCTACAGGGTACTTCCCGTTGACATAAAACTATGAAATTTGGCGAGAAGCATTGTCTCAGAGTACACATATAGGAATAAATCTGAAAACAGTACATTTTTATTTAAATCACAAAAAAATAGGGCCTTTAAATTCACAAAATACGGGTTCAAAATTTAAAGTGAGTAAATCGTATCATGTAAGGTAACATATAAAAGAACTTCACTAGCACATGCTAAAACAGGTTTTTAATTATTTTAATAACGTGTTTGTACGGAACCCTCGATGTGCGAGCCTGACTCGCACTTTCTACGATTCTTCTTTCCCTGTGGAGGCAGTCAGACTTTGGAATGACTTATCTTTGGAAATTAAGCGTTCACCTTCATTGAACGTTTTCAAACAACTTGTGAAAGCTCACTATCTGAAATCATAATGCTACTTGTTCCTTTCGCTACTATTTTATAACGTATGTATATATGTAGGTATATGTATTATATTTATACATTAAATATCGTATATATGTAAGTACTAGTTTTTACCCGCGGCTTCGCCCGCATACGCAATATATCATTATAATCTATAGCCTATGTGTTATTCTGATATATCAGCTATATTATTGCAAAGTTTCATCTCAATCCGTTCAGTAGTTTTTGCGTGAAAGAGTAACAAACATCCATACATCCATCCATCCATCCATCCATCCTCACAAACTTTCGCGTTTATAATATTAGTAGCAAGTAGCATATTTAAAACTTAGATTGAATTAAGTATATTTAGTTTATTATTTATAGGTGTTTTCTTTGTTGATATCTATTTAAGGCCACTATTTCTTGTTCTTGTCGGTTCATATTCGTGCAAGGTTGCCTGGAAGAAATCGCCATGGGTGATAAGGCTGCCACTTTATAATCATATTTTTTGTCGTATATGTGTAAATAGTGTTTATTTTTCATGTTGTGGATGTAAATAAAGAGTTTTGTCTGTCTGTTTGTCCGTCCGGTTTTACTTTTAAATACTAAATGTAATTTTAATAATTTTTATGTGATGTAGCATCGCTCGGTTTTGTGTAATCTGGCAATGAGATATATTCATTTTATTTGATAAAATACATTTTAGCAAAATCCTTACTTAAACTTAGAATGAAAAGTTCTACATCTCATCAAAATCGTTTCTGAGATCCAAATTGATTTGTTTCTGAGTTCCATATTAATATACAAATATGCATGAAAGGCTCGCATTTAAAGTAAGTAAATTCATTATTACTTTATTCATTGTAATATTTTATATTTTCCACTAAACGCACTTTGTTCATTTGATTGTAGATTGATTGTATTCAACATTAAATGGCTGGCCGCTATCAATAACATGTGGTAGCATATTTTAGAGTACATTAGAATTTACCTAACTTTACACTAGGTATCAGGATAAGTATGATTGCCAAAAGAAAAGGAACTGGCAGAGTATTACATTGCGCGCCACCGCTATTTTCGGGGCTTGAGTTATAGTCCGACCAAGCATTGAAGACCTTTTACCGAATTTTGTGTTGCGTTTTACGACCAATCCTGAGCGCGTTGGTTTTCTTAAATA
This sequence comes from Hypomecis punctinalis, assembly GCA_949316475.1. NCBI lineage: Eukaryota > Metazoa > Arthropoda > Insecta > Lepidoptera > Geometridae > Hypomecis > Hypomecis punctinalis. The sequence continues at coordinate 2,429,683 of OX438802.1, forward strand.
ATTCACAGAAAAGTCCTTTCGGCCGAGCTAAAGCAGTGTTTATTAATAATTCGATGTAATGAAAACCTTTTTAAGGTGAGAAACTCGCTAGTTTGTTATTCACCGCTCGGGATCGCCCTGAAGCTGTCAAAAGTTGTAACTTTTTCACGCGAAATTAGTAAATTTTTAATTTCGACTGTAATCAAATTAGGTTGCTTTAACAATGTTCGCGAAAAATGTTAAACCTAAAAATTGTAAGCTTTTTTAAATGACCCCAAAGTAATTTGGTTGTCAGTATTTGTGGTTAAATTTTAACTACCAGCTTTTTAGTTTGTGCAAAAGTAGGGATTTTGTTTATATTTTATAATAAGAAATTATTAGTATAAATAGTGTAATACATTAAAATCCATCTAAATAATAATTAAATGTCAAATTGGAGAAGTTATGTTTATGATAATCATAATTTACCCCAAATCTGATTTTTGCATCCCAAACTTTAATAATAACAAGAAAAATACCACAAACGACGCGCAAAATCTCCTCACATTAACAAACCGAGAACTTAATTCCGCAAATCCCGGTAAGCGAAAGTGAAATTAAGCGAGCAGAATCGAGCTAAAATCACTGTCACAAATTAAAGGAATATTCTACATAATTTCTATATTTCACAAAGCGTCTCGACGCGTCAACATCCCGACGACGCTAAACAAGAAATTCCGAATAATCAACCTATTCACACAGCGAATTTACTCGTACCTCAATCTAGCGAGGGTGAGTGAAAGGGAGGCTTGTATCAAGACTCCCCCATGGCGTTCGCTATGAGGGACCCTCCGAGAGAGTTTTAGGTTAGTGGACATGTAGGCATAAAGACGGGAACACGGCAAATTTGTTGTCTCATTTATTTCGTGTCGTTTTGTGCTTTTCGTTGTTCGTCACGTCATAGTTCGTCGTCGTAACGTGATTTAGAATAAGTTAGCGTAGTGTAAATATTTTTAAGCCCGGTGACGGATTTTCGCGCCAATATTTTTCGCCCGCGCAAACTTTCGAAGCCGAAACAAAAATTCGGAGTAAATCGTGTGCAGTCCAGGTGAAAATTAAATAGTGGTGTGGAAATATATGGAAAACACTTGTGTTTACCGACGGTTTGTTTGTAAACAGTGCCGCGTGCGTTGCTTTGACTCAGTGTAAACATTGAACGTCATACACTTTTTACTTGTGGAAATAATTTTGACACGACTGTAAGTACAGTGAAGTTGGTTTTGGCGCGCGCCGCGAAACTTAATGGCACACGCTCAAAAATTCTAAAAATTGTGAAACTGAAATCTAGTGCCAAATATTTTATCGTAGCTAACTGTAATCGTAGACGACTCAGTGTTTACTAAGTAGAATTAAAAAGTAGGCTAGTGTAAAATCGTAAAATCAGACACAAAAATCCAGAAAAACACTAAAAAACAGAACAAAGTAACAAAGAAAAATAACAAAAGTGTGTGAAAAGCGTGTAAAAACATTGAATAAATCTTGCGCGAGAAAAACGGGGGTCGAGTGTGCCTACTACAGTTACTATAGCGATCGATAATATTACGCATTACGGGGCTGAGAGGAACGCACACACGCGCACCCACGCACACAGCCGCGCGCCCTCCCTCTCCCGTCACCCTCGCTAAATAAACACACAGCTTTACCAAAAAACCGAATTTATAGCATAAGGCGTTTATAGTACAAAATACTGTGATTATTAGTGTTCAATATCAATATGTTGGTAGGTACAAATTTTGGTATAAACCCGATGCTGTTTGGGTATAATATGGGGCAGATACCGGCTCAGACGGTGCCGCGGCCGGTGCCGATGGCCGAATCGGCGCCTTCCACTCCCGTCCACAATCATACAAACAACAACAATATACGAGACAAGCAAGGCTCTCCTTTGACTCTATCGGAGATGACCGGCGCTCCGCCGGGCGCGGGCAAGGATGCTGTCAAACTGTTCATAGGACAGATACCGAGGCATTTGGAAGAGGAAGATCTCCGGCCGATGTTTGAGGAGTTCGGAAAAATCTATGAGCTTACTGTGCTCAAAGATAAGCACACCGGCATGCATAAGGGTAAGTTTAGCTTCTGTGCATCTAAAATAGTTTACACTGTAGGCACTCATATTTTTCACGGTTCATTTCCAGGTGATAAATCTATTTAATACTTTGGTTTTAATTTTATCAAAAGCTTTATTTAAAAGTAATACTGCGAATTTTTGGAGTATTATGAATATAAATAGCAATATTGGTTCGGTTTTCTGAGCGTGTCAACTCTCGTTTTTTGCTGTTATTACCTACAAGGGATTATTTACGACTTATAATTACTTCATATTTGTTAAAACCGCTGTTGTGACATTTATTGCTATTTAATTACAAACTTTATGGTTGATTGTGGTGAATAAGAATGTAAAATATTTCCAATAATTCATTTTTTGTGGCAATTTTGTTTAAAACAACTAGCATTTAAATAGCGTAGTTGTTTCAATAATGTCCTATTTATCCTTAGAAAGTGCATTCATTTATTAATGCTATGGGTGATTTTAAATTAAAAATTGTGTCCATAACAGGTTATCGCAATACCTAACTGAGAAGTGATTAACAACAACACATAATAAGGCAAAAGATGTGTGACTTGAAGTGTTCGGTTAAAAGTATAATTTTGTGCAACATGAAGTGTTTGTTACAATTTTAATTGTGACAATGTGTTAATATACAAGTAAAAGTCATATAATATTTAAACAGTGAATGAAGAGCACCTATCAGCTTACACTTTTTAAAGTTTTTCAAATCAGAATTTGAATATTTGTTTAAGATTAAAACTTACCAATTTCCTGTCAATGCCTAAACTAAAACTAAGATTCTGTATTTATATGAAGTACTATCCGACTTCGTAGAAAAATATATTAAGAAGTGCACCGTTGTGTTGCCTATGCATTATTTAAAATATTTTGCTACTTATTGATTAATACTAAGTGTGTGAGGTACAATTAAAGGTACAATACCCGATCTCGTGACTGTCACGTGCTTGAATAAAATTAAAAATATCCAAGAACAACTGCAAACATATTTTCAACAAAGCAACCACGGCACGTCCTTAAAACTTCTAATACAAATGACGTATGGCTATGCAAATAGCAGAAAAATATGTAATCCATTATGTAGCGTGCACTCCAGGGCCGCGCGGTGACGAATGGGGTAACAAACGCAATGTAAATCACATACGTGTACCTACGTGACGCAGCTCTAATTAACATAAATAGCCATTTCCAGGAGTGATTTAGACTTGATACTCGTTTAATTTCAGCATTTATTATACCATACGGGGTAACTAAGAACTAAAATGAGTACTAAAGCAACAAAATATGATTCCGACCACCGCCCTGTTTTTTTTTCTATGGACCAACCTTTTAAGGTTGGTCCATAGAAAAAAAAACTAGAAAAAATATCCAGATTCATAAATTTTGTCGATTCAGATTTGCATTTTTTTATAGAACATTAATTTAGTTTCGAACTCCGCGTCGATCTTATAGTAAATAAAAGTTGTTTGTGATGCTATAAATAATATTTTTTTATTCTTAATCACCTCTTTTAGGCTTATCACAGGGTATTGATATTCCTGTATTTAAACTAGTAGTTGCGAAAAAATCATTTGTACTTTTTAAGAAAGCTGGTAATAAATAAACTACTATAAAAGGTATACATCTCATAAATTCCAAGTATTAGTTGTCTTGTCCTTTTGTATTACTATCCCTGCTTGCCTATATAGGGGATCTCAGTTCAGGGGTTGTAAGATGAGTGTGCGTATGAAATACCAAATTTGATCTATATCGATAGAGATCCGAGATTTAGAAATAAACTGTATACTCATAAATTGTTCATTAAATCACATTAAGACTTTTACAATAAAGCGTATTGAGCAATGGAAGAATCGGCAAATGGTTTATCTTAGTGTTAAATGGACAGTACTAAGTTTTTCATAAAGTTGGTACTGTCCACTTTAAACATATACCAATTGTAATGTGATTGATTCTGGAAAATACTTTCCAAGTCTAGTAAGGAAACGGCTTATTCTACTTTTATGCTGCCACTTTTAACAACAACCATAAATACTAAGCAATTTATTTTACACTCCAAAACTCTGCAATCGCACGTTTCTTTCAGCTTACTGCTTAAGCTTTTCATGTTCCGGCGAAATCGCAGCAAAACCAAAATAATTTTTCAATTGTACAATTGCTCATAAAATGTTTTACAGGTCTTACTGTTCACAGTTTCACTTAGGTTTTATTTGTACAGTCGCACGCAAACCCTGTTTTGACGGTGCACGGCGAAAAATTTGTCGCGTGGAGTTTTTATGAACGAGCTGATACACCTAGCCAAATGGAAAGACTGCAAAAATAGTTTCAATCTGAAACATTATAACAATCGTTTAGAAATATAGATAATTAGCAAGTTACTAAATAAAGAATTTGTCACCACGCAACATTAAAGTGCCCAAAAAGTTCGTTCATTCGTTGCTTTTTTGCTGCGTGAAAAAATATCAAACAAATCAACAAACATTTTCGGACAAATAAATTAGTAAGGTATTACCGACCAGCAGATTGGCAAGGCAACATGGCAGTGGGCAGGGCACATAGCATGGAGGACCGATGATAGATGTGGTCGAAAAGTTCTCTAGTGGAGGCCAGGTATCGACCACTCTTATTGGAGATTCATAGGGAGGCTCTATGTCCAGCAGTGGACGTCCTATAGTTGATTTATGGACGAACGGTATTTACATTGCCGTTTCCATGCCGATGCATTTTCGTGGTCACAACCTTCGCTCAGGTACGTCGACAGCTTTTATTCGTTTTCTCTTGAAAGCGAACTTTGCGAGTTCGGTATGCGGTGTGGATTGCCCTTAATACCGTGTATTTCGCTCGCTATAATGATTTTTGAGCACGACATTACTTGTGATAAATGAGAAGTATATTGCGAACTAAGTAATCTAAGTGTGCAAGGTGTTTTATTTGTGTGAAACGGTTGAAAGGAGCGATAGAGCCGTTAGTCTGCTTCGAGTCATTTTTTTTAAGAAAACCTGTAATATTAATTTAGTTTTACCTATGCAAATGACCGTAATCATATCTTGCAAGTAAATTCTGAACTAAATTTTCATCTGTGATTGAGTCTAAATTTTGGATATCTGAGCAGTTTAGATGACAATAATATAATAATAATATGTATTACATAGTTTTATTAAGGCCCTTGTTTTCTGTGTCACAATGAATATAATAATAAGTATACCAATTTGTATTAAATGCGTTAAAATCCTGTGAGTGGTTTTTATTAAGAGGCAATAAAAAAATTAAATATACAACTTTAGATTGAAATTATCTCTAGTTTTAGATTATTTTTTTGTTGTGGACTGTTTACAAACAGTTCATCCAACATTTTAAGACCCAAAAACGAATTGCCTTACAAAAAATCATAACAATCTAAGCACTGCCATTAACCAAAAACATTCTCTTACCTTAATTAAAATCAAAAATCTCCTCCGGCGAACATTAAACTTTGACATCTCCTTAATATTCAGGAAGTGCAATTACAATAAGTAGGGGTTAAATTAAGGGGAGAGGAACATAAAATTTAATAACACCATAGAACGATAAGGGACAGTTGGGGGTACAGGAAGCTCTTAAGAATGAATTTCGTGGCATAAATATTGGAAGCCTTTGTGTCTTTGTTCGCGGGTGACGTGGATGCCAGAAAATAGATGAGGTGGGGAGAAAATGTGATAAAAATGCTTAGAAAAAGGTATTTTACTAAATCTCCAAAACTTTTAATACTTGGCAGAAAAAATAGCCACTCAAAAGTGCTGATCTATTGTACAAACTAGTTTGTTCTAGACCTAGTAAGTCTTAATATAATCACCTATACCAGTGCATAGTCACACTTAATGCGACATTAGTCTGCTTGTATCAAAATACAGATATTATCACCCTAGACCGCATATCTGCTCAATATCAGGCAGTATGTAGTCAAACGCAAACCTATTCGGAATAAAAAAGCGGACAAGTGCGAGTCAGGCTCGCACATCGAGGATTCCGTACAAACATGTTGTTAAAATAATTTAAAACCTGTTTTAGCATGTGCTAATGAAGTTATTTTATATGATACCTTACATGATACGATTTACTCACTTTGAATTTTGAACCCATATTTTGTGAATTTTGAGGCCCTATTTTTATGTGATTAAAAATACAAATGTACAGTTTTCAGATTTATTCCTATATGTGTACTCTAAGACAATGCTCTTCGCCAAATTTCATAGTTCTATGTCAACGGGAAGTACCCGGTAGGTTTTGATTTTTGTGAGCGTTAAAATATGCGTTTTTTACAACATAAACGGCTCTAACTTTTTTATACGGTAACTGAGAAGCTTTTCTTTTACACAACTGCAAGAATTCATAGGTTTACGTATATAATTTAAATTTCAACTCGATATCTTAACACGTTCGCGAGATAAAGAGTATTGACATACACACAGACGGACAGATGGACAACAAAGTGATCCTATAAGGGTTCCGTTTTTTCCTTTTGAGGTACGGAATCCTAAAAAAATGTTATCTCAATTGGTATAAGACCAAGATTGGTGGCGTATAAAAAAGAGAAACCTATGCTCCGCGGTGGCGTGGCTATTTGCTATAGGAAAACATCGTGGTGCCAGCGACCCGCACTGGGCTTCCGTGATGACATTGGCCCAATGGTTATTCATGGGTAGGCATGTGTTAGTAGATAAATATTTGAAGGCCAGTACAGTTAAGTATAAAGTAAGTAAAAAAGGGAAGCCGTGGTGCCTTACAATTGCGAGGTCGAGGGTTCAAATCCCGGTCCCGTACCAATGAGTTCTTTGGAATTTATGTACGTAATTTCACACCACTGACTTTTCAGTGAAGGAAAACATCGTGAGGCAACCTGCATATGTCCGTAGAAGAAATTCGATGGCGTATGTGAATCCACCAACCCGCACCGGGCCAGCGTGGTGGATATGGCCTAATCCACTCTTCGTGGGTAGGCCTACGTCCTGCAGTGGCCTATTAATAAAAAAGGCTGATACAGTACAGTACAGTTAAGTATGTGAAATATTCGCGCGACTAGAAAACTAATTCGGAACACCTAACACACAATTTCTAAAGTTGCAAATAAATAAATAATTATTTAAAACAATATTTGGGGACATCTTACACACGGTCTCTGACCCAAAACTAAGCAAAGCTTGTGAAATGGCTGTCAGAGACTGATATACTACATATACCTACTTATTTCTAAATACACACTGGACTTTTATAGATAGTAACTTAATAACACCCAGACACAGAGCAAACACTTGACTGCCTCGGTGGCTCAGTGGTTAGTGACCCTAACTTCTGGATCAAAGAGGCATGAGTTCGATCCCCATCTAGGGCAAATATTTATGTGATGAACATAAGTGTTTGCTCTGTGTCTGGGTGAAATTTAGTTACTATCTAGATAAGTATGTATTTAAAAATAAGTATATGTAGAATATCAGTCTCTGGCAGCCATATCACAAGCTTTGCTTAATTTGGGGTCAGAGGCCGTGTGTAAGATCTCCCAAAAATATAAATATATAAACACTTATGTTCATCACATAAATAATTGCCCTGAGTGGGGATTGAACTCACGCCTTTTTGACCTAGAAGTTAGGGTCACTAATCGATGAGCCACCGAGCCAGTCAACTACACACACTTACATATTATGTATGTATATATGTACTTGAGTCTAGAAACTCAACAACGTTTTCACTGTAGATCAGTTTTGTTTATCATTTGCCCCAAAAATCAGTTCAGTGAGCGTGGAAAAAATGGCAAAAGAGTTAAATAACGCGAAACGCCATGAAACTGGATCCGCCAGTCACCGAGCGCCATAATTACCCCGAATGAAAGGGATGAAGGGCGTCGTCAAAATATCTGCCGCAGTCACAGCGACCCACTCGTTGTGCTACTGACTTAATCCTGTAAATTACTTGCTTATATTTATACTGATTGTTGGTACTTTTGATGCTTAACGTTTTTAAACTCTAACAAAAAGTAGGATGTTACAAATTTGAAATTGTATCTAGATCGGAGTATTTATTATGGATTTGTTTTTGACACAGTCTTATTTATTTATTTACTAGCTGACCCGGCCACGCTTTGCTGTGGCTAAATAAATTAAAATTGCGACTATAATTTGAGATTTAAACTATCCTATCTCTCAAGTTGGATCGAACTGCACATGGTGTGCGAATTTTATTATAATCGGTTAAGTGGCTTAGGAGTCCATTGAGGACAAACATTGTGACACGAGATTTAAATGTATTAAGAAGAAAGAAGATTAATGGAAACACATTTACATAGAAACTTATTCTAATTATAATTATACATGTTTACCCTGTTTGATAGGGTGTGGCATAATTTTATACTAATGGTACCAGACAGTGTAATCAGAAAGAAATTCAATGATATCGGAAACAGAATCTTAGTAGTCGTTACGTTGCAAGAATATTTGTATGTAAAAAACTTATATAAACTTATTTACTAGGGCTTTAATACTACGAGTCACAGGTTTAATATAATTTTGGAATATAGGGTGTTATCTAAATACGTGAATTTATGTCCCCTCTCATTTATGATAACTTTATATTTTAATCGTCTCGTCGCGGATTTTTAGAATATATCTGTCGCTGTTACAACGAGCCACTCGTTATGTCACTGACTTAATCCTGCATTTTTCTTGCTTATCCTACTAATATTATAAACGCGAAAGTTTGTCAGTATGTATGGATGTTAGACTTTACTCATTAACGCAAAAACTACCGAACGGATTGATATGAAACTTTGCAATAATAATGTTAATAACACATAGACTACAATTTATAAAGAAATTGCGTGAAACTTTTTTCAGAAAGTTTGCCGGGTCAGCTAGTACTTTTATAATTAAAGTATTTTTTGACCGACGAACCACCGGAGGAGGTATACAATTCGACGCGTATATATATTTTTTCTATTTATAACCACGCATAAATTTTTTCGTAGAAGTCCGATTTCAATAATTATTTTTATTGGAAAGAATATACTTCGAAATTGTTCCCATTTAAATTATATCGAAATCGGCGGGGCCATTTTTGATAAATCAACAATAATGTGAAAAATGCTACATCGATCCGTGCGAAATATTCGCGAATTCTGTACACGGGTGAAGTCGGTCATGCTAACTTTTGCAAAAAAATAATCTTGTTGATGTTTTGAAATTGTGTTCGGCAATATTAACAGGATCACACTGGATAAAGGCGCTCCCATCCGGTCTTATTGGAGATCTATAGAAAAAAGCCCTAGTAGATGTCTTATGACTGATACGCCGAATACTGAATAACGACGGCCACATTCATTGCATTTTAATTATTTGGAATGTTTTTAGACAAATTAGCAATAAATATCTTAATTGAAACACGGGCTTTACGTTTTACTGTGAAGTTGCGATATGTGTAGTATATGGACCTAGGTCAATATCATTAATTTGTATTCGTAAACTGTCTCTTTCGGGCATAATTTACTTTCCTTGACCATTAAAGTTATTGAATAAGTGTTTGTAATGTACAACTACTTTAAAATATGGTCATCATCATCATCATCCGCTTATTTAGGCCCACTGCAAGGCATAAGCCTCCTCCCCCTTACGCCAACTATCCCTGTCCTGTGCCAGTCTCATCCAGGTGTTGCCGCAAAACTTTTGGATGTCATCACGCCACCGTTGTAACCTACCGGGACTGCGCTTCCCGTCACGGAACCACCATTCAGTCAGAGACCTGCTCCACCTGCCATCATCACATCTGGCTAAATGTCCAGCCCAACGCCACTTGAGATTGATTATACAGGATCCGATATCTGCCACCTTTGTCCTCTTATGGATCTCCGTATTTCGAATTCGGTCACGTAACGTGATGACTAAAATATGGTAATGTGTGTTATTGTATAAGCATTACCTATAAGACACATTTTTAGATAATGTTTTATAATAACCGAAAAATAAAATAATGAAATTAATTCTACAGGTTAAACACGGGAGTAGATCTGCAATAAAAAATAAAAATATAGCGCAACAAAAATAAATTAATCGGCCAAGTGCGAGTCGGATTCAGGCAGGAAAAGTTCCGTACCGTGTAGAAGCCTCATTAATATATATTTAAAAAAATTAAAAAAAAAATTACATCGAGCAAAAAACGGCAAAAAAATTTTGGTTAGTTTTTTTTTTATATCTTTTCTCTGATTTTTTTATTTGTTGTTATAGCGGCAACAGAAATACGTAATATGTAAATATTTCAACGTTCTAGCTATCACGGTTCATGAGATACAGCCTGGTGACAGACAAACAGATAGACAGACGGACATCGGAGTCTTAGTAATAGGGACCCGTTTTTACCCTTCGGGTACGGAACCCTTGCAAGTGTTAGAAAATTGAAAACTTACGCTCACCTGAAAATTGTGGCGCAACAAAAAAAGGGTAGCAAAATTAAAAACTTTCACGATCCTTAAAGATTTGGTTAGAAACACTTGTCGTCACAAATCACGAGTAAAATGAAAGAGCTGGCACCATTAAGTATCTGCCGTCGACGGACTGTTTATTCTGTTTATTTTGACGCCGACTTCATTTTGCTTAGAAAATGTAATTGATGTTTACATTTTGGACCATTTTTGATTGCCTAATTTGGTGTTGAAGTGTTACTGTACCGTCTGGGTTTTAACTGAAATTTTATTTATATTTAAATTTGAAAGACTTCGTAAGAAATCAAACGAATTGAAATTTTACGTTAATATTTTTGTAGATATAAATAAAGGATTGAGGTGGATGCAAACAACTTCCAAACGGTCTTATTGAAGATGTGGGAGGCCTATGTCCAGCAGTGAACGTTCTATGGCTGATAGATGGACAATAGATGAAAATAGAGGAAATAAACATGATGTACCAGCTGTACCTAAAACAGGGCAGGATAATGATTATTATTTAAAAAAAAATCGTAATTAGTAACAATTAAGAACTTGATCTGTGCTATGTATTTTTGCCTATACAGTTCGGTTAATATGGAATTAGCAACCTGTTATAGTGTTGTATTTATGTCTTTTTTATTTTTCACAATAGTACTGATTTGATTTGGTGAAAACTGAATCAAAATATATTGCAGTCTAAAAGTACTAAGCGGACGAAAAGAAAAGGCCTTTAAAGAGCTTCTTTAAAGAGCTTAGACATAAAAATATATATATATTAGAACTCATAACTCGTGCTCGTAAAATTAATGAATGAGAGTTGGTGGTAATTGAGCATTTTTGTAAATAACCGTCACTAAAAATGTTTAATTTATGCACTTAGGCTGTTATTTTTACCACAAAACAATGTGATCCATAAAAATACTTCCGCGCAAAACAATATTTGTGTTTAATTTCCCGATGTTGGTAGCGGAAATTCCACTCTCTATGTAAATTATTATTTTTTAACAAAAATGTTTGACTGTCGCTTCAATATTAGGCGTATCGTATAGGAAAAACTTATGCAGTGTGATAAGAAAAGCATACATTTTCGGTTTGAGCGTTGGCTAAGAGAGATTGCTGTAAGCATTAAGCTCTCAGTTAACGCTCTCGTTTTTAAGCAATTTACAGTGTTTGCACTAGAACAATTTTTGGTAATCCTTTCACTTTATAAATAGAGTAAAGTAAAACAAAATAGAGATAATCGTCCTAATTATCATCATTGAGTCGTAAGATATACATATATCCATTAGAATATGGTTTTATATACAACACAAGGCACAAGAAATACTAAAATGTTTGTCAACATTTCATAATTTATGTGAGAGTTATCCAGCTGAAAACTAAAAATTACACACAAAGAAAGAATCTTATAATCCAGCTTTTTTAGTCCACTTCAGGATGTGGGCTTACCCATGAAGGGTGATAGGACCATATAAACCAAGATAGCCCAGTGCGGATTTCTTCTAAGGACGTATGCAGATTGCCTCGCGATGTTTTCCTTCCGATGTTTTCCATCGAAAAACTAGTGGTGTGAAATTCCTTACATAAATTTCAAGAAATTCATTGGTACGGGAACGAAATTTGAACCCACAACCTCACAATTGCAAGGAGGGTGTCATTAACACTAGACCACCACGGCTTACAAAGAAATAATGATTTGTTCAAAAATCTATTCTTACCAAATGTTATTTTTTAACAAAATATCGTACTTATAAAAGTAACTACGCTGATACAATATACCTTACGCTCGTTTAAGCAACAGTTTTCGTTCAATTGAGCAGAAAATATGGGACATTTTTTTAGGTTTGTTTCGCTTCTGCTCCCCGTATATTCTTTGAACTTGCCTACTCGTTTAAGCGTACTTCAATTCACGTACAAAATTAACAAAGACACCCTACACGGAGGGTCTAAAGTCGAAAGTCGTTTGACTCGATTGATGACTGACTTGCTAAGTTTGTTCTGTCAATAAAATTATGCATGTATGTGTATGGCGTTTTTACATTTACATAAGACCGCCCACTCATACACTGATAAAGCGTGGCGACATCATAAATATGTATGACTGGAAAATGATGAAAAATTTTGCATTGGATTAAAGTAGCTTGACTTTTTAAGTCCGCGTTTTATTTTTTTGCACAGGTAAAATGCGAATTAAATTGAATAAAGTCGGAAACATACTATCGGACGCGGCTGACGGACGCGACTGACAGCCGCGACCTAGACTATGAAAGTACACTGAGCCGTGCAGTGTCTTGAGCACTGCGTGAGCGTGAACTTGAGCGTTCAGACGTCCGAGAGCGATCTGGCACACCGGATGTTTTAAGACTGTACACATTGCTAAGTCGCGGCTGCCAATCGCGTCCGTCAGCCGCGTCCGATAGTATGTTTCCGGCTTTACACATGGTTAGTTATATAAGTTTAGTGAGAAAGAACCTTATTAAGTACTTATGCTTATTTCTCTCTTTGTTTACATAATAAGTCATGGTAGAAAGAACTAGCTGAAGCAGTCCATTTAGCATTTTATTTCTAAATTTTATACGATCAGCGAAAATATGGAACTTTTTAACTAAATTTGTGTTTTCTGTAATAAATCAATCTATTAGTACTAATTTAATATTCAGTGGTGTAGGGCGTACTACTTACGTACATACTTTTTACTTCTTATAGTTTTCAATTAAATAACATCTTCATTTGAAAAGTAGATACTTTGTACCATAAGTTGCAGAAGTATTCATCTAGATTTGAAACAGAAGGTATCAAATCCAATTACCGGACAGAAAAATGCTTAAACGATGAATTAAAATCTTACTAATATCATGAACGAGAAAGTTTGTGAGTATGTATGGATTCTATGGATTTTGTTACTCTTTCACGCAAAAAACTACTGAACGGATTTAGATGAAACCTTGCAGTTATATATATCTTATACATACATCAGAATAACACATTTAATTTACAAAGATATTTCGTGAAACTAAGTTCGCCGGGTCAGTTAGTATTTAATGTATAGCTGTTCTCATGTTTTTATATCAAAACGAAGGGGTCTAGTATTAAACTGTAAATGAGATGTTTTAATTAATAATTTGTATTTGCGGAAATTCAGCGGTCTCAAATTGTATCTATTTTTAATGATAAATATTTAGAAAACTTATAACAAAAAACCTCTTATTAAATACTTTTTTATGTGTAGATTTTTCGTATTTATTTTACCAAGTTTATTTATGCACATGGAGTCAGTTAAAAAAGTTACCTAAAATAATGATTCAATATCAAACAAGTAAAGACCACATCATAGCAAGCACAGCGTGGGACATTCACTCACAAGATGAACTCATGACCCCGTAATGACTTCAAGATGTCCCTGAATGCAAACCTTAGGTGGTTTAATTTTTAAATTTAATGTTATATGAATATAAATAATTATTTATTTGGCAAATAATCGCAACACCGACTTCCACCGAAATCCACCGTGTACGAAATTCGAATAGTTTGCACGAATTTATGTGACATCCATGTACATTATTGATGATTTATCAAAAACGGCTCAGCCGGTTTCCATTAAATTTAAAAAATCATGGCAAAACCGCCTTCCTTCGTGTACTAAATTCGAATATTTACTCGAATTGTTTACATTATTGTTATTATTTTTCAAAAACAGTCTAGGCAATTTCTGTTAAATTTAAATGGGACCCCCTCGGAGGAACCTTTTCGAACCAAAAATATTTTTCTAAATCGGTTCACAATTGGAGAAAATTTTAAAAGTTTTAGAAGTGGATTAAAATCCACAAAAATAAAGAATACATAAAGAAGAACTGCCTCGGTGGCTCAGTGGTTAGTGACCCTGACTTCTGGATCAAAGAGGCGTGGGTTCGATTCCCACCAGGGCAAGCATTTTTGTGATGAACATAGGTGTTTGCTCTGTGTTTGGGTGTTATTTAGATACTATCTATATAAGTATGTATTTAAAATATGTATATGTAGTATATCAGTCTCTGGCAGCCATATCACAAGCTTTGCTTAGTTTGGGGTCAGAGACCGTGTGTGAGAGATGTCCCCCAATATATATATATATATATAGAACATAGTACCTCCTCCTTTTTGAAAGTCGCTAAAAAAGAAACATATTCCGACAATTAAGAGATGACAGACATAGATTCATGAATATTAAAAGAAAATCTCTAAACAGAGACCAAATCAACAACATAATATATCAATATTATTGTGTCATTAATTAAATCGGACAGAATTTTCCATTGTCTAAGCCATAATTTAAACAAAATAAAATTATAAAATTATATGCTTCAAATAAAACCGATAGCATCTATCCAGGTCGAAGATATTAAAATTATCGGCCAGTTCTGGCGGGCGGCCAAAAAATAATGCACCTTTTTTATTTTCAACTCATCGAAAGTTTTAAAAAATTTGATACTTTTATCATATGGGAAATTGCATGTTGAGATTGCAGTTAGAAAATTATGATTATTAATATGAATTTATTAAATATTTAGAATGAGGTAGAGCTCTACACTTATTTCAAATGAGCTTCTATCTGTCAATGTCGAGGTTATCAGATTGGTTTTATAGTTTAAAGCTTTAGTCTAATACAAAATAATATATTTTTTTCATGCTTTGAAAGTATTATTACTGCCGCTTGGATAATTGATGAATCAGGAGTTTCTTTGCGGAAGTTCATCTTAGATTATTGTTTTTAAGTTCATATCTGATATGAGCATTTTTTGTGTAGTGGGAACAAAGGTTGCCCAGGCCAGTACGGAAACACTAGAGTGCCAGTAAGCTCTGTCGGTAATAAATTTTTCCCTAGCATTTTAGAATAAACGCAAATGGTGGGAATGCGTGGAAAAAAAGTAAGAATGCCAGCTAAATGTGAAAGCCTCGATAGATATTGCATCGGGATCTGGTTTCCATGAAATCTATTGGCAGAATTTGTATTGGTCCAGGTGTAAATAGATCAATTTTTGGCACCCCCGAAGAGTGAACTATCTTTTGGAAAGCCCGATCTGATAGTTCCCATTTTGTATCGACATTGATTTCGCAACTCATGATCGTCTTCTATATTTAAAAAAAAAAATTACTCTATATTCGCTCTACTAGAGCTCTTAGAGCGGATACGCACTGAAAATTTATTCAAAACAAATATCTACGCTAAGCTCTACCTTGGAATGAAACGTTTAATGGACCTACAGGTCCTGATTGTTTTCATCGTTAAAAAACGCCAAAAACTTTCAGACAGCTTAAAATTCTAGTACCTGCTACTACCTAGCCTGTCTAATTGTCTATACGAACTAACTTAATTTTAGCAGTGAACATAAAAACATTAAAAATAGGTGATTCCAGCGGTCCGAAACTCATTATTTTTAACCAACTTCCAAAAAGGAGGAGTTCTATGTTTGTATGTATTTATTTTTTTATGTTTGTTCATCGATAATTTCGCCAATTAATGTAAACCGAATCGAAAAATTATTTTTCACTTAAGAAAGGTGTAATTTTGAGGTGGTCGGCTATTTAATTTACACGTATTCAGCAATTCGAGCAAAATATTCGAATTTCGTCCACGATAGAAGGCGGTTTTGCCATAATTACTAAATGTTAAGTACAAATATATGTACTTATTCAGTTTTATAATTTGTAGCAAAAATTTTTCTTTTAATCAATTTACTCGTCGCGGACCTATAATAATTATACTTATTGTCAAAAAACATAAAATTTATCAAATATATAATTACTCTTAAACATTTCTAAACGTTCTGATCTTATAACATCATCAAAAACAAATAATATTTCCATGTTCGTAGTACGACTGCGATTGCTACGAAAGTCGTAGCACATCTACGATCCGTAGCGGCGTCCGCTCGAACCCAGGTATGAAATAGGTCAATTGCTCGAGTTTTTTCTAAGCACAGCCGTTCTTTTTTCCTCTTTCTCCATACTTATGCAGATACGAGCTCTTTTATTGCTCGAAAAAGTTGGAAATACGTAAATGGTGGTATCCAGGTATCTGTTATTTCACTTTTAATATTGTTCTGTAGTAATAATGTTTATTCCTATTGTGATACTCAATGTAATTTATTACAGTTGTTGTTATTTAATAGAATTATACTAAATCGTTGTGGGTTATTAATTAGTTTACAAACTAAATAAAGTAATTTGGTTTAATAAGCACATGAACACAGAGAAAAAATTAAAAAAAATGTGTTTTTTTATTTATTTTAATCTCTGACACAAATAAATTGATGGAAATGTGTGATGAATTTTTAGATTTGTGTCAACGTTTCTGTTTTAAACAATTTTTACAAACAGCTCGATCTTGATGCGGTTTTTTTCCAAAGACAATGTAGTTCAGATACTTTTTCCAAATTTAACTGGATGTCAATAGTCAGGAGCTTTGAACATTCTTATTTATACATTTCTGCGTATTAATTTCGGGATTATATTAAGCAAAATAGATTACGTGCAAAATGTTTACGTGCACCTGCCTGAGAAAGACTTTCACGGCGTATTTAAATTAAAAAACCAACCCATAGCTGGGCCAGTGTCGTAGGGAAATGGTCCGATCGCTCGTTATTACTTGTTTTGACCCACTGATGGGTATGAACCTCGCCCTTGTGCTGTACTGTACTTTACCAGCCTTTTCAATAGTCCACTGTAGGACGTAGACCTACCCATGAAGAGTGATAGGCCATATGAGCCACGATGGCCCAGTGCGAGTTGGTGGATTCCTATACGCCATCAAATTTCATCTACGGACATATGCAGGTTGTATCACGATGTTTTACTTTCCGAAAATCCAGTGGTGTGAAATTCGGTACATAAATTCCTAAGAACACATAAATAGGGGACCGGGATTTGAACCATCGATCTCACGTTTATAAAGCGGGTTTCTAAACCCCTCCCCTCACACCTAGCCCTTGTGCTATGTTCCTGAAAATAAAGGAATATTAGTAACCATAACTGGCAACTAGGTAGATCAAATTTTTTGACACTATCTAGTATCTATAGAGTAGAATATACTCGTACGTGTTATCATAGACGTGAGGCAGAGATCACGGAGGGGCGCGGGGGAGGCAATCAAGCGTCCGTCAATCAGCGCGCGCCCTTACTTAATTACCCTCTGCCGACTGTCTGGGCATCTAGTCCAGGGACGGGGCTAGGCTTGCATTTAATATAGGACGCATTCAGGTAGAAAACTATCTCTGTTTATATGCATCTTTCTAATAGGAAGCTAAAGCAATCAATGCAAAAATTGGTTGTCTGTGAAGTCGGTTTAAGATCGATAACATCATATGCGTCACTAAGCCAACGCTTAGGCCAATCGTGCCTCTCTCGGCTCAGACGGAACGTGACAATGACTCATGCCTATTTGTGCGTGCAGCCGGTGTTCATTGACTTATAAGACGTTGTCACGTCAAAAAAATTGAATGAAAAATGACATTAAAATCAGAAATAATAAACATTAGAAAATTAAACTGTTCATACCGATTATAGAATAACAGCAACTACGAGTGTAAATAACGTATTTCTTACTGACTACCAAGGTTTAGTACAAAAAATGCCAGCTTATATATGAGTGTAAAAGCACCTTTCCACTCACACTAGGATAGGGGGTCCGTCATCGAACCTCCGTCATTGTATTCTATTCCTAATCAAAACAGGGCGTCGGACGTGACCGCACTATGAACGCAGCCACTGCGTCACTACCACAGCTTTTTAACAAAATAGACACCGTAAGCGTTTGTTTCTGGTTTCAGCAAACGTTTTCTTTTGAATAATATCATCCAGAAGAAGACGTTTGCTGAGTATGGAGAGTGTTGGTGTCGTCAAATGAACGTGAAAGAACGGCAGGTGCCGGGACGCCACTTGCGTCAGTATTGTCGCAGCCAGTCACCTAGGTAGCACCGTCCACTCACCGGAGGAAATGCCTTATTGGAGGCTAATTATATTAGCAAGACTATTGCTGTTGAGCCAATGGGCTGTTCGGGGAATGAGGCCAAAAGTTTAAACGCAGAAAAAGGCGCAACTAGTAAAAAAAATAACGATCCGATTTTGGCTTGTCTATCCAGCGCTTCAATGCGTTGTGGCCAATGTTTAGGCATTTGCATCAGGTGCGATCGGAGATAGCCTATCTAACTGTAGTTATAGCATAATCGGAGGTCGCCATAGCCGAAATCGGCAAGGAACCATACATATATTATAAATATAATATGAATATTTATTTTATTTTGTTTTTAAAAAAATATTTCATCATAAATAATCTTAACATTGGGATTCTCTGACTTTGACTCAGTCATATAAATGTGCAAGTGAAATAGTTGTGGCCGGTTGAAATTTTGTTAGGGCGTGCTTATTCATGTTTTCATCGTATCAGTAAGCGGCTAACCCTGTTGTCAGAGCTTTTATTGCACCTGAAGGCTTTTGATATAGCTACACGGTTAAAACAACCGGGACCTACAATGTAACGTGTCATGCGAGTCCGTTTTTTTTTTTTTTTTTTTTTTTTTTTTTTTTTTTTTTTTTTTTTTTTTTTTTTTTTTTGTCCAGGTGAAATCTTTTAAAGACACCACCGCACCTCGGGACAGGCGGGTGGTTATGTGGGAGTCTCCGCCCATTGCTGGACGGCATACCCACCAAAACCCCTGGGTGTTCCGCCACTGCGCTTGGTGTCGGGGCTACGGGCACGCTTTCGCACTCCTCCGCGGCACCCGACAGCGCTAGCCCGAACCGGGCCCCACCTCGGAGCGTAGGCTCCCTCCAGAATGACGATGTGCCGAACACCAGACACACCGTCATCCCCCACCTGGGACCAACCTGCACTGGGCGTCGGACAGTACCCGTGTCCGACAGCCCTGGTCCCAATGCAACGGGTCGGTTGAAGTGGCCCCGCGCCTGCCACTACGGCTGCAGAGGATAGGGAGAGCGGCCGACGACATACCGACACTCCTCTTCCCCTGCAGCCCCACCGCGTCCGCCATCATAACGGTGGCGACCCCGTCTAGGCCGCGGAAGGTAGGGCGGGCAGTAGGCCACACACCGCTAGACCAAAACCCAGACCTTTGACCCAGAAGTTAGTGCCACTAACCACTGAGCCACCGAGGCAGTCAAAGATTACTTGACATATTATGTCTATCCTAGTATAAGTCTGCGATCTACGCAACGCACACAAGCGAATGCTAACCACGCCGTGATAAGGATAATGGTGAAATGTGGGCGGGCTTTTAGTTAACGTTTTATATCTGCGGCTTTTCCGATATTCTCCTAAATGCGATAGTTATGTGAAGATTGACTTTTCTACTAATATTGTATTAAATGCTTTTCTATATTATAAAAATAATCGGCAAGTTGGACTCGCGCGCGACGGGTTCTGTACTGTATGAGAGCCCCCCTTAATATTTTATTTTAATTTAGTTATTTAGTTTCCAAATGAATGTACAACTCAATATTCCGTGAATATTTCAAGCATCTCCCTGATGCCATTATTGATATCGAGCAAAAAAACACATTTCTTGTATGAGTGCCCCCTTGAATATTTATTTTATTTTTATTTTGTAATTTATTATTAAAGTTAATATATAATTAAATATTATGTGAATATTTATAGCGTCTACCTGTTACCGCTACTAATATCGAGCAAAAAACTTTTAAAAATTCAGGTTTGTTGTATGGGAGCCCCCCCTTAAATATTTTATTTTATTCTGTTTTTTTTTCATTATTCTGTTATTTGTTGTTATAACGACAACAGAAATACATCATTTGTGAAAATTAATTTCAGCTTTCTAGCTATCACGGTTCATGGAATACAGCCAGATATGACAGACAGACGGACGGACAGCATAGTCTTACCGTTTTTACTCTTTGGGTACAGAACCCTAGAAAACGGATAAGATAAATTAATATAACTATGTACATATTTTATTGTTTTGTGGTTCCGTACCTCAAGTGGAAAAAACGGAACCCTTATAGGATCACTTTGTAGTAAGTCTGTCTGTCTGTCCGTCTGTGTGTAAGTCAAGACTCTTTATCTCAAGAATGCGTAAAGAAATCGAGTTGAAATTTAAACTGTATGCGTATATCTATAGTTTCTTGCAGTTGTGTAGAAGAAAAACTTCTCAGTTATCGTTTAAAAAAGTTAGAGCTGTTTATGTCGTAAAAAACCGCATATTTCGACATTCACAAAAATCATAACCTACAGGGTACTTCCCGTTGACAAAGAACTATGAAATTTGGTGAGAAGCATTGTCTCAGAGTACACGTATAGGAATAAATCTGAAAACTTTAAATTTTTATTTAAATCACAAAAAAGGGCCCCAAAATTCACAAAATATGGGTTCAATTTATTATTTTATACTACGGGACTAATCGCGCACTAAAATTACGAGATAAATAAATACCTCCTCATCCCGACGTTTCGGCCGAGTTGCATCGACCGTGATCACGGGTAGACTGATCCGTCAGTCGACGTCAGTGACGGTCGATGCAACTCGGTCGAAACGTCGGGATGAGGAGGTATTTATTTATCTCGTAATTTTAGTGCGCGATTAGTCCCGTAGTATAAAATAATAATGCGTTCAAATCGCGAAAGTTTAAAAACAACATATGGGTTCAAAATTCAAAGTGAGTAAATCGTATCATGTAAGGTATCATAATATAAAAGAACTTTATTAACACATGCTAAAACAGGTTATTAATAATTTTAACAATGTGTAATTTTCGACGTATGACGAGAAAAGTGAAAAAAAAACCTTTTTTGACGATGTTTATAGTATAGAGATTTTAACAACTTACTTCCCAATATTGTGAAATTTTCTGGATTTGTACGGAACAGTCGGTGTGCGAGCCTGACTCGCACTTGTCCGGTTTTTATTATTATTTTCGGTATTACTCACGGAAAATACAAATATTATTGATACAACAAAACTAAACTGAAACTAAAAGTGTCGGCATATTCAATTTTTTTAAACCGTAAAACCTAATTATTATTTTTTGTAAAATGATGATCTCATGAAAATATCAAAAAATAAGTCATATCATTACCGTATTTAAGTTAATGATAAACATTCAATAAAACAATACAATATTGAGAAAATAATCTGCAATAATGGAGTTCCTTTGAAATGTTTAAAGTCATTCATCCATCAACTGAAGTGACTTTTTTCAAATAAAACAGACTTTCACCAAAACTCTCGTCATTTGATCAAACTCAACAAAACTAAGTCATGAAGTAACCATCAATATTATAGTTTGGCTCTGGTCTTTCCATTAATCTGCCTGATTTTATTAAAGTAGGCGATCCGTGGGCGTCCTTAACAATGCCTTCTTAACCAGAGCATTACGCGTGACGTCATTCACCACATTATACATATTTTAAACGTTTGTACAAATTTTTCATTTACTCACAATCTCTTCAAGTCAAATTTAGTAACATGAAGATTGAAAATAGGCAACTTTAAATATGCAGCCAATTTTGAAATCCCAAAGTACTGCCAAGGAAAATATTATTGCGTTTCGACAAGATGTATGAAAAAGCTAATTTTGTTTAAATATTTGGGGATTGGTCTCTCAGTAAAATCGGTTCATCTTGATGTATTAAATTGATCTAATAAAGTGCAAGCGTGAAAAGAAAGAACAGGTAGTTTTTGAAAGTTTGATTAATTCAGATGAATCGCTTGTGTTTGTCCCTGCGGTACAAATTTTGAGACAAGCATATTTTTATGTAACATTAAATAGATATAGTTCTCTCAGGTGTCAAATAAATTAAACCAATTAAAAATGTTTCAATAGGCTGCCAACTTTGATGTGGTATAAAAATTCAAAGTTTGTTTTAATTTTAACCTTGGAACAACTGTATACATAGAATTGCACGCAAAGTAACAATAGAAAATACAAAACAAAATACTCTAAGCTTTAGATTTCTATCACAGACATTTACTGTAATAGAAATAGTCAATAAAACAACTACTCTTTTCGAATCCATAAATAACCATTATACTAGGTTCACTCAACTCTATCGTAGCAACGTGCTACGCCGTAGCAATGTGCTACGCCGTAGCAGCTGTAGACATTTTATTAACCGTTTTGTTAGACACTTTACGTGACACTCGGATGTACAAATATTTTTCAAATATTTTTGTATTCTCTATTTTCCGCTTTAAGATTTTTCCGGTGGTTTTGAGAATGTAAATAGTAGAAATATTTACGAGAGATTGTTTTTCTGTGATTTTTTATTTATTTATGCAAAAACAAAATCTATGAAGTTACCAAAATGGTATTATTTTCGTTTATTATGTAATTCAGATCTAATTAGCATTCATGTTGTTTCTTACTTTATACTGGCGAAAAATTCATGGCTGTACCGATACCATTGCGATGTAAATTATTTAATAATCAATACAAAGGTTTTTAGGTAATACCTACCCAATAAATATAAATGTAAAATAATCTAAATATTTTATGTCTCGTCACAAAAAATTGGTTTACCTCTTTATAATTTGTAAAACAAAAATTGCTATTAAATTGCTATTTTTTAATTGTATAGTGATTGTTGATGATCTATGTCTCACGTATTTTATACGTACTCATATGATATGTGTGATAAATGGTTATTATTAAACTTTTACAAATACGAAATGATATTAAAAATAGCATGATTTATTACTAATATAAAAAAAATACAAATAATATTTATTCCAATGGCTTCAATCATAATGAAATTATTTCACAAAAAAGAGACCACCAGAAAAATACCCGATTAAATTAAGCATCGCGATAATCACAAAAATATTGTCACAAATTTGCGACGCATGCAGCCCGCTCATTAAAAAACAGCCACATTGTAAGCATAATTAAAGCAATAAGGAAAAGAAATAAAACAAAATTAAGTTAAGCATTAAATACTTCTTTTGAGTCGAGAGATTAAAATGTCTTACTTAACTGTATTAATGCTGGTTTAGGGAGCGTAATGTATTTATTATGTTAATTTACTACTTAATTCTGCTTCTTAATTGGTGCTTGAGTGAGCCTTTCGTGAATTTGTTGCTGGTTATGTATCTTTTTGAATTACATCACTGGTCCTAAGAATTTTGGTTGTGTTCAGTTAGAAAAATAATTCTTAGTTTTTTCCGAATAACTGAATCTGGGCGTTAAAGATATATTCATAAATTTCATTAATGAAAACTAGGTGTTAAGAAATTACATAATCTCTCCACTTTACTTTCCAATCGTGAAAAATGCAATAAAGTGTTATAATGTAACATTCAATAACCAGTCCCTTCACATCATTGGCTTTTCGGTGAAGGAAAACATCGTGAGGCAACCTGCATAGGTACGTCCGTAGAAGAAATTCGATGGCGTATGTGAATCCACCAACCCGCACTGGGCCAGCGTGGTGGATATGGCCCAATCACCTTTCGTAGGTAGGCCTACGTCCTGCAGTGGACAATTAAAAAGGCTGGTACAGTACAGTACAGTACGATTATGTACAAGACAGTTCATAGATAAATACTAATTTTTAAAATTATAATTGAAATTATAATCAATCGACCTTCAGTACTCAATGTAACAAAGCATAATTAATTAAATGTACCTATGTGAACTTATTGATTACCATAGTATATGTTTGCATAAATTGCCTTTTTTTTTGTTAAAATACGAGTAAATTAAAATTTGCCAATAAATGAGTATAGAGAATAGTACGTATTTACATTTCAATGTACAATTGTTTATTAGTCGAGTTTAAAAAATATATTAGTCATCTGAATGTCAAGTAAATTCACACTACATCCGACCCTAACCCATTACATTTAGCGCTCATAATAGGCTGAAAGCTTTGTAAAGGTCGCGTCAAGGATGCTTTAAGCCCTTATCCCTTTTATGTGTCGGGATCGAGTCTATATTTTGTTGGTCCATGGTCACGTGATTTTGACAGTGAAGGAAAGTTAGTGTGATGAGGGTAACACCACGTGGAAATTAAAAATGTTTACCCTTTTTAGCCGACTTTAAAAATACTCGTAGAAGCTGGTTTGAGTTATTTTGGTGTGCAAGAACATTAAAATTAACGACTGAATGATATCATCAAGATCAAGATCCATTTATTTCGACCAATTATTGATAATTTACTATTATCATGACGAGTATATTAGCCATAAGGCATCAACTGCTAGACATAGCCTCTCTTGTAAATTTTAATAAAATTGCAAGCAGTATGCACTCATCGCATTCCTGCAGTCTTTCTTAGTCCACCTAGTCGATGGACGTCATACGCTGGCTCAACGCAGACTATTTTGTACCTACGAAGTACAGGGGTCTTATTTTGTAAGCGCTCTGGCGTTCGGCTTTGCTTTTCCTCCCGCTCGCTCTCGCGGCGTGAGTAACTGGCGCGAGCAGGAGGAAAAGCGAAGCCGAACGTCAGAGCGCTTACAAATTAAGGCCGCAGGATAGGGTTGATCTTCATTTGCGCAGTATCTTATGTCCTTCATGCTATGTGAATATTGGGTCTACTTAATCTGTCCTTATGTAGGTATGTATATAACAAAAGTCTGAATTTAATTGTTTGGTGTTTTACGCTTGTATTAATTATACAATAGACTATGTGGAGAAAACAACGTCAATTAATTTTTAAGAAAAAATTTCGTATCAATATCTTAAAGATGGTAATAAAGTTTACTTAGTTTAGTTACTTTATTAAGCAAATATGATATATATAAATATATGTATCATTCAATCAGTCAGTATTTACAAAACGGTATAGATAAATACAAACGAACGGTCTCTCAAAAATGTTCTAGTATATAAAAAATCTTAAACCCATTACAACAACAAGCACGTCAACCTTAACGGCTCCCACATGCTTCACTTTTCCTAAAAACTACCAACTTTCCAACTCTACTTACAAACACATCCAAACTTCCCCGCTAAACCATATTTGAGCTAACTACGTAACACGTCAACCCTAATTTAAGCGTAAAAAACCTAGCATACGTCTGTTGGCTAACTTGTAAACTTCACTATCAAAAAGTTTGGTGAGAGGAGGTTTAGTACGCATGCGCGGCGATACTAAGGTTTGGAGCCGACTTCGCCCGGGCGGCGGGTCAGTCTGATGCCGACGGGCCTGCCACGCCGCCTGCTCGCTGCCGGCAACACGCGATACTCGCGTAAACAACACACTATGTCACTAAGCTTATGATAATACTTACACAACAAACCAATTTTGGTGTATTTATTTCAAATTTTGATGTATTAATTTTCAACTCAACTATAAAAAGTGTTAAGTGTATAAACCGGCGTTTGTTATAAATTATAATCGTGTCTTTTTAGTGCCATTTTTAAATTCTAAAGTGATATAGGAGTAGAGCTAACGATACTTATCGCCAGTACAAAGATTTATTCGTCGCCTTCATGCCTATATAGTAGGAGCTTCGGGCGAGTTAGAGGAGCTAGTTAGGTTAAGACTTAGTTGAATTTTGATTAGGAACGTTTAATACAAAATACCTCGATGTCTCTTATATGTGGAGGTGAGTTTTCGAGACGCTTCGAGACAGACATGGATTTAATACGCGCTAGAATGACTCACTTTCGATTTTCTCTGATACGTAAAACGAAGCGACATCGCATCATGATTCATAAGGTCGTGACACGATAATCAAACGTAAACATTGGTTATGACGGATCGTAGCGGCGGAATAACAGTGTCATTATTATAGACGATAAAAATTACAATCCCGCTGACAAATAAGCGACGGTTAAATTGGCAATCAAAATTAATGGTCGATACCAAACGTACGACAAACGGTTTTCATTTAAATAAATAAATACGTTTCATGTTCATACACGAAAGAACGGATGTAAACAATCAAATGAATAATGAAAATATGATAAAATAATTAATGAATTATTGTTTTAATTTAACACCAACAATCAATTGAAATTGTTTGCAATATAATCAAATACTTCAAACGTAGTTCTAAGTATTTGATCTTAATTCCCTTAAAAATGAACAAAATCACTATTTAAATTTTAAAACCAACGTACGTTTATAATTGTGAAACAAAATATATATTCAGAGTCTACAGAATAAGATCTAAATCCCCACGTGATTTAGTGTCCGGGTAACCTCAAAACTTCTAAAATACAACTCCGTAGAGCAAGTTTCAACTTTAGGTAAATGCAAAACGAAATAAATTTAGTGACAGGACCCTATCTTAGTTCGGCCTACCGACTTCGAAGTTTCAAGAGATTTATAGAGGTACTAACTATATTTGAGTGGAAAATTAATTTCAACCTTCAGTGGGTCGAACTAAATCTTTAGTTTACTCATACCCAACTTTGAATTAACAAGCGAGTATAGAATTTAAAGCTAGAGTACGTATTAAGTGACGGAGTATTCGGAGAATGTTTCAATGAACATGTGATGTTAAATGAAAAGCATTGAAGAAAATACTAGCTTAAGAATAAAGGAAACATAAATGTGTGTTGGGCTTTAATTTACAGTGATAAAATTACAGCTGATATAAAATTTGTATTTTGTTAGATGTTTTTAAAAAAACTAGAGAACTTTTGATTTTAGCTATAAATAATTTGAATCAAGTGAATCGGTAAAATTAAAATCATAATTGTTACAAAAAAAAATATCTGGTGTGGGCTATTCAAATAAAAGTTTAGCAAAAATGAGAAATATCTGCATGGTTTCGTTTTTAATTCAGACGTGGCTAAATAGTATGTTAATAAGTATATATGTAAGCAACCATTTTATTAACAGTAATGAAGATTAAATCCAGTGCCAAAAAGGAAAACAATCAAAGTACAAGAGCATTACATATCTGAGATAAATAAAATACAATGTTAAAAAGTAAAAAATAAAGTGAAGAATTATACCAGTTCATGTTTGTCAATCAGTTCGAACACGCACCATAAAAACCTTTTGTTGACATGTGACGGCCGTTTTTAGACTACAAAGTGGTTCGACCTTGACAAGAAAAGATAAGTTTCTGTAACTTACAGGGTCATTATTTCCATATTATATCTATTGTTGTGAAATAAGTGACATATATACACATTTAACAATGAAATTCTAATCATCCTAATATGTTGAATGACGTTATCATAAATTTTTGATTAATAACCTTTTCAGTATTATTTTTATATCACACTGTTTGTTCAATTTTACTATTCATAAAAATATTAAGCTAAAACTAAAACTAGTTCATTTGTTGTATTCATGAATGTGTTTTAAAAGTAAATAAAATACATTTTTTTTCAATAGATATTGCAAAAATAAGATCTTATGCATTAAAATAATAAAATGTATCGTGGATAAACCTAAAACTAAAACTAGTTCATTTGTGGTATTCATGAATGTGTTTTAAAAGTAATTAATTTTTTTTTCCAATAGATATTGCAAAAATTAGATCTTATGCCTTAAAATAATGAAATGAATCGTCGATAAACCTAATGCGTTTTTTTCTACATAACTCAAAATACATAGCAATATGACTTTGTTCTTATTTCCTTTAAACTATGACTACTTTCTTAAAATATCATAATTTGTACAAATGGCGGGGCATACCAATGCCAATTATGTATAATAGAAATATGCATCAACTAAAATTTAAACATGAAAAAGCAAACCAAAATAAAGATATTAAAACTAGTTCCACTAAACCGATTGTCATGGCCGAGGCACCTCTATAAGATTTCAATTAAGATAAAGTTATTTAAATGTCCTTTATGAAACAATAACTTGGCGTTCTTGGCAGAAGGACTTAGTAGCAATTGTGGCGCACGACCAGTGATATTCAATTGTATTAAAATAGTGGATAAGTTATTTGTACTTCTAACTTTAAATTCTAAAAATATGTAGATTTTAAATTGTTTTTAAAATAAAAGTAAAATTTTAACCAATATAATAGTCACATTTTTAAAGGTTCTGATAGTAGTTGGTGGTTGATATAGGTACAGCACAAAAATAGGTAATAAAGTCAGAACGCTTTGTCTGGTCTGCAGTAGTAGTTGTGTGTTTTGTTGTTTTCGATATGTTTGTATAATTATGTTTTTGTTTACAAAAAATACAAAATTTGCAGACTTGAGTTCAAAGAACTAAAATGAAAGACTGATAATCATTCAGTTAGGATTGGGTTATCCGCACCTTGTAGCATACATAATAGCCGCCATGATGTTTGTTTCGACCTTTACGTGTATTTTATACGGCCGTAGCTAATCTAGTGTAAAATTACATCCGAGTATGGAGGAAGCAAGTGCTATGATTCGAGCTATGCTGCCAAAACGGTGAAAGATATATCATTATAAATGTTATTGTCCAGTTTTCTTGGATGTGTAATGGTGGAAAAAATTGAATGTTCTGCTGTTATGGAGTTTTAAACTTTACTGGCAAACGAAATTGTTGGGATTGTTTTTGTATGGAGTTTTATGAAGAGAAATTGTACGTTGTAAAAATATTAGTAATTTAGTGATCCAAGTAGACGTGTGGTTTAGAAAATAGTAGTAAAACTGTTGCTTTAATCTAATATTGTGAGTGTCTTAGGTGAAGCAAACTGTGACGTAATCAGAAAAGTAAAATAAAAAATAATAAAATAAGTTATAAGTAAAAAAATAAGGAATACTTCACCGTACACCTACAATTGATACATTCCCATCACCTAATAAACATACTAATTAGTACTTAAAAACATAAGGTAATATAATAGATACATGGCCATAATGCATAGCGTAATAGCATTGTTTTAAATTTACAAAATATAAGCTATGAATGTAAAATAAAAATGTAAGTATTCGACGCTCAATATTTAAGTTTTTTTATGCCAGAAATCCTGTCTAAAAAATAACAATAGTAATTGACTCGAAAGAAAAGGTTTATGTAAATAAAAATGAAGGAATACTTTTAAAATATTAAACTACTGAAATGAATACAAAATTAAATGATAACGTCAGGTATCTGTGGTACCTAAAGATCAAGCTTATTAAACATATGATATAATAAAAACATAAAATATTTAACAGCCGCACAAAAAAAGTAATCCGCAAAAACCTTTTTCCACAAAATGTAAAGTAATTTGCAAAATTGTTTTTATTAGCCCAAAAGAACATATCACACAAGAATACGAAATAACTGTACTCTCATGAGATAAGAGGAAAAGGGAAGGAAATTTTTGTTTGTCTTGATAACAATGGGCAAAGCTAGCGCGTAAAAAATTCATGTCTGGCATACCTTCTCCGACTGTGACGGGGAAAAATTAGGATAGTGCAAATCATGTTTGAATGGCAAAAATGTTTCATATTTTTGTAACAATACAGTCTTAGGGTAAAAGAATAAATTGAATTATACAAATATTTTAGGATACGTGCTGAGAAATGTATAAATATTTATTAGTAATATGACAACCGTCTCAATGAAATATTTCATAGTACTTGAATTATTTCGTATTTTATTATGATAATTTATACATCATAACATTGAACTGCTGCAATGCAAACAGTAAAATTTCCATAACTTGGACTCATGTGTAAATTTTAAACAAATATGTTGCAATAAATGATTGAGTATTAATCAAGTGTGAGTATTTATCAGCATATTGGTCAAAGGACTTGTTTTTTTTTTCAATAGATAAATTTTCAATTTTCAAACTGTAAAAGATGTGCTAGATTTTGAAAATTTTCCTAAGCCAAATTAGATCATTTATAAAATATATGTAAAGTAAATATGTGTGAAGTATCTCCAAATATTTATTTTTACTATTATTATATATTATATTATACATCTTACACACGGTCTCTGACACCAAATTAAGCAAATCTTGTGATATTGCTGCCAGAGATAATAACAATCAGGCACAAAGGAAACACTTCATGAATACCCACGAGTCAGGGTCACTTATCACTGGGCCACTTAGGCAGCCGAGGTTATGTACATAAATGTAAAATATGTCTTTGTAAATATTACATAATAATCCAGGTTATAAATACTAAGACTTTTAATACTGTCTATAAATTGATACTAACTCAAATTATGTATCATTTAATGTAGCCATATGCTTAGATTTTACAACGATCCAATTTTTCTGATTATCCTACGACTTATAAATGCTGGCCATATATTGTGAAGAAAGCGTTTATTTTGCTGAGCAGCGAAGATTATTTTATCTAGAAAACGATATTATTGTGTTTGTGACAGGCGAAATTGTAATGTGTTCCACGAGATTACAAGCCATTGTATTTGGTTTAGAAATGGTAACATTTAATTACAAGATCTTTCACTAACAATATTATCTGGCCAGTTTATGTAATCAATGAAGAAACTCAACTGACTTTTGGCTTGTGACTTGTGGGGTGATAAAACATCACACGTTTTGCGTCATGATTTGTATCTTGACCGTTTTGTAAATACGTAAAATGTCAGATAAACACATTCGTTTCAGTTCATTTGCTACTTTAATAGATGAGTTAAGCACTCAAACACAAACATGAAAACATTCAAACATGATATTTTGCATGAATACATTTTAACTGTAGAAAAGAACCGTGGATATTTAAAATAGTGTTTATATAATGACAAATTCAAATTGACTAGTGCCAGGGCCCTTCAAATAATATTAATAACACCGAAAAGCGAAACAAAAAAGAAATGAAAATGAAAATGAGTGCTAAGTGTGAAGAGGGAGTAAATACTTTTTTACAAAGTAACGTTACAGTCGGAAACCAACAGTAAAAATATGAAAATCATAAAAAACAGAAAGTGCAATGGTGGCTTTGTTTTCAGAACCGGCCGGCCTGATGTCGGACCCAATATTGAGCCTGTACAAGGCCCCTTTATCAGGTATGCTATACGTATGCTATCAAAAAATACTGGTAGCTTTGTTAATAGCTAGATACATTTTGCGTCATTACAGGTTATTACACATTACAGGTAAGTATTATATGATTTGATGAAAATTCTAATAACTTTTTACTAGTAAGTTTTTATATGCCGAATCATAGAAGTCAGCGGATGTGAAGTTAGCTACAAGTTGCACAATATTCGATCAACACGCAGCTCTATATGAGCTTCAGTCAGAATTAGATATTGCGCATCTCGAAGTTAACCTCACATACGCCGACTTGGATGAATCCGCCAATACATTGATGAAAAATATATTTTTAATCTGTAATGCTAAGTTTACCATTTAACAATGCTAAATCAGATCGTTATTATAAAAGCTGATACCATGGGTTCGACCGGAATTCGATAAAAAAAATTACATGACTCAAACGAAATTGTAACTTTGAATCGAGAAAATTATACATTTCATCGGTTTAAAGTCGATTCAAACTGCTGATTTTTTTCTCAGTTTCATATTAATTCATAATGATGGTGTGAAAAGTCTGCTCTTAGGTTAGTTAGCCTTCTTTGCATAACCTTCTAGGAATGGCAAAGTCAGCTTCAAAGTTCTAAAATAATTATTACCGACATTTCTTCCAAATTATGTTTCATTTGATCATTCCGTAACTAAAAGCTAAAAGTCATACTATTTTTTTTAATTACGTTCTTGGATACATTTTTTACTTTAGTAAATTTTGAAAATTCACGCAATTTGAAAAATGGAATTAGGAAAAATGCGGTAACACTATTGTATCCTACTATCCTACTAATACTATAAACGTGAAAGTTTGTCAGGATGGATGGATGGATGGATTTATGGATGTTTGTTACTCTTTCACGCAAATACTACTAAACGGATTGAGATGAAACTTTGCAATAATATAGCTTATATATCAGAATAACACATAGGCTATAAATTATAATGATATATTGCGTATGCGGGCGAAGCCGCGGGTAAAAACTAGTACTTAATATTATTAGTACAGTGTTGAAAACGTTATATATGAAAATAACATAAATTGGCAAGTACGTTTAATTGATCATGAAATCTCTAATGAGTAGAATTTTCAAATTAAGTTTTTCGGTGCCACGTGCATCAGGTTTCATATTGCAACATATTTCTTGCGTTCTCATTATTTTGATATCGCGAGCAAAAAACGATATTGAAGCCGTTGTTAATCCTGCTTCAGCTTTTTATCAGGATCTATTATCAAATATTATCAGGCACGTTATCAGACAAGTCTGACAAACAATTTCACGACTGAAAAAGCATACAACGACATTCAGTGACAAAGAATGTACTAGTGGTTATATTATATGAGTGAGATATATATATACAGGGTTATTTCTAATCAATTAGCATCGACTTAGGGGTTTATACTGTACACCCAAACTGACAACGTTTGTTCTGCTACTTTTGACAAAATTAAAAAAAAATTGGTTTGACAAATTTGCAGAACAAAAGTTGTTTCTTTTGATGGACAGAATAAGCTCCTAAAAGGATGCCAATTGATTAGAAATAACCCTGTATACATACTGTGTATGGTCAAATTTATGGTTTGTACAGCAAGCGCACTGAATGTAAAATAATAACTAATATTGACAAAATATTTTATTGAAAATTAACTTACTTGATTGCATTAACTTACAGATAGAAAAAATGCATCGAAATAGACCAGCAAGATGCCATAACTAACATGACTGGACACACACAATACATACTCTATACACAAACACACTTAAATTAACATCACCTTTATTTTAGCTTTAAAAAATCTAAACCAAAAACCTCATCATCGCAGCTTCAAAACCACGTTTAAAACAATTTTACCCGCGTTATAAAAACAGTACATTTTCTGCGAAACCTCTTTTAAAAGAACCTTTTTACGTATAATCCGTATAATTAAAAAAGTCGCGGATTGAATGCTGCGGGTGGCCGCGCGATGCGACTCACATGTCTCCGGGTTCACTGTTATTTATACTGTGTCTGGTAAGGAGAGACGTACATTGATAAAATTGTTATTTTTAGTAATATTGGGTGACGAGATGAGTTATAATGTATTATGCATGCTTGCCTGGTGTTAAATGTTACTTATATATATAACAGGTCAGCATTTACGCTGCTTTGGAATTTCGCGGGAAATCTTTCATCAGTTTGGGATGTGAATGCTTATTTGCCATAGCTGGATAAGAGGCAAATATACTATGGTGCCCACTTCTCCAGCTCTGCAACAGGGCTTTACTACTACTAATAATCTCATATGTAGTAAAGTATGTAGTAATTTTTTTTTTGTGTGAAAAAATATAGCATTTGTGGGTATTAAATAAATATATTTTGATATCGCGAGCAAAAAACGATATTGAATTATTTTAAGAATATCCGTAAAAGTTCGGGATGCACCTTCCGCTGGGTCGTTTAAGAACAAATTAAAATGTTGGCTACATGACCAACTATTTAACGACGTAAATGACTTTTTGAAATTACCTGAATTGTATTAAGATTTTGTGACGAATTTGGTAATTGTCAAGTTCTTCTATTTTAATTTTGTGCCATATTGTATAATGCCCTAATGTAATTTTTACTTATTGACTTGTAACAAATGGTGTTATGAATAAATGACTATGTGACTATATAAGATGACATCTTGCACACGGTCTCTGATCCCAAATTAAGCTAAGCTTAAGTTAAGCTGCCAGAGACTGATATATATACTACATATACATATTTTTAAACACATACTTATTTAGATAATACCTAAATAACACCCAGTTACAGAGCAAATCCCTATGTTCACCACATAAATACTTGTCTTGGGTGGGAATCTAACCCAAGCATCTTTAATCCCATAGTCAGAGTCACTAGCCACTGAGCCAATGAGGCATTCAAATCTCTAAAAGTAAAAATATTATCTCTAAATGTTTATGGCATCTATATAATTCATCATTGATATATTAAAGGTATTTTTATTCTTATTTTACTAAATAGAACCTATGTACGATTAAGTTTCATGTTGTAGAAATACTACTACAAAAATCGACATCGACAACATAGAAATAGACAACAAACAAATGTGACGACATCATTTTTGTGTAATTTTTTATGAAAAAGTTTACTGTCATATATTATGAACAATGCCATAAAAATAGTTTAACATGACGTATAAAAAAATATGTAAAAATGCACGAAAACAAAGTTATAAAAATATATTATATAAAGACTATAAAAACAACAAAGACCCGTATGAAAAACTGTTAAAACACCCGTATGTCTAAGGTCAACGTATTTTCAACATGCGCCTTTTCTACGAAATGATATATCTACATTTTACGTACATGTGTATGTAACTCATTTCCTTAACGACGAGCGAGGCGACATTTTTTTATTACGCGATTTTATGTCGTCGGGTTTTTCACGAATATATTTCGCCATCTGGGTATTGAGAGAAACCTCTGGAGAGTAAAATGTTTATGTGCCTTTTGAGTTCCGTTAATAGTATTAGGCGAAAGGGAATTTATGCGAAAGGTGAGAGAGTTTTGTGACTACAGATCTGTACTTAGGAAGTCTTAAAAAGTGTTTTTCGTGTACACGTTTTTTATATCCGACTTGGTAAACATGAGAATAGGAAAGTAGTGTCTTTTTTTGTGTCTAAAATAGACAGTCATGTTAATTTGGATTTTTCGTTACCTTATCCTTTATGTATATGTAATAAATAAATAAAACGTTTATTGTTCTTAAAAATTTAACACAAAGCAAGTTGTACACTAGATCCCACACTAGGGCGACCTGAGTCGTGAGATCTAGGCTCTTCCTTATGGTACCAAATTCATAGTGCGCTGGATCCCAGACTAGAGTGACCTCTGTCGTAGGATCCAAGCTCCTTGCCAGAAAGGAAGATAATACTTATTTAATGCTACATTTCAATTTAGGAAAGCTTACTAACGTGATATATCTAATTATTTTTTACAAAAAATACACGTAGATAGGAACATAATTAACTCAAATCAAGACTAAAAACTAAAAAAAATTCAAACCGCTTAATAATACCTACTATATCAGAAACTACGCCCATAACCAATTTTGAATTAGTTGCTACATGTTATGGATACCACTGTAAACAACTAGAATAATGTGTGTGGTGGGTAGAGGTACCAGGAGAAGAACCGCTGAGCGGGTTATTCTCGTGACGTCATTTTCCGTAATGTTTTAAAACAAGTGAAAAAACGAATAAGATTCTAAGTACATTAATCTATTAATCAATCTTCTATTAGTGAAATCGACTTGTCATTTGCAACAAACTTAAGTATCCCATATTTTATGAATAGTGATTTGGGAAAAAAATATAATTTAGTCGTAGTTTCTTCAAATAAGTACAAGTAAAGTAAAAGCAATATACGAATTTGAAAGATTCGAAGAATAAAAACATATTTTTAAATGTATATTAATATGTATGTGTATTTACAGTCTTCAAATAAGTATTCCAAAATTATGTTCTTCCAGAAAGTTTTACGAATAATTCATAAATATGAATGAAAGTGGTTTTTACTATGTCAAACATTCATTCAATGCTTAAAATGTATGCGTAAATATTTTATGCTAAAAATATTTCACCCCAGTATCCTAAAATATGGCCACGTTACTCTACCATTAATCGTATACGCCTTCTGAAAAAAGCTTTCTCGAAATATGTTCGTGTCAATCACACGTTTCGAGTATAGTGTATCATTTTATTACCTTTAGGGGGAACGTGCACTGTTGTGGTTGGTAATATTTGGCCGACCAAATTGTTTAATTAGTCCAGTTTTGCAATAGTTACTCTATTGACACTTAGGGATAATAAATAATCTCGGTTAGGTTACGAGAAAAATTGTGAATGGTCTTACATAAATTGCATGTTTTTTTATTGCGCAGAGGTTCACGTTTGACCACATCCTGTCTGTGTAATGCAGATATACAGTTTAAGATATAGCACGCTTAAATATACCTAAATATCATCTGTTAGTTTAAATCTAAAGGCGCCTAAATTGTAACTAGACGAGAAAACAGACCATGGCAAAGAGTTAGGTACTTATTCTATCTATATGTGTAAAGTTTTGTTTATATATATGACAAATGTCCATCGCTAAAATAATTTACTAAGTGCTAAATTATATTGAATGTTAATCATTATAACAATTCTAAAAATACGATAAAACTATATCTAAAATCAAAGTTTAAGATTTGCAATAATCTCTTTGTCACCAAGATTGTCCCTATTTCAGTTATAAAAAAATTACCAACTGCATAAAACCTACTCTATACCTCTATATCCATTCTTATTAGATAATACCACATCTAATAAAATTAATAGATTGATAGTTTGATTTGATCTAAGACTTATATTACTGGTAAACTTATTTAAGCAAAAAAAAATATGTATAAAAATACTTTGATTTTCTTTCACTTCATTGAAACTTGATTAAACATTGATTTTCTTTGCTCGTTTTGACAACGGCTTTGGTCTTCAGTAACATAGTGCGCGCTTAGCCAGGTTCTGTGTAAAAGCGGCCAAATTTTTTTATTCTGTCGATGGCAAATGCATCAATCACAAGTGTTTCAATTTATCACAAAAATGCTGAAACTGTTTCGGTTAAAAAAACATAAAGCAATATTATTTAACAGTAGTATTTGGTATTTCGATGAATCTAAAATTGCATTCGATTATAAATGTTTACAGCCATTTAGAGCTCAGATGGAGCATCAAACATCAATAAATATGAAAATTTTGTTTTGGGCGACCTATTTCTGCATGTATTTTATACTTATTGGTGAGGACGTTTTAGGTGTCACAATTTTTAAAAAATATATAAGTAATTAAATCAATTTTATTTTCTGTCATTGTAAAGAGTGAGACAATATCATTGAACAGACAAGAATTAAAAAAAGTTACTTCACTGTAATCTTTTTGCCTTTGACTTTGAGTAACGATTTGCCAATAAATATTTAAATAAATAATTATTATTTACAGTTTTGATCACAAATGTTGCCAGCACTATTCTGTCTCCCCACTACATTTTCCCTCTCCTGCCACCAAAAAGCGTATAACTACCAAACTTTACTAATTATTACTGTTTAAAATGTACTAAACCACTTCTCGGCCATTCCATTTCCCGTTTATTGCCAGTTATATAACAGCGAACCTCCACTTAACCCATTTTCCTAATCCGGGAAACCTTTTAAATCCATGCCGGTGTCATCACTTCGTAATGAGCGTCGAAATTATTTCGTTGCGACAAACATCAGCGGTGATGGCATCAATATTAAATGTAGGCTAGGATTTTGGCCTACAGTTGAAATTTTAGTCTGGAAATTTCGGACAGAGTTCTTAATGCTTGTTGTAAGCTGTCGACTGCCGAGCGTTCTTTATAAATGCTTTTCCGGGCATACCTCTTTTAGCGTATAATTTTCTTAACTTTGAAAATGTATTGCGTTACTTTTGTTTTATAGGCTAGTTGACAGTTTTTTATTATTTCTTGTAAGAACTAACTATAAACGGAGCCGATTAATGAAAACAAAAATAAAATTAACTTAGAAATAAAGAAGTTACAAGCATTTTATTTTCGCGTTGTCCCATCTTCTTTGCACAACTGAGAAAGCTGGTGCTGCAGCAGCTAAAGCTGAAAACCTCAAACGGCACAAATATGAGTCGTTGGACAGAATGTACCTTTTTGTGCCGTTTGGGGTTGAGACTTTAGGTCCGTGGGGGCCGGACGCTCACCTTTTATACAAGGATCTGGCTAGGCGACTGGTAGAGGTGACACGTGACCAGAATGCTGGCATCTATTTTGGTCAAAAAATAAGCATATCAATTCAACGAGGCAACGCCGCCAGCATTCTGGCCACGTTACCCTCTGCCCTGGGTCTTTTAGATTAGTTTTAATTTAGTAATATAAGTTTTAGTATTTAGTATTAGTTTTTATTTTAAGTAGGTTAATTTTAATAGTTATAGTTTTTAGAATTAAGTTTTGATGTTTTATAAGTTTTGTTGTGATAATAAAGTATTTTTATTTTCTTGCTAGACAAAGACCGCATCATGGCAGAATTTGACGTCACGGTCAGTGTCATACATTCGCCATACTATGAAGCTTTGTGTTAAGAGGACAAAGCATCCCCTTTTAATCCCTACCAAAATCTTTACAAGCTCATATCTCTGAACTGGATTAGCCAATTTTAATTATTTATTCAGTTTACGAATCATAATTAATCATTTATTTAGATTATTTTGACATGTATATTATCTCTATACTGAATGAAAATTGTAAAATACCCAATGACTCGTCATGCGCTTTGGCGTTGCTGTAAGCATGATGCG
The DNA here is from genome assembly GCA_949316475.1 of Hypomecis punctinalis. Classification (NCBI taxonomy): domain Eukaryota; kingdom Metazoa; phylum Arthropoda; class Insecta; order Lepidoptera; family Geometridae; genus Hypomecis; species Hypomecis punctinalis. The sequence continues at coordinate 2,468,478 of OX438802.1, forward strand.
GAAATGAAATAAATAAATAAATAAATTAATTAATTGCAGAATTCAGTGATTTTTATACTTATAATTAATTCCATACTAGTCAACTACCCTATTATAATAATTATGATATAAAGTCTTCAAAAAAGTATAATTAAGTAGTGTACTAAGTGGTGTTGGAATTAATACTAAATGTGACGGCTAGTAGGATTTTGGCTTACAGTAAAACAGTAGAAATTCTAGTCTGAAATTACCAAGTCGTGCTTGTTTTAGCCTCCGTTTACATATATACAAAGACTCAAATGAGTATGAAAATTCCGAAGAACTCATATGACCGAATTTAAGCCCGTGGTGTAGGTTCAAATTCCATCCTATATTCCTTGCAATATGATGAGCATCTTTTACTCAATGGTCACAACTCCAAGCGAAAATCCTTGCTAATATTCACGCAGCCATGGAGGGACAGATCGACTTGGTTTTTCGCACATATATATAACTCAGAGTAAGATAAAATACATTATAGATCTCGGTGTAGAAATTGCGCCCATGCTAAAACACCGACTTATTGTTTTCACCACTTCTACTGGCATTTTCGCTACAGTTCATTTGAATGAATATACTTCATAGATTCGAAAATGACATATTTTAGGCTTCTTTTTATCGCGAAAAAATAATATACATATTAAAAATTATATTTTTTTTTCTTATAGGGCAAGTGTCTTTATTAACTACCACTAAATACAAGACTTACAGAATCTAAAACTACATAAACTACTACTACATAAGAAGCAATTAGAAAATATATTAATCGTATACTTGATTCTTATCTTGTCACACGTCGCAAAATTAAGAGGACGTATCCGTTCCATTCTTGGCTTGATATACTCAATGCGAGTAATTTCACATTGAGAGAGGAAATAGGTATTCATTATAGAGTTCCATCGCCGCAGATTGGTCGGTGCCAAGTTTCAGAGTCAGGTATCTTTTGGTGCAAGCGCGAAGTGGGAAATTAAGCCGTTCGAATGTTCGCGGAGTTCCAGATTGCATACAATGTCTTATCTACGTTGGGTTTTGGCCATTATTGGATATTTTGTTTGAACACTTTGACATAGATTGAAAAATCTTGTGTATAGTAATATTGATTTGAAGAGATGTACATATACTCTGTTTTATATACAACTTGTACTATGAGACCAGGTTCAAAAAGTAGCACAAAAACATTATTGAGCAGTATATTAAATAATTAAAATTATGTAACTATTTTAAAAATGTGTAGTTGTGTTACACGTAGGCAATTTTGGTTCTAAGCGAAGTTGCTGAGAAAACGCGATTTTTTTGTTTAAGACTGCATGAGAGTTAGATTTAAGGGCCCAAATAGTTCTATATAGCGGGCAGTATATTTTTAATAAAAACAGAGAATTAGAGACGGCCCAACACCGTTAAATTGTAGATCCCGATTGTTTTAAAAGTTTAACCGTGTCAGAGGCCATCAGACTGCTTAAAAACTCTGACACCAAGGCTACTTATCCGTCTTATACGAGTACGAACTTAATTAAATGATGTTAGAAAAATATATTTGTTCTCTATTACATTTTTTTTTCTAAAAATAATATAGCTGTGCTTAAAATAACTAGATGTCAAATGCAATCAGGTGGCTTAGAAACTTTGATGTCAGAGCTAGTCAACTATAGCAAATAATAAAGAAATCTGTCGTTTCAAAAACGTTTAAAAAAATTAAATATAGGTAGATATTTTCCATTGTCACTGAAATCGTACAGGAGGATATTTCAAACCGCAAGCTTTAAATAAAATTGACCGATACGTCATCGGAATTGGTCGGCACATGAATGGAGTCAATTTGGCCTCGGCCGGCCGGTGACCACAATAATTGTGCCGCGACTATCGCTTCTCATCTACTAGACTAAGTACAATAATACATGTAGGTATCATGTTCATAGTAGGTACCTAGTTGAAATATTTTGCCTTTTGTTTCTCATTTGATTTAAATTTTTTATTCTTTTGGAAAATCGATTATCTATTATGATACAGGTAAAATAACTTATACTTTCTCTATTGGTGGTGGTAATAATAGTGTTCTTTGGAGGATGTCAATTGCCAAGAGTATTGTAAAATATGTAAAATCATCAACGATGTTGTGGAGGTCTAGTGGTAGTAACACCCACCTTATAATCATGTGGTCGTTGTTTGAAACTTATGTACGGAATTTCATACCACTGGCATTGGTGAAGGACAGGTGAAGGAAACATCGTATGGCAACCTGCATACGTCCGTAAAAGAAATTCGATGGTGAATGTGAATCCACCAACCCGCACTAAGCCAGCGTTGTGGATATGGCCTTTTTCATGGGTAGGTCTACAAGTAGGTCAAGATAAGTACAGGCTTTGCCTAGTTTGGGGCCAAAATGAACATACCAACTTGATGATAATCTTCTTAATATACATAAATCTCGTGTCACAATGTTTGTCCTCAATGGACTCCTAAACCACTTAACCGATTATAATAAAATTCGCACACCATGTGCAGTTCGATCCAACTTGAGAGATGAGTTTTGAGTTTTGAGTTTAAATCTCAAATTATAGTCGCAATTTTAATTTATTTAGCCACAGCAACGCGTGGCCGGGTCAGCTAAAATTATATAAATTCCTGAGCTTTTTTCTAGATGTCTGAAAATCTAGAGTACCATAGGCCAGTAAAAATTAAATTTGACTATGTACTAAATTTCCAATTCAATTTTTTATAAGGTTTAGGATCACTTACTGAGAAGCCTAGAAGAGATCGCTTCCAGCGATAAGACCGCCTAGTGTTGCACTACCTTAAGAATTTCACAGATGTATTTATTGTAAGTTTTATTTTATGTGTACAATAAAGAGCTATTTGTTTGTTGTTACTGAGCATAAAATCACAAAATGCTGATAGATCTAGGTGGAGCTTCAAGCGCCAAAAACGATTTTGACCGGTATCTCAGAAATCAGAAACTTCAGGGCAAAAGTCATGGAGACCATTATTGTATTGTATTTATTGCTCATTTAATGAACCGGTTTTTGATGCTTTTTATTGATTAATCTAATATTTCAAGAGGTATCCGCCGCGATAGAAAAACAGGTTCATTACATTGGCCATAAATCGTATACGATAAGTTTTACAAAAAAAGTTTAAGTACAAGAAACGAATGATGCGAGAAATTTTATTTTGTACAATAATGTTCTCAATGACATTTGCCCTAAAGTACATAGGTTCTGAGGTATCGACCAAAAACGTTATTTCAAGAAGGCGCTTTAATCTCCACCTGCATCTATCAGCATTTTGTGATTTTATGCTCAGTAAGTGATCCTAAATCATATAAAAAAATTGGATTTGGATCGAAAATTTAGTGCAAAAGTCGACCAAAAAAATGTCTATTTTGAAAATAACTGTTTCTTTTGGATAATATGTTTTTAAAAAGCGTTTTGCGATTTCAGTATTGGTTCCACAGTAAACGTTATTCATAACGATACAATATCATTGTTAACATAATGAAACGAAATAAGAGATTGTTTAGTCACAGTTTATTAAAATAAACACGAGCAAATATTGTGCTTACGAAAATTACCTATCACAAAAAATCCAAAGCAGACAAAAGTTATGATTGAATGACGCTATCAGATTACTTTTTTTCATTCGCTTGCCAAAATGTCTGTTTGGTTTGTCGTATTAAATGTCCAAAAACACATATAAAATACTGCGGCAGTTTGTCTGTGCCGATATCTTTACGGTTTTGGCAACACATCAGAAAACTGTTAATTGTGGGGTAAGGCACTTGTCTCACCGCCGACGATGAAAGAGAAGCAAGTAAAGCTAGAAACTAGACACGAGTTGGCAAGCAGCCTGGAAGAAATCACCTTTTCCGATAAGGCGGCCGGTTGCTACACAAGTTTAAGTTTCGCGTTTTGTTCCTGTATATTGTAATATTTGTTTGGGTGAATAAATAAAAAGTTATCAACAAAGCAGCAAGAAGCGTGTAGTTATAGTGCTAGTATGTAGGAGTATAATAAAAAACGATCGAGTAGGGCCATCGCTACATTCGCGTTATTTACACAAAATTTATATTTTTGGTTTGTCTTTTGTGAGTGATTAAATAGCTATTGATATTTTTCGTCTGTTACTTGACCAAAAACTAGTCGATAGCTTGTCGCTTATATGCTAATGGTGGGACAAATGCCTTAAACTTCAAGCATGCCGTTTTGTGGCAGTTTGGAATTACTTGGGAATGAGTTGCGTTAATTAGTTATTTGGGAGCTATTCGTTTACGATATTGAAAATGTTAGAAATGGGTTTTCGTTTGAGAGTCTTTAGTTATGGTTTTAGAAGTTAAGCAGCGTTCGGCGTGGTCAATCTTTAGATAGGTGGCTGCAGCTGGCATTTACATCTGAGCGCAGTCGTAGTTAAGATTACACTTTTAATTGGGGGTCGAAGTTGTTGCGGATTAAAAAGTCTGACACCACAGCTAGCTCCGGGATTATTTTTATTTCTCTGAGACTATAGTACCAGATACCTTGTAAAGAAAAAATGGTCAAATATTAATGAAGAAATCGCTTTCGGCCGCGTACGCAACCAATGTTCGCAACTGGTTATGAGGAGTTTTTCCTCTTCGTAGGCATTTAGGCAACTAGATAGACTAGGACTAATACTGAGGTAATGGAAGAATATTTTTTTCCGTATACGTAACCAACGACTTTTTACATTTCTGCAATACATGTGATAGGCTTAAAATGGTGGTTTGTGGCACTACTAAAATTAAGAATACGAAACCATGTTAATATGTCTCTAAGTTACCATAGATTACTCAAATATCTAAATATTTTCTAAAGGAATAAGAGCACACTGCGCAAGCCCGGATATATCATACGCTATTTTATGGCTCACGTCTACCCACATTAATCTCTCGACTAACCAACTGCGCCTCCGTCTATCCGCTTCAAAGGGCCTTCTCAATAAACCTACTAATTTGCAATAACAACCTCCGGGAAAACATTAATCTCCATCCATCTAACTCGAGAACATTTCGTGGACCGCTACCCAGGGGATTAAGAAAAATTTCAATTATATGTTCCCCACTTCCCACCCCTCTGCTTACCCGCCTCCTTACTGATCCTGGCAGTCGGAATATTCCCACCTGAGTTAAAATTCGAATCCCATTTTATAATTTTCTCCGATTTGAAGAGGCCTTTTCAGCCATTTTATTGCTCGCGATAGTCGGCCGATTGTGGTCCGATTGAACGAGGTTTAACTTCGGTATGTGGAATGATTCTTTGAATAAAGCAATTTGGAATTAATGGGCGGGAAGCGATGTGAAAGTTGAGTCAGAGGTGGATGTAGGTATGGCTTGCAGATTTTATCGCGTTTCATTTTGAAGGCTCCTATCATAGACTTTTTGTGCTCAATTAAATGTTTTGTTGAGTTCAGTTTTAAGCGTTCATTAATTTTTTATTCGTTTTATAAATAATGAGAGTATAAAAAATGCGCAGTAGTTAATAGCTTGACCATAATAAATCACAAATTTCCGCATGAACCTGTATGAGACTAGAATAGGACAGGGATAATTGGCGTAAAGGAGAGGAAGTGTATGCTTTGTCGTGGACCAATTATTATAATGATAAAATAGAAAATGAATAGTAATAGATCAGAGCAAAAATATAATTTTGTAATAACCAAAGAAACGAAACTCCGTGTACGTGTAATATTTTATTTTGGTTGTGGTTCTGTTTTCCAAGAGAGACGAAAATATACAGGTGATTGTATTCTCATGTGAGACCTTTAGGCTCTTTAGCGCGCTTTTTATATATTAACGAAATACAGTTATGTACCTATACATTTCAAAATAGTTACTTTGTTCTTCTAAATCTGCGTGTTTCATTTTTGACTACAACATAGCTTTGCTTTAAGCAATTTGGAGGCCGGCGCAAATTAATTGACGTTAAAAAGTCAGGTAGTCGTTTATAAAATTAACTACGCATCTCAGTAGAGAACGTATGTCTACCATATAAAAAGTACAAAAAAAAACACACAAAACCGCAAAACACTGCAAGTCAACACGCACGCCGCAGCCTCTCAAAAGTTAAACACCATACCTATTTACATATAAAACACGGCAAATATACTGCGTTGTTTTTTCCATCTACCCTCCGGTATGATAAGAGGAGGAAAAAGGACTGTTTATTTACTTGAGACACCTACGCCCTGATGACATCGCGGATAACGTCACACCTTGGCGAGAATACGCCAACTTGGGGAGAAAGTTATTTGGTCAGGAAATGAGATGCTGTACTTATAGCTATATTGACTTAGAAGAAACGAAATGTATTCATAAAGTAAGTTTGTAAAAGCCGGGTGGTTAGCCCTGGTATAACACAATACAAGTAATACAACATACCATGTACAATTCTGTGATATTTTAGTAGGTGCTAGACTTTAGTCGCCTGAAAATCTCTGATTTCGCTAAACGGTTAAAACAACTGGATCCATAATATAGTATTTTATTAATATAAAAGGAGCTAAGTTCTAAAACAAAATTACATTTCATAGTCTTTAAACGACATTCTACGCATGCACAGTGCAAATATAAAATACTTGAATACTTCAATGATAATTACAAAATCATTTCTTGAAGTGGCAAATATTCTGGCCTGAATGTGAATCTAGCGTATTCTAAATCACCTTTGTATGAGCCTTTGACCAGAGCCTTTGTAAGTTCACCTGTCATTGGAAAATGATCTATAATAGATTTCAAGGTCAATGACACTTTAGTTTGGGTTCTGTATGTTTTTGACATCCATTAGAAATAAATTCCTATATATATATACTAGCTGACCCGGCCACGCGTTGCTGTGGCTAAATAATTTAAAATTGCGACTATAATTTGAGATTTAAACTATCCTATCTCTCAAGTTGGATCGAACTGCACATGGTGTGCGAATTTTATTATAATCGGTTAAGTGGTTTAGGAGTCCATTGAGGACAAACATTGTGACACGAGATTTATATATATTAAGATTAAATTCTAATAAAACTACTAATTAAGGACGCAGGATCACGCTGGAAGCGAGCCGCTCGCCCTTTTGTGAAAATATATGGTGTGTCAGAAGAAATAAATAGAACTAAGTTTGTAGTGATATTATTTACTAATACAATCTCTGCACAGAATGTTTTTCAAAAAGCAATCAGCTCAAAGGCAATTCAAAATCGAGTTCGACCAATATCCAGTAACATTACGCATTTTGTGAATTTCGCTTTCTTTAACACTGAGTAATGTTCCCTCCGTGATAGATAACCCTCCCCTCCCCCGCTGCGCAATCATTCATGTCTTCGTGTTTACGTGACGTCACACAAGATACGTAAACACGGCTTGGCTTTTATGCCGTCAAACAAACGATTGTTTTGCTCTGTCCTTAGTTTTCATCCCTTTTGAGAAGACGCTGCCGAAAGTTAGCAGAAATCGTTATAGGTGGAAAGCTTTGGTTATGTATCTGTCTAGTGGTGTCTAGATGCCGAATTGCCTATATAAGCTTGAGACTTTTGATAGTTTAGACACAATATGTACTTGTACGCGCACAATATCAAAAAGCCGTGGTGGTCTAGTGGTAGTAACACCCGACCTGCAATCGTGAGGTCGTGGGTTCAAATCCAGATCCCGTACCAATGAGTTTCTTTGGAACTTATCTACGCGGAATTTCACATCATTGGCTTTTCGGTGAAGGAAAACATCGTGAGGCAACCTGCATACGTCCGTAGAAGAAATTCGATGGCGTATGTGAATCCACCCACCCGCACTGGGCCAGCGTGGTGGATATCGCCCAATCACCCTTCGCGGGTAGGCCTACGTCTTGCAGTGGACTATTAAAAAGGCTGGTACAGTACAGTACGCGCACAAAATCAAAAAGAGTCTTGGGCGATTCGCCCCGCGGGCCGAACTGCTTGCGGGGCGAAACGACGCAGGACTCAAAAAAATTGGGCCGTTTTATTTGTGATTGATGTATATATTTGTACATATAGACAGATACATAATCAAATACGGAAAAACAAACTAAGAAGTAGCTTGAGATATAAAATCAGAAAATATGACGCCGTCTATGTTTGTATGTCTAATACAACATCTATGAACTCCTGAACGCGACATAAAGACCAAAATATGATAGTTTCAATCTTTTGACATTCAAATTTATGATTCCCATAATAAAATCGAAAATATCGGCAGTTACACACATTTCAATTTTAAAGATCAATGCACTTTTGTTAATTATTCTGCTATCCATCCATCAGCAATTAGTACGTTCACCAGTCCTGTTTCTTTAACTTTTTTTAGTATCATTATGCCTTCGTATAAATTAAATAGGTTTCTTTTCTATTTCAGATTAAAATAAAAATTCTCAATATAAATCGATTTGCATATGTTCTAAGCATCCTGCCACAAATAATATATAATAGGCCTATTAATTCGTGGTAGTTTTTTGTAGCGATAAAACAAAACAGTTTACTATCAAAGACACTGAAAAAGTTCCCACTCAGTGTGGCGTAAAAGCCTCTCCCTAAATAAATTAAGTGAGACTAAAAATACTGTACAATTTTGTCTTTGCGTCCTTTTTCAATAATTAAAGTGCAGTGTTTGTCCGGTCTAGTTGCAAAGGGCGTAATTACGGCGTTCATTACAAAGAGGTTTTTCGTACACGAACAAGATAGAAAGAAACAATTTCACTCTTTGAGAAAATTGTTTTCGTTTCGTAGTTTCGTAGAAAAACTGCGACTCAGTTGTTTTTTGTATAAACAGTTCAAGGACAGTTGAACATGTGTTGTTTGTTGTTTTTATTGATATTTACGAATAACGAGCAAACATGTCATGTGATGGTATATATGATAGGTTAACACTGCCTATTTTATTGAAATTTACAGAACTTTCTTTGTAAAGGTCATGAATTCGTTTAGGGCATTTAAAGTCGTTATTTCGAATACATTTTAATATATTGCTATTCTTGATATCGCATAAAAAATCAGCTTCTCCATATATTTTACCAAGAGACAACGAATTTATTATATGAAACACCTGATATTTTTTGCGATTTTGGGTTTAGAGATAAGGGAATAGTGAACTTTCTTAAGAATGTTAAGTATATTTTACTTGCAAGTATTTAGATGATAACATTTTTCAAAGCAACACCCTGTATTTTGTTGAGATATAATAGTTTCATTTGCACCAACTTACAAATAAAAAACTCATTAATTGTTTCCACTATTTTAAGAGACTTAGTAACACAGACATACAAATACACATGGTCACAGAAAAACAAAACCACATACACTTATAACACCACAATATTTATCGACTTTAATAAAAAAAAAATCACTACTCGTCACTTTACCGACGACCTTTTGCCCTCAACTTAACGAAGTATTTTTCTAACTTCAATACAATCAATAAAGCGATTTGTTTTACTCAAGTCACCTTTAAAGTAGAAAGTTAAAGATAGTCCACATGAAAGCTGATCGTTGACCTTCTATCGACTCCGATTGACCGAGACGAACGGTACGGGGCGCTCCTACGACCGAGTCGCACTTGACACTGGATCAGTTACATAAATACCTACAAAATTACATAAATACCTACAAAGTTCAACTATCTAAAGCGTTTCAACTAGTTTATGGCGGTCTAGTGGTAGTGACACCGCTTTACAATCGCGAGGTCGTGGGTTCAAATCCCTGTCTCGTAACAATGAGTTCTTCGGAATTTATGTACGGGATTTAACACCACTGGCTTTTCGGTGAAGGAAACTGCATACGTCCGTAGAAGAAATTCGATGGCGTATGTGAATCCACGAACCCGCACTGGGCCAGCGTGGTAATAATATAAGCCTTTATTTAGATTTACATACATACATATAACTTAAATTTGTATCTTACTACACATCTAAATCTTAATATTCTAACATGTGTTGTTTTTAAACTATCGCGATTTTTTTATTATAATATACTACGGGACTAATTGCGCACTAAAATTACGAGATAAATAAATACCTCATACCTCATCGACCGTGGTCACGGTTAGACTACCCGTCTACGGGTTGAGTCTACCCGTGACCACGGTCGATGCAACTCGGCCGAAACGTCGGGATGATGAGGTATTTATTTATCTCGTAATTTTAGTGCGCAATTAGTCCCGTGATTAGACCGTGGTCACGGGTAGATTACCCGTCTACGGGTTGAGTCTACCCGTGACCACGGTCGATGCAACTCGGCCGAAACGACGGGATGATGAGGTATTTATTTATTTCGTAATTTTAGTTCGCGATTAGTACCGTAGTATATTATAATAATCTAACATTTGTTTCTTATACTTAGTTACTTTTTGCAAATCTGTTTGCCTGTTGACAAAGGCCTCCTCCAACCTTTTCCATTCGTGTCTAACTCTGTTCCACGTGATTCCTGCTACTTATCTAATATCGTCATACTACCTTTTCTGAGGTTTACCTCTTTTCATCTTTCCCTCTCTAGGGTACCATTGGGTGACTTTTTTACTCCATTTGTCTTGTCCTCTTATCATGTGCCCCGCCCACTGCCATTTGAGTCTTCTAATTTTAGATGTCAATAACCTTTGTTTTATTCCAAATGACTCGGTTTCTCATTCTATCTAACTTCTTTATACTGAGCATACTTTTTTCTATTGCATGTTGACAAGTTGTCAGTTTGTTTGTCATACTTTGTGTTAAACCCAACGTCTGACTGCCATACAAAAGGACTGATAATATGCAAGTATTGAAGAGCTTACTTTTTGCATTCATGTGAAGCTCTTTGTCTTTTATAGCCTCTTTCAGACCCCAGTATCGCCTCCAGCCGCTGGTGATTCTTCTTTCAACTTCCTTGGGCACAGAATCGTTTTGTGCTATGACCTGTCTCAGATAGATGTATGCCAGCGTGGTAGATAAGGCCCAATCACCCTTTGTGGGTTGGCCTGCAGTGGAATATTAAAAAAAGGCTGATACGGTACAGTACAACTATTTAAATAATATTAAAACATATTTAAACATTAAATAAATTTTATTTTAATTTTTAAACTTAGTTACGATTTAATAAACAGCTAAAATCGTTTTGTTATTACGTTTGAAATAAAAATCAAAATATTGTTTTATTGTTACAGAAATTATAATGTTAAATAAGACACACAAGATAAAAACTCACAAGAATGCAGCTCAACGCATCAAACTTATAACGCTAATAGTCCAATTGTTTAACAAGATCAAGTTAAATCTCGAAATTAATTCAAAATAGCATCATAATGCCAATATCTAGACTTCTGTAGCTGAAATAATCAAATAACAACTTTTAAATTTATAACATAAAATATTATTGATTTTTTGTAATATTCTTTTTTGAGTTTTGAATATTAAAACTTGAGTCATAATATCTAATTGATGCAATAACATTTTTTATAAATTACCTACACTACTACTACATAGAAAGCAATGCTGGCAGCATTGCCACGCTGAATTGCAATGCTTATACTTATTGCAATTCAGCGTGGCAGTGTGCTTGAGCACTTGGATTATCTTTAGACCTTCAAGGGTCTGTGGATGATCTAATTGCTTTCTATGTAGTAGTGTAGGCAGTTTATCATACATCTGTATATAAAAAAATATATATAAATTGGTTATGAATAAAAAAAGGGACAATTATTATTTTGAAAAAACACAAAAACGTAAAGCTAATATACTGACAAAACTGCGACTTCGTGCTGCCATAGCTTAGTTGATGCAAAACTGCTGTTGTTTTCTGAGAACGGTTACTTATGGGGTCATGGGTGAACTTGTGGAAAACGGCCGTAACACGTTCGCGTCTTAAAATAACTGTTTGAAAAATCAATACCGTTTTCAGGGAAGATTGGATCTCGTTTGACGTTGACTTTCAAAATATCATGCTTTTTATTAGTTTCACCTGTATGTTTGCTTGTTTGCTTGTAACCAACCCCTTTGAGCTCTATTTTGCCCTACTTTGAAGGGTTAGATTTTCTTTAAACTTTGCACGCCGATCAAAGACCGATGACAATGCATTTATTAGATTACTAAAAAGCGATAAATAAATATAGTTGATTTAGTATATTTCCGCTATCTTTTGTAGGCAAATAAGTTTAAGGGTACTAAAAAAAGTGACAACATATTGAAAACATTTCAGTAATACATAACTCCCTTATTCTCACTGCACTACACTCTGATCGACACGTGTTTCGCCTCTCAACGAACGAGGCATCTTCAGGACGTGTTACTCTTCGAGGTCGCTCGCAAGAAAAAGTTAAAAAAGCTAGTTAAAAAACACGCTTTCATAGCATATGAAACTAAAAATTGGAAAAATAATTTTCAGTATAGGCAGAAAATAATAATGAAATACGTAGTACGTAAGTACTTCTATAGCTTTTTTTTTAAATTATATTTATGGGATTATGAAGCATTTTTATTTTATAGGATAGCGTTAATTTTGGATGTGTAAATTGTAAGAATCATCAACATCATCATTGTTAAGGCCTAGGATGTTCACTGCTAAACATAATATGCCATTCCATGGTTTTTCAATAAGATTGGTTGGAAGCGGCTTGCATCCGGCTTGATTAGATCATAGGTCATTCTTATATTTTTTATCCTGAATGCAAATATTTGATTCTCGTATTGGCAGCAAATCCCACTTAAATTTCTTCTTTATATCCTAAAGCTTTATCATCCAATTTGTTTAAAAAGTCACATAAACTCTTGATACAGCGCGGGAGTGCCCCACAACAAAACAATGTTAACTTTTCCTCATAAAAACTGCTAAGTTGTAAGTACTTTTAGTTTTTACATTACTTTAAGATCTGTATGGAGCAAATGCTTTAAAAGATGCATAAAATCAGATGAGTATGGTATTGGGATGATGCCAGATGTCAATAAAGTTTTACATTGTTGAAGATGGCACTGATAGAAATAGAAGTAGAATGTCTCGAATAGATTTTTTGTGTTTCGAGCGTTCTTTTGTATTTTGTCTGGGAGATTACTTGAAAATCTTGCTGTTTTGGTGACAGTAGGTATAGACAAATCAGTTGAGTTAACCATGTTATTAATTATATATTCTTTACAATTTTAGGCATATCTTCAGGGCTTATAACTCCTATTTAAACAAAGTTCGTTTATTCGTTTTAATTTATGGTTATAATTTACAATTTCTGGAAATTAAAAATGCTTAATATTTATGGCAGTTATGTATTTTTATTGTTTGAACCATTTAGATATTTAGTCAGCCTAAATTCATCACGCAAAAACTCGTCGCATTATTGACAGCAACCCGGTTCGTTCAAACTTACATTATTTCATGTTTTCTATTTATTTTTTAATTATTTACTGAGATATCTCTCTCACCAAGACGAATTACACCACATACCTACAGAATTATATCTCGCAAAATTATTTCATAACAAACAAATCGAAAAAATGATTAATGAATTAAATTAACTTTTTAAGAAAACAGATAGTCCCAAATTAATGGACAAATCGTACCACGTACTCAGTTCCAGTGGCGTAGCACTACGCACCTAATCGTAGATATACCGATCTCTATTGTGGCTGGCACTTAGCTCAAGTCGAGTGGCCATCACGTCGCCTCATCAGGCCTCGATGGTGCTTACTGCTTACCTCCGCTCACTTTCTTGAAACGATCTGAATGTGGGCTATTTTTGTGTAGGTATCTGATTGGAAGGTGTTTTGTTTTATTGTGGATATTGTTACTGTTTTCACATATCGTAATTTCAAATTAATTATAGAATCCGCGTGAAACTGAGTTTCAACCCTAGTCTTTAGTTAATGCTCTTATTTTGGTATAAACTGACCACTATTTTGGTTTTAAGTATATGTACTTTGTTAACACTACCTATTCATGGCTGATAAAAGTGTTTTTGTTAAGTTAAGGCGATCGTAAGGCGCAAACTTGTCCAAACAAAAACAAAGCTTGCGATTTGACTGATATTTTTCATGTAATCGACGCTTCAATTCACTTAAATTGTATCAAAAATGAACCGCAAATTTTCTCTATGTTCTATAGAAAACGTGAAAAGTCTGGTCGATTCAGAATGAGTATTTTTTTTTTATTTGTATTTTATACTCTACAGACTCCGGGGCCTGTACCTTTTATTAACAATGATTCGACTTTTTCCTAAGAAGACAATATATTTTACTAAACTACGTTACGTATATGCACCGAGCAGTCCTGCCCCCGCAACCAGCACCCGTTCACGAGTTGGCGCACGTGCCAGCCGTCGTCCTTGTCGACCACATTTTTGGGAAGAGGGCTCGCTGCCACGCATCGCCGTCGCAAGAAGAGGCGCCTATGCTAGCCTGAGTGCTCCGGGCATACACGCAATCCTTATGCTAACTTAATCTACTATTAACTATCGTCCATTCGCCTCAAGACCTCCGCAACCGCCGCGTTCCTATCTTATCAGAATGAGTATTAGACGTAGACATAGAAGTAGATAATATTTCAACTCTGAAGTATGATCGACCAAAAAATAATAATGAATCGCTAAAATACGCGTCAACTTGTAAACCTCCTCCGTTTTGTCAGTTAAAAAATAGCGTTCTAAGCGTTACTTGTTTATAAGGGTTTAAAGATTAATTCTGACATAATATTTTAGTCTAATATAATGTATATAGATCTATACAAGGAAGGACCAAAACATGAAACAGGCATTTTTGGTAAAGATAATTTAGGCTCGTATTTCTTCAAATATTTTGCTAAACGTTTAATTATCTAGGATTCACAGATTATTCGCCAGACATTAAGTAATATAAAAATACCGTGTAAAATCCACATTTAAAATTTAGTTAGTGCTTTATAAAATTATGTGTTTTAATGTTTGAAGAAGATATTTCAAAGAAAACACCCCGAAAGCAGCGAACATAAAATTAAAATAAAAGCCCAATCAGCTCCAAGCTGAAGTTTTCTAAAGCTGGAGAAAAAAACTCAGCTCGGAGACATTTTTCAGTGGAAGTGTTGTTTATAAAACATTTTCAGACATGAATTATTATCTTCTGATTTAAAAATAATAATTTTATAGAGCGGTTACATGCAAGTTATATCCAAAAGTAATAGGAATATCTATCTAGAAACATAATTTGAAAATACATAAAAAAGTAAGTAAAAAGTCAATAAATAACACAT
This sequence comes from Hypomecis punctinalis, assembly GCA_949316475.1. NCBI lineage: Eukaryota > Metazoa > Arthropoda > Insecta > Lepidoptera > Geometridae > Hypomecis > Hypomecis punctinalis. The sequence goes on from OX438802.1 coordinate 2,483,676, forward strand.
TTTTAATATTAGGTATTTGTAAACCACACAAAAATAATCTTAATCTGAAATTTTGAAAGTATATTTCATGCACCAACAAAGCAACTTGATTTTATGTTTTTTTTCGTTTGACTTTTTTGCATAGATAGATAGATAGATAGATAAACACTTTATTGTTAACACTAATATACAATTCAGAAAACAAAAATACACAGAGAGGAAAAAAAAACAACAACATAAAATAGTGCAACAAAGGGCAGCCTTATTGCTTATAGCAATCTCTTCCAGGCAACCCTTTCTTCTGGAGAGGAATTAATAAAAAAAAATTGAAAATGCGGAGTGAGTAGCAAAAGAGAGTTGACAAAAAAAAATACTTATTACAAATAAATAATAACGAGATAAAAGTCAAAGAGTGTCATTAGCTGCTAGGCTATCGCGAATTCGCAAGTAAAAGCTAGTAAACATAACATATACCAAGCCACTACAGACTTGTGTTATGTACTTCCATAATTGTATTGTGTGAAAATGCGAGTAAAATTTTTCGCAAAAAATGGCAACACTGACTTTCACCCTATACAGAATTCAAATAGTTTCCATAAATCGATGTGATATCCATGTATATTATTGATGATTTATCAAAAACGGCTCAGTCAATTTCGATGAAATTTAAATGGGACCACTTTTCAAACTTTTAAGTTATAAATTTTAATACGATTTAAAAGTATAATTTTAGGAAGATTTTTTAATCGGTTCACAATTGGCGAAAATATCGATGAACGTACACAAAAAAAAGTACATACCTATAGACGAACATAGTACCTACTCTTTTTTGGAAGTCGGTAAAATACTATTCACTCAATAACTAATTACTAAACTCAAAACCTACAGAGCTGTATGTAATTAAAAACAGATTATTTTCGACAAGACGGTTCGTCTATACATTTTCTTAGAAATGTTACTACAGAATGAAATTACAGGACTAGAAGATAGGTTTCCACGTGAATGAAGCAAGCTGCAGCTAGTTTCAAATAAAACTGGTGGAAAAATACGGGATAGCTCATCCGATTCAAGTCACACTGGTTAAATTTGAAACAGGGGTGTAATATGAGCGCAGCCAATCCACTTATCATCGCTCTCGATAGTATTTGCTCTGGCAAGGGAAGGTTACAAGAAAATAGCAGGCATGGAAAAGACAGCGATAAAATATGCACTCAGTCCTGAGTGTTCCCCTTCGTTACTTCATACTATGCAAAGATACGCTTGTAATTAATGTAAAATATTAGCATGCTTAGCAGCAGCAGCATTAGCAGGCACAGAAACGTGGTCTCTTACTATGGGCCTTATTAGTAAGCTCCAAGTAGCCCAACGAGCTATGGAGAGGGCTATGCTCGGAGTCTCTCTGCGTGATCGAATCAGAAATGAGAAGATCCGTAGAAGAACCAAAGTTACCGACATAGCCCAACGGATTAGCAAGTTGAAATGGCAATGGCCAGGGCACATAGCGCGGAGGACTGATGACCGGTGGAGTCGAAAAGTTCTCGAGTGGAGACCACGTACCGGCAAGCGCAGCGTAGGACGTCCACCCAGAAGGTGGACAGATGACCTCATTAAGGCCGCAGGATCGCGCTGGATGCAAGCCGCTATCAACCGGTCTTATTGGAGATCCATAGGGGAGGCCTATGTCCAGCAGTGGACGTCTTTTGGCTGATGGATGGATGGATTAGCATGCTTAGATTAAAAATTTAGACATGATTTTATTTCTTATTGAATTATGTAGGTAGTTGTAAATAATTCAATGTTATTTAAGTTTAAGCAATAAATTTGTAAATTTGGTCACATGCTAATATTATATAGTTACAGGATTTATATGTACTTACGTTTTGATTTATTATTTTAGATACCTATCCAAACGGTGCTTTGATTTTCTTTTATTTTGTATTAAAATTATGACAACTTAAAACAGTCAATAGATTATTTGTCGAAAAAAATTTAGATTCGATATATCATTTATTTTTCCTATATTTTTGATAGGACTGTTCTTAAGAAAAATCAATCAAAAGAATTTACTTTTTACGAAGAGGCAGGCACCTGTCTAGTAAAAATCCCCTATGACTTTATTTTTTTATTTAGAATGATGTCAATTTATTTTCTAAAACACTTATAAAATAGTTCTAGTAATATCTGGTGAGATAACATTTGAAATAGGAGCGCTAAAATCACCTAAAATTCGACTTTGTCTTAAAGTGGGCAATGACCGAAGGTGGGTAATAACACCCTTGTTACCCTTATATCGAATCTATTTCTGTTGAATTTTGCTAAATTAAAATTTTGCATATTTAAGAGGCTTTCATGCTGTCTGAAGACTAATCAATTTTTGAAAAGGACTCCTTTTACTTTTTAGAGCCACATCTAGCGAATATTTTAGGTTTAAAGCATTTAAAGTTCCAAGTTTTCTGAACTTCAAGTAGTGTAATTTCAAGATGGCTTTAAATCTCAAGTCACTTGCTTCAGTGATTTAATATTTAATAAGTATTAATTTAATATTTGGGGACATCTCACACACGATCTCTGACCCCAAACTAAGCAAAGTTTGTGATATGGCTGCCAAAGACTGATATACTACATATTTTTAAATACATAATTCTATAGAAAGTAACTAAATATCACCCAGGCACAGAGCAAACACTTATGTTCGTCACATAAATATTTGCCTTGGGGATCGAACCCACGCCTCTTTGACTCAGAAGTTAGAGTCGCTAACCGCTGAGCCACCGATGCAGTCAGTTTTATTCAATCAGTCAATTCTATTGTAGTTAGTACAATTTTTATTCTCCGATGCAAAAGAGGGTGTTATGAGATTTTTTAAGATGTATATGTCTACTTTATGCGGCACTATTTTATCCCAAAGTAATTGCAAATGCAAATAAAACAGGACAAGTGCGAGTCAGGCTCGAAAATCGAGGGTTCCGCACAAACACATTATTAAAATAATTAAAAACCTGTTTTAGCATGTGCTAATGAAGTTCTTTTATATGATACCTTACATGATACGATTTACTCACTTTGGATTTTGAACCCATATTTTGTGAATTTCGAGGCCCTATTTTTTTTGTGATTTAGCTAAAAATGTACAGTTTTCCTATATGTGTACTCTAAGACAATGCTTGTCGCCAAATTTCATAGTTCTACGTCAACGGGAAGTACCCTGTAGGTTTTGATTTTTGTGAGTGTCGAAATATACGGATTTTTACGACATAAACGGCTCTAACTTTTTTAAACAATAACTGAGAAGTTTTTCTTTTACAAAACGGCAAGAGATCATAAATATGCGTATACAGTTTAAATTTCAACTCAATATCTTTACGCGTTCCCGTAATAAAGAGCCTTGACATACACACAGACGGACAGACGGACAACAAAGTGATCCTATAAGTGATCCTATTTTAAGTGAACCCTAAAAGCTGCATCAAAATCCGTTGGGTAGTTTTAAAGATATAAGCATACATAGGGACAGACAGCGGGAAGCGACTTTGTTTTATACTATGTAGTGAAATTCATGTCTGCCATTGGACTTCTTATAGCTGATATAATGATGACTGGGACTAGTCCGTCACATTTTGCAATAACGTCTTTATGAAAAAATCCAATCCGAGCATTAGTCCGCGCAGTAATAGTGTCGTGCATTAGACCCGCGGGGGGTAATGAAGGGGTAATCACCCTCCGCGGGTGGGGTGAATTACTTAGGGGGAAGTTTCGGTGCATGTTGAGAGAAGGAGAGGATTCGCGTTGGTATTCATTTTACAAGTAAATCACTACAAAATTACATGACGTTTTGTTCGTTGATAAATAAAATTCATTAAAAGGTTTTATTTAGTACATAGTAAGCGTTTTTTTATACTGTATTGTATCAGCATTTTAATAGACCAGAGCAGAACGTAGGCTTACCTGCGAAGGGTAGTTGAGCCATATCCACCTTGCTGGCCCCGTGCGGGTTGGTGGATTTACATCGAATTTCTTCTACGGACGTATGCCTCTCGATGTTATCTTTCACCGAAAGGCCAGAGGTGTCAAATTCCGTACAAAATTTCCGAAGAACTTATTGGTACGGGTCCGGGATTTGAACTCTTGACCTATGATTCTAAGGCGTCTTTCCATTCTATACAAGGTCAGAACGCAAGGGTACGAAACGTATAGATTGGAAAACAAAGTTCTTTCAATGTATAGATTGAAAGAACTTTGTTTGAAGAGCAGTACGTAAATTCTAGTGTATACTTTGGAGTAACGTAGAAGTATATCTTGTTCCATAATGTACAGTGCCAGTACGCATACAAAGTAATCGTGTTTGTTTTGCCAACCAACGTTAATCCTGTTTTATTTTGTACATGTTTTATCTAATTTTGGCAACTTACAATCATTACCAAATTAAAGTCTAATTTTGACTGACGAAATGGAGGAGGTAATAATTTCGACACGTATATATATATTTTATGTTTGACCACGCATAACTTAGAAGTAAATCTTGTTCATAGTGGTCCGATTTCTATAATTCTTTTTTTTATCGGAAAGTTATATACTTCGAAATTGGTCCTATTTAAATTTTATCGAAATTAGCTTAGCCATTTTTGATAATTCAACAAAAATATGAAAAATGCTACATCGATCCGTGCGAAATAGGTATTCGCGAATTCTGTACAAGGTTGAAGTTGGTCTTGTAATATTTTTGCAAAAAATAATTATTGAGAACATGTTTTATTTGCTAATGTCAAAGACCTTTAAATTGGCAGCAATGCACGTCAATCCTTTTTCCTCTGAGATATTTTGTGTTTAAGAATTCTGTTAATTCTTTCTTTTTTGTCCAAATACTTTTGATGATGGAACCAACGGCTACAACTTCGCTTTCTATCAGGCGAGTTGGTGGCCAAATGTAGCCTTTTTCTACATAAAAAATATCGTACGGCTAAGTTGATTTTTCAATTGTTTTACGTATTGTTTGAATTTACAACCGCTATCGCTTTTGCTTGGAGCCACAAAAAGGGTCCCGACGAGAAATGTGTAACTGGAGCCAATCTGGCAGCCAATTATTGTAGCTGATGAAACGTGTAACTGATTATTGACATCGTACAGCGACGTGGCCGCAACTTTGCAAATATTTCCAACAATGTCACACAATGTGTGTTGTGGAACTGTTATCTATAGAGTCATCGTTTGTATTTGAATTATATTGCGCTTTGTTTTCTCTCGTATATAGGGTTATTCAGGAATGATGAATGATGTAGGTACTAAGTCGATAAGGGGTGATTATGAACAACTATTATTATGTGGCCAAACCAGAATTAGATAAATAATCGGCCAAGTGCGAGCCGGGCTCGCGCACCAAGGGTTCCGTACCATATGGAAGCCCCTTTTAAACATTTTATTTTTGAAGGAACATATAACTTAACATTCTCTAAATATTTCAAAAATCTTCCCATTGCCGATATCAATATCGAGCAAAAAAATCACGTTACTTGTATGGGAGCCCCCCTTAAATATTTATTTTATTTTAATTTTACTAAATATTTTTTAAGTGCATATTTAATTAAATATTCTGTGAATATTTCAAGTATCGAGATTAATAACGGTGACAGGCCGTTATTAATATCGAGCGAAAATCGGCTAAAAATAAGATTTGTTGTAATGGAATGAGAACGGGAATGGGAAGAATATCATTTGTGAAAATTTCATCAGCTATCACGGCTCATGAGACTGCTTGGTGACAGACAGACCGACAGACAGATGAACGGACAGCGGAGTCTTAGTAATAGGGTCCCGTTCTCGGGTACGGAACCCTAAAAAGTATGATTATTATTAATACAAAATTACAACTCTCGGCGCTACACGCTGAACACTATTAGTGCAGTGTAGCCTGAGAGGTGTCAACTTAACTTTATCGATAACCGAAATGAAGCCAGTATCGGTAAGTACGGCTAGTTTTTAGATGGGTAATCGAAAGTGACTTCAGGGAGCCATTTAGATACTAGATAGCCATTTAGATAAATATAGCTAAAGGCGGCTTGTTTTATTTAACATCACACAAAAAAAAAACATTGAATATGATCATTGTGTTTGGAAACTACTGACACGGAAATGAAAACGAGAACCCATAAAAGTAAGTATTTGAATGAAATAAAAAATAAAAGCCTGAAATAGTTTGGACATTTCTGCCAAACAATATAATCATATTTTTATATACCTACCTAAAGATACTAACTTAAATAAATTATGAGAATCAATACGTGGTACGAAGGATGTTTCCGTATTGTTTAAGTCTAAGTAACTGCCTGGCACATGTACTAAGATTGTATTACAGGCACCAAAGCACAGCCAGCAAAGCACAGCTAGCACCTACAGGCGGAGGATACTGGAAATATTAGAAAACATGAGCATCATTATTAGATTCTGTTTTTTTTTTTAATTAAATTTCGTAAATACGTAAGCTGATCGAAAAATCGTAAGACGGAGGGAGAGTAAATCACCGCGCCGGCGCGGCGAAAGTTTGTGCCTGCTCTTTCTTTTTCGATTAAGCAGCGCAGCGCAGGGCGCTTGCGCGAGTTTGCGTGTGTAATATTGTATTTCACCACATAAATGATAGTACTTTATTTACGATCAAGTTTTTACCCGTTGTTTATTTTTATCTTTTGAATTGGAAGTCCATGCCAGCCTCATCGTACCCTTATAACCAAACATAAATATGTACATGCTTATATATTAGGATATAATAAGCCAACGAGGCTGCCTCAAAATATATATCTTCTAGTAGAGTTTGTTTAGATACTCTTCGAGAAAAACCCTATAAAAAGTATGGTTATAATCATTGTTCAAGAATTTTACTATTATACCACAATATTTACGACTAAAACAATATTCGGAATGAGCGCAGTGACGCGGCACTAGCAGTAATATATTGCGGGTAGATCGCGATGCGAATTTAATATCTGTCAGGGACAGAGTGGCCGCTGGGTGTTGCTCGCGTTACGGTGGGCGATTCCGACGCTTACAGTACGTCTTCTAAACGTGCAGTGCAATATATTAGTCAAATATATTTAATGTTATCTAGGTTTATTTGCAAGAAATTCAAAATACAGTTTACTGTGTGTTAGCTGCGTTATTAAAGAGGGTACCTACACATGTCGCAACACACTTCGGTATTGCGACGGTGAGGTTTAGATATAATGAGGGTAGACAGAGAGATGGTTTGGGCGACGGGCTGGAGTGCCAGTCTGTGATAGTGATTGGTGGTGTATGGGTGAGTGTGATACAACTTCGATAAGCCAGTAGTTTAGAGCAAGCCTTGTAAGTACTTTAAGTTTTATAATGACTGCCGAGATATTGGATATCCGTATTGTTATCCAATGGTGTATCATCTGAGTGTCCTACTAGAATCTTAGTGACGCTGTCGGAGCACTATACTCTTAAGCTAACATGTGTGACGTGTAGTGTAATAATCAAAATAACTATATTATTACTTCTCCGAACAGAAGATCTCGAATCTATTTAACTGAATCTTCATAAGCCTACATCTGGACTTGCTCTCAACCAATTTGATAATCATCAAATCTTATTAGGACGTAGAATTGTAGATATTACACAACCCTACCAAATATCATTGAAATTGGCATTATTAGTTTCACCTGTATGTTTGCTTGCTTGTAACCAACCCCTTTGAGCTCGATTTTGACCTACTTTGAGCGATCAGATTTTCTTTAAACTTGCACACCCATCAAAGACCGATGACAATGCATTTATAAAAAAAAATGATGACTCCTAAGCGTGTTTTGTAGTTTTTTTTAAACTATATTAAAATTATTAGGGTTCCGTACCTCAAAAGGAAAAAAAAACAGAACCCTTATAAGATCATTTATTGTCCGTCTGTCCGTATGTCAAGACTTTTTATCTCAAGAACGCGTAAAGTTAACGAATTGAAATTTAAACCATGTACGTAAATCTATGGTTTCTTACAGTTGTGATAAAAACAAACTTCTCAGTTACCATAGAAAAAACTTAGAGCCGTTTATGTTGGAAAAAACTGCATATTTTGACACTCAAAAAATATAGGCCCAAAATCCAAAGTGAGTAAATCGTATCATACGGGGTATCATATGAAAGAGCTTCATTAACACATGCTAAAACAGGTTTAAAATGTGTAATTTTTGATTCATGACGACAAAAGTAAAAAAAAAATCGGTGATTATTTATTTATTTTATAGAGATTCAACATTGCAATGTTGTGAAATTTTCAAGATTTGTACGGAACCCTCGGTGTGCAAGCCTGACTGGCTCTTGTCCGTTTTTAAGGGAAAAACAAATTAAAAATTGCCGACAAAAAAAAAACATTAATAGATATTGTATAGACCTGTGCACCAATTTTTATCAAGATTCGTTGAACAATTCTACCTGTAGAGAAGTAACGGAATAAGAATAACATCCGAGCAGATGAAAACAAAATCGTCCAGTCAAAACTGAGACTTTCTCTCACTTGGTTCGCTGGGTCGAATTAATGTATATTTAACTTAACATAAACATAATGTTATAAAAACTTACAATAGAGATGCATAGATTGTAAGAGAGCGTAGTAAGTAACGCAGTTCTAGCGGTAATAAAGATTGCAGGAAAAAGATGCGATGAATGCAATCCGCTTACAATCAGTTTTACTTGAAATCAATTAAAGATGCCAGTTGTAAACAGTCGTATCAACAGCACGTCTTATTGTTGATTTGATGTTGATAATTATAGCAATACGTTATTATCGTTTGGGACGGCGTGTCCGCTAGAAAACACTCACGTTACAGTGGTTGCATCCAACGCTTACTAAGTCTGGTAGAAGTGCAGTCTTTCTTTTCATGGGTAAAATAAATATTTTTGCAAGGAAAATGTTTATTTTTTACTACTTTTATTAATAGAAAATAAACATTTAATAATAGTTCAGCAAAGTAGCTTTTGCCGGTGACTTCACCCGTATTTTAATTTTTGTGCTATTCCATATGAGCATTTTATTTTTCTGGGCTAAAGTAGCATTAGACTCGCAAACGTCCCTGAAAGCGTCCCTGAGTCGGGCCCTGCGATACAGGTCATCCTAGTGCAGGATCCACTGGTATTTTGGTATATCTGTAATCTTTTACTAAATAAAACATTTTGTATTTTTAGGGTTCCGTACCTCAAACGAAAAAAAACGGAACCCTTATAGGATCACTTTGTTGTCCGTCTGTCCGTCTGTCCGTCTGTGTGTATATCAAGACTCTTTATCTCGGGAACGCGCAAAGATATTGAGTTGAAATTTAAACTGTATACGTATATCTATGATCTCTTGCAGTTGTGTAAAAGAAAAACTTCTCAGTTATCGTTTAAAAAAGTTAGAGCCGTTTATATCGTAAAAAACCGCATATTTCGACACTCACAAAAATCAAAACCTACAGGGTTTCAAAATCCCGTTGACATAGAACTATGAAATTTGGCGAGAAGCATTGTCTCAGAGTACACATATGGGAATAAATCTGAAAACTGTAAATTTTTATTTAAATCACAAAAAAATAGGGCCTCAAAATTCACAAAATATGGGTTCAAAATTCAAAGTGAGTAAATTGTATCATGTAAGTAAGGTATAATATTTTTTCCCAATTTTGTGAAATTTTCTGGATTTGTACGGAACCCTCAGTGTGCGAGCCTGACTCGCACTTGTCCGGGTTTTTTTACTAGGTATCAGTGTTTTAAACTATACCCATCACAAAAATCAAGTCAATCCGTTGGTCTGTTACTGCGTGAAAGAGGGAAAAACAAATGAACCAACAAACACATTTTTGGACCTATAATATTAATAAAAGAAAATTAAACGCAGTTAGAATGAAGACAAGACTAGAAATTGCAAGAACGATATAATTTCGCTACATACCTACCTAGCTGTATGTAATGAATCAACCTACCCTCGAGTACAGTCGGCCGCACGTATCGCACTGCGCCCGTTATGAGACGTCTCATTTCATGTGTTCGTGCCATTGTGACGGGGGTACAGTTGTTTATGATTTTGTCTATTACGGTTACTGTTTATTGTCTTAAGTACAAGATTATTTTTTGCAAAAATTAGCATGACCAACTTCAGCAGTGTACAGAATTCGCGAATATTTCGCACGGATCGATGAAGCATTTTTCACATTATTGTTGATTTATCAAAAATGGCTCAGCCGATTTCTATGAAATTTAAATGGAACCAATTTCAAAGTATATTCTTTCCAATAAAATAAGAATTATTGAAATCGGACTAATACGAAAAAAGTAATGCGTGGTTAATGGTTATACATAAAAAAAATATTTTTATATACGCCTCGAATTGTATACCTCCTCCGGTGGTTCGTCGGTCAATAAATGTAGATATTCAAATATTATTTAGCTAATTTTTTTTCACAATCTTATTTTGCGATTGTAAACAGACACGTGTTTTCATCAAGAAGTAGAGTTAATTAATTTATGAAGACAATATAAATTTTCCTATGCATTCAGAGGATCGTGCCTTTTGTTGTAGAGTAGCACAAGAAAATTAACTTTATTCAAAATAATTCAAAGAAATTGGTTTTCGCCATATTTTAACCTAATTCAATTTTTGATACTCACGTACAATTTATTTGCTCTTTCAATACAATTTTACTGGTGTAGTGCATAATCAAATTGAAGAAATCTCAATAGTGTAAAACCTTTACTAGCTTTGCCATGAAGTATTTTTTTCCGTATTTTTTTAAAACATAACCATCCCATGTACATTAACACTACGTTTTACTTATATTTAGAAAATTTTCCATCAACATCTTTTCTAGTTTTTGAAGACGTGTTAAAATTCCCGAACAAATATCTAAAATAATTCTTCTCCCCAAGGATTTGAGCTAAAAGAGAGCGTGTATTAAAAACCCCGCCTTGATAAGATCCTGAGTTAATCATGAACCACGACGCATTTACATAATGCCTCCTTTATCCGCAACTTGTTCGGAAACTTTCGACTAAAGGTGGTTGCATGCTGCTGTCATTTTGGATTAGGGCGGAGTGAAGGGCGGATAAGTATACGCTGTTTTGGAGCAAATCTCGTGGAAACCACATCTGAAGTAAAATGTATACTTCTGTAGTTATGTTACAAGATACTCTTGTATTACATACTTCATTATCATCACCATATTTTAACCATGTTTAAAAATACTATGCCAAACCAGTTTTATCTTTGAAATAAGAAATGATATTTATAGCAGTAATGTAGAATAAGGTAATGAAATGATAAAAACCCAACCCCAAGGGCGTCGGTGCAATAAATATAGTTGGGTTTTCCTAAGATCCAAAAAGGTTCACCGAGAATGGCTTTTTGCAACCATATTTCTCTATAAATGCCTACAGTATTCTTGCACTAGTCTTCAATTTCGGGAAAAACAGACGAAATTTCCTTTAGAACTATTTATTTTGCAACTCGAAAAACTCGTGATATAGGCTTATGAAGAGTCAGCTATACTCATGTGTCGCGAGGTCTTCTGTTCGTACAACTCTATGGACCTACCAACAAAAATGCCGCTCATCTTGAGCTTTATTTTTGTTGTAACTTATGCTACGATGTGCTTACATCTTAATAAAGAAGGGGGACAAAATTAAAATATTGTTGACGCTAATAACTTCGGAATTTTGCTAAATTACCTCTCCAGAGTTTGTTGTATATTGTTGCTGAGGGAAGTCCTTCGTGAAGGAACAATTACGACGAGATTAAAAAAAGTAACAGCTTTTCTACCAAAATACTTAATTTTAACGTAATGTCAAGTGCTATTCTATGTAAGTTGCTATTTATACCTAGTGTATAGAATGTCATAGTTTAGAAAATATTTATTTAATTTTATAAAAATCTCAAATTTAGGCAAACAGTGATTTATATTATCAGCTTAATAAACAAAGTATACCTAAATAATCCTAAAACATAATCCTTGCTCGTTATCATCAATATCACCTTCTACCTATTCTATGGTCTAGCCATAGATATTTCAAGTCATAAATTTAATGAGGTGCTGTACTTGGCCTACAGGCCACAGCTGAACAAAGGCCTACCTAAAAAAGCCGGACAAGTGCGAGTCAGGCTCGTACATCGAGGGTTCCGTACATATCCAGAAAACTTCACAAAATTGGGAAGTAAGTTGTTAAAATCTCTATACTATACTATCTCTATACCATCGACAAAAACGTTTTTTTATTTCACTTTTTTCTTGTCATACATCGAAAATTACACATTGCTTAAGTATTAAGAACCTGTATTAACATGTGCTAATGAAGTTCTTTTATATGATACCGTACATGATACGATTTACTCATTTTGAATTTTGAGGCCCTATTTTTTGTGATTTAATTAAAAATGTATAGTTTTTAGATTTATCCCTATATGTGTACTCTAAGACAATGCTTCTCGCCAAATTTCATAGTTCTATGTCAACGGGAAGTACCCTGTAGGTTTTGATTTTTGTGAGTGTCGAAATATGCGGTTTTTTACGACATAAACGGCTCTAACTTTTTTAAACGATAACTGAGAAGTTTTTCTTTTGCACAACTGCAAGAGATCATAGATATACATATATACAGTTTAAATTTCAATTCGATATCTTTATGCGTTCCTGAGATAAAGAGTCTTGACATACACACAGACGGACAGACGGACAGACGGACAACAAAGTGATCCTATAAGGGTTCCGTTTTTTCTTTTGAGGTACGTAACCCTAAAAAGCAACTAAGACATAATATGCACCGACATGGCCTAGTAAGGTTTGATAAATGCAAATTTCTTTGCAGACATATAACAATGCACCCGCCTTACAATCGTGAAGTCGTGGGTTCAAATCCCGGTTCCGTTACCAACGAGTTTTCTGGAATTTTTGTATGGATTTTCGCAGCATTGGCTTTTCGGTGAAGGAAAACATCGTGAGGAGACTGCTTATGTTAGTAGATGAAATTTGATGGTGTCTTTGAATCCACAAATCCGCACTGGGCAAACGTGGTAATTTGGCTCAATCACCCTTCGTGGGTTGGCCTACGTCCTGCAATAGACTATTCAAAAGCCTGGTACCTACAGTATGACGATGTTTACCTATTTTGAAAATCCAGTAAATGAATACATGTTTAATTGTTTCATCTGATGATAAATAAATAAACGACCTTGTATCTCTGTTAACCAGTATCCTAGTCTGCCTTGGTATCTTACAACTTAGAGTTTTAACAAACTACAACAAAAATATCCACCAATTTGCCCCGAAAACATGATTATTTTTTACATCCTTTTGCTCAGTTGAAACTGCTTGAGCCGAAAACCCTGCCTCTATCAGATCCATGGCGTTTAATACAAGCAGCTGTGAGATATCCCAGCGGTCCCTTCGGACCCGCTGCTTAATTGGGTGACGAGTTTTAGTAAGATTGCGCGCGTTCTTTCACGGAAAATAAGGTCTTGCCTGGATCAATATTCTGCTGGATATGAAATTTTCGATAATTACCTATACTCAATAAAGATGCGTGCTGATCGGCTCTACGTTATATCCAATCTTTCGCGATTGGTAGTATGACTAGGTGTTCTTAAGCAATCGGCAAAGTTAAACAACGTTTCGCACGGTCAATTTTGGAATAGGTTGATCGTGAGTGGCATTTTCGTCTGGTGGGTGATTCTGTATGAAAACAAGCACGTAACGCGCTCTTACGTGCTCATTATTTTTAAGAAATTCTTATCAAAAATATTTATTTTTCAAACTGAGTTGTTTATTCATTTTAACGTAATTTTACATTTATCAAATATTTCTCCAAACGAAATTCACGTAAATAAAAAAAATATTTATCGCGTTACGTTACGTTTTGTCGATAGAGAATCAGGCCCCTGAGCGCTACCATGGCTCGAATAACACGTTAAATTGTATGTTTTGGTGAGTCCTGCGTCGTTTCGCCCCGCAAGCTTGGTTTAACCATGTCAGCGGCTTTCAGGCGGTGTAAAAACTTGGACCTGGCGTCCAAGTTAGCTAGCCACTCGGCTTATATGAAATGTCTTACATACGGGAAATAAAGTCTTGCTCTGTCAAAAATGCTGCAACCTGCAAGATATGATATACTCGTATTTGAACATGATACAAATAATTTTACAAAATAATTTATTATCATAAAACATTTACATTGAACTTAAAGGTACATTAACAAGTGCACTATACAAAATAAATTTCAAAATGTTATGCTTGTAGTCCCTGCACTAAGCAAAGCCTGTATCGCGGGGACTACATTTATGTGACGATTACCATGTAATATTTGGTGCGATTTTAGTTCTAAAATACAGATAGCCGAAAAACCGTAATTAAGAGTTATATAAATACACAAATAGTTATTAGTACAGTTACAATGTGCGTAGTGTGTGTGCATGTGTGTGTGTGTGTGTGTATGTGTGCAATGTAATCATTTGAGTACGTCCAGGAGTCTTTCTGTATCAGCGTATGTTAACTGTTGTAGGTATTTAGACACGGTTTTTTTGAGTTCTGATGTTCACTAAAGATACGCAGTGACGGCGTACGTATTGCAACAGGCATGATACGATAAGCTTTGTGCAAATAACCGGAGGCATTGTTCGTTATGAATGCGTCGCTTTCCCGTACTAAATGAAAAAGCACTAGCTTTGGAACTCCCTTACTTTACAACTTAGTTGATAATTAAACGGTTTTCGCTAACGATTTTTCAGCGGTTAGTCTGCTGCTAGATCCCCAACCGGTTTTTGAGTAATCGGTATTCCTTTATCAGAAAATACGCGCACCTTTGTCGACAAGCGGCCAAATCCGCGGAATCGACAGGTTATTTATTGGTATTCGTGATTAGTTAGGTTCACTTATTTGGGTGAGCTATCTATATGAGCCACGCTGCAGAGTAACAAGTCCAGTGGTTGATTTTTCCAAGCATTGCAAACCGTTTCTTTCAACGAAGATACGGTTTTTGCTATTGGACTACGTTGTGCTCGTTTTATCGCTACTATGTTCGTAAATTTTGATTAAAATGTAGAGTATTGAAGTAACCCTATGTCTTGGGAGTAGTGAGTGGGAAAAAACTTTCATTATTTTTGTAACTGAATACAAAGGTGACGTCCACAAGTGGTATATTATTCAGAGGAAAATCGAACCAAGATAATTTATACATCATTTGAAAGCTTCATTTATGAGCTTCTCAAAATTTTTTATCCCTACATTTTTTTTAAATGTGAATGTTATGTATGAAAAATAATAATACAGCTTTGTATTTTTTCTAGTTTAGCAATAATAAAGTGTTTCTATAATTCTTTTACTTGCATTCGTAGCTGGTTCTTCCACATTCATCTCTTAATTTGCTAAAATTAAAAATTATAACCTACCAGTGTGACCAGTTAGTAGGTACAATGTGTCAAAAAAAAAACACTTTTAAACTGTGTCTAATTGGTAAAAATGCTTCTATTTAACAATGTGGAGGTTAATTAATCAGGGTTGATAGATATACGAGTAAACTACCTATTGGGCCAAATATATTGATTTATCCTAATAGATTTAAAATTAATTTTAAAAAAATCGGAGTTCTTTTTTTTGTTTTTTTACTGATGTAATTGACTCAGAAAAGTATGACATTTATCGAATTTTAACAAGTGTTGTGGTTAGAATTTATGATTATTATTATACCAGCCTCCATACATTTTGTGGACATGTCCTTTACAGTTTTATTTGAAAATACTATAAATTGTTTCATTTAAATCAGTCGCCAATGCTAACATGCACTATTTATTTGTATTCAGAGTATAGGTACCAGTAGGTATAAGGCGAGTGGCTAAGTCTGGCGTCAAAGATTTCTCACATTATCAAATAAAAATAAAAGCCTCATGAAATTGACAGTACAAAAATATAAAAAGAAAAGTGACGTGTAAATCCGGAACCCCTCTCAGATGAAGGCCTCCTCCAAAGATTGACATGATTCTAGATTATAGGCTATTTCGTGTCATTTCGAGCCCGCTATTTTTTTAATGTCATCTCTCCGCCGAGTGTAAGTTTGCTCACATAGGTACATTTTTATGGAGACTAGTTTTCGACTCTGAGGTCGTGTATATGCTTATTGTAATAAGAGAAGAACCAGAGTGTATAAAAATGCGGTATTATGACTGACAAAGAGACATAAATAATGCAAATGAGTTACGACCTCAAAACTTGAAATCACTCTAAGCCCAGGGTTTTATCATCCAGACGTCTGCACAAAACCTAGCCATTTTCATAAAGCCGCGATCACACTGATAAGTAATGATTTATTCCCACCAGTTTAAACTGTCATGGCGGTCGCGAAAAAAGTCGCCGCGATTTTCCACGAAAACGGTCGCTCTTTGCGCAATATAAAATACAGTATGGCGAGTATCAAATGCAGTCACTATAGGGACGAAAATGGATTGAACTCAATTCGACATGGTCGTTAATCTTTTACTTCGTTTCTAGGTCACTCATGTTTAGTTCCGAGTTTTCATGATCATCATCATTATCATGCGATGGATTTAAAACAATAATTGTCAAAACTATTTTTTGAACAATAATGAATCCTTATTATTTACCTAATTCGTAAGACGTGTAATACTGACTTTTTACCATATAGTATGTATAAATTACTTCCTCTATACATTTTCTATATAACTACTGGTCAAGAGCGGCACCGGTAAAAATGTCGTTTGTACATTATAGTGAGTGCCACCAAAGATGAGACTTAACGAGCGTCAGTGGTGGGGAAACTTACGCAGGTATAGTCGCATACAATCTAATTATCCAGAATTTGTATATCTATTAAACGTTTTATCAACGTTTTTTAAACATTTGTATATATATTATCCAGAATTTTTATATTTATTACAAACCAAAGAGGTTTCTCAAGTATCATCTTTGGTGGCACGTACTTATACAATGTATATCTTGTGGACGTTCTACGCCGCGCTTGCTATTTCGTAATTAGTTTCTGTTCATTCTATAAGTTACTAGTTTTTACCCGCGGCTTCACCCGCATGATATTTTGATTTTTGACGCAAAGTCATTATAATTTATAGCCCATGTGTTATTCTGATATATAAGCTATATTATTGCAAAGTTTCATCTCAATTCGTTCAGTAGTTTTAGCGTGAAAGAGTAACAAACATCCATACGTCCATCCATCCATCCATCCTCACAAACTTTCGCGTTTATACCTATAATAATATTAGTAGGATGTGTCTACTGCATTAACTAAGGCTTTAACTTACTAATCCACTAGGCTATGTTTTGTCATATTGTTATTTACTTATCTGTAGATTAATTTGTCTATAAATATCGTTCTAGATTCGATTTTGGGATGGCATTTTGAGTAAAACCGTCTACACAGCTAGTATGCTGAGTTGTACCATGTAGGTCCATACTGCCAACGGAGCGTTCAGTCTATCTGTATGCACCCTTCACGGTGCATTATTTATGACACAAGGCTTTTAAAGTGGGCAGACGAGGCTCTTGATGGTAATAAATTACCATGGATGGAGGCAATCTCCATTTACCTAATTCAAGCGCTGATTGCAGCAATTTTTAGGTTTGTTTGTGTTGATTGGGAAATTTCTTGATTAAGGACTCAATCGTGAAACTTTTGAATGATTTTTGATGAAATTTTCAGATGTATTAAAAGAAAAAGGTGTTAAATGAAATTTACTCACAATTAATAAATAAACACACAATAAATAATGAAAATAAAGTTCGTGCAGCTTAAAAAAATGTGAGCCAGAATTTTGTCATAACAGGAAAATAAAAAAAAAACACTCTTGTTAAACAGCCTATAACTTTATATGCGTGAAGGGTTTTTGTTTGACCTCTTTCTGAATCGAACAACAATTACTTTAGATTACCAAATTTGTATATAGACTGTCATGAAATCTTACCATTTATTGTACTTTATACCTGTTTCATTTCACCGCCATGTGAAAGTGAGTTTTCGGAGAGACAATCACAAACAGGCTGATGGGATTTTTCTGATGATAAAAAGTCTTCGCGGTCTATAGGAAATAGATTACTCCAACGCTAAAAAAGCTGATAATGCGTTGGTTATTTTGCAAGGTCAAGATTTCAATAATTTATTTTCAAAGTGTTTTTTTTTATTATTTTTTCCGTATAGTTTTGCGTTTGACTACATACTGCCTGATGTTGAGCAGATGTGCGGTCTAGGGTGTATCACTCGGGATTTGAAGATACCCACGTTGTACTTAAGCGGGAAGACAGACCCAGGCAAAGCGTTCCACATTCTGGCTGTTCAAATCCAAGTTAAAAGTTCACGGGAAAGCTTCGGTATTTCCACGTCCTGTCCTTGTAAGTGCGAGAAAGAAGCAAGCAAAATATGTTGGTATATTTTCAAAACAGGCTTATAAACAGCAAGGTTGCAATATAACCCACCCCCTCCAGCACCGCAAGCAAGTTGAGATGTAACGGAACTCGGTGCGCCTCTCATAAATCAAGATATTGTTATGCAAGGAAGCGTAAGCGTACAGTCTGCAATTTACCGTACATCATACGAATACGGAAACTTTGAACTTCTGTGAAATTTAACACTTTGGAATAGTTTAGGTGTATTAGAGTTGTTGGTGAATGCAAAGGTGCGGAAAGTTATTTTGGATCATAAAAATAGCAATAGCAGGTACATGTCCGTCGTAAGAGCCAAGTAGGTGGCTAGCCTTGATATGAGAGTTTTTTCCACGATGATTTTAGTCTTCGAAGAGATTTTATTTAAATTGTTTCACATTTAGTCACAGAGCTCGATATTATAACTCTACGGGATAGCTTTGGGCGTTCCACGTTCTGTAAGTTCGTGGACGTAAACAGAAGCAAACGGACAGTGCTGATATGTTTTAAAACCTCTAAGTAGTAAGTTTAAAACAAATCTTTGGTACGGGACCAGAATTTAACCCACGCAATTGTAAGGTTGGTTTGTGTTACTACATCTCTTTAATCAGAATAGTAAAGACAATTACTCAACTCAAATATATTTCCAGGCTATTTGACTGGACTCGCAACCACTAACATACAAATTAACTTAACCTTCAATACTGAAAAACCATTACTTGGTAAGTTCGTATAGACTTGGTAGGTGGCGAGCCCTAGATTCAGATTTTATTTATTTTATTAATTTAAGCCGCCTGACATAATTAAGCGGTTAAAACAACCGGAGTCTAAAATTGAACGTGTCATTCGAGCCACGGTAGTGCACAGATATAAATGCTACTGGCGGACACCCATCCGAAAACTGAGCGTGCTGAACGTTGTTTAATTAACTTCCATGATAGCTAACTAACACCTAGTCAAACTACGCTATGAGCGCTATTACTACTACTAAACCAAGGACATATATTTCATATCTACATGAGCATAATATACATCTACACGGAGGTTAAAAAGGGATTTAACATAATATTCACTGAACATTCTGGAATAATCCACCAAACTCCATATCTCACTACAGCCACGAACACACGCTAAAGTTTTGTTTAGGAAAATACGGGCCTTGTCCTTTACACCGGAATCGACATTGAATTATGGGTTCTCTCTCTCCTTCTCACTTTATACGAATAAGGGAGAGGGTAGAGGCACTTAGCCCAACCGTTTGTTATATGTTGTCTGCACAGAAGCATTCGGCTTTCGGCCTCTTTGCGATGATTAATGACGAGACGAAATTTAAAATTTGTACCACGACTTGGTTTTTTCGGTAAAATGTAGGTCAGAGGGCGAGGTTCGAGAAATTATTTGAGTGAAAATGTTTGCAGTTGTGGGGTGCAAAAGTATTGAAATAATTTTTGTTGCTGTGCCAATCGATACCTCTATCTAACTTTCTTTGGTAAGTTGTCCTTATGATTTGAAAATGCATTAGAGTGCGAAATATAATAAAATTCTAAGTGTCTGATAGCAGGTACCTATAGGTAGGTATATACCCATATATATATATATTTGGTCACAGCTTTAAGCCACGCCCTCTTGCTCAGCTAAATATATATATCCATCCATCCATCCATCAGCCAAAAGACGTCCACTGCTGGACATAGGCCTCCCCTATGGATCTCCAATAAGACCGGTTGATAGCGGCTTGCATCCAGCGCGATCCTGCGGCCTTAATGAGGTCATCTGTCCACCTTCTGGGTGGACGTCCTACGCTGCGCTTGCCGGTACGTGGTCTCCACTCGAGAACTTTTCGACTCCACCGGTCATCAGTCCTCTGCGCTATGTGCCCTGCCCATTGCCATTTCAACTTGCTAATCCGTTGGGCTATGTCGGTAACTTTGGTTCTTCTACGGATCTCCTCATTTCTGATTCGATCACGCAGAGAGACTCCGAGCATAGCCCTCTCCATAGCTCGTTGGGCTATTTGGAGCTTACTAATAAGGCCCATAGTAAGAGACCACGTTTCTGTGCCATAAGTCATCACTGGCAACACACACTGGTCGAAAACTTTCGACTTGAGGCAGTGAGGTATGTCGGACGAGAAGACACTACGCAATTTTCCGAACGCTGCCCAGCCGAGTTGGATTCGGCGATTGGCCTCTTTGTTGAAGTCGGACCTACCTAACTGGACTACTTGTCCTAGGTAGACGTACGAGTCAACGACTTCAAGAACCGAGTTTCCAACAGAAATCGGGGTGGGTAAAACATGGAAATTAGACATGACTTTCGTCTTGTCCATGTTCATCTTAAGACCCACCTGTTGAGAAACCCGATTGAGGCCTTCGAGCATCGTGCTGAGCTCTTCCATCGATTTTGCCATGACTACTATATCGTCGGCAAACCGAAGGTGAGTGAGTTCCATTCCAGGAGCTTGAAGGCGTTCTCCAAAGTAGTCGTAAACAGTTTCGGAGAAATTACGTCTCCCTGTCTTACGCCTCTTTTTAAAGGGATCGCCTTGGAGCTCTCTTCTTGTACTCGGACTAACATACTGGCGTTATTATACAAGCACTTCAACACTTCGATGTACCGATAGTCAATACGGCATCGTTGGAGAGACTCAAGCACAGCCCATGTCTCGACCGAATCAAAGGCTTTTTCATAGTCCACAAACGCTAAGCAAAGTGGCAGATTATACTCTTCGGTCTTCTGTATAACCTGCCGCAGCGTATGAATGTGAAATATATATATATATATATATATATATATATATATGTATATATATATATATTGAATCGTAGAAGTATTAAAAAATCTTTTCAGGAAACCAGTTTCGTGAAAATTTTAAAAATGCCATTTGGGAAACCAGTTTCCTAGCCCCGATTTCCTAAGCGGCCGAAGCGATTTTTTTCGACAAAACTTTTGTGAATACGAATTTGTACATATTTTTTTTTTTGTGTTTCTATAAATGTAAAGGCTAGTAACAAGCAGGCTGCGTTCAGAGTATCTCTACGAAATTGAATCAAAAATGTAAAATTTCGTAGATGAACCAAAGTTACTAACATTACTTAACGCATATGACGGGGCACTTAGTTCGTAGAACGGATGGTCGATGTGGCTGTAAACTTCTTGAAAGGAGACCATGTACTGGCAAACGCAGCGTATAATGTCCACTGACAAGGTGGACCGATGTTTTAATCAAGATTAGGAACGCGCTGGATGCAGGCCGCTTCCAACCAATCTTATTGGAAATTCGTAAGAGAGTTCTATGTCCAGCAGTGGACGTCCTGCGGCTGATAATAATGATAATTATGGTTATAGGTTGGGTATACTTGCTATAATTCTTCAATACGAACGAAGTCCAGCAGACCGCTTGTACAAAATACCTTTATTCAGTATTTCGCAATAACTGCGTACGATAATCATTGCAATTACAGTCCATAAAGGAAATGCTTCATTAATAAACCGTGGAAAGAGAGGTGTGGACATAAAAATAACAATATTAATAAAAGGGTCCGTTTATGGAACTTTATGAACGGTTTGTAAAATAACTGGTTAAGTGATATTTTTATAATACAAAGCGAAGGTTTGTTCTATATTGAAATATTGTAATCACTATCTAATGTGTATCAAAAATGACTAAGTCAATTTCTATAAAATTTACATGCGATCACCTCTTAATTATTATCTACCAAACAAATTAAAAAATTGTAAATGGTTCCAAATTTACGGAGTATTCGCATAATATATGCATAAATAAAAAAACCGGACAAGTGCAAGTCAAGCTCGAGCACCGAGGGTTCCGTACAAACCCAGAAAATTTCACAAAATTGGGAAGTAAGTTGTTAAAATCTCTATACTATAATCAATGACAAAAAGTTTTTTTTTTACATACATCGAAAATTACAGATTGTCAAAATAATTAAAAAACCTGTTTCAGCATGTGCTAATGAAGCTCTTTTATATGATACCTTACGATTTACTCACTTTGTATTTTGAACCCATATTTTGTGTATCCTATCTTAATATATATAAATCTCGTGTCACAATGTTTGTCCTCAATGGACTCCTAAACGACTTAACCGATTATAATAAAATTCGCACACCATGTGCAGTTCGATCCAACTTGAGATATAGGATAGTTTAAATCTCAAATTATAGTCGCAATTTTAATTTATTTAGCCACAGCAACGCGTGGCCGGGTCAGCTAGTTTTTTATATATTTATTTGTAGGCCCTATTTTTTGGGATTTAAATATAAATGTACAGTTTTCAGATTTATTCCAATGTGTACTCTAAGACGATGCTTCTCGCGAAATTTAATAGTTCTAAGTCAACGGGAAATACCCTGTAGGTTTTGATTTTTGTGAGTGTCGAAATATGCGGTTTCTACGACATAAACGGCTCGAACTTTTTTATGCGATAACTGAGAAGTTTTTATTTTACACAACTGCAAGAGACTATAGATATACGTATACAGTTTAAATTTCAACTTGATATCTATACGCGTTTACGAGATAAATAGTCTTGACATATGGACAGACGCACACCAACCCGCACTGGGCCAGCGTGGTGGATATGGCCCAATCACCCTTCGTGGGTAGGCCCACGTCCTGCAGTGGACTATTAAAAAGGCTGGTACAGTACTGTACAGTACGGACAGACTGACAGACGGACAACAAAGGGATCCTATAAGGGTTCTGTTTTTTCCTTTTGCGGTACGAAACCCTAAAAATGGAATGGAGAACTTTAATTTTTGAAGTCGGTTAAAAATGCTCGTCTAACTCCTGTTCATTCGAGATTTGAAGACACCCATGCAATTTGAAAGTTTCCAATTCACGCCACACGAGTGCGAGCTCGTACAGGCCGGTTTTTAATGAAAAACTATTGAAAGCTCGCGTAGCGGTGGGCCTATTGTTTCGTATAACCGGTGGCCGCCAGCCGACCTCAATAGCCGCATCAATGATGCTGCTTTAGCAGCAGTATTTATTCAACAGGCTCGTTTTTTATTATTAAATATACTCGTAGGTCTGTGTTTGACTACATACTGCCTGATGTTAAGCAGATATGCAGTCTACGGCTTAGCACGCTTACCTAGAAGACACCTACGTTGTTAGTAAGAAAGAAAGAAAATCATTTATTGACATAATATTACATATACACATTCTCATATAACGAAAAGAAGTATAAATGGTTCTATTATGGACTCGTCATTACTTACAGCAATTATTTTGTTTTTCCAGTCTACCTGCAACAAAAAAATAACATGTATTAAATAAAACATTGTTTGCATTTCATAGAAAACGAAATATTAAATGTCGGCAGTTGCCAAACATTCGTAACATGCTATACCCACGTACATAAATCCTATAAATTTAATCGAGCCAGCTGTAAAAGGGCATTGTCAAAAATATAACCAAAATTTAAATATAGTAGGTAATACAATTCAGTTTATATCTATTATAAAAAGGCTTCCCTGAGTGACTGACTGACAGACAGCCTACAGCCCAAACCGCTTAAGGTATGAGCTTGAAATTTGGAATATAGGTACATTGAACGACGTAATGGAGCACTAAGGACGAAAATTTTGAATTTTCGACTTCTAAGGGGGTAAAACGGGCCCTTTTCGTTTGTATGTAACTTTTTATTCCCTGTACCGATTGACTTGAAACTTTGTATACATGCTTTTCAAACAAAATAAAAGTTACGTTTTTTCCTGTTTTTCCGAATTTTCTTCATCTAAGGGGTCAAATAAGGTCCCAAAGTTGGTGAAAAAAGCGTCAATTACATCGAACCAGCTGAACGGTTATGGTTGAAAATTGGTATGAAGGAAGCACACGGCATGTTTTAATACAGGAACTAATAAAATCCAGGAAAATCTATAAGGTTCCTTAGGGATACGCAAAATTAATAAGTTTAGGTTACAGCTTAAACCGCTGAAGATATGAGCTTGAAATTTGGAATATACGTACATCGTACGACATAATGAAGCACTAAGGATGAAAAACGTACCCAACTCTAACTTACGGGGTAAAACGGGCCCTTTTTGTTTGCATGAAACTTTTTATTCCCTGTACCGATTGACATGAAACTTTGTATAGATGCTTTTGAGACTAAATAAAAAATATGGCTGTACCTGTTTTTCTGAATTTTCCTTAAAAAAAATCCTAAGGGGTCAGATACGTCTCAAAACTTCAATGCGCTTTTTTAAATAATGTAGTATCTAGAATAGGATTATGATAACGATAGTTTATCTTTATAAAATGGGGCAAAACGGGTCCCCAAAAGATTACGATTTTTTTTTATTTTGTGTATAAATAGTCTTAAAGTTAGCGCACATATGAATCAATATAGGTATTTTACTATGGGATCAACCCTGAAAAGCGAAAATTACCTACATTTTCCATACATTTTGTCGCGGGTCGATGAACTTTTTGTGTTAAACAACTGATTTTATTCACGTGCTTTTGGGGTTGGTACCATTGTAAAAGTTAATCAAATTATGAGCATCCTAGAACATGCTTGACTAGAATTACGAGTTGTGTGCCATTTTTCATTTGCCTGGAAAATTAAATTTCTAATGACTTAATGAAACATGTCGAATACCTGTACCGGCCTTAATTAATAGTGCACTACTGAAAATAGGTACTACGAATAGCACTACGGATAATAGAAACAGGTGAGTCTTAAGATGAACATGGACAAGACGAAAGTCATGTGTAATTCCCATGTTTTACCCACCCCGATTTCTGTTGGAAACTCGGTTCTTGAAGTCGTTGACTCGTACGTCTACCTAGGACAAGTAGTCCAGTTAGATAGGTCCGACTTCAACAAAGAGGCCAATTGCCGAATTCAACTCGGCTGGGCAGCGTTCGGAAAAGTGCGTAGTGTCTTCACGTCCGACATACCTCTGTGCCTCAAGTCGAAAGTTTTCGACCAGTGAGTGTTGCCAATGATGACTTATGGCACAGAAACGTAGTCTCTCACTATGGGCCTTATTAGTAAGCTCCAAGTAGCCCAACGAGCTATGGAGAGGGCTATGCTCGGAGTCTCTCTGCGAGATCGAATCATTAATGAGAAGATCCGTAGAAGAACCAAAGTTACCGACATAGCCCAACGGATTGGCGAGTTGAAATGGCAATGGGCAGGGCACATATCGCGGAGGGCTGATGACCATTGGGGTCGAAAAGTTTTCGAGTGAAGACCACGTACCGGCAAGCGCAGCGTAGGACATCCACCCACAAGGTGCACGGATGATCTCATTAAGACTGCAGGATCGCACTGGTTGCAAGCCGCTTCCAACCGGTCTTATTGGAGATCCATAGGGGAGGCCTATGTCCAGCAGTGGACGTCCTTCGGCTGATGGCTGACTGAAAATAGGCCTATCCGCGAAGGGTAATTGGGCCATATCCATCACGCCGGCCGAGGACGGGTTGCTGAATTCACATACGACATTGATTTTTTCTACGTACAGGTTGCCTCAATGTTTTCCAGCAATGAAAAGTGAAATTTCTTACATAGTTACTCATACAATTATTATTATTGGCTCCCTCGGTGGCTCAGTGGTTTGTGACCCTGACTTCTGGGTCAAAAAGGCGTGGGTTCGATTCCCAGGGCAAATATTTATGTGATGTTCATATGTGTTTGCTCTGTGTCCGGGTGTTATTAATGTATTTTTATTTATTTATTTAACACTTTCTTGAACATCATTTGTACAAAAGGAGGACTTAACGCTAAACAACATTATCTGCCAGTCAACCTACAGGCACATGTATATGTAGTATATCAGTCTCTGCCAGCCAAATCACAAACTTTGCTTAGTTTGGGATCAGAGACCGTGTGTGAGATGTCCCCCAATATTTATTTTATATATTTATTTATTATTGAGTTAATTTCAGAAATTCGGCAATTTATCATCCAAAAATTCACGTACTCCGTAATAAGCTTTAGATACAAATAAATGAAATAACCAAATACTGAGACAATTCAGGCTAAACCGTAGGCATTATTTTGCAAGTAATACGATAATAAGCTCAGTTATGAAGACGTCATGGTAAATATAATAACAACATTAAAAGTGTTTTCTTTATCAAATGCTTAAAGTAAAAAAAAAACAGAAATAATTATGATAATTAGCTATTATAATTACGATGGCGCCTTCATAATCGAGCCTGATGCGGGCTTAACCACGAGCTACTATTATTTTAAGTAAGTGCCAAGAAAACGCGGGCCTAACTGTGGGTTTTTATCATTTTAAGCAGTTACGAAAACGCGAACCAGACCTTGGGCTATTATTATCATTACAAGTAATACAAAAACGCAGGCTAAAGGCATGCTACTATAATTTTAAGGATTTACTAAGACAACACGGGCCAGACCGCGAACTATTAGATATTATTATAAGCAAATGCCAACATAACGCGGGTTGAACCGCGGGCTG
The DNA here is from genome assembly GCA_949316475.1 of Hypomecis punctinalis. Taxonomy (NCBI): domain Eukaryota; kingdom Metazoa; phylum Arthropoda; class Insecta; order Lepidoptera; family Geometridae; genus Hypomecis; species Hypomecis punctinalis. The sequence goes on from OX438802.1 coordinate 2,510,522, forward strand.
TTATTTTAATTAAGTAAGTATTAAAACAACGTGGGCCAAACTGTAGGTTATTATCATTGTAAGTACCTAATTATTAACACAACGCATTACAAGTATGTAATACAAAAACGCAGGCTAAAGGCATGCTACTATAATTTTAAGGATTTATTAAGACAACACGGGCCAGACCACGACTAACTATTAGATATTATTATAAGCAAATGCCAAGATAACGCGGGTTGAACCGCGGGCTGTTATTTTAATTAAGTAAGTATTAAAACAACGTGGGCCAAACTGTGGGTTATTATCATTGTAAGTACCTAATTATTAACACAACGCGAGCTAAACCGCGGGCTATTATCATTTTGAGCAAGTACTAAGACAATACGGGCCAGACCATGGGCTATTATCATTGTAAGTAATACGAAAATGCAGGCCAAACGGCAAGCTTTTATATTTTTAAGGAAGTATTAAGACATCGCAGTCCATGCTGCGTGCTATAAATAACCATCTTAAGCAAGTACTAACAATACGCGGGCCAAACCGTGACCTTTTATCATTATAGGCAAATACTGTTACAATTTTGACCAAACCGTAGGCATTATCCTTGCAAGTAATTTTAAGCAAGTATTAAGACAACGCGGGCCAAATCGCGGACTATTAGATATTATTATAAGCATGTACAAAGACAACGTAGATCAAACTGCGGGTTATTTTCATTTTACTTATACCTATGTACTAAGACAACGCGGGTGAAACCGCGGGTTTTAAGCTAGTTAAAATATAAATATCTTCTTTAGTTGTACATTTCAAAAAAAGTCAGCTGTAAAAAGGCTTCGTCGAAAAAATATTAACGTGAAGTACAATTTGTTACATTAATTTCTTTTATAATTCTTATTTAAAAAATCAGATGTAAAAAGAGCTCATCAAACAAATAATTTCAGACTAATGTCATTCAATAAAAAAATAGACGTATAAAACTGTATAAAATATTAATTAAAGTAGGTAACAATAATTGAGCTGTAAAGTAGAAAGTCAGACCCAGGTAAAACATTCCATATTTTGGCAGTTCTCATGAGGAATGTGAATTCGAAACACTTGCTTCTGACTTGTGTCCACCATAAAAGGATGGCGTTTTGGTCGCGTCCGTCTTGCCGTGCGATAAAAGAAAGAGGCGGGTTCCAAATCGTGTAATTCTAGGGCTAGTATTTACCGCGCTACTTAGTAATAGGAAACTGGCAGGTAGCCCCGTACTGTGACCTATACCTACTACTGACACACAAGTGGGAGCTAATGCAGGCAGGTTTTTAATGAAAAACTGTTGGGAACTCGCGTAGCGGTGATCCCTATTGTTTTGTATAACCGGTGGCATCCAGCCGACCTCAATAGCTGCATCGATGATGCTGCTAAAGCAGTATTTATTCACCAGACTAGGTAGTCTGCTCACTACTCAATGATAGGAAACTAGCGAGTGATCCCGTACTGTGACCTAATGACAATAAACAAGAAAATTATTCGCCTGTCCACTGTACCAGCCGTTTTAATAGTCTACTGCAAGACATATGCGAAATAATGTGAAACTTCGTACATAAAATCCAAAGAGTTTATTGGTACGGGACCGGGATTTGAACCCACGACCTAACTATTGTAAGGCGTGTGTTATTACCACTAGACTACCACGGCCCTATATCATAAAATTATTTACTGTGGCAAAATCAAAACAAAATTCATCAGATAACATAAAATCAATGTTGAGCACTATCTATGAAATTTATTTCACACTAGTTTTAACCGCGGCTTCGCCCGCAAGATATTTTATTTTTGTGCAACCCTTTATTTATACGGGATAAAAAGTAGACTATGTCACTTTCCGTCTTTCAAACCCGAGGCCCTACCTTACCACCTAAGGAGGTGGAAAAATATGATTTGACGGTTGTTCGATTCGACAGTTGTTTTTTTTGACATTTCTTAAAGCGCACTCTAGAATAGCTCGCAGATAGCAGAATTTTTCCTACTTACTTATTAAGGAACATTTACGCAATATCATTATAATTATTATTGGCCTATGTGTTATTCTGATATATAAGCTATATTATTGCAAAGTTTCATCTCAATCCATTCCATAGATTTTGCGTGAAAGAGTAACAAACATCCATCCATCCATCCTTCCTCACAAACTCACAAACTTTCGCGTTTATAATATTAAGTAGGATTTGTTGATTGTGAAATCCGATCCCATTTCAGCATGCTCTGAGATAGAGCTCGTTGTTAGTCAACCGGTATCGATGAATTAGAAAAACTGGTGCATAGAGGCGCAGCCCTGCAATTAAAAGAACCTAGTTAGTTATATGTAAAATGATCATCTAATGTTTCTTGAAAATAGGTCATAAATAGGACACGACTCAGAAGCAACAAGGGTTTGTAGTCTTGGCACCTAGTTTTACTCGATGCTCCTGATGTTATGTTTTCAAAGTAGTATAAACACGATTATTTTTTGCACAAATTAGCATGACCCGAGTACAGAATTCGCGAATATTTCGTATGGATCGATGTAGCATTTTTCACACTATTGTTGATTTATCAAAAATGGCTAAGCCAAATTTCTATAAAATTTAAATGGGACCAATTTCGAAATATATTCTTTCCAATAAAAAAAAATATTGAAATCGGACTACTACGAAAAAAGTAATGCGTGGTTATACATAAAAAAATATGTATATATACGTCGAATTGTATACCTTCTACAGTGGTTCGTCAGTCAAAAAATAGACTAAGATAAATATAATTACTTATGTAAACTTTAATTTGAACCAAAAGTATGCGGTACAAAGTTTCGAACTATTTTTACCAAAGGCAAAAGGCAATCAAAACGTACTTTGGTCATAAACGTAACCCATCTAACCAGATTCTGTAAGTTGGAAAAAGTGGCGAGAAGGGACGCAAACCGCCGAAGAACGTAGGTATACTTAGTTACATACAACATGATCACAATCGGCGGTAGGTATCTGTGATCCGGCTGAATCCGCACTCTTGTACCGCTGCGGATTGCAGAGAACAAGCTCAGGATAGTGTATCGACGGTAAAGTGCCAATACCTTCTATCTGAACATCATGCGACGTAAAAAAATTCAAAATAATAAAAAAAATCCCTCAAAAATTTATAGATTAATGATATTGGCACTCCACCGTCGATATTAAAACGAGAACCTAAAACTAGCAAAAGAAATGTTAAAAAGTAAGCAACTTATTGCCCTAAATTATCTCTACATATTCTTTTTGACCGACGAACCACCGGAGGAGGTATACAATTCGACGCGTATATACACATATATATATATATATTTTTTTTATGTATAACCACGCATAACTTTTTTCATAGTAGTCCGATTTCAATCATTTTTTTTTATTGGAAAGAGTATACTTCAAAATTGGTCCCATTTCAATTTTATTGAAATTGGCTGCGCGATTTTTGATAAATCAACAATAATGTGACAAAATGTTACATCGATCCGTGCATAATATTTGCGTTCTAGCGATGCCCCCCGGCTTCGCACAGGTGTATTATACATATAAACATTTCTCTTAAATTAGTCTATCTATTAAAACAAACTGCATCAAAATCCGTTGCGTAGTTTTAAAGATATAAGCATACATGGGGACAGACAGCGGGAAGCAACTTTGTTTTATACTATGTAATGATTCTGTACACGGGTGAAGTCGGTCATGCTATTTTTCGCAAAAAATAATTATTAAATTTTCCTTTAACCACATCTTTCCTGACGGTTCACATGACAGTAATGTTGTCTGGGGTTTACTCGTAGTACGCTTACATAGAACGTACATAAATGCATTTTCTTGCGATTTCAGTTAGGAAACCAACTGCATTATGATTACTTTAGGATTGCTAACCTTCAAACGCACAAAATAATTTGATTTCCAAATATTTATTTTTAGATATTATTACTATACTACGGATAATATCAGTGTTCTTTATTTGTGATAGAGTTGACGTGATTATATCAATGCCTGGTCTAGGTCTAGTGTTTAATCTCTACTACTGTTCATATATGTATACTTTCCCGAACCCAGCCTAATGGAACCACGGGAATCAATAACTGCTGACCGTCTCATTATAGGCCCCTACATTCAATCAACAGACGCCACCGAAAATCCAACTCTATCTTTATTCACTAAAGCTCAAATTCAACTAAAGCAAATTTTCCAGTTAGGTCATTCTTGTTCGGACGTTCCCAATAAAAGTGTCAAACTGCTATGTCCGCGCGAAAGAAAACAGTGAGCATTTTTATTGACTATCTAATAAAATAAAGGGGAAAAGAAATTTCGGGCCGATAGCGTAATGATATTGGGGCGTCGTAGGTGTGTTACGAATAAGCTTTTCTCACTTGACGGTACTTTGTTGTTAAGAAAATGGAACAAAATAAGATAAGGATTTACCAATAACAAATGCTTTGGTTAAAGCTTGGAAAACTGTTAAAAATTAGTACCTAGAGTGAGTCGTGTGATAAATGATAGTCAAAAAGTATCTACATCACATCAGACTCGAAACAGAAATAGAAACGCTCCGATATAATTCGGTTTTTAGAGATATTTAGATTATAGTCATACAGACGCTCATGCTACCTTCTTCTATGTCAAAGCATTAAATTCAAAACAGATATAAAAAATGTTATCTATGAAAATAATAGAATCATGGAACGTTTATTTTCAATGCATTCTAATGAAAACTTACAGTTGTAGAGAGTTTTTGCGTCATTTCATTTTTTAACTTATCACACAAATGTACCAACTCTTTTCACATTCAAATTAATCCAGCCAATTTTGATTTCAGAAGGACTAAGCATCAATCAATTTATCTTATATTGTCAGTGCGTGATTAGTCCCATAGTGAAGTAGAAAAATGTGCTAAAATCACAAAAGTATAGCATGAGCACCAAAAGAGCATGGATCGAATCCTCACACATTTTTTACAGCGGGCCCCCGTAACAGAAAGATCGCAGAATTAAGCTATAACAGTAAATGAAGTACTTACAAAATATTTTTAACGTCACAAACACGACCCTTAACCCGTGTCTGGGCCCGCCGTAATCCGTCCCATAAAGTTGTACTTAAAAGCACAATTAAGGATAATATGATTCGGCGAGCTAATCCGGCCAGTGCACGTTATACCTATTTAACGGGAAATTCTAGTACCCTGCGATGTGGTTTGTAATTCAGTGCTCTAAGTTGTAGTCAAAAAACCCTATTTGACATAAAAGGCGGCACATTGATCAATTGTAAGAACTGCGGGTCCAACCTGTACAAGACTAGCACAAGGCTGAGATAAACAAAAGAACGAGAAGAAAAAGATTCATTGAAGAAGAGAAACCGATTCTTAGCAATGGGCGAGAATTCAGTAATTTAGTCCCTCTTTTACTGATGTCACGTAGCAAAATTAAACACGACATGTTTCTTAAATCGGCAGATGTCTTATTGGATATCAAATAATAATGTTACACTTGTACTAATAATAAACGCTGCGATTAACTTTTACTGTGGGATCAGCTTTGACATCGTCCATTGGTCTTATAGTAAGAGGAAGTCCTAATATTGGATACAATGTTATCTTAGTACATGATTGTCAAATAAAGAAACACTCTAAATGTCAATCACATAATCAATCAAATGTCTATTTAACTCTATTCGAAAATATTTTTGGCCTTTTTATTGACCGACGAACCACCGGTGGAGGTATATACAATTCGACGCGTACATATTTTTTTATGTATAACCACGGAAAACTTTTTTCATAGTAGGCAGTCCAATTTCAATCATTCTTATTGGAAAGAGTATACTTTAAAATCGGCTGAGCCATTTTTGATAAATCAACAATAATGTGAAAAATGCTACATCGATCCGTGCGAAATATTCGCGAATTCTGTACATGGGTGTAGTCGGTCACGCTATTTTTTGCAAAAAATAATTATAGACTATCGAGTTTTATGCAATCGTATTTCCAATAAACTGTAAATGTAAAGCTTTGAAGATCTTACTAATATTATAAACGTGAAAGTTTGTGAGGATGGATGGATGGATGGATGGATGGATGTATGGATGTTTGTTACTCTTTCACGCAAAAACTACTGAACGGATTGACATGAAACTTTGCAATAACATAGCTTATATATCAGAATAACACATAGGCTATAAATTATAATGATATATTGCGTATGAGGGCGAAGCCGCGGGTAAAAACTAGTTTCAAATAAATATAAACTACATTTGCCGATCCGTAACAAGTTTATCGCGCTTGACCACCAAACTGCCTGATGGTAACTTCATTTTCGAAAATGAAGCACACAGACTTAGAAGACAGTTTGTATAATATCTTGTTATGTTTACTAAAAACATTTATCACAGTATCAAGTTATTAACTTTAGATGCCAACCCCACCGGAGCTTACATGAAATCAAGATACTGCATTACATGAACAGGGTGTTATGAGTCCGGATATAATCCGGGTATAATTGTTGTCCAACGCCTTGAAAGTTACCCTTAATTGCGGGTATAATTCCCGATTCCAGACCTTATCCCGGTTCTGGTATTGGTTTCGATAATTGTGTTATTAAAAAGTTAGAATCGGTTTCTAAAAATTAGGTCCGTTTTAGCAGAGTCTGAATGAGTTTGGCACACCTTAGCAAATTGGCTTTTTCAAATTATATTGTTATCGTTTTGTTTTGTTTGAGATTTGGTCTGACACTATGATTGATTTAACTCAAATGCGTGACTAAATGTATTGCATCATTATTACGATTTTAGAACCCATAAATATCAAAATTATCGTGTTATTGAATTGAAAAAAAAATCTAACTATGAATAGAATGTCACCTAAGGGAATTTTCTAGCAACGTTGTTTTTTCTTAATTTAAAAGGTATCTAACTGTTTTGATTTGATTTTTTAATTATGATTGAATGAATTATTTCTGAAGTATTATTATTTGATATGGTTAAGTAATGAAGAGATTCCAAGTAGGTATTTTATTTGATTGTTACATATACATAATAATATTTTCTTATATTACGAAATATAAACAAACTGGACACGTAATGAACATAAAACAAAAGCTTTGCAACTAAAATGCAGAACCAGAAACTTTTTAAATCCAAACCAGAACGAAACCCCTAAAAATCCAAATCTCAATCAACACTGCACTAGTCTCTAAAAAGACCACCCGAGTATCATTACACTTTCAAAAATTTTCAACCTAAAAATTTCAGTCAGACTTTTTCCGCGTTGGTTCGCTGAAAGAATACTAATACGAGAACCGGGCGCCCGGATTAAGTCCTCGCTCGGAATGGCCGAAAACCGGGACGAAAACCCGGACCGGTCGAGCCGGACCACAGATCTCGCGAGATGAGACATGACTTATTTAGAATTTAACACGCAATTGTGACTCATGCGATATTATAAGGAAAGTTCGTCTACCACTATATCCAATGTTACTTGTATGCAAGAAAAGTTCTCGCGATCTTCATCTTCTTCTCCGCCGCCTCTCCAACTAGTGACGGTTGGCAGTTAACTTAGGATTTTTTAGCTTTGGCAGTTTTTTTTAAGCATTTTACATTAAAACACCTACATTATATCTAAAAAAAACCGGACAAGTGCTAGTCAGGCTGGCACAACGAGGGTTCTGTACAAATCCAGAAAATTTTTCAAAATTGGGAAGTAAGTTGCTAAAATCGCTATTCTATAATCATCAACAAAAATTTTAGCATGTGCTAATGAAGCTCTTTTATATGATAGGTACATGATACGATTTATTCACTTTGAATTTAGAACCCATATTTTGTAAAACTAGGCCTTTTTTTGTGATTTAAATAAAAATGTACAGTATGTAAGACAATGCTTTTCGCCAAATTTCATAGTTATATGTCAACAGGAAGTACCCTGTAGGTTTTGATTTTCGTGAGTGTCGAAATATGCGGTTTTTTACGACATAAACGGCTTTAACTTTTTAAACGATAATTGAGAAGTTTTTTTTTTAAACAAGAGACCAAAATTCGTATTTAATAGTTTAAATTTCAACTCGATATCTTTACGTGTCTTGACATACGGACAGATGGACAGACGGACAACAAAGTGATCTTATAAGGGTTACGTTTTTTACTTTTGATGTACAGAACCCTAATTAAACGTGCGAAACCACGCCAGTTTCTACAATAAAATGAGACATGTCGTTTCTATTTATAAGGTACCTATAATTGTGCATGAAACTTTGCTTAAAATTACAACTACGCACACTGGAAATAATTACATGATGACTATGAGGATAGAGCACAAATTCACTTATCCATATGCGTTTAGACAACACTGCATTCTGTGATATGTATTTCGCAAACTTGATGTGTACATATGAGTATTTGCTACATATAATTGTCTCGCACGTCGCCGCGCCGGGTAGAGAAAACCTCTCTCTAGATCTCTATGAACCGGACCGTGCGAACGCTGCCAGCCGTGTGAACTGTCGTTTTGTTAGAATTCCTCGGGTTAGATGACTTTGTGATTATTTTTCTGTGTTGTATTCTGAGCTTGTGTGTCTCGGGTTTACTCGTATATCATTACGTTTTGTCTATTGTTTCGTTGATGTGTTGTGTTGATTGTCCGTGGACAATAGTAATTTGATGTTCTGTTGTTTCGGGGATTTGGTAGCTTGGAATGGTAGATACGTTGAGAAAGAAACAACAACAGGATGTTTTGTAAAAGTCTTTTTAATAGTCTAATAGGCTTTAGAAAAAGAAATTGGTATGAATTTTATTTATTTTCATTTTCAATTTCAGTCTAACACGTGAATATAAAAGCGAACATAGAATTTTCGTGCATTCTTTATCATACACTTTTCGAGAGGCGTCGTGACATCAACTTTGATATTTTTTTTTGTATTTTTTAAAGTATGGTTGACGTTTTATATGCCTCATTGGATTTTTTTTTTCTAAATTCTCTAAACTCGTTAATCCCGGACGATTAAAGGCATCTACTAAATAAGAAAATATGAAATATAATTTACCCAAAAAATATCACAATTTCAAAGGTTTGTTTTTGTGCATTGCTTTTATTTACCACATTCCAACCAACGAAACAAGAAACCGACCACATTAATCCACCAAGAAAGGCACTAATTACTCACTGCAAATTAACTTTAAAAAGCTCTAAACCATTTACATTCCGCCCAGAAACAAACGGTCAGCGGTGAAAAACCTCAACAAACAAAAAACGAAATCCAGTGTGTTATTACGTAATTAAAACAAGAAAAACGCTGGCTGAGGTAAAAAGGCCAACAAATCTGCTCTACGGAAACGTAAACTACTCGGTAGCTATTGCGAATTGTTAGGGATAGGCTGGTGCAGTGTGTCGGTGGTCAAGACATCGGGGTCTCGTACTTATATTCTTCATATCTTTCACTACATTGAATGATTCATTGATGGAGTGACGATGACGTTGGGAAAAAATCGAAAACACCTGAATGCCTAGCATACGCGCTACCAAGGATCTTCTATCCAAACAAAGAAAGAAAGAAACAATCCTCTGACATGGTATCCTTGTCAGCACGTCATTCAATCCCAGTGCTCAATCCCGTTTATGTAATACATCCATGCTACATAATTGTATCAAAGTGACAGTCAAATGTAACAGTATATTTGTGGTATTTGCGTTAGATTTCGCAAGCTCAAAATATTGCAGCATTTATGCCTATACCTCAAATAAATAAAAATTGAAGATACATAAATAAATCTTATATAGGTACCAGTTTGTGTCAAGATTTGGGAGAAATGCGCAAGTACCTGGTACCAGTTACCTGTACGCGAGCAGCAATGTGCAAGTAAACTTTGTCAACCTAACATTGAGACGCTGCACTTACTTCGTTAGGTCAGGCAACGATTAGCAAACGAGTGAACTGGCTAATGTTGAAACAATATGCCAATTTTAATGGCTAATTCCTTCGCCGTATTCTTCATGGATATGGATGCCTTTTTACTTTTCTTTTTATAAGCAGAGTTTTTTGATTTGTTAATATTTTTTTCTTGATTTTTAATCTTAGCCTTCTAGCCATATAAGACTTTGAACTGCTTTTAAATACTCAACATCGAGGCCCGCTATCCGAACTTATTTACACCTGATCAGTTTCCTATAAGATATTATCTGCTCATTCGGATTTATTTTGATTGCTTTCACCTCATAGCAACTTAGGCATGAAAACTCTATCAACCAGAGCCTATACCCTACCGTTTTACCACATACCTTGAAACCGTAGTACCCTAAAAGGCCGGTAAAGAGTGTAGCGGGCGCACGTTGCAGGCTCATAAACAAACGAATGTACTGCTATAGGCCGATCGGGCACAAACTGGATTATATTTTTAGTAGCCACGAACGTTTTACAAAATGAGAGAATTTCGTTCGAATCGGTACGATGCTAAATAATCAGGTAAGGGAAGCTCCTTGAAGTTGGTTTTATATTGCAAGCCACTTCTTAAAAGGTTTTACTTTTAAAATGTTATTTATGAGCAACTTGTGGAGTTATGTTTTTTGGGAAAGTTTTGTTTTATTGTAATAATAGACGATTAAACATTCTAAAGGCTTAAATGTACTCATCTTCATGACCTAGTTTTAATATGTTAGAAACCTTGTATGTAATTGCAAAAGAAAACAGCGGCGAACTGCAATAAATTTGATTGGTTTTTGCTAAAATGTATACTTAGGTACTTAGCAGATTTTTTAACTTCAATTTGCTTAAATTTTTTGATCAAAATGAGGAGTACAATGATTTCTAGGTTATGTTTGTTCATCGTTCCGAAAACTAATATAATCGTAAACAATAAATATCCAGAAGTTTTCAAATAACTCTTATCTTATTTTATTTAAAATTAACTTTCCACACAAAGATAATCGAATGGGCATAAGACAATTCAGTTGATTTTTTGCCACCATTTAAAAACACGGCTGGCGCTGAAATATCCGCCATATATTTAGGTAGACTAATTAGAGCGCGGTGATAATGCAATTTCACCGGAGGCATAGCTGCGCCTTAACATCGCACCGCTTGGGGGAGTTCGGGCATAGCGTAAAATTTTACAGTAGGATAACTCGAAAGTAATGTTTTCTTGGAGTGGGGTCTCGTTGCTATGCATACAAAGTATAACTTGAAGAATCGGGGAAGTAGGCTAAAGTATTATTACCTACGCTATTTTTTATGTCTGGAGATATTCTAGTGGTAGTAATATCCGCCTTATATACGTGAGGCAGTAGGTTTTAATCCCTTTCCCGTACTAATGAGTTCTTTGGAATTGATGTACCTACGGAATTTCACAACGCTGGCTTTTCGGTAAAGTAAAACATCGTTAGGTAACCTGCATACGTCTGTAGAAGAAGTTCGATGGCGTATGTGAAACCACCAACCCACACTAGGGCTATGGTGGATATGGTCCAATCACCCTTCGTGAGTAGGCCTACGACCTGCAGTAGACTATTAAATAGCCTGGTACAGTACAGAACTACAGAACTAATCACGCATTGAAAATAAAAGATAATTAATAACTTTTTATCCTATTATGTGTTCAAATGGCGGAGGTTAACAAAAAGATAAATTTAATGTTTAGTCTTAAGGAAATACGCAGCCTGGCATCTCTCCTCTCTCCTCTCATTACCTCTCACCTCTCATTAATTATGTGAATGAATATTATTGTAGGTATTCGTTTACTTACTATGGTAAAAACTTACCTATTCTACGTCATCTCGGGTTACCGAAACAAAATTAGAAATCAGTAACAGCTTTTGTCCTGCTTGTACAATTTAATTACAATAAAATCTAGACTGACCGATGATGTTTTTTTAAACTATCAAATATAATGACTACCACGTTTAATTTGAAATAACAAATTCAGCCTGGTTCAACAAAATGCAACAATGAAACTCAAGTCTCAACATTTCGTTCTGTATAATCAATGCACTGTGACATCGCGCCGCGCTCGGCGAAGCCGAAATGTGGATCAAATTAATTCGGAATTTCGTGTGTAGGATCCCCCTAATGAGGGATTTAAATTTTTGTCTGACGGAAATTCTGTTTTAATATTTTGATTTACTCGCGAGTGGTCCAGGAGTGAATAAATTTTGGCGCTTTGTTATTGAAAAGAGTCGGATTTGGATATTTTTCATTTTCTATGTTTAAATTACTACTAAATATAAACTAATAATTAAATGCCTGCACACTTGTCTAGGTTAAGTAAACCGAGAGCTTTTAACTATCCAGTCATTATTTGACTAAGTAATTGGAATTTTTAACAATGTTTTGAACTTTGTTTTGTGATCTGCAACTACTATTATCTACTAGATAATCATAATAATTAATAAATTGATTATTATGATTATCTAGTACATATACTCCAGTATCCGTGAAATAAATACAATTAGTGTTAAAGATAACGTGGGACATTATTAAATAATGATTAAGAATCGATAATAAAATCAATGATTTTTCTTCATAATATTGGTAGTATGGATTTTATGATAGAAAAAGATTAATAACTGCATTACACCAATAGTAAGTGGTAAACGGGCATCTTGTTTACAACTCGTTCTCAGTGCACTTATAAGTTTTCGAAATATAAAAGTCTACGAGAACTTTGCAGTATTGATAAAATAATTGTTCCAAGTTTTTCTAAAAAAATACACAAAATTTTGAGACAACAAAGCGTCGGAGCCGTAATAATCTGAACACTAGAAATTATTGTCATCACTCTCTATCTTATAATAGCTACTACAAGAGAAAATAAGAGATACCGACATAATTTCAAATGAAGATCGCTTTATCAACTTCAGACGTAAAAGACAAAACGTCTCCAGATTATTACACAATCATTAATAACGTCGACTTTAAACTTTGTAGACTCTTTGTCTACCTTCAACTAACAAAGAGCTACTTGAGTATTATCTGTCATTTATCATTACCATTCAACTTGGAACTCGAAACTTGCAGCGAAAGCTTAGAATGACATCCAACTCTATCTCCGACATTCTACTGAAACTAATTTTCAGGCAACAATGTAAAACTGAGAGCGAAGTTAAAAATTCTACCTGTAACATCTTAACTACATAATATACTCTCAAGCAAAATTATACTTTATCATCCACTTCATAAAGTCAATTATCTCTCTTTTTGGATGTGACGATAAGCTCTTTTTTTCAAGAGTAAAATGAGACCATTGCATCTTTTCACCGTTTCGACGATGGAAGGAAAGTTTTACGGAGTGAATCTAGGGTCTAGATTTTAGCAATTTTTTCTTATTAAAATTTGCTGTAGGAATATTATGATAAGGTTTCGACTTAATGAGTTCATCTTGAAATTAAGTCTTAAACTTAATACGAAATGAAAAGATTTCGTTGAATATAAACCGTGTATTTTTAATGAAACTTGGGTAAAATAAAATACCAATCAACATTTTGACAAGTAGAATCGAATGCGGATACGTTTAGCATTGGACAGAGGTAGTAGGTAGGTAGTAACAAATACTTAGCAATGGAATACATAAAGTTGATGAAATACGGACCTTCCGTCTCATTGATAATATTAGATAAGATAAGATAAATTTTATTGCAAAAACTTACACTAAGTACACAATTTTAAGTAGCTCTGCCTTTTGCGTTAGTTTAAAACTGTGTTGCAAAAGGCAGTGTCTTCCGAGATGATCGAGTCAGATGGATCAAGTGATTTTGCAAGTACAAACAAACCAAGTCACTATACAATACAAGTGTGAGTGTGTGTGTGTGTGTGTGCGCGCGCACATTAGGGTGTGTGTGTGTGTGTGTGTGTGTGTTTGTTTTAAGTACCATCCGAGGACTTGCGTATGAATACACAAGGCACGACCGAGGACTTTTTCAAAGCGAGGACTTTTTCGAGAGTCCTCGGTTTGACTTGACCAAATATTCGTATTCTGCAAGCGATTTTGAGTCTTTCTGTATATTTAACACATAAAAGTGGTCTGAGCCTCGGTTTGGTCAAAATTATTCATAATCTTACACACGCATTGTGTATACACCAGGCGGCGCCACTGTCGCCTCATACACACTCCTTTACACTCCTTTCACGTTTGTTGTATTATCCGAGGACTAATGTGTTAACTTTCACACAGAAGACCTCGGTTGGGTAGCTTTTCCAAACAATGTGTATTTGAGACCTCGGTTTGCTGCATTTTCGAAACAGTGTGTATACTAGTCCTCGTTTTGACAGTTTTCATCGTGTGTAGAACAAGAGCTATCCGCTATCATTTAAATAAGATTGTGCAGGAAAAATTTAAAAGTTGACACAATTCTAAACAAATAGCGAAAAGCTACTAGGCGCACTATAGGAGATTTTTTCCGCAGTATGTCCTAAGTACCTAGGTCTGCTTATACTTGGATTACACAATATTAACATGAGTTTTCCGGGATTAAAAGTAGCCTATGTTAGTCCAGACCATGAAAGACTTCAGAAGACTTCAGATTCCAAATTTCATGTAAATCCGTTGAGCTGTTTCAGAGTTTTTTCGTAAGAGACATACAAACTTTCACTTTTATAATATTAGTAAGATGAGGCTTTGTGACATCAGGACGAACTTATGGACAGACAGATGGACGGACACAACGATGTTATAAGTGACCCTTGTTTTACTTCGAATCCCTAAAAAAGCAGGTGAGCTTCACGATTTATAATACAGTAAAAAATCTTTGTAAATAATCTTTGATCAAACATTATTTGGGATAATCAATACAAGCATCATTGAGATTTAGGAATCAGCCTTTAGTCTTTTCTTGATTACGATTTATCTGACTAAAACGTAAAAAACTAGAAAATAAAAATAGGTAAAAAACCTTTTTAAGTTAAACGGTTTTATGTTAAACATACATTGCAATGTTTAAGATAAATGTACTAAAAACCAAAAAATAATAAAATAGATACAGTCGTGGGAATTATAAACATATGCCTAGAGTAGACTAAAATGAAACCGTGGGGCACGTCAATTGTCTACAATTGTTGATTAAAAAGTTTGTTTTGTAATGTTACACTATAATTAGGCGTTTGTTCAACCGACAACGATGGACGTGTGATAAGTAGGGGTAGAATGTGGAAACAAGCTAGCAAGCTTGATTATAAGTGAGTTTTAGGGTTTCATAGTGGTGAGCGAGTAGTGCTTTTATCATATGTTTTGTCGATTAAAGACAAACTACGAGCAGTGAAACGATTCCTCGCCAGCCAGCAGTGTGAATGTCCAACGATAAACTAGTTGAAACATCTCTTTTATTTACATGGAGTGTATAACTATTGGAATTTCCATGAGCAAGAAAATAGTAAGTAATTTCCTCACCGTCTGCGGGCCAACTGCCTAACGACGAATTAAACGATTCTTCTATCGCACATTAAGTCGATAATTTGTAGACAATTGACGTGCCCCACGGTTTTATTTTAGTCTAGTCTATGCATATGTTTATAATTCCCACGACTGTATCTATTTTATTATTTTTTGGTTTTTAGTACATTTATCTTAAACATTGCAATGTATGTTTAACATAAAACCGTTTAACTTAAAAAGGTTTTTTACCTATTTTTATTTTCTAGTTTTTAGTTTTTATTTCGCATTCTGTTAAATTTTTGTTCCCACGAGTAATGGACATTTAAACGGTCGACCCCCCCAGAGGTCCAATAAAGGGGCAAGGCTATGTACAACAAGATGCGCCTGAGTCTTGAGGGGAAAACGCTAACGACATATCATTTTTATCCACCCTAATGCCATACAGTTCTCGGCGCGTTTTAACCTTTCACCTTAACTTGGGTGGTGTACCGCTAACGACGTAGGTATCATTTTTTTTTTAGCCACCCTAACGCACACAGTCCTCAACACGATACAAAATCTTGACTTGGGTGGTGGATTCAGGCTGGATTAATCAGATACCTAAATTACAGATTCAATTTCTAAATTTAAATCATATTATTATACGCCATTTAGTGGCTGCGCCCAACTTAAATATTGAGTTTGTATAGTGCACTGTATTCTTCTTGTCAAGCCCTTTTATTTGATACCCATATTGGTGGGATTGATAAAAAATTGTTATCAGCCATTTGGTAGCGGCGGCCATCTTAGATTTCAATTTTGCATAGTAAATTGTATTCTACTTGTTGAGACCTTTCATTTGATACCCATGTTGATGGGATTGATAAAACCTAAGTTATCCGCCATTTTGTAGAGGCCGCCATCTTGGATTTTAATTTTATATAGTACATTGTTTTCTACTGGTTGAGCACTTTCATTTGATACCCATATTGATCAGATTGATAAAACCTACGTTATCCGCCATTTTGTAGCGGCCGCCATCTTGGATTTCAATTTTTTATAGTATATTGTATTCTGCTTGTTAAGCCCTTTCATTTGATACCCATATTGATGGGATTGATAAAACCTACGTTATCCGCCATTTTGTAGCGGCCGCCATTTTTGATTTCAATTTTTTATAGTATATCGTATTCTGCTTGTTGAGTCCTTTCATTTGATACCCATATTGATGAGATTAATAAAACATAAATTATCCGCCATTTTTTAGCGGCGGCCATCTTGAATTTATAATGATAATGAATAAACATAATTGTATTGTCACCAAAATCCAAAGTGTATACAAAATTTCAGATTAATCGGTTGACAGGAAGAGGGCGAAATTTGAATTACTAAATTTGACCCAAGAATAAATAATAAAACAAACGGGGTGAGCTAAATAAAACCGTTTAAAAATAGTATAGGACATCAGTAATATAAAATCTAAAGGCCTGGTGTTAACAGTACAAGAAAATAGAAGAAAATTACCAGTTCTTTTTTTAGTTCAGTTCGTTTGCCAAATTTGAAGACTATGCCATCAACTGTTGACGGGTTCCGTCATGATGAAACGACCCTGGCTGCAGCATCAGCACAAACTGGTGTTTATCTTTGATATACTATGTATATCTCTAACGCGTTTGCCAAATTTGAAGACTATGCCATCAACTGTTGAGGGGTTCCCTCTTGAAGAAACGACCCTGGCTGCAGCATCAGCACAAACTGGTGTTTATCTTACAAATACTATATAAATATAACGCGTTTACCAAATTTGAAGCTAATGCCATCCACCGTTGAGGGGTTCCTTCATGAAAAAACGACCCTGGCTGCAGCATCAGCACAAGCTGGTGTTTATTTTACATACACTATGTAAATCTAACGTGTTTGCCAAATTTGAAAACTATGCCATCAACTGTTGAGGGGTTCCTTCATGAAGAAACGACCCTGGCTGCAGCATCAGCACAAGCTGGTGTTTTTTTTTTACATATACTATGTAAATCTAACACGTTTGCCAAATTTGAAAACTATGCCATCAACTGTTGAGGGGTTCCTTCATGAAGAAACGACCCTGGCTGCAGCATCAGCACATGCTGGTGTTTATTTTACATATACTATGTAAATCTAACGCGTTTTTACTCTAAATTAATTTATTTTATATTAAATTAAATTATTTAAACACATGATGTACAATATAATTATAAAGAAATAAGATATATATAAAAACATAAAAATACATATTTACAAAACAAACACGCCGTCCAGACCAGCAGCGTGTGGGAAGGTCCCCAGAACACTGGCCGCGTTACCTCGCTGAATCGCAAGGCTCAGGCTTTGAGCGAAGTACGCGCCAGCTCTAGGGTTTCCGGAGGCGAAGACCAACCTTTTTGATAAAGCAATAAAAAAAAATAAGGAATCACCAAGGTATGACGGTGCCAGGGTATCCACACACGTGGCATCCCACACTAAGGCTCGCCCGAGACTCCATGGTATTAGTGTGGCTCCATCAGGACGCTTACCGTCATTCCTTGACATTCCGAGAGTGAGAGTGCCCGCCTGACTAAATCATTTATTGCCCGATGGCGATAAAGTCGGCCGGCACCCTTTACACATGAAAGCCCGTGTTGTCCAAATTGGTCCACGCCTCGACCACACTGGCAATTATGAGGCTCGCACAACTTGGCTTCTAGACGCAGACCCACCCGCAATGCGTAGGGAACTGGGATCTAATACTGTGCCTATATTGTCAGACGGTAGAGGACGGAGCCAGTGACCTGATTCTGACTCCGAAACTGCTAAAAGACGTGCTCGGTCTGAATCATTCATTGCTTGATTCAAAAGGGCCGAATGGGTAAATTTTATGGTGGGTAAGTCCCACAAATTTTAAATTTTTGTATCAGTAGGCAAATTGTCACCAGAGCATGTCGCAGACCAAACTGCCATGGCTTCCTCTTGGCAAGCAACTCGAACATCGGCTATGGGGCTGTTTAGGATCATGCCGATGAGAGTTTGCGAGCCATGAGAAGAAGCCAAGGAAGCAGGTAGCGCCACACTCAAAATGCGACGTATACCCAAACCCCCAAACGATATAGGGAGGGTAGCCTGCGCCCAGGATTTGTTATCAAAGTTCATATTCAAAATTCTGGTGATTGTTTGTTTCAAAATAGTGTCTGCTGTATCAGTTATTGCGTGGAAATACCACACTGGGGAGCAACGCAGTAAATACATGAATTTTGGAGTAAAAAGACAAAGCCGAAGTATGTATACGTGTGGGTTAATTTGGAAAAGTAGATTTGAATTTTTAGTGAACAAATCTAGTTTTGAGGACATTACCGGCGGAATTGCTTTAACTGTACTGTACTGTACTGTACCAGCCTTTTTAATAGTCCACTGCTGGTCGTAGGCCTACCCACGAAGGGTGATTGGGCTATAACCACCACGCTGGCCCAGTGCGGGTTGGTGGATTCACATACGCCATCGAATTTCTTCTACGGACGTATGCAGGTTGCCTCACGATGTTTTCCTTCATCGAAAAGCCAGTGGTGTGAAATTCCGTACATAAATTCCAAAGAACTCATTGGTACGGGACCGGGGATTTGAACCCACGACCTCACGATTGTAAGGCAGGTGTCACTACCTCTTGACCACCACGGCTATAGATCCAAATATCAAAATCAAATATCCTTTGCAAATATCATTTGAACAGCACCGAAAAACGTAAAGCCATTGACTCGCCCTCGCTTGGTACTTCATTTTAAAAAATGTGTGTAAGAAATATATCAAAACATTCTACTTACATGAATGCTAATACTAAAATGGTTAGGTAGGTAGATTTTCTATGTCCTCGCTTTGTACGAGTCCTACACGGAAAACTGTCCTCGGTTGGGTGAAATAAAGTCCAACACAGCGTCCGCATTTTGTATGAGATATAAGAAATATTGTGTAAAAATACGTCCTCGGAAGGGAATCGCCGGGCTTACGTAATAAGTCCTCGGTTGGCTAACACAAGGTCCTCGTAAGTGCACTGCTGATCACATCAAGTTGTGTATTTCAGGTCCTCGGTATGTTCGCCGCGATTCATGCAGAAAAATATTGAGATAGCGTTATCGTAATAGGCTCATCACCTAAGATTTACTCAGCTGTCTCTTTCTATCTTATTGAAGATGGCCTACGAGGTGTTTAAACCGGTTTTTTAGAGAGTCCTCGCTTTGGTCAAAAACTAACAAGGTCCTCATAAGGGTGTCTGTACAAACAGGGGTGTGTGTGTGTGTGTGTGTGTGTGTGTGTGTGTGTGTGTGCGTGTGATGGTGTATGACTGCGTGTGCATATTCAGAGTCAGGGTTTGCAGTGTTTATTTGCATGAATGTAGTTAGTGTTAATATATTTTAATATTATAACATGAACTTATATTGAGATCTTGATCTAAGGGCATATAATTCATCAAGTGTATGAGTGCGTGTGCATATTCTTACGTGCGGTGAGCATGAAACACTGCAATACTCAAGATCTCTTAAGAGTCAGGGTTTGCAGTGTTTATTTGCGTGAATGTAGTTAGTATTAATATATTTTAATATTATAACATGAACTTATATTGAGATCTTGATCTAAGGGCATATAATTCATCAAGTGTATGAGTGCGTGTGCATATTCTTACGTGCGGTGAGCATGAAACACTGCAATACTCAAGATCTCTTAAGAGTCAGGGTTTGCAGTGTTTATTTGCGTGAATGTAGTTAGTGTTAATATATTTTAATATTATAACATGAACTTATATTGAGATCTTGATCTAAGGGCATATAATTCATCAAATACGTACTGTCTGTACTGGCCTTTTAATAGTACAATGTAGAACGTAGGCCTAATCTACGAAGGTTGTTTGGGCCACCACGCTGGTCCAGTACGGGTTGGTGGATTCACATGCGCCATCGAATTTATTCTAAGGACGTATGCAGGTTTCCTCATGATTTTTTCCTTCACCGAAATGCCAGTGGAGTTAAATTCCGGAGAACTCATTGATACAAGACCGGGATTTGAATCCACGACCTCAAGATCGTAAGGTAGATGTCACTACCACTAGACCACCACTGCTTCATCAGTAGGTATAGTGTAAAATCGAAATTTATGTTTGAGCGTTGTCGCATTGGTTTTACGAGCAATTTTAGTGTGGAAGCCAGTTGCAACTACCGGTACTGCCTTGCTAAAAAGAATCTACATTTTAGTCCCCCTTTTGCCCTTTTACAAAACGAGTTGTAAAAACTAATGTAAAAAATATCAATCGTCGTAAACCGTTTATCGTTGTGAACAAAACTATTATTGAAAACGTAAAACCACTCTCAAAATATCACACTAAAACGGCAATTCACGCTGAAAGCACAAAAATTATGAGTTGGCAGCATCCAATGTACCGGAAATGTATAGGCGCAGGAAATGAACCCGTTAGCGCAATCCAAGATGGCCGACCGGAAGTGGACGACGATTTATTCTCGGCCTGGACCAGATGTTGTATGACAAGTATGGTAATACTAGTGGTCATGAAAATGTTAGTAGTAGTAAAATATTTCATTACGAGATACATTTCTAGACACAATGGAGTTTTATATCCTACAGGTCGTAGCGGACGACTGGGTATAAAATTTGTTTAGGAGTTGTGGATTGTAAGTGGTTATTTTTATGGTTAAAAATGTTTATATTTAGATAGGTTTGTGTACTATAAAATAATTTACTATTTTTTTTTATTTCGAAAAAACTTTGGTCATTTGCATCACACTTTGTGTTTAGATAAGGCTTTTTAAAGTCCATCTGTGTTGGTATTTTACTACGAATAACATTTGATTTATACAAAACGAAAAACAATCTTTAGCTTCATTCAGAGTACTCGAACGTTGAATTATGAACTGACCTGAATCGTTCATTTTGATACGATTCAAAAATGGCATTACTGGTAATTTTTTCATTATTATTGATTTTTCAAAAACGTCTCAGCCGATTTTGATAAAATTTAGATGTGGTCCTATTTAGATTTTATCGAAATCGGCTGAGCCGTTTTTGAAAAATCAACAATAATGGAAAATTTGACAATAATGCCATACTTCGGGAACATACCCTTTGGAAATAAAATGTTCTTTTGATTCGGTTCACAATTGGCGAAAATATCGATGAACAAGAGAGTCCTCCTTTTTGAAAGTCGGGTAAAAAGACGAAGCTACTTCCGTCCAGCAGTGAACGTCTTATGGCTGATAGACGGATGAATGGAATAAAATACATAGGGCATTTATTTCCCTAGCGTTTGGTATCCTAACCCTTACTTAACAATAAGTAAGTACAGCTACTGTAATGTAATCGGTTCAAAGTCCTGAAGTAAAATCTCTAAAATCTAATATTTAAAGACAAATAACAGTTTGCGGACACAAAGGTATAATCTGCTTTTTGAATGTAATTCAAAAAATTCACCCATTTTCGGGCACTCAAATAAAAATTAACCACATCCCTCAAACCAAATAGTTACCTACAAGTTTCAAAATTAATGTTTCCATAGTTTAAACGTCTGGCTTACAAATGGCCGGAGTCTGGAGTCCGGTCACGATTCGGAATATCATTTCATTAGCTCCCGGCGACAGGCTGCTATGATACCCATTGTATTTCATGAAGGAACTTTATGCTGAGGTATAAGTACCAGACTTTACAGATATTTCAGCTATTAGTACACTTAAATGTAGCAGATTTAGTTTGGAATTTACACCCTGAAGACGCACACAATAATTAAATTAACTGATATTTCAACTGTTTCATATAAAGTCATTGTTTCCTGACAATTACAATTTGGATTTTTTTTTTATTTTAAATAGGTTTGCGTTTGACTACACACTGCCTGATGTTAAACAGATATGCGGTTTAGGATGTAGCACGCTTACCTAGAAGATACCTATTTAATCGAGACTTGAAGACACCTACATTGTACTTTAACGGAAAGACAGACTCAGGCAAAGCGTTCCACATTCTGGCAGTTCGTATGAGGAATGTGTACTCAAAACGCTTGGTTCTAACGCGTGGGATGTCCACCATAAAAGGGTGGCGCTTTGGTCGCATCTGTCTAGCCGTACGATAGAAGAAAGGGGCAGGTGGGACCAGATTGTGCAACTCCTGGGCGCACTCACCGAAGTGTATCCGATAGTAGGCTGACAGACATGCCACCCTACGTCGATGCTCGAGACTTTGCAGCTTCGACTCAGTCAAGGTTTGCCTATCAGCCTCCTGGCTCGCCTTTCAATAGACTCCAAAGCCTCCAACTGGTATTTGGCAGAGCCATCCCAAAGGTGAGAGCAGTATTCCATGCAAGACCTGACTTGCGCTTTATAAAGACTAAGCAGTTGCTCAGGTGTGTCAGGATATCTTCAAAAGAAAGAGTATGTAGACCTAAAAGATACCTATTCATCTTTTAGGTCTACATTACTCTATCTTCGGCTACAACTTCGCTTTCCATCAGGCAAGTTGGTGGCCAAATGTAGACCTATTCTACATAAAAAGGCCACAAAAATAATACCTGCAACTATTATGCTATGATATCTATTGTATTTCATGAAACATCTTTATGGTGAGGTTAAGTACCAATAGACTTTACAATTATTTCTGCAATTAAGATAAATGTAGCAGATTTAGTTTGGAATTTTCAGCATGCTTGACGCATCTGCGAGCAATTTGTGTTTCAGTTGATTCATATAAGGTCACAAACAAATATTATGTACAACTTATATATTATTATGAACTTGTAGCTGTGATGATATGCACAATACATAATTATCATTGTTTTAAGCTATAATACATTTTATAGCAACTTCGATGAGACAAAGTAAGATAATATAAGATGGCTAGTCCCATCTTGAAATAACAAGATTAATAATTATAGGAGTGACAATGGATATACTCAAAATATAATAAATAAAGTTAGTAGATAAGTTTGTATTACTTCTAGGGGCATAATTGTGTCAACTTTTTCCCGATTTTTCTCTTCAGCAAAAAGTTTCGTAGGCAAAAAAATCATTGGCATACAACTAAGATATTCTTATTCACAACCTCACGATATTATAGAAAGCATTTCTTCCCCATCACGGCTTTCTTTATAAAAGCCAATGCCTGAAATTGGCGCCTTTTAAAATTCGCGCGGCCATTAACCAAACCTTGTTTTTTTAGTACAATAAGATGTTATAAACAACGTTTATTAAACAAAAAACTTCTACCCTCAGTCCGAGAAAAGTTATGAGAGTTAGAAGTTTGTAGATATTCATCAGGTTTTTTGTAAATATACCGCATAATAGATCATTTAAAGCATCTAAATAATCTTTATATCGGTACCTACTATATTATGGTGCGCCAAGCACTCGTGAGTTGACAGTGGTCAATCCGCCGGCGTTTTGGAATCGCCGCACGCACCGCCGCCGCCACCGCTGAGGATGCGTATGTAGTTGGCTGTCTCCTGTCTTACACTGATGCGCACAGGAGCTTGATTTGTTTCAAATTCTCACTTACAAACCGCCCCCTTCCCCCCGCGCCCCACCCCCCAGCAATCAAAAGAATAAGGATTAACTAATTCTCACTCGCGCCTCGGTATTCGGTCGGGGCGCGCTTCACCGAACATACCACGCACTTTTACGCCACACACGGACCCAACTCGCGATGCCTAGTGTCGCGACACCCAGCCATCGTGCCGCTGCTGTCGCTTATGAGACGCAAGGCCGCATTGGCGGCCGGGGTCGAGTTTCTCCCCCGGTGCCAGCCGCTTCAACATCGATGCCAGTCACCATCGTGGCATACTACCGGACAACCACGCGTAGGCGTCGCTTCGCCCTGGCGTGAGCTTGACGCCGCCCAACCTGCGTCGTTGACCATCGTGCTTGACGACCGAAGCTTCAAAGGGGATGTTAGAGACGTGATCCCTGGCTCGCGCGGCGGCGCGCTTGAGCCGGGCTAGCGATCCCACTCCCCATCTTCGCATCGCTATGAACCCCGACAGGCTGAGAGAGCTCCGCTCCGCGTTTCAGTCGGTCTTGGTCGAGTGTATACTTCCGAGACTGACCATCCGAAGCCGCGTTCGCCTGTTCGAGTACGCCACCGGACCCGACGTGCGTCACGTCATATCTATTCAAAGAGGAAGAGATGCCGCCTGCACTTGGTTCAGTGCAGGTCGTGAAGACTCCAATCTGAGACAACACCACCAAGCCATAAGATGACCAACCCAATTCCACCTAGCCAATATATAGCCAACGATGGCCACACTAGAGGCTAATGAGGGTGCTGAGCAAAGCCGCCCGTCCTCGCGGACTGGGTAGGGTACTCGCACCCTCTAATCATTGCCCCTCGGCCCTTAGCGGCCGAGGCGTTCAGCAGTCAAAAAAAAATATATAGCTCTAGTTGGTAACCTCACTTCCGCCAAACACGGGTGGAGAAGAACCCGGTTTTGCCTCGGTATTCATTGTTCTATGCTCTCACGCCTCAATCTTTGTGTTATGTGAGCGTGTTTTGAATTATTGGTGACCAGTGTTTTATAACTACGACTCGGCTTTTGTTTTAGGACTCTGATATCTATCTAGCACTGCTATGATTATAAATCTCTGGTATAACACCAGACAACATATATATTACGCGGTATGCATTATACACGGTAAATAAAGGAATGAATGAACACTTCATAGCACACAAAGACACAGACATAGACAAATACATTATCGAAGCGATTTCTTCCATGCCATCTTTCAAGTAAATAGTCAATAACCGCATCACAGACAAAAACGGATAATTTGGAGATGAGATTTGCAGAAGGCGAGATAGTTCCAGGTGCAATCTCACTCCTAACAATTCTGAAAGCATTCAACAGTTTTTATTTATGTCAACTTAACTCGTAACTTGCGCCTAGGTGATAAAAATAACCTTAAAAACAAATAAATCCAAACAAACTTCTAAGTCTTGTAACTCTTTTTGGACTGATACTACAGCTGCAGCATTTCATAATCATCATTTGTTACACTTTACTGAACTATAAAAACAAGGTTTGGTTGATGGCCGCGCGAAAAAATAAAGGCGCCACCTTCCATACAAAAACCGGCATTGTCTTTTGGCAACAGAAATATTGATATGAAGACAACCATGACAGAAAACATTTTTCCAAACAAAAGGTCATACTGAAACAATGATGACCACTAACTCTACAGTTTTAGCGCTTTTAGTACAGTTGCCAGCTTATGGCCCGATTGCCCGATAGTTGGCTGACGGTTCCCGCTTTTATTTCCGCACGAACGGTATCTAATCCTAATAATCTACGCCCATAGCCGCTGGCTTTCGGTGAAATAGTAATTTTGTAACCGCAAGCCCGCGCTGTAAGGTTTGTGGTTACAAAATTGTTAAAGGTAGTTATAACCTTCGTAATTACTGTTTGATAACACATTTGTACGCTGAAGTTGGGAATGGACTGAAATAGTTTGAATTGTGTTGTTTGGTAGAAAATATTGTGATACTTATTTATAGAACAATTTGAAACGAAGTTGAGAATTTATTTACGAAATTAAGCTGTACAAGGGCTGGTAGAGTCCAAAATACAGTTCACTACTAATGTAATGGGATTAATGGAATGAGGTGCGAGTAACGAAACTTGTCATTTTTAAGATTATATTTTTTATTATTTTAAGATGTCTACCATAAATAATCCAAATACTTCGGGTATTTGGATTGTTTATGGTAGACACCACTCATAAATAGCACGAATCATTTACTTGTTTAGCCTACAGAGTTCCATTTCTGGGCAAATGCCTCACACGAATCTTCTAGTTACAGTTATGCTTAACAACACATAATTGTATAAGGGATCTTTGTTTTACCACGGAACTAAAAAGTAATTTTGAGTAAACACGATGGCTAGGTCTAGTGACAGAGTTTTAAAGTCAAAGTCAAATTATTTGTATGTTACATTGGTAGTATATAATTATTTTTTGCAAAAAATAGTATGACCGATTTCACCCGTGTACAGAATTACATAGTATAAAACAAAGTCGCTTTCCGCTGTCTGTCCCCATGTATGCTTATATCTTTAAAACTACGCAACGGATTTTGATCCAATTTATTTTAATAGATAGAGTAATTTAAGAGAAATGTTTATATGCATAATACATCTGTGCGAAGCCGAGGCGCATTGCTAGAACGCAAATATTATGCAAGTCTCGATGAAAAATTTTTCACATTTTTGTTGATTTATCAAAAATGGCTTTGCCGATTTCGATAGACTTTAAATGGGACCAATTTCGAAGTATATTCTTTCCATTAAAAAAAGAATTATTGAAATTGAACTACTATGAAAAAAGTTATGCGTGGTTATACATAAAAAAAAATATACGCATCGTATTGTATACCTCCTCCGGTGGTTCGTCGGTCAAAAAGAATAATAACTCAATACAAACTTGCCTATTCAAGGCTTCTAACGTTACTGGCAAATCTTGAATACAATGTTTATTTTTTTGTTGTTAGTTAGTCAATAAAGCCGCCTAAAGTCTCTAACATGGCTTATCGGTTAAAACAACTTGTTTTTTTTACTGAAATAAATACAAATCACCTACATTTTTTAGGCAAAAGCTAGCTTATCCTAGTTGATCTATTCATACCGGTTACTACCGCGCACACGCCACTGCAACTGCTAATTAGGGAGGGCCGATGCAAATTCGACCGGCCGCGGAATTAGCCGCGGTGATATCTATCTGCAGTGCTGCGGTTTGCACTCAAATGAGGAGGATATTTGTTGACGCAACTACCCAATGTTTTGTTTTAATGCCTACCTGTAATTGGCTTTTTGTAGGTACCTTGTGTTTTGTATACCTATCTGTAGTACTGCAATTTGCGCTCAAATGAGGAGAATATTTGTTGACGCAACTACCCTATGTTTTGTTTTAATGCCTACCTGTAATTGCCTCTTTGTAGATACCTTATGTTTTGTCTACCTATCTGCAGTGCTGCTATTTGCACTCAAATGAGGAGGATATTTGTTGACGAAACTACCCAATGTTTTGTTTTAATGCCTACCTGTAATTGCCTCTTTGTAGGTACCTTGTGTTTGGTCTATCTACCTGTCTGCAGTGCTGCGGTTTGCACGCAAATGAGGAGGATATTTGTTGACGCAACTACCCAAAGTTTTGTTTTAATGCCTACCTGTCATTGCCTTTTTATAGGACCATGTATTTTGTCTATAACATATGTGTACCGTCGTTGATGGCGCAATTGCAATTGCCATTTAAATGGGCTACGATTTGACTCCTTTTTTCTTAGGGAGGTTATATGTTAGACGTATATGTCTGTTACCGTGTATGACAGTATATTTGTTTGTAGCGTTTTAGCTCTAAAATAAATCAACCCTTACTAATTGCTTACCATTCAGGGTACACACTGTCATATACACTTGCATTTACATGCCACCAGCTTCATTGTCATATCGAAGTAGAGAATTCTCCATTGTAAAATACTTGAACAGAATTCCATTTTGTAATACAATAAGGGTTATAAGTTTGGGTTCTAATATTGGCGTTTTTACTTTTTTTTATTTTGCAATTTTTTCCAACTAATTAATTCAGGGATTCATCGATTGTTTCAGGATGCGCGTTCCTGACATATTTCAATCCAGAGAGTGCGTCGAGCGCACAGACAGCGCTACATGAGAAAAGGACGCTACCTGGGGTAAGTTCATACTATACTAGCACTGCGATTGAATATAGTTACTATGAAAAAAATAGATAATATAATTTGACTCAGTATTTTAAACCATTGGCACGACAAAGAAAATATAAATAGGTACTTTATCACCTTGAGATTTTCAATATTGTTCAAAGTCTACACATGTTTCTCAAATAATATGTGAATGTTTTACCATGCTATGAAGATATTCAATTTGTAGGAAGTTATGTAAAAATATAGCTTAGAATGTCAAAAAGGGAAAATAACTTAAATTTGAATAAAAATTATGATATTAGTATTTACTCAAATGATGAAGAATATACCTGAATAACCATAAAAACAGTCGCAAATTTTAAATAAATCATAACAATACGTTACGTAGTTAAAATAAAATGACTAAGTAATACATATTTTCGAAATTAAGCACTACTTTATATTCGAAAGGCTCGCGCGAAATTGCGCAAGTAATTTTATTTAAGGACATAAAACGACTTTGGATAATGAAACATAAAAGCTTTAGGGTAGTCTGAAGGGTAGAGACAGCGGTGATTTAAATCTTCTAAAAATTCAGAATGATATAATACATAGTTACTTTTTCGTGTTATTTAATACAGTTGAAAAAAGTATAATAAAAAAAAAATTAATTATCTTGAGCATTTGAGTCATCTCTAGAGCTTGATTAGTAAGAAAGTTGAATATGGAACCTAGCGTAGTATTGCACATATTAATTAGAAAATGAAAGTATAACACTCAAGTTACTTCTAATCGACCAAATCCTATCCTACTAATATTATAAACGTGAAAGTTTGTGAGGATGGATGGATGGATGGATGGATGGATGGATGTATGGATGTTTGTTACTCTTTCACGCAAAAACTACTAAACGGATTGAGACGAAACTTTGCAATAATATAGTTTATATATCAGAATAACACATAGGCTATAAATTATAATGATACATTGCGTATGCGGGCGAAGCCACGGGTAAAAACTAATACTCCATATTCGGCTAGAACTTCGCTTTCTATCAAGCCCTATTATGAATTTAAAAAAAAACATCCTACTAATATTATAAACGTGAAAGTTTGTGAGGATGGATGGATGGATTTATGGATGTTTGTTACTCTTTCACGCAAAAACTACTAAACGGATTAATACAAAACTTTGCAATAATATAGCTTATATATCAGAATAACACATAGGCTATAATTTTTTATGATACATTGCGTATGCGGGCGAAGCCGCGGGTAAAAACTAATACTCCATATTCGGCTAGAACTTCGCTTTCTATCAAGCCCTATTATGAATTTAAAAAAAAACATCCTACTAATATTATAAACGTGAAAGTTTGTGAGGATGGATGGATGGATTTATGGATGTTTGTTACTCTTTCACGCAAAAACTACTGAACGGATTGAGACGAAACTTTGCAATAAAATAGCTTATATATCAGAATAACACATAGGCTATAAATTATAATGATATATTGCGTATGCGGGCGAAGCCGCGGGTAAAAACTAGTTTATTATAATATTAGCTCTTGAAAGAAAAAACACGACATTCAAATAATTATAGGATTCACACATCACTATGGATATTTTTCACAATCAGAACTCGGGCTAGCCATCCGGCCTATACAAATATACGTATATTTGTGTTTTCCTATCCAACTTAGTAAAATCAGGTTTATTATTCAAATTAAAAATTTATTGCTCTCCAACAAAAATCCACACAATTTGTAATTATAAGATTTTATGTTTTTTTTTCTCACGATTTCAGACTTGATCCTAAAATATGTGTGATGATGATGAATTACATCTCTGTATATCTCTATGCACAATATAAAACACCTTTGTAACTAAATTAACTTCCTCTGTTCAACACGAGGTCCTCATTACTTAAATATCCAAACCAAACTTATAGTGACAATCAAACAAAAAGTGAACATTACGCCGCGGCGTCACGAATTTTAATTCTTGATGCCGACCCTAATCTCCCCATAAAGCAATACCCTGACTTGTAAGCGCACGAGTTGAATATAAATCGCGTCGTTTCGCCAAAAACCCTAATGGAAAAGGAGATTAAATAATTCAGGCGTAAGAAATTTTGTGCCCATAACGATATTCATAAATAATAAGGTTAACACATCCAAGCTCACACGCTCCGCTCGCATTGTGCTATTTTGGTAGATTTCACTTGGATGTGATTTTAAAATGAAGTACCTAGGTATGTTGGTTATAGGCTATATAATAAATAGGTCGAATCATACTTAATGGCGGCTGTTAGTCAAAACCTGACTCAATCCTAACTGAATCGGATTTCGCGCAACTTGTACTTAATTTCTAACCATTTATTCAAACTTATTATTTCTTTTTTTCTCGCTCGTATACATACATATACATTTTTGAAACTGATAAACGCCTTAATAAACGCAGAGTTACTTTATTGTAAGTAGTTAGACGTGTTTTGTCTTTTTGACCGACGAACCACCGGAGGAGGTATACAATTCGACGCGTATATTTTTTTTTAATGTATAACCACGCATAACTTTTTTATAGTAATCTGATTTCAATAATTCTTTTTTTTATTGGAAAGAGTATACTTCGAAATTGGTTCCATTTAAATTTTATTAAAATTGGCTGAGCCATTTTTGATAAATCAACAATAATGTGAAAAATTTTACATCGATCTGTGCATAATATTTGCGTTCTAGCGATGGGCCCCAGTTTCGCACAGGTGTGTTATATATATAAACATTTCTCTTGAATTACTCTATCTATTAAAATAAACTGCATCAAAATCAGTTGCGTAGTTTTAAAGATATAAGCATACATTGGGACAGACAGCGGAAAGCGACTTTGTTTTATACTATGTAATGATTCTGTACATGGGTGAAGTCGGTCATGCTGTTTTTTGCGAAAAACAATTATTCTCTTTCCGACAAGATTAATTCACTTTAAAAAGCAATGGATGGAGTTACTACTTCAACATAACTCTGCGTTTATTAATTAGTTGGTACGAGTCTAGTTTAATCAGGCAAAAAATATCTGGGGCATAAGTCACTTGTACTGAAAACTATGTATGATTGTTTACTTGAGTTTACGTATATAGGATAGGGACTTCCAAATCTGATGTAACTTTAAAGTAACTTGTAGATAAGCATGCTAGATAGACTACATGGATGTATTACATAAACATCCATCGTATTTGTATGCAACATCCTTGATAGACTACATGCGTGACATCAGTCCGAATGTTATCAAACATAAATATCGTTTTTAACTAAAAGATATTTTATTATCGAGTGATTTTTTATAACTTCGAGAGCTTCGTATTTCTACAATATCAGCATAAAATAATAACTAGAATCAGCTAACGTTCAACATCACTGCAAAGAAAATAAAGAATAAAACCGTGTATAGAATATCTGCGTCATATTTTTCTTACCACAAAGGCAATCTACCGTGTCGACTCCCCCTACCTTGGGAATATTTTTCATAATGTATTATTCCATATTTTGTCGCAAAATATTGCCTATACTGAAGTAGGTATTATACATCATTCAGATAAAATTTTAATGCTCTTCATGATTTATTAAACAGTGTTACATATTGTATTTATACATGTTTTTGATACACAATACAAGTCAATTGTGCTACGTCTTTTTGAGTAGATAAATAAAGAATTAAGCCAGTTTCTCATTACGATACGAACACACGACTCTTAGTTTCGGATACAAGTCACCGCGAAGTAGCTCAAATACATTTATATGGTGGCAAGCGCAGCGTAGGATATCTACCGATTTAATGGACTAGGAGCCGTGGTGGTCTAGTGATAATGGCGCCGGACTTCAATCGTGAGGTCGTGGGTTCAAATCCTGGGCCCGTACCAATGAGTTCTTCGAAATGTACGTACGGATTTTTACACCACAGGCTTTTCGGTGCAGGAAAACATCATAAGGCAACCTGCATACGTCCGTAGAAGAGATTCGATGGCGTATGTGAATCCACCAACCCGCACTGAGCCAGCGTGGTAGATATGGCCCAATCACCCCTCGTGGGTAGGCCTATGTCCTGCAGTGGACTGTTAAAATGGCTGGTACAGGTAATGGATTCCGCAGGAACGCGCTGGATTCCTTATTGGAAATTCACAGAGGAAGCCTATGTCCAGCGGTGGACGTCCTACAGCTGATAGATGGATTGATTTGGTGAGATTTATAATTTGATGACATTAAGATTTCAGTGGATTGTCTTTAACCTTCAAGGGTCTGTGGATGATCCAATTGCTGTGTAGTAGTATGTATGTAGTAGTAGTGTAGGTAGTTTTAGCATATAAAGTAGTATTGTATCTTATTGTAGTTAATAAAGGAAAAAAAAAGATATCAGTAAATAATGTGAGGTACTCTGCGGTGACCAGTCTCAAAAGTCGAGTGTGCGTGTCGTAGACTAAACTTCTAGTTATTTTCAGTCATGAAAGATATCATACAAATTGTAGAAAATACAAATAGTTATAATCTACTGCTAGAGCATTCTTAATAAATATAGCGTTTGTAATATTTTTACGAGCTCCATTTTCTTGAAGCCACGAACATGTATAGGTGTTCCGTATAATATTTTCATAGGGAAATTCGCGTCGGATGCTGCCTCGCGACCAATCTCCCAGGGATTGACTCGGGCTCGAATACGAAACGTAGGGTGCAGTCACACTAGAATTCAATGCAATGGGATGCGACTAAACGGATATCCAGTATGTACCTATAGATGCAACCCCATTTATTCGATAATTAGTCTTCAAATTTTGATCTCACTGCGCTGTTTTATTCTAATAAAATGTTTTGTAAAGATTGCATAAAAACTTACAAAACATCAAAACAAAACTAAATAAATTATCCTACCTTAACTAAAATTCCCTGTCTAAAGAAAACTAGTTAAAAATTAGAGAATGTTTAAACCTAAAAAAGGTTTAAACAGTCTCTAATCTCAGGCAACGTGCCCAAAATGCTGGCCGCATTGCCTCGTATAATTGCGAGGCTGACTTTCTGACCAAAATACAGGCCAGAATTCTGGTCACGTGTGCTTTCTTTTAATCTACCCGAAAAATCTTTGAAAATCTCTAGAGCACCCAAGATTGCATTAATTTCGGCCAGATTTTATTTGGCTTCTGTCGCAAAGCAATTTCATCATGTAACCAGATCAGTTGGCAAAAGCTAGGGACTGGATCTAAAATGGTGTCGTTGGTTGTACACGACAATGGTCTGGCTGAATATGGAAAAGTATTCTGTACAATATGTTAGGAAATTCGTCTGGTTGCTGCTATACGGCCGATCTACCAGGAATTGACTCAAACTTGAATAAGAAAAGTAAAGTAAGACACGCAGTGGCGTAAATATACCACCTGAGGCCCGTGGCAAATTCTTTAGATGCCAGCAAGTTGTAATTTAATGTAATTTGTTGTTTTGTTAAGGGATAATTTTAAGCTGAGATGCGAGTAATGGGAAACAATTATAGCTTTACGAAGCGCGAACGCAGCGATCTCGGAAATTTTCCATGCTTTTTTTCAATATGGTAATAAAATTTTAATATTTTGTTAAAAATGTTAGGCTATTTCTGTGTTTACGGCCTCTTAGGCCGGGGCCCTCTCCAGTCCAGGGGCCTATGGCATTTTGCCAGCCCTGCCACCCTATAGTTACGCCACTGAAGACACGCTATCTTCGTGGCTATCGTGTGTAGCCATAGAACGTAAATTTTTAAAAACGTTTGTTATTTTATGTAATTTATAAAAAAACTACTGCACTTATGGACTCAATTTGTCAATGATGATTATTATACGGGATCAAGGAGAAAACTTAGGCAGTTGTAATATTTTTAAAACCTCGCATTTAAAAGTGAACTTTTGCGTAACATGACGCAGTTACGTTCTATTGGTGCTGTCATAAAGAAAATAAACGGTTGGATCTATTATAGAATCAAATGCAATGCGTTAATTGCGACGTGATAAGTTAGACAAAATATCCCACAAATAGCATTGGTCATGAGCATTTCTTTCATCTTTCATTTTAAGTCAATTGAAGTGATAAAATCACAATTCCGTCAAAAACATAAAATGAGAAGAAAAATACAAAATTCGACATATTTCTACTATAAAGACATAAAAGTTGCAAGATAGTTTTTAGACTGTTAGTTCATACAATACTGTGAATATCTATAGTGCTTTTTAGAATCAAGTTGATGCGACTGAAACATAGATTAACGCTAAGTACTTACTCTGTAACGCGGAGAGTTTTCTCTTACCTTCTTACCAGATTTTATTGGCGCGATGTGTTCGTCTATCGCACGTATAATACACGTTTATACACAACAAAGCAACAAAGCGACCAATGGACTTGATTTTTAGGATGTACCAATATAGATAGAACGGGAAAGTGTCATAAGCTATGAACTTTTCTAAGATCATGCGGGCAAAGTCGCTGGTAAATAACAAAAATAATTAAAAAAACTTTTATAAAAAAAACACTCCTTTACTGAAAAAGTTGGCGAGCGCCAAGACAAATTAAACGAGCCGAAACCCGATGGGTTTGCGTCGTTTCCTTACATAGTTCCTAGAATCACCTTCTAGCTCCATCATCAGATTACCATTGAAAGACAAACTAAATATTCGTCAAGACGATTCAAATGAGCCCACACTCGATGAGGTTGTGTCGTTTCATTGCAAAGTTCCTTTGGCCACCTTCCAGCTCCATCATCAGATCAGCTTTCTATCTATCTATCAGCCGTAGGATGTCCACATAGGCCTCCCCCATGGATTTCCAATAAGGCCGGTTGGAAGCGGCCTGCATCCAGCGCGTTCCTGCGATTTTTATTATGTCGTCAGTCCACTTAGTCGGTGGACGTCCTACGCTGCGCTTGCTGGTCCGTGGTCTCCATTCGAGAACTTTCCGGCCCCATCGACCATACGTTCTTCGGACAATGTGTCCTGCCCATTGCCACTTTAATTTGCTTAAAATTTAATTAGCAAATTAAAGATCAGCTTTATGCCAACATAATATAGCATCGTCAAGCAATTTGCACATGTATGAAAAATTTCAGCTCAATCGGAAACCGGGAAGTGGATCAAATTTAACTTGCAAGATTTGATTACATACCGACAGACAGACAAAGGGACAGGTGAAACTAAAAAAAAGCTTGTAAAGTAAAATACAAATAAGTCGCGACGTATGTTGCGTAGTGCATTAAAACCCTTATTTGTACACGTGTTATGTTATTTGTTTGTAAAATCATAACAAATACATGCGCACGTGACTGGCCTACGAGTTTCGGGAACGGAGACGGTGGAAAAATTATGGCGATTGTTTATCGTTTGTACGTTTTGGAACTTTTCATTTTGTATTGGCTAGTTTGCACTTTGGAAACGCTGGGTTTTCATAGGTTTGATAGATTTTGTTTGCTCAAATATTATTCTAGATTATACTTTTGTATCCGTAGTTTATTAAGGTAAAGAAAAAGTTAAAATAAAAATATGTTAATAAGTTGCGTACAGTTGTAAGTCACTTTTATTTGAAATCGCAACAAATTTCTATTTATATCTTCATAAAACATTTTATTTTATTTTACGAATGTTTGCAGTCTAAGGTATAGCACGTTTTGCTAGAAGATACTTACCTATGTACTCATAATTTGGAAACACCCATGTTGTGCTCTAGTGGTAAGATAGACTCAGATATAGACTGCCTCGGTGGCTCAGTGGTTAGTGACCCTAACTTCTGGATCAAAGAGGCGTGGGTTCGATCCCCACCAGGGCAAATATTTATGTGATGAACATAAATGTTTGCTCTGTGTCTGGGTGTTATTTAGTTACCATCTATACAAGTATGTATTTAAAGATAAGTATATGTAGTATATCAGTCTCTGACAGCCATATCACAAGCTTTGCTTAGTTTGGGGTCGGAAGCCGTGTGTAAGATGTCCCAAAATATTTATTTATTTATTATTAACATTCTACATTTTGACTGTTCGTATGAAGAGGTGTAATAATTAACAATTTAACGTCACTAATTTAAACATAACATAACATCTATTACATTTGCCCAGAATTTCAACATGAATAACAGCTTCAACACAGAGATTTAAAACATGAAATGTAATGGGCTACATCGTTACTAACCGCCACAGCACGTTGCCAAACCGCAGGCGATCACGGCGAGAATCCACCACCGGTCTTGGTTCAGCTTTGATTTTATCATTTTCCAAGTTATCTAGACTTTGGCAATATATCGCTGGTTATTTTTGCCAATTGATAGAGATCTTTATTTAATTGGTTTAAGTTCATTAATGAAGGGTTGCTCAAGTTTTGACGATTTAAACAATACCTAAATGTTAGGATATTGATGCCTTTAACCCATTAACGCCCAAAATGAATCTGCCGGTTACTAGTACTGTCACTTGTTATTTATTGCATTAATATGGACTAACTAACGTGTTAGAAAAGAAAACCCACATTTTTTTTTTCTAACGAGTTATGAGGTATGATGGTGGTATAATTCGGAGAAAAATTATTCTTTTTTTAATCTACTTTGTCAAATTAAAAAAAATACACCAAAATTTACAATGAGGAAAATTTTCTTGCCAAAATAGATTCGACAAATCCAACCAGGGCATTTCCTGTTCCCCAAGGCGGGCGCACGCATGACCTGTTGCAACAACTGGATACATTCCAGTGTTTACGTGAAATATAGCCAAATAAAGCCCATTTTACTTATCATTTACATTTTTCAATTGCCTTTGCCTTCGTGCCAAGAGCTTAGAGGATAAAATTTGTAAAGAAATAATTCAAGACAAACTGCAGTAACAGCAGAAATATAATTATACATTCCTTGCTAAGTGTTATCGCAGTTTTTTACTTACTTATGTATAGTTTTTTGTCAATAAAATTAAATGGCTAGATTACTGCACATGGTATGGTTAAACGGAAGCCTTATAGGATCACTTTGTAGTCCGTCTGCCCGTATGTCAAAACTCTTTATTTCGGGAATGCGTAAAGATTCGAGTTGAAATTTGTACTGTATACGTATATCTATGGTTTCTAGCTGTAGAAAAGAAAAAATTCTCAGTTATCGTTTAAAAAAGTTAGACCCGTTTATATCGTAAAAAACAGCATATTTACACTCATAAAAATCAAAACCTACAGGGTACTTTCCGTTGACATAGAACTATGAAATTTGGCGAAAGGCATTGTCTCAGAGTAAAAATATAGGAATAAATCTGAAAACTGTACATTTTTATTTCATTCACAAAAAATAAGGCCTTCATTTACAAAATATGGGTTCAAAATTCAAAGTAAGTAAATCGTATCATGTAAGGTATCATATAAAAGAGCTTCATTAACATATGCTAAAACAACAGTTATTTTAACAACGTATAATTGTCGATGGCTGAGTAGAAAAGTGAAAAAAAAAAATTAATAGTGTAGAGATTTTAATAACATACTTCCTAAATTTGTAAAATTATCTGGATTTGTACGAACCCTCGGTCTGCAAGCCTGACTCGCACTTGTCCGGTTTTTTTTCAATGAGCTACAGAGCTGTCCCTTATTATTACTATACATTTGAGACAAATACATCTGAATATTTTCTCTATCATGAAAATATTCAGATGTATTTGTCTCAAATGAATAATCTGAAACTCGAGAAAAAAGCTTCATAATAAATTTTGTGTGAATAATGATGGAGAGGATCACACCTTTTTGTATTAGTGACATTTTTTTCTGCAGATTAAATACTCGTTGGCAAGAGTGCGTGGCGACGGCACTGGACTCCTTAACAACAGTTTTGGCTCGTTACAGCTCTGTTATGCCAGTTTAACAGTATTATGTTCGTTTTAACACTGTTATGCGCGTTTTTGAATGTGTAACAATGTTATACTGTTTCCGTGTGAATTGAATTAGGGTTTATTTTGTTAAGTGTTGAATTGTGAGCGTGAAAGTGAATGTTTATTGGGTTGTTTTGGGTGAAGCTTTGGCGCTTTTGATGGTTTATGGTTATGTTTTCTCGCTGTAAATTAGTGTCTATGTGCCGTGTTGTTGCTAAACGTTTATGTGTAAAAAAGAAATTAAGTGACATTGAAACTCTAGCGAAATACGATTTAACAATATATTATTATTTTTATTTCAGGTACCTGGTAATAAAATTTACACGTTCATGTATAAAATTGAACATTTTAAAAGTCCTTAACCAAGAGAATTATTGAAATAGAGTTAAGTAAATACGTTTCAGCTTTCAAATAAAAAAAACCTATGAAGATCTATTTGTTTAGTAATATTTCTCTAAAATACATACAGACTCACATACGTATGCGTATGTATATAAAAAAACATACATACGTCAAACTTATAAGATTTTTGCGACGAAATCAAAAAGTGAGTGGCAAAAATTTGAAAACTTCCTAAGTATATATCCTTTAGTCCGTTGGATGTTTTATCAAAAAAGAGATAATGCAAAGTCAGCCCAGACTTTGTACACTAGCCCAAAAATATTAAAAAATGGTAAACAAATTCATTGAAAAAAATTACGGTATTAAATGCTTAATTTTTATGGAATTGCATATTTTCTAATTTGATTTTTGTTTGAGGCCGCCATCACGCCACCATATTTTGCAAGCAATGTCAAAAACGAATACGATCCGAAAATATGATATTCCTTTAAATGGCGATTATTATCAAAGAAAATAATAGGGAAAACCTTTTCCAATACCAATAAGGTAAATAGTTAAATACTGTACAAGGTTGGCCTAAGCTCCTAACACAAACTATATTTTTTTTAAATATGACAAAAGTCGCAGAACAAAAGTTGTTAGTTTTGATCTACAAAATAAGCCCCTGAAAGGATGCAATTTGATTAGAAATAACCCTGTATTTTGGCATTAGCTCTTTTGAAGTTAAACTCAATCGACACTCCAATTCGCCTTTGTACGAGGTCTCATATCGCCCCCTACCGCCGAGGCGGGGATTAGCCGTGCTTTTCAACATTATTGTGAAAAAAACAATTTTACAGATAAAATGCACACAACGAAAGGAAATTAATCGACACATTCTGAGTAAAAAAATATTGTGATTCTAAGTAAAAAAATATGTTATTAAAAAAACATGTATACATATTGCATAGGATCGGAAGAGTAGAGTGCACAGAATTGGAAATAGTACAATGCACAAAAAATATACATGTAGCAAAAAAAAACCGGACAAGTGCGAGTCAGGCTCGCACATCGAGGGTTCCGTACAAACACATTGTAAAATAATTAAAAACCTGTTTTAGCATGTGCTAATAAAGCTCTTTTAAATGACACCTTACATGATACGATTTACTTTGAATTTTGAACCCATATTTTGTGAATTTTGAGGCCCTATTTTTTTGTGATGTAAATAAAATGTACAGTTTTCAGATTTATTCCTATATGTGTACTTTAACACAATGCTTCTCGCCAAATTTCATTGTTCTATGTCAACGGGAAGTACCCTGTAGGTTTTGATTTTTGTGAGTGTCGAAATATGCGGTTTTTTACGATAGAAACGACCCTAACTTTTTTAAACGACCACTGAGAAGTTTTTCTGTTACACAACTGCAAGAGTTCATTAATATACGTATACAGTTTAAATTTCAACTCGATATCTTTACGCGTTCTTGAGATAAAGAGTCTTGACATACACACAGACGGACAGACGGACAACAAAGTGATCCTATAAGGGTTCCGTTTTTTCCTTTTGAGGTACGGAACCCTAAAAAGTGGGTAGTATTTTTAAAACATCCATCTATCTTATTCTATCTATCTATTAGATTGATATTCATCGATACAAACGAGCTTTTGCCTCAAATAATAGGCTTGTTTACTAAATTAATATGATTAGTCCGACAAATAGATTGTCAAAAAATATAAGACACCATTTTTTAGGGTTCCGTACCTCAAACGAAAAAAACGGAACCCTTATAGGATCACTTTGTTGTCCGTCTGTCCGTCGCGGTGTATGTCAAGATATCTCTCTCTCTCTTTATATCGCGAACGCGTAAAGATATCGAATTGAAATTTAAACTGTATACGTATATCTATGGTCTCTTGCAGTCGTGTAAAAGAAAAACTTCTCATTTATCGTTTAAAAAGTTAGAGCCGTTTATATTGTAAAAAACCGCATATTTTGATACTCACAAAAATCAAAACCTACAGGGCACTTCCCGTTGACATAGAACTATGAAATTTGGCGAGAAGCATTGTCACAGAGTACACATATAGGAATAAATCTGAAAACTGTACATTTTTATTTCAATCACAAAAAATAGGGCCTCAAATTTCACAAAATATGGGTTCAAAATTCAAAGTGAATAAATCTTATCATGTAAGGTATCATATAAAAGAACTTCATTACCAAATGCTAAAACAGGTTTTTAATTATTTTAACAATGTGTTTATACGGAAACCTCGGTGTGCGAGACTGACTCGCACTTGTCCGGTTTTTACTTTCGTCAATTTAACAAAAAATATGATGATATAGCCCGTTAAAGTTCCGCGTGACGTCACTAACCGCTATCAAATGTACCGGCTAGTGCAGTCACGAGTCACTCTTAAACTTTGACAAGGTTTATCTTTGTCACTAATTGTTTGATTGACAAAAGAAAATATGCGTATCCAGTATTTACAATCTAAAAATAAATCTAACAGTATGTTTAATCTAACTGTGATTATTATAATGATTTTTATACCCAGTAAACATCCCTATTGCAATATTCCTTATAAGTAAGATCCTGAAGGCTGAATGGATATCTCCTCCACTCGCGGACACTCATCCGAAAACTGGCCGTATCGAATGTTGCTTAACTTTGGTATTCGTTAAGCAACACCTAGTCAAATTACGCTATAAGCAGTATAAATATTTCATATAGAATCTTCGAAACATGAATTCAGGATGAAACTCACTAAGTATAGTCATATAGTCATTTATTCATAACACCATTTGTTACAAGTCAATAAGTAAACATTACATTAGGGCACTATACAATATTAACACAACATAAAAATAAAGATAGAAGAATTTTACAATAACCAAATTAGTCACATAATCTTAATACAATTTAGGTAATTTCAAAAAGTCATTTAAGTCATAAAATAGTTGGTCATGTAGCCAACATTTTAATTTATTCCTAATCGACCCAGCGGTGGTGAATCCAAGGTGCATCCCAAACTTCTACGGGTATTCGGTTGTATTTAGCGGGCCCACCAATTTATAAAGACTTCTCCGATTTCGCCAGCCTATTAGAAGGATTCACCAGTTGGTTTTTCCTAGCATTGCTTCTTAAATTTAACCTAGAATAGGTACCTTTCCTCTCAAATAATTTTAAATGGTTGTGCGTTAAAAGGGCTACCTGATAGATTAGTTCGCACGGCAGTGGCAGTACTCGCAGTTCCCTAAAGAGGTAAGTATTATTAAGTATTATTTTGTGATATCCCATAGGAACCTTATAATTTTTCGGGATAAAAAGTAGCCTATGTCATTTTCCATCTTTAAAACTATATTCATGTCAAATATTAAGTATATCGGTTGCTCTGTTGCTGCGTCAAAGAGGACGAAACCAACAAATACACTTTCGGATTTATAATATTAGTAAGGATTTTAAATCTCAATCGATACTTCAATTCGCCTTTCTGTATACTACATCGGTAACTTCAGCTTTAATGTTAGCTAGCCCAGAGATTATCGCCCCTACCGCCGAGGTGGGGATTAGTCTCGCTTTTCAACGTTATGGTGAAAAATACCGTTTTTAGGGATAAAATGCAGACGAGATAGGGAAAATAATCGACACATTCTAAGTAAAAAATGTAGTGCATCAGGCTTGGGAAGAGTATTGTATAAAAATATGCAAGCAGCGAAGGTTGGTGATCTGGTTTCCAAAAAACTACCACCTATTTTAATCCAATTATTTAAAAAAAACTGGGCTTCACGTAAATATTGCAGTCAGTAATCACAGAATTATAAAAACTTGGATTTAAGGTATGAGAGCCACTTTATTACAGGAAAAAAATATTTCTCTAAAATAGGTTTACGTTTGACTTTATCCTGTCTGTAGTGAGCATATTAAGACTTTTCCGTGTTTATATAATATTCATAAAATAAATAATTGGTCAATTTTTTTTTTTTTTTTTTTTTTTTTTTTTTTAATATAATGACAATAATATAATAATTGGTTGCGTAAGCTTAAATTATTTTGATTTAAGCACATTTTAATATGAACACGTATTGAAAAAATATTATTTTGTAAAATGAAGTTTTCAAGTCTGTGTTTATCGTAAAGTACGATAAACTTGTGATGTTGTGTAGTGTATCGTTTAAACACAAAGTAAACACGTCATACGAATACATCTTACACTTAACAAAAATGGATCCTATTTTGTTCTAATAAGTGTTACTATTCTGTAGCACATTGTATTGAACACAACAAAAAGTAACATCTATGTACTCGTAGCAAACTACACAAAGCCAATGGCAATGCCTCGCGGAGTTCACGAGAGTACATAAAGATTTTTGTAAAGCACCTTTTATTTTGGTATAAAAATTCATACTGCTTTCCAAATACACTAAAACCCAGGTGGTCTCCGATACACAACGTTTCTCTATACCAACAAAATTATACAAACAGTATGGATTGCGCTGCGATACTACGTCGTTAGGAACTCTAAAAATGCCATTGATCTCTGAAAATAAATATACTTACCTAAGTAAAATTTACGAGTATTGTGTACGTTTTGAAAGTGAATTTAATTAAATGACAGACAAGACTGGCGCAACAATGCTATTTTCATTGATCATTCGATGCAAAACAATGTACTTACCTAGAAGAGAAATTTCGCTAAAAGAAGTTTTACATCGTATCAGTAGTAGAGAGACCGATATTAGTAAGGAAATACTATAAAATTTCAAAGAAAACAGTTTATGATCGGATTTAATGAGGCGTGTTGAAGCCAATTATTGTTTAGGCTATTTTCGCTTCAATATTTTTTTACGTCATTACTAATACTTGTTTAGGTTTATCTATGAAATAAAATGCTATTTTCATAAATTAAATTTTATTAAATTCTCTCAATTTTCACCACCAATTCTTGTTTTTCGTATTTAGGTACATATTTTTATTATTATTTTACCATAATATCTATTTCACTCTAGCTTATAGTTCTTATACGTCTTTCCCTTTCATTTCACTTATTATTCAGCCTTTCCACAATTACTTGGTAAACAAACTGTTACTAACTGATTGTATTTCTACCAAAGCAGCTGGCTTTGTTACAGAGACTGAAACTTACCTTCATTGATTCTCGACAAAATCTGAACTTATAACCCAAAGTCACATCACCCATACCACAGTAATGGTATCTGACAGTATTCCTCCTTCATACAAACGGTCGAAACGCGAATCATACCTACGCACTTCGGAGTTCAGTACACACTCTGTACACCAACAGTCGCAGATGCCCCGTAGTGACGAACGAACGTGTGGATTTGTAATTAGTAAGGCACATGCCACACGGGCGTTGACGCCGCGTAATTGCACCGCGGCGTCACCGCCGCTGCACCGCCGCGGTGCAGCGGCGGTGCTGAGCGTCGTCGCGGCGACACCGCGGCGCCCAGTGTGGCCTTAGACACTGATGACATCTAGGCAGTTAGCGGAAAAAATGGTTTTAGGGATAACCGGCTGAAGATAAGTAAAATCTCTCATATACAGTCTGATTTTGTGTGAGCCAACCGCAGAAAGAAAGTGTTTTGTTCTTCGTTTGATATATTAGAGAAATAATGTGGCCGATCGATAAAATCTGAAATAGATGCATTGATTTGTGCAAAGTGACATGAAAAATATCTCATAAGCCCATCGAGTATGGACTTGTGTGATTTGTCACGACGAGTGGCACAGTAACAGCTGTCCAAGTGACAGCTGTCAAACTTTAAAGTGATTTATCTCGGTCATTATCGATTCTAGACTACTGCTGTCTTCACAAAAGTAATAGAACTCGACAAGATCTACATTTTGGATGACAGCTGTCAAACTTAAAAGTGAGTTTATCTCGGTTATTATTGATTCTAGACCATTAATGACTTCACAAAAGTGATAGAACTCAACGAGATCTACATTTCAGATGACATCTGTCAAACTTAAAAGTGATTTATCTCGGTTATTATCGATTCTAGACTACTGCTCTCTTTACAAAAGTAATAAAGCTCGACGAGATCTACATTTCGGATGACAGCTGTCAAACTTCAAAGTGATTTATCTAGGTTATTATCGATTATACACTACTGCTGTCTTCACAAAAGTGATAGAGGTCAACGAGATCTATATTTCGGATGACAGCTGTCAAACTTCAACATGATTTATCTCGGTTATTATCGATTCTAGACTACTGCTGTCTTCACAGAAGTGATAGAGGTCAACGAAATCTACATTTTGGATGACAGCTG
Organism: Hypomecis punctinalis; assembly: GCA_949316475.1. Classification (NCBI taxonomy): domain Eukaryota; kingdom Metazoa; phylum Arthropoda; class Insecta; order Lepidoptera; family Geometridae; genus Hypomecis; species Hypomecis punctinalis. The sequence continues at coordinate 2,555,071 of OX438802.1, forward strand.
TCAAACTTAAAAGTGATTTATCTCGGTAATTATTGATTCTAGACTACTGCTGTCTTCACAAAAGTGATATAAGTCAACGAGATCTATATTTCGGATGACAGCTGTCAAACTTCAACGTGATTTATCTCGGTTATTATCGATTCTAGACTACTGCTGTCTTCACAAAAGTGATAGAGGTCAACGAAATCTACATTTCGGATGACAGCTGTCAAACTTCAAAGTGATCCGAAATGTAGATCTCGTCGAGCTTTATTTTTTTGTGAAGAGAGCAGTAGTCTAGAATCAATAATTACCGAGATAAATCACTTTTAAGTTTGACAGCTGTCATCCGAAATATAGATCTCGTCGAGCTCTATTACTTTTGACAAGAGAGCAGTAGTCTAGAATCAATAATTACCGAGATAAATCACTTTTAAGTTTGACAGCTGTCATCCGAAATGTAGATTTTGTCAAGCTCTATTACTTTTGTGAAGAGAGCAGTAGTCTAGAATTGATAATAACCGAGATAAATCACTTTTACGTTTGACAGCTGTCATCTGAAATGTAGATCTCGTTAAGATCTATCACTTTCGTGAAGTCATCAATGGTCTAGAATCAATAATAACCGAGATAAATCACTTTTAAGTTTGACACCTGTCATCCGAAATATAGATCTCGTCGAGCTCTATTACTTTCGTGAAGAGAGCAGTAGTCTAGAATCGATAATTACCGAGATAAATCACTTTTAAGTTTGACAGCTGTCATCCGAAATGTAGATTTTGTCGAGTTCTATTACTTTTGTGAAGAGAGCAATAGTCTAGAATCGATAATAACCGAGATAAATCACTTTTAAGTTTGACAGCTGTCATCCAAAATGTAGATCTTGTCGAGTTCTATCACTTTTATGAAAACAACAGTAGTCTAGAATAGATAATAACCGAGATAATCACTTTGAAGTTTGACAGCTGTCACTTGGAAAGCTGTTACTGTGACATTCGTCGTGACAAATTACACGATCTGATTTCTAACGTACACTAAAGATTTTTCTCATCTTCAGTTTAAGATTGAACGGATTGATGAATTCAAAACCTTTTTTCCCGCTAAAAATTCATAGAATACTCGAATACTCTAGATTTAATGTCTAAATCGCTACCGGCAACACTGTTCGCCGCGGTGACGCCGCGACGACGCTCAGCACCGCCGCTGCACCGCGGCGGTGCAGCGGCGGTGACGCCGCGGTGCAATTACGCGGCGTCAACGCCCGTGTGGCATGTCTGTAAGCGTGCGATTTACCTACCAGGCGGGCAGCTCTAGCGCGTGTCACGTCCTGCGGTGGCCACGCGGGGCTGTAGGTATTTATTTCAAGGACAGGGACGAGTCACAGTACTGTTAGATACCATTGCCGTGCCCATACTGGCAGCACGATGTCAATCTGATAGCGATCCTAACAATAACATTGCAAAACTGTGCGCTATTTATTTTTACAGCCCACGTGTGTTCGACTACCAGCGCTGGGATGTTTGTTTCTTTTTGTGCTGTAAATAAGAGCGATACAACTCTACTCGAAGAGAGTTTGTATTACAATTTTGACTCGTAATTATTCTAAAGTGATTACAAAGGTTAGAACAAAACTAAAGTAATGATTTTTAAGCGAGTAAATTGGATAAAAATAAAGAAAGTTATCATATGTCAGGAATGGTATAATACTTCAGCTCTAGTTGTTTTCAGTTAATCCATGGTGATCTAGTAGTAATCACACCGAACTTATGATCGTGAGGTCGTGAGCCGGCCTCGTACCAAAGAGATCTTTGAAATTTATGTACAGAATTTCACACCACTGGCTTTCGGTGAAGGAAAACATCGTGATGCAACCTGCATACGTCTGTAGAAGAAATTCGATAGCGTATGTGAATCTACCAACCTGCCCTGGCTCATCGTGGTGGATGTAGAACAATGACCCTTCATGGGTAGGCCTACGTCCTGCAGTGGACTATTAAAAAGGCTAGTACAGTACAGTTGTTTTCAGTATGGGTGATATTTTGGCAACTAGAAAAGAAAAATGCCAAAAAAAAAATGCCAAGGCATACAACAGATGGCACGGTAAAAGAGAAGCAGCTAACCAGCTTTGCGATAAAGAAGACCGTGAATGATGTTGATGATGAGTACTCGTTTAACAATACTTCCTTATCAATTGAAGAATAAAAAATGTGAAGAATAACTATGAAAATATGCGTAGGTTACTAAGTATGCATCCCTTAAACTTAAGAATAAATAAGATTTGACACTTAAATATTATTTAAACTCTGATCATAGATTTTACCTAAGTTAACTTGATAGTGAAGGCATCTCCAGCGGCAAAACAACAAGTTCTTATCACCTTGAGAGCTATTGCCAACATGTTAATTGACTATCGAGCAAACAGCCTCAGAAAAACAACCTAACTCACGTAAATTAGTTGGAATTTATCTCTTTTTATCTTCTTTCCATCTTGAGGTCTTAGATTTACGTGATGTTTTCTGCTAAGGCAAAGTGGTATTACAAAAGCTTGGTATAATAATAAATGGTGTACAGTTATTTGACTACAACACTGAAACTACAAAACTCTGATATGAGATTAACGTTTCTTAAATAATTCAGAATTTATGATATTGCGACATTTAGTAAATTTTAAAATATATTAGGGGTATCTTACACACGATCTCTGACTCAAAACTTAACACACTTTGTAATATGGCTGATACAATACACATTTTTTTAAATAAAAACTATTTCTAATTATGCAAAAACTTTTATCGGATTTTAGTGCTGACCTGCAGTGGTACAGAGTCAAAGTTTTGAGCTGATTAATGTAATAACCTTTTTTTGACCTGATTATTGATAGTTTATAATATTAAACTTCAAATTTTTATATTTATTATTAAGTAAGTAGACAAATCAAAATCGAAGTGACTAGTTGCAGCATATGTGAGCGGGACTGGGATTGCAATAAATAAATTAATATATCTAATGTTTTCACCGGACGGCATTACAAAAAACGAGATAGATTTTTGTTTAACAAAGAGAAAAGAAACAATCACTAATGTAGACACTATAAACAGAATTCAGTTTTCATCTGATCACAGGCCACTTCGTATTACCGTAAAATTTAACACAAAAATAATCAGAGCGCAAATGATCAAAAATAACATCAGACGTCTTGATAGAGCGACACTAGCCCCACACAAAGATGTGTTTGTGCTTGAACTAAAAAATTGCTTTAACGTCTTATTTACTCGTGACTGTGAGGATGTGAACGAACAGTATGAGCACATCAAAACAAGTATTAAAAAAGCCAGCTTAAAAGTCAAACCTGCCAAAGAAAAACTTGAAAAACTCACCAATAGCACAAAATTACTCTTAGAAGAACGACAAAATACCCCATATCGAACACCAGAATTTACAAAAATAGACAAGTTAGTTAAAAGAAGTATTCGAAAAGACATAAGAAATCATAATTTAAATATATTCCGGATGGCTCTAGAATCCAACAAGTCACTCAATAGCGCTAAACAAGGAATATCAAGCGGTAAAACTAGCATCACACGTGTCAAGGATTCCAATGGTAAAAATCAAACAGATAAAAGTGTCATATTAAAAATTTGCACAGATTTTTACAGTCAACTATACAGCGATCCGACAAGCAACAGCAATGACCTAGTGGAATACTCATGCTCCGAATCGATCATGCCAATTAGTGGCTATGAAGTTCATCGCGCTCTTTGTAGCATGAAGTACAGCAAAAGCCCCGGAGAAGACGGTATCACAACCGAAGCTCTTAAAATTGGAGAACCTGCACTTCTTCCCCATATCACCAATCTGTTTAATTCAATTCTGCAAACTGGTATTTTCCCTAATAACTTTTGTCACTCTACTATTACTCTTCTCCATAAAAAACGTGATAAAGCAAATATAAGTAATTATAGACCCATAAGTCTCATATCACATATTTACAAAACTTTTATAAAAGTTATCGAAAACCGAATATCTGCCAAATTAGATTCACATCAGCCTCCAGAGCAAGCCGGATTCAGATCTGGCTTTTCCACTACAGACCATCTTCATTCCCTAAACCAAATCATCGAAAAACACCACGAATATAATTTACCTTTGTACATAGCATTTATCGATTACTCAAAAGCCTTCGATAGTATAAGCCACGCTTCACTTTTTCATGCACTAACCAGACAAGGTATAGACCCAACTTACATTAAACTTCTTCAGAGAATATATAGCATCAGCACAGCAGCAGTTAAAGTAAATAGCACCGGACCATCGTTTCGTATTACCAAAGGAGTAAAGCAAGGCGATCCACTTTCCCCAAAACTTTTTACAGCTACACTGGAAGAAATTTTCAAAAAACTGCCGGCCAGATGGGAACAAAGGGGAATTGTTGTTGGTGGAAGGAAGCTCACTAACCTTCGTTTCGCTGACGACATAGTTCTGTTTTCTTCTTCAGCTGCAGAAATCACAGAAATGCTAGAAGACCTAAGCACAGCTAGCCTCGAGGCGGGCTTGAGAATGAATATGTCAAAGACCAAGATCATGACCAACCGCACTTCACACCGCATCGCCGTTGAGGGCGAGGAGATTGCATACGTCCATGAATACGTATATCTTGGCCAAATAGTCTCTTTCCAAGCGCGACAAGATAAAGAAGTAGCTCGTCGCATTGAACACGCCTGGAAGAGCTATTGGGCCATGAAACATCTTATGAAAGGCGAATTACCGCTACCTATGTCTAAAACGTAAACTCATGGATGTGTGCATTCTACCCGTTCTCACATACGGCGCCCAGACTTGGTCATTGACTAAAGATCAAAACACCGCGCTCGGGGTTTGCCAACGAGCAATGGAGCGAAGCATACTAGGAGTCAAATTAACCGATCGAATTAGGAACACTATGCTGCGCTCCAAAACCAAAATCGCCGACGCTTGTCAAAAAGCCGGACAATTGAAATGGGATTGGGCGGGACACGTCTGTCGCATGCCGGACGACCACTGGGCAAAGGTCACCACCAACTGGATTCCAAACTCCAAACGACCTTTGGGCCGACCCAGACGCAGGTGGCGCGACGAACTGAGCTCGCACGACACTGGACCACCAACGCAGTGAATCGCGCAGTCTGGAAGGAGGGAAGGGAGGCCTTTGCCCAGCAGTGGGACAATACAGGCTCAAAATAATAATAATAAATAATATCTAATGTAAATTTATCTAATTAAAATTGTATGATTGAAAGTACAAAATAGTATAAAGTATGTATGTACTCATAGCTGTTTAATATGCATAACCTAAGATCACGACTATCTCAGCAGTCAAAACACAGCTCTATGAAAACTAGCAGCAAATTAAATAAAAAGCTTCACATTCAAACTGCGACTCGCGACCACGCAAAAACAATTCCACAAACAATATGCAACCTACTTATAACCAACTACCAACCACTGCGTACTATTCACATCCATTCGCATTGTCACAAACACGGCTCTCCAAAGCGAATTAAAAAAAATAGTTGAAGAGGTCGCCTAGTTCACAATACGGATCGAGAAAAAAGCGGGGCATGGAAATTATAAAACAAACTAACGTGAAATGTTTGAAGTAACGCACGGGTCGAGCACGCCGTATTTCCTCTTCGCACATGAGTGGGATTTTATAGAGTTGCTCGATGGTGGTGTGATTGTAGGTTTTTGAGTGACTAGTGTATGATGCCTTTGAAAAATAAAAACTGTTGATTTGGCACAAACTTTTAGGCAGTTAGGTTTAGTAATGTTTGAGGAAAGTATTATTAGTTTTCTTATTAGTTATAGTAGAGCTTATTAGTATTTGAGTTCTGGTCAATACTAGAAAATATGTGCCAAAAACACGTACTTTTAACAGCTAACTTAAAAAAAAACCTTGGAAATGTTTATGTAGGTGTCGATTAATTATTATTATCTTTGGTTTATTCTCAGAGCAAATAAAAAAATCCAGAGAGAACGTCGTTGAACAGTCAAGTGAAGCCGGGCTTTTTATTTATGTGTGAGTGCGTCGTTGTTACGCCGTCATAGTTTGACTGACAAGCCAAAGCGTAGTTTCATAGTTACCTGGATCTGTGTGTAATTGTCTGTACACGGCGAGGCGTAGTTTTGGTTGGCTTCACTTGTTTTTTCACAACATTATCTCTCGATTTTTTTATTTACTCTGAGGGTTTATTTTATTAATTACAAATATGCTAACCTCGGTAGTGGTTACATATTTGAGCCATTTGGAGTTGAGACTTTGGGTCCCGTGGGGGCCGGGAGCTCATCTCGTTTTCAAAAGTCTTTCTGAGCGTCTGGTGGACGCGACGCGTGACCAAAATGCTGGTGTTTATTTGGCTCAACGTATAAGCATTGCCATTCAGCGTGGCAATGCTGCCAGTATGCTGGGCACGCTGCCAACTGGCAGTGGGCTTGAGCACTTGGATTATCTTTAGACCTTCAAGGGTCTGTGGATGATCCAATTGCTTTCTATGTAGTAGTAGTGCAGTAAAAAAAAAAAAAAAAATTACAAACTAGAAACTTTGGTCGGTTAAAAATATCGTAAATGCATGAAAAAATGTGCTTCACATATGTACTGAAACTAAAAATATTAATTTGTTTGTTACGATTTTTTTGTATGGTAACTTATTTTTATTTGCAGAACAAGCATTACCTATAACATGTACAGCAGACCAATATATTTACAAATATTGATATTTATCAACCGTGCCGCTGTATTTCATAACCGTGACCTCACACAGTTTCAACATCTCTAAACACATACGCACCGACACCAAAGATTTGTGTTTAAAATTTGGTCTTATTTTAGCTTTACAGCGCTAGTACACGTCAGAACGTACTGTACCAATGCGTCTTCGATCGATAGCTCACATTCGAGAATCAAATTTGCCTGGAGCTGTCCAAACTTGTGTTGCACGTGAAATTTGTGTATTGTGTTTTGTGTGTGTTGTGCTCAAGTGCCGTGAACGTGTTAAAATGGATTACGATTCCCTGATTTATTCGCAGATTGCGAACTACTATGATGATTTGGTAAGTTATTTTGTTTCATAATTGTAGTAGGAAGTTTTTAATATCGCCACGCCCTTAAAATGTTCCCGCCAAAACTGAAAAACAGTATTTATTGCAGTTTAACAATTTAAAAATTACTTATTTAGTTAGAGAATAAAATGGATAGCATAAAAAGAAGAAATGGGCTATCAAAGGCGCAAGACGACTTAAGTAATGGATTTTTGGAAACACTATAATTATAGATATTCAGAAATTCACGTTTTTGTTTTTTGTCACGTTCAAATTACATCTTTACAAATAAGTTTTTCCCAAGAAAAGGCATCTTCAGGGAAAACTGAGTCAACGTAAATAGAGTGCAACTTTTAAATTAGCGATAAAACTTGAAAAGTTAAATTAAAAACTTTGCTTCTGAACTTAAATTTTAATAAAGTTACTTTTATATCTTAACTTGGCAAATGCGCTACTTTTAAAATACACACTGAACACTGAAATTAGAATGCAGACTGAAAATATGAAACTGATAAATACATGGAGTCGTTATAGCATATTAATTGATTCAGGCAATTTTAAGTAGGTACTTACAGTCCGACAAAAGTTAGTTGTTCAATAATATTTTCTTGATACCCATAGAAAAAAATAAACATGACTCTGAAAAAAATAATAATAATAATCTTTCTTTATTGACTCCAAAATACATGAAATATACAAAGATTTGTAAGCACCCGGACAAGAAATTCTGATTCCCGGATGCTAACGTCTTCCAACGTCTTAATTAAAATTTAATTTTAAATTAAAACAAAACTGAAATATAAAAATTAAAATAAAAAAAAATCATCAAATTAATGTGATAAATATACAATGTCAAGAGATTAATAAAATTTAAATTATACAATTTGGAATTTAGTTCTTAAGTAAGAACAGATTATAAATTATAAAATAAATAATAAAAAGGGATTCCATTCCACAGCTTATTCATTTATTCAATTCAAATAAAATCAAACAGGCTAAATTCATCTATTCTCACATATTTTCACAAAAAAAGACATAATGCAATCACTTTGCCAAAGTAAACTGTATAAATTTGTACCGCTTGAAATTAAATAATTTGGTTTTGAATGCAATAATGATTTACCAATTCACACTAATGGTATATCAATATTTATCCAAGTGTTACCCAAAATAACTAGAGTTTAGAACAAAACATGGCGTGTAATAATAACTGCCAACAAACGGGCATCGCTAATGGATTTCATTTGACAGTTAACATTAAAAGCTGTCAATTTTTGTAGCAGTTTAACAGTTTAGTTGGAAATTGAACGTGACTATTATGTATATGTATAATATACTATTGTTTAACTCTCGGGTCGTGACGTAAAATTTAGAATGCAAATTATGATGGTGGGGCGTTCAGGTTAGATTCATTCAGTAATTATGGGCAGCAAATGATTCAGTAATTCTTGTTATTATCACTCTTGAAGTTGGTTTAGTTTTTAAATATTTATTTTTACTATTATTATCGCTTTAATGTTGTTGGATATCCTACTAATATTATAAGACGAAACGCGAAAGTTTGTGAGGATGGATGTATGGATGTTTGTTACTCTTTCATGCAAAAACTACTCAACGGATTGAGATGAAACTTTGCAATAATATAGCTTATATATCAGAATAACACATAGGCTATAAATTATAATGATATTGCGTCAAAAATCAAAATATCATGCGGGCGAAGCCGCGGGCGAAAACTAGTAATTCTATACTTTATTCTTCTATATTATTGGATACAATTTCGCCATTGTATAAAGCAGTGCTTGTATTTTTCCAGCAAATGGTTAATGTTAGCTGTTTACTAAGTACCAAAGCTTTATGACTAAAATATCCATTCATCCATCTATCAGCCATAGGACGATCAGCGCTGGTCATAGGTTTCTCCTATGGACTAAAGTAGTAAAATAAAATAACAATTAATTAGGTCCAAATATTGCCATTAAGAATGGATAATAATTTAACCTCTTTCCAATGTTAGCGGCGCTAAGCTGGCTACCCAGCCTATAATAACTTACTAGGTCAAAAGTTAATAACAAACCAGAGCACCGTTAATTGGTTAGTGATCAGCAATAACAATTGGCACCTCCCCACTGCGTCAGCCGCCGTGGCCAAACAATGCCCTCCTGTTTGCGCTTAGAAAGGCATTGTGCTGCTTAATTAAGCCTCTTTTAAAAGTTTCTGTTTAGAACTCTTTTGTTATTGTTTAGTTGGCTTCTTGGATTGTGAATAAACTTTTGTTTTGACTAAAATTACGAATTATTTTCAACCCGGGCTTAAAAATTAGACGTTTTTGATGTAACTTTTTCGATTTAAAACTTTTTTTTCTGTTTTCAATGTACATATATCACGTCATATAAGGAAGTATATAATCAAATAATTAAAAATCCCGCAGCGGTGAGACTATATGTTCCTGTTTAAAATTTCCGTGAACTGTTTTGCTATTGTATACTTGGCTACTTGGATTGTAAATAGGTACTCTTTTTTGGCTTCAATTGTTTTTTGCTAGCGTTTGAAAATGTCCTTTCGGCCGCGTTTGTAACCCTATTCTGTAACCGGTTATAAACGAAGAAAATTTTCTCCTTTCTCGTTACCCAGTTACAAACTCAGTATTTCAATGCACTTAGATTTTTTTAAATAGTTTCAATTAATTTTGAATTATTTTTATTCTTATTTTGTAGTAAAGTTATCAAAAACGATTTTCTGAATTCAATTTCTTTCAACACAATTTCTTCGGTTTCCAATATAAAATATCACATAATATTAATCTTACCATTAAACGAGCAACTTTTGTATAATAGATATTTATTTATTCGTTGGCACTAAATTTTAACCCTGAAAATGATTGTTACGGTGGTTTGGTATTTAGATTTTTTTTAAAGTTTGTGTTGTGTAGGGGTCATTAATTAGTTTTTAATTTACGTTCCGAGTGAGGTTTGGTTGCTCTCTAGATCTTGAACCTTGAAACGAGAAAATCTTGAAGATGAAAAAAAAAAAAATGAAAAATGTATTTATTAACATAAACATAAGATACACAAGTGCATGAGAAGTTTTATTAAGAGAAAACATATGTTTATGGATAGTTTTATACAATGGCGATACAGGCTGGGCCTGTATCGCGGGAAACCTGATACGATTAAAAATGTAAGTAATATTTACATTTAATATATTTAACACCACTATTAGAATTTACAAATTTACAAGTCAGAAAAATAAAAATTACTATTAACAAATGATAAAGCTAAGCATAACATATTAATTTACTGCAACTACTCTAAAATAAAATAAAAAAAACCAAAGCTCAAAAACACAAATTAAATAAGTACATAATCAGGTGCAACGTAGTTTCAGTTTATTATTATTATTATTTTTTCATTAAATAATACTCCTATTAATTAACAAGATTAAGACAATATCTTTAGCAAGTCTTCCGTCTCTCTGTGATCCAAAGTCGACAAAAACCCACATACTGTCCTTTTGGCTTCGTAAATTGACTTATCCTTCAAACTGCAGTATCTATCAATGACATTATATATATGAGATCTGATGAAAAGGCCAAACCGACGCGCGAAACTAGTTTTTACTTGAGGAAAGGGCAATCTTCGACAACGTTTTTGCGACGTTTCTCCACCGTCACGGGCAGCAAGCACGGACTTATGAACAGAGAGCGACGTTTTGAGAATAAACAACTGTCTAACGCTCAGTACACCACTCTCCCTGAACAGGTCAGCCGTGGGGTATCTCAGCGGCTTATTCATCATCACTTTGAGTACAGATCGTTGAGCTCGTTCAGGAAGTATGATGAAGGTCGCCGCGGCACTTCCCCAGCAGGTTATGCAATAATTTAAGAGAGACTGGCATAAAGCGTAGTATACCGACTTCAGTGTCTCTGAAGGTGCGACGTCACGTAAAATTTTCACAATCCCAATAACTTTGCGTACCCGAGACGAAAGAGCAATCAAATGATTTTTGAAATTCAAGTTTTCATCGAGAATAACACCCAAATATTTAGTTGACCTAAATCTGGTCAGAGCTTCGCAGTTACATAAGACTGTTCCGCTACAAGAGACTTTATGGAGCTTCAGGTTAGTATGTATGTCGGGGGCAGAAGCGTTAGTTTTATGGAAACACAGATAAACTGTTTTTTTCGTGTTTAGCGTCAAGAGATTTCTTTGAAGCCACCCAGAAACACTTGCCATACCAACTTCAGCATTTCCTAGGGCATTGGCCCATGTAGAACCGTAGAACACAATCGCGGTGTCATCAGCATAGCAAACGACCTCTGCATTTTTCAGTTGCATATCATGAATATCGTTGATATATAAATTAAACAGAGTAGGCCCAAGAATGCTACCTTGTGGTACACCGAAGTCAATGCCAAGAGTACCACTGGATACATTTCCGATCTTTACACATTGTTTACGTAGCGATAAATAGCTATTGAACCAGTTTGAAGCAATCCCCCTAATTCCTGATTTGTACAATTTCTGCAGGAGTATTGGTATTGAGACAGAATCGAACGCCTTTGCTAAATCCAAAAACACAGCAACGCATTTTTGTTTTTTATCTAGTTTGGATGACACTACAGATGTTAGCAACGACACTGCGTCTTCTGTGCATTTACCCTTCCTGAAACCAAATTGTCTATCGGATATAATACCATGTAAATCTAAAAATCTAGTTAGTCTTAAATTAGCTATTTTTTCTAATATTTTTGAAAAGGCCGTTAAAAGTGAAATGGGCCTATAATTTTCTATGCTGCTTTTAGGACCACTCTTGTAAATTGGGCTAACTGAAGCAACTTTCCACAGGTCCGGAAAAATTCCGTTAGAGAAACTTTGATTATATATGTGTACTAACGGTGCTATAATTTCGTTTTTAATGTGTTTTATAAGAGTATTTGTTAAACCATCAATACCCGGTGACTTTCCGTTCTGTAGTTGCATAATCAACTTATCCACTTCTTCATGATCCGTGGGACTCATAAAGAATGATTCAGCAGGTGAGTTTAGGGTTTTAACAGATTTAGCCAAGTTTTCTTGGGTTTCACCAGTATCCTCAAGAATTTGGTTTGCTAATCGTTGACCTACAGTCGCAAAATGAGTGTTACATATGTCAAGCGAATGTTGCGTGCTATTAGAATTTTGCAGTGATAATAATTCGGTTTGTGTTTGTTTTTGCGTAGATAAGTTACAAACAGATTTAATTGATTTCCAAAGCTCTCGCGGATTGCTTTAATTGTTCTCTAACTCTTTTCTATCATATTCAAGACGGAGTGTGCGTATGAGGCTTACAAGAAAATTCTGATATCTTTTATACGAAGTTTGCAAAATAATATTATTAGGATCAAGTTTTGCTCGCTGATGGAGTCTATCCCTGTGTCTCATGCAACGAATAATCCCTGGAGTAATCCAAGGCTTAAGGTTATGTTGTGTTCTGCTTAGTCGCACCTCATGCGTATGCTTAACTACAATATCTGTCAGACATTTTGTAAACAAATTGGTCGCTTCATTTACATCACAAGTATTTGTAATAGAACTCCAGTTTACTTCAGATAACTCTCTTTTAATTGCATCTAAATCTCTTTTAATCATACAGCGGCTAGGGCGAGGGAGTTTATTGTTTTTTAAATTCATGCCCAGCATTACTGGGTAATGATCTGTTATAACCGACCGAGCCACAACTCCAAGTAACGCCTGGTTACTTTTTGATCCACTGACATAAATGTGGTCCAGACAGGATGAATCCCTTGTAGGTTCCGTAATAGCTGGTACCATACCGCATTCTTCCATAAAACAGAGATACTCTAAGCTTTGGGTGCTACTAGCATCAAGAATATTGACGTTTATGTCACCGGCAAAAATCAAAGGAATATCTTTGGGATTAGACATATAAGAAGCGAGGGACGATAAGAAATTATCAATGTTCCTACAGGCTAGAGAGCGGTAAATAGCTAAGACTTTCACAGCATTTTCAATATCAATACACAAACATTGGGCGTTATCAACCGAGTGCTCAGTAACCGATGCATTCCAACTGTCTCTGACATACACCACAACACCACTGTTTTGATTATGATTCTTATCACTGTTGAAGGAATTGTATCCCGGTAGCTGTGGAATATGCTGAGTGTTTTTTAACCAACATTCTGACAAGACAATGGCATCAAAAACAATGTCCAAGCGTTTCAAAGCTATTACAAATTTATCATAATTACAACTTATACTTCTGATATTCATTGAAAATAACTTAAAATTTTGATCAGGTGTGAAATACGTTTTACAATATTCCGTATCATCAACACTATGACAGTCCACCTTGATTAGATCCAAATCCTCTACAAGTTCTCTATGGAGCATTGTGATCATAAAAATTATCCGTATGTACTGTTACATAATATAAGAGTGTGCGATTGCCTATATCAATAGAGCGATAGTTATAACGATAATTATTGCACGTTTCTGCATCTCCAAGTACGATATCATGTATTATGAAATCCGAATTTAATTTTAGCATGATAATAAAAATAGTTAACATTCCGAAAGCCTCCGAGATTAACAATTTGCGATTAAAAACAGCTACCGTGCAGCTGAAAAATAATGAGGAACACACATATAGGTATATAGTATATGTCGAAGATTTGTTATGTTTGCATAAAATTTGGATCTTAAATCAAATTTCACCGAAGTTGTTACAACAGACGGAGGCCGTTTCTGAAGATTGAAATTTGATACTTAGAACGGTTGCTTCCTAGTCTATGTTTTTAAGGGTTTCTGAGGTTAGTTTTGAATCCAATCTTACAACACTTCGTAAAAATATTTTAGGCACAAAAATGGTAGATGCTGGAATACCACACGTCATTACCACCGAGTGGTGCTAATTGCCGTTCAGCTGATCAGCCCGCGAAGGTCTAATTGTGCCTCTAATTACTGGCAGGTTGCGTAGGAAGTCTGACCTAGTTGGAGAAATATTTACCTGCCTGGGAAATTTCGGTAGCGTATTGTATATTGTGGTATCTTTTTGTGGAGTCTTTACTTGCTGAGATTGTTATCGAACCTATACTTATTAAAGTGTAAGCGCCTTATCAATACGACCCGCCCAAAGCTTTCCTACACCTACTCATAAAATGTCAATAGCAAATTATACTATGTGCTCTGTATCAGATCATTCAAAAACAAGTTCAGTTTTGCGAGCATCTATGAAATAGTTCATAACCGCTAATATGCTAGCTAGGGATCGCCATTGACACACGTCGAGGAAGATATAATCTTAAGTATTCCACAATTGAATGTGGACGTCTTCTCAATAAGAAATTGATTAAGCTATTATATATCCAGCACGCCGACCAAATGCCCGTTATCAGACCTCGGCAACATGAAGAATATTTTGACACGAAAGTTTTCTTGCGACGCTTTACTTCACTGATTGAAGCTAACAGTATTTTATTTATTTTTGAAAGTTTAGTTATATAATAAACATTCCATTTACAATTTACATATTCAATTCAATTTTAAGAGTCAGAGTAATCAATAATTATTATTGCAAATAATCACAACACCGACATCCACCGTGTACAGAATTCGAATAATTATCGTGAATTGATATGACATCCATGTACAGTTTTGATGATTTATCAAAAACGGCATTTCCTTCGAACTAAAAATATATATTTTTTATTTATTAAATCAGTTTATAATTGGCAAAAATACCAATGAATATACACAAAAAAAATACATAGTACCATAGACAAACATAGTACCCTCTTCTTTTTGGAAGTCTGTAAAAAATGAGATGTGCGAGTGATGTTACCAAGTGAAGATAAACTGACTCTACAAAAGTATGGTATCCCGCATAGTTATTTTATTTGAGCTTGCATGAAAAAAACTTCCACTTCATTATTTATAGAACGAAAAACTTTATTTTAAAACGAAATAGTAGCACAAAGAAACTTATAAAACTAGATACAGTATATCTAAAACACCACAATACAGTAGGAAAAAAATGCAGACATACAATATGCTGCGTTTTCTTTCTACCTTATCTTTCATAAATGTATATACAACACTATGTTAAAAAACCTAAATTTAACACCTCTCCTATACAGCATAAAATATAAATACATCTTTCCTAACTGACATACTTTAAACTAACCCGTGTATAAAATTTTATCTGATACACTAACCAGACGCTTCAACACCCTGTATTCTACTTTTAGGTAGGATGCCGTCATTTCACAGGTACGATAGTGCTGTACATTGCAATGAAAATTTAGTGCGCATTTAGTAGTGAGTATATCTAAAGTTTTGTTTAGAAGGTGAAGAAACCATTTTATAAGCTCCGCACCGCACTGTACCTGTGTATTTCATGGACACAGCAAGATGGTATCAAAAACGTATAGCTACGTCACTATGACACTTGAACTCTGAGCATAATGAAAAAGTAGAAACGCGATAAAGCAAAATAATTGTAACACATTATTACAGTAAGTTGGCGTTGAAAACGCATAGTAGGTAACCGGTAGGTACGTAAGCAACGATATAACTTGACAAAGGTGACACTTGAACTAGTGATCAAATGTCACATTAGCGTTTCAGCAATAGGACAAAAAATGCCTTCCAAGGTGGAGCTTATAATTATACAACGTGTTTGACACCGGTGTCGGAGCCTTAATCGGTGACATTTAAGGCAAATTTTTAATAACTTTTACTGTGGAATCAACTCTGAAAACGTAAAAAAACAGCTATTTCATACTTTTTGCTGAAAGTCTTATAAACAATCGTATGGAACAGCAGTTTTTTTTACGTTTTCAGAGTCCGACACCGGTAGACAAATACATTGTATTTATGTGGATTTTCAACCTTATGACAATATTATATTATATTTATAGTACTTACATACATTAATGTACCTAATATTTTTAAAACTTTATAAAACTGTAATAGGTACTTCATAGTGATAATTGTGTGATACAGTTTTATCAAAAATATAGAAAATTTAGTGAGCATTTAGTACGTATGGTTCGCATTATGATATTGGATATGGGCTTGATCTAGAGCTAGTCAAGTACTATAATTATAGTACAAGTAATATACTTCGTAAAAATATGTCAGATTATTGATAACTCACGCATAACCTAACCTAATAACGACAGTTTTAATTAATGTTATCTAATTGCTTTACCCGCGGCCGCATGATCTTTTTGACGTGATAACGCTTTATAAATCGATGAACACCGGCTGCACGCTCGAAAAAATGTCACGTTCCGCCTGAGCCCAGCGTGCAAGTGAGACCGCGGACAAACGATAGTAAGGCGTTTGGTTCGTTTCAGTTGTTGATTCAATAATGGACTGAAAAATCAGATCATTCAAAAACTGACGTATTGTACTGACGTATTTGTTTTTAAAGGCTTTTATTTTTTCACTGTACTCCTATACTTCATGACTACGAAATTCAACAAGGCTTGGCTTGGGTTGTCAAGCACAAACATAACAGGTGATTTTTTTTGGATCAAAATTTTATGTTTGTGCTTGAAAAATAAACAGTAAAAAAAGTCAAAAGCCCAGCGTGTCCCGCACCTTACGACAGCAAACCATAAACAATCCATTGACCGAGGCACGTGGCTTTTATTACAAATCGCTTTATAGTTTTAATTTTAGCTCTGGGAGAGATTTTTCTTAGTACAACACTTTCTTCAGTTATATCGGGTTTACAGTTCAAGGAATATTGTTCGTTGGACTAAAACTCTGCAGCGTTTTTGAGAAGTAGTTTTAAGCTTGTGATTTTAGTCACTGAAAACTTTGACGCTTATTATTTGGGACAATTTTATGCTTAGTTTTCCCCGACTGAAAAAAAAAGTTATCAATTAGTCTGTATATTATTATAAACCGATTGTGATGATTTTTTTTTTTTGGTAGATCATACTTCAGAGGTTCCATTCTATTTAAATTTTAATCTAAATCGGCTGCGCTGTTATTGAAAAATCAATAATTCAAAAATGGTCGATTGTCGCTAACATCATCCATCCATCCATCAGCCAAAGGACGTCCACTGCTGGACATAGGCCTCCCCTATGGATCTCCAATAAGACCGGTTGATAGCGGCTTGCATCCAGCGTGATCCTGCGGTCTTAATGAGGTCATCTGTCCACCTTGTGGGTGGACGTCCTACGCTGCGCTTGCCGGTACGTTGTCTCCACTCGAGAACTTTTCGACTCCACCGGTCATCAGTCCTCCGCGCTATGTGCCCTGCCTATTGCCATTTCAATTTGCTAATCCGTTGGGCTATGTCGGTAACTTTGGTTCTTCTACGGATCTCCTCATTCCTGATTCGATCCCGCAGAGAGACTCCGAGCGTAGCCCTCTCGATAGCTCGTTGGGCTACTTGGAGCTTACTAATAAGGCCCATAGTGAGAGACCATGTTTCAGTGCCATAAGTCATCACTGGCAACACACACTGGTCGAAAACTTTCGACTTGAGGCACTGAGGTATGTCGGATGAGAAGACGCTACGCAATTTTCCGAACGCTGCCCAGCCGAGTCGGATTCGGCGATTGGCCTCTTTAACATCGATTTGAGCGAAAGGTCACATTGAAGTTGGTTTTGCCTCTTTTAGCGTCAAATTATTATATGCATTTTTTTATATGAATAGTATGTAAAAGTTCAATGTATTTAGTCACTACGGGAAACGGTGGTTCTTGAAACAGCTTTTGCAATGTTAGTTCGTGAACCATTAACCCGGTCAATTTAGACCAAAAAATGAGAGTGAAGTTACATAAAGTCCCAACAAGCTGAGTTTCAGTGAAATTGTTCAAAATATTATTATAAACAATGTCTAGAAGTTCCCCATCATTCCCCTGTAAGGAAAAAAAATTATTCAAGGTCAAAGGTCAAAAAAATGAGTTTTTCGCGATTTTCAGTAAAACGGTAAGTTTTATCATAAAAATACCTGAGACAAAATTGTAGATCATAAAATTATCTATAAAAAATGTATCAATTCTTTTTTTCTTACGAGCCACCGTTTCTGAGATATAACGATTCAAAAAGTTATAAAAGTTGTTATCGTCATAATATGCATGAGTACGTCACGTATATACATCTAGAGTTGTTATATTTTATAAAATATATATATTATATATTAAATGTTTAAATATTTTTCTATCGGTCATTGTAACTTATACTTACAATATAAAATATACATAAGTTTAACGAACAAGTTCATGTAATTTAAATAAATTGATGGGCGTAGATTTTGCTATATATTATATATTTTTAATCTGCCTTATATTTCAATATACCTTAGTTTCAGCTTGGTTATCTTGTGATGACAGATAATTTAATTGTTGTGTATTACTTTTGCTCGCTTGAATCGAAAATAACTAATACTATTAATAATTGTGATGTGGCTATGGCTTTGGCAAAAAAGTAACTGTTTGGTCGTTGAGGAAAAGCTCAGCATCAATCAGATATATATTCATCAAAAAGTTTATTTACTTTTGTAAAGTGTCAAGATCATGTACTATTTTTACACGCAATAACTGTCTGTGATACGACATCTGCATTTTACAGGAGGGGTAAAACAGTAGTTTTCAAAATGTTTGAAAAACAAGATTTAATTCAATGTGCTGAAGTTTTTAAAAAGAGTAATTCAACTCAACAAGAAGTTATTATTATTATACACATATTTATTTATAGTCTTAAATTTAAGTTTTTTTACAATATTTATATAATAAAAAACAAAATACTATAAAAAACCTAAACCTAGAGTGCCGCCGGCAGCGGGGCGAGGCCCAAGCTACCGGTGGTTGGGTCTACAGAGAGAGGAACCTCCTGACAATGCGCGCTGTGTCCAGGACGACCGCCTTCTGTATCTGACCCTTGACCCAACCGTCTAGCGAGAGCCTCTTAAGATGGTGGTCGAGACTTTTCGCTATTAAGCCGTTTACCGAAACGACTATCGGGACAATGATCGTAGAGTCCACATCCCACATGGCGGTAACCTCGTGAGCCAAGTCAAGGTACTTGCTGAGCTTGTCCTTCTCGGCCTTCACGAGGTTCTCGTCATGTGGGATGGTGACGTCGACTTTATTATTATTATTATTATCCGCTTTCTTCTTTCTATGTACGGAGCTCCTAAAAAAACTACCTGTTTAGATAAGCATCGATATGCATGTTTCGTTAAAAATACTAAAAATAAAAAACAAGTTCAATTAGCTTGTCTTCCTCCAACCTCAGTTGCTACTCACCAACATCTTTTTCGAGTATATAACCAAGTTCAAGTGTGGCTTGGTTATCAGCTAGACCCTACAGACTGGGGTTGGAATTTGGTCAACAATATATTAGAGCCAGTTCAAACTTTACTTCCACCTGCGCCGGAAAAACTGCTGAACACTATTTTTTGCAACTGCAAAAAGGGATGCAGTGCTAAATGTGGTTGCAAAAAAGTCGGACTGTCTTGTTCTTTGGCATGCACAATTTGTCAAGGCCGGTCGTGCTTTAATATTGAATCACAAACAATGGAGGATTCGTTTGACTCCGACGAAGTATCATGCGATACTTCGCTATTGACGCAATTTACTTGCATCCAAAATGAAGATGATGAAGAAGCAGGAGAAGAAGAACAAGAAGAACAAGAATTTGAAACTTACGAATAAGACGAATAAACTTCAACACTTTTTTTTAATTTACATCGCTTTTATCTTTCCCAATCTTTGAAAATTTCCGTTATTATGCATATGTTTTACATTAAACAGGATCACAACTGACCCGTGGAGTAGGCCTACTGGGGAAACCACGTTAAAAAACGCGCTAAGTACACTACCTCATAGGTGGCGTGGAAACGTGTGCATATTATGACGATAACAACTTTTATAACTTTTTGAATCGTTATATCTCAGAAACGGTGGCTCGTAAGAAAAAAAAGATTGATACATTTTTTATAGATAATTTTATGATCTACAATTTTGTCTCAGGTACTTTTATGATAAAACTTACTGTTTTGCTGAAAATCGCGAAAAGCTTATTTTTTTGACCTTTGACCTTGAATAAATTTTTTTCCTTACAGGGGAATGATGGGGAACTTCTAGACATTGTTTATAGTTATGTTTTGAACAATTTCACAGAAATTCAGCTTGTTGGGACTTTATGTAACTTCGAATGTCTAAATTGACCGGGTTACATGCATATTATTTTTTATGTCGATAAAGTTTTATTGACTGATTAGTTTTTACGGTTTTAGGTTTAGCCCTATATTAAAAATAGATCACCAGTTACCATACAATAGGTATATGTAATAATAATGTTTACGGGAGTTTGTACATAATATTGGAAAAAAATCAGCTTTTCATACATCTTATCGCTTTATTTATTACAATGAAGATATAATAATACTACGTCTTGTTATTTAAAATCGACGATCTGGTTTGTACAATTTGGTTTAGAATCTTGGAAAATAAGGAATCTTGGAAAAAACGAAATTGGAACGAAGTCGTTCAAAAAATATCTGTGTATAATATTTCCATTATGCTATCCAAGGTTACTAATTAGTCTGCTTTGGTCTTTATCCCATAATTAATAAGTTTTAATTTCCTATAATTAACAAGTTTGAATCTGTATTCGAATTACGAAACGATCATCCGATTTGGAACATAACTCGATAAGCCTCCCTAATTGGACAAACATTGCTGTTTATTCTTAATTTAAATTAAACGGTTTTTGTTTCCGTTTATTACTTGTATTTACGCGAATAATATTTGTAATTTGTTTGGTGAAGTTTGGACCGTTTCGAATTGGATTAAAATAATTGTACGTTCTAAAAACGAGTAAATGAAAAATAAAAGAGTAGACTGGAAATACGCAATCCACTCTATAGTATTTTCTAGTAGAAAAGCCATCTCATTTGGTGTACATTAGTACTCAATAAATAAATATTTTGGGACATCTTACACATGGCCTCTGACTCCAAACTAAGCAAAGCTTGTGATATGGCTACCAGAGACTGATATACTACATATACTTATTTTTAAATACATACTTATATAGATAGTACCTAAATAACACCCAGACACGGAGCAAACACTTATGTTCATCACTTAAATACTTGCTCTGGGTGGAGATCGAACCCACGCTTCTTTGACTCAAAAGCTAGAGTCACTAACCACTGCGCCACCGAGGCAGTCAAAGGCTCAGACCAAATAAAATAATAAAAACATAATGTTGTGAACAAACAAGTAAGGCTGACCAAAACTACGCCTCGTAGTGTACAGACAATTACACACACACATCAAACGTACAACGAAACTACGCCTTGGCTTGTCAGTCGAACTATGGCGGCGCAACACCGACGCACTCACACATGTATTAAAAACCGGCCTCACTTGACTGTTCAACAACGTTCTCTCTTAATTTTTTTTATTTGCTCTGAGGTCAAAGGTTCTAAAATACATAAGGTTCAAGATATAAAGCTCTGCCTAGGACGTTTTTGAAGTTTGTCCGCCATATTTCTGCGATGCCAATGTGGCATTTGATCAAAAGTTTAAATGTCACCTGTGTTTTGATCAAAAGTTATATCGTTGATTGACGTTGATTACTTAGCATTTTCTATGCGTTTTCGTCGCCATCTTGCTATGATCATGTGCCGCGTCACACAAGATGGCGGAAATCCTCACAAGATGGCGGAAACGAAGTTACAAGCTGCGCAATATCCAATCAATGCGCAACTTTGTGTGAGCTTCAGTCAGGATTGGATATTGCGCAATGCGCAGCTTGTAGCTAACTTAATTTCCGCCAACTTGTGTGACCCGACCTATACAACAATTCTACTTTAAGGCGCTTGTACTGTCTTTCATTATTATTATTATTTATTATAAGACGAAAACGAATGCCTTTTATGTACTCACTTTTTATCAATTTAGCCATAGGACGTCTACTACTGCATGGGTGTTCGTTAGCGCTTATCGAAGTTATGCTACGTTCAGCTCATTCAGACTTCGGATGGGTGACCGCAAGTGGCATTTACAACTGAGCGCTAATTATAGGCTAATTGTAGGTCCCTGTTGTTTTAATCGTATAGCCATGTCTAGAAGCCTTCAAGCGGCTTAAAAACTCTGACTACTAGGGCTAGCCACTTATACAAACTTTTTATTGAACATAGGACTCCCCTACTCAAATATGACCGGTTATCATAGCGAACGTAATTATATTTCCATTGTGGGTGAACGATAAATCCTGTAATTTGTATTTGTAATTATTATTAGATAGGTTTTACATATAAACTATATGTATATTTTTGTCAATGAATTTAATATTACCTTGTAATAAAAAAAAAACATTAGATTACACTGCATTTCTGCATCTAGTATCATTATTAAGAATAATGTGAAAAAATGTTTAACTGGACGAGCATGTTAATGAATCAATATTATGCAATATTTTATGCACTATCCGGATAACATGAATAACGAAAATTGGAATTATCAGATTATCCGGATATTTCGGATAATTCTTTTTTTTTTACAAAATTATACATGCAATTTCCAAACACAAGAAAAAACGTGATAGTTTTAGCAGTGCTGTGTATGACTTCAAATTTACAACCGAATCATATAAAAATCAAACAATATTAACCAAAAATGCTTAGTCAAATTAAAGTTTACAAGATATGCAAAGAACTAATATTATGATTATTGAACGTTTGCTCATTCAATACCATTAATATTTCATTATAATTCAATCGTTGATTTTGCGGATTTTAGGTACTCGACATTAAAACATTCTAAGAGTAAGAGTAAGTAATATTAGGTTCTAATAATATCAATAAAGTTTTCTTATCTTATGTAGGTAGGTAGGTACTAGTTGATACATCTCTCTATTCTTCTCTCTTGTCTAGGTCTCTATTCGAGAATTTTGCTGTTTAACACATTGTAGGTATGTAAAATAGACTTCAATCGAGTTTTGCTCGGGCAGTCAGGCCAAACAGTACTAAATAATGTTCAAGGCACCTCTGAATTATTTGCTAAACTTTGACCACTGCGATTACGACACAGTATAGGTGGAGACAGTAGCAAAACTTAAAATACCAAGACTCTCGCTCTGCATGATATAGTAAGCAATGGTTATATCGGGTTTAAGAAAAATTGTTCGCTGAACTAGAACTCGGAAGTTTATTTGAAAAATCGTATTTTAGTTGCTGAAAACTACTTTGACAGTCGTTTTTTGAATCATTTTATGCATAACATTTAACCGACTGCATAAAAGAAGGTTGTCAATTTGTATGTACCTATGTTTTTGTATGTATGTTAACTACCCGATCTAAGTTTTGTATCTGTGTAAATTAGTGTCAAAATAACATGACATTCTCAATCCAATGGCAATAAATGGCTTACTGATAAATCATTTATAATTAAGTATTCTTTGAATAAAATAAGCCCGTTGCTTAAATATTTTGATGACCATTGAAGCTTTGTATAAGTTATAGCTAAGACGGGTAATCAATTATTCAAGCAAGACGGGATTTAGTGTGAGTGACATTTTGAAATTGCTTTGTTACAAAAGACATTTATTCAAATGTCATTTTACTCGAAATTAATGAACATTACAATATTATTACAAAGTTGAAGTTTAGTTTTTAATATACATCACTTTTAAAGTAATTGTGAATCTCGGGTTCCTAAAGTTCAGTTTCAAGAAGTATCAAGTACTCGAGTACCTAATATATATATATATATATATATTATCTATCGTTTTCAAGACATTAAGTAAATTCGTATAGGCCGCCCTAGTGTCAGAATTTTTAAGCCGTCTGAAGCCATCTGACATGGCTAAACGGTTAAAACAACCGGGACCTGCAATATAACGTGTCATCCGAGCCCACGTAGCGGTTAGTTGTCAAACCTACCCGCGGTCACCCATCCGAAGACTGACCGTGCTGAACGTTGCTTAACTTCGAAGATCGCTAACAAACACCTAGTCAAACTACGATTATGAGCGCTTCAAGACATTAATTAAAATAAATAAATATTAGGGGACATCTTACACACGGTCTCTGACCCCAAACTAAGCAAAGCTTGTGATATGGCTGACAGAGACTGATATACTACATATTAATATACATATTTTAAATACATACTTATATAGATAGTACCTAAATAACACAAAGCAAACACCTATGTTCATCACATAAATGCTTGCCCTGGGTGGGGATCGAATCCACGCCTCGTTGATCCAGATGTCAGGGTCACTAACCACTGAGCCACCGAGGCAATTATATACTACTTAAGAACTGTGAAATTTGATCAGATCCTTTTTAGTCCAATGTTATAATATAAGTCACTGCCATTGTTGTATTGTGTGAATCTATTTTTGGTTTTAAGACTAACAACGGTGGATGCATGCCCGATACCGAACGGATTATTTACGATGCTATGGTCCGAGATGAAAATAGAAGCTTGCTTCGAACACTGCTGTTACTTGCATGCCAGCGCTTGAGATTAGGCAAATAGGGCATGAGATTCATCAGAGATTTCAGCCATACGATGATCGTTGTTGGAATTAAATTCTCGTCTATAGCCTTCCAATGAGGACGTAGGTTTTTAAGTCTCGGTCGTGTACTATTAAGTTCTTTGGAATTAATGTACTGATTTTCACGCTCCTGGTTTTTTGGTTAAGGATAATGTGTGAAGAGGGACGATACCTAAATACGAGAACATTCATATACTATTTGATAGCTATGTGTATTTGGCTATATCCACGCGCAGTGGCCGGAGTAGTGGATACAGCACAAAAATCCTTCGTGGGTAGGCCTATATGGTAAACTATTAAAAGGGCAGGCCAGTATACATAGATACTAGTTGAGACTTGAGACTGAATTACGCTGAACTAAACTGAAGAAGAAATTCTAAACTAATTCATACGTATGGGAACCTATTTTTTTGCCATTAGTCCAGCGCGGACTGGTGGCCATGTTTCAGTTCTTTTGAAAGGTATGATATTCAACAGTAAAATTTAGCACAATATTAAAAATGTAAATTCAACTGTCTAAAGTACGAGTATGAGCCATTTATTTACAACAGCACTTGCGTGGCACGCGTGTATACCTCGAGTTAAATGGAGTGGAGACAGCACGTGCGGCGCATGCCCGGAGTTATTCGCCGAGGTGACGAATGCTGGCTCATTCGCTGTAATGTTCTGGGCCGCGGCTGTGATTAATGCCGACTGGATTTGGGACGAGCTATACCTGTTTTGGCGCTACACTTAGCTCATAGACGTTCACTGTCCAATGACTCCATAAAGAGTCACTTCTGTACCATGTCATATGTCAATGACTCTAGTAGGAGTCATTATTTAAAGGTAAAATTGATGATGTTTGTTTGATTGGACGTAAGAACAAGAACAAAAAGATTATAATGGACGTAAGGTTAAGTAACAGGGCTCAAAATAAAATGTTGATAGTTTTGTCAAGTTGAGCGAAATTGTAGGCGGACATATTTTATATGAATACTGTTTATAATTTTGTACTGGGGCAGTGAAAATGTTAACTCATGCTATGGAGGACTTTTTAACACCGCAAGAACTTGAACCCAGGTGGGGTCTGGGAATGCCAGATACACACTAGTGTGGCGGAACGACAATGGTTGTCACGACGTGCTATGAAATGCTGCACTACTTCTGCGTAGGTACCTACTTACCGTATGTACGCTGTAAGTGGCATTTACAACTGACTGGACTGGGTTTAATCGAACGGAGCGTGCCATGCCAGGAATTAAATAAACAAACCGAATCTGTAAAGAGAAAATCCGGAAAGGACAAAAGTCACTGATGTCGATATAATAAATAAATATAAATATTGTGGGACACACGGCCTCTGCCCCCAAACTAAGCAAAGCATGTGATATGGCTGCCAGAGACTGATATACTACATATAACTATTTTTAAATACATACTTATATAGATAGTAACTAAATAAGACCCAGACACAGAGCAAACACTTATGTTTATCACATAAATATTTGCCCTGGGTGGGGATCGAACCCACACCTCTTTGATCCAGAAGTTATGGTCACTAACCACTTAGCCACCGAGGCAGTCAAATGATGAGCCTTACTTACTTGTCGTTATGTAAGACACGTGGTTAAGCGTAGTAGTGACAGTAAGTGGTGGAAAACCATGGTGATCTAATGGTAGTGACAACCGCTTTACAATCGTGAGGTTGTGGGTTTCAAATTCCGTTCCTGCACCACTTAGTTCTTTGTTTTTAAATATAATTATGTACGGAATTTCACAACACTTGCTTTTCCGTGAAGGAAA
This sequence comes from Hypomecis punctinalis, assembly GCA_949316475.1. Classification (NCBI taxonomy): domain Eukaryota; kingdom Metazoa; phylum Arthropoda; class Insecta; order Lepidoptera; family Geometridae; genus Hypomecis; species Hypomecis punctinalis. The sequence continues at coordinate 2,581,458 of OX438802.1, forward strand.
ACATCGTGAGGCAACCTGCATACGACCGTAGAAATTCGATAGCGTATGTAAATCCACCAACATGCACTGGGCCAGCGTGATGGATATGGCCCAACCTCCCTTCGTGGGTAGGCCTACGTGCTGCAGTGGACTATTAAAAAGGCAGATACAGCACAGTAGTGACAGTAGGTGGAGTAAATTCCTAACTGAGTGGCTTTTAAAAACGGACAAGCGTTATTTAGGTAGACCAACTGACTAGTCGACGACATCAACTGACTAGTCGACGACATAAACTGACTAGTCGACGACATCAACTGACTAGTTGACGACGACATGGGTAATTCGTGGTAATTCGTCAGTAAGTAGATCCATGCTGACGATTACGATGTATAACAATGCCATCACAAGAATGTCTTATTCGCAACTATACTTTATTTATTCAGTATTGTATAAGCATGCCAATTCAATTAACCGATGAAACAGAAAGCATCTATCGAAGCGTACCTTCTCTTATTTGCCACATATTCGCTGTTTGCCAAGTGCAGCTCGTCCAATCTCCGGCGGTGCACGTACCAGCTTGTTTTCCTTTAATTAAGACCAATCGAAAAACTCTCGGCTCTTGAATGGATGCAACTTGGCTTTCGTTTTGAAGTTGTGCTGCTGAAATAGTTGAAAGGGACGTAGTAATAAGGGCCGTTGAAAGGTCTGTGTGTGATAAGACTGTGTTTATTTATTTTAATTAAGAGATAAACAATAGCACAATTACGTAGAGTATTTCTTTTTACAGTACGCAATATACTTTCAAAAGTGTATGTTTAATATCATCATGAACAACTTTTGCTACAAAGCCGACTGTGAAATCGCTAAAAAAATCAGGCTATGACATAAACAAACTTGACTATCAAAATAATGTAAGGAGTAGATTATTACTTTTTCGCGTTTTTGCAGTTGGTAATAAAAGTTGTTCATGAAGATGATTGTCTACGCTAATAAGTCCCTGGACTTTGTAAATAAACCCCTGGTTTAGATACATAGAGTATATGTCATAGACAATCAGACGCACACATCAAACTTAAAACACTCCTTTTTTTCGGGTAGGAATTAAGTAGGTAGTTGCACAGCTTTTGCTGAAAATCGCCCATATTTTTTCACATTTTTTCAATTTGATAAATGGTAATGACTATCAAAGTTCGTTTATTCCGTAGACATTACAATAGGCTATTTGATAAGTTTTTGGAAATCGTTTTATATTATTGGTTAGTACATAATACGCACACTACATTTATTTATCCGAGATATCTAATTCAACGACATTCTGTAATGGCGCTGGTCTGTGACATTATGCACTAGTAAATAACGTTAGTTATCCCTAGTATATACGCTAGTGTACGTCTAAAAATTGACAAAAAATACTTTAAAAGTAACTTACAGATCCAATAATATTACTCCGAAAACACAAAACACAAACAACAGTAAATCGAGAAATACTTGTTTACAAGCACGTAGCTTCACCAGAGTTGCCGCCACTCTTAGAGTTCACGTCACAGATAAAATATCAAAAAAATATCGTATTTTATTTATATTAGTTTAAATAAAGTGAAATAAATCTTTTTCAGGCTATAATCTGTATGGAATACCACAATCACTAGTTTATTTTAAATGTTGTCAAATAGCCTATTGCACTTGAACTCGCCAAATAACAATGTTTGAAATACCTACAATTTACATATTATAATTTAAATCTAAACACAAATAGGTACATACGTTTCAAGATTTTATAAAATAAAGCAATACAAGAATTTACATTGCTACAACTCAAAATAATTTGTCAGTCTCATAAAGAGGTCATCCGAACCAATTAATTAATTATATTAAATACCAATTTAAAAAAATAAATAGATAGAATAATAAATTCAAAGTCAAAAATAATGACTGAAGAAAAGCATTCTGATAGTAAGATCAATTTCACTCGGAAAAATATACGGGTTTGCAAGAACGTGCTAAACAGAGAATTTCATTGAAACTCGCGTGAGAATTCATTATACTAAAGAAAACATCGGTTTTTACTCACGTATAATATCGCGCGCGCTCCCGTCAACTAGCGCACGCGTATTTACGCGTACTTACGCGTGCGCCAGTCGATGGGAGCGCGCGTATTCCCTGACGAAGGAGTACTAATTACTCTGAAACCGGTTGGGTTCCCAGCGGCCCGGCTGCGATATTATACGTGAGTAAAAACCGGTGTTTTCTTTAGTGTAAACAGAGAATTGTCCATATTAAGAGGTCCTAAGTTTGGCCCTTGAACTGTTTTTAGAACCAGAATCAAAGTCATTCAAGTAATGACCCCGAAAATGGCCAACTTAGCCTCCATTGTCCGACGCAAGTAAACACACTCAAGTTAGATTGTGAGCGCGATTACAGAGCCTAAGTAAACAACTTGTTTGCCCTGAATTATTTGAAAAGAGCAGTTAAATGAAAACTTTAGCGTTTGACTTTACGGTGGTAAATACTATGAAGCACAAGAGCTAGAATGGCATGAAATACTTAATAGTGTAACTTTTAAATGTTAAAGGGTATCTTTTTTCAGATTGAAGAACTATTGTTAAAATAACTTAGCTACGATTCTTAATAACACGTACTATATTTGTTATTATTATAGGTACGCTGTATTTTTAGGATTCCGATACATCCGAGTTTCTTGGTAATAAATTTTGAAAAATAGCCAATATTGAAGTTTTTGTTTCTGAACGAGCCGATATCTGATGTTTATTTGTTTGCCAAATATTTAATTCGTGATTTTTTCATATCATATTCGTAAGTTGTTTCTTTTTTTCTCTATGTAACATAAATCTGTGGTAACCTGATGTAACAACGTTGGCCTTATAATCACAACGTCTGGGTTCAAATCCCCATGCCGTATCAATAACTCCTTTGATATTTGTGTACGCATTTTTACACTAGGTTTTTGGTGTAGGAAAACATGGTGATACATTTATGCACGTCACCATTGGGATGTCTAGCTGTGGAATAATAAAGGCAGATACGGTACGAAACTATTACTAATCCTACTAATATTATAAACGCGAAAATTTTTGTGAGGATGGATGGATGGATGTATGGATGTTTGTTACTCTTTCACGCAAAAACTACTGAACGGATTGAGATGAAACTTTGCAATAATAGAGCTTACATATCAGAATAACACATAGGCTAAAAATTATAATGATATATTGCGTATGCGGGTGAAGCCGCGGATAAAAACTAGTAGTCCATATCGTAAAAGCTAATTTTACTGCATTTCAAACGCCCTCGGCCATTTGTAGTCCAAACTGAACCTAGTGACTTTTGAGTCGGCTAATCCGTTTTTAATGAAGTTTCGGCCGCTCCACCCGTGTTGTTGCGAACTTTTTCTAACAACTAACAATGTGTTACGAGTTGTCGAAGCGTTTGTTAGCGTTAGCAAAATGTTAGAATGAAAAAGCGTTCATTTCGGTACTATTTTCTTTTCTTTTCGTTTTATTAATAACGCTTAACGCTTATTATGTCATACAAATAAACCATACAGAAATATACCACAACACAGGAATTATTCTAATGTGTCTAAAGTTTTCGCAGTGCAAGAAATTAAGTAAAATAAATAAATATTTTGGGACATCTTCCACACGGCCTCTGACCCCAAACTAAGCAAAGCTTGTGATATGGCTGCCAGAGACTGATATACTACATAAACTTATTATTTTTAAATACACACTTATATAGATAGTAACTAAATAACACCCAGACACAAAGCAAACACTTATGTTCATCACATAAATATTTGCCCTGCGTGGGGATCGAACCCACGCCTCTTTGGAAGAGAATTAAAGAAACAACACTTTCATTGCAGTTACTAACTGTAGGTACCAATAATTGCAATACCTTAGTATTTTTCAATTTATAATATTACTAGCGACCCGCCCCGGCTTCGCACAGGTATATTATACATAATATAAACCTCCCTCGTGAATCGTTCTATTAAAAAATACATCAAAATCGGTTGCGTAGTTTTTGTTAAAGATATAATCATGCATGGGGTCAGACAGCGGAAAGCGACTTTGTTTTATACTATGCAGTGATATTACCTAAAAGCTTTACTCGGAAAATAAATAATATTATTTTTTTAAAAACCTGGGATAAAATAAGAAACTAAGATAAACGTCCATAGCGATCCACTCGAGAAACATCTGGTCTGGTCCAATCTGGCTCTGGCAGCTGATTCGATGCGATGCGAATATGCTTATGAAATCTTGAGCAAGATTTAATACAATTTGCTTCTTTTGCAAACGTAGTAGATGAACAATGAGTTATAAAACTTTAGTGTTTACTAAAAATATACTTTAGTGTAGATATAACTGAGTGTTAGCTTTGTTATTTTCACGTTAGTCACCTACTTAGAAGTCATTAGTCATAATTATGCGCGACTCGCTGGAAATCATAGATATTAAGTCTCTTAAAGATATTGGAATCTTTGGAATTGGAATAGATATTAAGTCCTAAAGTACCTGTGTTTGCTACGCCCTAACAGGGTATGTACCTAGCCAAGGTTCTTTTTCTCGGTACATTTTTCATCCTTCCTATCACCTCGAAGCCGGAATGTATTTTATTTCGCAAAACGTGCGAGCCCCGCGCTCGCCGCGCCCCTGGCGGGAGCTGGTTTCAACTCTCGCGCTCAGAATCAAGCGATCTTTCAGCAACGCGGGCTCTTAAAATTAGAGTACATAATGCAAAAAATAAATAAATACTAAAATCTATAAAGGAGTCGCTGGTTTTACGGCTGATGGTCGCTGGTTTAACGGATAGAAAAGTTCTAACAATTTAGCTTACATTATTTAATCTTAAGAAAACGAAGGTACATAGGTTATATGTATGCAAACACAGGCAGTAATTTTTTGTACTAAAATCTACCGCGATATTTATTCGCATTATTTTATCACAAATTTTGTAATTTTAAATATTTTTCCAGCCTATGCTTTAGTGACAAAGTAGTAATTAGTCATATTTGTCCATATCTGTTTATATAAACAAAAACACGATAAAGAATTTCCAACAATTCAACTTAATTAAACGTCACAGCATTAAATGTAGGCACACACGGGTTATTATTTCAAACGTTAAGCACTGGAGTGCACGCAATGATCACTACTGGCATAAAGGGTAATTGGTATAATCGAGCCACTTACCACGTACACCGTAAAATTTTAATGTTTATTCACTCGCAATGGATGGCTGAAAGTTTTATTTTTCAAGCTTTGAGAGTATGAAATATAATAATTTTGCAACAATTTAAATGCTATGCTAGATTTATGCGCCTCGATACCACATGGTATAATTGTATTCAAAGTTAATCCCTAGAGATGCTTTTTTTTTAAAAGTGACTGTCGATGTGTTTGAGAAGATTTTAATCTGTCCACTGCTGCTTTCCATTTTTACTCACCAGTCTTGTAAAATATCTTACAATGTCGTTATTTGCTATTATACCATTTGTTCAGTATACGAGTACATTTATTTTATAAAAGAACACAATTGTCTCTACGATTACTTATTTCCTTGTAAGCATTTTTTTTTCTTCCAAAGACTAGCTATTATGTCCCCGTAAAGTGTATTGAGTCTTAGATTCCCATCATAAAGAAGCTGAAAAGTTTAAATTACACGAGAAATAATGTTTTTTAATGTCACGTTTTGACACTAATTCAAAACACTGAAATACTTCAGTTAAATAGAAGTTTACAGATTATGCGGCTTTGAATATAAACTCTACTTGGTTTCGATGCTGTTATCATAATAGTGAGAAGCAAAAGGATAACTACCTGGGGTGACTGCCTCGGTGGCTCAGTGGTTAGTGAACCTGACTTCTGGATCACAGAAGCGTGTGTTCGATCCCCACCCAGGTCAAGCATTTATGTGATGAACATAGGTGTTTGCTCTGTGTCTGGGTGTTATTTAGGTATTATCTATATAAGTATGTATTAAAAGTAAGTAAGTTCGTATAGGCCGGGTGGCTAGCCCTGGTGTCAGAGTTTTTAGGCCGCCTGAAGGCCTAAAAACTCTGACATGTATTTAAAATATGTATATGTAGTATATCAGTCTCTGGCAGGCATATCACAAACTTTGCTTAGTTTGGGGTCAGAGACCTTGATCTAATAACAGTAAATTATGTGGTAACACAATTATTCGTAAAGAATCTATCATAAAGTTACTTGCTCCAAGATTGATACGCGTCCACTTTAATTTGTACCTAGTACCTACCTAATATATAGTAGGTACATAATAATAAAGTATGACCATTTACAAAGCTCACAAGCCACACTTGGGCACCATAATTGACTGCCTCGGTGGCTCAGTGGTTAGTGATCCTAACTTCTGGACCAAAGAGGCGTGGGTTTGATCCCCACCAGGGCAAATATTTGTGTGATGAACATAAGTGTTTGCTCTGTGTCTGGGTGTTATTTAGTTACTATCTATACAAGTATGTATTTAAAAATAAGTAAGTATATGTAGTATGTCAGTCTCTGACAGCCATATCACAAGCTTTGCTTAGTTAGGTTTAGGGTTCTAAATTCCTTTTAATCTTGGCATTATTACTTTTTATACCTAAAAATACCTTTTCAATTACTTACTCGTAATATAACAAGCAGTACAGTAAGCATGTCCCGTCATTACGTGATGGTACATTAAAAGTTATCCCTTTGTCCTAGAATGATCAGTTCAAAAACCCTAATGCGTAGATAAACAGAGATCAAAGCTGAATTTTCCCCAAATTAATTATCTCTACAATTATTGCAACATTTTAGGGAGAAGTTAACATCTGGCAACGATTTAAGGGCCTCGAGCTTGTTTTAATGTTTCAGTGAATTTATTTCATGACATGTTTATTAGAAACCATTTAGTTAAATAAGATGATTCGTGTTTAGTTGGCTTAAAACGTAACAGCTACTATTGATGGCTCTTTAGGATTTGTGCTATACTAAGTAAATGACGTTTTTCAAGAAGACATTGATATTATAGAATACTAGCTGCGCCCCGTGGTTTCGCCCGCGCAGCTCACGATTGTGTTGGGTACAAACTGAGTAAAATGTCTTAGTGGCAATTTAACAATTAGGTAGGTATATCTGAAAAGCCGTGGTGTTCTAGAGGTAAAAAGCCGTGGTGTTCTAGTGGCAATGACACCTGCTTTACCATCGTGAGGTCAAGGTTTCAAATCCCGGTGCCGTACCAATGAATTCCTTGAAATTCATGTACGGAATTTCCACCACGGGCTTTTCGGTGAAAGAAAACATCGTGAGGCAACCTGCATACGTCCATAGAAGAAATTCGATGGCGTATGTGAATCCACCAACCCGTGGTGGATATAGCCCAATCACCCTTCATGGGTAGGCTTACGTCCTACAGTGGACCATTAAAAGGCTGGTACAGTATGTGAATCCACCAACCCGCACTGAGCCAGCGTGGTGGATATGGCACAACCACCCTTCGCGAGTAGGCGTACGTCTTGCAGTGGACTATTAAAAGGCTGATACATTACAGAACAGTTATATCTCACACTGGTATTGTTTGGGGTTTTATCATATTATTGTTTGGTGTAGGTACCCTTCGTGGGTAGGCCTACTACATGCAGGGGGCTATTAAAAAAAGGCTAGTACAGTAGGTAACTATAATTCAATATCAATATTTCTCATGTTACTCTGAAACTATTGTCATCTGCAACCACGAAATGTGGACAGACAATAAGTCAAGGTTGCACAGAAGCATTTTTGGTGCTCCTACCTCAAGGAGCAACTCTTGTAGCAAGCTAGGGAAAGCGAGACTATGTAAAAGCTCTACAGGGCGGCGTAGACTCGAAATACCCACAAATTACGGTTGATTGGGCTCAATAATGGCCGCCATACATACATAGTATATTATTCACCAAAAATGGCACACCCGATTTTAATCATAGATACAAAATTCAAATAGTTCGCTCGAATCGATGTGTACCATTTTTTGATAATGATGATCTTTCAAAAACGACTGATTAACTGATTAGAACCACAAACTACAACGTTATTTAGGTATGTAATTCGTTTAAGTATTCTTTATTTCTAAAAAACTGCTCGTCAAATGAAACCACCTCTGAAGTACCTATGATGTAGCAAACAAAAAAAAATCAACGAAATCGGTTCATAATTGTCCAAATAATCGCGTAATTTAGATACACAAACAACATATCGCTGAATTGGAAAACTTCTTTTTTGAAGTCGGTTAAAAAGTATTGGTATGCACCATGCACTCATGGATAGGTCTAATAACAATATAATTTCCGCACTTTCTTATGTAAATAAATGCTCACTATTAAACCAATTATTTTCGCAGTACCTACGTAGTCACTATTAATTTACCAAAGAAATATGAGAACAAATTATAAAGAAAGTGAGATCGGAAAAGTGACAAAAAGCTGTGGCCACCTCATCTATTTTCTTAACTCATTTGTTTCAATAAATCTGGATTTCAAACATGTCAACATGTCATTTTGGCACAATAATTATTTTGTCAAAATTTTGATTCATTAATCAAATACCTACACTAAAAAGTTTCAATTCCGATGTCGAAATTATTTGTCTCAAAAAATAGCATTTTTCCCGTCATTAACGCCGAAAAGCGATATAATTCAGAAAAATACGAAACACCTGGTCAATTAATTTTTTTTTAAGTATATATATATGCCAAATTTCAAGGCAATCGGCAAAAGGAATCGTATCCTCCCATACTAAGTTTGCCTCGCTATTTCACCCACTTAGGGCCTATATCCTAAAAGGATCCTCCATGTATAATTTGAGACTCCTAGGACTTGCACTTTTTGAGATTTCGTGTTAGGTGAGTCAGTGAATCACGATTATAAATATATATATATATATATATATATAGATTGACGCAGTCAGTTAGACTATCTTTTACTACCCTAAATAACAAAAAATCAGCTGTTATATACAAAACTTTCATTGATTTTTGACAAAATACATGGATTATATTTTTCTGCGATTTCACGTTTGGTCTCATATTAAAAGTAAGTACCTACAGTAATATTGTAGAATATTTAACTCTGCCACCCATGACGTCCTTGATTACTCTTTTGTATTTTTTTTTATTTTGTCATCAAATCTGGTAAAGAGATATATTCTTTAAAAGAGATATATTTTTCGCTACTATTCTTAAATTGTTTATTACAAAATAAAATCTTTAAAACCGCGGAAGGTGTGTGATTCTCCATAATAATAATGTATTACGCTGTTTTCTTTTTGAAAATAATATATCTAGAGCAATTTGTTTTTTTACAAAAGTTTGTACAAAAAGTTCGATCCGCCCAAAATGCCGGGTGTAGTGCCCATCTCAGAATAATGACAAGTAATAGAAACTTTGCTAAAGGACATGTCCACAAAATGTATGGAGGCTGGTATAATAATAATCGAAAATTCAAACCACAACACTCGTTACTTTTCGAGAAAGTTCATATTTTTCTGAGAATATTACAACAATAAAAAACAAGAAATAGCCCTCCGATTAAAAAAAAAATAATTTTGAATTTATTATGATAAATAAATATATTTGGCTCAATAGGTAGATTATCTCTATCAACCCTGATTAAATAACCTCCAAATTGTTAAATAAAATAATTTTTACCAATTAGACACACTTTTTAAGTGTTTTTTTTGTCTTATTGTACCTACTAACTGGTCACACTGGTAGGTTATACTTTTTAATTTTAGCAAATTAAGAGATAAATGTGGAAGAATCAGCTATGAATGCAAGTAAAGAAACAATAGAATCACTTTATTATTGCTAAACTAGAAAAAATAATAAGCTGTATTGTTATTTTTCATACAATTTATTTTTCGCATTTAAAAATAATTGGAGGGGTGAAAAAATCTAAATTAAATATGTTTCGGAAGTCCATAAAACAAGCTCTCAAATGATGTATATATCATCTTGGTTCGATTTTTCTCTGAATAATATACCACTTGTGGACGTCACCTTTTACGGAAATAAAAACTATATTACAGCTGTCCTATTCATATCTGGTTATACAGCATACGCAAGTGAGAGGAACAAAAAAACGCACTGTCTGTCGGTATACGTCAAAATCACAAGTTGAATGTCAAAATGGTTGAAATTTGGTCCACTTTGTCTTTCGCAATATGATCGGAAATTCGAACCTTCTAGTTCCAGAAGAAGGTTCAAATCTCTGATCATTTTACCTTCCTACTTTTACTTTATTTTGAACCCTAAGTTCATACTTATAATGCCATGTCATTTCAAACACCGCCCCTTATGGTTCCTTCAAAGTTCACCATTTTTCCATGAAATTTAGTTTAGCTGTATTTACTATCTGTCTCTACTTTTCATAAGATTTTAACTCTTAAAAATAATTATGGGCCTCTATAATCAGACTGAGTCTCGCATTACACAGTCTCACACACTCTTGTTGTTCATACAAAAAAATGGTATCAAACCAAAATCCCACGCAGTCATTGTTATGGTTGCTAAAAGCCAAGTCACCAATAGCTCGCTAGCCTCACCAAGAATGTCATAATACAGGCCGCGAATTATGAAGGAGTCGTAAGCGAGGGCGGTATGCGGCCCCATTCTTGCAGGCACGTCGGTATGCGGCATGCTTTTATTAATATTCTGCGAGATGCTATAGCATTTCGCTGTTATTGAGATGTGGGGGTTAATTGATTCTCAAGACAGCGTTATTATAGGTTCACTCTCTATACGTAGTTGTTTGAGTTTGTGACATGATTTTAGTGCATAATATAAGATGTTGTTGTGCAAAGTCTAGGGACTTCCAGCGGTTTATGACCTGATCATCATTATGGCCAACGTTTTAACCGAATTCCGAAAAGGAGGAGGTTCTATGTTCGTATTTATGTATTTTTGTTAGTTTGTATATCAATGAACAGAGGTTCATTGATATTTTCGCCAAATTCAGATTTGAAAATAACCGATTTTTAAAATAATCCTTTGTAGTTCAAATATTATCAAACTCGACTGAGCTGTTTTTCTGCGTCTGCGTCTTTATTATTATTTCAGTGAACTTTTTGTGTGATAAATAGCTGTTACGCAGTTGATTACTTGGGAAAAGTAGTTTCTAACGATGATATTATAATATATATAATTATAATGTACAGTTGGCACAGTCCTTATTTATGAATCCCTTGACTCTATTTTAACAACGTTATAAACCTATGAAATTCACTTCATCGTGTTCGTATTTTCATAAACGCCTCCCTCGGTACACATACAACAACCAATATAATTTCCATCCAGCTGACTCCAGTATACTCCAGCTCCCGTTATCTGTTTGTCAGTTTTCCATTACAAAGCTGAATTAATATAACCGTCATGTCTTATCACAGGGATATTGATTAGGCTCGTGAGTAATGCTTCAGTTAGTGGCCCAAATCGTAAGCGTTTGGCGTTTAGAATAAATAATGTGAATTTAAATTTAAAGATTTAAAAAATCTAAGCTTCTACTACTAGAACCATCGACACGATGAAGAAGAAGAATATTGTCATCTACAGGGTTATCTGCTTGCACTATACTAATCCTATACTGTATTAGCTGCGCCCCGCAGTTTCACCCGCGCAGCTCACGATTGTGTTGGGTACAATACTGAGTAAAATGTCTTAGTGGCAATTTAACAATTAGGTAGACAAAATATGGGTTCAAAATTCAAAGTGAGTAAATCGTATCAAATAAGGTATCATTTACAAGAACTTTATTAGCACATGCTAAAGCAGGTTTTTAATTATTTTAACAATGTGTAATTTTCGATGTATAATGAGAAAAGTGAAAAAAAAACAAACTTTTTTTGTCGATGGTTACAGTAATAGAGATTTTATTTTAACAACCTACTTCAAATTTTGTAAAATTTTCTGGATTTGTACGGAACCCTCGATGTACGAGCCTGTCTCGCACTTATCCGGTTTTTTCACTACTTTCACTTAGAGACTGTGGCTCTGTAAATATTTGCTCAAAGCTTACACCACACCGGGCAGCGGCCGGGGTATGAGGCGGTATCTGCGAAGTGTATCGCTCGCGGCTTTGTAATTGATTGATACGTTGGTCCGACCTCTTTGATGTAATGTTTACCTGGTTACAAACAAAGAACATTTCTTTGAAAGCCTTTAGGGAGTATTTAATTTGGAACGAATTATTTTTATAAAATACGCGAATAAGAGCTAGGGTAAAAATTGTGCGTAAAATTCTCTTTAACAGATTTTTTATGAACTAAGATACCTACATAATCTTCATTTGTATAGATCGCATTATTATGATATATCATCTACTTTGTAGCGCTCGTGGCGTAGTTTGATTGGGTGTTTGTCAGCGATCACCAAAGTTAAGCAACTTTCGACACGGTCTGTCTATGGATGGGTGAACGCGGGTGAAATTTCCAACTGAGCGCTACCGTGACTCGGATGACAAGTCAAATTGTAGGTCCCGGTTGTTTTAACCGTTTAGCTATGTCAGAAGTCTTCAGGCGGCTTATAACCCGGCATGATCAGTCTTCGGATGAGTGACCGTGGTGGGGGGAAATTACAACAGACTACTACCGTGGCTCGACCGAGACGATAAATTGTAGGTTCCAGTTTTTTTTTACGTTTAGCTATATTAGAGGCCTTAGGCGGTTTAAGCATTCTGACTCCTGGGCTAGCCAGCCGGTTTATACGAACTTTGGTACTTATCTACTTAATTTCTCATAAATGCCTTTAAAAACCGAGCGTTGCATCTCAACTCTACTGGTATCTTCCAAAGACAGTCCATTCAAAGCGCAGGCGACACAGCCATCAGCCACAATGCAGGACTCTCCGTCACAGATCCCGGAACAATCCGGGACCCGAGACCTTTGTCCCGCTTCTGCCCCTTTGTCGATGGCTCACAATAAAATTTTATCCCGGAAACCTATCCGCCGTTACCTTTTATTATAATGTTGCAGGCTTCCGGGTACTTTTCAGCGGCCATTGTATGCCCGTATAATAGGAACCTTTTTATTCCACTACAAGTTTTTAAATGTAGAAGCGTAGTCTAGTTTTGGTAGAGACCGAAAATTGCGCAGGGCTACGTAGGTATTTGTACGTTGTTTTTTATAGTGCTTTATGTAGACAAATTAGTGCATATTGTTGTTATTTAACTTTCGCGATTTGAGCACATTATTATTATATACTACGGGACTAATCGCGCACTAAAATTACGAGATAAATAAATACCTCCTCATCCCGACGTTTCGGCCGAGGAGTTTCGGTTTGAGGAGGTATTTATTTATCTCGTAATTTTGGTGCGCGATTAGTCCCGTGGTAACTATATAATAATAAATTAGTACATACTTGATCCACATTAATTTCATATGTATAATCCGCCTACACTATGAACATCAACACAATCACAAAAAAAAGTTTAACATAGTAAACAAACAGAGTCAAATGTCACAGTAATTACAGGCAAAGACAAATTGCAAAAATAACTAAACGAAAAACACCAATTAAAAAAATACGAATTCGAAATATATGTAAGAACAAAATAATAATAATAATATCAAAAGCCAAACAAAAACCTCACGTCATATAAAAATACACATATTGTATAAAATACGATTTAGTTTATATTTGCAAACCTTGTTATGATTTAGATACTAATTAATTTTACATCTCTCATGTTCGTCAGGTAAGTAGAAAAAAACCGGCACTACAAGAATAATTTTCTTCGAACTTACCGCTCTAGGGCTTTTCTGGCCCTAGGGCGGTAAGTAATCTACTATTACGTCTCTCATGTTTGGTAAGTAGGTTTTATTACCTCCAAATGGGGCTTGTATGTGACTAATTAGCGCTCTAGGGTAATAATGTAGCTAGAAAAGCCCTAGGGCAGTAAGTTATCTACTATTACATCTCTCATGTTCGGTAAGTAGGTTCTTATAACCTCCAAACGGGGCTTGTAGGTTGATCAATTAATTAATTAATTATTATTTGCTTAATTAGCGCTCTAGGGTAATAATGTAGCAAGAAAAGCCCTTGGGCGGATTTTTTCTACTTACCTCGCAATCGAGATGAAAAGCAGAATAGTTAGCTCGGGTGTAAGCAGTGTCGCTGCGCTCGTGCGCCAAAATATTTCGGGCTACAATTGATGCCTCACAGCCCTTGGCTACTAATCTACTATTGACAATGATTATCGAAGTCTGCTGAAAAATAGCGCGACAGCAACTTTTCCCCTCTTTTGAGGAAAACACAATCCTATCCTATCAAAATATATAATCCTATAAAAAATTGTCGGCACTAAAAATATTCTGTTAATATATAGAACCGGTGTAGCAAGTTTTGTCGAGATCCTTTGAAAAGTGCGACCTGTAGACGAAAACCAATCTGGACAGATGAAATCGAAATCGCCGTGTCTAAAACAGATATCATTACTTACGCTCAAACAATTACTCTGTTTTTTTTTTCTTGACAAAGATAGGTATTTTTGCAATTTTTATCTTTTTATCTTTGTACTAATACTTTTTTATTTTCTTTTTCAGGTAAGTTCATTACTGAACACGAAATTCAACTCATGTCTACAAATTTTCTAGAAAAACTCTATTGTAAGTAATGTGCCTCATAAAGTTCTGTTAACCTTGCACTGATTAATAGGTACGAGTTTGTTTTTGTCAGAAATAAAAAATGTAACATGAAGCAGGTAAAACAAATTCTTTCTTATGACTTGGAATTACTGTTCAGCATTACCATCATCATTTTCAGTCCGTAGCCGCGCACTGCTAAGCGTAGGCCTCGCATGCCGGTACGTGGTCTTTACTCGAGAACTTTTCGATTTCAATGTCATTAGTCTTTCGTACTATGTGCCCTGCCCATTAGCCGATTTGTTGGGCTATGTTGGTCACTTTGATTCTTCTACGCATCTTCTCATTTTTAGGGTTCCGTGCCTAAAAAGGAAAAAAACGGAACACTCATAGGAACGCTTTGTTGTCCGACTGTCCGTCTGTCCGTATGTCAAGACTATTTATCTTAGGAACGCGTAAAGTTGACGAGTTAAATTAAAACCATATACATATATTTATGGTTTCTTACAGTTGTGAAAGAATTAAACTTCTCAGTTATCATGGAAATAAGTTAGAGCCGTTTTTGTCGTAAAAACCTCTTACTTCCTTCTCTCCTTCGACTTCCAGTTAACCTAGAGCTATGAAATTTGGCAAGAAGCGTTGTCGTAGCGTACAGTGCGTACACATATAGGAATAAATCTGAAAACTGTAAATTTTTTAACTAAATCACAAAAAAATAGTGTCTAAATACCTACAAAAAAAATAAGGGCCCAAAATTCAAAGTGAGTAAATCGTGTCATGTGGGGTATCATATCAAAGAGCTTCATTAGCACACGCTAAAACAGACTTACAATGTGTAATTTTCTATGTAAGACTAAAAAAGTAATAAAACAAATGTTTTCGATGATTATTTATTTATGCGAGATTTCAACATTGCAATTGTGTGAAATTTCCAGGACTTGCACGGAACCTTCGGTGTGCGAGCCTGAGTCGCACTTGATCGGTTTTTTAATTCGATATAAAGCCCGATTATAGAGGCGCTAGCGTAAATTTAATAGCAATTTAAAAAGCGTTCTCTCTATCGAGTGACTAAAGTAAAAAAGAAACAGAACTATGCTATTTAGCTATTATAATTACGATGGCGCCTGTAATCGGGTTTAAAGAGTCGATAGACTTCAAACACAGCCCTCTACATAGCTCGTTGGACTAATTAGAGCTTACTTATAAGGCTAGGTCTAGTAAGAAGTGAAATAAGAAGAGTAATTTCATTATAATGTTATCTAAATGCAACCATTTTAAATATTCGTGACCGCGCCTCGATTACAAAGGTGTGGCGTTGACAAACGCTCGTCACCTGCCGACTAAAAGCATTTTTCGACCATTCCGACACAGAAATGTAAATTTAAGCCCATAAAACTTATAAAGTGCCCGGGTAATGAATTGGGAATGGGGTATTCGTGGGGTGGTTATGGCACCTCGTTAAGGGGTATCTTTTTGTAACTACTGAATTAGGTAACTTGCATTTTAGTCAGGTGTTTTTTTTGCTTGTTTTTATTTACGATCAGTTATGGTGAAGAATGCAAACTAGACAATAGGCTCAATTCTGAAGGCGCCATCGTAAATTTAATAGCAAGTTAAAAGTGTCTGCCGAATGCCTAAAGTTAAAAAGAAACAGAAATATTCTAAATTTTTATTTTAGCTACGCTGGCGCCTTCATAATTGGGCCTAATAGACAATTAAAAACATTTATGCCATGCATTTATGATGTATTGGCCAAATCATACAAATAGGCGGATGTGAAGTTTGTTACAAACTCCGCAATATCCAATCCTAACTGAAGCTCACATAGAGCTGCGCGTTTATATTAGATATTGCGCAGCTTGTAGATTACTTCACATCCGCCAACTTCTATGATTCAGCCTATAACAAAACCAAAGAATAACTCACAGACAAGTTAGCAGTAGAGTTATCTAACCAAAACATAATTAACATATATCTATACTATCGACTTTATTTACATTTTTATTTTAACTGTTACTTGCCAACTAGCTTTTTATGACACCCATGTAAGTATCATGAATATAATTAATGGAAATGCATTTTTAATCAGTGATATTACTTATCATATTTATTTAATATAATTAACAAGACATTTTTTAAATTCATAGTTCAAAAAAAATAACTTGTCATAAATTCATATAATTTTTTTTTTCAAATTTTGAGCTTTTAACTAAACTGAAAACATATTTGAGAAATGAAACCTCAAACTTGGTACTTTAATTTAAAACTGGAACAAAATAAGTAGCGAGCCATGATTCGCTGAAACCGGGAACTTTCTCCGCAAAAAATATCACAATTCAGAATTTTCCCAAAGTTGACGGTAGCCGCCTAGTTAGTTTAAATTAAAACGTCAAATTCTGACACTTTTTCTCCACATTTTACTAACGTTCACTTTTGTTAATTTAAGTTTCGCCCTAAAACGGTATTTCAGACAAGCCTACTCCCTAAGGCACGGAACACACCTACCCATTCCGATATTTAGGCTATAACTACCTTTAGTAATTTATTAACTGGTATCCCTTGAGACTTTTATGTCAAAATTACATTACTTTTGCGGAATATCAAATACTATGTCGTTTAGAGATGTTTGTATTTAAAATTGGCCGGACCACTGGACATAAAACTAAAACTGGAGTCTCTACAAGAAGTATAATTTGCTCGTCTTATGTTTCTGAACCAGTTTTTTTAATAGTCCACTGCAGGACGTAGGCATGCCATCTAAGGGTGATTGGGCGATATCCACCACGCTAGTCCAATGCGGGTTGGTGCATTCACATACGCCATCAAATTTCTTCTACGGACGTATGCAGGTTGCCTCACGATGTTTTCCTTCACCGAAAAGCTTAGTGTGAAATTCCGTTTATAAATTCCAAAGAACTCATTGGTACGGGACTGGGATTTGAATCCACGACCTCACAATTGTAAGGCGGGTTTTACTACCTCTAGACCACCACGGTTTATCTTTTTCTCTTATGTTTAAATATTGTAATCATTCTCAAATATATTGTCTTAATTTTGATGTACACGAAATCATTATTCGTGAAGAACCTATATTACACGTATTGACTGAGACTGATTGAACAGTGACACTCTACTAGAATTTGAGAACTAGATAAAAGTTTTAATTATGTAGGATCAGTTCCTTTTAATTACATTTTTAATACGTGCTTGGAGATTTTTGTTACATAGTGAGGTTGACGTAAAGTGTGAACAAGGTGATAAATATTAGTCAGAGTACACATAGTACTATTTTACCATTTTTGCTTATTACTAAGCCAATTTTAGAGAAAATGTTAATAAGTAACCCGTTTTTTCCATCCGACAGTAAACGTAGCTTGTCCCATCCCTAATAATGTTTATTAAAGGTGAAGCGGTATCGCTTTCAACTATCTGTACAATTTCCTAATTGAAATTCCACGCTGTTTCCGTTTCGGGAGAAATGCTACACAATATTTTGTATACCTATTAAATATTATATTATTATTTTATCTATAAAAGTGAACTTGGAGAAAAATACAAAACGTAATTGAAAGACACACAAATAATGATCTATCTCTGTTATTTCTAGACTCATATGTGTTTTCTCGTCATTATTTATGACAAACTATCACAACGATTTCGATAAAATAGCGAGGGATTAGTAAAAAAGACTATTTTTCTACGATACATTTTTTAAATGAAATATACTACTTACTTATATTTTAGCGTTGCATTAAGCCGTCTCACGATTTAGCTTGTATTTTCGTCCTGCTGCTGGTCAAATGCGTGTTTACTGATTTCACATATTATATTCAAAAATATAGGTAAATAATCCTTAATCGTTCAGGCTTACAAAATGTTATTTTCATCGTTTACAGCTTCATTCAATAGTTTCTTAATCAAAGAAGTTGTACACAAAGTATACTTGTGAATATCATGTACAGAATTAAAATTAATAAAATCCATTTCAATAAATCATTTTTGTAAACATAACTTTTTAAATACAAGCTTTTGAGATCCTGGCTATCATGAAGCAGCAGAGAGTAAGACCAGTAAAACGAGCCCAAACACGACGGGTCTATCTTGTTTAGTACAGGAGTTCCTCTAGCCACCTTCCGACTCCATCATCATATCATCTCCAAGCTATAATATGATTGCATTGTCACGCAATGTATGTACATATTATGCATGCAAAATTTCAGCTCAATTGGAAACTGGGTAATTGGTTAAATTTAACTTGCAAGATTCCACCCGAACTTACATAGGTACACACTTACATCTTACATATATAGGTGTAAATTATCATTGTAAGTTAAATAACAGCTTGTAAAAAGACATAGGTGCAGGCAAGATAATCAAATCTAGGGCCTCCAGATAAATGAGTCTGTTAATTCGTCGACGTCGTTTCAGCCATAGAGCGGTCACCAAAAGAAAAAATGCCAAGTTGATGGCGCTCATCTATAAAGCCTTTATACTTATATGATGTTGACTAATTAAACTTCCAATAAATACTGCGTAATAACACAAACAATTCGATTTTCATCTATCTAGTCCAGTAGCTAGGGAAAAAAATTGGTGGCTAGGTACACGTTTGATTAGATCAGTATTTTTAAATGAGCTCTAAACAAAAATTACCACATTCCACTCTTAGATCTGCCGTGGGGTGCCGGCAGAGTAGAATAGCACCCCCCTCTTGTACCAGGTGTCGTAAGAGCCGACTGAGGTACTACGGAACCGACAGGTGGCGGTATACCCATCCAGAACAGCGTAGCTCAAGTGCAACAGGGCGGGGATGGGCAGCAGCATCCCCGTCGCGAGAGCTACGCCCTGCGATTGCCAACACGCTTGCCCAGCGCGGCAATTATGGGCAAATCCCCCTTATGAGTGCACAAAATAAAACCAGGCCCCCAGTCCCCGGCAGCTCCGCTAGTCCTGGTTCCGGCAGCGACCACGGTAACGGCGGAGCAAGGGGTGCTAAGAATCCCCGGCAGAGATCCGGCTGCCACCCCAACAGACGACGACTGGCCCTGGCAACATATAACGTGCGCACTATGAGGACTGATGAGAAGATTGCGGAACTGGAAGAAGAGTTGGGTAGGTTGCGATGGGGTATTATGGGGTTATCTGAAGTTCGTAGAGAGGGCGAGGACACGATAACCCTGAAATCCGGCAACCTACTGTACTATCGGGAAGGTGACCAACGGTCCCAAGGTGGTGTCGGCTTTCTCGTTCACTGGTCTCTCGTTAACAACATCATTACCATCGAAAGTGTGTCGAGCAGGGTTGTATACCTGATACTCAGAATATCCAAACGATATTCGTTGAAGGTCATCCAGGTATACGCACCGACCTCGTCACACCCAGATGATGAAGTGGAGGCTATGTATGAGGACCATACATACGTCTAAGACCCGCTTCACGGTTGTTATGGGAGACTTCAACGCAAAGTTGGGCAAGAAAAGCGATGATGAGTTGAGAGTGGGGCAATTTGGATGTGGGCAACGGAACCCTAGGGGCCACATGCTGGCAGACTTTCTGGAGAAAGAGGAACTCTTTATGATGAACTCTTTCTTCCAGAAGCCACCTCGCAGGAAATGGACCTGGATGAGTCCCGACGGTACCACGAGAAATGAGATAGACTTCATCATGACTAGCGAGAAACGGATATTCAACGACGTCTCCGTGATCCACAAGGTAAAAACCGGCAGTGATCACAGAATCGTGCGAGGCAAACTGAATATCAACGTTAAACTCGAAAGGTCCCGCCTGATGAAGTCTACGCTCCGACCTACTCGTGCCCACATACAAAACCCCGAGAACTTTCAGCTCGAGCTCTCAAATCGCTTTGCTTGCCTGGAGAACTTTGCGTCGGTGGACGAGATCAATAACGGGCTCGTAGAAACTGTCCAAACGGTGGGTTCTAAGTTCTTTAGACCCCGCCGTTCAGATAGACCTAAGAAATTCTCCGATCATACTCTAAATCTCATGGCCGAACGACGCTCGCTAAGACTGCAGTCTTCCGATGATGCAAAGTCATACAGGCGGCTCAATAGACAGATTTCAAAATCGGTGCGGTGCGACATTCGTCTCTTTAATACTAAACATGTTAAAGAGACAATAGAGCGGAATAAAGGCTCCAAAGTGTTCGCGAGGCATTTTTCTATTGGGCAAAGCCAGTTGACAAAGCTGAAGAGAGAAGATGGCAGTATAGCGTCAACCAAGGCAGAGGTATTACAGGAGATCGAAAGGTTTTACGGACAATTATACGCCTCGGTAGCAAAGCCTGTAAACAGCGCGGCCAAAGACCCAAGAGCCAAGCTGACCCGACATTTCACCGAAGACATCCCTGACATTAGCCTATACGAGATTAGGATGGCCCTGAACCAACTTAAGAACAATAAGGCGCCGGGTGACGACGGAATCACTTCAGAGCTTCTGAAAGCGGGTGGAACGCCGGTACTAAAAGTCCTTCAGAAGCTTTTTAACACTGTCGTCCTCGAGGGCATAACGCCAGAAGCGTGGAACAGAAGCGTGGTGGTGTTGTTCTTCAAAAAAGGTGACAACACCTTATTGAAGAACTACAGACCCATCTCGCTTCTGAGCCATGTTTATAAGTTGTTTTCAAGGGTCATTACGAATCGTCTCGAACGCAGGCTTGATGATTTCCAGCCTCCCGAACAAGCCGGTTTCCGGAAGTGCTTTGGCACCATGGACCACATACATACGCTGCGGCAGATTATACAGAAGACCGAGGAGTATAACCTGCCACTTTGCTTGGCGTTTGTGGACTATGAGAAAGCCTTTGATTCGGTTGAGACATGGGCTGTGCTTGAGTCTCTTCAACGATGCCGTATTGACCATCGGTACATTGAAGTGCTGAAGTGTTTGTATAATAACGCCACTATGTCGGTTCGAGTACAGGAAGAGAGCTCCAAGGCGATCCCTTTGAAGAGAGGCGTAAGACAGGGAGACGTAATATCTCCGAAACTGTTTACTACTACTCTGGAGAACGCCTTTAAGCTCCTGGAATGGAAAGGACTCGGCATCAACATCAATGGCGAATACATCACTCACCTTCGATTTGCCGACGATATCGTGGTCATGGCAAAGTCGATGGAAGAACTCAGCACAATGCTCGAAGGCCTTAATCGAGTCTCTCAACAGGTGGGTCTTAAAATGAACATGGATAAGACAAAGGTCATGTGTAATTCTCATGTTGTACCCACCCCTATTTCAGTTGGGAACTCGGTTCTTGAAGTCGTTGACTCGTACGTCTACCTAGGACAAGTAGTCCAGTTAGGTAGGTCCGACTTCAAGAAAGAGGCCAATCGCCGAATCCAACTCGGTTGGGCAGCGTTTGGAAAATTGCGTAACGTCTTCTCGTCCGACATACCTCAGTGCCTCAAGTCGAAAGTTTTCGACCAGTGTGTGTTGCCAGTGATGACTTATGGCACAGAAACGTGGTCTCTCACTATGGGCCTTATTACTAAGCTCCAAGTAGCCCAACGAGCCATGGAGAGGGCTATGCTCGGAGTCTCTCTGCGAGATCGAATCAGGAATGAGGAGATCCGTAGAAGAACCAAGGTTACCGACATAGCCCAGCGGATTGGCAAGTTGAAGTGGCAATGGGCAGGGCACATAGCGCGGAGAACTGATGACCGATGGGGTCGAAAAGTTCTCGAGTGGAGACCACGTACCGGCAAGCGCAGCGTAGGACGTCCACCCACAAGGTGGACGGATGACCTTGTTAGGACCGCAGGATCGCGCTGGATGCAAACCGCTTTCAACCGGCCTTATTGGAAATCATTAGGGGAGGCCTATGTCCAGCAGTGGACGTCCTATGGCTGAAATGATGATGATGATGATGATGACTCTTAGATCTAATTTCTCCAATTGTTTATTTGGAAAGAGCGCCAAGTCCTAATTGTATGGAGCGTGACATGCAAATGAGCGAAGGTATGAGTCATGGTGACTTGCCTTCTGAGTGCTGAGGTCACCGTCTGTTGGTGCCAGTTCACAAAGCGTCGGTGGCAGAATAACTGATAAATTTCTTCTAATTAGTTACTATAGACTGCCGGTGGCTCAGTGGTTAGTGAACCTAACTTCTGGGTCAAAGAAGCGTGGGTTCGATCCCCACCTAGGGCAAACATTTTGTGTAGGTGTTTGCTCTGTGTCTGGATGTTATTTAGTTACTATCTATATAAGTATGTATTTAAAATATGTATATGTAGTACCTATATCAGTCTCTGGCAGCCATATCACAAGCTTTGCTTAGTTTGGGATCAGAGACAGTGTGTAAAATGTCCCCGAATATTTATTTATTATTTATTTATTTACTAGTAACAATTTTTTTTCCTAATCAGTGAAGAATCAGAATTGAATCAGAATTGTTTTGGAAGTGAAGTGAAGATAAGAAGTGAAGTAACTAAAGTGAAGAATCAGAATTGTCTTGGAATCGTAGGATTATGTATATCTTAAATTCGAGTACGGATTTTCAGAACACTGATTTTGACAATGTGAAGAAAATCAGCGTAAACAAACATGCATAAAATTCATGACTTATGTGAATCTCTCAACGTGAAACTGATATTGCCCGATCTCCAACGATAGGTCTTTGTTCAGATGTGATCTATCAAAAGCTGGTATACTTCTGTACAGGAGTCCTGGTGGCTGACAATATCTTTTGAATGAGTTACTAAAGTATTAGATATACGGCTCATTTAACAAAGAAACTTTTTGCAAGCAGTCGTAAACTACTGTCCATATTTGTTTTTCAGAGTTTAACTAATTACAGTCATCACTATAAAATGAACTTATTCGTAGAATAGAGCTGCTTTTAGTTGTTTATAGCAAGTCATAATAGTCATCACTATAAAATGAACTTATTCATAGAAAAGAGCTGTTTTTAGTAGTTTTTAAAAAAGTCCTATGAAAATATATTTTGTGTTGTAAGTATATTCATTAATGTAAGCAGAAGTACCACCTTTATCCGAAACAGGTTACCGAAAAAAATCTTTTCTAATTTTCTAATATATGTGAAAATGCTAAACTTTGCTTGTTGTTTTATACTATATAATATAGTCGTAACGACTATCCCTACACGTGAGTTTAGTTTATATATAGTATAAAATTTGATTGTTGTGTTTCACGTTGTAATAAATAGCGTCATAGTGTGAACAGGGCGTATCAGTTACGAAAATTGGTTGTAAGCACTTGGTGGTATTTGAAGACAAACAGAGTGGCTGATATTTGGACGTGAATAGAGGCAATATACCGCGCGATTCATTAGTGAAAGGGTGAAGGAAATATGATGATACCATCGCATCATATTCCGGTTTGGATATGGAAAATTAACGTCTTAGGAGTTTATTTTTATATACTACCGGGGTGTTCGTGTACATGATAAAATGAAATGAATAAATTATTATAAAAATATATAATTTTAAATACAAGCTTCAGAGATCCTGGATATCATATAGCAGCAGCCAAGACAAGTAAAACGAGCCCAACGAGGGAAGTTGGTGAAGTTTAACTTGCAAGATTCCATCCGAACTTAGATACTTACATTGCAAGTTAAATAAAAGCTTGTAATAAATACATAATTATTCTGACGTTTCGACCAAGTTGCATCGATCGTGGTCATGGTTAGACTGGATATCTAAGCGAAGCCACAGGTCCGGCAATTCAACTTGAAAATTGTCACGACGACATGTCACACCCATGGTTTTTAAATGTCCTACTTACTACACCACATAGTTTGCACTTGTTGAAATTCAACAGGATTCCACGACGCTGATAACGTAAATCCATACTCCGGTTGAAATTGCGCTGTTATCAAATTTCCACCGCTTCAAGAACTATTCTTGAAAGATAGTGTCGAACTGTGGAGCGGACTTTTGGGCCGTGGAGCTCGATCCAATGACCAGTTTCTCTGTCAAGCTAATAATCATCTATAGCAAATTTCTGTGTCTGACGGTTTTAGATCGCTTACACACGTACAATGTGTATAAACAAGGTACTTGCAGTGTTGCCAACATAAGCAATTTGTCGCCATTAAAGCTACTTGAATCTGTATGAAAGATTATAAAATTCAACAAATTATAATATTAGAAAGTATATCCTTCTTACAACCAAATTATAGAATAAGATAAGGTTAAGATAAGAAGCTAAGATAATGTTTTAGTGATTAACAATATAGAAGAACCAAACTTACCAACATAGCCCAGCGGATTGACAAGTCGACAAGTCGAAGTGGCAATGGACAGGGCACATAGCGTGGATAACTGATGACCGAGTCGAAAAGTTTTCGAGTGGTGACCACGCACCGGCAAGCGCAGCGTAGGACGTCCACCCAAAAGGTGGACGGATGACCTTAGGATCGCGCTGGATGCAAGCCGTTACCAACCGGTCTTATTGGAGATCTATAGGCGAGGCATATATGATGATGATGATTAACAATATGGACAACGCTTTGTATCAACAAGTTCCTACAAAAACGGAGTTCCTTAATACACTCGCATAGAAACTTCTAACGAGTGTAATTTCGGCGCCCGGTTTGTCCAATTTTCGTATGTAGTTCAAAGTTCCAAGTACACTATTAAGTCCGGCCAAGTAAGAGCGTCCGAAATAGGCCAAGATTTGACAGAGGAAGGGAATTTCAAGTTGAGTTTATGTTTCTGTCAAGTTTGCTCGGCTGAACTAACTTGATGGGCTGATGGAGATGTGACTTTGCGGCGTTTTGTATGTTTATTGACGTAGTAAGTGTAAATTGTCTGTCTGGCTATTTACTTTTAAGTTGCAACTTAGTTTTATTTAGAATAGGTATAGTTTTTTAAAAGCGTTAACCAAATTGACGTGCCGTGGTAGTAACGGTCGCTTTACAATCCTGGGGTCCAGTTCAAATCTACCAACGAATTTTTTGAGGCTCAAGTCGCGGATTTTTCACTAATGTCTTACAATTTTTAGGATTCCGTACCTCAAACGGAAAAAACGGAACCCTTATAAGATCACTTTGTCCTTACAACAAAATTATAGAAGTCGGTAATTTTTTTCCGTCTGTCCGTCTGTGTGTATGTCAAGGCTCTTTATCTCAGGAACTCAAAAAAGATATCGAGTTGAAATTTAAACTGTATACGTATATCTATAGTCTCTTGCAGTTGTGTATAAGAAAAACTTCTCAGTTATCATTTAAAAAAGTAAGAGCCGTTTATGTCGTAAAATACCTCATATTTCGCACTCACAAAAATCAAAATCTACAGGGTACTTTCTGTTGACATAGAAATATGAAATTTGGCGAGAAGCATTGTCTCAGACTACACATATAGGAATAAATCTAAAAACCATACATTTTTATTGAAATCACAAAAAATTGGGCCTCTAAATTCACAAAAAATTGGTTCAAAATTCATAGTGAGTAAATTGTATTATGTAAGTAAGGTATTATATTTCTTCCCGATTTTGTGAAATTTTCTGGATTTGTACCAAAGGTTCCCCTTGGTGTGCGAGCCTTCGCACTTGTCCGGCATTTATTATTCTTGGAACACCACAATGAAATCACAAAAAATCGAATGTTTCATAAGTTTTGTTAAAATAGAAAAAAAATGTTTAGAGCAACGTATTTATATTTTTGATTTCGAGATGACCCATCCCGTTGAATGTATAAAATTAAAATACAACCTTTAAAAAAATTAATAGGGATAGAAAAATATATAAACTATTTATTGCTCACTAATAAATAAACAAAAAGAAGAAACAAAGATACATAGACCATGAGCGGACCATATCGCTGATAACGATCTCTACCAGGCAACCTTAGGACGGAGAGGGCAGAAAGCGTATAAATAATGAACGGAGTGCGCATTACTTAAAAATGTAAATTAGATTATACATCATAAACATAGTAGATACAAATAAAATTGATATAAATACTTAAAATACCTAAAAATAAAGAAATCAGAACATAAAAATAATATCTAAAAGAAACCTATGACTAAATAATACACTAATACATAATAATAATTATCTTATAATGTACTACGTTCATAAAACAACATAAATAACATGATGATGAGAATGTGCATCTTACAAACGTACACGTTGATATATTGCAAAATCTTGTATAAAATACTTGAGAGATCTACACAGTTTGAATGTTTGAAAATTATATAGATACCTTTTTGAATCAAACAAACTATCCAATAACAGCAAGAGAACTCCGGCTCTGAGGCCAGATGCAAGACTCACAAAAGGTATATGCAATACATTCGCATCTGCATCGGTTATATGTAATGGGCTTGAATCGAAGCCAAGAATGCACCAATTGATTACTGATATTGCAAAGCTATATTGGCGCGGTGGAAAACAGCGCTTCATTGCTTGATGTCTTAAGCTTTTGCTTAAGAGTTAGGAAACGAACGGAATTCCAGCTTATGTGACAATGGAAGTATGAAAAAAATAATTAAAAAACCGGACAAGTGCGAGTCAGGCTCGCACACCGAGGGTTCCGTACAAATCCAAAAAAAATTCACTAAATTGGGAAGTTAAAATCTCTTTACTATAACCATCGACAAAAAAAATTTCACTTTTCTCGTCATATACATCGAAAGTTACACATTGTTAAAATAATTAAAAACCTCTTTTAGCAAGTGCTAATGAAGTTCTTTTATATGATACCTTACATGATACGATTTACTTACTTTGAATTTTGAACCCATATTTTGTGAATTTTAAGGCCGTATTTTTTGTGATTTAAATTAAAATGTACAGTTTTCAGATTTATTCCTATTAGTGTACTCTGAGACAATGCTACTCGCCAAATTTCATAGTTTTATGTCAACGGAAAGTATCCTGTAGGTGCAAAAATATTGAGATGTCAGGTGTGAAAGGTGCTATTAAAATTTTGATTATGTTTTGAAAATTACTCGGGAATCAATCCTACAAACAAAATTTGTTAAGACCCATTGTCTTAAATTTTATATAATTATGACAATGGGTCTTAGACGTTACACTTATTATGTCAGGAATGAAGAGTTATAAAGATTTTGCTATCAATAGCTCGGAAATAATTCAACGTATGAAGCTTATGGTACCATATCATTTGGCAATGTTTTCCGCATCCGATTATAACATTATTTTTTTTCTTTATGTGTGCTCTAATGTACTGCTATCGGTTGTTCAGAAATGAGGCTCAAAGTGAACGAACATTGGCAGGAAACAACGGTTCATTTACTGAGTTCAGCATTATTTCTTAACTAATAATAGTGCCTGTTCATTGAAACTTTCTAAATGAAATGAAAGTTTTGAAATTTTCTATCGAAACTTGACTGCTGGGTTATTATGTTATTCTTTTGAAGGGGAAGGCTTTGAACTTTACTTGTGAAGATTTCGAAGTTCAAATTATAAGATCAAAATTTAACGTAATAAATTATGGTTTTATCGATCCACTGCTGGACACAGGCTTCTTCTTTTTGACTCACCTTTCTTCCTGATCCGGCGCCCGTCACATCTAAGTGACTTTCGGCCGGAAAAAAATGACCTTTTACCTATCTAGGTGGTGGTGGTCTTAAACATTACTTTATAATTAATTATATTTACCTACTGTAGCTATACCTACACGTGCCACCAAAGATGAGACTTGAGAATCCACTTTGGTATGTAATAAATATACAAATTCTGGATAATTAGTATGTACACGACTGTACCTGCGCAAGATCCCCCACCACTGACGCTCGTCAAGTCTCATCTTTGGTGGCACTCACTATATATTATTATTGCGAAAACTCCAACTTACGATAAAAGTGTCAAAAGAGATTAAAAAATATGGGCCAAACCTGAAAAATAGATTTGTTTTCTTAAAATATTTCTCCCTTTACATTTTACATAATGTTGGCTACAGTTTATTTATAAAAATATTAACCAGTTTCCAAGTTCCATGTACTCACTCAGACGCTATGAAATACCTCACGTTCTCTTTTGCCAATCACCTGTCTTCAACGTCAATCTTGTCCAGTAATCCAGCAATAACTCTTTGTTAACTCTTTGCATTGAGGTGTTTCTTTGAATGTTTGTTTGTTTATTTTTACGTTCGCAAACATTCTGAAAATGTTTAAACTGACTGATTGAAGTATGAAATAGATACAACGCGTTCTACATAATCACAGATATCTGTAAATTAGTGTACATAATGATATCTCAACATTTGACGATAAATAACAAAAATTAAATCAAATCAGTTCAATTTGCACGCTGTTTTTTTTTCACTGGTAACTACTTACCCGTGTGTGTTTATTAAACACAAAAGAATGAGTTGATTTTAATACATCTTTCCCATTAGATCTCACAGGGAGACTCCGACTCAATAGCTCGTTGGGCTACATAGAGCTTGCTATGCGAACCATTTAAGCCAACATTAATTGAACAAATCTCCTCTCTTCTTTTTCTTCCAATAATTGACTCAGCCTCTACACTAGAACATCTGTACATCACATTAACACAGTAGGTTCGATGTAGGTATAGGAAAGTCGTTTCCGAGGCTTGCCAAGACTTGGCACCTAGAATCAATTTGCAAATTACCTCGGCAAAGGTAAATGTTGGGTAGGCTGCCAGACAAAACTATACCCTGATACGATGTTCCGGATATTGGGACAATATTGGAGGGCATTATCCTTATCGATATGCTTACGGAAGACGGAACGTATGTATATCTAAGCTAGGGTAACAAGATGTTTGCTTGCTTATAGCTAGATTGTGTAACTACCATTTGGACATATTTTTGTGGTACTGGTTTATTATTTCACTAGCTTTTGCCCGTGGCTCCGCCCGCGTATAATCGACTATTGCGCTATCCCACAGGAACCTTTTATTTTTTCGAAATAAAAAGTAGCCTATGTAACTTTCCGGCCCTTGAACTACCTATATCCATGCCAAAAATCAAGTCGATCCGTTGCTTCGTTGCTGCGTGAAAGAGGAACAAACCAACAAAATTTTCGGATTTATTATTTAAGTATGATATTAACCCTAGAAGCCCAATCAAATTTTTAAAGCCATAAAGCCCAATCCTACGTCAAATTGACGTGTAATATTTAAAGTCGTTATATTTGTTTGTTTTAAATTGTACTCGTATATACCAATTTTTTAAAGTATTCAGCTTAAATATAGTTTAATATAATATAAAAACGTAAATTTAAATCAAATAGTTATTTATTGATACTATTATAATCAAATATTAGGAACTATAGTAAAATTACATAAAAATTGTTATTGTCTTAGTTATTTCTCGATACAAAAAAAAATAATGTAAAAATCAATCTTAATTAAACATTTTTCAGAAAAGAAATCAAATCTTTTCGATATAAAAACAGTTATCCAGTAATTATATACAGTTTTAACATATGTCAATATCGTGTTCTCCGCATATTGCTTTTTTTACATTTGAAGCACAGTGTTTTTGTAATCCACCTTTTTTACAGGTACAACACCCACAGTAGCGTCCTTTTTTTGTTCTGGATCATCACATGTAATTGCTGTTGATGTTTCTGGTACGGTTTTCAACACATTTGCTATGTTTTCACGTAAAGTTTTCTCAAAGTTGGTGTTTCAAGAAGTTTTTGCATCCGAGTCGATTCTGTGCTCAATTTTTGCACTCCCTACGGCTCAAGGTCAACATATTGTGGCAGTGACTTATTCATTCACATAAGCCATGTTTAGCAACCTTTACAAAACCGCCTTATCGAATAGAAGCCTGATGCAACGTGATAATTCTGTGAAGTGAAGTCGATGGTGTTTCTTCAAGATTTGCTGACTCTGGCGACGGGACAGGGCTTTCAAGATCCTCATTTGTAGTTGCCGAACTTGTATTTCCAATAAAATCCACCATATTTTCTTCACTATCACTCCTGATATATCATCTTGAGCAACAAAATCTTGAGGGTCACATCAGCGGGAGAAAATTCATCTTCGTGTTCCAAGTGACACAATTTCGTCTGGATTAAGGTATCTAGAAGACGCCATTAGTATGTTATTTCCTAAAAATAACATATTTAGTAATAGCATCAAATGCAACAGTACGACAAGCAAAAAAAAAAACAACAATACCGAAAACTTACAATAGTCGCAAAACTTACACAAAGTTCAATCATACGTCAGATTGTCGTGCATCATTGTGATTACAATTAATTGGAGGAACTTACCGAAGCAACACAGCCTTCTCCTGTTAGGTTTCGACGGGCACTAAGTTGGTTTGGAAGGTCGTGATGATTCAACAAAGTTTGCAAAAGATATAGCGATTTTTTGTCGGCGTGTACGTCAAAACGACGTACATTGGGCTTCTAGGGTTAAAAAATTTACTAAAGTATAAGTTTTTTTTAGTAAAAAAAATATTCATCAATCAATCAAATAAGTATTAGTTTTATAAGTTTACGAGCTATGTCGTACACTTAGAATTTACCACCAAAACTTTTTTGAAGAGTATGTACGAGCATATTGTTGTCATTATTAATCGACTTTCAAGTTGTAAGATACACTTATGTGTTTTAGTTATTATTAATCGACTTTCAAGTTGTACGATGCACTTATGTGTTTTAGTTATAGTTGAAGAGCAATTTCCTTATAGAAAATGATTGATCTGGGAAATAATTTTCCAGTGAATATAACAACTTCAAATGTAAAGCTCTCAGAGCTAAAATTGCATGTGAAATAGTCTCCAGCTTACAGACCAAAGAAATTTTATATCAAACCCAATAGCCGATAATAAAAGTAAATCTTTTAACATTGGCATAGTCCACTATTTCAATGGAAAAATATCAACATATCTTAACGTTTTTCAGTTCACAAGCAATAACGAGCAGAATTTAATGCTTCGCTCTTACACCTGCGACCAAACAAAAAGTACAGTACAAAACGAATGGAATATTGTGAGATTACATCGGAAAATTACAGATATTGCTGCGTAAGGCCGATTTACACGGAAAAAATACATTCGAAATGCAATAAAATGAGGATTCTCTTAGATTAAAACAGTAAAATGTCGGAAATTTGTTTCGGAAAATAGTTCGACAACGGTATTCAATTTTTCATTAAAATATTTTAAAATATACTTGCATATAGCGCTTGTAAATAGGCTTTATTTCAAATTAAATTATGTGAATTTTATACAACATTCAATACCAACATACACACTTACACTTTTCTATTATGACAAATATTCAATTTTATACAACATTCAATACCAACATACACACTTACACTTTTCTATTATGACAAATATTCAACCACTACTTTACCTAAAATGCTTAGATGTGAAAAAGTAGATAGATTATTATTTGTTAGTAGGTGTTATGTCCTATAATTTATTTACAAGATAAAATAAACAAAAAAAAAATTCTAGGAACAGCAATTAAAACAATAATAATTTAAATTAATTCAAGATTTAGTGTGTTTATGTGTAGGCTGTGTGGCTAGCGCTGATGTTATATTCTCTCATTGCTATATTGTCTACAATCGGGACTTATAACGTAGCCATAATAGTTTTCAAAGCTTAATGAACTACTTTTAAGATTACGATCAGAAAACTCTACATCATCCCATCAAAATAACACCCTCGCGACATTTTCTGCTACAATTTTTCATTTGAAAACATCTCTAAGGTCACGTTCCTGTCCCAAGTCATATTTTAAGCTCCGTCTATGACCAATAAAGATAGCTTCGCGATATTTTATTGCTTTTTTATGTTTATCCCAGAGTTATGATATTTGCATTACGTTTTATAGTCGTCTAGTGGAAGGACGGAAGGTATGAGTTTTAGTGTCTTGTATTACGTTGAAATACTGGAGTTGGCCAAATTCTTAGTGTATTGGTATTACATCGCTTATTCATGTAGCACTAGTAGGCTTAGGACTGTGTAAATGTGAGCCTTGGAGATTAGAAAATTTGGTATTGAGAAAGCGACAGATTTTCTCTTAGAGGTACTTACAAAGTTTGGGTTTGGTCTTATTTGCCATAATTTAGCACAATAGTTAAATTGTAAGTACTTATTATTTGTATCTGTTGTTTTTATTTAGCTGTTTAAAGCTCGAAATAAGTACTAAAATGGTGTCGCTTACTTATTACCAATTTACTATTCAACAGTACCAAATTAGCCAAAATAAATAAAAATCCGCAGCTCAGATTTCTTGATTGCAGAGTGCTCATTTTATTTACTTATACGCTCTTTCCGACAGATCAAAAGAAAATAAATAAAATAACATATTTTCTCCTAAAAATACAATTGGCGCCATATCTGCGAGACGTCTTTTCTAGGCGGTGTCTTATTTGGATATATTCTTTGATTTTATAATGAGCCAATTCTAGCCTACCAATATAGGTAATAACTTGGTATAGGCTGGGAGATTACCCTAGTACTAAAGTTACCGAAGGTATTAAAGTATCATTCGAGCCTCAGAAACACTTCGTTGTAAGTACCTCACGTGGTTTCATATGGAAAAATGTACAGTGACTGCCAATAAAAGTACTAAGGTAGTATAATTTAATTTTATACGTATAAAGTAATTCTGTTCTGTGAGTACGAGCAAGCAAGCGTCCGATTCTCTCAATAATTCACGGCCTTCAAGGTACTAAGTGCCTGCCCGTTAGTACTTACTCGCTGTCGGCAACTGAACCTCACATGGTGCTGGTATCATTAGTAACAGAAAGAAAATTATTGGAGCAATTCAAATTAGTATGATATTAGTAATTTTCATACTTCAGTACAGTAGAGCCAAGATGAATGTAGCACGTAACGTTATGTAATTATGTAGCGTTTATCATCATCAACATCATTACTAGCTGTAGGACGTCAATTGCTGGACATAGGCCTCTCCAACGGATTTTCAATAAGCTTCGCTTGAAGCGGCCTGTATCCAGTGCGTTCCTGTGATCTTAATTATATTGTTATTGTCGATCCATCTAGTCGATCCAACTAGTCGGTGGACTTCCTACGATTTGCTTGCCAGTGCATGGTCTCCATGCGAGAACTCGCCTCATGGAGCATCGTTCTCCAAAAAATGTGCTCTGCCTATTGCCGTTTCAACTTGCTAATTCACTGGGCCATATCGGCTTTGGGTATGTAGCGTTATCGTAGTAATGTATATCAATATCATCGTAGCAGCCGTTTAATGTCACTGCTGAACACAGGCCTTTTCTATAGCTTTCCAAAACTCGTCGGAATCGGCTAGCAACCGGCACGTTAACATAATTAAATCAACTATTAAGGCTTCTAAATATAAAACAAGCACACAGGAGTGAAATATACTTAATCGTATTCTTCAAAATGTTTTTGAAGGCCTTCGCTAGCATTTCTAAAGTTTATGAAACTTGTCACATTTCTACTCAAAGTAGCTACTTTTCCAAAGAAAAGTAAAATCAAAGTTGGCGTTAGTATAGGCATAGACAAACTAAGGTAAAGGTTATATCTTAGTGACCGCGATAGGCGATAGTGATACACAAAAACTATATATTAAGTTTCCTTCTTATCTTATTATTTTACAATTTACTTTCAGTAATTATTTTTCGTAAAAATGGAATGACCGACTTCAACCGTGTACAGAATTCGCGAATAGTTCGCACGGATCGATGTAGCATTTTTCACATTATTATTGATTTATCAAAAATAGCTCAGCCGATTTCGATAAAATTTAAATAGGACCAATTCAGAAGTATATTCTTTCCAATAAAAAATATTATTGAAATCAGACTACTATGAAAAAAGTTATGCGTGGTTATACATAAAAAAATATATATACGCGTCGAATTGAGTACCTCCTCCGTCCGTTCGTCGGTCAAAAATGTAGCACAAATTGTCAAAACTGTTTATTTTGTTTTCTTTCTATCTCATTGTCTTATAATTAACTATCAAAAATGTAGCACAATTGTCTACCATTGCGACAATATACAACCCAAATCTTCCGAACAAAGCAAACTTAAGACGAAACCTCACCTTGGAGATGCTCTCATTTCCAGCAGAACACGACCCGACTTCTTTATTCAATTAAAGCGCTACAAAAATTACTGCGGGACTTATAAATCAGCCTTAACTGCCTTCAGTATTATTTATTTATGTTAAATAGGCTTAAGTATCTACGGCACAGCGTCTCGTGTACCCTTTTTGGGAAGGTACTCTTGTACTTGCGCAGTTGCTGAATGAAAATATTTAAGAGGTTGTGAACAAACTACAACGTGCTACAGAGAGGGCTGTGCTTGGCTTCTCTCTGCGAAATCGAAATAAGGAGATTTCCAGATGAACCAAAGTTACCGACATAGCCAAGCGGATTAGCAAATTAATGTGGCAATGGGCAGGGCACATCGGAGGACGGATGGCCGATGGGGCAGTAAAGTACTCGAATAGAGACCACGGACCAGCAAGCGCAGCCCAGGACGTCCACCGACTAGGTGGACTGACGATATAATAAAGATCGCAGGAACGCCCTGGATGCAGGCCGCTTCCAACCGGCCTCATTGGAAATCCATAGGGGAGGCCTATGTTCAGCAGTAGACGTCTTAAGGCTGATGGATGGATGGATGGATGGAACAATTTAAGTGATACTTACAATTTTAATTTTACCATGTTTATTTTGTAGAAAATAGATAGATTATTTATAGTCACAACAAGATTAAATCTAAAACTATGGATGTAAATTGATGGACTTATCGCCAAAAGCAATCTCATCCAGGTTATAACAAGATATTTTGCATAGTACTGTCTTTTAGACGATTATAATTGTATGTATACTTACTCATCATTATGAACAACTTTTAATATGGGACCAACTCCGAAACTGCAAAACTTAACAGTTTCATACAGCGCAAATGGTCAAAATGATATTTTTTCGCGTTTTAGCGAATTGATCATATAGCAAAAGTTGTTCAAAAAGCCTAAACTTTGACTGCCTCGGTGGCTCAGTGGTTAGTGACCCTAACTTCTGGATCAAAGAGGCGTGGGTTCGATCCCCACAGGGCAAATATTTATGATATGAACATAAGTGTTTGCTCTGTGTCTGGGTGTTATTTAGTTACTATCTATATAAGTATGTATTTAAAAAATATGTATGTGTAGTATATCAGTAGATGTGTAGTATATCAGTCTCTGGCGGCCATATCACAAGCTTTGCTTAGTTTGGGGTCAGAGGCCGTGTGTAAGATGTCCCAAAATATTTATTTATTTATTAAACTTTGCATAATCAAACCCAATATATATTTTTGGATTTCGGGCTATGTTATTTAATCATTAAAAGTTACCACTGACTAATGATTATTTTATAGCTGATAATGGCAGTTATGATGGTAATAAACATGAAATTAAGGAGACAAAACAAAATTTATTTGTTTTAAGGTAGAAAACCTGTACCAAAGTTCTTCTTTATAACTGAATCGAAAACTAATCTATCCAAAACCACAAAGCTAATCCAGCCGTTCGTTTAATCGCAAATGATATCTTCACAAACCGATACCTAGTTCGCAACAAAAATAAAGCTAAACATAAAATCCAATTCCGTATCATTGGATCCCGTAACACAAAAACCAAGGCAATTTCTACTTAGTAGTTAATCTTTAATTCGTGATTCAAATCCCTGGTCGGTGCGACACCGCGCCTATCCGTTTAAATGGCTGGAAAAAATCGAGGTGGGGTCGAATCGACCCCATTGCGGTGCGCTGAGTTTAAGCGATTAGCGGTCCTTTTTAATTTTTGGATCCAGATACTACAGAATCAGAAAATCCACAGAATACTTCCAAAGTTTAATTTGAGTTCGAGCTAATCACTAAACAGGGGTTCCCGAGCTGTTTTATAGTTTTCTCGTCTATCATGGCAAAGTTTAATTTCTGGTGTGACTTTTAAATAAAAAAACCGGATAAGTGCGAGTCAGGCTCGCACATCGAGGGTTCCGTACAAAACCAGAAAATTTAACAAAATTGGGAAGTAAGTTGTTAAAATGTCTAAACTACAACCACCAAAAATTCACTTTTCTTGTTCACATCGAAAATGACACATTGTTAAAATAATTAAAAACCTGTTTTAGCATGTGCTAATGAAGCTTTTTTATATGATACCTTACACGATAAGATTTACTCACTTTGAATTTTGAATCCATATTTTGTGAATTTTGTGGCCCTATTTTTATGTGATTTAAATAAAAATGTACAGTTTTCAGATTTATTCCTATATAGGTACTCTAAGATAATGCTTCTTGCCAAATTTCATAGTTCTATGTCAACGGGAAGTACCCTGTAGGTTTTGATTTTTGTGAGTGTCGAAATATGCAGTTTTTTACGACATAAACGGCTCTAACTTTATTAAACGATAATTGAGAAGTTTTTTCTTTACACAACTGCAAGAAATCATAGATATACGTATACAGTTTAAATTTCAACTCGATATATTTATGCGTTCTCGAGATAAACAGTCTTGACATACACACAGACGGACAGACGGACAACAAAGTGATCCTATAAGGGTTCCGTTTTTTCCCTTTGAGGTACGAAACCCTAAAAATGCCAATGGGTGTGACCGTTAAAATTTTTCTTAGGAAGTTGTCAATTGAGAAACTAATTAACACTACACTTTTACTACATTTCATCACCAAGCTTGCACTCTACAGCATCGGACGGACAGCCGCGGCAACAGAAATCAATGCTAAATTGGTACGTGCTCACTAATTGCTTATACAGGGTTATTTCTGATAAATTAGCATCCTTTCAGGGGCTTATTCTGTACATCAAAACTAACAACTTTTGTTCTGCGATTTTGGAGAGAGAGCTTTTGCGGAGAGTGCGCTCAGGAGTTTCACAATCTGGTCCCACCTGGCCCTTTCTTCTATCGTACGGCTAGACAGACGCGACCAAAGCGCCACCCTTTTATAGTGGACATTCCGCGCGTTAGAACTAAGCGTTTCGAATCCTCATTCCTCATCCGAACAGCCAGAATGTGGAACGCTTTACCTGGGTCTGTCTTCCCGCTTAATTACAACGTGGGTGTCTTCAAATCCCGAGTAAATAGGTATCTTCTAGGTAAGCGTGCTACACCCTAGACCGCATATCTGCTCAACATCAGGCAGTATGTAGTCAAACGCAAACCTATAAGGAATAAAAAAAAAGGTCAAAACTAAAAAAAAAACAGCTGTTCCATACATTTCTGTCGAGGTTGAAGGTTTTGAGTATTAAAAAAAGTCGTAGAACAAAAGTTGTTAATTTTGATGTACAGAATAAGCTCCTAAAAGGATGCTAATTAATTAGAAATAACCCTGTATTATAAGAGCTATTATTACTGCGATTTCAGGATAGCACTAGTAGTAAAAGTTGGTCATTATATAATGAGTACAAAAACATCGAACATGTCAATGGTTTGAAAACCACTGAATCGCTGCTAACTTCAAAAATATCCGCTATATCTGCCAGCACACCTCACTACGAACTACGAAGCTTGCACTCTGCGGCATCGGAAAGACAGCGCGGCAATAGAAACGAAGCTAAATTGGACCGTGGGTCACTCTGACTCGGACGGCTTGCTCGCTTTTGTTATTAGATTGAGTTACAGAATTATCTACTCGGTATTTGCTATAAATTAAAAAACTTGGCACAAGTTTCTCAGACGGAGGAAGAAAGTAAATTTACAAATTGTTATACGCACATGATACGAATTTTCAGGAGGTTAGCGTTAGTTTATTTAATGAGCGAGATCTAAAAATCTTCTTTATTTAATTGGTACCGATCTGTTTAAATTTCTAAACTTTTTTTTATGAACACAAAGCTATATATCTCTTTATCGACTCTACATAAAGTTATAATTGAGGAAATGAAGACAAGAAAAGCACAAAGGCGGTTTCATTTCTAACATTGAAGTCTCCTAGATAACTTTAAGATAAGTGGAAACATGTTAACAACATGAACAAATCGATTAGTGTTATTTTAAAAAAAACCGGACGAGTGCGAGTCAGGTTCGCACACCGAGGGTTCCGTGCAAATCCAGAAAATTTCACATAATTGGGAAGTAAGTTGTTAAAAAATCTCTATACTATATCATCGACAAAAAAGTTTTTTTTTTACTTTTCTAGTCATACATTAAAAATTACACATTGTTAAAATTATTAAAAATCTGTTTTAGCATGTGTAATGAAGCTATTTTATATGATACCTTACATGATACGATTTACTCACTTTTAATTTTCAACACATATTTTCTGAATCTAGGCCTATTTTTTTTCGATTTAAATAAAAATGTACAGTTTTCAGATTTATTCCTATATGTGTACTCTAAAACAATGCTTCTCACCAAATTTCATAGTTCTATGTCAACGGGAAGTACCATGTAGGTTTAGATTTTTGTGAGTGTCGAAATACGCGGTTTTTTACGACATAAACGTCTCTAAGTTTTTTATACGGTAACTGAGAAGTTTTTCTTTTACATAACTGCAAGATACTATAGATATACGTATATATATGTAGTTTAAATTTCAACTCGATATCTTTACGCGTTCCCGAGATATTGACATACACACAGACGGACAGACGGACAACAAAGTGATCCTATAAGAGTTCCGTTTTTTCCTTTTGAGGTACGGAACCCTAAAAATGAAATAAAAATCAAAATTAATAGTATGCACTTACATAAAAGCTCGACATTATTTTAAATATACATATTCATTTAAAATTGTTTACTAATATGAGAATAGCATCGACAGATGCATTACTATTTTAAATACATAGTCGTAAAGCAAAATATCCCATAGATAGAAGGACTTGCAGGCAAAGTTCCATCAACTCAATTTCTAAGCTTAATTAATTTTGAAAACTGCCTTCGTCTTTAAACTAAGAAATTTAAATAGTTATGTATAAAAGTGTCTTCATGAATATTTTCTCCCAGGTTCAAGATTTCAAGTGGCGCATTTGCATAAGTGTCATTATGAATTCTGAGGCGAGCCCTTGAGATGTGATTATGGAACGCTGACTCGTCTATTTTCATATCTCAAGTGCAGGTCAATGAACTTTTGACGTCTTATCTTGGCCTAGTTTGAGAAGGGTTAGTGAGGAAATATAATTCGAGATTTACTGCAAGCTGTGAGTGAGGAAGTATTACATGAAAAAGTTAGGTGAAAGTCAATAAAAATTTTGTTACATACTCGTATATCATGTATTTCTAGTTACAGTATTGTTACCAGGAGAACGGTATTTTTTTATTTACAAGTTTTGAGATATTATCAACTCAATCATGTTTTTCAGTCTTTAGGGTTCCGTACCTCAAAAGGAAAAAACGGAACCCTTATAAGATTACTTTGTTGTCCGTCTGTCCGTCTGTCTGTCTATGAGTATGTCAAGACTCTTTATCTCGAGAACGCGTAAAGATATCGAGTTGAAATTTATGTTGTATACGTATATTTATGGTCTCTTGCAGTTGTGTAAAAGAAAAATTTCTCAGTTATCGTTTAAAAAAGTTAGAGCCGTTTATGTCGTAAAAAACCGCATATTTCGACACTCACAAAAATCAAAACCTATAGAGTACTTTCCGTTGACATGTCACTGTGAAATTTGGCGAGAAGCATTGTCTCAGAGTACACATATAGGAATAAATCTGAAAACAGTACGTTTTTATTTAAATCTCAAAAAAATTGGGCCTCAAATATCACAAAATATGGGTTCAAAAAGTCAAAGTGAGTAAATCGTATCATATAAGGTATTATATAATAGAACTTCATTAGCACATGCTAAACCGGTTTTTAATTATTTTAACAATGTGTTTGTACAAAACACTTGGTGTGCGAGCCTGACTCGCACTTGTCCGGTTTATTTTAACTATTATGCATATTGCTAGCTTATAAGTGCGCTTGTTTACGGCACTTGGTTTCACTGGACAACGGACCTTTTATTTCAACGAAATTGCAGTTGTTTATAATATGTTGATGATTTAAATCAACAGTGACGCGGCACCTAACACATTATATCCATTTCCAACTTGAAATTGAGAGCAATGATTAAAACTCTAGGAATAAGTAGTTTCAAATAAAAATATCCAAAAAGTATTACTGAAAACACTTTTTTATAATATTTTACCTATATCTCGCGATGACATAAAATATTTTGTACATAAAAAATCATTTCTTCACATCTAGACTATCGTGACCCAAACCTCGCAACGAACTTTTTAATTTACGTGATAGGCTAAAACTTTCATAATTTGAGAGAACAAGGGACGTTTTTTCTCCCCCTAATAAATAAACTTTTCATTTTATCTGACATTTTGTCCCTAATACCTGATTGTATCGCAAAAAGGCCTCAACTTTACAAACCAATCACAAATTCTAAGGAGAAATCGATTCCAACTTAGCAACACTCTATAAATGTCGAAGTTTAATCCTATTTACATTCTCGAACCTATTGCTTGGCTGATAGAGTTTAAAATTCGGAACGTTATTGATGTAATTTTATCTTTAGGCCGGTCTACATTTGCCGTGAAACTTTTAACTCTCTTTCACCTTTTGACATCAAATTTCGTGAAGATTTTTCTCTATTTTAGGCTGTTCTTGAAAATCCAAATTTGAAGAGGCAAAGTTGCTTATTGGATTAGTTGTATTTTGTTAGCATTGACCAGAGACGGTTTCTATTTTATTCTGGTCGGAATAATATTGTAGGTTGGCATTTTTGTAAAATGGATTAAAATGATGCTTGAATTTAATGAAATATTGTACTTATCTTCAAGTATTGATAATTAAATATGTTAGGTACTTTTGTTGTTGTGTTTCTCTGTCATATTGAAAGAGACCGATAAGCCTTTTAGGAAGGCAAAATTTCTATAAAACGTACTGCTTTACTTTCTTATTTTAGCTTGGACTATAAATAAATTAAATAAATATTTTGGGACATTTTACACACGGCCTCTGACCCCAAACTAAGCAAAGCTTGTGATATGGCTGCCAGATACTGATATGCTACTGTACTGTATCAGCCTTTTTTAATAGTCCACTGCAGGACGTAGGCCTACACACGAAGGGTGATTGGGCCATATCCACCACGCTGGCCCGGTGCGGGTTGGTGGATTCACATACGCCATCGAATTTCTTCTACGGACATATGCAGGTTGCCTCACGATGTTTTCCTTCACCGAAAAGCCAGTGGTGTGAAATTCCTTACATAAATTCCAAAGAACTCATTGGTACGGGACCGGGATTTGAACCCACGACCTCACGATTGTAAGGCGGGTGTCACTACCTCTAAGCCACCACGGCTTTTTGATATACTATATATTTATTTATTTAAGCCTTTATTGCCAAACTAAACATAATATGAAACTTAACCTAATACTAATCTAGCACATCGGAATTTCGGGTTTAGTGGTCGGCGTGTCTTGTGACACATAGGCCTCTTCCAGCTGTTTCCAGGCTGTTCTGTTGTTGGCTTTTCTAAGCCAAAATGCTCCTCCAGTATATTTGATGTCATCCATCCATCTTTTTATTTGTCTTCCCCTTCTTCTTTTACCATCGCGTGGATGCCATTCCGTAATAATCTTTGTCCATTTAATCTTGCTATCCCTTGTCATGTGTCCTGTCCATCGCCATTTCAATTTCCGTATTTTCCTCAATACATCTTCGACCCTTGTTGACGCTCTAATATCTTCTGCTCTTTTACGGTCTTTTAGCGAGATTCCTAACATACTTCTTTCGATTCCTCTTTGACATGTTCTCAACTTTAGAAGATTTTTCTGAGTCAATGCCCAAGTTTGACATCCATATGTAAGACAAGGTAAGATGCATACGTTAAACACTTTTTTTTGGCTGTTATAGGAAAAAATTTGCTTTTGAATATCTCCTTAAGAGACCAATATCTTTTCCAAGCGCAAGCCACTCTTTTGTCTATTTCTATGTCTGATTGGTCTCGAAAAGATATTAGTTGTCCTAGATAAGTGTAAGTTCTTACGTATTCAATGTTTTCTCCATCCACTTGTATGACTATTTCTTCTCTGTTGGTCATTACTTTTGTTTTCGATTTATTCATTGACAGACCCACTACTTTGCTTGCTTCAATAAGTTGTTGTAGCATATTTTGGAGCGTACTAGCGTTATCTGTTAATAAAACCAGGTCATCCGCGAATCTTAAATGACTTCCGGTTCGGTCATTTATCGGTACAAACGTCACAAAGTTCACTCCGTAAACATAAACACTAAACTTGTGGAAAAACTTGGTGAAACTATAATTTGTGCAAAAATATTTGACAATAATGCTCCAAGCTATAAATTGAACTATATTTAACTTGTGAGTTTCCTACAGAAATAGTGAAAGTGCAATCAAGATTGTTGAAATTATAACCTAAAAACATTTTTCTGACTTTGACATAAAGCAGAGCTACCAACAACACAGTTCAGAATTTTACATTCCGTTACACGCAATTTCTCACGAAAGTATTGCCATACCTAGAAAACGGAATTCTACCGAACTAATAGTGTAGCCATACCTGGAAACAAGGTTCTGCTAAAACATAAAAGTGTTGTCAACTCCAAAACCCAAATTTTGTCGAAATGGATGATCAAATGCAACTTTTATTTTCGAAAATACAGCACGAAATGGAAAAACAAACAGCAACCCTTACAGATTCCATTACTAAAGCTGTATTAAAAGAAATGGATGATAAACTGAAACCAATTGTAGAAGAAAATATTTATCTGAAAAATGAAGTAAAGAAATTAAATGAGAAACTGAAGCATTTGGAATTAGGAAAAAGAGAGAATAATTTAATATTTTACGGATTTGAGGAATCGGCTGAAAATATAAACATAATAGAAATAGTATGCAAAACATTAAATAATTCTGGCATAAAAATCTGTAAACAAGATATTAACAAAGCTTATAGAATTGGAAAACCTACAGGAACTGCTCGCCCAATTCTAGTTAGTATGCTAAATACATGGAAGAAAAACGAAATTTTAAGAAAGAAGAAAGAACTACCGAAAAATATTTTTGTTAAGGAAGATTTCAGCAAAGAAGTCCTGGAAAAGAGGAAAGAACTCATACCACAACTGAAGGAAGAACAAAAGAAAGGCCGCATAGCATACATAAAATATGATAAATTGATAGTAAAAGGCGATGCGGATGTAGTCCGAGATAAAAGAAAAAGGGAACAATCTGTTTCACCGAATCTAGCCGCTGCCGCCACTGAATTTACCCGGAAAAAAATTAATAAAGTAAACGCCTTTGAAAAAATGTACAGAAATAGATCACACTCAACTTCAGATGTAAATAAGGAATAGCAAAGAAAACACATCGGAAACCGGAAGATCAAAACAAATAGACAAAAAACATCTAACGTCGCAACAAAAATTAAAACACCTCCCCCAAGCCGGCTGGTCACCGTGGGGGATATTGACCAATCCCTTCCAGCTCCAATAAATGTACAAAATAAAAATAACGCAACCACAGAACCAAAACCAAGAGAAAACAAACTTCACATCGCTACTTTAAACTGCCTAACTTTGAGAACAGAAGAAAAACTCACAGAGCTAGAGCTAGCATTGTCAAAAATAAAGTGGGACATAATCGGCTTAAGTGAAGTAAGAAGACTAGAAGAAAGCATTGAAGACCGTAAAGAATACATATTTTACTATAAAGGTGAAACGAAAGGAAGCCACGGTGTAGGCTTTATGGTAAAAAAACATCTAAAAAGAAACATAGAAGAATTTAAAGGAATCTCCGAAAGATTAGCAGTGCTCAACATTGATCTACCAGGTTACAAAAATAAATGGTCCATTATTCAGATATATGCTCCCACTGAACAATACGACGAACAAGCCAAAGACCACTTTTACGAACAATTGGCATCAGTTCTGCAAAACGCACATAGAAATGTTATTGTTATGGGAGATTTTAATGGCAGAATAGGATGCCAGAGACCCGGAGAAGAAAAAACAATTGGCGAATTTGGCTTCGGCAGGCGAAGTAAAAATGGGGAAAGAATGATGAACTTGGCTCTAGAAAACAATCTTGCATACATGAACAGTTTCTTTAAAAAGAACCCAAGAAAAAAATGGACTTGGTTATCTCCAGACGGATCACACAGAAACGAAATAGACTACATAGCAACTAATAACAGAAAAGCCTTCCAAGATATAACCATCCTTAACCAATTTAACTTTAAC
The DNA here is from genome assembly GCA_949316475.1 of Hypomecis punctinalis. Taxonomy (NCBI): domain Eukaryota; kingdom Metazoa; phylum Arthropoda; class Insecta; order Lepidoptera; family Geometridae; genus Hypomecis; species Hypomecis punctinalis. The sequence goes on from OX438802.1 coordinate 2,626,222, forward strand.
ACCAACCACCGAATAGTGAGAGCGGCGATAACTAGCTTAGAACCGAAGAAAAGTAGAAATAAGTTTAATATAACAACAAATATCAAAAATTGCCATGCTGCACCTAAAGCAAAAAACGAATTTGAAGAGAAATATAATAAAGATATAAATGAAATATACGGGTCTTTACCAAACAAATCAATTAAACTTAAGGAAAATTTCATAAATGATACAACTAAATTACTAATTGAAGAAAGAAAACACCTTTTGAAATTTGGAAAAAACAAACAAAACCTCAAAACTATATCGGAATTAAGTAAAAAAATTAGCAATAGTATTAAAAAAGACAAAATTAAAAGAAGAACAACTGTACTCAACTACCATATTAAAAAGACAGGAGGAGTTAAAAAAGCTTTAAAGGAATTGTTAGAGTCAAAAAATTGGATCCCAAACATAAAGAATAAAACAGGAAAAAAAGAGACAACTAGAAAAACTATATTACAGACAGCAACGGACTTCTATAAAAACCTTTATGCAGCGGAACATGAAACTCGGGACATACATTTAAACCTAGATAAAGACCATGCAGATGAAATACCAGAATTTTTACAATCAGAAATTGAAAATGCAGTCAATAGTCAAAAAGATGGCAAAGCACCTGGACAAGATCAGATAACAAATGAAATGATGAAAACTTCAGTGACTATGCCAGAAAACCTAAGAAAACTTACTGAAATATTTAATACCATTTTAAAATCTGAGTCAATACCACCACAATGGACTAAAAGTACAATAATTTTGCTACACAAAAAAGGAGACAGAAACATAATTGAAAACTATAGACCTATTAGCCTCATGTCAAACATCTATAAAGTATTTTCTAAATTGATTTTAAACAGAATAACAGGGAAACTCGATGAAGAACAACCAATAGAACAAGCTGGTTTCAGAGCAGGATTTTCAACTATCGATCATATGCATGTATTAAAACAGTTAGTAGAAAAATGTCAAGAATATGGTAAAGCTCTGTACATTGCAATTATCGACTACAGTAAAGCGTTCGACTCAATCAAACATGATCAGCTATGGGAGGCTTTAATTCAACAAGGAGTTCAAAAGAAATATGTTCGTATAATTAAGAATATATACGCTAATAGCACTGCACAAATCAAGTTAGAATCTACAGGCGAAGAGTTTCCTATAGCAAGAGGTGTGAGACAAGGAGATCCTCTATCTCCAAAACTTTTCTCTGCGATATTGGAAAAGATATTCCGCAATCTTGAATGGGATAATATCGGTCTAAATATCAACGGTCAGCTACTTAATACTATATATACGTATTTTTAAATCCATACTTACATAGATAGAAACTAAATAACACCCAGACACAGAGCAAACACTTATGTTCATCACATAAATATTTGCCCTGGGTGGGGATCAAACCCACGCCTCTTTGATCCAGAAGTTAGGGCCACTAACCACTGAGCCACCGAGGCAGTCACCACTGTCATAATAGTCCTTAAGCATGTAACTGCCTTCGATTAGCACTCATAGCACACTTAGTTTTATTTCTTATCAATCACCCAAGTAAAACAGAGATCAGTCTCTGGATTTAATAATTGAACGCGTGTTGCATTTACAACTGAGTTTTGCCTAAGATCTACATCCACGTTAATATGTAGGTACGAGTATCGTTTATTATATCTATGTTAATTTATAAAAACTTAACCATTACTAACATGCCTTCAACTAACGGTTAAAAACTTTGATTAGGGTACCGTTAGGGTACAAAGGGTAAAGACGGGACATTACTAAGACTCCGCTGTCCGTCTGTCTGTCCATATGATGTCTGTCACCAGGCTGTATTTCTGTTTCCGTTATAACAACAAATACTAAAATTAGAAAAAAAAAATGGGGGCCTTTTACAATATACCTATTTTAAGCCGTTTTTCTAACGATGACATTTACCTGTCATCGTTATCGCTCGCATCGCATCGCTAGAAGTATTCAGGGAATATAGTTAAACATTTACATTAAAAATAAATAATTAAATTGAAATAAAATAACTAAATATTTAGGGAAAGCTCCCATACAAAAAAACATGATTTTCTACTCGATATTAATGACGGCAACAGGAAGATGCTTGAAATATTCACAAGATATTAAGTTTTATATTATTCCCTTCAAAAATATATAATTATAATAAAATATATTAAGGGGGCTACCATACGATATTAAACCCTTCGTGAGCGAGTCCGACTCGCACTTGGCATATTATTAAGTTATTATTTCAAGCACGTTATTTCTAAGATAATCATCCATCCATCCATCAGCCATATGGCGTCCATTGCTAGACCAGCTACTGAACCAGCTGCTAATCAAAGCCATAAAGTAAAACTTTGATCTTCTGGGTCTAATTAACGTAACTATTTTGCATATCATTAATATTCCTCACCTTCCATAAAACTTATACCTTAACCTACCTTACATACTCGAGTTGTTGCTACCTTTTTTCCGTAGCTATTTCTATCTTTTTCTCGTGCCGTTACTCTGAAACTCATAAAAAGTCACATACAGTTTATTGAGCGGACATTGACAAGGAAATAAACCGACTTTGCCCGTCAAACTTGCAAAGTCTAAACACAGTGAAATAAAATGCAGAATGCTAATAATTTATTTTATAATTTTACTCATCAAACGTTATTTTGTTCGGATCTTATTTGACACAGGCTGTGCTAAATAGTAAAATAGTTTTGATGTTCAGTTGATTTTAGCAGCTATTACAATAATATAATTATAACCTATACAAGAGGAATAAAATATATTTTTGACGCTCTTCACTGCATCGTGTAGCCCTGCGCGGGATCACTTAAGTGCACTCAACACAATACTCGTCATCATAATTTCAGGCATAGCATGTCTTCTTGCTACACGTGAACTTCTCTTATATATTCTATAGATGATAATTATATATACAAACGATTTGATCTTGAAATATTTATGTAAATTAAGGGAAGGTTTAAACGGTGAGAAAATTTATAAAAGTTGCGAGAAAAATAATAAGAACATTAATGTCATTTTCCCATACAAAATGCTCCTGCATGGTGAATGCAGATGGTGAGATAAGGTTCACCGGGTCAGCTAGTCTCTAATATATATGACCTTTAAGTAAGCGGCTTGCACACAGCACTATATACTGCGGTCCCACTGAATTCGACGGTCGATATGGGTAGAAGTTGTTCACTGCGCTTATCAGAACATGATGGTCTCCACTCAATAACTTTTAAATCCTATCAGTCATTAGTTGTGCGAGCTATTTGCCCTGTGTATTGCCATTTCAACTTGATAATCCGCTGGGTCGACCTTTACTAAATTATAATAAAATAATATAAATATAGTTTAAAAAAAATTAAAAAACACGCTTAGGAGTCATCAATTTAATTTTTTTATAAATTCTATGTCATCGGTCTTTGATAGGTGTGCAAAGTTTAAAGAAAATCTGATCGCTCAAAGTAGGTCATAATCTAGCTCAAAAGGGTTGGTTACAAGCAAGCAAACATACAGATGAAACTAATAAAATCGTGTTAAAAATATACGTCTTAGACATGTCGAAGGCTTTCAGGCGGCTTAATAACTGACACCTGCTGCCATACAATAATATCAAAGCTCAGAAACATTAACTGAGGTACTCAATTGTTTTGTTCTTTTTGACCGACGAACCACCGGAAGAGGTATACAATTCGACGCGTATATATATTTTTTGTATTTATAACCATGCATAACTTTTTTTGTAGTCGTCCGATTTCAATAATTCATTTTTTATTGGAAATACTTTTTAATTAGTCCCATTTAAATTTTACCGAAATCGGCTGAGCCATTTTTGATAAATCAACAATAATGTGAAAAATGCTACATCGCTACGTGCGAAATATTCGCGAATTCTGTATACGGGTGAAGTCGGTCATGCTAATTTTTGCAAAAAACAATCTTGTGTTATAAATTAAACCAAGAATTGCTAAATAGAAATTTGAACGAAATATAGTTGACTTACTGGTAGGTACCAGCCACTGTGGCCAACTTTCAAAGCAGGGCTTAGTTTCTAATCGAAGTTTACCTATCCGAGATAGCAGTGGAAGCGGCCTACAGAATTACAGGCATGCACGGTATGGGCTCGTATGTTCTGTTTACTTCTTTTTCTAGTCTGTGAGTGAGTGGTACGGGTAAATGAAATTGATAGATGCGATTTGTAAGTTTGTAACAGACAGGTCTGGTAGAACGAAGTAAAATAGATGTATAAACATAACTGGTAACATTATAAAATCGTTCCTACTAAGTATTTGTGTGGCCATAATGATAAGTTTGTCTACGGTAGAAAAAAAATTGAAGAGTATTTATGCACGTATTTGTATCATATACAGGGTTATTTCTAATTAATTAGCATCCTCTTAGGGGCTTATTCTGTACATCAAAACTAACAACTTATGTTCTGCGGCTTTTGTCAAAACTCAAAAAAAAATTTAGTTGTTCCATTGAGAAATATCGTTCATCTGCGACAAAATGTATGGAACAGCTGATTTTTTTTTAAGTTTTGACAAAAGTTGCAGAACAAAAGTTGTTAGTTTTGATATACAGAATAAGCCCCTAAAAGGATGCTAATTGATTAGAAATTAGACCTTCAAGGGTCTGTGGATAATCCAATTGCTTTCTTTGTAGTAGTAGTGTAGGTAGTTTCAGCATATAAAGTAGTATTGTATATTATTGTAGTTAATAAAGGCACTTTTGCCCGTTAAAAAAAACTGTTTATAGAAATTCAATTCAACCTTTAAATGCAGGTTGTTGCTAAAAGTCTACAAACCGATTGGTAGTACACCAGTACTGTGATAATTATTTTTCTCAAAATTTAAAAAAAACGTTCTTATATGAGTTAAGAAACTCAATGATTACTCATTGAGTTTCTTAACTCATGAGGTAAGTTTTTTTTGTCTCAAAAATATGACTCAAATAACTAATCATGTTTTTTGAATAGGCAATACGCAACTTATATACAAAGATCATTAAATTATTATTATTTGATAAAAATGAGAGGTCTATTATATATTTATATCATTTTAATCTAGACGAATGACGCCAACAAAACCGCTTGATTACGCTGGATGCAATTAGTCTAATTGGAGATCTATGAGAGAAATATATGCCCAGCAGAAGCCATCCTATGGGTAAAACGACAAACCTTGTTTTTAGATATTTTGTTGTTAGTGTTACCAACCAAACAAACACAAACAAGAAAATTACAAACCTGCAACATGAATCTCTAAATCTTTATTTTACACACAAACTCTCCTCCGTAATGAAATATGCATCGAGCTTTATGGAAAATGATGCAGATGCTTGCGCTTAAAAAAGGTAACTAATGCTGTTTTTGTTGGAGCTGAAGCCGAGAGGTTAATAACAATCCGGCGAAAATTTTGTCCGAATAAAGCCGGAAACATACTATCGGACGCGGCTGACGGAGCCACTGACAGCCGCGACTTAGAAATGTTCACAGTCTTAAAACATCCGGCGGGCCAGATCGCTCTCGGACGTCCAAACGCTCAAGGTCGTCCGAAGGTGACGTCCGCGACTTATGTCCGATAGTGTGCACGGCTCAGTGTACTTTCATAGTCTAGGTTGCGGCTGTCAGTCGCGTCCGTAAGCCGCGTCCGATAGTATGTTTCCAGCTTAACACACTACACAGATTTTAATCCTTACATGTATGTAACAGATAATATATAGAAGTTTAAAAAATTGCATCAAATAATAATATCTGCTTTTTGCTTTTCTGCTTTTTTATCTGCTTTTTTAATTTAGAAATTATTAGCGGACGCGTCCAAATATGGATTAAAAAAATATTTTGGTCGACCACATAACATAGTTATAACTGAGAAAACAGAAAATTTCAACATAATAATTTGTCCTTATTAAAAAAGAAAGTAACTAATAAAGTAGAATATAAAAAAAGCCAAGAAACTTTTACTACTTTTTATTACTATAATAGTATGCTTTTGATGAAAAAATGAATGTAGAAATATCTCCGGCAAAATAAAGCTTCTATCCGGCCAAAAAAATACTCAAAATGCACTACTTTGCAGTTGAAGTTTAAAGTAAGTACGAAACATTTCAGAGTACATTTTGTAAAGCAACATTAGCTGTGAGATCGTTAAAAGTTTGAAGTAGCTAAGTCCATTAGGTTGTGCCTTCAGAATGACTATGTGATCCTTTTATGGCGTGGTCAGGGTAGAGGCGAGTGGGGCGTGTGAGTGGAAGCAGTGTGCTTTACTTGATTGACTGTGAGCGTAACGTTGACTTCACTCATAAGAAAATTGTATGATACATTTTTGCACTTATGTTATGTATAAAAAGAGCTAAAATGTCTCATCTCTATAGACAAGTGTGCAGGGAAGTCGCTGATTGTTGGTTGTTGTCGGTACCAAACCTGCTAAAATAGTTGTATTGTGGATAAATAAATAAACTTACATGTGACCTAATATACAGGGTTATTTCTAATCAATTAGCATCCTTTCAGGGGCTTATTCTGGACATTTTTTTTATGACTGTACTACTTTTGTTCTATGACTTTTGTCAAAACTTAAAAAAAATTTTGCTGTTCCATAGAAAAATATCGTTCACCCGCGACAAAATGTTTGGAACAGCTGATTTTTTTTTCGAGTTTTGACAAAAGTTGTAGAACAAAAGTTGTTAGTTGTGATGTACAAAACAAGCCCCAATGTAGAAGGATGTTAATTGATTAGAAATAACCCTGTATATAGCAGTGATATGGCGTAGTTAATAGCGCGCATGACATAGTTTGCTAGGTGTTTGTCAGCGATCACCTAAAACACAAGCCACACGGGCGTTGACGCCGCGTAATTGCACCGCGGCGTCACCGCCGCTGCACCGCCGCGGTGCAGCGGCGGTGCTGAGCGTCGTCGCGGCGACACCGCGGCGCCCAGTGTTGCCTTAGACACTGATGACATCTAGACAGTTAGCGGAAAAAAAGGTTTTAGGGATAACCGTTCAACCTTAAGCTGAAGATAAGTAAAATCTCTCATATACATTCTGATTTTGTGTGAGCCAACCGCGAAATCGGATCGTGTGTAGCGTCAGCGTCCAACTTTGTCCTCGCTAACTCTTTCTCATATTATAAATCAGAAAGTGTATTTTTTGTTTTGATCACAGATATACTAGAGGAATAATGTGATTTTTCACGAGTGTCACAGTAACAGCTGTTCAAGTGACAGCTGTCAATTTTCAAAGTGATTTATCTTTGTCATTATCGATTCTACACTACTGCTGTCTTACAAAAGTGATAGAGCTCAATGAGATCTACATTTCAGATGACAGCTGTCAAACTTCAACGTGATTTATCTCGGTTATTATCGATTCTAGACTACTGATGTCTTGACAAAAGTGATAGAGGTCAACGAAATCTACATTTCGGATGACAACTGTCAAACTTCAACATGATTTATCTCGGTTATTATCGATTCTAGACTACTGCTGTCTTGACAAAAGTGATAGAGGTCAACGAAATCTACATTTCGGATGACAGCTGTCAAACTTCAAAGTGATCCGAAATGTAGATCTCGTCGAGCTTTATTACTTTTGTGAAGAGAGCAGTAGTCTAGAATCGATAATTACCGAGATAAATCACTTTTAAGTTTGACAGCTGTCATCCGAAATGTAGATTTCGTCGAGCTCTATTACTTTTGTGAAGAGAGCAATAGTCTAGAATCGATAATAACCAAGATAAATCACTTTTAAGTTTGACAGCTGTCATCCGAAATGTAGATCTTGTCGAGTTCTATCACTTTTATGAAAACAACAGTAGTCTAGAATTGATAATGACCGAGATAAATCACTTTGAAGTTTGACAGCTGTCATCCGAAATGTAGATTTCGTCGAGCTCTATTACTTTTGTGAAGAGAACAATAGTCTAGAATCGATAATAACCGAGATAAATCACTTTTAAGTTTGACAGCTGTCATCCGAAATGTAGATCTTGTCGAGTTCTATCACTTTTATGAAAACAACAGTAGTCTAGAATTGATAATGACCGAGATAAATCACTTTGAAGTTTGACAGCTGTCACTTGGAAAGCTGTTACTGTGACATTCGTCGTGACAAATTACACGATCTGATTTCTAACGTGTACGAGGGATTTTTCTCATCTTCAGTTTAAGATTGAACGGTTGTTGTCAAAACCTTTTTTCCCGCTAAAAATTCATAGAATACTTGAATACTCTAGATTTAATGTCTAAATCGCTACCGGCAACACTGATCACCGCGGTGACGCCGCGACGACGCTCAGCACCGCCGCTGCACCGCCGCCGGTGCAGCGGCGGCGACGCCGCGGTGCAATTACGCGGCGTCAACGCCCGTGTGGCATGTCTGTAATAAGATGAACAATGTTCGGCACGTTTAGTTTTTGGATGGGTGATCGCGGATAGCATTTGTAACTGAGCACCACCGTGGCTCGGATGACACGTTAAATTGTGAATCATGGTTGTTTTATCCGTTTAGACATGTCAAAGGCCTTCAAGCTGCTTCCAAACTCAGACAACAGGGCTAGTCATCCGGCCTTTACGAACTTACTTATTAGGTATAGGACTTTACTATATTTACACTTAGTCTTATTAGACAGACAGAAGATGGTGGTAAGGGTGATCAGCGGTTGTTATAGCAAAATGGTATTATCGCAGAGTTCTAAATGCTGCTTGCATACACTCTTCCGAAAACTGTCCATTCATTGGCGCTAACTAAGAAACACCTAAACAAACCACGTCGTGTGCGTCACATTGAGATATGAACATCATAACGAGTACACATAACTACAAAATCCAAATACCCAGTCCATGATATCAGATCCCACTTCTGACAGTAGTACAAAGGCATCCCAAGGGCGACGCGGACCCCCGAAGAGTCCCAAAACAATAAGGTCCGCTTTCGGAATTACAAACTGTACCCAAGGGCTGTATCGATTCAGAATAAAATCGTTACCGATATATCATCATTATTATCATTAAACTTATTCTATCCAATTTGTGACTTCAGGTATTTTAGTGCCATGATCCTATGGCAACCGTAAAAACTTAAAGAAACTAGCGCACAGTTCAATTGCCCCCTTGTAGTCACTCTTCCGAAAACTAGTGCATTGCATGGCGTCATTGACTCTAACTAAAAAACACCTAAACAAACCACGTTATGTGCGTCACATTGAGATATGAACATCATAACGATTACATAAAACTACAAAATCTAAATATCCAGTCCCTGATATCAGATCTACTTCTGACAGTAGTACAAGGGCATTCCAAGGGCGACGCGGACCCCCGAAGAGTCCCGAAACAATGAGGTCCGCTTTTGGACTGTTACAAACTGATCCCGAGGGCAGTATTGATTTAGAACAATACAGAGAACTGATAGTAGTATCATTATAATTATCATAACACCTTTTCGATCCAACTGGTGACTACAGGTCTCTCTATTGTAGTGCCTTGATGCTATGTAAATCGCTATAGCAAAATGGTATTAGAGCACAGTTCAAATACTGTTTTTAGTGACTCTTCCGATATCTGATTATTCATTTGCGTTAACAAAAAACTAAAATGAATTATTACACTTGCGCCACAACAAGATATGAGCATCATAACGAGTACCTAAAACTACAAAATCCAAATACCCAGTCCATGATATCAGATCGCACTTCTGACAGTAGTACAAAGGCATCCCAAGGGCGACGCGGACCCCCGAAGAGTCCCGAAACAATGAGGTCCGCTCTCGGACTGTTACAAACTGCACCCGAGGGCCGTATCGATTCAGAACAAACTTACGACATTTGTTACTTCGGCAGAGATAAACACGACACAGAATATTTAATAGTCGTAACTGCTTTATACACTGAATGAGATATTGCTGTTCGGTTGTTGTTTGCTTGTAATTTTGTTTTAAAGTTGTAGGTAGAAAATAGAGTTGTCTTAAGTCACTACATAAATCAACAGACAAATAAACCAATAACCATTGAAAAATGCCTATGAAATCAGTTTTTACCGAAGATTATATCTTCGGTAGTTTGTTTCTACACCTATTGGTTTTACAATTTACACCCCGAATTTTTACAACGCTACACCTTTTTCATCCACACATAGATTTAACAAAATTGAATAAAAAAATCCTCTAACATTTATGCTTAATTTTATAACAAGAGGGACTGTAAACTATTGATGTCACGACATCACAATTATAATAAAGCAAAATTAAAAATGCGCAAAGTTTGCGATAAACTTTATAAGCCGTGCAAGCAGAAAAGAGATCGTTTTTTTTCTCTACGCCTTTTTTGTTTATCTCTACGCTATATCTACGCTATTAGCATTTTTAATAACCCACTGTCGTACAGGCCTATGTACGAAGGGTTAGGGTATAGGCATATTTATGATTTTTCATTCTGTATAATTCTTATTATATTACGTCATTCTTGTAGCAATCTGCTTGATTTCGCATGGGAATTTCATAAATTTTCAACCATAACGGCATCAACGTCATGATATCTAAAAACGTATATCTACGAGGCAGTCACACGTTTCACCATCTACAATATCTGATCTTTGGCTTTACCCGAGCCGTAAAAATGAGGAGGTTGATACCCATTTCCATTCTCAACTCCCCCGGGACGCATATATTTTCTGCTACTAGATACATTTCAGTGGCATTTTTTATATTATTCAGTTGAAGTTGGGCGGAATCTATTTTTTCTCGGAGAGTAACTCCTGACGACGTATTTTAGTAGGTTTTTGCTAGGAAACGACGTTGTCACATCTACTAGTTAGATACTAGTTTAGTACTTGAATTTCAGTTCTTACTTTGCAGGCTTTTTGCGAAAGTTTTAGGTATCAATACAAGTTGAAATCGAATTGAGCTGTTATGCGAGAGAAAAAGTGAAATATGTATATTCCATAGTACATGAACACATGACACATGAAACAACACGGTCGTACTACTAACAGTGATTTAATTATCAGTTATTCCAAGCAACCTCTTAAATAAAAGTATACTTTGCTTGTATTGGTGTTTAAGACCATTATTATGATCAATCTTTACTATGGTGCTAACCCAAAACTACAGGTTAAAGGATCAGCTATTTTATATATTATTTCGTCGATCCCAAGTTAAGTTTTGTTTGGGAAGATAATTATTTCTTGGATTCCGGGTTGGGCCTAGAGTAAATATTTTTGTTACTGATAGCCTTAGTTACTCTGTTTTCGGTTAAGTATAAGATAAGTAGATAAGTATTGTGATGAATAAGGCAATATAGTATGTTGTTACACAGAAAACAGTATAACGTCTATCATGATTATCTAAATTATCTCATAATCCAGCTATTAAATACCGCCATAGCCGATCGAATGGCCAAGGTGCGCCCGATCGATGCCGAGGCGTGTCCGCTGACCGTTCAGTAGTTTACAGCCTAACATTATTTCCATGTCTATCTTTGTAGAATGTATTTATATTATGCTATTATAGTCGATGAAAGTTCAGGAAAACAAGTCAAAGTAAACCCCAAAAGCGTAGTTTGACTAGGTATTCATCATCAAAGTTAAGCAACATTCAGCACGGTCAGTCTTCGGATTTGGCTGCGGGTGGCATTTATAACTGAGCGCTACTGTGGCTCAAACACGTTTAATTGTAGGCCCCGGTTGTTTTAACTGTATAAACATGTCAGAGGCCTTCAGACGGCTTAAAAATTCTGACACCAGGGCTAGCCACCCGGCCTATACGAAATTACTTTTAATTAGCAAACCCATCAGTCAATCATCAACATTATCAGCGTAGGATGTACACCAACGAGGTGGATCGACGATGTGATTCAAACAGAAACGCATGGGAGACGAAAGCTTCCTACCGCTCTTTTCTCTTCTATCGTATATTCTTACCTATACAAGACTATCCGGTATCAATGTATCAAATCGAAAAGAGTGATTTAGAACATCATTATGAACAAATTGAACTATTAAACTGACCCGGAATTTGAGAAAAAAATCAATTGTTTCATTTATGCTGTTGATTTTGAGTTGAAATTTTGTAAGAAAAGTTGATTTAGCGAATTTTGGTTTAGACCCACAGTAAAAGTGGTTTATATCATCCATCCATTAACCATAAGCAGTCCACTGCTGTATTCTCCTATGAATTTCTAATAAGACCGGTTAGAAGTGGCTTGCATCCAGCGCGATCCTGCGTTTCTAATGAGCTCATCCGTCCACCAACAAGGTGGAATTACGCTGCGCTTGCCGGTACGTGGACTCGAGAACTTTTCGATCCCATCGGTCATCAGTCCTCCGCGCTATGTGCCCTGCCCATAGCCATTCCGTTCCAGCCGATCCGTTCGGCTATATCGGTACCTTTGGTTCTTCTAAGGATCTCCTCAATTTTGATTCGATCTCGAGAGAGACTCCGAGCATAGCCCTCTCCATAGCTCGTTGGGCTACTTGGAGCTTACTAATAATAAAGTGGTTTATAATAATGATCGTAATCGACCACTTTCGGCTCAGTAATAGGCAAGCATAATATAAACCTGTATCGGGTATTTATGTCCCAATAGTGTACCTACAACCTACGGGTGAAATGTTGAAAATCACTTATTATCAGCAAATCATTGTAAAAATATTGTAAAATGGATATTTTTTTAATTGCCATATATCGTATACATCAATTTGAGCTAAGTATCCGAATTTTGTACACAATGGAAGTCGGTTTACCCATATATATATAAATATTATTGTTTTGTGTTTTTTGTAAGTAACATAAGATTTAATCAACTATTTCCACCACCTTTTGTACGGGTTAGGTTCCAAAACAAAGCGCCGTGGAAGCACTTCCAGGTGACAAAGAACCGATTGCTCCTATTACCCCAACAAAGCGTCATAAGCCTAAAGGGTTGACAAAGCACTCCCTCGTCCCTCCGAAGGTTATTGAGTGAAAATAAATAAGTAATGAGCTCGTCCCTGCCCCTTAGTGCCGAAGTTTTGGGCTGGGGATTACAAGTGAAATTAAACTTTCGCCAACCCTATTAGGGCTTTGTGATTTGAATCGATAAATAATATAGGGTTTGTTTATTTGTTTATGCGGTGATGAGAGTTATATTGCAGTTCTAAGCGAGAGATTCTTGATCTTCAAACGGTAAGAAATAAAATTATCATTTCCCCGAATATCTTAGCGGCACATATTATTATTTTAACAAGCCTATATCTCAACTCACGAATATTGTTAGGTTATTAAATACTAAACGATCTTTCCGCAAATATTATCGAAATATTTGATTATTTGAATTTGATTTGAATTGAATATTATCGAAGAAATTTGACAAAAATTTGATGTTCCGTTCCTAAAAATCTGACAACAGCCACATTATATCGATACATCTTTGATATCTTTTTCTAACTCGTGCCATTTATAAGCTCAATCCTTTTAGATTTTTTCGATCGACCATATTATCCTTCTGGAATCTGTGTGGTAACGACATAATCTGTAGGTTTACATCTGCGTAGTCAACTCTCATAAAACGTAATCTATCCCTAGCGCCTGGATAGCACAGGCCCATCGTTAGGGCTGCCTAAGATCGGCCATTACTCACACGCCCACCGTTCTCTACGATCTCTAGCCGAGGCGTGGGAAGCCACGCATGCCACCCTTATGACGCGAACGTGACTGCTTTAGATATGCAGTGCTGCAAACATAACTATTTAGGAACAATATGGGTGCTTCCGGTGTATACTAGAAAAGCAAGCTTTAAGTAGAAAACTGAGTACGATATTGCGTTCGCTGTGATATGGCCTAAAATATCGCTATCAAGTAGTGTGTGTTACTGGATGCACCGTTTCCAACTTGTGTGTACTTGTGTTGAGTGTTAGTGTAGCTAATATGTTACTCATTTTTATCAAGTTTATAACACATACCTATTGTTAGGGCAGTCTTAGATCTGCCATACCTCACCCGCCTACTGCTCTACGATTTCTGGCCGAGGCGTGGGGAGCCACGCATGCCACCTCTATGACTAGGACATGACTGCCTTAGATATGCAGTGCTGTCAACTAACTATTCAGATAAAATATGGGATATTCTGCTTCCGTGTTTACTAGAAAAGCAAGCTCTAAATAGAAAACTGAAAAGAAAGTACAATCGCTATCATGTAGTGTGTGTCACTGGATGCAATGCTCGCAGCCTTGCAGCTTGTGTGTACTAGCGTGTATGTATGCCTGTGTGCATTTGTGTGTGTTGGTCTAGCTAATAATTACGTCATCTATCGGGTATATAACACAGACCCATCGTTAAGGAAACCTAAGATCAGCCATTAAATAAACTCCCACCATCTCTACGATCACTGGCCGAGAGGCGTGAGAAGCCACGCATGCCACCATTATGACGCGAACGTGACTGTTTTAGATATGCAGTGAACAGAATAAAACTATTCAGGAACAATTTAGGATGTAATTCCGTGTTCCCTACTTCCGTGTTCACTAAATAAGCAAGCTTTCTATAGAAAACAGAAAAATGAATGAGAAAGTTCGTTTGTTGAGATATGGCCTAAAATATCGCTATTGAGTAGGTAATGTGTGTTACTAGATGCACTGTTTGCAGCCTTGCAGCTTGCAGTGTGCGTGAGTGTGTAAGCATATTTGTGTATGTGCATGACTGTGTTCGTATAGCTAACACGTAATACATCTCAATCGCGTATATACTAGGTATAGGCCCATCATTATAGGGCTGCCTAAGATCTGTTTTTACTTACTCTTCCGCCGCTCTCATTGTAGTTATAAGTATGTATGATGATTTACATTATTCCTATTACTTAATTACATTAAGGTTACAAAATCGAATCAAAAATGAAGAGTTCAGTTTAATAAGATAATAATAACATAATAACATACTTAATTTAATAACATAATATAAAAAATATAGTAGTTTTATGTCTGTACCAGTATATAGGACACATATTTATATCATATCATATATTTCTCTATCTATAATTATTTTTCGCAAAAAATAGCATGACCGACTTCACTCGTGTACAGAATTCGAGAATATTTCGCACGGATCGATGCAACATTTGTCACATTATTGTTGATTTATCAATAATGGCTTATGCGATTTCGATCAAATTTAAATGAGACAAATTTTGAAGTACGAGTATGTTCTTTCCAATAAAAAAAGAATAAGTGAAATCGGACTACTATGAAAAAGTTATGCGTGGTTATATATTAAACAATATATTATATACGCGTCGAATTGAGTACCTCCTCCGGTGGTTCGTCTGTCAAAAAGGAACTACAATCGAATTGAAAACTTCTTAATTTTGATTTTTCATATTTCTCTATTTAAAATACAAACAGCAACATGCAAGAATATAAATTAGATTATCTACACCACCAAAGCAAGATCGTTAAGTTTAGTCAACCAAATTCAAATTCAGATTGATTCAGATTGTGTGTTTTCACAATCAAAAATTGTGTAAACACACAATTTTATATTATTATTGATATTATTTTGTTTTTACACGGCAAGGATGAGGAGGGATCAATAAGACCCTGTTCATTTTGTTTCGTGCACAATTTTTTACTGTGGTCAAATGTTGCTGACATGGATAGCTGTAGCTAACGAGCCCACTTTCAAGCCAGAAAATACTATTTGATAGTAAGTTTCCTAGTTAGGGTAGTAAGTGAGTACAGACACCACACAGGGTCAATAAGACCCATCCTCATACGTGGCGTGGTGCTTTTGTGCCACATTTATACTAAAACAATTTTTGAATATTTGTTAATTGTGGTCAATTATAATTATTATAAATGTAGCCAAAGAGACAGCAGTCGAGCGTTTATGCAGTTGAATGCATAACAGCCGCAGTGAAAATAAAATTTATTTGAAATATTTCTCTATCTAAAATACAAAAAAATAAGTACAAGTGAATGAGATTATTATCTGCGCCACCAAAGCAAGATTGTTAAGTTTAGTCAACCGTTTGCACAATTTTATATTTTAATTGACCCGTACGATATCTTTATTTGCAGTTATTGTGAAAACCCGGCGACCGGTGAAAAGTGCAATTCACTATCAACGAAAAATAAAAATTATAGCAATATTTTACATTCGCATCTGGTGCTACCGGAAACGGCGATCGTTTAAATTCACGGATTTAAATAAAAAAATAAAAAGTATTGTTTTGACTCGCAGCTGGAAGATTGGGTGTTCGCGGGTTTCGAGTTTCGATTGGAGTATTGTAATTAAGTTTTTAGGGTGCCGTAGAAATAAATAAAACTTCTCATTTAAGTGGAGTTTTATTAGAATATATACTATCATTATTTCAATCGACCAATCTAGTTTCGTCTATACATGTTACATTAGTGCTTTTTAATATTAATAACGAAATTAAGCAACGTTCCGCATGGTCAGTATTTGGATGTGTGACCGCGGGTGCCATTTTCCAATTGAGCACTACCGTGGCTCGGATGATAACTTGAATTATAATATAATATAAGTTTATTACCGAAAGGAATACACAACAACAGTAATACATCAAAAAAGTTTAAAACTAATACAATGCAAAAAGCTAGAGTTTCTAAGATTACAAATAATCAAGTACAGATCAGCAATAATTTCAATAAAAAGCTAGACGGCGAGCCCCAAACTAAGCACAGGCTTGTATCTTGGGGCTCATCTGCGACGTTACCAGGATGCCAGGTTACAGATCATAGATTACAGATTAGAATTCTAGATCAAATTTGCGAAGACCAAAATTTTGTTATTTACTAAAATAGTAATAAGTTTGTTATTAGCAAATAGTGGAAAATAGGAATTTCGGGAAATCTCTTAAAAATTGGAGGTTCCCATTGTTTTAACTGATTAGCTATGTCAGGAGCCTTCAGGCGGCCTAAAAACTCTGACACTAGGGCTAGCCACCCAGCCTATACAAACTTACTATTGAAAATAAAATTGGGAATCAAAAATAATGAGTATTTTTTTACAAAGTGATGGATTGCCTAAGTGCATTTCTGCTAGGAACTGCGATGAGATCAAACGCAAACTCAGCTATAATCCGACCGTTTAACTCAGTCCTTGCTTGCGCGGTACAGGGGCGCGGGGCGGACTATGGTAAAAATAAATTTTAATAACACCTGTCAGAATAGACAAGTAAAAAAAATGACTTGAAAAATTATTAAAATTACAAAAAAATCGACTAAAAATGATAATAGTCGCTCGGCCATTATTACATCAAAAACCAAACTCAATTCTCAATCGACTAGAAAAATCACAAATTCACGTAACCTACTTCAACACATCATGCTAAACCAATTTCACTGAGTGATCAAAACCCCGTAAAACCCTTTTATACAAAGCTGAGCCAAATCTCCGGCCCACATTTTATTTCACTCTCCGGCGCGGCGAGCGCATAAAAAATTTAAAAGTTCACGCGTTAAAAATAGACCTAATACGCGATTCACCGTAACCGGACGCGAATCGCGATTCGAAACTGCGGACGTAACCGCAACTGTGGAGTGTGCTGACAGTACACGAGATTGGTGGAGGAAATCTATCTAAACAACTCATTTTATAACTAACTAATTTTTGCCCGCGGCTCCGCCCGCGTGGTATTTTGAATTTTGTGCTATCCCACAGGAACCTTTTTTTTCGGGATAAAAAGTAGCCTATGTCACTTTCTGTCCTTTGAACTATATCAATGCCAAAAATCAAGTCAGTCCGTTGCTCCGTTGCAGAGTGATGAGGAACAAATCAAAAAACTTTTCGGATTTTTAATATTAAGAATGATTGATCGAGCGTAAGCAAAGATCTCCGTTTTTGACACGGCGATTTTTTTTTCGTCTGTCTTAGTTTTCGTGTACAGGTCGAATTTATCAATTAATCTTGACATAACTTGGTAAGTTTGATATATTTTGTCGTCGGCGATTTTTGATTGGGAGCCGGGGGATGGCGCAATATTTATCAGCCGATTTTGATAATATTTGGCAAGATTATAGTACATGATATTAACCCTAACATGGTTTGCGAGCATGAACTAAATCAGTCACGAGCAAGTCGATGTATATATATAGGAGTAGGGTTACAAAGAATCAGTTAGAGAGAAAAGTTATCGAGTGGAGACCACGTACCGGCAAGCGCTGCATAGGATGTCCACCCACGATGTGGACGGACGACCTCATTAAGACCACAGTATAGCGCTGGATGCAAGCCGCTACCAACCGATCTCATTGGAGATCTTTATTGGAGGCCTATGTCCATCAGTGGACGTTCTATGGCTGAAACGACGAGTTAAAGAGATGTGTCGTGAAATTTACTTACTCTTCGGAGAAATAGGTACTATAATAATTATTATTAAAACAATACAATTAGGTACAAAGATAACTGTGGACGTAACTGTAAAGTATGCTGAGAGTAAAGGGTTTTTTGATTTTCTGTAATTTCAACACCTACCTATTTTCAAGATTTAGTCTCAAAATTTTAGTTTAGTGAAAAATATATTTCGCTGATACTGGACACAACGCGCAATTATAAGCTTTGAACATAATAGCAACTGTAGAATTTTCCAATACAACAAAAATAGACGTAAATATATTATTTAAAAGTTTCACTACAAGCAACCGCCAATTTTTCGAGTTTCAAAACTGCAGACGTAACCACAAAGCAACCATATTTTGTGTTTTGGTTAAATTCATTCAATTCAAAAGTAAAAACTTTACGGTTTGTTAAATTCTGGAGTTATGATAATACTGTAATGGCAATACCATTTTGAATAAACATTTGTTTGATTTTCGGAAATACATGTGTAAACGAGAGTTAACATACTGATTTACTGTTATCGCTGGCCTGCAATCAGAAAATGCGAACGTAACGATTCATTGTACGGCCGTTTTAAAATCACCACGTAAGTGTAAAACTTGACTCGATCGGCCATCGGATTTGTTGCGGAAGTTAAAATGTTTAATTTATTCATTGGTAAAAATATTACTATCGTTTAAAATGAATCATCTTCTATTAAAATTGAGGAATTTATTTAGTTTACTAGCTGACACGGGGTTACTTTGTCTCACTATCTGTCAACTGATAATGACACTCAGAAGGCTTACTTGGCTCATGCACAACAACTTTAAATATTAGTATACAGTTTAAATTTCAACTCGATATCTTTACGCGTTCAGGAGATAAAGAGTCTTGACGTACACACAGACGGACGAACAGACAACAAAGTGATCCTATAAGGGTTCCGTGTTTTTCTTTTGAGGTACGGAACCTTAAAAAAAAAGAAAAAATTGGTTAAGCCCTTCTGGAGGAGTTCGATAACAAATCTTGTAACACGGATTTTTATCTACATTATGTATAGTATGCAAATATTTAACTGAATAAGAATTGCTTGAACAGGCGACACGTAGCAAACAGGCGTAAATATGGCATAACATAAGGCAGTAAGCGATGTCCAGTGTAAGTCTCGACCGCATCGTAACCCGCCGAGATGGCCCCTTGTAAATATTTAACATTTTACGGCGGAATGGCACGCTAGAGGGCTCTGCACGTTTCCGCTGCTCCACGACTACAAGTAGCGATATAATTATTAGGTGTAAGAGACTAAGCGTTGATTTGTTGTCTTAAACATTTTTTTAACGCGTATAAATCCTACGTTAAGACGTTAAACGACTAATTACACTGACTACGTATTACCAGGACCAAATGTTGATTAATAGTTATTAATGATAATTAGTTTAAGTAAGAGTAAGTCCATATTTACAACATTAAAGAAAGTGTATTTGGTAGTTTGCTAGTCCTTCACGCAATAACAAAACAATTACGCATCGACTTGATTTTTGGCATAGGTATAGGTAGTTATTAAAAGGTCAAAAAGTGCAATAGCCTTCTTTTTGACCTGGAAAAAATAAGGTTCTTTGAGACAGTACAGAAATTAAAATTACACGCGGGCAAAGCAACGGGTAAATGCTAGTTATATATTTTAATATATTATAGTGCATTAACTGTTAAGCCAGGTCGATAGACTTCAGTCGGCTCAAAAATACAAGGACTTATAAGCCATTTGGCCTAGATGTTCTTACATATATATAATGTTTTTAACAGATACTCAGATGCACAAACATATTCTTCGAAAAATTATGGGCTTGTCGAAAAAAATCTATTCTGCAAAATACATTATTGCAAAATAGTATTGGTAATCAATTAGCATCCTTTTAGGGGCTAAAAACTCTGACACCCGGGTACCCGGCCTATACGAGTTTACTAAAGGGCTTATTCTTATTCTGTACATCAAAATTAACTAATTCTGTCCTGCGACTTTTGTCAAAAATAAAAAAAAAACGGCTGTTATCACCTGCATGCATAGATTTTGTAGACGGTGAACGATATTTTTCTATCGAATAGCATTTTTTTTGAGTTGTGATAAAAAAAATTCAAACAAAAATTGTTACTTTTGATATACAAAAAAAGCCCCTGAAAGGATGCTAATTGATTACTAATAACCCTGTATAAAAGTAATTACCTATAAAACACGTATCAATAGCCAATGGAAACCAGCCACTTACATAAGCAATCGTAAAACTTCAACCGGCCAAAAAGCGGTCATGATCTCATTTTTCTAATGCTGCATTACGTTTTATGGCTATTATTAGCCAAATGTTGCGTTTAACTCGGCCTCAATGTCTAGACCGGACTGTGAAATTAACTAATAGACCATCAAATTCGATTTTATTTCTACGGGAATAAAATACGGGGCATATTGGGTTCGAGCTAAACCAAAAGTGTACCTCAACTCTCAACTATGGCCATACTTCTATCACACAGTCTCTGGCTTTGAGTACGTGTGATCAGGGTTGCCGATTTGTGGGGAATAGAATTCCTCAAATTGCGGGGAATTTTACCTCCATTGGGGATTAGTGTGGGGATTGATGCCATACATGACAAACTTGTACCTCGTCGTCGTTGAACACATGTTTTTGATTTTATGGGAGATATTTATTCCAAAAGGGTGGGAAATTTCTGTCGCGCTATAATGATAAATAGCGAAATTTCCCCCCTTTTATCAATTATTTAGTATCTAAATTCTAACAACATTTTTAAGTATGAACCAAATCGGTCGAAAGCGAGGTTAAATAAAAGTTTATGAATACTCATACCCATTTATTGGCAAATTACAACTTACTCATTTTTCAGACCAGTTATTTTAAGCAAACATAATATTCAGTCAAAGAGTTGTGTCGTGAGATCTATTGTTGGGAGAACTAGTTATTATTACAGTTTAAATATTAATATTTTAATATAATGTTTCAGAAGCATTCAGTTAATATAATAAATATAACTTTAATTATAAATAGCTACAATAAGTTTTCTGTTCACGTATATTAAATACAATTTTAAAACGAATTATTTAACTTTGTGCTATTAATCGATTAATTCAAACAAACATTTTCACAGACTGAAATCCAACCATTAAACATATTTAAATGCCACGTTTCAATGCACATATCAATTAAATTTAACGAAATGAGTATAATGGGATGATTTTATTTACCTTTCATAAAATAGTTAAGCGAAAACATTTAAATACCGCAAGTAATTACCGAAACAAACAGACCAGACCATCAGCATTCTGATTTAAATTGTCATTGTGATTATAATACGTTCGTGGTACAGTCATCCATACATACTATAATATATACAATATGTTTGTCTACCGGTGTCGGAGCCTTAAGCGGTGACATCTATGGCAAATTTTGAACAACTTTTACAACGGGACCGACTCTGAAAACGTAAAAAAAACTGCTGTTTCATACGATTTTTATAGACTTTCGACAAAAAGTATGGAAAAGCTGTATTTTTTGCCATTTTGTTCATAGAGCAAAAATCAAATTAATTTATTTATTTAAGCTGTTTAAAGTGCCAAAATGTTTTAATCAGTTATGCTATAAAACAGGCACTAAAGAAAACTAAATTTTATAACATTTATACTCATACACTGCTTCGAAATTTAAAAAACAGTGTCAGAAGATAGACTTAATTGACATAATTATACCTCAATTATGTGAAACGGAAAAATCCCCCCATATAAACAAAAATATCATTTTAAAAAGGTAAAATTTTATCTCCAATTAAAATTGTCAATTATTTATAATTGAAACTCCACTTAACAAAGAGGAGCACAAATAAGCGTTTTCATTCGTGGTTCAAGTGTTAAATATGATGAACTATGTGGCTGAAACATTTATTACTACTATAGCATCAATGATGTTTAATGTATAGCATTGCACGCGATACACTTTTAACAATTCGTAATGGTAATTCTGCGCTAAGTACCAATTAGCTTGAAAATATTAAATTGGAACAAATATAGAATTAAAAAATAAAATAAACAGTTATTGTTCAGTTGTAGGCATAAGTCTCTCATGGTATTTTTACCGTACAACACAATTAGATTATCTTTCTAGGGTTAATAATCTGACTTTTTATTTACTTAAGACAAATATACCTTCATACATTACACCTGCACATTATATCTACCTACTTTTAGTCTGTGCAATTCATTTGTTTTAAGTTAAAAGTCAGATTCTAAAGACTTACTGCATATACGTATGAAGCGTGTAATCGATTACTAGTCTGAAATCTATCACATAATACTTCTAAAACATTATGCTAAAAGCAAAATACTTCGAATGTGTTGCTATTGCACTAGAACAAAGTGTCACGATTTTTATCTTACGTATTATAATTCACACCAAATAAAAAAATCCAAATATCGAAACGAGAATCTACTATTATTTGCTTATATAATTATGAAACAAACTGCTACAAAATAAAGCAACGGAAATTCGTCCGGGAATTCGCACACGTACAAGCTACCCTTTCGGCTTCCGAACCGAGTGCTACAAGCGATAAGTTTATCGGCGAATCAAATCCTCCTCACTATATCACAATTACAGGCAAACCGAAAATTTTCGGCCAAAACTGAACATTATTCGGCCTGCTAATGTGGGCACCGAAGATTTATTGGATCTAGATGTGCCAGATAATTTGGCGTAGCCCTGATAAAAGTGGAATATTTCTTTTAGGTTACCAAAAAGTAAGTCTACTATTAAAATTGATAGGTTTGTACAATTGCCTATCCAATGTTAAAGAAAATCTTTAAGATTTTTTTTTGATGTTTTAATATCAGTTATAGAAGTTATTGCTTTGGTTTGTTTTAAAACATTTTAAATTCAGTCACCATAACTTGTAGCACTGTATCCGGAACTAAATAGTTTTCACAATTTTCATTATCATTTCAAGGAGATGATGTTCACAGTGCCGGTTTTAGATGCCACTATTTATTTATAATAGTATTTAGGTACCATTTTAAAAGAATTAACATATGCAAATACTGCAAAGATTACAAAATATATACTTTATTTTACCTCGTGTACTAGGAGAGTAGCAGAATACTTATTTTTCACATCTTTTTTCAAATATCACTAAGAATATTCAAGGCCAAAACTTTAAAAAATCAAAACTTTGCACGAGTGTTATCTTTATCCCGCTTATGATAAACAGCGTACGTGCCATAAACGCGTTGTGAGCATACGATGTTACTAGGTGTTTCGATCACCGAAATCAAGCAACATTCCTCACAGTCAGTCGGGTCAGTATTTGGATGGGTGACCGCGGGTCAATTGTAGGTTCCGGTTGTTTTAACGGTTTAGTCATGTCAGATACCTTTAGCTGGCCTATAAACTCTGACACCAGGGCTAGCCGCCCGGCCTATACCAACTTACTTAATTACAACTACTTATAAATATAAAATAAACATTTGGGGACATCTTACACACGGCCTCTATAGGAGGCTTTATAGGAGAGGCTATACGCTTGCTAGATTTTAATTTTGGACAGCGGAATTGTTGTCACTTCCATGCCATGCTCTAATTCCACACCCATTTCCCGTTTCCTGTGCACTAGCTAATGCAATCGCGCCTCTAAACATAACTCTAGCCAATCAACACTGCGCAAAATCTTTCACCAAAACGCGTTTTGACGCTAAAATAATATAATCATGGCGCGGTGTTTTCACAACTGACGGTATTAGTTTATAATGTACTAAATAACATGAAAATTAAAAAATAAATTGGTTCTTAAATAATTAAACAACCTATAAATTCCTCGTCAGTTTTATTTATTGCAGATATCTTCTTCATTCGTTAGAGGCTCTTCTCCTCTCTCATGCTGGTGGGAGTTAGGTTGACCCTTCTTGCTGGGGCTGGCAATGTGATGGAGATGGTCTGTAACTCGTTTTCCTTCCTATAACACGACAGTAGACGACTGCGTTGGACAAATAGGCTTTGATGGCCATCGTGGCTTGATTGTGTCCTGATAGGGCCTCATCTTAATGGCAGCCTACTTACCCTTTTCTTCTGCCTTCTCCTTTTCCTCTGCATCGGCCAGCAGAAGGTCTCTTGAGGAGGCACAGCAAGTATGTAGGTACTTCGTCGTCTGGGAGTCGACGGTGCCGCGCGACAGTCGGACAACGAACTCCTCACTGCCTCGATTTTAAGATCATAGGCGATGCGGTCGTTACATACGTACCGGCCGGCTCATGTGACGATCCGCAAGGAAGAAGAGGATGCAGATAGTGCAGAACTCCACTATTTGCAGCCCCTTCTTCCTTGCAGCCGAGCAGAGGACGTACTATGCCGGCGCAGCATAAGTCATCCTCGTTCGGAAATATGCAGATTTTGTAAATGGACAATTTGGTATTTAGCGACAGCTTCGATATCCGTACTGGCATCAGCAATAACAGCATGGGTTGAGCA
Source organism: Hypomecis punctinalis (assembly GCA_949316475.1). Lineage (NCBI taxonomy): Eukaryota > Metazoa > Arthropoda > Insecta > Lepidoptera > Geometridae > Hypomecis > Hypomecis punctinalis. Next base: position 2,651,076 of record OX438802.1, read on the forward strand.
GCCTTCGCCTGATTCATGGTATAAATATGTTTTCATCACATCTATTCGAAAAGGACTACTTAGTTCGCCTTTAAGTGCGCCCAAAGGTAGTGTTTTCTATAAGGTACTTTATAAGTGCGCCGGAATTATCATTGCCGCGCACTTTTTGAATTTGGAACAAATAAGTGCGACGGAATGATCTTTGCCGCGCACTTTTCGAATTTGGAAGTATTTGTAATGTTAGTGTTCAGCGCCAAGAAAATGAATGAAAAGAATGTAAATATAAGTTTTTATTTGTTTTATTATTAGATACCATTTAATTTCAATTAACCTAGTTGTTACTCTACGTTGAACTACTAAGCTGAACACTAACATTACAAATACTTCCAAATGCAAGATCATTCCGTCGCACTTATTTGTTCCAAATTCAAAAACCAACACCAACTTCGGGCGCACTTATAGGCGAACCAAGTAGTCTTTTTCGAATCGATGTGATGAAAAATATATTTTTGGCTCGGGCGACGTACTTTGAATCCCTCGCTACGTTCAGGATTCTACTCTAGAATCTCTCACTTCGCTCTGGATTCAAAAAAGCGCCTCCGCCGCCATTTTTTTCCTCCCATATGATTCAATCTTCTATTTCGTATTTAGAGTTGATATAGGATGCACCTAAAAGAGAGCCTGAGTTGATACAGGCTGAATAGATAGATATAAGTTTTCTTCTCATAAGTTTGAAAATCTGCTTTAGTATTATTTGTTTAAAGTTTTTAAATCTCTAAGTACTTTGTAAATAAAATCCCAAAAGCATCACATTCTGACGCCATTATTATTACAAAATGAATATAAATCACAAAAACTGCACTTTTACCGCAGAACCTAAAATTTACATCACACAACTAGGGCATGCAGGGGTACTACTTGTACAATAAAATTAAATATAATACTGTAAAATTTTTTCAACAATTCGTGATATTTGTTCGCTGGAAATTTTTTCATCTATCCATCAGCCGTGAACGGCTACTACTGAACATAAGCCTCCCCAATGGATGTTGTATTTAAACTTTCGCGATTTGAACACATTTTTGCATATACTACGGGACTAATCGCGCACTAAAAATCCGAACATTAGTCCCGTAGTATATGCAATAATGTGCTGTCTACCCGTGACCACGGTCGATGCAACTTGTCCGAAATGTCGGGATGAGGAGGTATTTATTTATCTCGTAATTTTAGTGCGCGATTAGTCCCGCCCCCCTACCGCCTAAGCAATAGCAATCGTAATAGCAATCGTTTATGACTTCATTTTAGTCATTTGGCACCGCCTATGTGACGTTAGCCATCAATTGCTTTGCGCGGATTGCGAAAGCAATCGTTGAATGAACAACTTTGATGGCTAACGTCACATAGGCAGTGCCAAATGACTAAAATGAAGTCATAAACGATTGCTATTACGATTGCTATTGCTTTAAGCAGTCGGGGGGCCGTAGTATATAGTAATAATGTCTTCCCCAATGGATTTCCAATAAGCCCAGTTGGAAGCGGCCTGCATCCAACGCGCATTCCTGTGGTCTTAATTATATCACGCGGTTGTTAATAACTGGTCAAAGTCAAAGTCAAAATTTTTATTGCAGTTATACACTGGTACCTAGTTTATTTGTTTTCTCTACATGAGTAAGTCTCTCATTACTCTCCCTTCACATAAGTCAAAATTTTTTTTTTCTTTTTTTGACATCTTACACACGGCCTCTAACCCCAAACTAAGCAAAGCTTGTGCTTAAAATTTACATCACACAACTAGGGCATGCAGGGGTACTACTTGTACAATAAAATTAAATATAATACTGTAAAATTTTTTCAACAATTCGTGATATTTGTTCGCTGGAAATTTTTTCATCTATCCATCAGCCGTGAACGGCTACTACTGAACATAAGCCTCCCCAATGGATGTTGTATTTAAACTTTCGCGATTTGAACACATTTTTGCATATACTACGGGACTAATCGCGCACTAAAAATCCGAACATTAGTCCCGTAGTATATGCAATAATGTGCTGTCTACCCGTGACCACGGTCGATGCAACTTGTCCGAAATGTCGGGATGAGGAGGTATTTATTTATCTCGTAATTTTAGTGCGCGATTAGTCCCGTAGTATATAATAATAATGATTATAGAGCTGGCTGTATTGTATTCATCTATTCTTTAATGAGGCTATATTTGGATGGGTGCCATATTATTATGTTTTATTTTTGTGTGTAGGTGAGTGATAGTACTCTCGTGCTATAAACTTACTTTTGCTTGCAGTAAGTTCAAGACCCGAGGCATGAGTCGGACAGGAGTCTCAAAAGTTTTTTTAACCAATAAGAATATTATACTAACTTAAGTAACTGAAGCCGTGGTGGTCTAGTGGTAGTGACACCCGCCTTACAATCGTGAGGTCGTGGGTTCAAATCCCGGTCCCGTACCAATGAGTTCTATGGAATTTATGTACGGAATTTAAAACCGCTGGTTTTTCGGTGAGTCGTATGTGAGTCCACCAACCCGCACTGGGTCAGCGTGGTGGATATGGCCCAAACACCCTTCGTGGGTAGGCCTACGTCCTGCAGTGGACTATTAAAAAGGCTGATACAGTACAGTACAGTACTAACTTAAGTACCTATAAGTTTAAGTCTAAATCGAGGCAACCCTACGCGAAATGAAACACTCAGCCCGTCCAAATGAAGCCATTACGAGTTGCACCGAAACGCCGAAATATAAATCATTGAAATAAAACGCCGTAATGCCGGAACCCCATTAACTGATTGATGATTGAGTGCGTTTTTTAATTTATCACCTTTTTTGTTTCAGGTAAGTGGCGGTTATGGCCTGGGATGTAGTGCAAGTGAAGTGAGTTAATTTGGTGATGTATTATAGTCGTCATTGAAGTAAGTTAACTCGTTTTAAATAAAATACGATATTATAGATTTATATCCTTTCGCTTACACAACCATGAGTGCGAATAAGAGGAAAGGAATTTCAAGTTATTTTCATTATTTATTGACGCAAGTTACATGAAAAAAAAAACAGCACAAGCTATAGGTACCTACTTTGGCACTATGATATAGGGAAATTTCAGTACTAACAAAATCTGGATCAATATAAATTTAGGGCTCTATCTCACTTTAACTCGACCGTAGTTTCGCGATATAATTTTTTAATGCGAAACTACGGTCGAGTTAAAAACAAAATGTATGACGTTGATCGTAAACCCGCTCCATAGATTTCCAATGACACTGTTTGAAAACGGCCTCCATTCAGCGTGATCCTGTAGTTTTCTGTGACCTTCTGTGTGCAATTTCTACACTACGCTTGCCATTACATGGTCTCCACTGAAGATGCGGTCTTTTCAACCCCAACGGTCATTTGTAGACCAAAGATACCTCAAAGAGAAATCAAAACCATTAGTAATCTTGCTATTATGCTTTGGAAAATTCATTTTGAGAAACTTCTTAGGGATGTTCGATGAAAGGGTCCTATCAGTCCCTAGCAATAATCGGGGATATCCCAGATAAAGTTAACTGAATCGGAGTCGGCCACTCCATTCATTACGAACTATCGGATTCGCAACTAAACCCAACGGATATCGGGTTTGATTCCCGTTTAAAGTCGAATAGGCCGGAAATCGATTGCTTTGGAAGCTTTGCGTTCGAATTGTACGCGAATTGACCTAGATGTAAAGTTACTAGATGGGGTAAGTGGGTACGTACCTATAAAATCATCAATTTTACTGCCTGCCTTGCTAAAACGAAGATTTAACGTAAAACATTTTCGCCACAGTTATTGATAAGATGTTTAGAAAAATTACTATAGTAGACAATTTAAGTTGTATAGTATATTTTGTCGACCGTCTCCACCGAGACAATATTTGTGATCAACAACATGCAATAAATTGAGGTCACAATCGGCCACTCCGGTGGTTTCAGGCCTTAAGCCTAAATTGAAATTTAGGTACTATACTCTATAAAATTTAACTTGATCTCTGCGACAGCTGTCAGAAAAATCACGCCTATGAAGTCCTGAATTTCTTAATAGTACAGACAGTACCTGTCAATGTCATACTTTGTGGGCATGCCAATTAGTGAAGGGCGACGAATGATCGTGACCACAGAGTTTTAGATAGAGTTTTAATTAAAATATCTATAGTTTATACTGACGATATTTTAAATAAAACTTAATTTTATTGTATATTTTAATATTATACATTAGCATCGATAATAGTGAAAAACGTCGATAAATACTATCTTTACATTATTATGAGTATTTAATTAATATCATTACATTACTTACATATGTACTTGATCTTAAATAATAGTAACCAATTTCTCACCTTCAACTACTCATTCGATTTCATTACAACATTGCTTGAAAATCGATTTTTTCCACCACTAACTAACCGCTATCTCAACTGTAAAAATGTCAATCTTCTATGTCAATGTGACTGTCGCAGAGATCAAGTTAAATTTTATAGAGTATAGGTACCAGTTAGCTGATTGACCGATAGTTGTTTAAGTTAAGTTTTAAACCTGGTAGTTTAAGACCATAGTTTGCACCTGTGTTGAAATTACCAACGACCTTCAGTAACATGCGTCTGGGTTATAATTACACTTTACTTTCTTTGTATCCAATTTTGATGTTAATCCCGATTCATACCTAACGCTCGCCTTTTCCGTTCTCAATAAATCAAAATGCAATTCCCTTGTCATTTCCAGCAAATCTCACATCGCTGTCGGTCTGTGCGAACGGAAATAACGCGCTTAATAGATTCGCTTCGGCTCACAAGTGCGCTGACAACTGGGTAATCTATTTATGAGGAAAACTGGACGCTGCAGCGCTGCATCGCTGCACCGGACCGATGAATTTGGGTGCAGCAAGTGTTTAGACGCCATACGGGCATACTAATGCACTTACGACTACTGACTTTATGGAGGGCTAGAATTTGTAGCTGGAATTGTGAGATGTTTGTTTTTGATTTAATTGTAGGCTCTTTACGAGAAAAAATTGAACGCTACAGCGCTGTTCTGAAATGCTGTATTTGGGTGCAACGAGTCTTTAGACGGCGTACGGGTAATGCACTTACAAGTATTGACTTTATGGAAGGCTAAAATTTGTTATTGAATTGTGAGATGTTTGTTGTAGGCTCTATTAAAAAAAACTGAACGCTGCAGCGCTGGATCACTGCGCCGGACCGCTGTATTTGGGTGCAGCGAGTGTTTAGATGCCGCACGGGCACTCTAATGCAATTACGGCTGCTGACTTTATGGAAGGCTAGAATTTGAACCTGGAGTTTTGAGATATGCTCGTTTTTGACTCAAATTGTAATCTATTTATGAAGAAAATTGAACGCTACAGCGCTGTAGTGAAATGCTATATTTGTTTATAAAAAAAACTGATCGCTGCAGCGCTGCGTCGCTGTGCCGGATCGCTGTATTTGGGTGCAGCGAGTGTTTAGACGCCGCATGGGCATACTAATGCACTTACGAATACTGACTTTATGGAGGGCTAGAATTTGTAACTGGAATTGTGAGATGTGCTCGTTTTTGATTTAAATTGCAATATATTTATGAGTAAAACTGGACGCTGAATAGAGCTGTAGCGCTGCAATTTTTTGCTGGACCGCTCTATTTAGTTATGGTTAGCGTTTAAATAGCTTATATAAATACTATTACATAAGGATCTAAATTTACACAGGTACTTGTATTAGAAAATAGATTTGTTAGATGTACACATAACTAAACATTTATTTCCTATCAACATACGACTTCTAAAAATGGGGAGATTATTAAAATCAATCGCGTCACCTGAAATATTCTAATAGTGCGATGAAGTAAAAAGTCAGTCAGTCGAGAAACTTGCTTATTTTCTTACTCACTTGGATTAAAAAACCTCCACTGTACCGCCGCGGTCGCGCGACGCCATAATTCCAAAGCCGCACGACCTACTTTTCAATCATAAAAAGGTCCAGTCCGAGCCTTTCAGCCTTTCACATCCCCTTAAGCCCACCCTCATACACTCATATCGAGAGCCTTTAAAATTATGTCAACTCAAGTAAACATGAGTCCCCAAAGATCTCAATTCACGGGGAATTTATGGGCGTTAGAAGGCATGTCGCGTTTTTTCTGTGGCAAAAGTACCTAAGTAATATATTGAAAAATTTAAAATGATGTTTATTTTTTGTTAGTAATCTTTACTAAAATAAACTAAATCCAAACGTGTGTTTTTCGCTTTATTTCTTACTCTTGTATGCAGAAACACGGTCATTGACTTGATTTTTTGTACGGATTTTGTGCCTCTCTCCGACTTCCGTACAAAGAGAGAGGTCATAGATTACGTTTTATGCCGTGAAAACTAGAGAAACTATGGAAAGCGGAAACTGCGAGTAAAAAAACAATCAATCAATCATTTATTTATTTTTGACATATATGTAAAATGTACCTAATAACTCTAACTCTGTATCTAGTAATTTCTATTTAATTTGACTTAAATATATTTGAATATTTTAATTCATGTTCAAGGCCTAGACTTGAATGATTCTATATTGAGTAATACTAGGATGTTTCTAGAGTACGACAAGTATTTCAGAATGGTTGTCGAACGACCTATTAAAATCGGAAAAACAGTCATTCTATTTTCACAATGTATTCTTAATTTTTTTTACAGTCAAGAGTGTTACGTTTGAAACAATATACACATATTTGACATTCTAATAAATAACACAACAAAATTAAATTACCTTCTACAATTTTCTCCAGTGGTGGAAATTAAAATTTCAGCACAAATCATCATTATAATCAAACGTGCATATGAAAAATGTAGAATACCGTTTTCCTGCTCTTAAGCCTCACCAATTCTGTGCGTAAACGAATCACTCGGGCCGCTGGCTTTTATTTAAGAGATTAACCAGGCCGGCCTTATTTTATGTCTACGTCGCTATAATATGGCTGTACTTACTACGGTATCTTTTCAAATATTTGGGCAGTGCTTGAACTCATACTGCGGCGCAGATGTATTTCATCAATTCATCAGCCGTAAGATGGTTCTATGCTGGACACAAGGCCTCTCTTTGAGAATTCCTATTAACCCGGTTGAAAGCGGGTTGCATCCAGCGCATGCCTTTGGTCTTAATTATGTCGTAGATCCACCTTGTAAGTGAACGTCTTACGCTGTTCTTGCCAGTACGTGGTAAATATACGAAAGTCTAACGATTTAATTCATAAATAACAAAAATACTCAATGTGGTCGACAGTATTTACTTTTATGTGTTGTTTTTCTCAAATTGTTGGAGTATTTTGTTGTGATGTGTGGTTTAAATGACAAGTACTTTCAAAGATATTCTGTCTTGATCTTACTATCATATTAATAGGCAAAAATTCAAAACGTGGTCTCTTACTTTTAAGCAGACCTTTTATTTTTGGTATGTTAAAACGATAAGCCCATGTGTACAGCTCTTAGCGCATATCAGGTGATGGCTTGTGGATGCCCAAGATACAGGTTTTGCCTAGTTTGGGGCCCGCTGTATTATCGAATTTTCTGCTGATTTTTGTGTTTTTGTATCAACTATAGATTATGTACTGTTTTGTATTTGATAATAAAGAAATTATTTTGATTTGATGTATAACAAAATAGATCAGATGTGAGAAGTAACATCGTAGCCCTACCAGCAGAGATTTCAAACCACTCGAAAGCTTTTGTCTCAGCATGTTTGAATTCTAAGCATACGAAAACTATACTATATCCACAATAGCGTATACAAAGCTCATTCTCTGTATCCCACTGTCTGCCTAGAGCAATATCAACATCAAATCTCGGCTCCAGCCGTAAGCGAGAGGCCATGCATGCGAGCTAGAGATAAGGACTCTACCATTCCCCTAGAGCAATAAAAGTAGCCAATCGAACCGATAAAACTTTATTGATCTACGTACTCTAGTAGTTAAATCTTAGTAATCATAGATGGATAAACATAAATATCGGACGATGAAAATTTAGTAGTGATGTCATGAAATTTGATGCGGGAGATAAAGATTTTCATTTGGCATTTGCTTGTTTTAATCATATGAGACGTGCAAATTTGCTTTTTTTATGGAGTTTTATTTGTTTAATTAAATATCTTGTCTAATGTTTGAGCGACAATGTTGTCTGTAATAAGTCTTAAGACAAAGATAGACTAATATTGTACCTAATAATGTGGACTTGTTTGTAAAAATAATAGGATAGAAAATGATAGCTGAGCAAGATTGAACATATTTATATATGCATACAATAATAGCTATTAAAAGACGGATATAAAATTTTGGAAAAAATAACCTGAATAACGTTCTACGGAACTGATCAAAGGCCTAACCACACAGGTCTTTGATCAGCTTTATAGAGAGTTATTTCTGTCTCACAATCCAACATTTCACAAACATTTCACAAATTAATTCAGACAATTATAGGCATGATGACTAAATAATATAATTAGTCCGTCAGATAGACTATCAAACAATATTAGACATGTATTTTTGCTCTTGTCAATTAAACATAAATTGATGAAGATATAGCTCGTCAAAGTTCCGCGTGACGTCACAAGTGCCATATTTGTATATACTTCTGTAAGAGAAGTGACGTCACGACCCCCACTCCCAAACTTTGTCAAGGTTTATCTTTGTCATGTGTAGTTTTGATTGACAAAAGAAAAAATACGTGTCCAATATTTTTTGATAATCTAACTTACGGAATAATTATAATAATGTTTTTTTTACTCACTCATCATGCCTATTATTACGTGTGATGTTTGTCGCTGATACTGTAAAAAATAAAAAAAACCGGACAAGTGCGACTCAGGCTCGCACATCGAGGGTTCCGTACAAACACGTTGTTAAAATAATTTAAAACCTTTTTTAGCATGTGCTAATGAAGTTCTTTTAAATGATACAATTTACTCACTTTGAATTTTAAACCCATATTTTGTAAATTTTGAGGCCCTATTTTTTGTAATTTAAATAAAAATGTACAGTTTTCAGATTTATTCCTATATGTGTACTCTGAGACAATGCTTCTCGCCAAATTTCATAGTTCTATGTAAACGAGAAGTACCCTGTAGGTTTTGATTTTTGTGAGTATCAAAATATGCGTTTTTTTACGACATAAACGGCTCTAACTTTTTTAAACGACAACTTAGGTTTTCTTTTACACAATTGCAAGAGACCATAGATATACCTATACAGTTTAAATTTCAACGCGATATATTTACGCGTTCCCGAGATAAATAGTCTTGACATACACACAGATGGACAGACGGACAGACGGACAACAAAGTGATCCTATAAGGGTTCCGTTTTTTCCGTTTGAGGTACGGAACCCTAAAAATGCCAAATATTTGCGCTCTTCATAATTTATTAGCACGTAGTGTACAGACTTTCTTGTTCAAGCGCAAAAAAGGCTCGATGTAATAATTTAGTCGAAAAGTATTTATTGAAAATTGATTCTACTAAACTTATACAGGATTGGAATTAATCGGGCGCACGCGACGTTTTAATACAAATGGCGCAAACTATCGCATTTAATGACTAAGTTGCAAAGTTTACACATCATTAACTCTATGGTAGGGGTACAGTCAGGCTCGGAAAGGACTATCAGTGTGTACTGGTTACACTTTCGACCACATTCGGCGATGGTATAACAAGATTGTGTTATTACTAGCGCTCTCACTCGTGTCGCATACTCAGTACTGGAAAAAATAAAATGTCTTGATAAGATGGGTAAAAACTGTTTTTTTTAGTATTTCACAATATCCAACGTTAAAATTGGAATCAAATAGCGCAAAAGTACTAAACTTGCTGTTGTTGAGCAATTTTTAGATGGCAGCCTGAGTTTCAAGAACTGGGTAGTTACATTATCTACATACATTCGAAAACTGCTTTGAAAAACAGTAATATATGAAAAGCTTTGAATCAGAAATTCCAAAGAAAAAAAATGTTATTTCATTTTTAGTAAACCGTCTACTTTCGACAATAGTTTGATTTACGTTTGATCTAATAGTAAAACCTGCTCATTTTGAAATAATAAACTAAACCCTTATGAGGTGGCTCAGTGGTTGACTGCTCAGTGGCTCAGTGGTTAGTGACCCTAACTTCTGGATCAAAGAGGCGTGGGTTCGATCCCCACCCAGAACAAATATTTATGTGATGAATATAAGTATTTGCTCCGTGTCTGAGTATTATTTAGTTACCATCTAAATAAGTATGTATTTAAAAATAAGTATATTGTAGTATATCAGTATCTGGCAGCCATATCACAAGCTTTTAACTGCCTCGGTGGCTCAGTGGTTAGTGACCCTGACTTCTGGATCACAGAGGCGTGGGTTCAATCGCCACCCAGGGTAAATATTTATGTGATGAACATAGGTATTTGCTCTGTGTCTGGGTGTTACATGAATATCAGTCTCTAGTCTCTCAGGCAGCCATAAGCACAAGCTTTGCTTAGTTTGGGATCAGAGGCCGTGTGTAAGATGTCCCAAAATATTTATATATTGTAAGTTCAGAATTAAACATTCAAATTAGGAAATAATGTATGTATCTGACTGTATAGTGCCAATGTTCTAATATTAATGAACACTAGAACATTCAATATTAATGACTTGTTTGTGATAGTTATTGCAGTTCGCCGATGACTATCTAATAAAATTAGTGTTAGCAGTTTTAGTGTCGGTTTGACTAGCCGCGGGCTAGCCAGGCTAGCGGTCAGCTAACATTAACACGCCAAGCTAGTTATACGCATTTAAATATGTATGTACTTTTCGTTTTTACATTATATTTACTGAGAAAGTTTATCATCATTGTTAAATAAACCATACGATGCCTTCTGCTGGACATATACAGGGTTACAGAGTAAGTCGACCTATTCCCGTTAAGGGTGTGTAGTTTACTTTGTTTCTGACTAATTTGACTATGAAATACACTATCCTACGAGTAAATTAAAAAAAAAACATATTTGAAATTGATATTTACAAAATTCCTAATTTTCGGCTATCAGCTCAGATATTTTGAAACGCGTAAGTCGTATTATTATTTTTATTTGATTTTTACATATAAAATAATGTTTTATGACCTCACTACCCAATATTATCCGTAAAATTAATCTTTTATAAAAAGTATTTGAATTCAAATATCTCGAAAACTGTGAAATTTAGAATATGGTGTTTCCTAGTCAAATCAGTCAGAAACGTAGTAAACAACACACGCTTAACGGGAATAGATCGACTAAGCCTGTAACCCTGTATACAGGGTAATTTCTAATCAAGTTTTGAAAGTCGTAGAACAAAAGTTGTTAGTTTTGATGTACAGAATAAGCCCCTAGAAGGTTGCTAATTGATTAGAAATAACCCTGTATAGAGCTGGACACCTATATATACAATAGAGCTCACTTATATATCAATAAACCTATAACCTAAGCTTGGAAGAAATCACATTCAGTTTCAGTCGTCGCGCCGTTTGGTTTACATATTCTAGCACCTATTTTTCTGTTTTATGTGTGTATGAATGTGAATCAATAAAGAGTAGGTATATCTATCTATCTATCGATAAGCGAATTGCTGCGCTCTTATTCAGTCCATACTTATGTGTGTGTATCGTCATCATCATCCCCAGCCTTCTCTATCTCACTACTGGGTATAGGCCTCTCCCTTACAGTGCCATTTGTCTCGGTCCTATGGTAGTCGTGTATTGTACAGTAGGAACCATCCTCTTTAATAGCCCACTGGTGCTGGCTTACCCACGAAAGGTGATTGGGGCATACCAACATTTTAATGCATTTTCAACAGCTACTATTAAATTTTGACATTATAAATACATATATATTTGCATGTACAACACGGACTGGATGTAGTGAAACATTTTATTATTTAAGACCTGTGCAATGTGCATACTACCTATGTTCAAGCAAATAAATTACTTTGACTTTGACCACCACGCTGGCCTATTGCGGATCCCGTTGTTTATTGTTCGCTTATAATATTTTTGTGATTCGTAACTTATGAAGTATTAAATTTATAAGGATGCAGATCTACATAAAACTTAACCATAATAAATAATATGTTTAACACTCTTTTAAATCCTTCCATTATACTAAAGTTACCCACGGACCATCGGAATACGAGGCGGAGTTCATTAAAACACTAAAAGAGGAAGTTCTTAGTCTAAAAGGACTTAAACGTGATTCTAAGTTCTCAGTACGTTCAAGAGTACCTTTTAATTTTATTAGCAGAATAATTCCCACATTAAGAGCGGCAGTTCCATTAAGGAAAAACCTTTAGGTTTCCAGTTAGTGCTGGAACTCTTGTTAAGGTTTTAATGGCTTAATCAAGGCCAAGGTTGGAATAGTCTTTTAATTTAATTGGTGTTAGAACTATAGCAAAATGTGTTCCTTGTACAGTACATTGTCAAAATCTGGTTCCGCATAACCATGAATATTTCAGACGTCAGGGCATGATCTAAATTCATCTATCTATTGTGAAATAAGTCTGTATTAATTATATTAATGTTATTAAAACTGGTTATATGGGGCCGTTCAAGTATTATGTAAACATATTTATTACAATTATATACCCCCCCACCCCTTCGTCAGCAAAAGTAAGCAAAGTTCTTACCCCTCCTCCTATTCTTAAGTAAACATTGGCACCTGCATACATTTTTCTTTTTTATGGATTCATGAGCAGCAGATTTAATTCTAGAAATTAGATTTAGCATATAGAACTTTAACACACACATACGAAAAGAAATAAATAACTATTGCTGACGTAATCACCTTTTAGACCTCCTCATCCCCCATGTCATCAAAAATAAGCAATTGATAAACCCCTCCTCCCCCCTATAGTGCTTACGTAATAAGTGAATGGCCCCTATGTATGTTTGCAAATTGTAGTACCTAAGTAATAGATAAATGTCCTTCTTTTTATTTTCTAAATTAAGCCTAACATAAATAAAATAAAAGACACTCAGACCAAATAAAATAATTACTAGATAATTGCCTACGCAAAAGTAGAATTGAGCTATGGAAATTCATACAAAGAGACTGTTATTGCGATTTATCCACCCATATAGGCTTTGTTCACGGATCGTATTTATTACAATATTAAATGATATGACCTACTGTTCGTTGTTCTTGTGACTCAAGATATTTTTAATTCAAACACAATTCATAGAATAAGGCACATTATGTTGAATTCGCTTAGAAAATTTGAATGAAAATGCCATTGAAATAAGAAATCCTACCTAAATATTCTCGAGTAAAACGCCTAAAATCTTTTCAAAAAGAGCCTTGGACGCAACAATGCGAAAGTAAAAAGGCAGAATAGCGGCAATTCTTAGCAAAAATCCCAGCCACCCTACATTAACTCCATCCAAGGCTATCTAGACTTAAACTACGCGTCAAAAAATATAAAAATACGTTTTAAAACCTCCATTATGCGGAATAAGAGCTCGTAAGCTGTTACGACTCCCGCGTCCGGCTCCACGAAGTATTGTTGGAAGCCTCGCCATTTTTAAAAGTTTCAGGGAATAATGAGAATAGAATCAATTTATAACCGGTTTTTGAAAAAGAAAATTCTAGATAGTCTATTATGTACGGGTTGTTTTTATATAACTGGATAATGCGCACAATTTGAAGGATTAACTAAATAGATTTAATTAGTCAAGTCTAGCCTTCAAAAAAAAATCAAACTAACAATATAGCTGTCGTTTTAACCGCGGTACACATTACAAATTATATTTAGAGCTTTCATAAAGCTTCCAAAATTGCGCCTATAATGTAATATTTTAGTATTAACAAAATGTTACAAAATAATTAAAAATCTAAGTTTGAACGCAAGGAGTGATTTTGTACAAATTAATTTAATATCGTTAGTTTGAAAGAATGATGCTTAATTTTTTTAATTACAGAGTAAGTATGTTAGTTTTCTGGATCAAGATCAATGATTCAATATTTTCTATATCTGTAACTGTTATTATATTTAAATCAATTCACAATAGACTTTTCTTCTCTCTTTTAAAAGTACGATAGGTACTAATTTTAAAAAAATATAAACTCAAGTATATTTTTCTTTTCTAAAACACAAGTTCACAAGAAACCAAGCTAAAAGCGACCGTAAAACACAATATTTGTAGGTGTTGTGAAACGAATTTCCTGTTCACTTAGTGTTGGGCAGTTTCTTTTAACGATAATCTGGCAGATAATGGTAAACAGGCTTATGAAGGCAACTTCATAAGGAAGAATGTTTGGAAGGAGCGTGTAGGTAAGCTTTTGGCATGAGGTTTCATGGCTTTAGTTCTGGGCTGTGAAAGATATACTTATGACTCTTACTTGAGGCTTTAGTTACGCGCTGACTTTTTTAATTTTTAGACCGAACTTAACTCATATAATATGATATATCTTTATCATAATAACTATCTTGTTGCACGATCACTTTATCTTAGTGGTTAAATAGTAATATGATTGGTTCCTTTTGGTGAAAGAGGTAGCGAGGATATTTTACATGAGTCGTTGATTCAAAAAACATATGACTTTCATTCTTAAAAGGTATGGCGAGTATATAATTTATTTGAATTAATTATCTGTACTTTATGGGCTAACTTTTATTTAATTTAAATAACTAAACAGTGACATAATTTTATTATCGTCTATGCAGATTCCATGAAATATATTCACATAAATAAAGTAAAGTAAAAATTTATTGCACAAACTATGTAAAATGGCGGTACAAATTTTCTTAGTAACAACAGTCTATTCTAGCGGACATGCAATTTTCGGTAACATAAATTTTAAGGTTTACCTGTCTAAGTTAAACTATGTTACATTTTCTATTTAAGTTGGCATAGTTAGAGATTCTATCACCAATTAATACACATTTTATTTACAACCTATCATATCATAGCCAACATTTGAGATCATTATAGTTGAATAAATCTACCATACAGACTTACATTCTAAAAACAAAAAAAAAGTTTTATATTTCAACCAAATGAAAAAAATAACAAATAAAAAAAAAGTTTTAAATTCAAATCACACATCAACCCGTAAAAAGAACAGAAAAAATAAGTAAATGGGTGACCGCAGGTGGCACATACAACTGAAAACCGTTATATATATAACAATATATATAATATATAATTATATTCGATTATGATGGATTGTTTGACACATTGTTTGCGTATGTTATTGACATTTTATATTTGTTTTTGTAATTATTGAAATTTTAATGACAATTAATTATTATTCATTATGACAATACTACACTACTACTACATAGAAAGCATCATAAATTGCAAATAATTAAATGCAATTGGATCATCCACAGACCCTTGAAGGTCTAAAGATAATCCATGTGCTCAAGCCCACTGTCAGTTGGCAGCGTGCCCAGCATGCTGAATGGCAATGCTTATACGTTGAGCCAAATAAACACCAGCATTTTGGTCACGCGTCGCATCCACCAGACGCTTAGAAAGACTTTTGAAAACGAGATGAGCTCCCACGTTATTCATTTAATTTTATAAATTGTAACATTGACTCTGTTGATTAAGATTTATATTCAGACTCTATATTTTCTCTTTTCCGTTAAAGCTCAGAAGCAAACTCGAATAATGTCCCTCTTTTTCGTTTAAGCTTAAAAAACTACCATTAAACATCACTTAGCAAATTCACTCTAATATGCGTACAGATCCTCGAAGTAGCAGCGGCTAATCTTATCTAAACCCCGTAATTAATTCTGCGATCTCTTTGATTAATCCCCAGTTAGTAGCTAATCAAGGCATTAAGCAGATAATTAGGTATTTGATCAGCTACCATTAACACAGTAAAACTAATTCATAGAATACTCCTTAGAGAGATGTTACTTACGAGTATAAAGTGTTGATGTAAGCACAGAAAGCAGAATGTAAGGTTTTTGTTCCAACTGTTCAGTTGAACTGTAGTTACGTCCCTTGTCTATAAAAAGTTGGTTACAAATAACTTGGATTGGAATTTGAAAGAATACATACATATTTTGATCACATATTTTGACTAAGGTGTACGTAGAGCTTGTGATATTTTGTTTTATAGAGTCAGGGCGCATGGAAATAGCAGCTTGGCTCTACATTAGATCTATCTAATTTTTTTTTACAGGGTGGGTACATAGGTTCGTCTTGGTAATATTCGAAATGCGTTAGTTTTGAGGCATCATACATTGCAATATGTACACTACAGTGCATAAAGGTAAAATAAGGTGAAAAGTTTTATTTTAATGCTTTTAAGTAAACATAGGAGGGTAATTATTTTACGATTAATAAGTCATAAAGTTATGAACTACAAATATGGCCTAATTTTCTGTAATTGAAAAGATATTTGTGCTTAGCGGTAAGTTGTGATAATCAATACAACCTCTAATAACAAATGAACGACGAAAATTATTACAGACATCGCAGTTTCAATATTACGTAACTAAAAATGATTTATTTTAATCTCTAAACCTTTTTATTTACGCCTACCGTAATAATTTACAAAACAATGCAGCAGGAGAGAACGCAAACCAGGAACTAAAATATACACCATTTTTAAACAAAATAAATAGAGAATTATAATAGAGGACACGTAGGACGGCAGACAACGCAGTGCCCGAGACAGGAACACTTCTGTATAACAAACGAGCCAAAAACAATACAATATGACATGAAAAAACTGCTCGCTAGAGATGAAATTTATATCCGACAATATGCGACAAAGTGATGTATTTCTAGTGGCAATGACTAATATTAGCGTTTCTTTTTAATTCTAAAATTCAAATTTATTTGTACGTTTTTCGGAAAAAGTCTGTATTAACTACTTGCTTGAACATCAAAACAACAATCCAACTTGAGTTACTACAATAAGATAATAAATCATACTATCGTATTTATACTCGTAGTTACCAATGCAGGTCTAGAGATAACCCAAACTGCCTCCGCACTCTAACTATCTCTACTGCCCTTTGATAGTGTAAAATCAGCAAATGTAAAAAATATAAAACCATTTTACATTTGCTTTTGTGGCACTTACGATAAGTAGTAAAAACATAATTTTGAGCCAATACTGATACAAACATACTCGTATACAAGCTGAGACGTTTTATTGCAGTGTATAGTTATTTTTTTATTTAGTGTATTTTGCGTCTGACCTTATACTGTCCGATGTTAAGCAGACATGCGATCTAGGTTATAGAAAGCTTATCTAGAAGATTGATATTTGAAGACTTTGTATTATCAATAAGTGATTATATTTTTATATGACCTAAGTATATCCTATGTATTTTAATTATTTTTTTGAAAACAGATCACAAATTAATTACATTTGTCATTTTATCGAATTTCTCCTGATTAAAAATGACATTACCGGCCATCGACAACCGGCTAAAAAAGTTAAATACATCTCTACTGCATGTGCTTAAATTCTGTTTTGTAGAGAATTATTACAGGTGCTTGTTTTAGTTATGCAGGTATGATAATTTTGAGGTTGGTTATAATTTTAAGTGTCTGTTATGTTTTAGCACTTTAACAAACGCTTTTTGAAAACGAAATGTTGTCATGTGTAGTTTTGCTTAGAAATATACTACAAGATAATGTTTGTTGTGTTTTATGAGTAGGTCTTTGCTTGGTCCACACCAAAATCACGTTACGCGACAAAATGTATGGAACAGCTGATTTTTTTTTTGAGTCTTGATGAAAGTCGTAGAACAAAAGTTGTTAGTTTTGATGAACAGAACAAGCCCCTAGAAGGATGCTAATTGATTAGAAATAACCCTGTGTTGTTATCTATCTATTTATGTTTACGTGATTATTTTTAACTATTATACCATTTTAATCTACCTATCTATGAATGAAACTAAATGTTTATGATTATGACTATCTACTACAGTGAGTTTCTAACTGGTTAATTCACATACTAATGTGACATCAAATCTTTTATAGTCAAAAAAACTACCGTGATTTCGAATTTTTAGATCGTATTCCCTACTTTTTTTCCGTGTCTAAGGTGTTATTTTTTATTTATCTATTAGAGATTCCGTGTTCAATTTGGACGACTGCAATCTAGGAAGCATCCAGCCATATTAGAATCCAACGAAACTCCGAGCAACAATGATATACACGCGAAATAATAAAGCTGTCCACAGACGCAGGATAATAATTCTCCGGTCTGTGAGCTAACAAACAGTTCCGGCTAGGCCGCCGGGGTTGCGCCTTTATTGTCTTGTTAGTAAACTCCGTCGCGTCATTTCAGGTTTATACACAAAGCTGTGTACAAACGGCCTAATAGTATGTTTGGAGTAACTTCTTAGCTCTAATGTTGTTATATGACGTTGGTTATAATTATTTGGTTTCTCGCTGAATCACGAATTGGTTTTGGTAGATTATCGAGAACTAAGCAGTTGAAGTAGAATAGCAATTTAATGTTTTGTAGACGTATATAACATATATGTACAGTATGTTACATAGTCTGTACATTGAAATTTCAATGTAAAATAAAATAAGGGGCAATCAACAGTACATTGAGCTCTAATCTGCAGCCTCGGCCAAAAGTATTAGGCACCTTTAAAAAATCAAAATGCACGTATACTACTTAACCAATAACGAAGTGCTTATCTTAAATGACTTACTGGGGTCATAAATAACTTCTTAGAATATCAAGAGGCTCTTTGTTAAGTGTCAAGTTTTCATTTATGTTGATGTGATTAAATTGACACCTAATTTTGTTAAAAATGCCAAAGAAGAGTGAAATAAGTTTAGAAGATAGAGTGAAATACAGGGTGCCTAATACTTTTGGCCAAGGCTGTAAGTATAACATTAGTTAACTTAATCGTTTACTCATAAAGTAGAATAATGTGTCATGAAATTAGAATTTTTATAAAAGAATAATCAAAAGTATAGTCTCAAAATGAATAATAAGATGTAATGTGGTACCTTTCAATTTGAATATCTTAAAGGCAGGTGCTTAACATAACTCATTCACACGGGTTACGAGTTACATATGTTTGTTCGAATACACTTATTATAATCGGCCCTTTGGCATGTAAAGCATTTCATACAGAATACATTTGATTTACCTCCATAGTCCGTGTATCCAATCTTGTTCTGTACGTGTCATAATCACCGCGTCAGTTCCACAGCGCCCAGTTTCCACTGACCGAGCAACTAACCGTCCGCTCCGTGCTCGCTCCGAGACACGGACGCTTTGTGTATGGAAATGCATAGTTTGAAGAAGGGAAACATCCGTTTGAGCCAAATGTTTAGATAATCATTCATACAAGGACGTAATAAATAATTTACTTTTATACTACACCTGCTCGGAAAGTACCTTGATACTTTATCAAATTTACGGTAGAAAGTACGTCATTGCATATCGAACAAATATGCGGCGAGAAAACGCATCTGAGCGGGAGAGAAAAGTGTATGAAAATCCATTTCTTACGTGGTTTTTCTTTTAATATTATCAGTGTTCGTATGTATTTAAAATATATGTTTAAGTAGTATATCAATTTCTGGCAGCCATATCTCAAGCTTTGTTTAGTTTGGAGTCAGAGACCGTGTGTAAGATGTCCTCTAATATTTATTTATTTATTCTATAGAAAATTCACTGTTCCATAATTCCATTGTAATTTCTGGATTGAACTACATATCACAGAGCAATTATTGTACTGTACCTGCCTTTTTCATATTTCCAAAGTCCGCATAGCCCTAATGATAGCCGACCTCCGGTAGGAGCTGGTACTTCAAGAAAAGAAGAAGACCAGCCTTTTTAATATGTCTAACCTCCAATGTCCACGTCCACGTCCACTGCAGGACGTGGCCTAGGCCTACCCACGAAGGGTGATATTACATGCTACTCACATTTCGTCTGATTTAACTTGAACAATATCCACGCCGATATCTAACGCAGAGATACATAGATGGTTTTATGACGATAGAGGTTTTTACATAATGTTATACTCGGCTTTTTAACCGAACACAAAACAAAAGCAAAATGATTTACGTAAAACTAAAACCACTCTGAGACCTACGCTCACGCTTATAACGCAAAAGGTGGCTAATGCGAAATCGATTGGACGAATGGTCGTCGGACAGGCGCGCTGACAGCCGTGACGGATGCGCTGTCCGGCGCCGCTTGTCCCGTGTCCGTTTTTAGCTGTAAATATGCTTTGGGATTGAATCGCAGTTGCTTTGTGTTTTGGTGTTATCAGTTTTTTATTAGCGGTATTGAAGGGCATATATACTTTCATGTGTATAACGAAAACTATGTTGGCGCCGCGATTTTTAATTGTGTCTTTGCCTCCGATACTAATAGTGGCCATTTTTGTCTGTCTCGAGCAAACTCCTGCCAACCCCAATATCGCAGACATTTTCCGACTTCTTCTATGCATCTGTACTTTCCTAAAGCCATCATATACTCAACTTTACGAGAATGAAGAATGGTCATCGTGTTTGTTTTGTTTTGTATACATATGATTTTTATTTTATGCTCATTTGTTGCCGAAAAGTATAATAGGTAGGTACTCGTAAAGCTACGTACAAGTTCTATATTTTATATTATCATACTTAAATGTACCATACTTACACACATGGGCTCCCTTTAGAACTCATTGTTTTCAGCGGAGATTTTTACAATAGAAAGGAGAACTCATAACAAAGACTCACATAGATATGTATTTCCATTATTTACATATGTGTGTCTATTTCGTCGGTAAGACTGTACAATTTCAATGATACTTCTATCAATAAACGTAATTGCATTTCGGTTCGTAAATTTTGTAGAAGTACAAGTATCTATGCTACATTAAAAATGAAACCAATAAAACCCTCGAAAACAGCAAAAATAGCAGTATATTTATCACTAGACTCTAGCCACTACATAACTTTTACCGGTGTCGATCGGTGCTATTAACAACAACACGCCGTAGCAAAACTACTAAATCTTCCGTTCAAGACACAATCTGCAGTGTCTACTCCCATAAAGCAGCACACGAGCCCTAAATCATGGTAAATGGAAATCAATGGCAGCGTGACAAATGACGCGGCGGCCATTCCTGACGGGCCGAGACGGGACGCCGTGACGGATGCACGGCCCGCAGATTACAGCGTGCATAGTGTTCCCAGTTTGCAGATTCGGCTCTATGCTTGTGGTACGAGAGCGGTTTTGAAAGCGCTTTGATCATAGATTTTGTAGTTTAATAAGCTATAAGTTTTAATAGATTTGTTTTAGGTGTTCAGTTGTAGTTATCTGATTTCGTAAACATTAACCTTAAAATTAACACATTGGATGTTAGTAAATCAGTATTAATGTATACCGATGATTACCTATGTTATGATGAATGGAAATCAATGGTAATGTAGCGTGACAAATGATACGGCGGCCATTCCTGAAGGGCCGAGACGGGACGCCTGACGGGTGTACGGCCCGCAGATTACAGAATGCATAGTATTCCGATTTTGCAGATTCGGCTATCTGTATGTGGTACGAGAGCTTGTTTAAAAATGCTTTGACTGTACATAATTTTTTTGATAGGCTACAAGTTTTGGTAGAATTGCGCACGACCTGTAGAATACAGCGTGCATAGGATTCCAAGTTTGTGGATTCGGCTGAACGCATGTTATACAAGAGCTTGTCTGTGCTTCGACAATAGGTGTTATAGTTTAATGAGGTTTTGGGACATTTGTTTCGAGTTTACAGTAGTAATTATTTGCTTTTCTGGTAGTGTAACATCATGGGTACTTTAAACATTTACTAGTTTTATTAGTTTTAAATAACTAGTAATTAACCTAAATTATGGTAAATGGAAATCAATGGCAGCGTGATAAATGACGCGGCGGCATGTCCGCAAATTACAGCGTGCATAGTGTTTCAAGTTTACAAATTCGGCTGTGATTTGAGAGCTTTACGCGTTTGTAAGTGGTTTTACCATAGAGATAATAGTATAATAATTTGCGGGTTCTAGCGGAATTGTTTCATATGAATTAATAAAGTTATTGTCTTCTGTTTAATAACGATAGATGATAACAAATAGTAATGGCGTGAGCGTGGCCGATGTATGCTCACACCATTACAGGGTGATAATTACGCTGATTAGATCGAGCATAATGTTACAAGTTTGCATATTTGGTATTTCTTACGTGAGTTTATTTGAAAGTGGTTTCCATAGATGTTTTAAAGCCACGTTTTCACTAAGGGACATGTCGCGGAGACAAGTCGTCCGACATTCACGTAGTTTGTCTCTGCAACTTTGTCCCTCGACATATGACTTGTTCACACTAGACAGTAGTGAACAGTATGTCGCCCTGCTACTGCCATTTTCAAACACAAAGCGACACGCGTCCTCACTACTCAAAGGCTGTCGTTCGACTGTCGAGGGACACGAAGATCGCGCGTTTCGACGCTCGCAGATCATCGACTAGCGACAAGTCGCGCGACCCTTAGATGTTAGACGCGCGATGTCGCCCGACATCGCGCGGGACACGTGAATTTCGTGTCGAGCGACAGAGTCGCGGGACAAATGTCCCCTAGTGAAAACGTGGCTTAAGATAATGAGGTAAGTTCTAGTAGATCTGATGGTAGCTTGTTTCAGTCTACGGTAGTGTTGCAATATTAGATTTCGATTCGAATAATATGAATACCATAATGATAAAGTAAGCTTGACAGATACACGGCCCGCAAAGTACAGTGTTCTTACAGGCTTAGTGTTCCGAGCTTGAAATTTGGCTACATGCACGTGGTATGTGAATTTGTTACCAAGTGTTTTGATTGAATTCCTGAGAATTCGTTCTCCATCTATCTTTACACTTTGCACTCGAATATGTTAGTACCTACACAATGTACGAATATGAGTAATAGATATATAATCGGAAGCTTACTATTTAAGCACAAAATTGCTACACGTAATGCCGCTAGAACCGGACCGGTGCGACTGGCGCCGACTCTAAAATGGCTGCCGAACCACTTGAAAAGGGCAATGAAGTTTTATGCACTCTGAGGCCATCTACAGTTCATTCCGAATATTAAATACTAGCGTTATTACAAAAAGGAACTCTAACGTTACTGCTTAAAGCTGATTTCTGAAAAATTGCACCGCGGGACATATTTGTCCCGGTAGCAGTTTTGTGAAGATTAGTCATGGGATAAGGTATATCCCGTGCGCGTCCAAGTGGGTAGGTAAATATTGTGTTTCGACATAGCAGAATTGCGGCCAAACCACTTCTTTTCATTTTCGACGTGATGACGTCTTATACGTCATGTTCCACCTGAGCCGAACGTGCAAGCAAGAACGTAGAACAAGCTATAGAAAGCGCCGCGTTCGGCTTGTTTCAGGTGTTGATTCAACAATTGTTTCTTATGACGTTATCACGTAAAATAATTGTTGACTTTACAGAAACAAATTTCTTTTTAGGGTTCCGTACCTCAAACGGAAAAATCGGAACCCTTATAGAATCACTTTGTTGTCCGTCTGTGTGTATGTCAAGACTCTTTATCTCGGGAACGCGTAAAGATATCGAGTTGAAATTTAAACTGTATACGTATATCTATGATCTCTTGGAGTTGTGTAAAAGAAAAACTTCTCAGTTATCGTTTAAAAAAGTTAGAGCCGATTATGTCGTAAAAAAACGCATATTTGCACTCACAAAAATCAAAACCTACAGGGTTCTTTCCGTTGACATAGAACTATCAAATTTGGCGAAAAGCATTGTCACATATAGGAATAAATCTGAAAACTGTATATTTTTTTAAATCACAAAAAATAGGGCCTTAAAATTCTCAAAATATGGCTTCAAAATTCAAAGTGAGTATATCGTATTATGTAAGGTAACATATAAAAGAACTTCACTAGCACATGCTAAAGCACGTACATACGTGTAAACACGTGTACGGAATCCTCGATATGAAAGCCTGACACGCACTTGTCCGGTTTTTATACATAGGTAGGTGTTTATCATAACCTATATGAATGCCACTAACGCCAATACGTGCACTGAAACACATCAAATGTTTGTAAATGGTGATTATAAGCGACATAAGCTAATCTAAACTGATTAATATTAATCAAAGTGACGAGACATGCAATTTTAATTCAACCAATAAGTATCTCGTAAATCGGAGTGTATACGATACGAGACACAAGGCATGGACACAGAGTAGTTAATCTTCAAAGAAACTACTCTTACAATACCATAGTCACCGCTAATAGCAGTCTTTAGAGGTGTTTATAGATAGCTCTATCTATAGAACGCTTAATTATCTTATAGATAGAGCAATCAGCAACAAACGTAGCATGAGAACCATCCACCACCATCTGCCATCCGTCTTGCGTCTTATATGCGCTGCTATTTTTACTTGCTCAAGCATCCATCGAAAATAATCTTTAAAGTGAAGCAATTAAAATATTTTTTTTTATTATTTGGGCGGTTAATGAGTAATGTGCTAGACGTATACATAATTATAATACCTATATGCAAAACGAGGACATTATTCAAGACAAGTCCGTTTCTTATTATAATTAATATAGATATCTAGATTTAGTAAATAAATATAAGTAGAGTAATAATTAGATACATTTTTGATTGTAGTATAGTATATCTCTGTAAGCTACTCAATGACGAGACTGTGAGACGTGTGGCCGGGAGTAGTTGCCATAAATCTGGGGCGATGTGTCACACTGGAGTGTAAGGTTGGATTAATAGAGCGGTTTCACTGAGATACTATGTATAAAATTGTGCACAATTTTGCATGGTGAAGCTGTTTTTTAAATGGTAATTGAGTAAGTTCGTATAGGCCGGGTGGTTAAGCGTGGTATTAAGAGTTTTTAGGCCACCTAAAGGGCTCTGATATGACTAAACGGTTAAAACAACCGAGGCCAACAATTTGACGCATCATCCGAGCCACGATAGCGCTCAGTCAGATGGAAAATGCGACCCTTGGTCATCCATCCAAATACTGACCGTGAGGAACGTTGCTTAATTTCGGTGATTGCTGACAAACACCTAGTCAAACTACGCTACGAGCGCTACGAATCATATTATATAATATTTATTTATTTATATTCATAGCTTAATTAAATTAAAAGTGAAGACCACATATCAACAAAACTCAAGAAATTACTCCCGTTTGGCCTAGCCTTCGATCATAAATAATAAAATAAATAAACCACAGATAAATAAAATAAGCATAATCCAAGTGTTATTTAAATGGCTTTCTCTGGATCTAGGTTTTAGGTGTCAGCGATCAGTAAAATTAAGCAAAATGCGGCAAGCTCAGTGTTCGGATGGCGTTTACAACTTAGCACTACCGTGGTTCAGAATTGTATGTCTCGGTTGTATGAACCGTTTAGCCATGTCAGAGGCCTTCAGGAAACTCAATAAATAATTATTTTTCGAAAAAATGTCGCAACTCCGCCTTCCACTGAATAATTTGCACGAATTGATGTGACATTCGTGTAGATTTTTGTTGATTTGTCAAAAACGGCTTAACCGATTTCGATAACATTTAAACAGACCCACCTCGGAAGTATGTTCTTATAAACAAAAAGATTTTTTTAAATCGGTTCCTAATTGGCGAAAATATTGATGAACATACACAAAAAAATACATACAGACGAACATAATACCTCCTCCTTTTAAAAACTGACAACTAGCGGTAGCCATCGGCTTTTACGAACCTTTACTACATTTAGCAATATTTTAAAGGGTTCCGTACCTCAAAAGGAAAAAACGGAACCCTTATAGGATCACTTTGTTGTCCGTCTGTCCGTCTGTATGTATGTCAAGACTCTTTTTCTCGGAAACGCGTAAAGATATCGAGTTGAAATTTAAACTGTACATGTAAATTTATGGTTTCTTGCAGTTGTGTAAAAGAAAAACTTCTCAGTTATCGTATAAAAAAGTTTATGTCGTAAAAACCGCATATTTCGACACTCATAAAAATCAAACCCTACAGGGTACTTCCCGTTAACATAGAACTATAAAATTTGGCGAAAAGCATTGTCTCAGAGCACAAATATAGGAATAAATCTAAAAACTGTAGATTTTAATTTAAATCACAAAAAAATAGGGCCTCGAAATTCACAAAATATGGGTTCAAAATTCAAAGTGAGTAATCCGTATTATGTAAGGTATCACATAAAAGAACTTCATTAGCACATGCTAAAACAGATTTTTAATAATTATTTTTACAATGTGTAATTTAGATGTATGACGAGAAAAGTGAAAAAAATAAACTTTTTTGTCGATGGTTATAGTATAGAAATTTTAACAACTAACTTCCCAATTTTGTGAAATTTTCTGGATTTGTACGGAACCCTCGATGTGCGAGCCTAACCGCACTTGTCCGGTTTTTTTTCAGTGACAACTGTGTATCAGTACCGCCTGCGCCCAAGTACGACGCGTAGGTACGACATGACAAACGGGCGGCGAGCACACGAATGCACTCAGTGTGAACGCCGTCTTGTCTGCTGCCTACTGGTTTATTGATGCATTTCATGCTGTCTCAGATGGAACGTCGATTGCTTTTATTGACAGGGGTGACTACAGATTTTCTGCTAATATTCTATGGGCTGTTGTCGTTAAACATGAAGGAAACCAGAGAGACCAGTTATCCAAAATTAGTGTAGATACTTAGCCAAAATGATGTGGTTTTGATCATCAATATGTACCATTTTTAATACGGGGCCAACCCGGAAATCTATATATATGAAAATGAATCGTGCTTGTTAGTCTCGCACTCGAGAATTGCTGAACCGATTTGGCTAATTTGAAATATTTGTGGAAGTACAGGAAAGGTTTAAACGATGAGAAAATATAAAATTGTAGTGAGTAAAATGATCCTGCATGTAAAAGGTGTCATTGACAGTTGACAGATGGTGAGATGAAGTTCGCCGGGTCAGCTAGTCGAAAATAAATATGTTTTTAAGGAAACAACATTTTGTCGATTCAGAGTTGCAATTTAGTATGGGAGAGCTGATTTTTGTAGAGCAAAATACTATGCGATGAAAAGACTAGGCTTTCACCAAATATGAAATTAACATCAAGCAATTCTATGCTGAGAGTAAATCACGTAGTCTCCTCATAGCTCTCAGCACATTCCTCTAAGGAGATTACGCCAATCAACCGATCTTAATTTCAATCAAGTGCATGAGCAGATCTGTAATTAGTTAGCTCTGTAATTTACGTGATAATTGGATTGCAAGTTGTTATCGTAGTGTGGTTAGTAGCGATTAACAACACTCAAATTATATGTAGAGAATAAGTTACGAGTACGTTGTAGACACAGCGGCAAAAATAATCAGAAAACCTGACTAAATCTGAAACACTATATCAGACAGGGGTTTGAAGCTAAGGTTCAAATGTAGCTATTAAAGTTTTAGAAATAAGTAGGTATAATTAAATCAAAATCTTTATTCAAAATATTCTCTTCTAACATAATTATGTACTTTGGTAGTCAAAATCAAGCTATTTGGATAACCTTTATTGTACATATATTCATATAATTATTTTATACTAGTTTTTTCCGCGGCTTCGCCCGCATATACGCAATATATATTTATAATTTATAGCCTATGTGTTATTCTGATATATAAGCAATATAATATTATCGCAAAGTTTCATCTCAATCCGTTCAGTAGTTTTTGCGTGAAAGAGTAACAAACATCCATACATCCATCCATCCATACATCCATCCATCATCCATCCATCCATCCTCACAAACTTCCGCGTTTATTATATTAGTAGGATATTACATAACAAAATCAAATAATTACTGTTCAACATACATTTTCGCCGCGCGGTAGAAATATAAGGAGACTAGTTTTTACCCGCGGCTTCGCCCGCATACGCAATATATCATTATAATTTATAGCCTATGTGTTATTCTGATATATAAGCTATATTATTGCAATTTCATCTCAATCCGTTCAGTAGTTTTTGTGTGAAAGAGTAACAAACATCCATACATCCATACATCCATACATCCATCCATCCATCCATCCTCACAAACTTTGACGTTTATAATATTAGTAGGATATTACTTCCTCTCTATGCCACGTCAGCTGTCTACTCTCCATCCGTCTTACGAATTTTTTATCAGGTCACGTGTTCTGACACGAGTTGAACATTTTTAAGCCATCCCGAAAAATGTATATCTCCGCCAAAGAAGTTTTCACTTCAAAAACTGACTAGCATTAGACCAGGATAATATGACAATGTTATAGCTAAGAGAGCCTACGTATTGTAGACTACTTGTAGCAATAATGATAACTAAAATCTACATGACTAATTTGAAATTCAACGTCCCATCAACGTCTTCTACAATAGTACAGCCTAGCAGATGTTTAGGTATGCTAATAGCGTAGTGCCTTGAATATAGATTGGCGCTAGCGGCTCGGCAGTTAGGTACCCAGGCTAGTGCTCAACTAGAGGCTCTAGTGCTTAACGCATACATTGTCTTGCGGGAGAGCCATCAATCTCATCCAGTACCAAGCTGTTTACGACTGAACAGAAAATACAGAAAATCTGTACTAGACTAACATCTGTATTTATTTTTTTATTCTTTATTTCAGACGTACAAGTCCATATTACAAAACTACATTAAAATTATCATGTCAAAAATATCTATAAGCAGTTCTGAAAACTTTAGGCCTTGCCACAGAAAATACAGAAAATTTGTACTAGACTAACGTTTATAAGCAGTTCTGAAAACTTTAGGCCTTGCCAATATGTAGGTACTAGTTTTCCAAGTTTTTGTGACGCGATTATGTCAGTTAAAATGAAATTAAGGTTTTTATTATATTTTATTATCAAATAAGAGTTTTGAATACATATGGGTATAATAAGCACGATGACTAAAAAATATAATTAGTACGTCAGATAGACTATAAAAAAATATTAGAAACATATTTTTTCTTTTGTCAATTAAACAAAAATTGAAAAAGATATAGCCCGTCAAAGTTCTGCGTGACGTCACAAGTACCATACAAATGTATAAACTTCTGTACGAGAAGTGACGTCACGATCTCCACTCCCAAACTTTGACAATGTTTATCTTTGTCATTTGTTGTCTGATTGATACAAGTAAAAACACGTGTTCAATAATTTTTGATAATCTTAATTCACGGACTAATTATAATAATGATTATTTCGCCCAGTCATCATGCCTTTTGTTTATTTTAACAAAACCTAAAAAACATTTCATAAAATATAACTATTAAAATTAACCTACTTAAAATAAAAACTTTTACTAAAATAAAACTAATCTAAAAACCCGGGGCAGACTAGGCAAAGAACACCCTGAATTTTCAACTCTTTTCCAACATGTGTTTACTGGTCAGTTATTTTCAAATTGTAACGATCGTTGTTTAAAACCAAAATACAAAGATACAACTATCTGAATAGATGAAGCAACATTTTTCCAGTAGCAGAGCAAAAGTTTTCTTCACTTAGCGAACGAAAGGAGAGTAAAACAACGCCAATTCTGTGGGTTTATTTAGTATTTTTCGCAAAAAATTACAAAACCGACAGCAAATTCTATCAGCAAGTGACACTATTTGTCTATTGAAAAAAAAATTTCATTGGATAATATCAAAAGAAAAAGTTACATCAAGGCATACACAAATTAAACACTAGTAAATATCACTCAGTTTTTGTCTCAAAGTTAGAAAATAACCAAATTGTCTCGTACAGTCCCAGATCTCAGAAATAAAACGCAATTACATTCTCAAGTCACAAGCCATAAATCCGCCAAAATTACTTATAATACCGAGTTATATATAAGAGCTGGCAAATAAACCTGTCTGGTGGGGCCGGGAAATAACGTGGGAAACAGCGTTTCTTCACAGGTGTTCGTGTTAGCGCTATTTCTTTTTAACGTTCCCAACCGCATTTTTCAGGAACCGTTTCGGTTTTTGCCGCTGAGATGTGATTGAAAGAGAATTTGGCGGGCTTGGGAGTTGAAAATGTTGTTGCTTAAGTAAAATTGTATTACTTTAGAAATAGGATTTTAGTACTAAATAAAAGTAAAGTAAGATAAATAAATATCAATTGACATCTTGTGCACGGTCTCTGACTCTAAACTTGAAATATGGCTGTCCTGGGTGGGAATTGAACCTACGCCTCTTGGCTCAGGGGTCAGGGTCACCAACTATTGGGCTGTTGAGGCAATGTTAAATGTAATGAGTAATGTTTTGGTCTGTATGCTGAAAAAACTTTGGTTGCCCTTAAAGTCGGTTTATAGACAATAATTTTACATGATGACGTCAAAAGAAAACATTGTTTAATCAACAACGGAAAGAAGTCAAACGTGTCTTCGTGTCGAATCGTGCCTCTCTATCATTTGTTGCGCGCTCTTGCTTGCACGCTCGGCTCAAGCAGAACGTGATACACTTTCATGCGTGCAGCTGGCATTAATGGAGTTTTAAGACGTTATCACGTGTAATGATTTTATTTTGAGTGCTTTCCATGCTAGTATTTTTGTGATAAGCATTTCAAAATCTAAAGCGAACGCAGGATTTGAATCTGCCCCCTCGGATCACTAGCCCGACGCTCTAACCAACTGAGCCAGCCCGACTCCCACGCAAGCTCCAAATCTTTGAAATGCTTATATTACACCAACTTAAAGCGTTGGTGGCGCCACCTGTGATACCCGTATTAGACAGGTTATCAGTCAACTAGTAGTTATTAGAACTTTTAAAGAATGACGAGATATGACGCACTGCTAAATCAATGTTATGTTACGTTATCACGTCTAAAACTTAGGTTCTATGGAAATTTTCTAAACGAGTATTTCATTTGATTTCATAAATTGATTTTGAATTCAAACTGAAATAAGGTACATTTTATGTAGATACAGGTTAATTACAATGTTTTTGGTTAAGGAAAGCAGTATTTTCAAATATAAAAAAATTAATTTCTTTTCACATTTTTACGTACTTATTATTCAAATCGTCAATAACTTGGTGTAAAAGCTTCACAAAGTTTCACAAACTGATTGATGATGTACGTACTCAGTCAAACCGCTTAGTGAAATATTAGCATAAACATACCTACCTAAATTGACCACAAATATCAGTAAATTGCTACGAATTCCGACTGCAAATTGTTACACATCGTTTAAATTTATTAACAGTTCTGTACAGTAACAGTAGGAATATGTTATCAGCTCATCGGATCCGCTAATGATGCAAAATGTTTGTGAAGGAATTATTGAAACGACCCCACTGTGCAGTATGGTTGCTGTATAATAGAAATCGTACTCGTATGATAATGATTTATGATTTAAGCGTTGTTGTGCGTTCGCAGTTTCATCTGCTATTCTATCTTTAATTATAAACTGTGTAGGGCTTAAAAATAATCGTGCTCTAAAACGTATTTTTATCAAAATACAAGCTTAAAAACATCTCGAAATGTATTTGAAATAATAAAAAAACCAGACAAGTGCGAGTCAGGCTCGCACATAGAGGGTTCCGTACAAATCCAGAAAATTTCTGAAAATTGGGAAGTAAGTTGTTAAAATCTCAGTAATATAAAACCATCAACAAAAAAAGTTTTTTTTTTTCATTTTTCTTGTCATACATCGAATATGACACATTGTTAAAATAATTAAAAACCAGTTTTAGCATGTGCTAATGAAGTTCTTTTATATGATACCTTACATGATACAATTTACTCACTTTGAATTTTGAACCCATATTTTGTGAATTTTGAGGCCCTATTTTATTGTGATTTAAATAATAAAGTACAGTTTTCAGATTTATTTCTATATGTGTACTCTGAGACCATGCTTTTCGCCAAATTTCATAGTTCTATGTCAACGGGAAATACTCTGTAGGTTTTTATTTTTGTGAGTGTCGAAATATGCGGTTTTTACGACATAAACTTTTTTATACGATAACTGAGAAGTTTTTCTTTTACACAACTGCAAGAAACTATGAGTCTACATATACAGTTTAAATTTAAACTCGATATCTTCACGCGTTCCCAAGATAAAGAGTCTTGACGTGCGCACAGACGGACAGACAGACAGACGGACAACAAAGTGATCTTATAAGGTTTCCGTTTTTTCACGCACGGAACCCTAAAAAGAAAACTTTTGATAACATCGATTTCCATACAAAAAGAACACATTAATATCAATCTATTGGCTTGGGACTTAGTATAAGGAACTAGTGTTCTTTAAACATAAGAAGTCCCACTGAAAATGGAGTAAAATTTTGATAACTTAGCCATACTGTTGACGTTGATACACAAGTGTTGTGTGTGTGTGTGTGGGGGGGGGTGTGTGGGGTGTGTGTGTGTGTGTGTGGGGTGTGTGTGTGTTTAAGCACTAGTGAGATTTTTATTAAAGCCTGTCTCACAAAAGACGTCCCGCGATTATAAGTGAAATTAATTTTCACACATCGGTCAAACGACTGTGGAGACGCACCTGCTGGATTTATTTTGTCCAAAGGTCTCTACGATGGCATAGAATGAGATACCAACAGATACACAAACGAAGAGGTACATCAAGCTTATTTTACGCTTTTGACGTGATAACGTCTCATAAATCAACGAACGTCGGTTGTATGCACAAACAAATGTCACCTTACGCCTGAGCCGAGCGTGCAAGCGAGAGCGCGGAACGAGCGACAGAGAGGCACGATCGGCCTGAGCGTCCAGCTTGTTTCAGTTGTTGATTCAACAATGTTTTCTTATGACGTTATTACGTAAATTTATCGTCCGTAATCGACTTTACAGACCACCTTTTTTGACCGACGAACCACCGGAGGAGGTATACAATTTGACGCGTATATTTTTTTTATGTATAACCACGCATAACTTTTTTCGTAAGTAGTAGTCCGATTTCAACCATTCTTTTTTTATTGGAAAGAGTATACTTCGGGATTGGTCCCATTTAAATTTTATCAAAAATGGCTCAGCCGATTTCAACAACAACGAAATCAACAATAATGTGAAAAATGCTACATCGATCCGTGCGAAATATTCGCGAATTCTGTACACAGGTGAAGTCGGTCATGTTAATTTTTGCAAAAAATAATCTTGTTTCAAAGGTCTCATCTTATTTACCTAAGATACCTAATCTAACATATCTCTTCGATCTGGACAGCAGCATGATGCACGTCTCGATCTTCAAAGAACGATGTGATTATGATGTATTCTGTATTTGAAATACAAGACGAGCACTTTAATCACTGTCTAGCCGCTATAGTGTATTGTAGTACAGCCCACACACGGCCTGCAGTTGACAAGTTGAATTATACATTCGCATGCCCGACGTCTGTGCATCATGGCCCTGTCTGTTTTGGGCGGCATTTGGGTTAATAATGGTTCATCTGTCGTTCTGTACTGTACCAGCCTTTTTAATAGTCCACTGCGGACGTATGCCTACCCACGCAGGGTGATTGGGCCATATCACCACCCCAAAGCGGGTTGGTGGATTCACATACGCCATCGAATTTCTTCTACGGACGTATGCAGGTTACCTCACGATGTTTTCCTTCACCGAAAAGTCAGTGATGTGAAATTCCTTACATAAATTCCGAAGAACTCATTGGTACGCGACCGGCATTTGAACCCATGGCCTCACGATTGTAAGGCCGGTGTTATTACCACTAGACCACCAGGGCAACGGCATCTGTCGTTCATTTATAAAAAAAATCAGTATCGCTCATAGCGTAGTTTAAGTAGGTGTTTGTTGGTGATCGCCGAAGATAAGCAACATTCCGTACGTTTCCGTATTTTAGATGTGTGACCGCAGCTGGCACTTCCATCGCGCTACCGTGGCTCGGATACTTTAAATTGTGGGTTCCGGTTGTTTTAACGATTTAGATATATCAGAGGCCTTCAGGTCGCTTAATAAAACTCTGACACCAGATCTAGCCTGCTTTTACGAACCTACTTTACTTAATGTATTTTTTCGATATACTATACTGTGAACTTTGGAAATAGGTAGGTACTAGAATAGGGGTGCTTTGACCCTTTTCTAAAGATAAGTAATTTGTCTGGATCTTTTGTTATAGACGTCCCTTACAGAACAGATTTAGATTGATGAGCTAGAGTTTTTATATTTGGGTCAGTTTTTATAAAGTAGTGCTTAAATAAAAGGTGATAAATAAGATTAAGTAGATATAAAGCTGTCGG
Source organism: Hypomecis punctinalis (assembly GCA_949316475.1). Classification (NCBI taxonomy): domain Eukaryota; kingdom Metazoa; phylum Arthropoda; class Insecta; order Lepidoptera; family Geometridae; genus Hypomecis; species Hypomecis punctinalis. The sequence continues at coordinate 2,685,234 of OX438802.1, forward strand.
CTAGGTCTGAACGAAATTTGCTCGTAAACTTTTAAATTATCAAAAAATTTGAGTCTTTGTTTGCATAAAATGTAAGTTACTTTCTATTTCTTGCTCTATAGAATAAGATTAGGAATTAAAACAGTTCAAAAAGGTACACGTTTGATTTGGCTAAGTTTGAAAGCGCACTCAATTTACTCAAGTCATCCGCCGTTTTTGCAGCAGAACAATTTTCCCGCACAATAGCTAAACGGTTAGTCATAATAATTATTTTCAATAGTTTTTATAATTATTCAAACCAATAAAACATCAACCATTAAAAGCAAGTATCAAAATTTTAATTGCAATTTACAATGTTCACAGTTTTCAATCAGTATAATTATTTTTTGCAAAAAATAGCATGACCGACTTCACCCGTGTACAGAATTCGCGAATAAATTGCACGGATCGATGTAACATTTTTCACATTATTGTTGATTTATCAAAAATGGTTCAGCTGATTTCGATACAATTTAAATGGGATCAATTTCGAAGTATACTCTTTCCAATAAAAAAAGAATTATTGAAATCGGACTACTATGAAAAAAGTTATGGGTAAATAAATTGCATCGATCGATGTAAAATTTTTCACAATATTGTTGATTTATCAAAAATGGCTTAGCCGATTTCGATAAAATTTAAATGGGACCAATTTCGAAATATATTATTTCCAATAAAAAAATAATTATTGAAATCGGACGTCTATGAAAAAAGTTATGCGCGGTTATACATAAAAAATATATATATACGCGTCGAATTGTATACCTCCTCCGGTGGTTCGTCGGTCAAAAAGAGGCAAACGTCCGGTCACTAGGCAAGTCCTTCCCCACAGTAAGGCCGGTCACATCGCCAGCCGTTTGAATGTTTACATATTTATTAACGTGACTAATACTCGCATTATAATTATCTGTACAATAATATTAAAATATATAAAACAAAAAGCCAAAAAACAATTCCCCTCTATAGTAAATATAATTCTTGCACAGTAAAAGGAGCACACGTCCGGTTACTCGGCAAGTCTCTCACTTCACTAAAATCGGCCACGTGGCCGCGGCAGGTATAGACCAATTGACAGGTAGACAAAATAAAAAATTTACTCGCTTTATTTGATCTTAACTTTACAATTTTAAACGAATAAAATGCTCTAAAAAGTATCAAAAGTCGAGCTACAAAATACAATGCCCACCACAGTAAATACAATTCTCGCACAGTAAAACAGGCACACGTCCGGTCACTCGGCAAGTCCCTCGCCGCACTAAGTCCAGTCACGTCGCCCGCCGCACGTATAGCGTGTCCACCTCCTGCCTTCTTACTCGGATTAGTCCGAATTAAGATCGCTGTAACGTATCTTTGTTTGCCAGACGTTGCAACTGATCCCTGGGGAACGTGCGGAATGTGAAATCTTCTAAAGTCATGCGGATATGTGGATTGGGTTTAATTTCGTTTGGGCCTATAAAATATGATTTAGTTACTGATAGTTTTTTGAGTTTCACTTTTGATGGAAAGGTGTGTGGTTACCCTTTTCATTAGAAATATAATATTGATAGAGCACATAAATATCTTATTGAATTTTAAAATAAAATTATAGTGAAATTATGTCTTTAATCATTTGTTATACTCTATAAAATTTAACTTGATCTCTGCGACAGCTGTCAGAAAAACACGCCTATGAAGTCCTTAATTTCTTAATAGTACAGACAGTACCTGTCAATGTCATACTTTATGGGTATGCCGATTAGTGATGGGCGACGAATGATCGTTTAAGTTTTATTGTAAAATAAAACTTAATTTATCATTAATTTTATAGTATATTTTAATATCATAACATTTTTTAAATGTGTAATTAAATTAAACGCAATTATATGTTACATTGGCATCGATAATAGTGAAAATAATAGTGATAATAATAAATAATAAAAATGTCGATTAATACTATCGTTACATTATTATGAATATTTAAAAAATATCATGACATGTTTTACATGTGTACATACTTGATCTTAAATAATAGTAAGTAAATAAAATCCAATTTCTCACCTTCAACTACTCATTCGATTTCATTACAACATTGTTTGAAAATCGGTTTTTTCCACCACTATCTCAACACTAAAAATGTCAATCTTCTATGTCAATGTCACTGTCGCAGAGATCAAGTTAAATTTTATAGAGTATCTATAGGCAACAATATCTGCCAAAAAACAATTGACTACAAGGTGGACAGATAACAAAATAACAAATGAACTCATTAAGACAGCACCATCTATCCATCCATCAGCCATAGGACGTCTACTGATGGACATAGGCCTCCCCTATGGATCTTCAATAACAGGTTAGCAGCGGCTTCCATCCAGCGTGATCTCGGCACCATAAGACCGCACAATTGCGCTGAATGCAAGCCGCTTCCAATCAGTCTTATAGGATATCCATAGGGGAGGCCTATGTCTAGCAGTGGAAGTCCTATAACTGATGGATAGATGACAAAATAATTGACTACATGTGATATTATGTTTTTGCATGATGTTAGGAAGCAAATACGGGTGATAATTTTATGCAATTTTGAATGTACATACATATTTTAACGTACTAAATGAAATCCCGTAGAAGCATTCTAAGAATCCATAATTTTTTCTTATTATTTTTTCCACAGCGTGTTTTGTTGAAAATATTGGTGCTTACGAGTATCTCAAACAGCTAACGATGAAGTGATAACCTTGATCACCCAGCATCTTGCTAAAAAATATTCCAGCAAACGCTAAGAGAATAGTTAAAGTCTCATAACATTATCATGAAACGAACATTAACAGCATGGCTTAAGTCATAAGTGAGATGAAGGGGGAAAGGGAAGGAATAAATTATGCAGGCAGTCTTTAGGAGCCCTTATTGGGGATATCTATCTTTCATAACGCTGTTGCTTTCTCTACGGGTTCATTATGTCGAGGGAAATCCTCAGTAACATGAACAGTTTCGCTGGATTATTAATTCGCGCCAAAGAGACCAATCTTGGGGCTGGATTGTGCAGGGTTTTGGTGGCACCGTGTAGCTTTAATTATGTCGTTGACATATTATGGATTTTTATTTCTATAAATTGTACTACGCTGTCAGTAATATGATCAATGTATTACTCGTATTAGACTAAGTCATGAAACTGGGTTATATACGTGTTTTTTTGGGTGTTATTAGCTTTTCCAATCCTTCTTATTGAAAATCTAAGTATGGGTAGGTTTTTGTCCCGCAGTTGACGTCTTATTACTAATATATTACTGTAAGACTACTCTATTATACTAAAACTTATTACTATTATATTATTAAGTATATATTACTGTAAGACTAATCTATTATACTAAAACTTATTACTAAATTATTCTGAAAAAAATGATTATCAAGATATTGATGTCATACAAATCATCATTCATTCAGAATGTCATTAATATCTGGATGGAACTGGTGCAAGAAAAATTGGCGATAGAAGGTGGATACTGCTTATAAGAGAAGGAATGCCACGCAGAGGGCTGAACTAAGCTGCTAATTATGATGAAGTGATAAATAAATATTTAAATAATAAATATTCGGGGGACTTACACACAGTGATATTTCACTATATCAGTTGTGTGTGACTACGTACTAGCAAGCGCAGCGAAGAGCGTCCACCGACATGGTAGACCAATGATTATATCAAAATCGCAGGAAAATGCAAGCATTTTCAATCGATCGATTGAAGATCTAAGTAGAGTAGGTTTCTCCCACGCAGTTGACGTCTTACTACTATACTGAGACTGACTAATATACTGAGCTCAGAACAATGACAAGTAATAGAAACCGTACTAAAATAGCAAGAGAATACATCAAATTGTCCTATTTTAATTATGAAATTTAAACGGTGTTAGAAAAAGATGCACTTACACTCGAATTTCCGTAATTTCGAAGGGTATCATCAACTAGCATTGAGCTATCTCGGCTGTTCAAATTCAAAAAGTTAGTAAGTAGGAAGGTATAATATCAGAAATTTTAACCTTCTGATGGAAAAAGAGGGTTCAAATTTCCAAAATAAAAAAAATATCGCAAAAGACAAAGTGGTCCAAATTATGACATTCCAACTTGTGATTTTGACGTTTGATGACAGACAATGCGTTTTTTTACCACTCACTCTCACGTATACTGTATAACCAGATATGAATACGACAGCTGTAACGAAGTTTTTATTGGAGTAAAATTTAGCAAGGTTTCTACTTGTAATTATTCTAAGATACTGACTACTCGGAAGCGACTTGCAATTCTGTAAAGTTCTGACAATTCAAAAAGTATCCATTCAAATGTAAAAATATCGCTCAAGATTGTCTAACTCGAAAGAGGTGTACAGAAAGACGGGAGAACTTTGATCGATCGCCCCGCCTTTCAAGCCGTACACTTCTGCATGACTGTGCGAATATGTAATGCAATGACTCCTCGAATACGTAATGTAATAGAAACGTGAGCTAAACGCCGTGTAATTGCCGCTTTCAACGGCTCCTTTGTTGGTTTTTGCTTTTCGTATTTTCTTTTTACAGCTGTTATGTGGATTTTTAGAGTTGATGTTAATTGAATGAAACGGCGCGGTCTGTTAAGCTGTTTTATGGTTTAATCTTTTGTACAGAAGTTTAACTACTGAACCAATAATAAGATAGCATAAAACAAAAAATCATCTTTTGCAATTAAATCTCATTTATTTGTTTATGTGTATAATAATTTGTATTTTAGATCTATTAAATGATTTACTTGACAATATAGTTATAATTATTCTGAACTATTATTATTATGTTTATATTTTAGTCAAGTGTTATAATTATCAGCAAATAGACAAATAGAGCTATGTTAATTGAATTTAGGACAATTAACTGAATAGAACCCTGAAATAAAAGTATTTTTGATGAAGTCTATATTAAAAACGGCAACTTATAGAAAACTATGCTATAAGTGCTACTACTATCTATCTCTCTCTCTCTCTTTCTCTCTATAGGTATAAAATACACATTGTGGTAGTGTCAAGCTTCCTCACTTTCCTCCTCTACTTTGCTATGAGTGCTACTACAATATACATAAACACTCTGACACTAAAGCTAATACGGCCTACATAACAATATTATTTTTAAAAAAAAATATAGTCAAAAATTTCCATGTTATCCTGGACTTCTCCTTTGCATGTCCTTGGATATCATAAACAGAAAACACTGGCGGAGGACCGCAAGACGTGGAAGTTGCTGCGCCGACAAGAGCCGTGTTCTTAAATTTTGAATTAATATAATAGACATGGACGGAGGTAGCACAGAACAGAAAGAATTGGAAGGGATTGGGGGAGACCTTTTCCCAGTAGTAGGACAGTACAGAGTTAGTAAAAAAAATCATAGACATGAGCTACTGTCAATATGAGAGACAATAGGCAAAGTCGTAGCTAAGTCGGGCACACGGCGCGGTCGGTCAACGAGCGAGAAGTTGAGCGAGTTGGACTCAGTTTGGTAACAAGACTGCATGTACACTACAGGCCTATGTATAATGGTTCACTTGTGAATTTTGAAACTTAGTACAAATGATTTTAGATTAAATTTATATTTTAACGTAGAAATAATTGTCTATTATTCTTGTTTCAATTGTTTCAAATCGTAGTCTTCACGTGTAAATCGTATTCGACCTTCAGACAAACATCTACAGAGCCAGAGTCCCTAAGTGAAAGTAGTAAAAAAATGTCCGAGCACCGTCTTACATACAGACTAGATATTTACATTAAATAATTCACAATGACCCGTTTTCTCTAATCTCGACGTTATGTCACCTAATTAGTGCTTGAAACCGAGTTCTTTGGCATCGCGCGGCGTTGTAGTCGGCTTGCAATCGCCTTACGACTAACTAAAAAGCCTACCCACTACGTAGATTGGGCAGAGTTATGGCTCGGATACTTTTTTTGCACGATTGTGACTCTATAGATATTTGCTCGAAGTATTCGACTTATTCAGACATCATACATGCATACATATTATGGTAAATAAAATACGTGGCGGCGGATATGACTTCACAATCATTTACAAGTTTTTTTATTGTTTCTTACGTCCAAAAAAATAAGAATACAAGACCTGTCTTCTTATACATTCGTCGTTGCATGATTTTACAATACATTGTAATTATTTTATGCTTTTTTACCCAATTTTATGCATTACTATTTGTATGAATGTTATTTTTTGTAGATTCTCCAAAAGTTTCAAAGATCTTCATAATTCTTAAACGGCAAACAATTTGTTAAATAAAAATACAGAGTTACTTTGTATGTAGGTAGTATGTGTTAGTGCGTGTTTTGTTTTTTACTTAATAAAAAATATCGAAGAAAGACAAAACGTGGTAGAGAACTCCAAAGTACTCTACTTTTAGTAGTGGTACGAGTATAAGGCCGAAAAGATGTGACAATTATGTAAAATTTATATTTAATTTTTTTCACATCGACATGTTTTCACAAAAAAAGGCATGACCGACTTCAACCGTGAACAGAATTCGCGTATATTTTGCACGCAAATAATTTAGCATTTGACATTATTGTTGATTTAACAAAAATGGCTCAGTCGATTTCGATAAAATTTAAATGGGACCAATTACGAAGTAAATTCTTTAAAATAAAAAAAAATATCGAAATCGGTCCACAATGTAAAAGTTATGCGTGGTTACACATAAAAAAAAATACGCGTCAAATTGAGTACTTCCTCCGTTTTGTCGATCAAAAAGACTCATAGACTGCGTTTTGTCACTAAAAATTAAAAAAAATCACATGAGTTAGCACAAAAACCAAAATATCACGCCGGCGAAACAGCGGGCTAAAACAACTCCAGCATAAAGATGCTTAATTACATGCTCTTCCAACTACAACTACGTACGTTTCTTAATGACTCCAAGTAACTTACGAGAAGATCCCGGAATTCGCCAGTACATTGTGTTCTGTCGACAAAGTTCACGCAATTAGGGAACTGGCTCGTCAGCACCTGTTCTGTCTTAGGATCCTTCTACATGTGTGATATTTTAATTTTCACTAAACTTTACGTATCTACCTAGTTATCTTTGTGATAAGCACTTCAAAAATCTGAAGCGAACGCAGGATTTGAACCTGCCCCTTCGGATCACTAGCCCGATGCTCTAACCAACTGAACTCTAACAGTTGGTTAGAGCATCGGGCTAGTGATCCGAAGGGGCAGGTTCAAATCCTGCGTTCACTTCAGATTTTTGAAGTGCTTATCACAAAGATAACTCTTTGAAATAAAATCTAGTGTGGAAAGCACTCAAAAATAAAATCATAACATCTACCTAGTTATTTATTTCTAGCAATAGGTTACCAGTTGTTTGTTTTATTTGCAAATTAACTTCACTTCGGAGAGTGCGCCCAGGAGTGGCACAATCTGGTCCCACCTGCCCCTTTCTTCTATCGTACGGCTAGACACACGCGACCAAAGCGCCACCCTTTCATGGTTGACATTCCGCGCGTTAGAACCAAGTATTTCGAATCCACATTAAACACATTAAAATCACACTAAAAAACAACTTGGGTGTCTTCAAAACCCGTGTAAATAGGTATCTTCTAGGTAAGCGTGTAAGCCCTAGACCGCATATCTGCTTAACATCAGGAATAGTGAAGTCAAACGCAAACCCATATGAAATAAGAAAAAAAACCGGACAAGTGCGAGTCAGGCTCGCACACCGAGGGTTTCGTACAAATCCAGAAAATTTCACAAAATTGGGAAGTAAGTTGTTAAAATCTATACTATAACCATCGACAAAAAAGTTTTCTTTTTTTTCACTTTTCTCGTCATACATCGAAAATTACACATTCTTAAAATAATTAAAAACCTGTTTTAACATGTACTAATGGAGTTCTTTTATATGATACCTTACATGATACGATTTACTCACTTTGAATTTTGAACCCATATTTTATGAATTTTGAGGCCCTATTTTTTGTGATTTAAAAAAAAATGTACACCTTTCAGATTTATTCCTATATGTGTACTCTCAGACAATGCTTGTTGCCAAATTTCATAGTTCTATGTCGACGGGAAGTACCCTGTAGGTATCGATTTTTTTGAGTGTCGAAATATGCAGTTTTTTACGATATAAACGGCTCTAACTTTTTTAAACGTTAACTGAGAAGTTTTTCTTTTACACGACTGCAAGAGACCATAGATATACGTTAACAGTTTAAATTTCAACTTGATATCAATACGTGTTCCCGAGATAAAGAGTCTTGACATACACTCAGACGGACAACAAAGTGATCCTATAGGGGTTCCGTTTTTTCCATTTGAGGTACGGAACCCTAAAAAACGTTTCAAACTCATAAAGCGAGCACAAAAATGACAAGGAGACGTTATCCCAATTTCTAGCAGTGGTCTTTTTCTTAGAAAATTGCACAAATGAGTGTATATTGAGAATTGCAAGCATGCCCCGAGAATTAATCGCTTGTTCGGCGACGTCGTGTCAGGTCGTTTTCTTCCTTCAAATATGGCGATATATGAGAGTCATGGCTGGTACATGCGTTAAAATTGTGATCGGGTGGCCCTAGAGAGTTTGAAAACTTTCAGTATACCATAATTTTATCGTACCAGTTTAAATGCATATATAAGTCGCTTATTTTTAGCTAGACATATGTATCATAAGCAAACGATTCGTAAAACCTCAGTCTGCGTAGACACTAAGAATTCTCATCTAACTCGCTTTGTATCCGCTGAGCTAAAACTTGTTAAGAGATGCGCTAAGCCAAGACTAAGTTAGTCTAATTAACGCTCTTGTCGCCACCTGTTCAGTTCTCCAGTGCATCGCTTTAATGCTAGTTTGTATTGCAACTTGCTCAAAATACTTAATTAGTTTCTTGGTTAGTTTAGGAGCTCAGTGGATTGATGGGAATTTGCTGGTTGTGCTTGTTGTTTATAAGTTTGGGTAATTTGAATTGTGTTTATCCAAACTGTATGTTATGTTTATCTAAAGTTACTGACAGCCCAGCGGATTGGCATGTTGAAATGACAGTGGTCAGGGCATGTAGCACCGAGAAGATTGCGAACCTATCGGTCATCAGTCCTGCTCCTGGATTGATGACCGATGGGGTCGAAATCTTCTCGGATACCTTGTATTGATAATCTCAGCGTAGGACGTCCATCCACGAGGTGAACAGATGACCTCGTCAAGATCGCACGATCGCGGCGTTGAATGCATGCCGCTTCCAACCGGTCTTATTGAAGATCTATAGAGGAGGCCTATATCCAGCAGTAGACTTCCTACTGCTAAAACTACGACGACAGCCTGGTTGTGATCTGGAACTAGTAGAGGTTTTGAAGACCATTCTGGTCGAGCCGTAGGAGCGAAGAACAAGTCTAGATTAGTTATTTTTAAAGCTTAAGGAACAATGTATTGGAAGAAATAAATCTACAAAGAGTTGTTGAAATAATGGTGTTTTTACTGCATCGAGTCCTCGGTTGTCCCGTAGATTAAGCTAAGTAACCCCAAACACCCAACCATCCAAATACTTAGCGTCATATTCCCAAACGGAATACAGCCAAAATCCTTTATCCTCGCCCATCGTCAGGCTCAAAGAGGCTTCAAGTACACGTTTCGAATACACCCTCACTTTTGGGCTAAAACCTTTTTGCAACTACGTGCCGTGCATACACGCAAATGGTTGAAAAAAAAACTTGGTAGAAAGCACAAAACGTCATATTTGTCATCCAATCGGGAGACAGCTCTATTCAATTTCTATTGAATTCGTTGTGTCACCTGGATAGCTTCTTTTTAAATCCAAATACTCGTAGAATTAGAACTACCCGATTGAAAACAAAAAGAGGGTTTTGTTATTATAGTACCTATAGTACCTACACACATTAGGAGCATAATCTATTTTATCCATGATAAGCTTTAACATATCGTTATTAAATAGCCGTGGTAGTCAAGAGGTTGTGACACCCGCCTTACAATCGTGAGGTCGTGGGTTCAAATCCCCGGTCCCGTACCAATGAGTTCTTTGGAATTTATGTATGGAATTTCAAACCACTGGCTTTTCGGTGAAGGAAAACATCGTGAGGCAACCTGCATATGTCCGTAGAAGAAATTCAATGGCGTATGTGAATCCACCAACCCGCACTGGGCCTGCGTGGCCATTACATCGTTATTAATACCCAACGCAATACGTTTTTTGTCATTCTATTCAATTTTATTTCTAAGTAAGTATATAGATTTCCATCTGTAGCAGCGCAACTTGTAAAAAAATTAATAGTTAAATGAGGTTTTTCTGTCTGAAACCTGATGAGATCGAATTTGTTATTTATGAAAAACTGATGAAGTCAATTGTTAAATGGCAATGCAATGTACCTATGTCGTTGCAAATTTCTTATGTACAAAAAGTAACATTTTGAGAAAAACAAAAAAATAAACTGATCAACAGTTCTTAGTAGGCTTATACATAATGCAATTTATAAATGCACCGTGTGTCAGTGAAATATTAACATATTTACATAAGAGTTTTTGCAAACGATAGCTCCTAAAAGAATTTTGAAAAAAAAAATCTAATATATAAGAAAAATGTCACATGGGATGTTTTAAATTTGCAACGACGCTATGTAAAATTAATAACTTACAAAATATTTTAATTATTTTCGAAATAATTAACGTAAACCTAAACATGTCACGCAAAACATTACCATAACTTAAGAGAATAAAAACTTGGAGCTTTGCTTTTAAAATTAGACATTTTATTATGAAAAGCGTGTGTTCATGGCTTGATGAAATTTGCATTCATTAGTGGAGTGAAGTGCGACCGTCGACAAAATACAAGTTTCTCTTTGGACATGGAAAATGTAAAACTTTTTATCTAGGGATACCAAAAAAGTACCATGGAAAATGTAAAGGTTTTTATCTAAGGGTACCAAAGAAAAGTACCATGGAAAATGCAAAAGTTTTTGTCTAGGAGGGGCAGTGAAAAGTACCATGGAAGGTTTAAAAGTTTCTATCTAGGCGGGGAAAACTAGCAAATCAAACCGCAAGAGCACCACCTACCTACGAGTATTCTTGAATCCATTTCTCGTTTTATTATAATAAAGGGAGTAATCGCGCACTAAAATTACGAAATTTTAGTACGCGATTAGTCCCGTAGTATATAATTATAATGTGTTCAAATCGCGAAAGTTTAAAAACAACATTTCTCGTTTATTTAAAACTCTCATAATTTGGGTTTAGATACAATACTTGCCTATGCTCACGGCTTCGCTCACGTGATTATGTGATTTTTATTGTAATCCATGGAAACTTTTAATTTTTCCGGAATAAAAAGTAATTTGTAACATTTTTCAACTTTTTATATGAGTGTTTTTTCTCTGTTGCTACGTGAAAGAGTAACAAATGACACAAATACTTTTGGTTTTACAATAGGCATATGAATATTTGAGAAAAAATATCCTATATTTGATACTGTTTCATTATTAGTGTTTTTAATTTTTAAAAACTTTCTGTAAAGCCCTAAGAAAGCAAGCGACTTTATGAATATTTAATAACAATGTTGAGCGTAAAATGAAGCATTAGATTGATTTTCCGAATTAGGTCACTACAACAAGGCATGGGCTTATAGAATTAATGCTTATTTTTTACGAAAAGAGATTTACCTAGTAAATGTTTCATGTTTTAAACAACTTTCGCAAAAAGGAACAATGAAAAGATTAAAACGTGCTTCTGTAAGTTATTTACCATGGGCATTATGCAACAATATTAATAGGCCAAGTGCGAGTCTAACTCGCACACGAAGGGTCCCGTATCGTATGGAAGCCCCTCTCAAAAAGGAATATACAACTTAATATTATGTGAATATATAAAGCATCTTCGTGTTGCCGTTAAATAATATTATCGTTCCTTGTATGGGAGCCCGTTTTAAATATTTACAGTATTTTACTTTAGCTATTTAATTTTGTTATTCCATAGAAAAATATAGTTCACATGCGACAAAATGTATGCAACAGCTGATTTTTTTTAAAGTTTTGACGAAAGTTGTTAGTTTTAATGTATAGAATAAGCCTCTAGAAGGATGCGAATTGATTAGAAATAACCCTGTATATTTATTTTGAAGTTCGAAATATTTAATAGAATATTTAATTTTGTTTACTTTACCATCATCATTTTAAAATTTATATATACATAATTTACAAAGCTATGTGGTAGAGTCTGACTAACGAAAGTTGATACTCGGATTTTTCGCTAACTTTTTAAATGATAACACAAGGCGCTACTCCCATCGCGGATTTACCTATAAATTGGGGTATTAAAAACATTATTAAACCTTGTATTAAAAACATTTTTTAAACTTAAGTCATGTACTAACTACTTTACCATGATTGTTATTTTTATAAAAATTCTTCAGTAACAAAATGTTCAGTTGTTCACCTGCTAAACAATATGTTCTTGTTCTTATAACTTTTAAATATATCAAGTTCCCGCCTTTGTACACATAGATATACCTACGTTTACTTTGCTCTAAGGTGCCAGATCTTTCCTTTCTCAGAATTGAGGTTTAATTCCATAGCATGGATTAGGGTCCACGGTTTATGTCGCCTTTAATTCGACGGAGATTTGGGACTATCTCCAGACAAATTCTTGGATTTTGTTACTTTAATTATTACTTCTTGAAAGTTGATGTTTATATTGATTTTAATTAAAACGCAAGCGACACTCTTTATTACGACTACTAGGTATTATTATGTATTGCAGGTCGTATAAAGGATCATTTTGTAAACTGTCTTGTTATCTTTTTTTCTTTTTATTTTCCTCGTTTCAGACATAAGACAAACATAGGCCTATCCTATAGATTTATAATAAAACCAGAGTATTTTATCGTATTGTAATAAAAAATAAACGTGAGGCACATAACAGGATCTATAATCCATAACGTTCCAGTTACAAGCTCGTTGGATCGACGATATTTTGAAAATTGGAGGTCCATCCCGAATTGGAATTTTTTGATCGTGAAAATCTGTAAATCTATGGATTTATCCAACATTTTGCATCTCAAATGTTATATTAGGTATAAATCAATATTTTTTAATTTGCGCGAGCATGAAAGTGCGCTGAGAATCATGCATACTAGTATTACTTAAAACCAACTTTTCTACAGATACGTAAATAAATTTTAACAAACTTACACGCAACATGAAGCGAAACCTAAAGTTAGGTAGGTACCTATTCATAAAGATCATCATCAGTAGGTGCTATTTTCTCAGCAGAATCACAAGATTCCAGCAGTCAATATTTTCACGGTTCTATGTTGCTGTATTCATTACGTTAACAGAGAAATTAATTCTTATACAAAGATAAATCGATAATGCCTTCAAAACCCGTCGTTGCAGACAAAACTCACCCGCCGCTCCGGTCACCGGACCCGAAACGAGGTTACGGTTCAAACTCGTCTCGTAAATTGTATGTTAATTCACTCAACTCGCTCCAAGATATTCTGAAGGGACAATGTTGGAGGCGACATCTACAGTTCGACCGACTTATCTGGGAGCTGGATCGTAGAGCCACTATCGTACTTTCTGTTCCACCTTGATTAGGGTAGATTGTTCTACAATTTAACCGTTTTAGTAATAAGCTGGTGGCGCTGTAACTTGCCAACTCGATTATGAGGGGGTTTGGGGAGCTCAGTGCTTGATGATGAATGCTTCAGGTCAGTGAGCTTAGATGTACATTACAATAAGAATTTAATCTAGAGTTTTATCTTATCTATTTGAATAATTAGAACGTTTTCGGTAAATCATTTGAGTGCTTATGGCTAATTGTACTAGTACAGTACCAGAATGAAACCTCAAGAACCATTCTCACTGAAATCAAATTTTAAAAACATCCTTTTACTATAGCAAATAGTAAGTTGGTAGTTAACCAGTTAGAATCTGATATCAAAACATAACGCATCAGAATAGGCCTATTTGAAATACGCTGACTTAAGCCGGAAACATACTATCGGACGCGGCTTACGGACGCGACTGACAGTCGCGAAAAGACTATGAAAGTACACTAAGCCGTGCATACTATCGGACATAAGTCGCGGACGTCACCTTCGGACGACCTTAAGCGTTCGGACGTCCGAGAGCAATCTGAAATCTGGCATACCGGATGTTTTAAGACTGTGCACATTGCTAAGTCGCGGCTGTCAGTCGCGTCCGTCAGCCGCGTCCGATAGTAAGTTTCCGGCTTTAGAAAGGCATAAACTCTTCCCACTTGAGTGTCTATGCATCACTTAAGTGGGTTTCTGTGTGATACACGCATAAAACTTGTATCACCTTTCTATTTTCTAAAGCGGTTATAATAATAGGCATGTTATTTGGGAATAACCACTATAAGTAATAAAGGTAAAATCTTGCTATAGGCTAAGCAAGTTACAACATACGAACAATGTAAACGTCTAAAAATAAATGGAACTACCTAGATGAAACTTAATACCCTCGTGTAGGTACAATGTACAATTGTACATCTCGCTGTTTTACAGACTACAGTCATAATATAGACGGTCTACTGTAATGAACGAAATGCCAAAAAGACCGAACAAAAGAACAGCTAACAAACGGCGGCTTATCTGCCGTCCTGGCGGGGCTCGTGTGAAATTTTAATGAAACTCCACTAGATAAGTAAAATGTATCCTTTTTGGTAGAAACTGTGATGCAAGGTTCGGATGTCCGAACTTTGTTTGGGGATAAAATATTCTTAAAAGAAATATCTACTACGTACCTAATAAGAATAAAAACAAGTAGGGATTTCAGTAGCACTTGGATAATTTTTTTCTATATTTTAGATTGATGTACATAACGGCCTAAAACTGACTAAATCAGTTACTTAAAAAGTGCAAGTTGAGTCAATGCTGTACAGTGCAATGCAGTTCTGTTTTAACTAGCCATATATTATACATATATTATGTTAGACAAAATCGAATCATGTCAGTATATGATAATTTCACATAGGAAAGATACAGATTTACACTGGTTACAAAAAATTTGTGCTTTATTTTATTATAGTCTTGGGTCTATAGAGGTGACTTTGTAAATTTGTAATAGGGTCTGGGGTTTCCAACAGAAAATAAAACGTGTGATATGAAACTTTCTTTAAGTAATTGTTTAATTTTCAAAATTATACTTATAGCCAAGGACCTAAAAACAAAACGTTTTTCTTTCTACGTTTGGTGTGGTGTAGTTTTGATTGTAAATAAAACTTAAACAATATTAAAGCAAATGAAAAAATACGATGCATCTCATTAAGTTATGTGAAACTTGCTTGAATCGAAACAGAATAATAGATTTAATTTTTTAACAGACCAAGACAAAGTTTGCTACAAAGGACTGTATCGTTGTTATTTATTACTTCACAGTTTTCGTATAGCAAAAGAGAAAACCAGAGTTTTGTGCAAACCTGGTACAAACAGTACGGAGCAACACCTATGCATATTTTGTTGATAAATCATTTTGCTGTACACGCCCGTCTGAAGCGGTATTGTTGTCGCACAAAAAGAGTGATGTAGTCATTCGTCTCGATCGAAAATTTCATTTGTTGGCGCCCGAGCTCGGGGTCGATGTAAAACAGTTGCTAATTTAGCTGTAAATATTTTATTATTGTATGTTTTCTACCCACGCGACATTTAACAAGGAGGAAATTTCCATTATTTAATACTAAGTACGTATTATCATACTTTACTAATATTATAAATCTGAAAAGTTGTTGGTTTGTTCCTCTTTCACGCAGCAACGGAGCAACGACTTGATTTTGGTTCCTGTGGGATAGCACAAAACTCAAAATACCACGCGGACGGAGCCGCTGGCAAAAGCTAGTACTTCATATGTACGTATTATATTTCATTATACGTATTGGCAATCGTAACTTTTGCTATATATCTATATTATATTGTTTGATTGCCTCGGTGACTCAGTGATTAGTGATCCTGACTCCTGGGCCAAAGAAGCGTGGGTTCGAGTCCCACCCAGAACAAGCATTTTGTGTGATGAACATGGGTGTTTGCTCTGTGTCTGGGTATTATTTAGGTATTATCTACATAAGTATGTATTTAAAAATATTTTTAAGTAGTAAATCAGTTCTGGTAACCATATCACAAGCTTTGCTTAGTTTGGGGTCAAAGACCATATTTTAATCGACAAAGTAGAGAAAGGATATGATGAAGAACATAAGAACACGCTGGACTCCAGTCGCTTCGAACCAGGTTAATTGGAAACTTATTGGAGATTTTTATTTTCCGGGGCAGGCAAAAATAAATTACAAAATAAACATTACAAGCATATTAATTTTTTTGCTAGACAGAGAGTGCGATATGGTAGGCTATAACGTCACTGACGGCATTGAGTGCATTGCGAGACGGATCCGCGTGCTAGCACTCGCCAACTTGAGAAAGGTCCGAATGCGACCGAAACTATAGTCGTTACGACTATCCCTACACGTGAGTTCAGTCCCGTTATATATAGTAGGAAGTAAAATCCCCCTCTCTTTCTACCGCGCGGCGAAACTGTATAACTGCTTCTTCTGTTTTGTTTAAGCGGCGCATGGTGCTTGCGCGAAATAAATGATAGTACTTTATATGTTCAAGTTTTCACTTTTTCCGGCACTCCTGGAGTGCAACCCGTTGCTTTTTTTTAACCAATACCACTCTTGAAAAAAGGTCTTTCCCATTTCCTTCCATAAATTGCGATCCAACGCAACTTCACTCAACAGTAACGCAAAATAACAGTAAAAATAAATAATACTCAAAC
Organism: Hypomecis punctinalis; assembly: GCA_949316475.1. NCBI lineage: Eukaryota > Metazoa > Arthropoda > Insecta > Lepidoptera > Geometridae > Hypomecis > Hypomecis punctinalis. The sequence goes on from OX438802.1 coordinate 2,702,027, forward strand.
GTCATTCATAATAAATAAATAAACTAATTACATTTCAACTAGTTCGACATTGTAGTATAGTAGGAAATAGTTCTTACTATTTTTGTTCAACTTAGTCGATCTCTAGGTCATCATGATATCGTACAAAGTTTAAAACTTGGTAACTGTTTTGTTAATATACGACGTGGAAAGTAGAGCGCTTTGTGTCGCGCAGAGATGTAGAGCTGACGGAAAGTGGTAATGGCAATTTATTGATAGCATAATGTAGAGCCATAGAGCGGTGCATTGTTCCCAAGACGTAGTGGAATTAGTTAATAGAGTTTGAAGTAGAGCAAGCTTTTTCAGAGTCAGCTTAAATAAATATAAAGTTAGTTAATTACTTTTACGTTTTATTTTCTTTGTTTGATTTTTTTAGGGTTCTATACCTAAAGTATAAAAACGGGACCCTATTCGTTACTCCTACGATTCTCTTCTAAATTCGTCTGTCTGTCACCAGGCTGTATCCCATTAACCGTGATAGCTTGACAGTTGATACTTTCACTGATTATGTATGAGTATTGCGGTGTTTCGCCCCGGAAGCGGTTGGGCCCGCGGGGCGAATCGCCCAAGATTCTTTTTGAAGGTCCTCCATTCGGCTCGCGGGGTGAAACGCAGAGAACGATGAAAGAAGAGATCGTTTAGGCCCACGTTGATAAAGAACAATTTCCCGCATCAGTATTGCCGCTGTAACAGCAAATTAAACAGATGCAAGGTCTCCGGTTCATAGAACAACTTTTACAGCTGCTATGTTGATGACCTTAAGAGATAGAGGACGACCGAAAAAAAGATGGAGTGACGACATTACTGAGGTCGCAGGTGCTACCTGGACTCGTCTAGCGCAAGACCGAACTATATGGCGAGACATGAAGGAGGCCTACACCAAGATTTGAGTGCCCTAGTTAAAATAGAGTAAATTTAATTTTAAGTATAAGTTATTGTTAATATTATTTTCTTTCAAATTATGTAATCCAAATTTTTTTTAATTATCACAAGGGACTAATAAAGGCTATTTTATTATTTTTTATTTTATTTTTTATTTATGTTGATGATGATGTGTAGATTACAAATAAGTTTTCTTAGAACTGCCTGCTTCCGCCACATAAAAGCGACTACAGAATTAATCCTACGGGAATTTTGCTAAGTTATAGTTTTATATCTAACTATAGAGTCTACAGACGACTTATGGTTGATATAATGATGACAAGTTTATCACAACTAAATTTAGTACTTGATTCATAGTTCTATAGCATTTTCACAAAAACTTACCAAGTTTTACTTGTAGTTTTGTTTTTGTAGCATCAAATTGATGGCCGCAATATCGTGTCTGGCTACACTGAGTAAAATGTCGTCTTGATGGATGGTGTTGCCAGTACAGACGTTTCAATTTAATCTTCACTTAAATCAAAATCTTTTTCAGACGGCGTTGTTTCGTGTGCGGTAAAAGTGGACATTAAAATACGTAATTATGTAAATGTAACTTGAAACTAGAAATATTACGGCCATTAAAATGTTGTAAGTTTGCTGTAAGTACGTATTTTAATAGTCTCTAGATTAATATGAGAAATTAAAAAATCTGCTCGCACATAAATTTCTAAACAATCCAAGACAAATTTGTTGATATAATCCTGTAGATTGGCAAGTTAAAATTGCATTTTAGATGTGTAGGACATATAGCATGATGGAGTTATAACCAATAAGGTTAAGTAAGTGAGTTCGTATAGGTCGAGTGGCAAGCCTTGGTGTCAGAGTTCTTAAGCTGCCTGAAGGCCTTTGAAATGATTGATTGGTTAAAGCAACCGCAACCTACAATTTGAGCAAAAGTAGCGTTCAGTCAGAAATGCCACTCGCGATCACCCATTCAAAAGCTGACTGAACCGAACGTTGTTTAACTTCGATGATCGCTGACAAAACACTTGATCAACTACGCTATGAGCGCTATAAACATCACATAAAAAGTGCAAATGTTTTTTAACATCACGTTCAGGCGCCTTAAAATCTTACACGGACTAGTCACCTGGCCTATACAAACTTATTTGTATATACTGTATTGTATCAGCCTTTTTAATAGTCCACTGCAGGACGTAGGCCTACCCACGAAGGGTGTTTGAGCCATATCCACCACGCTCGCCCAGCGCGGGTTGGTGGATTTACATACGCCATCGAATTTCTTCTACTGACATATGCAGGTTGCCTCACGATGTTTTCCTTTACCGAAAAGCCAGCGGTGTTAAATTCCGTGCATAAATTCCAAAGAACTCATTGGTGCGCGACCTCACGATTGTAAGACGGGTGTCACTACCACTAGACCACCACGGCTTCAAACTTATTTACTTAACAACAAATTTAATCAAAATCTCATCCGGAATGCACTAGATAGGTATTATTTCCAAGTAAAGCCGCGACCAACAGCTATACAACGCAATTCATTACACACGTCACGGGACCAACTAACAGATTGTAATTAATAAAGTTGGGGTATAAATCAAGAACATAAACACAAGTGTCGTTATACGTGAACTTGCGACCTACGACGCGACCTTTGATACTATCTTGTTGCTAGTTTAATTTAATTATGAAGATCGTAATGATGATAAAGAGCGGAAAGTTTTTATGTACATACCTATGCGACAAAATTAAATATATATAGTTTGGCACGGAATTTTTACACATTTTTGACCGACGAACCACCGGAGGAACGCATAACTTTTTTCGTAGTTGTCCGATGTTGATAATTCTTTTTTTATTGAAAAGAAAATACTTTGCAATTGGTTCAATTAAAATTTTATCTAAATCGGCTTAGCCATTATAAATCAACAATAATGTGAAAAATGCTACATCGATCCATGCGAAATATTACCGAATTCTGTACACGGGTGAAGTGGGTCATGCTGATTTTTGCAAAAATAATCTTGTTACTAAATTACTCACAATCTCACAAGTTTAGTTTAGTCAGATAGACATTTTACTATAGTTTTGACTGCATTTGGCGGTGGAAGTACAATAACATTTAACATTTCCGGTAAATTTTATTTATTGTTGTACTTAGAGCAAATAATACAAATTAAATTTGGCCAGAACGTTTTAAAATAAAAAAAATTCAAGCACTCTAACAATAGGTATTACGATAGTATTTTATCAGCAAACACTTGGGTAGATATTTATTATTAATATTGCCTCAAACAGAACAAATAACATCAAACTAGGTATTCATTAATTTTCTAATTAATATGAGTATGGCCTAAGTTTTCTCATTACAAAAAAAAACACTTTAAAAAGTGTTTACCGGTGCGACACAGTTCAAAAGCATAGTTTTTGAAGCCGTTCTTAAACGATTGCTGCTGGAAGCAGGAATAAGCCCAATTGCAAGCGGCTTGCGTACAGCGTGGTCCTGCCTGAATGATATCGTCAATCCACCTAGTCGTGGGTGTCCTACGCTGCGCTTTTCAGTACGTGGTTTCCATTAAAGAACTTTACAGCTTAATAGGAAACCCATTCTTCAAACAATGTTCCCTGCTCATTGCCATTTCTACTTGCTTATCTATTGAGCTATGTCGGTAACTTTAGTTCTGGTTTTGCTTTGAAATAAAATACCATACGGAAACAAATATAACGTCAAACAAGACCATTTTTCAAGCACAACAATAAGTTTTCAATAGTAGGTATAACGATCAGCAAGCACCTGGATAGACAGTCGGCTGCCACTGAATAATAAATGAATGGCACTGCTTTCCCTGCCACTTACTGCCGATAGGAATGATTGTTATTGCCCGTAATCATCGGTTTCCTTTACCTATTGTTATACTGGAAGGGCAAATATCATTATCCAGTCTAGACTTATGAAAAGTGATATCCGCGATAAGGAATGTTTTACGATTGCTGTAAAACAAGATAATTATTGTTTTAATGTTTCTTGGCTTCCTTTTTAACACGCTTTTATTGGGTCGACCTTTAACCTAAGTAATAGAATCTAAGGTAGCTAATTTAACCATCTTCCAAGGGTCGTAGCGCAATGAAAATTGGCAGCTGTATGTAGTTCTGGTGACAATACAATAATAAGGTACTGTTGAACTGATGTGATGATGGAACCGGAAGATATGAACTGGAACTTCATGATGGAAAATCGTATCAAATCTGTTTTGGATTTCTTAGAAAAGTCTTGTAATGAACTTTGACCACGATTAGGCTTCAAGGTCTGATGATGAAGCCGGAAGATAGGCACTAGTATTCCATGATGGAATATCGTATCATAGTCGTGTTTACACTTGTGAGAAAGGCCACGTAAGTCCATTACGTGGCTTTTCTCACGTAAGCGTGTTTTTCTAGTATTGTTTAAACTATTAATTTATTTTAATAAATATGAAATAAGTATAATATATAGGTACGAGTATATTAACACTTGCTTTTGGTTTGATTAGCCCGCCTGATATTTAGATTTTATGATATCCCATAGGAACCTTTTGTTTTTTCCGCGACATGAGTAGCCTCCGACTCTCTTCAAACTTTGAACTACACCAATGCCAAAAATTAAGTCTCCGTTGCTCTGTTGCTGCGTTAAGAATAACAAATCAATTAACACACTTTCCAATTTATAATTTAAAGAATAATTTGTAACTTTTAATGAGTATTGTAAAAAAAAATCATAAGTAATGTATTACCCATAATTATTTTTCGCAAAAAATGGTATTTTAAACCGCCTTCCATCGTGTACAAAATTCAAATATTTCAATCGAATTGTTTACATTATTGTGGATTTTTCAAAAACGGCTCGACTGATTTCTGTAAAATTTTAATGGGACGACCTAGGGAGTATATTCTATTGAACTAAACAACTATTTTTTGATTCAGCTCACAATTGGCGAAATCGTCATTGAAATTGTGATAAACATACACAAAAAAAATACATACAGACGAACGGCGGTCTACTCTCCCTCTGTTTTACGAATTTTCGATCAGGTCGCGTGTTTTGACGCGAGTTTAACATTTTTACCCATCCCAAAAGTGCACAACGTCGCAAAAGAAATATTCCCTTCAAAAACTAAGACACGCTAGGGCTCAAACTTTACGGCTCCATCCTACTAATATTATAAACGCGAAAGCTTGTGAGTTTGTGAGGATGAATGGATGGATGGATGTTTGTTACTCTTTCACGCAAAAACCACTAAATGGATTGAGATGAAACTTTGCAATAATATAGCTTATATGTCAGAATAACACATAGGCTATAAATTATAATGATTTTGCGTAAATTGTTTATAATATAACGATAAGTGTAAGTAAGATCTGAGATCTCTGAGAAGCTATTCTAGAGTGCGCTTCAAAAAATGACAAAAAAAAATCAATTGTCGAATCGAACAACCGTCAAATAATTATTTGTTTATTTTATTGGATTTTCCACCTCCTTTATTAAGGGTGGTAAGGTAGGGTCTCGGATTTGAAATACGGAACGTGACATAGTCTACTTTTTATCCCAGATAAATAAACGGTTCCCATGGGATAGCACAAAAATCAAAATATCATGCGGGCGAAGCCGCGGGTAAAAACTAGTAAAAAATAATGTTCGGCTATCACGCCAGAAACGATAGAAAATTCCACCGTTTTAAAACGATAACTCAAAGCAAAATTGTCTACAAAATAAATGCACGTCGTATTAGGTTACTAACTACCGACCATCTATCAGACAGTGTAAAAACAAATAATATTTACGTTCGACACGAAATTGCCGTTGTTATAGCTTTAGCCACAATTACGGTGTAATTGAAAACCCAGTGGATGTAAAGCTGGGTATTCACTGGCCGGCGCGACAGCAAATTAGTGGGAAATGCGCATTAATTTGAAACGTGATACCGTAAATTAGAATTACTTACTTGTTTATATTACAACACATTTGCCACATATTTAATATATTCCGTAAAGTAACCAGCGCAAATTAATTTATTGATAATTAGCTATTGCTTACGGCTTCACTTGCGTTATTGTAGTTTTTGTGCTATTCTATTTCCCCTATATTTTTCCGGGATAAAAATTAGTCAATGACACTGTCCGACTTTAAAAATTTAACCTTGCTAAAATCAGTTATATCTCTGGTGTTAATGCTGGTGTTTATTTGCCTCAACGTATAAGCATTGCCATTCAGCGTGGCAATGCTGCCAGCATACTGGGCACGCTGCTAACTGGCAGTGGGCTTGAGCACTTGGATTATCTTTAGACCTTCAAGGGTCTGTGGATGATCCAATTGTTTTCTTTGTAGTAGTAGTATAGTAATGTCAAGTCAATAAAAAAAAAAGTTGTATCTCTGACACTGTTGCTGCCTAAAATAGTAACAAACAAGCCAATAAACACACTTAAAATAGGTTTATAATATTAGTAAATATTTTTCTTCTTTTGTTCAATTGTGTGATGTTCCAAAAGCCGTGGTGGTGTAGAGTGTTATAAAGCCGTGGTGGTCTAGAGGTAGTGACACCCGCTTTACAATCGTGAGGTCGTGGGTTCAAATCCTGGTCCCGTACTAATGAGTTCTTTGGAATTTATGTACGGAATTTCACACCACTAGCTTTTCGGTGAAGGAAAACATCGTGAGGCAACCTGCATACGTCCGTAGAAGAAATTCGATGGTGTATGTGAATCTACCAACCCGCACTGGGCCAGCGTGGTGGATATAGCCCAATCACCCTTCGCGGGCAGACCGATATCCTGCAATGGACTATTAAAAAGGCTGGTACAGTACAGTACAGTGATGTTCCAAACTTCCCTGTTGATTAAATGTCGCCATAAAAATAGTTTTCAACCGTGCGTTCTTATGACGTGTAACAAAATTGTGTATAGATTTTGCTGTAGTGTATGACAACACTGAATGCATAGAGTTTGCAAGGTATCTCTGTCTACCGAGTCACAACACATGTCAAACAGCGTTGCATAAACCCGGTCTAATGCACGTTGTCTCTAGCAATAGGTACGTGAATACACGGCTTTAGATGTGATTGAAAACCCAGTGGCCGTCAAAACGATTTGGCGCACTATTTTATAACGTTTAAATTTTTTTCATGTACAGATTAAGCTATAGCAAATAATCTAAGCAAGACAATATCTACCAAAGTTGCAATATACATGTCTGACATACATAAAAGTAGTCTCGTAGACGTCTCTTACAGCACATTCCCGTGACACTGGTATTACATGCCAAATTCACTGCTTTAGCTACGATTATGATAAATATAATCGAAAACTTAATCATCTTATATATCTTATGAAAGGTAAAATTTAGGAATAGAGTTACATGAAAGTAAAAATAAGAAACATGAACACGTATGATAATTTTATTATTTATTTGACGTCTGATAAATTTACAGACGTCTCCAGTAACGCGTTTGTTACACTGGTCTCTACGTGAATGCACGGCTTTAGCTACGATTACGATGTAATTGAAAACCCAGTGGTCGTTACCCGTCGGTGTGACGTCAGCCGCTTTATGCAGCGACGCGGAATAATATGGCGCTTTTTTGCAGAAAGAGGGTAGATTGAAATAGGCTGCCATAATGGTTTCATACTAGGGTTTATGTTGGTTTTGTTCTAGATTGTAGGTAGTGAATACGGTTCACCAGTAAAAGCGACAGTTTGCAGTTGCTTTAAAATGCTTAGTTTGATGGATACTTGTGCCACGTAAGATGTAAGGCCCTTAAGAGCGCTTGTTCACGGCAATTTGTTTCACTGGTCAACTGACCGTTTTTTTCGCTGGATTCGCGGTGGTGTGTGGTTTATAATGAACATGTATTGAAGCACCGGACATCCATCTGGCGAAAAATGTAGGCATTTGTTTATTGACGGTCCGTTGTCCAGTGAAAAAAACAGCCGCTTACAACAAGAGCTCTAAGTTGTAAGTAATAATTTACAAAAAGTCTTCTATTATATAGGTACTACTAAACACCAAATAATAATTACTGAAAATTCGGTGCTCGAATGATTATGAATAAAATATTAATATTTTGACTACATTAATCTTGAGAGAGATTGGCAGACTACCTACATAAACTTTTTGATCGAGACGAATTATTTATATCGCTATTGTTTCAAACAAAATACTCTGCGCATATAATGAACTATGCAAATTTATTCAGAAAGGATGTACCTATAGAAAAATAGATAAATACATATAAATTTAAACTGTCATGAAAAATAGATAAATTTAAACTTATGGCCGCGTACGCAACCATCATGATGAAAAAGTTTACTAAGGAATCAACCAGGAATTTGAATACCGTTAAAAAACAGCTGATTTTTTTTCTCAAATCCCAGTTGGTCCGCATAATAAAACTTGTTCATAATAATACATTTACAATTTAACATATCTCTTTTCGACTTCGTACTCGACTGTATCTTAAGCATACTATTATATTTGGCTAAACCTGCGTTTAGCTCATAAAACTTTCGCCAAACTTCCGCGCGCCGCACCCAGAGTACGTTCAATTAAAAATTAGACAACTCCAAACAAAGGGCCCGCCGCGCCGAGGGAAGTGAGGCTCGTTTTAGCCGCGTTTCCCCGCTCTCGCAGCACGGGACGATTAAACCCTTTGCTTGGTCTGTGAGATGCTGGGAGGAGAGACCAAGTCATAGGATTTTTTTAGAGTTTTCGGAATTTTCATAGCCAATTTTTTTTTTAACTTTGGTGTTCAATGAAACGCTACATTACAATATATATTCTAAAATATATTTTCTCTAATCTAGCTAATCCATATCACATAGCTCAGAAAACTTCCTCAAGATAAAATTAGACAAATCCATACAAAGGGCCCGCCGAGGGAAGTGGGGCTCATTTTAGCCGCGTTTCCCCGCTTTCGCAGCGCGGGGACAATTAAACCCTTCGCTCGGTCTGCGAGCTGCGGGGCTGCATCCCGCCTTTGTATCTCGAGAGGGAGACCAAGTCATAAGATTTTTTAAGTTTTTTTTTTAAATATCATAGCCAATACATTATTTTGTGGTAGGTATAATGAATATACCTACATTTTTTTTTAATTTAAGGTGTAATCAAATGTTACAAAATACACTAAAAGATTTTTTTAACAAGTTTAGCTATTCCATATTTAGTTAAAATCCGCACATAGCTCAAAAAACTTCTTCTAGATAAAATTTGACAAGTCCAAGCAAAGAACCTGGTGAGGGAGGTAAGGCTCGTTTTAGCCGCGTTTCCCCGTTCTCGCGGCGCGGGACAAATTAAACCCTTCGCTTGGTCTACGAGCTGCGGAGCTACATGCCGCCTTTGTATCTCGAGAGGGAGACAAAGTCATAAGTGATAGAATTCTGTAAAATGAAATCGTTTTACCAAAATTTTTCCAAAAACGCCACTGTCTTTCGCTCACAAAACATGCTACGCAAATTTCAATTTTCAGTTTCAATCTCTTTACTTTCTTAATAAGTGACTTTACAGTCAATACCAAAACGTCACTTATTTTTACACTTAATTACATACAGAATGCATTTGGCTTGAATACAACTACATGCAAAAGATGCTCGCGACGAACATTCGCTAAATACAGATCTCAGTGCTCTCGCCCAAACTCGAGACTTCTCCGCACTTGTTACACGGTACGATGTAATCAGCGCTAGGTTGTTTTGTAGTTTTATACACATTTCCATGTACAAGTACTTTCGAAAAGGCCTCTAATTTATTCCAAAGTTACATAGAAACTTTCTTTTTGTGATAAACATTTCAAAAATTGACGCGTTCGCAGGATTTGAACCTGTATCTCTCTGGGATTCCGGCCCAGATGCTTTGTCCAAAATAAGCTAGAACGCTATCTGCGAAAACGTCGAATCATTGAAAGTGGTTTATCATTCAAAAGTTACATGTTTATGTTGTTGTCTAGTAATTCGCCTAATTAACTGCGGAGAAACAAAATGTTTACTTTTAAACCAACACGCTACCGTCCGTCGCTCACACCGTACTCAACGCAAGAGATGCTCGCGACGAACATTCGCTAAATACAGCTCTCAGCGCTCTCGCCCAAACTCGAGGCTTCAGCGCACTTGTTACACGATACGGTGTAAACAGCGCACAGCGCCGGATTTCCATGCAAATTTTCACGCATAGCTGTAAAAAATACAATGACATGCGTTGGATAGAGTTGTAGTAGAAGTCAATATGACTGATAGTAGGTTTTGACCATATTTTGTCCAATGTGATGTGATATATTTTGGTATCATAATGTCAAGTTTATTGAAGTTTCACACCTAATACATGAAAGCCATAGGTAAAAATTCTTATCTATTTCTATAAAATGTGTAGCTAATATATTTAGAGAAAACCTGCTATTCTAGATGCAGAACTTGTACGCTGCTGTGAGAATTCAAAATTAGTTTTTTTTATTTTTTTTTACGATTATAACAGATGATGAATACAGCCCATAATTATGGAATATAACTTTTAACTGTTCCGCATTATTTGTAATTTCTACACAGCAAATTTTTTTATTTCAATTAGTTTCGCGTTTGACTACACACTGCCTAATGTTAAGCAGATATGCGGTCTAGGATGTAGCACGCTTACCTAGAAGATACCTATTTACTCGAGTTTTGAAGACACCTTCATTGTAGTTTAACGGAAAGACGGACTCAGGCAAAGCGTTCCACATTAGATAAGACAATTTTAAAAAGTCTACAAGAAAATTACCCACGTTTCGACTCATTAAAAATTTAACAAACCCAAGTAGAGCGTTGACAAAAACCCAAACAAAATGTAGTCGCGGCAAAAAGTTATTTAAAAATTTCGCCGTGAAGTTTCTTGAATATTTTCTATTTACATTCTGCCCTCGCTGTCCGCAAATTTTAAAGAGCCCCGCAGCTTGAATAACAAACTGTCTCATCCATCCTTCATTAAACTTTTGGCAGGGTTCTCATGGCCCCGAATTTATTATTAAAAAAATTCAACTTATTTCGTCTTTTCTAAAGAGTGACTCGGACGACAAGTGCCATAAATTCTCGGAAAGACGGTGACTTGAAATTGTGGGAGAAAGTGACTTTTGCTGGACGACGAACCTTTAGTATGTGACTGGGGTGTAATCTGTGATGCGAACAAGGAAATTCAGTAAGGAAAGTTTGTTGCTATGAAAATGCAGTGTAAAATGATAATTCACAGAACTTAAATATAAGAATATAAACGAAACTCTCTTATAGACAGTATTTTTATTCGCAAACACGAGAATGTGTATATCGAAAGTGTTTCGTATAATATGTAGATCTTTTTTGGCGCCATCTAAATAAATGAAAAGCGATCTTGGATTTTATAATTAATTAAAATTATTTCATACTTTCCTCAGATGACAAATTGGCCCGTAGTTATAAGTTAGTGTGAGTAGACTGCGCATTTCTAATAACTGAAAATTGTAATATCTACAGAAATTGACCTCAATAATGCTCTGCTTATTAAATAAAGTTCTTTACTTATTTGACTATAAATATGTTTTTTCGCACGTATGTTTCGCGATTATTCCGCCAATTATATGAACCGATCTTGAAGATTTTTTTGTGTTTGGTAGAATGTATAATTTAAAAGTGGTATCATTTACATTTTATCAAAATCTGCCCAATAGTTTTTGAAAAATAGCAAAACATCTAAAAATGACACACATTTATTCGAATTTGCAACAATTGATGTCGTTTGCACCATGTTTGGTGAAAACTAAATCCTACTATCCTACTAATATTATAGACGCAAAAGTTTGTGAATACGTATGGATGTTTGTTACTCTTTCACGAACAAACGGCTGAATCGATTTAGATGAAATTTGGTATGGAGGTAGCTTAGACCTGGGATGAACATAGAGGCTACTTTTAGCTCGGGCTAACGCGGGTAACGCCGTGGGGCGCAGCTAGTTACTTATACTTATATTTTCAGCGTAAACTTTACACAGTAAACTGTGTCTGAACGTAGTAACTATCACTCTGTCTGCACTAGGGCGGGCGGAGGGCGTTGACGGCATCTAATCCCCGTTTTTGTTGGCAAATTAATGCTGGGCTAGCGAGCGGCGTCAGCTCAGGGATTACCAATGTATTAAGGATCGGGTATAAGTCGAAGAAAATGGGAACGTTTTATCTTATAACAATAATATCCTCCTAATTCTGAGAATTTGCTTTTATTATTACAACAATTTCTTTGGATATCCGTTGATTAGTTATAAACATAGATTATTCGTAAAATCAATATGGGGTTTATTATTTGAAAAAGAATGATGTGTGAACATATTTTACTATGCTGCTAAATGGTTCTAATACAAAATTCTAATAAATACATCAGCATCAACATTGTGTAATTCAAAAGAAGAATTTTATAAAAGACAACTATTTTTTTTCTCGAATTCCTGGTTGGCTATAGTGAAATTTGCTCAAAATGATGGTCTGAATTCTTCTTTTGCCTATCTTCTTATACCTATACTCTTTTCACTAACCCTGGAAACATGGTATGAAGTAGGTTAAAATTATACGTTTCAACTACTTTAATGACAGGGCTCGTTTACATACCTATATTGTATAGAACACCAGGGCCAGGCAGCGCGTATACGTATAATTATCAGTAGCGCTTTTAGCGTACTTAGTTTGAATAGGTGTCTGTCAGCGATCAGCAAAGTTAAGCAACGTTCGGCGTGGTCAGTCTCCATTTCGGTGGCATTCACGAATGTACGCTACCGTGGCTCGGATGACACGGTAAATTGTAGGCCCTGGTTGTATTGTTAAGCCATATCAGAGGCCTTCAAACGGGTTAAAAATTCTGACACCAGGGCTAGTTACTCTGCCTATATGAACTTAGTTAACATCAGAATCTACGTAGTTCTAGTACAAAAAAATAACTTATTTAAAATACACCAGCTTAAGCTGTTTCAAGCCATATGAACAAAAAAAACTGACTAAAGACTTAAACTGACAAAAATTTTGAGGAATTTTCTGAAAATTCAAGCCTAACGAGAAATACTTTTTACAGAATTTTTTTCCAAAACATCGTTTGTTCAGAGTCTCGACGTTGGCGCGATTAATTGAAACGAAGTACATCGCTTAATTAGTGCCTAACAAGTTTCTAACTCTACAGTGAAAAATAAAAATCGAGTTAACTATCGATCGTGCAGTTAGGCAGTTTTTACTTAGTTAATTACAGAATTTTAAAAGTTAAGTATTCTTAACTTCTATTTTTAACACGAGATATTTATGTACTCTAAGACAGTCTATAATTTACACTGGGAGAGTCTGGAATCATTACGATCTTCTTGTAATTTGTGTTCTATAAATTTGGTTAAAAATCCACTAAAATTGGGTGAAACGGCTTTTTTGCGATTATAACGTAATTGTGCTATAATAATACTTAACTAAGACTTGTTTAAATAAATACACCGACATCTACACGGGGTTATTTCTAATAAATTAGCATTCTTTTAGGGGCTTATTCTGTACACCAAAACTAACAACTTTTGTTCTACAACTATCATCTAAATTTAAAAAAAATCAGCTGTTCCATACATTTTGTCGCGGGTGAACGATATTCTTCTATGGAACAACAATTTTTTTTTTTTGATTTTTGACAAAAGTCGCAGAACTATAGTTGTTGGTTTTGACGTACAGAATAAGCCCTTAAGAGGATGATAATTGATTAGAAATAACCCTGTATAAAGGAATCTCATGTTATGTAAGATGCTTTCAAACTGCGCTTGTATTTAAAAATGAAATATTCCTTTTTGTCTTGTAATTAATTGTCATTTTTATTGTTTCAGGTAAATATCATCTGAAGTAATTACCGAAAATAAAATGTCAAGTCTACTGGCGGTAAAAGTTTGGCTCAAAATATTAACTACACTATAAAATAAAGAAGATACTTTTTTTTAGTGAATGACTAAAAACCCGAAAAAAACTTAAACTCTTATATAACCGTATTTGCAAGTATTTATATTCCCAAGATAAAATAAAAAAATCGTTTAATACACAAAAGCTTAAATGTACTTACTGTACATTAGACAATAAAGAATGGAATAAGTTATGCTAAATTAGTCCATTGCAAATTACAGCAGTAATCTTAAAAAAAAATGTATATTTCAATATAAGGAAGGTAAATTATTCTAAAGAGCGTTATTTGTACAGTTAGAAAACTAACTCGGTTAATCTGGAAAAAGATACATGGCACTATTTACATAATTTCACAAACACTTTGTCTTTGATAGTTTGAAGGGATAATTAAAAGATTTTTTAACTTTCAATACAATATAGGTACAATCTCTTTTAATAATGTAATACATGTAACTTAAAAACGTGGGAAAGTTTCCCTCTAATTTTCCCACCGCTGAGTATATTTACTTAAAGTGGTCTACGGAATTATTTAAAGTTAAAACCGAAGCAAAGTTTCCCCGCGGCAATAACTCCTTAGAGTGTTGGTCTAACTACTAACATTGCCAGTTTCTGAGAACAGCCACTAATTTTGGAAGCACTAATACGCTTATTTCATTAACTTAAATTGCATTAATACGGTTATGTAACTTGATTAATTTTATTGTCCGTTATTTGGGACTATTTGGATAAAATTACTCGTTCAATTAGTCTACAATGGTTTTAAACGATCAACCTTCCTAATTTTTGACCGACGAACCACCGAAGAAGTTAAACAATTCGACGCATATAATTTTTTATGTGTAACCACGCATACCCTTTTTTAATAGTAGTTTGATTTCGATAATTCTTTTTTTGCTGGAAAGAATTTGAAATTGGTTCCATTAAAATTTTATCGAAATCGGCTGAGCCATTTTTGATAAATCAACAAAATTGTGAAAAATGTTACATCCATCCGTGCGAAATATCCGCGAATTCTGTACACGGGTGAAGTCGGTCATGCTATTTTTTGCAAAAAATAATTATAAGTTCCTTACTAACATTATAAATCAAAGAGTCTGTTTGTTGATTTTTTATTCTTTCAGTCTGTTTGCTTCGTCTGTTTGCTGATTTTTTATTCGTCACGCAGCAACAAAGGAATGGTTCGAGTTGATTTTTGGCATGGCAAAGATCGGAAATTGACATAGGTTACTTTTTATCTAAAATAAGGAAAAAGTTCTAATGGGATGTCACAAAAATTTTAACATTACGCGGGCAAGTCCGCGGGCAAAAGCTAGTATATAGAGCTAAAAACTATTTTGACTCCACTTTATTTTAAAAAGAAATCATTATTTATTGGCAAAAATAGCAATATCGACGTCAAGTCGTTTAATTAACCCATTATGACCTAGCGGTGCCGTTTGGCACCCGGTTTTATGTATTTAAACTTTCGCGCTTTACGTTTATCGTAATAAACAATTTCAAAATTTCTATTGTCTATGCAGTGGTAGACAAAGCTTGCTTTGTTTTCAAATAGTTTCTATCAACCAGTGATACAGCCGTCAAGGACGAGTCTTTTATGGTGCTGTGAAAAATTTGCAAATAATGGATGCCATATTTAAATAAGTACCTACCTCATATTTCTTTTATTTACTGTAATTTGTTACATTTTCATACTTTTTATTTGTATAAAAACAATGTTTATTCCTATAATACAATAACATTACACGATTTTTTTATATTTGTTTGTTGTGTCCTATCCGCAATATGTCGGGTGCCAAACGGCACCCGTAGGCTAATATGTTGGCTTTTCTTTGATGCATTTTTCATAAAACATTTTCTTGTTTTTTAAATAATTTTAGTCCATTCGCGTGTAAAATTATTTAGCTGTACTATCTGCTATATCAGAAGCTGTCTTGTCAGTCTCGTACTTCGCGTAGACGCCCTGTATCTCTTCGCCTGTCTGACAGTGAAGTTCAAGCTGGACCTTCTACTAAGTCATTTTTTGGTTATCATAAACGTCCCGTAGGTCTCACACTTCACGTGGACCTGCTGCATCTCGTCGTCTTGCATCTTCATGGGGCACGGGTTATGAAATTGAAAATAATGCTGAAAAGTTAAGTTTTAATCAAGTTGATGATTCTCGATGACGTGTGTTATGATGGTCGTAACCACTTATTGGTTCCCAGTGAATCCCGTTACAAATGTGCTCTTGAAACCTGTAAGAGTCAAACTAGACTACAATGTACAAAATGTGATGTGGAACTCTACGCAACTTGCAACGGACAATTCTATACTTATTTTTTTTTATGTATACTAAATCTTGAAAATAAAAATGTTTTCTACTTACTTTATTTTTCAGTTATAAAATATTAAACCTCTAAAAGATTAAAATCAGTCATTAGTAATGCAACAGCCTAATAAATAGCAAATCATCTCATTTAAGTTATATGTGACCTGAGACAACAAATTAGCCTAGCGGTGCCAATCGGCACCCATTGTTTATTTCAAAAGTAAAAGTTGCACCAAAAATAGAACATTCGAAAATGAATAATAGGACCTATATCAACAATATATTAAAATATTAAACAATTCTGGAGCACTGAAATATTTCAGGCTTTGATGGGTTAATAAGTCGTCAAAATGGTTTCATTCGTTTATCGATCTCACAGATACCACACACCTACAAAGAGACCAACTTAAACGTCAAGGGAAGACACCTCTTTTTTTTGGTCGGGAATGAAAATAACCGTAACATGTAAAATATACATATATTATATACATATACGACTGCCTCGGTGGCTCAGTGGTTAGTGACTCTAGCTTCTGGGTCGTAGAGGCGTGGGTTCGATCCCCACCCAGGACAAACATTTATATGATGAACATAGGTGTTTGCTGCAATGTCAGGATGTTATTTAGGTACTATCTATATAAGTATGTATTTAAAAATATGTGTAAGCAGTATATCAGTCTCTGGCAGCATTATCACAAGCTTTGCTTAGTTTGAAATCAGATACCGTGTGTAAGAAAGATATCCCAAATCATCTGATCTCAAACTAAGCAAAGCTTGTGATATGGCTGCCAGAGACTGATATACTACTATAACTATCATCCTTGAAGGATTTAGCTTCACGTACCTGCTATCATCGCTACATAGTATAAAACAAAGTCGCTTACCGCTGTCTGTCTGTCCCTATGTATGCTTATAAATTTAAAACTACGCAACGGATATATTGTATACTATTGCATAATTTAGTACCATTCAAAATGTGGTCACCTATACCCGTTGAGCTTCTACAAACAATCCATCCATTAAATCAATTAAAAGCTTCAATTAAACACCGCAATATTTTTAGATTTTTTTAGTTAAACGTTGTGATTTTCGACTGTCAATTCAAAACCAGATTCCTAGGCGAGAAACGAAAAATCTTTTAAATTAACTACTGTCGCTATTTAGCCTACATCAGGTTAAGTTGGTGAGCGCAAACTTTCTCTTTACAGTTTCGCTGTTTTGGGGTTAAATTCTGTCGGGACGTTCATGAATAGCACCTGTCAGACGTCGGAACTGTAGAGAGCTAGACCTTGTACTGGGAATTCTACCGCCGAGGTGCGGTTGGTCGATATCGTATACGTAAAGAGATGCGGATCGATCTCTGAGATGGTTTTTTTATAGTAAAATTAACAGGTAAAATGTTATCAAATCATAGCTACAAATCATCTCGTCGTTAGTATGAGATTGCAGACAAAAAGGGAGTTTTCAAGCTATGAAAATCTCTGTACAACTATGCGCAAATACATTTTTTTTTATTCCGTATAGGTTTGCGTTTCACTACATACTGCCTGATGTTGAGCAGATATGCGGTCTAGGATGTGGCACTCTTACCTAGAAGATACCTATTTACTCGGGATTTGAAGACACCCACGTTGTACTTAAGCGGGAAGACATACATTACTTATAACACTCTACCTACACTTTACTTTATAGGTACGTCGTCATTTTGCCTAGCGTGATAGGGCTCTTAGATAAACACGTCATATTTATTGCACAGAACTTCCTTGTTTTATCTAGATAAAAGTAGAATAATTGGTCTACCTATTAGAAAGAAAAGGGAAAGAAAGTGAAATAGTGTGAATAATTAAAAACGTACCGTCTTACTACAAAATATTTAAGCACGCTTAAATCTGTTTAACAGTGCAGTTTGTACCGTTAAACATTGTATGAAGCGTGCGTAAAATTTTAGTGGTATTAAAGTGTTATAACTTAAAGTAAAATCTCCCAAAATCACCCATAAAGGATAGATCTATGTTCAGTAATGGAAAACTTCAGATCCTGTAAAGCCATATCAAAGCCATATTAAAATGCTGGTCTACCAAACACGTTCCACAAAAATGCTAAAAATAAATTACAAAATTGTATCCACGCTCGCCAGGTCAACAATACATCGCTCCCACCGAGGTTCAATATATTACCGTAAATTGATTTATAATTTTCATAATTTGCTCAGTGTCCAGGGATTGATTTCCATTTACATTACATGAGGCATGTATTATCGTAAGTGGAGTGGAAGCATTATGTAAAATAGTGGTTTGTTCAGTTAAGCAAAGAAATATAATGATGGGATATTGCAGTCAGGTTCTTTTGAATTTGGAATCGGAAATACGATGGTTAGAAATAATGAGCTGATTCATAGTTATACTCGTGTTGTCTTAGCTTGGATTTTTCTCCTTCTTTTTATTTTATGTTTTCATCTTCATCATCATTTTGGCCAATGCTGTAGCTGTAGTAACGATCTTGAATTTTGGAGTTTTAATCAGATTAGTTTACCTTTTGGACGGACGTCCAATGCTTTTTGATAGGTGGTCTATAAATAACTTTACGACACCACCAACCATCAAATCTACATACTATGTGTATTCCATGTCCATTACCTACCAGTCCAACATTTTTAGGGTTCCGTACCTCAAACGGAAAAAACGGAACTCATATAGGATTACTTTGTTTTCCGTCTGTCCGTCTGTTTGTATGTCAAGACTCTTTATCTCAGGAACGCGTAAAGATGTCGAGTTGAAATTTAAACTGTATACGTATATTAATTAATAGTTTTTTGCAGTCGTGTAAAAGATAAACTTCTCTATCATCGTATAAAAAAGTTAGAGCCGTTAATGTCGTGAAAAACCGCATATTTCGACACTCACAAAAAGTAAAACCTACAGGGTACTTCCCGTTAACATAGAACTATAAAATTTGGTAAGAAGCATCGTTTCAGAGTGCACATATAGGAATAATTCTGAAAACTGTACATTTTTATTTAAATCACAAAAAAATAGGGCAATATTCACAAAATATGGGTTCAAAATTCAGAGTAAATCGTATCATGTAAGGTATCATATTAAAGAACTTCATATTAGCACATGCTAAGACAGGTGTGTAATTATTTTAACAATGTGTAATATTCGATATATGACGAGAAAAGTGAAATAAAAAAACATTTTTGTCGATGGATATAGTATAGAGATTTTAACAATTTACTTCCCAATTTTGTGAAATTTTCTGGATTTATGGGGAACCCTCGGTGTGCGAGCCTGACTCGCACTTGTCGGGTTTTTTTATCACATATCAGAACTATATTATGCCTCGTCTGTTGAAAAATGATTTTGTGGCTAAAAATACATATATGCAGAACTAGAAGATACGTAATTTGTAGAGGATCTAGATAAAGTAATGTTTAGGCCAAATTATGTTCTTTGAAATATAATAACTATATCCATCGGCTTGTTTCGATAACTTTAATTCTTTATCGGATCTCTTGGTTTCTGATTATCACGCAGAAAAGTCGTTGAATTTGCTATACCTAAATAAATGTTACATTTTAAAATGAAAGTTTCCCCAGCAACAAAGCTTCGTATCCCATCTCAATTTCCATTTGTTCATCAAGCCGCCGTTCCGAAGGTGTTTTAATAAAACAACGCGGCAATAAACCGGCCATCTCTCAGATTGAGTCGTTACGCCGAACTCATTATGGTAATTCCGTCCGGCGCTCTTTATAATCACCGACACGACTCAATACATGCTATCCGACGTACGGCGAGATATATTTTAAATTGAAAGAAAATATATGAAAGACTCCAGAAAAAGATTGGCTATTGGCGACATGGCTGCCTATTGTTGCACTAGTTTGTTGCTATATTTAATGTTTGCTTTGTTGCTTTTTGTCTATGGAAAATAAAAACGTGAATTACTCATGTGAGATATATAAACTTTATTCTAACTCGACTATGGTATCAAACTTATTTTTACGGTATTTCCTTTAATAGTACTAGCGCGTGAAGTCGTCTCCATAAATACAATGATAATAATTATATAAACACAATAACAATATATTACTTTGTTTTCATGCCACGTTGTAAAGAAAACACCTATTATTTACTTCAAGATCTCATGTGATACATACCTTCTGTTTTTGACAAAAGTACTCACAAACTAATTATATTATTATTTGAACATGTTTAAAACAGCCAAGTTTTCAAAAACCTAACATCTTATTTTAATTATTAGATAAAATTAAAACTTGATGTTTTAAAACGCCACAATACGTGTAGGCACAGTTAATAAAAATAAAAGAAACATAAAACTAAGTTTAGAAATAGATTACCACATTTTTTTAACATATTTTTGTCATTTCACTAGACAGTTAGTCTCTCCCAAAGTATGATTACTTTGCAGTAACATTCATCGCGACGTTGCGTCGTGTCGCCAAGTCTAATTATGATCCCAGGAGAATTTAAAATTCACTTTTACACTTATTTGATTAGGGTGCACAAATTGTTTCATCCTCGCAGTTTACTTAGGTCCGTTTTAGTGCTGGAACAAATCCACTCAGAAGGCACTAGGTATCTACATTACGAGGGTTTTATAATGTACACCTTTATGTAATAGGTCTTCTACTTTTGCAAACAAACGCCGCGCACTCGGCAATTTAAATCTATCGTTGAAGAGGCAGTTTAGTGAAATAATTCAAGTTTTGATTAACCTTGTCACTTTTTAATTAATATTTTCATTCATTTTTGGTACTGAAAATTGTTTAGACTTAAGTTTATATGGACAGAATACTGAACCATTTTTTTTTACCTAAAATAGACTAATTTTCGACCAGATCCTATAAAATGTTTTGTAAAACCAGTTAAAGATGTTACGAGGTTTTGTTTTGTGATATTTTTACTTCGAAGTATGCTAAATCAAGAACTAACTAAATCTATTTAGGTATTTACATCAGATTTAAAATATCTATAAATAGGTCAAAAGAAAATCAAAAATAATTGCTGAGATACGTTAAAAATTTGCCATTGATCCAGTTATCAATCAACATGTTTTATTGGTTTATCGGTGACATAACAACTGAAATAATATTAATGCAGCACTTACTTACCCAATAAAAATGATAAGTGAGTTTCCAGCCATTAAACCCGGTAACTTGCGATTCAGCGGCAATCGGCAATCGCCGCAAACAGATTTCAAGAGATAGGACATGTCTCAATATAGCACGAACCTAATTGCTATAAAACTGCTTCAAATCACTTTGCGTCCACGGACCTTAATAAATACGCTTAAAGGACACTGAGAACATACAGACAAGACACTAAGAACAACATACATACATAAATTGTTTTGCAATGTAATTCCTAAAAATGCATTTTGCGGTAGATAAGTATTTGCTATATATACATAAGTGTCGTAACTACTTCTTACTGGTATTCTTAGAGATCTATTCGGGAGGCCTACGTCAAACATGTTTTATGGCTGAAACAACGACTGCGACAACAAAGTGTCTTGCGCGCCGGGTAATGAGGAGATTTTTCTCATAAATAACACAAAAAGTCACTTGTGCATATTCACACAACGCTGTATTTTGATGGGTTCCGTAAAAATGCATTTCGCGGTATAATAGTATGAGTATTTACTACATACAATGTCTCGTGCGCCTGGTAAAGGCTCTCTAGGTAGATATCTACGGCTGCAAAAGTACCGAGTGTGCGGCGAAACTTTTGCAGGTAGGTACAGGGCAATACGAATGAATTTGTTTTTCTTTATGGCCCATAAACTTGATGGGATGGAAGCTGTTTGTTCCTATCTATTTTATTGTAATGCTGATATATTCTGGGAGATGGTGATAGGAATGTGTCGTAAATCTCGACTGCTTTTGTAAATCCCAGAGGTGATGGTCTTTCTATTTGGTTTCGAATTCAGTTGATCTAACTACATTGTTGTTACAAAGTTTCCGATTGTATTGTCTGTTTTTACTGGTTACATTGCATAATATATCTTGGCGATTTGGGTGACTAAGAAATAAAATCTTTTGGCAACGAAATATTCAAGGCAGAAAAATAAGTCACATTTAATTTATAAAATCAGAATCACATTTTTATGATTTGAGAGATTCATAGATTTTGGAACTAAAAATGAAAAATAATGAAAATTGCTTAAAAAGTAGATTTTTAAAAATAAATAATACTTTATTGAATTCAGTACACATACAGGAATTTTCTATGGTAAATTAATAAGATATACTAAAGCTATTGTGTACATACTAGATAAATACTTAAATCAAACGTGAGTACCCAGTACCCAGACAAAAATTCTGAATCCTGGGCACTAACGTCTTTCACCGCGTCAGAAAATTACGTGTGCAAAATGTATATAAGTAAAAAAGTTAACATTTATATATATAAAAATGAAACCCGTTTTCCGTTGTCACGACATAACATGAAAACGGCTTGACTGATTTGGCTTATTTTTTTTTGTAGTTTTCTAATACTCTGTAGGTACAAGGTTCTTACGGAAAGCGAAACGAAGTTCGCCGGGTCCGCTAGTTAAATATAATAATACAAAATTTTGAAACAATATGAATCTTAGTGATATCGAAAACACTTATATTATTAATTGATGAATAAGTAATATAAATACAAAGGAAATTTCATATATACGGTAACAATAAAATCCTAGGTACTATGAATCACACTTCAATATGCCGGTCATTTGAGTAAACCATTTATATATAAGCAGTATATAAAAATAAAGGATAAGAAAAGTATAACAGTTGTGATAAGATTTTAAAAAAAATCTAACAATAAATATAATAACACTATTTCTTTTTCTATATCCGCGAGATGCTGAATTCTAACTGAAATATCCATTCAAAAATTGTTCTCTATTCTGATCAGTAATATTTGTATTCAGAATTTTTTCAAGCAACTGTATTATTTCGAAATATTTGAAAAATATCCGAATATTCCTTTCAAACTCGTGATAATTTAGCAGAAACCTGAATTTCAACTTTTTAAAATCGTTCGGTTTTCTATTTTTAGGAATATACTCGTATAATCGAGAACCTAAAAATGAATTCGCCAGCCGGATGAAAGCTGTGTTCATCCAGCAAACATCATAAAATATTTCCTATTTGTTCGGCGCGATAGAAAACTAGTTCAATATCAATCGAAGAATTCAAATATAGACCAATGGGACAGGAGCTATCGTCCGTTTTAACATGCCAACTACCACTTTGCTTTGAAATACTGACTTCTTTTTTCTACAGACTGCTTAAAATAACAAAAAACGTGTATCTATAAAAACCATCTAATACTGGAAAATTGTAAAGTTTATACAGGGTTATTTCTAATCAATGAGCATCCTTTTAGGGGCTTATTATGAACATCAAAACTAACAACTTTTGTACTGCGACTTTTGTCAAAACTAAAAAAAAATAAGCTGTTACATGCATTTTGTCGCGAGTGAACGATTAATTTCTATGGAACAACAACTTTTTTTTTGAGAATTAATAAAAGTCGTAGAACAAAAGTTGTTAGTTTTGATGTACAGAATAAGCTCCAGAAAGGATGCAAATTGATTAGAAATAACCCTGTATAATTAGTTTTATATTTTTGACCGCATTTATTAAAGCTCTAATTAGTAATTACTATAACAAAAGATGCCAATATAGCCCAGCAGATTAACCAGTTAAAATAGCAGTGGATAGGGCACATCACACTTTACAGGGTACATTGTTACAGGGTTGATGACCAGTGGATTCGAAAAGTTCTGGAGTGGAGATTAAATTTGTTTATTTAATAAACGGCGTGAAAATTTCCTCTCGGCACTTAGCTATAAGCTACCCAAATAACAGTGAAAGTCTAGAGCTCAATTTTTAAATCAAAAGAAATATTTTTTACAATCGCACGGCTAGATGTGTTCTGCTTTCTCGTTCACACTAATGTAATGTACATCCAGTTCGCTCTTGCTCTTATTCAGTATCGTGACATGTGACAAAGTGAAGTGAAAGCAGGAAAATAATGATAGTGCAAACGGGATAGCCATAATATGCGACTCAGTTTTTAAAGTCACTTCTATCGCTATAAAAGCGAGCGCTGCCTCTCTTACTATGACGTAAAGACCTCCTTCAGTTTAGATTGATTTCATGCAGAGCCAATACATCTCGTGCGTAAGACATAAATTGTATTAGCGGAGATATTTCGACGTAGAAATAGACGTATTTCAAATGCTTGTAAAATTGAATACGCTGCGATATAAATTTTGTTTCGAAATTAGATGTTTGATAGAGAAAGACGGCCGTAAATTACTTACACTCCATTAGTTGTTTAGATATATTAGCCCAAATTTAATTTATTGCTTGTTCTTGCAAATAACGTTATTAATAATGCATTAAAATGTTATTTTGATGGTTAGTTAAATCATTTGCTTTCACAGATTTAAAATTGTAAGTGTTGACTGAAAAGCAGAGACAATGGATACCACTGTTTCCACTGTTTTTGGACCAATGGTAAATTAATGTATATCTACTTGTTAGGAAGCATAAAAATACCAAGTCAATGTTAAGAAGTAACTTCTAAGTACAAACGAAGTACAAACGTGTACGTGTGAAGCACGAGTTAATAGAATTTTTTACTCGAGTTAATTAACTTCAACAACAATTTAGAATGAAAATGAAATTGTGCCAATTTCATGCCAGATGCAAATACTATTGTAAATTTTAGTGTATTAATGCTAACTTTATTGATCGTGTAAAAACTTTAACAAACTCATTCAAAGGGACACTGAGAAGATTTTTACAATCTAAAATGGTCCAGATGTGTGCTACTACGTCACCTAGCATAGTGCTCAGCATAGCTTATAAAAGACAGGCAAAAACAATGTTTTTTTTTTTTTTTGAATTGGTTCGCTTTTGCCTACACACTGCCTGATGTTAAGCAGATGTACGGTCTAGGGTGTAGCACGCTTACCTAGAAGATACCTATTCACTCGGGATTTGAACACAGCCACAAACCAATTTTTACAAGCCAGTTAAAATTAAGCTTAAAATTTTCAATCAAATATCAAGCTTTAATCCCCTTCTTTTCAGCTGTAGAAATCTGGCTGATTCCCAAAATGGGACCGCGGCATCCAGACACCTTTGCTGAATTAATTATGCCAAGAACTAATTTGGAACGGTCCCTGTCGGTCATAACCACAGTAATAGAGGTCACGACTATTCCTAACCTCTCGTCTGACCCTAATTGACCTTACACTGGATTTGACCTTGGATTTTGTCGCAGAAATTAATACTGACAGCTCTTCAGCTTTTGTTGTATTTGAATTTCATTGTGTTGGGGATGAAAGGTTGTGATGGCGAGATTGTGAAAGTATTTTGTTATATCTATCTCAGTTGGTAATACACAAAAAGTCAATAAACGGTTACTTGAGTACTTGGGCTTCTTTTAAACGTCACGGGAGATGAAACCTAATTCCCAAATAGGTATCAATTGTACAAAACTTGCTTTTACCTGCAGTTTTTCTCAATTAATTTAAGTGTGTAAAAAACTGAGTCAATTAATTGGTCCGTGAATGAGTATTAAGCAAACCCACAAATACTTCTGGATCTAAACATTTAGATAGGTAAATGTAATTTAGGTAGGCATAACTTGCAATTTAAGTACGACAACTTGACAGCTATTATCCATAAGTCGATCTATCCACTAACATGTGAAGCCATGGTTTGATTGAAATCATGTACATCATGTTAGCATAATGATAAATTCATAACACTTTAGAGGCTAGCTTGAAACAAGAAAAAATGTTTGAAATATATGCTCTACAATTTATTTTAGAGATTATCTTAGTCTCGAGGTTAACAAAATTTAACCATACATTTACGTACTTGCGTGCGTAGCCAATCCTATAGATAGGTTGAACTCGTACAAAGATCGTCCGTAGTTCTAGTCGGAACGGACTGACCTTGGGACGGGTGACCCTAATTTGGTTCGCGGAACACGATCATGGCCCTCGTAATGGTAATCCAGGCTTCGAATGGCTCCAAGCCAAATTCGGGAGCCGTCGTAAACTGATAGGTATTGTGACTGCCGTCTGGAAGTTTACGTGAGGAAACGAAAAATGGGCAGGTACACGAAATATTGGAGACAGCAAAAAGTAGGATTTGTGCGACGTGCGCCCGCCGAGGAGACGTTTGGCTGGAATGGATGGCGAAAACTTGACTGCTGTGATGTTTTCCGTTTTAGTGTTGATAAAGATAAAATATACAGAGTTGGTTTGAGTTTTTAGAAGTGAGTGGGACTTCTGCGGCTTTGATGTAAATGTACTCTGTACTTGTTTAATGAACACCGATTTG
The DNA here is from genome assembly GCA_949316475.1 of Hypomecis punctinalis. Taxonomy (NCBI): domain Eukaryota; kingdom Metazoa; phylum Arthropoda; class Insecta; order Lepidoptera; family Geometridae; genus Hypomecis; species Hypomecis punctinalis. The sequence goes on from OX438802.1 coordinate 2,728,549, forward strand.
TAAAGTAAAAAAATATAGTTATTCAAGCGTGAGTGCTATGAACTGAATTCCTTATTATTTTACTACGGATTTTACAAATTATTTTACTACGGAATCTAACGTGGTTTTCACACATTTTAATATTTTATATAACACCTGTATTTTTATAGTCATTACATAGTACGTCGTACGTAGTAACCGTGGTGATCTAGTGGTAATAACACCCGCCTTACAATCGTGGGAGGTTGTGGGTTCAAATCCCAGTCCTGTACAAATGAGTTTTTCGGAATTTATGTACCTACGGAATTTAACACTGGCTTTTTGGTGAAAGTAAACATCGTGAGGCAACCTGCATACCTGCATAAAGAAGAAATTCGATATCATATATGAATCCACCAACCCGCACTGGGCCAGCGTGGTGAATATGGTCCAATCACCCTTCGTGGGTAGGCTTACGTCTAGCAGTGGACTATTAAAAAGGCTGGTACAGTACAGTATATATACGACTATAGTTTAGATCGCATTCGACGATCTTTCTCAAGTTGAGGCGAGTGCTAGCGGGCGGAGCCGTCTCGCAATGCACTATGTAATGACTATGAAAATAAACGTAAATACATTTACGGTTTAGAAAATATTAAAATTACAACTTATATCGAAAAAAAAAACACTGTTGTTTTGTGTTATTGGATGTGTTTTATTTGACCGACGAACCACCGGAGGAGGTATACAATTCGACGCGTATATATATTTTTTTATGTATAACCACGCATATCTTTTTCCATAGTAGTCCGATTTCAATAATTCTTTTTTAATGGAAAGAATATATGTACTTCGAAATTGGTCCTATTTAAATCATTTTTGATAAATTATCAATAATATGAGAAAAATGTTACATCGATACATGCATAATATTTGCGTTCTAGCGATGCGCCCCGGCTTCGCACAGATGTATTATACATAAAAACATTTCTCTTGAATTACTCTATCTATTAAAAAAAATTACATCAAAATCCGTTGCGTAGTTTTAAAGATATAAGCATACATGGGGACAGACAGCGGAAAGCGACTTTGTTTTATACTACGAGTATGTAATGTTTCTGTTCACGGGTGAAGTCGGTCATGCTATTTTTTGCAAAAAATAATTATTTTAAAACATTACATTTATATTTGGGGTCCGTACAACGTGCACACTTATTCCACTATGTTATGGAAATATTAGTCTAAAACTAATGAAGTCCAAGGTCCGAGCCTTACAACGATAACTTTGAATAAGTAAATCAAGCAAAGCAAAACAAAGCTCGAAACTGTATTTTTTATAATAAATTATAGTTTCGATCGCTCTTTTTGATCTTTATTAATATTAAGTAGGTACCAGCGTGCGGGCTCGTAGCATAAATCTTTATGCGTTAGTAACACCTGTGTTATATTCTAATTTAAATGTGAAAAAATCACGCTGGTTTTCGTAATCCAAAACATATTATTTCTGTAAGCATCCGTTTCACATTATTTTAAGTTTTTACTCGGCCGACTTAGTTTTTAGATTTCACCATTACTCCACTAGATAAACAGACCGGTCTGAAACCATCCATCCTCATTTGCTCCTCCATTTCTCACCAACTTCTAATTTTTACAGTACTTTTAGCGAACTTAGTTTGTAACTGAGACGCGTCTATGCCAAAGTAAAAGCTCTTTGAAAATATGTCTGTAATTAATTTACTTAGACATTCTAAAAGTTTTATGAAATGAGATTTTGTTTATTCGCATTTTGCCAATTTGAAGATATTGTAACTTTGCTTTTATAGTAATGATATCTGTTGAAAGTTTTGTATGTATTGTTATAAACTTAGTTTATGATTTTCAGATCATTTATAAATTACTAGTTTTTACCCGCGGCTTCGCCCGCATGATATTTTGATTTTTTGACACAATATCATTATAATTTATAGGCTATCTGTTATTTTGATATATAAGCTATTGCAAAGTTTCATCTCAATCTGTTCAGTAGTTTTTGCGTGAAAGAGTAGCAAACATCCATCTATTCTCACAAACTTTCGCGTTTATAATATTAGTAGGATTAAATAGTGAAAATGTTATTTTTTTAATGGTTGTAAAATAATAATATGTGTATTGAAATGGTAATATTTTAATAGATATATGCTCTATTGTTGTCTCAATTGCGTACCTATTACCGTGCTAGACATCCAAAGCAGATTAAAAACCAGACAAGTGCAAGTCAGGCTCGCACACCGAGGGTTCCGTACAAATCCTGTATGTATCCTGTATTTCACAAAATTGTAATGTTGAAATATCTATAGGATAAATAAACAATCATTGAAAAAAGTTTTTTTTTTTAATTTTACACGTAAGCCTGTTTTAGCATACTCTTTCATATGATACCCCACATGATACGATTTACTCACTTTGAATTTTGGGCCTACATATTTTATATTTTTTGTGATTTAGTTAAAAATGTACAGTTTTCAGATTTATTCCTATATGACTGTGTACACCAAGGCAATGCTTCTTGCCGAATTTCATAGTTCTAGGTCAACTGGAAGTACCCTAGTTTTGATTTGTGAGTGTCAAAATATGTAGTTTGATTTTTCACAACTGTCAGAAACCATAGATATAAATAAGTATATCGTTTAAATTTCAACTCGTTCTTAAGATAAAGGGATTTGACATACGAACAGACGGACAACAAAGTGATCGTATAAGGGTTCCGTTTTTTCCTTTTGAGGTACGGAACCCTAAAAAGTGCTAAAACTGTCTAGTACCTACGACAAATTTATGTAACTAGACAGAAAAAATCCCTTAAAACTAATTTTTCCATCGTCAAAACTCAATACACCAATTTTAAAAAGATTCTGAAAATACCCCGATGCTTGTCCTCCACTCCCACTTAGCGCTAAAGCTAGCTTTAAATTACCAAAAGCTAACAAAGTCCGGTGTCGAATAGGTGCTCAGGATCAATTACCTGCTCCTAGATTGGACGATTAGTCGTACTGATCCCTGGTGGACGATCGATTTTAGCATTTTAACTAAATTATATCAGCAGATGGTGCGATAGCCTAATCGCTTGTCGATGGAAGAGATATCGGAGTTACTCGTTACAGGTTCTTTTTTATCGGATTAAGTTTTTAACAAAACTGATGATGGTGTAGAGCTAAAACATTTTAAAGGATATTTTAAAAGGTTGCTGTTTTTAGTTCTTGAAATAAATTTTAGTCTCTTTCATTTAACATAAGATTATTTTTAGGCAAGGTAGTGGTCAAACAGGGAGTTAACTGCAATAAAAACAAAGAAAATCTTTAACGTCATTTCGTTAAAATAGTATTGCTATATTTTGCTTCTTGAGAAGATTTAAAAAATTTTTAAATACTAGGTGACCCGGTGAATTTTATCTTATCATCTGTCAACTGTAAAAATTGATCGCACCAACTCAGAAAACTTTAGCTCATGCACAAAAACTATTATTTAACAATGCTGGTGTTTATTTGGCTCAACGTAAAATCATTGCCATTCAGCGTGGCAATGCTGCCAGCATGCTGGGCACGCTGCCAACTGGCAGGGGGCTTGAATATTTGGATTATATTTAGATCTTCAAGGGTCTATGGATGATCCAATTGCTTGTCATGTAGTAGTTTGTGTAGTTTTAGATTATGTCTTGTATTTAGTGACAACTTTTAACATCACATTATCAAATACATAATGTTAACGATTCTATAAAGGACATAGAGACTAGCATTCATTTTTATATGTATAAACAAATGTAAGCTCTTTAGTAAACTATAATTAAATTAGATACAATTGTTACTGTTAAATTATTGAACGTTTTAGTTAATAACCACTATTTATACTCTTATCGAAGAAAACAAACAAATAGGAATACTCAGCATGAGTCAGAAGCAAGTTTTGACTCATCGCTGACGTAAACGTCTGATGAGACACACACCCACCATTAGAATCAATTGAAGTCGTGACGTTACGTCGTCACGACAATAATAGGCTGAATAAAACAACTTGGCGGCTGTTATGTTAGCTACACGTTGCGGATATCCCACCAACACACCTACTCTTAGAATCAATTGAAGCCGTGGCGTCATATTGTCACGCCAATTACTACAAAAGCAATTGTCTGACTGGACGCTTACAAGTTATATCAGACTAGCTGATTCAGTATTTATGATCTGGAGTCTGGAATGAATATAATATTTCAATCTATGTCATTTTATTTAAGTTGAACTCAAAATTTGTACCTACCACCTAAATTTCATTTTGTCGATTTATAGCGACGTTGAAATGGTTTTTCTGCTAATTGAAATATATTCAAATAGATCATAACCATTTTTTTCTCTCGTGTCATTGCAAGTAAATTGTATTCATTCACTTCTAATTCATAATTGTAGTGCATTACTTTAAACAATTCGTGTATAGTTAGAAAATACCAATGACTCTGGTCTTGGAACGACTTGTGGTACAATTGTTCTTGAATCATAAATTAATATTTAATTTACACTACAAGCACAACTTTGTTTTTGTATAGATAGTAAAAAATCTGTAATAACTTTGTATAGGTATTTGATATTACACTTTGATAAGTTTGATGATACTACACACCTACCCTTCTGAATCAATTGAAGACGTCGCGTCACGTTGTCACGCCAATTACTCCAAAAGCAATTGTCTGACGTGACGTTTTAAATTATTAGGTGATAAAACAGCCATAGTAAAAATGAAAACAACATTGTCTGCAGGACATTATATCTACTGCTTTGGATTGAATACTGTATTATTTGAACAAGAAAATTTTCTGACCATTAATATTAAGAACTCGAAAAATACTTTTGTAGGCTAAGTGGGTATAAACTCCTTAGTGTTTTATTTTTGGTTTTTCTCTGTTTAACAATTATCTCACAAATAACTCCCAATATTTACAAATAAAATAAACGACAAACACAACACAATTTACTTTAAGCAACAAGCCTTTTTTAGGTTACATTGTCTCACTCTTTTAGCCGCTCAAAGGATCGATATCATCGCGGTATAAACTGTAAACAGACTTAGCAGAACGTTGTGCCAAAACTGTGGAATATTTTGAATAGAGAATGCTTTATTCAAGACCTGACATGCTGATAAGTTTGCTATCAGAATATTAGTGGGTAGTCACGTCCCACACTACCCCAATATGTTCCGCCGCGTCGAATTGTCACGCCAATCACTCAAAGAATCAATTTTCCTCGCCTGAAACTTGTTCAGACGTCGAACATAGTTGGGTATAGTTACGTATGGAATCTGCATTGCGTCTCAGCCCGTCGTTTCAAGGTTACCCCTCCCGCAACAAAGGGTAGGTATAATCCTTTGATAAGTAGGTACGAGACGCTTTCGCCTCAGGTATTTTGTAATGTTCAATTTTTGGAGACGATTAACAGGGTACCTGTTTATTTTGCTAGACTTTCTACACGGTTAAATAAAACTTTTGTTTCGTAATATAACATGCACACGAGTATAAGCGCAAATATAGGTACATTTAATACACAATTATATGTAATGATAAGTAGAGCTTAACACGCAATTAGTATCGGATAAACGTTTGAATTTATGACGATTTTTACGCAACACGATCATATAATAGCGTTTATATTGACTTCTTTTTAACGCCAGTTTCGATTTACCAAAATCTGAAAACGATTTTGATAGACGCTACGAAAACCACACACGTACAGTTCTAAGCGCTATACGACTATTATACGACATAACAAAAGTCATGAAGTCCTTCGGAATGTTTTTATTCGTTCGGAAATAGGGAGAGAGCGTTCGTAAAGTCGTTCGGCCGTTCGCAACCGTTCGCAGATGTACTTTGACTCTATACTTTGTGCAAACGAGCGTTTGATAGGGGTACGTGGGGTTAAAGTAGCTGGATGTGGCTAGACTGCCTCGGTGGCTCAGTGGTTTGTGACCCTGACTATGGAATCAGGGAGTGGGTTCGATTCCCACCCAGGGCAAGTATTTATGTGATGAACATAGGTGTTTGCTCTGTGTTATTTAGGTATTATTATTTTTAATTATGTACAATTGTAGATATTTTAAAAAATATATTGAATAGTATATCAGTCTTTGACAGCCATATCACAAGCTTTGTTTAGTTTGGTGTCGGAAACCGTGTGTAAGATATCTCCTAGTATTAAAAAAAAGTTTATAGGTAAATATGCTGTGTCACGTTAAAAGTGGAGTGTCAAGAGGCGAACAAAGAAATTTAACTTCTGATGAATACGTAATAGGAGTTAAATTCCCTTGCTGTAATTAAAGCTGCGTATAAAAAGACTTAACTCCTGTTAACTGTGGGAGTTAAATTTCCTTATTTCCTTGTGCGCAGTTTGTAGCATCAGTGTTCTTTTTCACATGACGCATAATATCTAATGCACTTATACTACCATCTTATCTTTACATCGAGGTGTCGACGAAACATTCATTACTGTTAACGATCTTTCAGCAAACTAAACTGTTGGCAAAAAAGCTAGCGACTGAAAATTTTCTTCTTGTATTGATGATGCTGTGTACAAATTATAGCGTTTATAATTTCAATAATTATACAGTTCTGAAATCAGGCTTGGGTAATATTCGGGCATTTGATCAATTAGAAGCTTTTAAGAATATTATATTATATTAATTAAGTAATATTACGATCTTACGCTTCAACATGCGCTGTTTTTAAACGAGTAAATTGCAATTATAACTTGACTTTGTTTTTTAACAAAAACGTAACAATCGACGGTAACCAGAAACAGCTAATGAAAGTAGTGATTTAGCATTTTCTTTTCCTTTAAGCGCATTTCTGCAATCACTTTAAAACAACTGGACTAAGTTCAATTAAATTAAAAAACATTAATGATATATCAGTTATAACTTGAATACTAATTACTTTTTGCGCAAGAGCGATTTTATTTGTAGTTTGTAGGATTTGTATCGATTCCTATTCCTTGCTAGCCTCTACCAAATTTTTTGCCGCAAGTATTTTTTTTTATTAACCTATATTGTCCCACTCCTGGGCAAAGGTCTCCCCCATTTCCTTCCATGAGTCTCGATCCATCGCAACTTCTTGCCAACCCCCCTGGAATGAGTCAAGATCGTCACGCCAGCGCTTCTTGGGCCTTCCCTGGCTACGTCGTCCGTCAGGCATCCACTCCGTGACGATCCTGGCCCTGGATCTTCTAAAATAAGAATTCCCTTTTCATCAAAGCAGACAAAATATCGTGTCTATTCCAGATAATTTACATCACCGTCCGTCTCTATACAGCAGAATATCGCTATCTCTGTGGGATTACAGCGTCGAGATTACATCTTTTATGATAAACCGAGTATTACGGCGTGCCGGTAATAGCTTCGCAGATTAATTACACTTTTTGCTATGTTTGTTGTATTTACTTCGTATTGAAAGAAATAAGATATGTTCTTAAAATATGTGTTGAATTTAATTCTTCATCGATTTGAAATGTTATTATAAAACTTATTTATCAAACCAATCTTATGGAATATTTTAGGAATGTACGTCTCGTTTTAATTAATAGTGGGTTGTTTTATGTGCGGTAGAAAAAAAAATGTATCGACTACTAATAATGTTATGAACATCATAATGTATAGAGCTCGACCATCCAACGCGTGTCCATACTCATGTTTTGACATTTTAAATATATTTTGTACTTTTATTGTGACATTTGACATTTAAACAGACAGTTTGCCTTCTCAATTTCAGCACCTCATCACGCATAACATGACGATCATATTGTAATTTGACCATCAAACGCATTTTTAATCCATATAAACGTATCTCTATCTTTTCCATATTTTTTTAGAATATTAAAGAAATTTACTTAAATCTGAAATCTTTTGATTGTTATCGTATTGCTTGTTGCTTGCCGATCTATTTAAAGACAAATCAACATAGTGACAATAAGGTCAATAGGCAATTATGTCGAGGATTATTTTATACACCTTTCTTTGCAGACAAGTAGATTTATAGAAAATGGAGAAGTACAGTTTAGGCGGTAGTTACTACAGGGCGCTACCGCCTGATAATATTACCACAAAACTTACTGCAATAATGTACCTATATCATATCTCTTATGTGCCGCATGATATTCTATAGCAAGGAGATCGTATGCGAAATCTTCCATTAAATTGACGCCTCGTCGCCGAGTCTATTCTCCCGTCACCGCTGCAACGGTGAATTGAAAATTTTAAAGGTGAAAATCCACTGGGCCAATATCAGAAAAGGCAACTAAAATAAGACTCTATTTCTACGCTGAAGTAGCTCTCACGCAGCGTAGTTTGACTAGGTATTTACCAGCGATCACTGAAGTCAAGCAACGTTCAATACGCTCAGATTTTGGATGGGTAACCGGCGCGTAATTCAAACAAACAAAATGATAGTATGTCAACAAACGAATAATGTATGGGACTAAAGTTAACGGAAGTTCAATTTATTTACGGAAGTTAACAAGAGCGTTAACATTTAGTTAATCCGTTAAGCAGATTGCTAATTTCGTTAATTAACGGATTGATGAGTTAATTCGTTAATCAACTTTTGGAGACCGTGGGTAGCTTTTCCAACTGAGCGCTACCGTGGCTTAGATGATATGTTAAATTGTAAGTCCCTTATTGATTCAACTGTTGAACCGCGTCAGAGGCCTTCAGGTGGCCTAAAAACACCAGAGCTAGCCGACCAGCCTACACAAACTTACTTAGCGATGCAACTGATTTTAAACGGCAACTCAACTTTACTATGTGGGGGTAAAAGTCATCAGACAATTTGAAGTGCGTTGAAAGAATTATACAAGAAAAGGTATATCCCAAAATAACATTTTCATGTAAAATAGGGCCAAGACGAGATTCCAGTTCGCATTATCAAAAAGTTATCAGATCTCATCAGATTTCATACCACAGACTTTTCGGTGAAGAAAAACATCGTGAGGCAACCTGCATACGTTCATAGAAGAAATTCGATGGCGTATGTGAATCCACCAACCCGCACTAGGCCCGAGTGGTGGATATGGCCCAATCACCCTTCGTGGGTAGGCTACGTAACCACCTTACGTCCTGCAGTGGACTACTAAAAAGGCTGGTACAGTACAGTACAGTATTAGATCTCATGTGCATAGAACCAAGCTTTTAACTCTACAGGACTCAACTTTACAAGCTCTTACATCACAAACTTTACACCTTAGTCAATATATGGGGCTTGGCTGTTGGCACAGGGGGATAAGGTGAAAATTAATTCACTGTTCCTTAGGTACTTCTCTATAATACAATTAGTTCTTGTGGTGTTAGTTGTAGTCTTGTGTGTTTAAAACACCATTAAATTAACAAATCACACTCATAAAGGAAGATATTTTTGATAGTTTTTTTTTTAATAATATAAGTAAGAGCAAAACTAAAATTTTAAATGATTCTTCTCGTTTTACAAATTTTTTGTCTAGGTTTTCATTGACCTGGTCGCAAGGTATTCTGTAAAATATTCTAATGCAGTTATACCTTAAATCTACCCTCATTTTTAAAGCGCTGGTGGCAGCTGAGATATTGGTAAATTGATACCGTATTGTATTGACGTAATAGATTTTAAAAAGTCTTTTGTATAAAGTAAATTTTAATTTTACGGGTTTAAATTTAAAGAAAATAAAAAATAAAGACGTTGATAATATTTAGCTAAATCTATATAAGCACTAATTACCAGGAACTAAATACAACATAAAGTGATTTTGTATACCTAACATTGAAATTACAAATGTTATCCTTACTTCCTCACTAATATTATAAATACAAAAGTATGTTTGTTGGTTGGTTCCTCTTTCACGCAGCAACGGAACAACGAATTGACTTGATTTTTGGCATGGACATGGTTTGAAAGACGGAGAGTGACATAGGCTCCTTTCTATTGCAGAAAAATAAAATTTTCCTATGGGATGGCACAAAAATTAAACTACCACGCGGGCGAAGTCACGGGTAAAAGCTAGTACACTTAAACTATAAATACTTTTATAATTATAGTAATGTATTATTTTCTCACATTACATTATTTAGCTTAATGTAAATTAACATATTTCAACAAAAAATATTATTTTACGGACATTTCAGTAATTAAAATCGGCAATTTATATATTCGGGTACGCCATACCCACCACATAGCTGGTGTACCAATTTTTCACCTCATTCACGCCAGGTTAATTGCTTCTTCTTGTGCAACAATATATATAAATAGTACTACGTTTCCTATGGAATTCTAGCAAATTGCCACAATCAATAATCCCCTAACCCCCTCGGTTCCTAGAGAGCCTCGAGATGGTCGCAATCTGCCACTTGTCATTGTCAATAGACCGACTGACTAGTGGGGGGCTAATCAGCTGTAAGGGTTAGTGACCTTTCGTTGGACAGTTGAGGTATTTTATTTTTTAGTTTTTGTCTGTATGTAGGTTTGCCAGCTCCATTGTTTTGTACAATTACTTAAATTTATATGAATTATGCGTAACATCCTCAGAGCAATAAAAAAATCAAGAGAGAATGTTGTGAACAAACAAGTATAGCCAACCAAAACTACGTCTCGCGTGCAGACAATTAAACACACATCCACGTAAACTACGCCTTGGCTTGTCAGTCGAACTATGGCGGCGCAACACCGACGCACTCACACATGAATAAAAACCGGCATCACTTGACTGTTCAACGACGTTCTCTCTTAATTTTTTATTTGCTCTGAGATAACATCATTCAATTTACTCTGGTCAATTTGTCTATCAATTGGTAGGTGATGTAAATAAACTGTCTTACACATCGACTTGGCATTTTTCATGTTGTCATATTAATGTGTCATACTTGTACATACAACATGTCACTTATTTTCTCAATATTCAACCTTTAAAAATACATTAAGATATAGTTTACTATGTAATTCAATGCATTACCTTGGACCAATAAAATGTGAAAATATGTACATAACAAACATATTTCTTAATTATCATCATCATCATTTGAGACTTTGCATGAATTTTCTTCTCATCTTCAAATCGTCTCAGCCGTACCGCATGGTATGACATCTACCCACAACGTGGACGGATGACCTCATCAAGACCACAGTATCGCACTGAATGCAAGCCGCTTCCAACAGGTCTTGTTGAGTATCCATAGGAGAGGCCATCTTCAAATGCAGAACTTCTGAATTTTAATCGTTTTTCTTCCTCTGGTAAATAAAAATGCCTTTACGGTTTATGTTGTATTTATTTAAGTTTCATTGCCTTCTAATAAACTCTAAAGCAACGTAAGCTCTACGTCGCGGGTCCACAATAAGATCGTGTTACAAAGGCCCGAGTTTTGCATATCTGCGGAGATCGTCGGGCGTCGTCGACGTTTTGCGTCTCGACAGCGGTTTTTTCCCTTCTGTTTCTTTTGGTATGTTTGCAGTGATAGCGGTGATTGGTGAAGTACTTTGGTCAGAGAGTAAAATACGTAAAAAAACAGTATAATTTTTTTAAAGTTTTTATTTGTTAATTTGGCTCTGTGAACTGAACGAGTTAACAATAAGATCGTGTTACAATGTCCTGAGTCTTACATATCCGCGGAGATTGTCGCACGTCGACTTTTTTGCGTCTCGATTTTCTCGGCTTTTTCGCTTTTTGTGTGATAGCGGTGAATAGTTAAGTATTTTGGACAGAGAGTAAAATACGTGAGAATTTTATTATGTTTATTTATATAAGTGTTTTTGATAAAATATTCTTGCGAGCTAACAATAATTTCGTGTTATAATGGCCCGAGTTTTAGATATCCGCAAATATCGTCGTGCGTCGTCGGCGTTTTGCGTCTCGACAGTGGTTTTTTCTCTCCTGTTTCTTTTGGTGGGGTCACAGTGACAGCTGTGATTGGTAGCACTTTGGACAGAGAATAAATACGACCAAAAAATGTGTTATAATAATTGATCGACCAACAGCGAAAATCTCCTTTTTAACACGGCGATATTGCCTTCGTCTGTCCAGATGTTGGTTTTCGCCAACAGACCGCATTTTTCAACAAATCTCGGCGAAACTTGGTACATACAAGTAGGTTTGAAATATTAATATAACTCATATTTTGTCGATTTTGATAAGCCCGTATTATCATAAATCGCCTACGAAAAAAAATCTATTACCGAATTTCGTCAAAAGAAGGGAAATATGCGCATAAGGACGGAAAAGAGACGTCTACAAATGGTAGATATATTATTCAGAGAAATTGGAAATTATAGAAATCATATCCAAGATGATACATGCATCGTTAAAAAGCTTACTTTGACTTCTCAAAAATATTTATTTTATATTTTTCATCCATTAATTTTTTTTAATGATAATAATAAATTTTAAGGAAAATCAAAATACAGCTCACATTTTTTCTGTTTTAGCTTTTTTTTTTTTTTTTTTTAAAAATAAAAAAAATTATTTTACTTGTATTTTACCTGATTCATCCATATTTATGCTTATATATATATATATATATTTTGCTAAAATTATAGAATTCATAAAAAATTTGTGCATCTAGTTAGAGCAATATTTCATTAAGAATTGGGTCTAATTGATAAAAATGCTTTTATTTTAGCTATTTCAAGGTTGCTTAATGAGAGTTGGCAGAAATAATCTACTTATTCTGTCAAATATATTTATTTATCCTATGAAATTCAAAATTAGAAAAATCGGAGGGCTACTTTTTGATTTTGACTAATGTAATAAACTCAGAAAAAGATGTTTATTTTATGTGTAACGCATGTTGTGGTTAGATTTTTTGATGATTTTATACCAGCCTCCATACATTTTGTTGACGTGTCCTTTGCTGTCACACTATTTATCAGCTAATTTTGATAATATTTGTCAAGATTGTTTACAATTCTTACTAGATTTGGGAGTATAAACCACATCTGTCAAGAGCGTAATAGATAATAAAGATGATTACTATTTGAAATACAATCGAAAAGCGCCGACGACCAAAAATTCAATTTATGTTTAGAACTTGTGTACAAAATTTCGCTGCAGTTTGTTGAAAAATGCGACGTGTAAAGAAAAACCGGACAAATGCGAGTCAAGGACGCACATCGAGGGCTCCGTACAAATCTAGAAAATTTCACAAAATTGGGAAGTAAGTTGTTAATAAATCTCTATACTTTAACCATCGACAAAAAAGTTTTTTTTTTCACTTTTCTCGTCAAACATCGAAAATTACACTTTGTTAAAATAATTAGGAACCTGTTTTAGCATGTGCTAATGAAGTTCTTTTATGTGATACCTTACATGATACGATTTACTCACTTTGAATTTTGAACCCATATTTTGTGAATTTTGAGGCCATATTTTTTGTGATTTAAATAAAAATATACAGTTTTTAGATTTATTCCTTATGTGTACTCTGAGACAATGCTTTTCGCCAAATTTCATAGTATTTTTCCCAACGCTTGCACTATAACCACACCCCAACTATACCTACTAAGCGGCGCGACTCCACGCCAAAGTTGTTCTATAAAACCTCTCTTGCCTCTCCACCTTTCCTTTAGCGTTTTGTTCACGGTATATTTTTTAAACGTTTTTTCAGCTAGTTATTCACAAAATACAGTTATTTTGCCGGGAAAGATTGGATTGCTGCGACAACAATGACTCTCCACGTTAAACGTAATGAAGTATTCTTTTGCTCTACTTTATTTTATTTGCAATGCTCTTGGTTGTTTAAGGAGTGGTTTTTTCAATCTTGCTGTAATATTTTTGCCAAAAAGTTATGAAATTTCTCGGAAATTAATTTGTGGCTTGAGATTTTTCATAATGTTAAGCGAAGTGGTTTGAATTAATATAGAGAAGGAATTTTACTAGAGGTTCATACTACGCTTTATTTCAGTACCTATCTATGAGAAATGTCTTACCACTGAGTCCAATTAAATCGTGAGCAATGATAATTTTAAATCACATCAATAAGTAAGTAAGTTCGTATAGGCTGGATGGCTAGCCCTGGTGTCAGAGTTTTCTCATTAATTATCACTTTACAGATCTCACCAAGATTTTTTGTACCAACCGGCATATTATTATAAGCTAATCATTAATTTACCCCTATAAAATATAATATAATTGATTCCAGCTATGTAACATAATCTTAAAAATCTGTTAGTAAATTTCACGAAGATCTTTTAAATACCTATGCCATACACTTATTAATTTCACCAAGAAGGTATACAAATCACACCGAAAAATGTTGTGCCAACCTAACAGCATGCTAAAACATCATCAGATATCAAGTTTACCGCAACAATTGATACAAATCAAATATACAATAAAAAGTATTGATGAAAAATTAAAAAAAAAACACTAAGTACCAACTTTTTTCTTGCAACACTAATTTCACCAAGAACAGCATGCTATAAAACATCATCAGATACCAAATTCACCGAAACAATCGATACCAAACACGATATAAAATCTTACTAAAAATATCTGAACAAATATTCAGTTTGAGTCTTCAAACATCTTACCAAGAATCTATACAAATTGCACCAAAATCTTTGTGCCAACCTAACAGCATGCTTTAAAACATCAACAGATATCAAATGAACCGCAACAATTGATAGCAATAACGTTAATAAGTCTGGCTTATCATCTTTAAAAATCTCACTAACCATTACAGATCTCACCAAGAATTACCTAACACACAAATACATATCTCCAAAATACTTTGTGGCAACCTAACAGCATGCTATAAAACATCATCAGATATCAAATTCACCGCAACAATCGATGCCACTCCGGCCGAATCACAAACGGCGCAGATGGCATAACCGTGTTGCACTCCAGAATGCAAAGCCGGCACGCGACAATAACTCGAGCGAAACTCACGTACAACTCGCCCGAAACTCACGTACCTCTCGCTCCAAGTTGCATTCTAATAAATTTCTAAATCGACGTCGTCTTGCATTCGACGCGAACTCACGAATGCTATACGAGTGAGAGTCGCGGTGCTTGCAAAGGACCTCATTATATCTTTGAGAAGAATTTGTTGTTTTCAAAAGGTCATTATACCGTTTTTCTAAACTTTTATAGGTATTACTTTCTAAAATCTTTAAATTTTGTTTTCATTACAACAATCCGCTGCTGGTCGTAGATTTTCTTATGACCTCTAGTAAAGATAAGATGAAGTTTAATAGTCTAGTAGACGAAGCAGTTTCCAGCGTTTTCCAGTAGTATGAACCAAAATTTATGTACGACGATGCACTGCTGATTGGTGATCTCTATTAAAAAATCGATCATTATCATAATTTTATCTATGGCGCGTTTATTTCTAAACATAGGCTTCCCTTACAGATTTCCAATTAGACCAGTTGGAAGCAGCTCGGAAAGTTGGAAGCATTGCAATCTTGTAATATCTGTTAATTTGTAAGTAGTGTAAGACGTAGACGTCCTAAGCTGCGATCGCCTTTTCTTGAAGTCGTTTTGCTAGATCAAAACCAATAATTTAGAAGTTTTCTCAACACCAACTTTTAATGAACCAATTCTCATACACCAACAACAAATATGTCTAGTGTCTGAAAAATTTACAGCCGAGCCTTATCAGACAGAACTTCTAAACGCAATGTAGTTTATACGTCTCGTTTCATACACCATAAACCTCTATCTGAAGCGAAATCAAACCGTAAAACCGTCGTAAACCGCCGTCTAACGCTTTGTACAATGTTATGTGTGTTTTTACATGTTTTAGTGGAGAAATTTGCATCCGCAATGAATTCGCCGAAAATTTTGGCACTCATCGGCTTGGTATAAAATTTTACTTGGCTGCGACGATATGAAGCAAAGTTTGGGGGTTTTACTTTACAAAGTTGGTCGATATTTACGAAAATTTAGGTAACACGGGAGATAATGAAATATTTTTTATTTTATAGTGCATTCTTCACTATGTTTATCTCAAAGAGTTATTTTGTGATAATCATTTCAAATATTCGTTGCGAATGCAGGACTCAAACCTTGCGTCTTCGGGCTAGTGATCCAAAGATGCAAGGTTCGAGTCCTGCATTCGCGACGGATTTTTGAAAAGTTTATCACAGAATAAATCTTTGATAATAAATAAATAATTTTGGGACATCTTACACACGGCCTCTGACCCCAAACTAAGCAAAGCTTGTGATATGGCTGCCGGAGACTGATATACTACATACTTATTTTTTTAAATACGTACTTATATAGATAGTAACTAAATATCACCCAGACACAGAGCAAACACTTATGTTCATCACATAAATATTTCCCCGGGGTGGAGATCGAACCCACGCTTCTTTGACCCAGAAGTTAGGGTCACTAACCACTGAGCCACCGAGGAGGCAGAGATAATGAAATAAGTCTAAGCGATTTGCTACAAATTATGTCTTCATGAATTTTTTGTAGGACGCATAGTTACCTAGATATCACGAAAAAGGTTTTTGCATCACTTTTTCCAAGATGGCGGCCGGGGGACAAAGGCAAGGGGTAATATTTCAATGGACTAGTCATTTTTTAATAAATACAGGTTAAATTTAGAGCGATTTTGCTCCATATTGAGGAATCCATACTAATATTATAAAACTACGAATGTGTTAATTAGTTTGTTGCTCTTTGATTTGTGACTCTTTGATTTTTGATATTTAGAGTCATATTTATATATATATATATATTATATTGACTTATAAATCCAAAAATGTATTAATTGTTTTCTGTTTCTGCGACAACAGAGTAATGGTTTGGATAA
Organism: Hypomecis punctinalis; assembly: GCA_949316475.1. Taxonomy (NCBI): domain Eukaryota; kingdom Metazoa; phylum Arthropoda; class Insecta; order Lepidoptera; family Geometridae; genus Hypomecis; species Hypomecis punctinalis. Next base: position 2,745,292 of record OX438802.1, read on the forward strand.
ATAGTTCAAAAGTTGGGAAGTGAATTAGACAGATATACTTTTCAACCCACAAAAACAGGAGATACAAAAACTAAAACATCACGCGGGCGAAGCCGCGAGCAAAAGCTAGCCCATTAGAAATAACTAAAATATAATTTGAGCTTAAAAACAGTTTTTCGGTGAAAAAAAAAACGCAATCTAAATGATTTTAATTCTGTAAAATGTTTGTAATCAACATTACCTGAGAACATCAGAGTCTTTGCAATCAGACTCACTGCAATGTAATCTTTATAACTTTTTCAGCACTCCTTCAAAACTCACAAATTTTACCAAAATTCAGGTAGAACCCGAAAGTTTACCTCCTCGATGATTGAATAAAGGAGATTGCCGAGTCAGTGTTCCAGCAACCTTTCAGAGGTGTAACAAAAGCGGCATGGGAACGGACAAATGTTTACCCTCACTACGCTTGGCATTTTCTAAAAGGCTCCGGCATTTTGCTAAGTTTTAAAGGTGACATACATGGAACTTTAGACCTGAAGCATGTCTGGATTTTAAAATGTCAGTGCTAGAATTACATTGTTAGCTGGCATATAAGTTGGAATATTTCGAAAGGTCAATTATGGCAGCTAAGTTTTGTTAGACTATGTGGCTTGTTCATTAGCACAGACCGTTTTGATCGGTGACAGATTGTGCTTTAAACTCTTTTTATTAAAATATTACACAGTTAAGGTCGTCGATTACAATGTGTTTAATTTTTTTATATGCAAGGAATAATAGTTTTTGATCTTAGGTACGATTTATTATTGAGTACCTAAGTATATGTAGTTTAAGCACTTCACCAGTGTTTTTTTACAGACGAGCATAGAACCTCCTCCTTTTTGGAAGTCGGTTAAAAAGATATATGAATTGTATCGATTCCACCATATAAAATCGACAAAGTACTTACTTGCGCCAAAATTGCAATAAGGTTACACCACATTCGCATAATATACGAATGCTATTCTCATAATTGGTATTCCATAATCGAAATTTCCATAACGAATTCCATAGAAGGCGTAATAATATTCGCACGCAATAGGGGTGCTATTGTGCCCTTATGGCGAAAAGCGGAGTTGTAAGGTGAAATTGTACCCCGGTTATGGGGCAAATTGTACCCCAGTTATGGGGTGGAATTGTGCCTTCCAAGGACTAAAATTGTAGCTGCGTACGCCATTGTGTTCTGAAGTTCTTCTGAATAACACCAGTTAAAGACGTTACGTCTGACCTCCGAAATAAAGTAAGATTACTGCTATGGTTTTTGGAACTGACTTTAGAAAACAGAGGTGTTTCATTTAAGTGGTTTTTTTTGTGAGAATTGCTAACATTATAACAATTGATAGGTACATAAACAAACAGTATCCGTGAATTAAAATGTTCCGGCTAATTATAACCAATTGATTGATTGTTTTAAGTAACACAAGCTATTGCATTTATTTGCATATTTTTATAAAAATGTACTTGTTAGTTACAACGATTTATTTTATTTATTTATTAGGCTTCACATTGACAACTACATAAAAAAAAAAACATCAATTACTTACATACTAGCTTAGACTAAATGCGTCATCTTTTTAAGGAAGCACCACATGCAAAAATTTTACAAAGTAGCAAAAATGTTACTAAACTAACTTAAAATTACAGTTTTATAAATAATAAAGAGTGCCGTGAGAAGAGTTAGAGAATGGGTTGGCACTTTCTGCCTTAATTGAGTTCAAATTAATTTTGAACTTTCTTACGATAATATGAGTAATATTTATTTTTAAGCAACTTCTTAACACATATTTTGGATAAATATATGTTCTGAAGTGGACACCTTTATAACATATATTTATCCAAACATGACATGTTATTTAAAAAAAAATAGCACCTAGCGATAAAATTGATCTATGTGTCTTTGGTGTGATTTTGATCGTATCAATGTTCCTCGTTTATGTGTTTTTAAGTATTGTATTATATTTTTAATGCCAAGAGCTCAACTATATTCAGCAAAACAAATTGATAGCTGCTCCAAACTATAACCGTTTTCTAAACAGAATAAAGTGTCAATAACGTGGCTAATGAACTCGGGAGCTGAAATAATGGCATCGGAATGTCATCAGTTAATTCATCAAGGGAGCCTTTTGTTCGCGCCGCGCGAAGATTGATGGAGGCGTTCGAACAGTCACTGGAGGTGATGAGTGTCTATTGAATAAATGTGCCATAGTCTATGGGAAATTTTAGGTAGTCTTTAGTTGGTTGGTTAGTACGGGCTATTGAATAATTATTTGTTTTTCACTAAAATAGCAAAACCGACTTCTACCGTGTACAAAACTCAAATAGTTTAAAGGAATATTTGTAGTAATTTCACATTATTGTTCATTTTTTGACCGACGAACCGGACCGGAGGAGGTACTCAATTCGAAGCATATATACCTACATATTTTTTTATGTGTAACCACGCATAACTTTTTACATAGTAAGCTAATTTCAAAAAATATTTTTTTATTTGAAAGAATATTACTTTAAATTGGTTCCATTTAAATTCTATTGAAATCGGCTAAGCCATTTTTGATAAATCAACAACAATGTGAAATTGCTACATCTATCCGTGCGTACTGTACTGTACCAGCCTATTTAACAGTCCACTGCAGGACGTAGGCCTACCCACGAAGGGTGATTGGGCCATATCCACCACGCTGGCCCAGTGCGGGTTGGTGGATTCACATACGCCAACGAATTTCTTCTACGGACGTATGCAGGTTGCCTCACGATGTTTTCCTTCACCGAAAAGCCAGTGGTGTGAAAATTCCGTACATAAATTCCAAAGAACTCATTGGTACGGGACCGGGGATTTGAACCCGCCACCTCACGATTGTAAGGCGGGTGTCACTACCTCTTGACCACCACGACTTTTTTCGTGCGTACTATTCACGAATTATGTACATACGGTTGAAGTCAGTCAAGCCATTTTTTGCGAAAAATAATTATTAAAAATCCTTTAGGCGAATTCGTTAAACTATAAATGAGGGTATTGCAGCTTTTTATCTGAAATATTGTCTAACAAACAAAAAAGAATCATCAAAATCGATTCATAATGTAAAGTACGCAGTATCAATAAACCTAAACTTACCATGTAAACGTATGTACACCCATTTAATGTAGAAACTAGAGAACGTGATAGTAAATTTAAGATCTTTGTATAATTTTACCCAGTTTTACAGACAAATAAATCACTGTTTCAATAATAATGCGCATCTGTGGAGATTCATTCTACAAATGCTGACTGTTTGAACATTTATAAGTACTCTAAAATATTCTTGCATTCTTTATTCAGTACAAATTTTACGGTGAATGCGAAATACCTAAAAAGTCGAGAAGGTTGTTCATCTCCCAGGCTTGCCTGTAAACTAACAATATTAGTCATACCACCCACACGAGCAACCCTTCAAAAATACGAGCCAAAAATATGTACGCCTAAAAGATTACCACTAAAACGTTCTCGCATATTCTACAAAACTGTAAGAAAATATCGAAACGGTCAGTAGGCAGTAGACAGGCCATGATGTAACCCTCCCGACATGGCAAAATGTGACCACCATAAACAATTTGATGCGCGATAAAATTCAATGTCCCGACAGGAACCTATAAACCGTCCCGAAAAACCAAGACTTTATGCAAACTATATAGAAGTTGCTAGGACCACAGTTTATAACTAACAGTAGTACATGTTAGTTGGTTTCGGAGTCAATTATAGAAATGAATAATAACGTATTTTTCGTAAATTAAGATAAACGAAAGAAATAACACTTTAATTGCCAAGTTCTGGGTGCTAAGAGCCATAATGTTGAGACTAGCTCTTCAATTCACTTACACTACATACATTATTTTGTAATGTTTATTTTGAACTTTGACGTGTAAATTGGCTTTAATTGTAAATGAATGGACTTTTTTGCTACAGATTACAATCATGCAATGTAAGTCTCCAAAAAATGTAATAATGCTTAATATTTTTACAACATACTCAAAAAAAAAAAATTAAAAAATTGTACTTCACAAAAATTGTTTACGACGCATTTCATTTATGTAGGCACCAACGTAGTGCCGAATTTCAGTACTGTCATACAATACTTTGTCGTTCTAGTGTTATGCCGAACTACAGTTTGTCGCAATACAGTGATGTCGATCTTCAGTGTGTCTCCCAAGCGTGCAAGCGAACTATAGTGTACAGTTCAGTTTTGTCAAACTAGCGTTATTCGCACATGCAAATGTCGTTCTCAAGTATTGCACTCAGATTCCACATGATTAAAAGTGTTTGAGAATATCCAAGTACCAACAATAATCTAAGCCTGATAACATTGACAGTTTTTCAAAGCATTGCAGCAGTTGGTATTTTCCTAAATATATATTTTAGAAGTTTTGACTCAACTTACTGTGTTGTATCAACTGTGACCTTATACTTGGGTGCCGCAGCTATCGCACGGAGTTTTTCGCCGGTGTCCGGTCCGTCCGAATTCTCAGCGTGCCTCGGTGACATAAATCCGTGTCTCAGTGGCAGGCACGTATGTTGCACTCTAGGCCGATGATAGTGATAGCCTCTTTTTAAATTTACAATTTAGTCACATACGTTTGTTGCTATTCCTTACTGACATAACCGGCCGGGACTCCGGAGACGAGATGAGCGGAGAGATGTTTTTTAAACAGCCAATAGAATTGTGTTATTGCCACATCTCTCCGCTCAGCTTCAGTAAAGATCGCTGTGCGAAGATGTGCAATATTTATATGGCGCGATGGAAGCGGAGATGTGAGCTGTGCGCGGACGACGCGCAGTGAAAACGAGAGATGTGAGCGGCGTGCAGTGAGCCATGTCAGCAAGCGTGTCAGAATACGTACTGAGCACTCAACGCCTCGCACTCGAGCTGAAAAACATATTTTCTCGCACAGCACACAGCACACCGCACACATCTCCGCTTTGGTGGAGTCCCCGCCTTAATGCGTGTTAGTAGTCGTGGTGGATACGCATCAAACGCATGTTGGTTGAATTTTGAGCCGGTCATATTTTTTTCTTAATTTAGGCGTGTAAAATTAAGTTTTGAAAAACAAAACATATCTCTAAGTTTATTAATTTGAATGTTGGTAATTAAAAATCAGATATTAAGAAAACATCAATATGAAATAATATTTTGTAGGACCCTGGTATCAGAGTTTTAGAATATATAACGATTGGGGACTTCCATTGACTACCTCGGTGGCTCAGTGATTAGTGACCCTGACTTCTGGATCACAGAGGCGTGGGTTCGATCCCCACCCAGGGCAAGTATATATGTGATGAACATAGGTGTTTGCTCTGTGTCTGGGTGATATTTAAGTACTATCTTTATATAAGTATGTATTTAAAAATATGCAGTATATAATATCAGTCTCTGGCAGCTATACCTATCACAAGCTTTGCTTATAGTTTGGGGTCAGATGTCCCCTAATATTTATTAATCATGTCATTCCTGCCACATAGCGCTTAGCTGTGAATGCCACACGCGGGTGAACGCGTAAAATTTGAAAACTGATTGTATAATATAACCTGTTTATTATTTTCTTGTGCGCCTAACTTTTCCCACTGGTAGCGCGAAGACAAATCTTCACTGATCGAAAGAAACACCAAATCAAGTTACGCTATTAATGCTACCACTTTCTTTATCTTACTGAAAAATACTATGTCATACTGAAGTCTTAAAATTTCTAGATCTAGTGCGTCTAAATTAAATCATTTTACGTTTGTCTAATCTCCCCCAGACATCTCCGGCGCCTTAAGCTTGATCATTAGTTCAAAGTGTTCGAACCCGGTTCAAAGTCCTGCCCTCCCCTTGTTCTATGAAAACACTATGTAGAAAACTTCGTGGAAAACATTCTTATTGTAATTACGCACAAACATGACTGATGAAAATTCTAAGATAACTTGGAAAGTTTACTTACGTGAAATTGTGGATAGAGTATCACAACACACTCATACTATAATTTACTCCTATAATCACTTAGAATGAAATTAATATTCAAAAATAACGTGTTTTCGGTTTGATATAAATGTTCACCAATAAATTGTTTATCATGTTGGTTTGTATACTCGTATATAAATTCTAAGATAACTTTGAAAGTTTACTTACGTGACATTGTGGATAGTATCACAACACATTCATACTATAATTTACTCCTATAATCACTTAGAATGAAATTAATATTCAAAAATAACGTGTTTTCGGTTTGATATAAATGTTTACCAATAAATTGTTTATCACGTTGGTTTGTATATATAAATTCTAAGATAACTTGGAAAATTTACTTACGTGACATTGTGGATAGTATCACAACACATTCACACTATAATTTACTCGTATAATCACTTATAATGAAATTAAAGTTCAAAAATAACGTGTTTTCGGTTTGATATAAATGTTTACCAATAAATTGTTTATCACGTTGGTTTGTATATATAAATTCTAAGATAACTTAGAAAGTTTACTTACGTGACATTGTGGATAGTATCAGAACACATTCACACTATAGTTTACTCGTATAATCACTTAAAATGAAATTAATGTTCAAACATAACGTGTTTTCGGTTTGATATAAATGTTTACCAATAAATTGTTTATCACGTTGGTTTGTATATATAAATTCTAAGATAACTTGGAAAATTTACTTACGTGACATTGTGGATAGTATCACAACACATTCACACTATAATTTACTCGTATAATCACTTATAATGAAATTAATGTTAAAAAATAACGTGTTTTCGGTTTGATATAAATGTTTACCAATAAATTGTTTATCACGTTGATTTGTATATCTATATATACAGTGGCTAGAACAACACTTTTAAGCTCTACCTAAGCAATGATCGTATTCTTCATGCATTGTTTACTATGAGATAATTGTGTTAATTAATAATTGAAAAATTGACATTCTAGAATACGTGTAGTAGGTCATATTGTAATTCGTCTCGTAATATAAGAATAATGTGGTCAAATCACAAAAGTTTGAGATTTTACTCAGAGCAAATAAAACAAACAGAAAAACAAGAATGTGCTGTCTGATTATAAAATAACAAATGTATAATCTTCGCTGATATATTATATATAACTGTACCAGTGCGGGTTGGTGGATTCACATATGCCATCGAATTTCTTCTACGGACGCACGCAGGTTGCCTCGCGATGTTTTCCTTCACCGAAAAGCCTGTGGTTATATATAACATTTACATAATAAATTTAATCATTTTTAGTTGCTGAAATTGATTGTACGTGTAAGTAGTGTAACTGTAGCGGTATGCAATAATATTACTTAATAATTCTGTTAAGTAATTACTTAATTGTTATTATTTTTAACGATTCATAGGGTGTTGCGCGTAGTACAAGTATATCATATTGTATACTATACTCTATAAAATTTAACTTTATCTCTGCAACAGTAGAAGATTGACATTTTTAGAGTTGGGATAGTGGTGGAAAAAATCGATTTTCAAACAATGTTGTAATGAAATCGAATGAGTAGTTGAAGGTGAGAAATTGGATTTCATTTACTTATTATTATTTAAGATCAAGTATGTACATGTATATACATGTAAATAATATTATGATATTAATTATATACTCATAATAATGTAACGATAGTATTTATCGACGTTTTTCACTATTATCGATGCTAATGTAACATATAATTAGGTTTAATTTAATTACACATGTAAAAAATGTTATGATATTAAAATATACAATAAAATTGATGATAAATCAAGTTTTATATTAAATATCGTTCGTATATCGATATTTTAATTAAAACTCTATCTAAAACTCTGTGGTCACGATCATTCGTTGCCCATCACTAATCGGCATGCCCATAAAGTATGACATTGACAGGTACTGTCTGTACTATTAAGAAATTCAGAGGCGTGATTTTTTTGACAGCTGACGCAGAGATCAAGTTAAATTTTAAAGAGTACCTATAATGAATGTAATTTTCATCACTGAAAATGAATGTCATCTATCTATCTATAGCATTCTATTTCTGTTGTCAAAACACAGACTGCTTAAAACAAGCTTAAAATGATTTTCAAACACTTTTTTCACCAATTTTTAGTTGTTTTTGTTATTTCCACGTAACGAACTCTGCTGCCAGGAAACTGGTTTGTTGGTTTTCGGATCGCATCTAAAATTAATCCAATAAGCTTTTTTGATACCACCCTCGGAATACCAATTAAGTTGACACAAAATTTATATTTTGTTAAGCCCTTGAACCTTGAATTAATTAAGAAGGTTTTTGTGTGAATAAATACAAAGAGATTTGTTTTTATGAATAATATTAACTTAAATTTGAATGGGTTGCTAGGCAGTTATAATTGTGTGGGATAGTATGTAATTTTTTCTTACCTGATTAATGAAAAGCATTTGGTTTTTAAGTGTGTGGATATGTGTGTTTGTATTTATGTATATTTTAGGGTTCCGTACCTCAAACGGAAAAAACGGAACCCTTATAGAATCACTTTGTTGTCTGTCTGTCCGTCTGTCCGCCTGTGTGTATGTCAAGACTCTTTATCTCGGGAACGCGGAAAGATATGGAGTTGAAATTTAAACTGTATATTTATATTTATAGTCTCTTGCAGTTGTGTAAAAGAAAAACTTTTCAGTTATCGTTTAAAAACGTTAGAGCCGTTTATGTCGTAAAAACCGCATATTTCGACACTCACAAAAATTTAAACCTACAGGGTAATTCCCGTTGACATATAACTATGAAGTTTAGCGAGCAGCATTGTCTCAGAGTACACATATAGAAATACTAAAACATACTAAAACTATACTATTTTGATTAAATCACAAAAATAGTGCCTCAAAATTCACAAAATATGGGTTCAAAATTCAAAGTGAGTAAATCGTATCATGTAAGGTATCATATAAAACAACTTCATTAGCAAATGCTAAAACAGGTTTCTAATTTTTTAACAATGTGTAATTTTCGATGTATAACGAGCAAAGTGAATTTTTTTTATCGATGGTTATTGTATAGAGATTTTAACAACTTACTTCCCAATTTTGTGAAATTTTCTGGATTTATACGGAACCCTCGATGTGCGAGCCTGACTCGCGCTTGTCCGGTTTTTTAAGTATGGATGTTTGTTCCTCTTTCATACAAAAACTGCTGAACGGATTGAGATGAACTTATTCAATAGTATGCTCATACATCCAAATAACACGTAGGACTTTTAAAAATATTGCATGAAGCAAAGTTCGCCGGGTCAGCTAATAAATTATAAATCTGTATCCTTGGAATGAGACAAGTACACAATAGAAGATTGGTTTCAACTATATTATGTACGTAGGTTATTATAGTCACTTTTGTTATCCCCTATAAGACAATAGGTATACATCTTCGAGCAAATATCTGTAGATTCATAATCGTGCAAAAATGTGTCCGAGCTAAAACCCTGCCCAAACTACGAAGTGGGCAGGCTTTTTAGTAATTCCTAATGCGATTTCAAGCGATTGCAACAACGCCGCGCGAAATGCTCGGTTACAATCACCAATTAGGTTTTAGCATTTTTCTACTACTTTCACTTAAGGATTGTGGCTCTGTATTTGCTATACATAAATGAATTTTAGTCTCCAATAGTCGTGCATACAAAAAATATTTAAATCTTTAAATTAATATCAGCCAACTCTCTTGTCTAATTTTTCCACCCGTACCTACTTTTGGAGCTTCTTATAAATATTTTAAGTATAATATTATAATATTTTGGATTGTCTCTATTTTTTGAGATATTATCTAAAGCGCCATCTCTGATCTTTTCACGTTTTCTCCCAGGATGGTATCCAGCTACAGTTTCACCTGCAAGTAGCGACACCTACCGTTACGGTGATCGCGAGGTGAATCCGCCCGCCCATCGTGTCGCGTCCGCCCGCCCAGCCTAGTGATACCTTCGGAATGGAATAGATGGCGCTATCAATTTAAATAGCTTTCCAATTTTTACTGTTGGAAAAGATGGCGTTGTGATAAGAACTAAAATCTAAGCTTAGGGATGGTGTGGAATCACGTTGGTAACTTTAAAATAACAACTTTTGTAAGAAAACAAACAACGCCGACTAGATGGCAGGTGGTAACTGTAGGCAGATGGCATAGTAAAAGAAAAACCTATACTTACCAGGTGGTTACCATTCGCATCTCGAAATATTTATCTCGATGTGTCAGAGAACGAGACAGAGTTATAGCGAAATAATATCTGTTACTTTTTCACACGTTGAAAAGAGTTCATTTCGCGGCTTTTTGTGGTCGCATGTTAAGCTAGCTGGTAGTGGGATAAAAATCATTGTGGATGACTAATGATGACGATGTCTGTTTTAATATTTGTTTATTGTGAAAATATCTTTGTAAAGGATCTTTATTTGATCAGTTCTTTTGCACAGTATAGTCTATATTAATTGTAGTCAGATAATTGAAGGAGTTGTGATTATTTATCATCACGTTCACCTACTCTAATAATTATTTTTTGCTAAAAATGGCACAACCAACTTTAATAAATCGTGTAAAAAACTCAAATTGTTTGGCTGAATTAATGCATAACATTATTTCATGAATTTTTATTTTTATAAAGCAGCTCAACTGATTTAGGTAATATTTAAATGATACCATCTCTGAAATATGATGCACAACACTAAAGTAGATATCAAAATTAGTTTATAATTTGCGGAATAATCGCATCAAAAAATACAGACGAATAATAACAACCTCCTTTTATAAATTATCAATCAATCAATCAATCACTTTATTTAGCCCGTGGTTAAATTAGGATAATATATAACGAAAAGAAGTTTTAGAAGCAATTATTAATTTATTATACCTGTATCATTATTATACAGGGTTATTTCTAATCAATTAGCATCCTTCTAGGGGCTTATTCTGTACATCAAAACTGACAACTTTTGATCTACGACTTTCGTCAAAACTAAAAAAAATTGTGTTGTTCCATTGAAAAATTTAGTTCACCCGCGACAAAATGTATGGAACAGCTGATTTTTAGGGTTACGTACTTCAAAAGGAAAAAACGGAACCCTTACAGGATCACTTTGTTGTCTGTCTGTCTGTCTTTGTGTATGTCAAGATCTTTTATCTTCGGGAACGCGTAAAGATATCGAGTTGAAAGTTGTGTGAAAAAAAAACTTTTCAGTTATCGTATAAGAAAGTTAGAGCCGTTTATGTCGTAAAAACTGCATATTTCGACACTCTCAAAAACCAAAATCTACAGCGTACTTTCCGTTGATATAGAACTATGAAATTTGGCGAAAAACATTGTCTCAGAGTACTCATATTGGAATAAATCTAAAAACCGTACGTTTTTATTGAAATCACAAAAAATAAGGCCTCAAAATTCACAAAACATGGGTTGAAAATTCAAAGTGAGTAAATCGTATCATGTAAGGTATCATATAAAAGAACTTCATTAGCACATGCTAAAACAGTTTTCTAAAAAAAATTTTTGTTTTGAAAAAAAAAAACTTTGTCGATAATTTGTACAGTGATTTTAATTAACAACTTGCTTCCCAATTTTGTGAAATTTTCTCGATTTGTACGGAACCCTCGGTGTGCAAGCCTGACTCGCACTTGTCCGGTTTTTTTTTTAGTTTTGACGAAAGTCGTAAAACAAAAATTGTTAGTTTTTATGTACAGAATAAGCCCCTAAAAGGATCCTAATTGATTAGAAATAATCTTGAATAAGCCCCTAGAAGGATGCTAATCGATTAGAAATAACCCTATATTCGTTTCTTAAGGCAACAAGGCAGTTCTGCACTATGGTATTTTTTTTTTTTTTAGTTTTGACAATAGTCGCAGAACAAAAGTATTGATGTACCTACAGAATAAGCCCCTAAAAGAATGCTAATTGATTACCATTAACCCTGTATAAGTATAAGGTAGTACATATAACTTTTGACTGGTAAACACACCGAAAATCAACTCAGAACACAATTTAAAATATTTATAAAATTCCATATTGATGTATCTAAACAAGATCCCAAAGCAAAAATCCTACTGCACACCTACTGAACGTCAGACTTGTGGTTCGAAGTGGTGGAATTGATAAATCGTCATTATCTTCAAAACCACGTCAAAATAAAAATAACTGAAAAATATCATAAAACACTTGCCGATTTCCTTTTAACTTACAAAGAAACGTTTACGATAGAAAAACCTCCAACAATACCCATTGTTAAGGGAGTATTTATCGCGATCCTCTTTACCAGAGTTGTAAAAATATGGTCTCCGAAACCCTCCCTCCGTATCCAGGTAACGATAGCTAGGCAACGCACCCCCTGTATCTATGGAGACCCTGAGCTCTTTATGAGACTTGAATCTCGCCACTTCACACAGTATTGGCAGTGTTGTTGGCGAGATGGAAATATTGGGACGATGTTATTATGTCTAGTTGAGGTATATAAAGTTGCCTGTATAGCTCAGAGGATTGGAAAGTTGAAATGGCAGTGACCGCGTCACGTGGCACGGAGAACTCCCACAAGGGACTAACTCAAAACTAACCTAGGTCGATGATTACTCACGTGGAGGCTTAGTACAGTGAATCATAGCGTAGAAACACCACCCTCAAGGTAGAAAGATGACCGACGTTCTCATTGGAGATTTATGGAGAGGTTACGTCTTATGGCTGCAATGCTGCCATAGTTCGACTGACGAGCCAAGGCGTAGTTTCGTTGTACGCGTATGTGTGTGTATTTTTTTTGTATAAGGCGTATGTATCTGCAAAAGGCGAGGCGTAGTTTTGCCGGCCTCACTTTTATGTTCACAACATTCTATCTTGTTTGGTCTGAGGCTGAAATGATGATTATTAATCTGTAAATATGGCAGTGAAATACTGCCTAATCATTTACATTTAATTTTATGATAATAAAATATACTACGAATTTTAACAAAACCATTGGCTGATTAGCAGTTTTCAAGGACTAAACACTCACATAGTTGAACTACGCTATGTAGCGCCCATAGTAGTATTAACTATGCGTTACTTAGCGATGACCAAAATTAAGCAACTCTCAACACATTTTTTAAAATTAAAATTTACTAACTACAGACTCCAGGGTCTGTGCCTTTTGTTAACTAAAATTTACAATTATTTGAAAGAGAGATAGTAGGTACTAGAAATCTTAGCCTAAGTTAGTCAATGCACTGCGTGAATGCCACGAGCAGACCGGCGACCCGCAAGCAGCACCCGATCACGAGTGTGACACATGGGCGGCATCATGTGATGCCGCCGCAAGAAGGAGCCTTCGATAGCGAGCATGAATGCTTGGGGCATGCACAAAATGCTTATTTCTTATAAATTGTTGCCTTCTCCCGGCCCAAAGCCTCAATCACCGCCTCGTTCCGATCTCTGACGGCCATCTGCAACTTTCATCACTGCCAATGGCCAACTTTCAACACTGTCAGCATTGGGTTAGTCAGCAAGTGAACGCTGCCATGGCTCGGGTGACATGTTAAATTTATGGGTCCCAGTTGTTTTAACCGTTGAGCCGTGTCGGAAACCTTCGGGCGTCTTAAAAATCTTTTACACCAGGGCTCGGTATACCACCTATACAAAACTTACTTTATGCCATTAAAATTGTGTACACTTGAACACAAATTAATTTTCAACTGATTTCAATAATTCCCCGCAACATCCAAATTGAATAACAACCAATGAACAGGCTCGGTCGAAGACTTCCGCCTCCGGATATTATTAACTAGCTCTTATCCCGTTATATCAGTAATGGTAAGCTCAATTTTCTTCTAAGTAAGTTTGTATTGGCCGAGTGGCTAGCCCTGGTGCCAGAGTTGAGCTGAGTTGTCTGAAGGCTTGTAACATAGCTAAACGGTTGATATAGCCAGGACCTACAATATAATCTGTTTACCGAATGACGGTAGTGGTTAGTTGTAAATGCCACCCGCTTACCCATCCCAAGACTGAGTAAGGCAAACCTTAACTTCGGTGATTACCAAGAAACCTTCGACTACATATTTTATGCTATGAGCCTATATACTATTTATGCTATTTGTTATGCTTAGTCATGTAGACACAATCTAGAAACGCGCTTGATTTACTTAAAAAGTTCATTCGCTGTCTAACTAACTAACCTATTTAAGGAAAACTGGGATAAAACATGTATGTCAATTCTATTCGTACCACAAGTACCTCTTAATAATTATGTCTAGTCAATCTCCAGATAGTTATTATGGACCACAAAATACTTATTTATTTTAGGTAAATTTCCAGTACGACATGAAGCTATTCAAATATGAGCTTATTAAGCTTAGGAACTTTTGATCACATCTACTTGGGTGGCTAACAATGTGCAATCAGCCCGATAAATCATAACTATCTTAAACTGGGATGTGTATACCTATATATATATACACCACTTTTTATGAGACACGTTTATTTAAATATCTACTTACTGTACCCAAAAATATCGATTCACAAATATGTCTTTAATTTTGGTTCTTTTACGGAGCTCCTCATTCCTTATCCTTTTCTCAGACCCCTAGAATCAGCTTCAAATGATATATTTTGAAATAGTGATTATGAACTTGTTTACTTTACATCTACTTAGGTACTGAATATAATGTATTATATGTAGTCATCATTAGTGTCCTAAGATACCTCGATTCTTTGTAAGACACATTTACTTAAATACTGAATCGAAAAATATCATTTCCATTATCATAAAGTTAGGACCAAATGCTCAAGCCGGGAGTATCTTGCTTTTCTCTCGCTCAACAGAATTTGTGAATAGCCATTAAAGTTCCATTTATCTAATCTCTCGTAGTTTCTATCCATCCATCCAACAGCCATAGGACATCAATTGCTGGACGTAGGCCTCTCCTAATAAGACCGGTTGGAAGCTGCTTGCATCCAGCGCGATCCAGCGATCTTGATAACGTCATCTGTCCATCTAACGGCAGACGTGCTACGCAGCGCTTGCGTCCATTTGTCATCAGTCTTTCTTGCTATGTGCCTAGCCTACTGCCATTTATACTTGCAAGTCCTCTGGAATATGTCGGTAATTTTAGTTCTTCTATGGATCTCCTCATTCCTTACCCCCAGTTCAGACCCCTAAATTTCAGCTCTAAATAGTACTAGGGTCTGAACTGTCATCTAATGACATATTTACAAAATATTATTAGTTCATCATGTTACCTTACATATAGGTACCTACTTAGGTACTGAATACCATGCATCCAATCATCAAAAGCGTTCTAAGATACCCCGCTTCTTTATAAGACAACTCAAATACGCACTGAACCCAAAAATATCGATTCCACTATCATAAAGCAAGGACCAAATGCTCAAGCCGAGGGTAGCTTGCTTGTCTCTCGCTTAACAGAATTTGTGAACATCCATTAAGGTTCCATTTACCTAATCTCACGTAGTTTAAGGGCCCCTAATAAAATTACAAAACGAAACAACCGACCGTATAACTTGATGGCTGTACTGCGACGGGCTTTGTTTTAATACTTTTAGGCTTATGGGTTGGTGCTTTTATTGATTTAGAGGAAAAATGAGGGTAAAAATGTCGGTGGGAGCTTTTTTAGCTTGTTAAGAAACAGCTATTTAATGAGTGGTTATGGATCCAATTATAAGAATGTTATTTCAAACGAACTTGATTTTCAGACCATATTCTGGTAAAAATAGAGTGAAGTAGATTAAAATAAAAATTGTATTGTTTTGCCGACGAAGTGCACAGACGACCTAATCAAAACTTAAGAACTGCGCTAGATGCAAGCCGCTTCCAACAAATATTATTTGGAGGTTCACAGAGAAGGCCTATGTCCAGCAGTGGACGTCCTATGGCTGATAGATGGATGACATTAAAAAATTTAAAAAAATGTTGTCTTATTTTCCTGGAAGAAATCGCTTTAAGCGATAAGGCTGCCAGTTAGAAGCCTGTTTTGTTCTTGCAATCTATTTTTTATGTAATGTGGTTGTCTAATAAAGTGTTATTGTTTGTTTGTTAACCGAAAAAATTAGATAAATGTGTCAAGTGTGATACAGGGACACGTAATGCGTAAAATTTATTTAAATTCTTTCACAAGTACAGGTAGCGACACGTAAGTCTAGCGCTGAGGATACTGTGGAGGGATGGCTGCGCATAGTGACCGCTATACTAAGCCTATGCGCAGCTTTCTCCTCCATACTTTGCTCAGCGCTAGACTTATATGCCGCGAACTGTACTTGTAGTACCTATTTTGTAGTCGTTTTTCATGTGTCGGCCAAAAAGTGCTATGGGTATATTCAAAAACTACAATGCTATGGATATTTGAATATACCAACAGTTCTACTTTTCGGAAAACAGCTCAGTAGAGAGTTTTGGGTGGTAAAATCAAAGTAATAAGTATAATAAGTTGACTAATTTACTCAGTCCTCATCTCTCTGCATAATATAACTATTCTAGATCTGTTTACTCCCTTTAAAAGCCCCTGCAATTCATATTACCTTTCACGGTCTACAACACACACTCTAAAGGTGACGTCACAAAGGCAGTATCAAATAAACCTCAAATATATCTCGCGTTATGTCTAAAATACAACAGATATTCGTATAAAATTCGAATAAAGCCAGTTTGACATGAATTACGTCCGGGCATTCGCGTATGAAGTAAAGAATGATATTGTATGCATTTTGCATGAGAGCCGTATTATCGGATGGAGCAAAGAATTTGAATATTCCAACCACAGAGTTACTATCGGTTGTCGATAACTATCAGTAGTAGTAATTTAGTAATAACCCATGACTATGGTGAAGTATTTTTATTCCTAAGTTCCTATTGACTTTCCTTGTAACAAATGGTCTTATAAATAAATGAGTAATGTGAAATTTGTGACTATACTAGCTTTTGCCCGTAGCTTTGACCGCGTCGTATTTTAATTTTGTGCTATCTTATTGGGATCATTTTATTTTTCTGGGATAAAAGGAAGCCATGTCACTTTCCATTTTTCAAATTATGTGCAAAAAATGCTAACTCAATGAACTATCTCCATGCAAAAAATCAAGTCAATTCGTTGCTCCGTTGCTGCGTGAAAGACACTACAATACGTCAAACACACTATAAAATTTATAATAATAGTAAGGATATTATGTCAGGATTGTCTATTAAATAAGTACGGAGCAGCTACAGAGAGTCCTGTTCTCGGAGTCTCTCTGCGAGACCGAATTAACGTATATAGTTTATAAACGTTGAAAAACAAAAATAACCGATATAGCCAAGCGCATGAAAGACTGATAATAAATAATAAATAAATATTGGGGGACATCTCACACACGGTCTCTGACTCCAAACTAAGCAAAGCTTGTGATATGGCTGCCAGAGACTGATATACTACATATTATTATACATATATTATTTTAAATACATACTTATTTAGATAGTACCTAAATAATACCCAGACACAGAGCAAACACTTCATCACAAAAATGCATACCCTGGGTGGAGATCGAACCCACGCCTTTTTGATGCAGAAGTCAGGTTCACTAACCACTGAGCCACCGAGGCAGTCAAACTGATGATTTAAGGGGTCGGTCATCCACCTCGTGGATGGACGCCCTACGCTACACTTGCCAGTAGGTACGTGATCGCCACTCAAGAACTTTTCGACTCCATTTATCATCAGTCATTCGAGCTTTGTGTCTTGGTCACTGCTATTTCAATTTGGTAATCCACCTTGCTACGTCGGTAACTTTGATTCTTCTACGGTTTGATCATTTGGTTTTTAATATTACAAATAAACAAATAGTAGGCCTCCTTCGAAGCGACATCAGTGCGTTTGCATGTAGGTAAACCAATATGTCATCTATGAGCGCAGTGGAGCGTTCAAAGGAATTCCACGGAACTATCGCAGCGGGCTTTTGCGTGGATTTTTGAGATATCGCGCCGAATTACTGAATTGTTTTCAAAAATCTGTTGAACCTGAATATTTTTACTTTGCTTTTTATTTATTTATTTATGAAAACCAATAATGATCTTTCACTCAGGTAGAAAACGCGTGTGAAATCGCGGGTCAGATCTAGATCTGACCCGCGATCTGGCTGGTCAGATCTAGTAGTAGTACCTAAATAAGGTACTGCGATGACAATCTTGTACTGATGGAAAGTATTAGTAATAAATATAACAAATAATACGACTTTCCTGAATCCTCTGAAAGTAAAACACGTATAAGTTTTCAAATCTCATTATTTAATCCGTCTGACCACATAATATTATGCAAAAAACCATCACTTTCAACTTGCAAAAGGTAGAAAAGGGGTTATAATAAAGTGTCATCTTGACATAATAAATGATCCCGATTCACCCCGTCTCGGAGGTGAACATGGATGAAAAAAAGTGGATTCCCCGTAACTGCCAGGATTTACAGGTAAATAAAAAACTCTTGATTTTGAATAAATTTTACTACAGAACCAATCCGAAAATGGTAAAAAAAATTTGGTTCCATACAAAAAGTTACATTCTCCCTATATTTTGTTCTAGAATATATCCGTGGCTAGAAATACATACTGCTGTTCTAATCAACGGTAATATTTATACGTGATATATACTACCTACCCTTTAAATGTTATTCAAATAAATGTAACGTCATTTTTGTTGATACCCATCAACAAAAACCGGACAAGTGCGAGTCAGGCTAGCACATCGAGGGTTCCGTATAAACACGTTGTTAAAATAATTAAAAATTTGTTTTAGCACGTGCTAATGAAGTTATTTTATATGATACCTTACATGATACGATTTACTCACTTTTAATTTTGAACCCATATTTTGTGAATTTTGAGGCCCTATTTTTTGTGATTTAAAGAAAAATGTACAGTTATCAGATTTATTCCTATATGTGTACTCTGAGACAATGCTCCTCGCCAAATTTCATAGTTCTATACGGGAAGGACCTTGTAGGTTTTGATTTCTGTGAGTGTCGAAATATGCGGTTTTTTACGACATATACGGCTATAACTTTTTTAAACGATAACTGAGAAGGTTTTCTTTTACACAACTGCAAGAGACCATAAATATAAATTTCAACTCGATATCTTTACGCGTTCTCGAGATAAAGAGTCATGACATACACACAGACGGACAGACGGACAACAAAGTGATCCTATAATGGTTCCGTTTTTTCCGTTTGAGGTACGGAACCCTAAAAATGGAGCAGGTCATAATACCCAACCCTATCACCCCACCCATAATCTGGAGCATGTAATAAATAAAATTTTTCTTAAAATAAAAAAAAAATTGTTAAAACATCAAACTTTTTTTAACAACCTAGTTTAGTCACCTTGCATCGATAAATAGAAAAAAAACTTTGATTCAAAGGACATATCCACAAAATGTATGGAGGCTGGTATAATAATAATCAAAAATTCGAACCACAACACTCGTTACATTTCGAAAAAGTTCATATTTTTCTGAGTCTATTACATCAGTTAAAACCAAAAAAGAGCCCTCCGTTTTTTTTTTTAATTAATTTTGAATCTACCAGGATAAATAAATATATTTGGCTCAATAGGTAGTTTATCTCTATCAAACCTGGTTAAGTAACCTCCATTATTGTTAAACGGAAGCATTATTACCAATTAGACACAGTTTTTTAGTGTTTTTTGCCACATTGTACCTACTAACTGGTCACACTGATAGGTTATGATTTTTAATTTTAGCAAATTAAGATATGAATGTGGAAGAATCAGCTACGAATGCAAGTAAAATAACGATAGAAGTACTTTATCATTGCTAAACTAGAAAAAGTAATAAGCTGTATTGTTATTTTCCATACAATTTATTTTTCGCATTTAAAAAAAATTGGAGGGGTGGAAAAATCTAAATTAAATATTTTTGGGAAGCCCATAAAACAAGCTTTCAAATAATGTATATATCATCTTGGTTTGAATTTACTCTGAATAATATACCACTTGTTGACGTCACCTTTTCTCAGATATTGTTAACTTTTGCATAGAGGTCTATGGGGTCAAATTTGTTGATAATAACCCCTCAGTAACCCATTAGAAGTAATAGGTTCAATAACCAGTAACCCTGTAGATTGCTGACTGTACATCCGACTTTTGTTAATCCATGGCCGTGAAACAGTAGCTCTACGGTTCTACACTGTTTTTACATTTACCGCACCAGATTATGTACCCTTTTAGGTGTTATAAATGGTTGAAGAGAAGCTGATTCTATTTGTTCTCTTTAAACATAGAGAAGAAAAGGGAATTTTAGTTGTAGTTTTATATTATAAGTGATTTAAGACAGCGCGACTATGTAGAGCTGTTTTTCGTGCCATTTAATACTTTGTTAAATTGAAAAAACTCGAGTGGATACTTAATAAAACAATACTCTTTACTAGCAATCGGATGAATATTATGTAGTCTGTACAACCACAAAGCCGGAAACATACTTATATCGGGCGCGGCTTAAGGACGCGACTGATAGCCGCGACTGATAGGTATCTAGATAATGAATGTACACTGAGCAGTGCACACTATCGGACATAAGTCGCGGACGTCACCTTGGGCTGACCTTGAGCGTTCGGACGTCCGAGAGCAATCTGGCGAGCCGGATGTTTTAAGATGTGCACACTGCTAAGTCGCGGCTATCAGTCGCGTCCGTCAGCCGCGTCCGATAGTATGTTTCCAGCTCAAAGTAATATTCATTTCGACATGTAGTGTTTGGAAAAATAAAAAGTTTGCATAGGAATTTTGATTAGATGTAGCTACGCATATTATGTATACCCATAAACGAAAATCATAGGATACCGTTGGTATACGAGTAAGTTTAGTACATAAAATTAATAAAATAGTGCTAAGTAAGTTTTTTTTTTTTTTTTTTTTTTTTTTTTTTTTTTTTTTTTTTTTTTTTTTTATAATGACAATACTACACTACTACTACATGGAAAGCAATTGGATCATCCACAGACCCTTGAAGGTCTAAAGATAATCCAAGTGCTCAAGCCCACTGCCAGTTGGCAGCGTGCCCAGCATGCTGGCAGCATTGCCACGCTGAATGGCAATGCTTATACGTTGAGCCAAATAAACACCAGCATTTTGGTCACGCGTCGCGTCCACCAGACGCTCAGAAAGAAAAGAAAAGAAAAAGAAAAGACGCTAAGTAAGTTGTAGGCTTTATTTCATTAGATTTAGTAAAACAAATTGTTTAATTCCTGTCTAATATCACGCAATTATTGAGTTCGGAGCTACTTACTAGTCAAATTCTACTCAAACAATATCAGCAATTTTTTTTTGAGTACTCGTGTAAAAACGAACCAATATAGGTAATTTGGATATCTCATTAGCATATTTCAACTCCCTCAAACAAACCTGCCCCTTCAAAAGCAGCAAAGCAGCATCAAAATCTATTTTGTACAACTCACATGAAGGCAGGATGCCACCGTAGAAAGACATGGAGTGATTTAGCAAGTAAAATTCACTAATGTTACCATTTAAAAAAACTATTTTATCTAGCTATGTCAAAGGTCTTCAGACGGATCTTCAGACACCTGGGCTATCCACTCGGCCTATATGAACTTGCTTTTAATTTAATAGTTTTTTTTTTAATCCGTAGGGTCTAGGAGAATCAAGCTGTGTAAGAAAATAGAATTTCATAGTTTTGTATTTCTCAGGGTACTGGTCTAGTTAAGTCAACTCTAAAGTAAGACAAAGCTCAAGAATAACGTAGAACTTTAGTAAAGTTCTTCGTTATTCTTGAGTTATTGCGCATTACGTATTTACTCTTACATGTACAAAATAAATATATCCATTTTTTTATTGAACAATTACTAACTACAGACTCCAGGGTCAGCATCCTTTGTTAACTAAAATTTACAATTATTTGAATATACTGTACAAAGAGGAATCCAATTTTAAAATTGTGTGCCTCTAACGCGCTGTTTATCTTTCAAGTACTAAAATATAACGTTATATCTTTCTATGGTTCAGCAAATACAAAGACACAGTTGTGTAAAAAATCTACACGCATGGCTATCACTGCCAAATACAAGTTAACCCTACACCGCTCGCTTACTCGATTTCACCCCACTTATATCTCTGCGCAACTTTACACAGGATGCTGCGTACAAAGCGCAGGAAATTGCCTATCAGGAGTTGGCAGTAATCAAAACGGTGGACGGCAATCTAACTTTGCGCGGACGCTATTCAACTTAATGAGATATTTCGCGAAAACACCACCGGCGGGGACGGTGGTTTAATCGAAAATGAGAGGGTTAAATCGATATTCGATTCGGATAGGGAAGTGATTCGGTGACGGCTTGATGATGGATAATCGTTATTTGTGTGTATATCTTTAACAGAATCTGTATGTACATAACATACAGGATATTTATAAAACCAATGCTATGTTCTTCTACATTTTTTTATCGTGAATAAGTCCGCGCTTGACCACCAACTCACTTGATGGTAAGCGACGTTTTGATCGAAGATGCGTGCTTCGCATACCTAGAAGATACCTATTCACTCTGATCTTGAAAGTAAGTAGTTTTAGCGTGAAAGAGAAACAAACATCAATACATATAAACTTTCGCGTTTGTAATATTACTTATTAGGATTGTGTGTATGACCTACACGTTTAATAAAAACGATAGTTAAATTATATAACTAATGTATAAATCTAGTTCTAGATGCTCGCATAAATAATCTTTATAATTATTTTTTGCACATTATTATTATTTTTTTATTTATATCAAATTAGCTCGGTAACAGTAACCAATTACACTAATGATAAATAATAAATATTACTTACATTACGTCAATGTCAAATTTGGTTAGCAATAATAACAAATTACATATCACAAAAAACACACACAAAAATATTACGTCCATGTCAAATTTAGTTTACAATAATAATAAATTACAAAGCACATTGAATTCGATTATAAAAATAAAAAAGTAAAACACAAAAAGAGAACAGATATACATTCAAAAATACAAATTATTAAGTACAACATACACAAGAAACAACAAAGTCAGTTCATCCATCCATTCGTTCAAACATAACACCTTTCACAGTAGCACAAACATTCCGCCATGATCGTCTTCCAGTCATCAGTGAGTCATTAGGTACCATAAGTAAATGTACAATTAATGTAACTATTATTTTTAGTTTGTATATATGGTATAGTAGTTTTAACATATGGTTTAGTTTATGAAATTTTTCGTAAGTTTCTTTGAAATAAAATTTTGGAAAAATTTAGAAAACAAGTCTAAAATATTTTTTCCACTATTGGTGTGTGTAATTTAGTGTTGGCTATCATTTTAGTCTCATTTTATTCACATATTTTGTAAAACACCAGTAACAACGAAAAATACGTTTTTGTTTGTTTTTTGTTGGTAGAGCAATTTATATATTTCATGGTTATGTGAGAAGCGGTTTCATTTTCTAATAATAACAAAGAGTATTAGCAAATATGTACTTCCACTAAAAGTACTCAAACTAACACTCGTACGAAAATAACATCGCAAACTACACCGCAGTCTCATAGAAGACATCGTAAATAGAGTATTGACATGTTTACTCGAACGGCCGGCAGGTGGGGCGAGGTTGGGCGATTAGGGCCCTAACCCACTAGGGCACTGGTGGTGCCACTAGCACTGCACTGTACCTTTTTGATAGTCCACTGATGAACAGGCCTACTCACGAAGAGTGATTGGGCCACATCCACCAAGCCGGCCCGGTGCAAGTTGGTGGATTTACATGATCCATCGAATTCATTTTATGGACGTATGCAGGCTGCCACACGATTTTAGATTGCCTAACGATGCCAAAACCACGTTTTACTTCACCAAGAAGCCAAAGGTGTGTAATTCCGTACGTAAATTCAAAAGGACTCATTAGGTCCTGTAGGACCGGGATTTGAACCCACGACTTTGCGATTGTAAGGCGAATGTTACTGCCACTAGAACACGACTAGTAAAACAAATAAAATTAAATAGCCTTTACTTCCCTTAAAAATAACATTTAAGATTGACAAAAATATTTAAAGAGTCAATGTGTATATATCAAGCAGGTACTTAACATATTTATAATTTTTAAGGCATCCATGTCTGGGTAAAGGCCTCCTCCATGACGCGCCATTTTAGCGGTTTTGTGCTAATCGTATCCAGGTCGCTCTCGTGACCTCAACGATGTCGTCGTACCATCTTCTCCGGGGTCGTCCTCTCTCCCGTACGATGTCTCCCGGGTGCCAGTGAACAATCCTTTCACTTCATCTTCCGTCTGTTGCTCGGGCAACGTGACCATTCCATATCCTTTTGAACCTACAGAGCATAGATACTGCGTTTATGAACACCTCTTGTACTACAAATGAAATTCGATGGTGTATGTAAGTCCACCAACACTCATTGGGCTATCGTAGTGGCTCAGTCACCCTTAGTGAGTAGGCTTACGCCCAGATTAAAAAAGCTGGTAAAGTTTTTTTGACGATCCTCGTTACCAGTGGCACCACCAAGGTGTCCTAGTGAAGTAAGGGCCTTATGGCTGAGGGCGCCCTAACGAGGGAGCGTTACGCGTCATGTTACAACACTAGTGCTTATGTTGTCATGTTTATCGATCACCAGTACTAATAGGTGGAGTTGATTTTTTGCTGTAGAATAAAAAGAGGTGGTGTTATATTGTTGAATGTGTATCTGTTTGCTTGTGGTGTCCCAAACGGGTGGACTGGATCGAGATTGATGTGATGTTTTGTTTGAAATCTGATGTACCTAATGAGTGGCTGGATAGCTTTTTTTTTATTTGTCCTGAATATAACATACATAGGTACAATTAAAAGTACTGCCAAACAGCGAAGCGGTTTGTAGGCAGGATAGCTCTCACATTAGGTACATAAATTTGTATCTATGTACAAGCAGATAGAAATACATCCCCTTGTTATTATAGGTACATGTGGGCAATGTAATGTCATTGTCAGTTATCCATTAACATATTATGTTTTTATAATCTAAAGTTTGATACAAATGTTTGCTCTTCAGAGCTTAGTTCAGAGCTAGTTAAAAAATGTGCCTATTGCACTAAGTCAAAAAGGAGCGATTCAGATCATCATTATTCTGTGTTCACCTCATATAATATAAATTTTCATAATGATGGACTGAATTACACCATTTCTGCAAAGTACACAATTTTAAAATAGTCTAGAATGTCAATAAACCTATTGTCCGGGGAATTCAAGATATTTTCAATTTCAACTACAATTTTAGTCGTGGTCCGTTGTAGATTCGATCTAATCTAAAATTAAGTAAATTGAAATAAACATAGCTTTAATCAGAATAATAATTATGACTTATATTACATCTATGATGTATGATGTATATACCTTAGTACGTACATACCGTACAGGATAATACAAAAAATTCATAAATAACTAGTAGAATTAAAAATAATAATTGCGAATGTTGTTTAACAACGCACACCTAACTAGATAGACAATTATTTAGACATAATGGATAATACACTAATGGAATCAGCGTCACATAACACGCATATCATTTCAATATCATCCTTACAATATTATATTAACAATATTCTTGGTTCTAGCAAGATACTTAACCTTGCTCTAGAAGGTGACTTATCAGACACCGGTGTCTTCACTATGTATCGTATTTCTAACAAGCATTAACGACCGACGTGACGGGTTAGTTCGTGTAAAAGAATACAACGTACTTCATTATAGTGATTGACTTTTATAGAAATAGTTACACACGTGTAAGATTATTTAGGCTATTATAGTGCTAATGTTATTTTCTTTCTTTTTCAGGTAAGTACCAGTATGATACCAGTGTTTATAGATCATATCGGTGACATACTTATTTGGTAAGTGTGAAATAAAATGCGTACCTAGTGATAGCCTAACTTCTCAATACTAATATAATATGGAAGAGGTTTATATTACGGCTATTTTACCTGCAAACCCTTTTGCTGGCCTGTCTATATTCCTGACAGATGGTACCAGAACTTCATAGGGACTTATTGAAGTAAAACTTCTAATGTGACTTCGAACAAGGTTGCGTTAAACGTTTATTAAACGTTTAACGCTACCACGGCGGGGGTATGAAAGCACTGTTGCGTCGAAGTTTCTCTTTTGCCGCGCGGAAGGACTCCACGCATTATTTTTAGGGTGCCGTACCTCAAACGAAAAAAACGGAACCCTTATAAAATCACTTTGTTGTCCGTTTGTCCGTCTGTGTGTATGTCAAGACTCTTTATCTCGGGAACGCGTAAAGATATCGAGTAGAAATTTAAACTGTATACGTATAATTATCTATGGTCTCTTGCAGTTGTGTAAAAGAAAAGCTTCTCAGTTATCGTTTAAGAAAGTAAGAGCCGTTTATTTCGTAAAAACCGCATATTTCGACACTCACAAAAATCAAAACCTACAGGGTACTTCCCGTTGACATAGAACTATGAAATTTAGCGAAAAGCATTGTCTCAGAGTACACATAGAGGAATAAATCTGAAAACAGTACATTTTTATTTAAATAAAAAAATAGGGCCTCGAAATTCTCAAAATATGGGTTCAAAATTCAAAGTGAGTAAATCGTATCATGTAAAGTATCATATAAAAGAACTTAATTAGCACATGCTAAAACAGGTTTTTAAATATTTTAACAATGTGTAATTTTTGATGTATGACGAGAAAAGTGAAGAAAAAAACTTTTTTGTCGACTGTTATATTATAGAGATTTTAACAACTTACTTCCCAATTTTGTGAAATTTTCTGGATTTGTACGGAACCCTCGGTGTGCGAGCCTGACTCGCATTTGTACGGTTTTTTTCCTTCTTAGCATTACTTTTTGGCACCAAATCTTAAAGAATACATACCAAATGACTGACTTCTGTTTAATGACGTAACACAACGTTATCAAATGCAAAAACCGTTGCTTGGTTGTATGATGTTTTTGGATGAGGTTTCTTAGACTCTTGGTCCTATATAGACAAGAGAGCTTAATTGGGGCCTATAGATGCTTTTTGATGTTTTAGCGGGCGCGATCCCACATAAACGTATCCCGGCAGTCGGATATCTTATGAAGATTTTCCCTCGTAAGAAAAGGTCCTATAAAGACAACCTAGAGAGAAGTATCAAGGCAGAACACTGCATACCTAAACAGCAACATAATTCATCAGACCCGCCGCACTCCCGCTCCGAATAATTAATGACTGCCAGATATGATTAGGCCACAATAGTGTGTCATCAACGTCATCACACAACACCACATACAGCGTACATTGTCGAGTACACGTTTAAGTACGTAGAGTAACTGTACAGTACATAAAAATGAGTAAAAAGTACAAGCCTTTTTTGTAGTATTATATAGTATTCCACTGCAGGAGGTAAATCTACCCACGAAAGATGATTGGGCTATAATTATCCACTATGCTAGTCCAGTGTAGGTTGGTAGAATGTATGCCAATATAAAAAATTGGATATAATTTAAGTTAACAAAATAAAAACATGTTAGCCTAGTAGAAAACAGACGCCGTAAGAATGTGAGCTGACTGGTTCCTATCTCGATCCTTTAACAATGAGCAGTTAGGAAATTATACATGAATTTTCATGGCATATAATTTTAAGTCAAGAAAAATATTCTAAGAAAGCCCGAATACACGCAGAAGCAAATAAAAAAGGGAAAATACATTACATAAATTCCGGAAGCAATCGCTAGAGTTTAAAAATTCACTTATTCATTATAAAATCAAGATGAAAAATATTGTTGCAAGCTGTGCTACACCTTACCTTCTAAGTACTTTTTTTTTTTTTATCTAAGTACTTACATTCTACTTTGTTGGTTGTTGTCTTAGAGTCTTAGAAATAGTTATATTATCTTAACCCGTAACTAGTATCATTAATTTGACATACTTAACTGGTATCGTAGGGTCCCCATGGTATAATATATTTACCTATGGAAAGCAAGTTCTATCTATGTGGTTGAATAAATACTTATAAATGAAAAATAATAGATTTTTTTTGTATGACTTATATAAATTAAAACTAAATGATTAGTTTAAATTTATGTAAGTCTTGTTATTTAGCTACTTATAGGTGATCATTTAATCGAAATACTTTTGCATACCTTAAAAAAATGAAATTTATGTAAATAATATAAATTCGTAATGTATAAACTTACAAAAAATTACATACATTGATATCATCTCTAATGTTCATAGAAATGTAGGACTCATGAATACTATCACAAATCTTTGTTCAGTCTTGACAGTTGTCACGTAGTGTTTTTGTGTTACAAATATGTTTCGAACAATTGCTTCATTTGTAGATAATTTCCCGTCATATTGAATCACATAAGTGGAAAAGTACTTTGCCAAAAAACTAACGTAACTGGTATCGTGGGGTCTACTCAGTCTCGAACGTGTACGTATCTTCGTACTGATACTCGTAAGTGCTGCAGCGCCAAAGTCGGCATCCGCCGTGAGGGAATGAGAACCTAATGAGAATACATAAAATTTAATAAAATTATTAATTAAGATGTTTAGTTACAAACTAAGATGCGTGGGGTCCGCGTGGACCCCGTTAAGGTTTACCAGATTATTATTACCTAGACCGCACATCTGCTTAACATCAGGCAGTGTGTAGTCAAACGCAAACCTATTCGAAATAAAAAAAAAAAAAAAAACAGATAAAGGTTAAAATATTGAGTAGACTTGTTGGTTGGCTTAAAACCGATCTTATTGGATATTTATAAGGGTGGGCTATGTCCAGCAGTAGACGTTCTATAGTTGAAGCGATGACTAAAAGATCTCGTTGAAGTTTTCGTCGTCGTTGTCGTTTCAGCTATAAGAAATCCACTGCCAAATAAAGGTCTCTTGAAGATTGAGGTCGTTGATTAGACGAAACGTTGGAAAGAAATCTAAATAATAAAATTTATACAAGACCTCAGTCACTGTTGTCCAGTCCATGTAATGTAATACGATTAGTGCCACAGTTTGATACAGACGAGCCACTGATAATAATGGGATGTTAATAGAGGCGGGGCGGCAACAGTGGCCGAAAAATATGCGGTGAGATCAGCAGTCGAGCCGATCAGCCGAGGTGGTCTAGAGGTAGTGACACCCGGCTTACAATCGTGAGGTCGTGGGTTCAAAGCCCAATCCCGATCCAATTTGGAATATGTTGTGTACGAAATTAACGCTACTGGCTTTTGGGTGAAGGAAAACATCGTGAGGCAATTCGCATACGTTCGTGGAAGAAATTCGATGGCGTATGTGAATCCACTAACCCGCACTGGGCGAGCGTGATGGATCACCCGATCACCCTTCGTGGCCTACGTTCTGTAGTGGACTATTAAAAAGGCTAGTATAGTACAGTGGTTAGCGTATTTAGTTCACACTCCGCTGTGTGTGGGTTTAGGTCTCGCCAATGTGAAGTGGGTTAAAAAAATATTTGTTAGATTGTTAACTTCAACTTCAAACTGTTCCACAAAAGATTTTTATAAGAGTTTTGAAAACCTACTAATCAAACCAACTGGTAGATTTCCAAAACTCATTCTGGCAACATTGTGTTGTGAATATTGTCAAATTATTTAATTTTCACTGGTGACTGTTTTGTGATTGATTTGTTTGTCTCTTTAATTCTTTAATTTTTATTTGTTTCGAATTATTATTGTTGTTGTTTTTGTGATATTGGGTATGTAATTGGCGTTACATGATATTTAGCTAATGACGTTTCAAAAGTGTATATTTGTACCTAATTGAAATAAACATGATTGGATTGGATTGAGATTTTTCTGCTAATGTTTATTTTGTTACATGATGGAGGGCGATACTTTTTCTAAATAATATGAATTTTTCTTATTTCGAGAGTAGGTAGTTTATTTTCTGTAATTTTGTACGCATAAATTAAATTATAGTAAAATAAGGATAGGAATGATGATAGTTGTGAGACTTTTTTGAGTATTCGTGTTTCATCTTAACAAAAATTAAATAAAATATTCAGCGGAGCTGCAAGTGCAACAAAAAGTTTTAATGGGAATATTATCTCTGTCAGCATCGAGCAAAAAAAACCGTAATTATTCAAGTGATCGGAATGGTAGTATCGTCTATGGATACTTGCAGCAGTCTATGGCGTAGTGAGCGACAAAATTATCAGAATATTTTTTTTCATGTGGAATAGCGAAGTTGTAGATGGAGAATGTTGACCTAGAAGATACTTATTCACTCTTGACTTAAAGACATCCCAATTATGATTGTTATTGTCTTAAAACAAGGACGGAGTCAGAGCATTACAATCCCTGACGGTCCACATTATGAAGAAAGTACGAGCTGTGTGCCTGCTCGTACTAAGCGAGTGAATCGCTTAGTACGAGGAGGTCGACTATGTAGGGATGGTATTTATGCGACTTCCGGCTTGTTTTGTTGTGAAAAGGAGATGAAGGAATCATCAGGTGGAGTGTGAGCGCACAGTCACCGAAATGGAGCCTATTGAAAATTGCCAAACACGCTACTTTAAGCCTGTGTTCGAGACTTTTCAATTTGGAAGCGTCAAGCTTACTATCCCGATTATCCGCATGGCGCGACTCAGATGAGACTTGACTTGAGACTTGCATTGAATTGAAGACCTGAGATCAGAAGATGGCGACAGTTGGTTTTCACAACGTCGTAAAAAGTATCCGCATTAAGTATCTGTTCTAAAACCAGTAAAATGACTCGTGTTTTGGATACTGTGATATATTACAACTTGTGTTGTAACATACGTTCCTTTTTTATCCTAGCCAATTACCCACTGGATGCCTACTATTGATAGCAAATATGAATACTGACAGCGAAGATGACCTCAGCTTCAGTTCAACAATGCTTTAGCTAAGCTCTGACTATATAGATATAACATCTAGAGGTCAAGCCTCCGCACCGACCGCAGCTGCAGCTAGTTAAGACAGGCACCCGACCGTGACTGATGCCTCAGAAAGCCGGTGGGCATGTCAATCCTTACGGCTCCCTGCCCGCGCTAACTACGCCTTGAGAATAGCATTGTTACCGTTGAGCCTGGAATACTGTTACTTGACTTTAGATTTGGATCAAAAGATTTCAGAAAGTTTTTCATAAGGATTTTTAATCTGTAATTTTTAATCTGTTAATCTGTCCACACTATATAATTGACCAAAGCGAAACAAAGGTCTCTATTTTACCTTGACGATTTTATTTTTGTATGACTGGGAGTGTTTTTTTTTCTACGGGTAATATTTACAACGAATTTTGTCAAAACTTGCAACACAAGTTCTTTATATTAATGGATTTTCATCCACGGCAATTTTTGCAGATATGTTGCTCAAAAAGAGATGATTTTTTCCAAAATTTGAACAAAATTTGGCAAGATCGTTTAGTATCTAAACTGTAACTATATTTGCGAATATGAACCAAATCATTCTAGACCCAGTCGAGATATAGGCTTATGAAGATTCAATAAGGCGTATTACAAAAAAAAAAAATTGTTTCACAAAACTTACTAGATGGCGTAAGTAATAGTCATATTAATGGATCTTTCATTGTCAACTGGAATAGGGTGAGAGAGAGAAGCCTATATTCAAGTCTCCAATGCTTCACTGAGGTATGACTTGGGACTACGTTTGGACTTGACCGCGACTTTATTGGACTATGACGTGACTATTTTGATAAAATATTATCAAAAATTATTCAAACTTAATACTTGACACAGGCAAATGCACAAAAATGCGACGCCGAAACATAAAAAAGAAGAAAAAGACATCTTGACAATGACAGTACGATTTCCGTAGTCAAAGGATCGACGATTTCAAAATATTGTCGCCATCTATTGGCTACTTTCATTACTATATTTTTTTTTTTAGAAAACGCCTCTTTAAAGAGATGTACTACAAGGTCTACAGTTTAGAGAACTACTAGTTCATAATCAGTTATATATACAAACTATGTTACGCTGTGTGTTTCATAGAGATCTCCAAAGTAAGAACACTTTCAGTACGGTCAGTCTTCGGATGGGTGACCGCGGGTAGCATTTACAACTCAGTGCTGCTGTGATCTGGATATCTCGTTAAATTGTGGGCCCTGGTTGTTTTAACCGTTTAGCTATATCAGAATTAATCAGGTGGCTTAAAATCTTTGCTTCTAGGTCTACACCGACAATCCGGCGAATATACAAACTCACTTGTACTTGCTATACAATGACGTTGTATTATGTCCATGTAATATAGGTACTTACAGGTGTATGTGTATATAGCAGGTACAGTCATAATCGGAATTAGAGCGCGCGACCGAGCGTAAAGTACAATATGAATGACCTTTGTCAATAGCTCTGACGCCCTCGGACGGTCGAATTGTTTGGAAGGGACGCTTACACCACACGACTTTTTGAAATAAAAAGTCATTGTTTCACTCCACAATAACTGCTTACACATTATCAATATTGTCATGTATTGCTTGACTTAAACCACAATAAATTTGCATCAATCGCAAGTTGACGTAATAGTGTTTGTTGCTAAAGTCTCCGACTTGTGATGAAGGAGAAGTCTGATGTTTAGTGGAGAATTAATATGTGGAAGTAGCAATAACTCATACGAGTAAGGTTGATACTTATTTTATAAATATTATCAGAAAAAATGGCAACAAGTCAAGATACAGTCAGTTTTATGAAATTATGTAGATGTTAATAAAAATACTAACATAATTTGTTTAATAAAATTGGTTGGACTATTTTGACTGACGATAGTCCTCAGTCGAAATTGTCCAACGTTGTTATTTATGTTTTTGGAAGTTTTTGATTTACCATAATGCTAATAATTCAATTTGCACATCACAAAATACAATATTATATTATTTCGGATATTATTTTCAGGTATGTACCTACTTGTTATTAATGAACGATTTCACAAAGTCGTGTCGTATGATGTAAAACCCCCTTCCGCCACCCCTAAACAGACATCCGGCTGTCTTTTGTCCGTGAATCCGAGTTCGGTGTTAATTAAAATGAATACTGCCAGCGACAGATATTGTATTAATTTGTGTGTTTGACTGTACTACTTGTTTGTAAAAAGTATCTGTTCACCATTCAGTGCCAAACTATTTGTAAAATAAAGCAAAAATAATAATATAGTTTAACAAGCTTTACTAAGCCAGCTTATCTACTTGTAATTCGCAGTTTTGTTTATTAATATTGTGAGTCTATCATTGATTAAATATTCTGAAAAATAAAGATATAATTTGGGATAGAAAAAAAAGACTTATCGAATTATTCCAAGTGTTTGCTATCATGAAGTAATTTAAAGCCCTTTCGCGTTGTCAAACGCCGTTGTTACTTACTACTTGTACATAAAATTAACATAATGTATCTTCTCGAATATATCTGCATAAAAATAATTTACCAACATTTTTTTCCATATGATAAATGTAGAAAAAATCTCTTCGTAGCATGTGCTACGAAAACACTACGAGAAGTGCTACGAGAACAATTCAAATTACAATGTAGAGCTATAGAAAGTAATTTGTATAGTTGAGTATACAAAGCTATACCGAACCGGTGCACTAAACCGTAAGGAGGTGATCCAGATATTTTTTGTGAATAAACTATGGGGCCAACCCGGAGTTTGAGAAAAAAAAGCTTTTTCGTACATTCTGTCGATTCCGAGTTGCGATATTTTATAAAACTGCTGATTTTTTAAACTTTTCATAATAATGGTCTTAATCACCTTTTTTGGCTTAGTACAAAAGCTAACCCTGTATAGCTAGAATTATCAGCACATCTCCCCATCTATCGTGGCTGTTAAAAGGACAAGATTAACCAATTTTATCCGCTCGATGAAGACATACACGCGACGTGGTCTGGCGCCGTGCCTAAATGCAAGAACTGGCATTCTTTTACATAAACGACCGGGTTTGGTATAAGTCAAAAGAAAATTGCAGTAGAAATCTGCGGATTGGCAAGTTATAATGGTAGGTAGTTATTTGCGACAAATTATGCTTATTCGTTCATAGCGCTGACGGTATAGCCAGACTCTGACATAGCCCGTTGCCGAAACAGTAATGAATAGAGTATATAACACATGCTCGAAGCATCACTGAGCACGCGACAATGATGATGAGGTTAACATATTCTCGAGTGGATGTACGTACTTACCGGCAAGCACGCGTAAAACATTTAGCCTTATGATTTAAGAAGGTTCTGAATAAACCAGTGTGATCGCGTTTTCAGTAGAACATCGAAAAAAATACGGTAAATCATGATAAAATTTACGTTCTGGGATAAAACTCATTTCACTTCTTAAATTGTAACAAAATGTTATGTTTTTTGTCGTCAATCGCTTGAATAAGAAATGTTGCACGCTCGTTCGTCTTGCTTTTTCCAGAAAAGTGTTTAGTTTCTGCATACTTTTCAGCCAAACATTTATTAAGACTTTTCAGAGGCAAAAACATTTAAAAAACTATAAAAACTAAGACGTATACACCTAGCTATTGAAGTGCTGATTACATGGAAAAAAATACTCGAATAGGATAATATTTAGAGGCACTTCACAATTGCCTAAAATATTTATTTTAAAAACTACGCTGGATGCACGCTATTTTCAACGAATCATCCAAAATTTTCTTGTTTTATTGCTCCGAAACTGAGAAAATTAAATAAACGTAAAAAATAAGTTTAATTGATTGGTCGACTATCAAATATTTTGAGGCCAAAGGAGAAGTATTTTATTCGCATTATGAATTCATCATATAAATAATTCATTACATGCTTTAATTTTTAAGGTTTTGTAGCTCAAAAGAAAACGAAATGGGATATTTATAGTATCACTTTGTTGATTTCGACATCTGCACCCGCCATGCAGACAGTAAATAGAAACTATCCAAGATGTCAAAATATCTCGGAAGATCAAATAGTTTAACTATTTTACCAAAATCTAAAATTTTCATTACAAAAAAGTCCAAATCGCTTTCTGCCTATAACGTGTACCACACAAAGGGATCACATGCAAGCCATTTGTTGTGGAAAACTATGGGGCAGCAGTTTTTACGGGGAAGCTAGAATTTCGCAATGTAGACTAACAGATGCCTGTTTTTATACATCCTGCTTGACTGATCTTACGATCTATGCGAGAACTAAACGAGTTTAACGGTAATTTTTGAATAAGGCTCTTCTGAAAATAATTTCAAATATTTAAATATTGAAAATATTTTTCTTCAAAAAAAACAGTTGGATTTTATACTTTCTTTTTTAATTGTTAATAATTTTAGTGTGCACAATAATGTATGTAATTTTTATAGAACAACGCTAGTTGATAGAGATCAGTAATTTATCAAAAATATAAATAAAAAAAACCAGACAAGTGCGAGTCAAACTCGCACATCGAGGGTTCCGTACAAACACATTGTTAAAATAATTAAAACCTGTTTTAGCATGTGCTAATGAAGCTTTTTATATGGTACCTTACATGATACGATTTACTCACTTTGAATTTTGAACCCATATTTTGTGAATTTTGAGGCTCTATTTTTTGTGATTTAAATAAAAATGTACAGTTTTCAGATTTATTCCTATATGTGTACTTTGAGACAATGCTTCTCGCCAAATTTCACAGTTCTATGACAACGGGAAGTACCCTGTAGGTTTTGATTTTTGAGAGTGTCGAAATATGCGGTTTTTTACGACATAAACGGCTTTAACTTTTTGAAACAATAACAGAAAAGTTTTTCTTTTACAAAACTGCAAGAATTCATTAATATACGTAAACAGTTTAAATTTCAACTCGATATCTTTACGCGTTCCCGAGATAAAGAGTCTTGACATACACACAGATGGACAGAAGGACAGACGGACAGACGGACAGACGGCCAGACGGACAGACGGACAACAAAGTGATCCTATAAGGGTTCGGTTTTTCCTTTTGAGGTACGGAACCCTAAAAAAGTAATTTTAGTTTCTCTTTTTTAACTTTACAGCTTACGGCAGGGTCCATAAAAGACTTTGTTCCTATATCCATTGTCAAGATCAAGTACTATGTATAATAGAATGAAAAGTAGGTAGGTAGGTACGAGTACATGCCATTTTTTTTAAATTTGTATATTATGACACTTCATGCATTGATGACTGCAACAAAGGTGTGTTTTATAGGCAAATATGTTATGTTATGCATATTCATCTACTTTTATTCACATTTATTCGTTCTTTGGGAAAATAGAATTGCGAAGCAATAAAACCATGCTATCACATAACAAATTCCAAAGATATCATATAAATACCAATTCGGAGCGAGTCGAGTTTTAATTTATCCAGGACGGTCTTTGAGAGGCGTCTTCTTTCCGCTGAAATTAAAAGAAAAATAAATTAAAAACTTTGATGTTCTCGTA
Source organism: Hypomecis punctinalis (assembly GCA_949316475.1). Classification (NCBI taxonomy): domain Eukaryota; kingdom Metazoa; phylum Arthropoda; class Insecta; order Lepidoptera; family Geometridae; genus Hypomecis; species Hypomecis punctinalis. Next base: position 2,781,678 of record OX438802.1, read on the forward strand.
ATACGATTCGATTTCGATCACCATTTTGCTATGTATTGATGATTGGGAATATGGTGTGTTGATTATTCTAATATAATGCATAGGTACGGGTGTTTTTAAAGAGAAAGTTTTTACAAGTCGATTGGCTTGCCCTGGAGATTGACTTTTTGAAACCGGTTGAAGGCCTCTGACATAGTTAAATAGTTCAAAAAACAGGGCCTACTTTGCAGCTTCTCATCCGCGCTATAGTACTGGTCAGTTGCAAATGCCATCTGCTGTCACTCATCCAAAGACTGACCGTGCTGAACGTTGCTTGACTCATTGGACTAATTAATTAAACATCATTGGCTTGGTTTCGTTGTTGCTGAGAAACACTAGTCAAACTATGCTGTAAGCGCTACGCTAGCTAAAGTTTTGAGTTTTTCATAAAACTAAATACAATCCATCCATCCATCAGCCGTAAGACGTCTGGACGTAGGCCTCATCTATAGACTTCCAATAAGTCTGGTTGAAAGCGGCCTGCTTAAGATGCAATTATTTAATGTTGTTGAAAACTCCAATAAATAATTGTTATTATTTATCACAAGTTTGTTTTATTCTATTGGTAGACTGTAGCTTTTTCTACTATTTTCTACTTAAAAATTTATCTCCAGTCTTCTCAAACGAAAACCGTGTACAACCGTGAATAGAAAAATGATTACACAACATACCCATTTTTATGCTTACAATTTCAAATAAAAATAGTTTTGTGAGAATAAATTATAACGTAACTGATAAATCAAATAAATAAATATTATATCAATAATTTAGATTTAAGAATTAGAAGATATGTTTCAGACGCAGACCAAATAAAAAAATAAAGACAGAATGTTGTGAACAAACAACGGAGGCCGACCAAAACTACGCCTCGCCGTGTACAGACAATTATACACACATCAACGTAAAAGGAAACTACGCATTGGCTTGACAGTCGAACTATGGCGGCGCAACAGCGACGCACTCACATATGTATAAAAAAACAGCTTCACTTAACTGTTCAACGACGTTCCCTCGTAATTTTTTTATTTGTTCTGAGCTAATAACGACTTCATGATAGATTAAAATTGTATTAAGTATAAAATTGCAATACATTGTATTGTAGATAAGAGTAAATACAATATGTAAAGTAAGTAAACGTAGTAAACTGCACATGACATACCTACGACTAGGCATTTAAAATATAATACAATTCGTTTCAAAGCAACAAGTAGTACGTAAAATAAAGTGTGCCTACCGCTCCGTATCACTACGCATGCGTAAACTCCTCAGGAAAACGTCATAACGCCGATACTAAACGGACAACACGACATGAAAACCTGACAAAATCTTTTAACAAACAGTTTCTTGTTAAACGTGGAGTTAGTTACAATTTAATTGCACGTTATGATTGTGTCAATTGTGACTGAAAAGTTGTTAATGGGTATTTATAGTTAGCTTTTCAAGTAGGCATGAAGCATTGCGCAGAAGTGGACCGGCAATGCTGTTAAAACTGCACCAATCCACTTTTAACCAGTTCTACGCCTACAGAATCTGTGCCAAGTCGACACCTCCTTCTAAAAGCTGAAATTCTCAACTCAACAAGTGTTATAGGCGTAAAAGATGCAGCCGGGCCGCATCTCGCCTGGCAAGCTGCCATGCCACGCCTAGCCCCCTATTGGTTAATATAGTTAACCAATTGACAGGCTCTTGTATACTATTGGTGGAAATATGAGCTCACCTGCATTGAAATTAGGTCAGTGGGTGAAACAAAAATTGTTTGCGGGCCGCGATCAATTGCGCTGGAAATTGTATTTGTCGGACTTCCCGGAGGTGGCTTCCTTGCGAAGTGGAGGACTCGAAGTACAAGATGGAGCTATTGATATTGATTGGTAACCTGCCTAACAATAAACAATAGTTTCTATCATTGAATTATCTTCGTTAGCTGCCTATTCCTAGCTTCGTCTGATTACGGATTAACCTTTAAACTTTTAGAAAATTTATTTAAGAATGGGAAAGCGTTTTATTAATTGTTGTGTATAAAACCTATATGAAAGTCATTGTAGACGTAGAAGGCTAATAAGGATAATGATACAAAGTCATGTTGTTTTATAACTCTAGACCAGCTGGACCGATATAATGATTTCGAATTTATTAGAATATGATGTGACCCGAATAACAAAATAATTTTAAAAATATCAGAATAATAACAACGTATGTCGAAGTAAATTAATTTTTCATAATATAATATACTAAACTTTTCACCATAAGTACCTAATCTATATTTAATCTGCTGTTAAGGAACACATTTTTTATAAAAACATATCGTGAATGCTTTAAATAAATAAATTTTTGTTTTTACTGTAAAAAAAAAGAACTTACCATTTTTGAAGCACCATAGATTTTTTTAAACTACATAATAGAACCTAGCCTAGACCGATTCTGGTATATCTGAGCTTTGCTTATAATATCTAGTAAACAATTGTAGCAATTAGATAAGATCATTGAGGCAATTTAATGCGTTGTTAGTGCGTTCACTTGAGCAGACGCAAGACTTGCAAGCTCGTTAACTGCTTGCACTACCTTAGAAATTCGATAAAAAAATAATATTATATTTGAAAACAAATAGATAAAATATTCAAAAAAACGAATCAAAATGACAAAAACGAGAAAATGGAAATTATGGACATAGCTATATAGACTTTATCACGTTGCACGGATGAACAATGAGGTCGTATTTTTTAACGAATACCTCGTAACAGCAAGCGCAGCGGAGGAAATCTACCAATGAAGTGGACGAAAATACTGAGAATATTCTGGATCATGCCGTTTTCAACTAGTTTTATTGGAAATTTATAAGTAAATCTTATGCCCAGCAGTAGAATGATGTTAATATTGTTGATGTATTCAAGTAAGTACCTATGTTGAAAACAATCGTCTTATAGGCCTCGGGCAAGCACAGCAAAGAAGATATTAAGAAACGGTCATCTACTGTTTACTTAGCTACAGAACGCCGACTGCTGAACATAGGCCTTCCCTATCGATCACCAATAATTCAGACAGACAGACATAACTCTTTATTCTGTGCACTTATATTAATTTCTGCAACAGAAGGTACAAAGTTTACATCTTAAATAGCGGCCTTGTCGCTGACAGCAATTCTAACTAGACAACTACTGAATGAAAAGATAACAAAATCATGAGTATAAATGATGTTATACTCCCTGGCGAGACCACCGGCATAAAGTTGGTTGGAAGTGGCTTGCATCCAGCGCAATCCTACGGTCTTGCGCAGAATTGGGTAGAACGCTGTTAGAACACTGATACTAGTGGAAAGAGCAATGTGGATATTCTGTACAAATAGAACTTATCATTTCATAAAAAAATCTAACACAGAAAACCGATAACAACTTACTGAGAATTCTGACGTACAATTCTTTTCCATTCTAGAAGCAGGCTATCACTGAAATTGTTTTCGAGAAACAATAGTACTACCCTCTTTGATGTTTACGCTCCAACAAATATGTCTAGTTCGCAATAAACTGATGCTTCAGTACACTCTACAATACCGTGAAGCTTTCTAATAAAGAAAATATCGTAAAGAATTTATTGGAAGGTATTGCCGAGTTTATTTTCCATTTTCTTAGTTTCTTAAGTTGTTACGTAAAGAATTGTAAACTCGATAGAGCTTGTACCTACACTACAATTGTATTTTATTCATCAAATAATATTTTAAGAGTAAAGACCCACAAAGACCTTATCAAAATTCAGTTTTGTCTAGACGTACGAAAGTGCGTCCAGCCAAAGTTCGAGGAACAAGGCTACGTGTGTAATATTACACGAACCGTTTCGAGCTACTTTTGACGCCTACACAACTCAAAAACTATCGAATCTACATGTATGAAATATGGCACATTTATCGATGTCTCTTAGCTTATCAAGAAACCAATTAAAATTTCATAAAGTTTGGTCAAGCAGTTAATGATATATTAACGTTTAAAAACCGGGGTTCTATTGACTGATTCACTGACTCACTGACTGACTTATAGATCAAAAATCTAAACCATTTCCAGGTGACCTAGAATCTTGATATTTAGTACCAAGGTATCGGGCATATACAAAGTGAAAAATGTAAAAAGTGAAAATTATTGATAACTAGTTTTTACCTGCGGCTTCGCCCGCATGACATTTTAATTTTTGACGCAGTAGTTGTTGCGTGAAAGAGTAACAAACATCGATACATCCATCCACCCATCCATGCTCACAAACTTTCGCGTTTATAATATTACCTAGTAGGAATAGTACCTACTTATCAACAAAATACTTCTGTAGTTTAGTTATTCCGTACATCACTAGATGTCGCTAGCGTCGCGCGGCACTTTTATAGGTACTTCGCGGTGAAGGTATTTTTGTTCAAATAACCATATTATTTGTAATTGTTAATTCTATGGAACATTACAGCATTAAAATGGCAATTCTTTTTGTCGGCAAAGTCGCATAATTTTAATAATAAGCATTGAACTTTGGCTCTTATTGACATATATGTTTTTGATGGGATTAATAATACAAAATATAGTTGATGACAGAAGGGAAACGCTCATCGTATAAAAGTGAGATCAGAATTCAATTGATAGCCTAGTACCGATGAGTTCTATGGTATTGATTTATAATTTATAGTATTAATTTATAATTTATTAATTGAGTTCTATGGCATTTTTTATAAGGGAAACTTTGTTAAAAATCCGTCATACGTGATCGGAAAAGTGATTCCATGGCAGATGGAAATCCACCAACCTGCCCTCAACTAGCACAGCGTGGTGGATATTGCCCAGTTGCTCTTCGAAGGCTAGATTATTTACGTTCTAAATATTTTTTTTTGCTTAACGATGACTTGGAATATGTGTAAATCCGAAACATGTTAGTCCGAAAATTCGTAACATCGACTTTCTTTTGTTCGTAAAGTTCAACACGTCTCCAGCACACCGGTCGCTACAATATGTTTTCATAAAAATATTCAGCCATTTCACAGCTGAGTAAATACACAAAAAGAGCAAAATCCCCGCGCATTAGGGTAAAAGCACCAATAACAGGTGGGTGGCCACGTCTCTAGCTGTTTTCCACTCGATGTGAGAAGTAGTGGAATCTGTCTATGGACAGGTCTGTAAGATGGACAATATAGACAGTATAAAAACTTATTAGCTGCCCGATCTGAGTATAGTAATCATGATGGTTTAAAAATTAAAAACAGTCAATTTGACATTAACAACAACAAAACAGCAACTGAATCAAGTTGTGAATAATGAAAAAAAACTAATTAAATTAATTTTCCGATAAAAAAGTAAACCTCTGTTTAAAAAAAAACCGGACAAGTGCGAGTCAGGCTCACACATCGAGGGTTTCGTACAAATCCAGAAAATTTCACAAAATTGGGAAGTAAGTTGTTAAAATCTCTATACCTATTATAACCATCGACAAAAAAGTTTTTTTTTTTCACTTTTCTCGTCATACATCGAAAATTGCACATTTTTAAAATAATTAAAATCCTGTTTTAGCATGTGCTAATAAAGTCCTTTTATATAATACCTTACATGATACGATTTACTCACTCTGAATTTTGAACCCATATTTTCTTAATTTTGAGGCCCTATTTTTTGTGATTTAAATAAAAATGTACAGTTTTTAGATTTATTCTTATATGTCCTATATTCCCACTGAGACAATGCTTCTCGCCAAATTAAATTTTCACGGCTCTAACATTTTTAAACGATAACTGAGAAGTACTAATAAAACGTTTAGTACCCAACTAGCAAAAAGTTGTGCTATAACAGTCGCGGCGACGTTTTGGTTTTACTGTTTAGTTCTATAAAAATCCCATAATTAGTGCTATAAACATCGAGCCAACGTTTATACAACGCGAAAAAGGCGCAGATTATAGCACTAAAAAGTGCTGTAGAAGTGCAGTAACTGTGTAAATAGGACGAATGATTTGTGGAATAAACATCGAATAAAAGCAAAACGATCTCAGTTTAGTGCAGTAAAAGCAATATAGCTGCAACTGTACCGCTTATTGATAGAGTTGAAGTGTTTACGTTGCCACTAATCAGCAATAAAGTGAAGTAAACGCTGCAAATTTGCTACTATTCGACATTTTTGTTCGTTAAACGCCAAATTTGCACTGTTATTCCTTTTTAAAATTAGAACGATTGTGTATTCTGTGCCGTTATGGAAATGCACCAGTCTTTGTGTGTTTGACACTTAAAATATTATAAAAGACAGAGGTCATCCATTTAGTAATTATTAAAAAGAATACAGTTTCTATATCTAAATGCTTCTATTTAAGCATAATTATATAGGAAAAGTTACTGGCAATTTAACTTTGTCGATAAACTGTTATGCATTATTTAACATATATGTGTGGGCCACGCGTCTTTTGCAAAAATTTTGTAGATATATGTTATAAATTCCATTTAATTTAATTAATATGCTACTAGGGAGCCATTACGCGAACACTAGTAAATTTGTTGCTGTTATATCATACTAACTCGACTATTCGTCGAATAAATGTGACTGCGTTGCATTCATATGCAGCCATGTTTTGGGTTCTTTTTTTTATTTTAGGGTTCTTTCTTAAAAAACATATAATTTATTCAATGGTTTTTAATGGTTTTATTTGAAACACTAGTTATTTTTTCAAAGCTTTATAAAATAGAATAGATAGTTCTTTATAAAATCCACATGAAAACACATTAATAAATAGGTAGTTAATATATTATTAAAAGGCTGATGTGCTAAACTGCAAAACCGGTCTTTTATTTTAAACCAACAATTATTATTAAATGATTGATTTTGTTCAGTGTCAGATTGCACATTTTTTATTTTCTGAAGTTTTAATAGATATTTCAGATTTCTCCTTAGATTCATCACTATCCTATTCAAACAGATTGTCAGTTTCGTGTATAAAACTGATACTGGGTTATATGATTGGATCTTGTTTATCTAATACGGAAAAATATGAAAGAAAAATATGAGCAGAACCACCATATGTTATTACGGTTATAACTTTTTTGACGGATTTTCAAGAGTTTTAGCGACTGTTATTGCTCTAATGAGCAATAAAAGTACCAAAAACTCTTTTACTCAATATTTTATCGAATAAAGGTGCTATAATAAAATTGTTACACTTGAGGTTCTGTAACTGTAATTGGAAAACTATAATTTCGTACTTGTGTTTTTACCGCGTTATAAAAGAAACTACGTTGCTATTTAATCACCAGGTAGCTAGTATTCGACAAATTTGCTGAATAAAAAGTATGTCAGGTAATTGTCGTATAAAAGCTTTTTTTACACATTAAATAGTAAATCAAACACTATTATAGCCCTCGTATAGCATTTATTTGTGACATAAGCCAGATACGGGCACGTCAATACGATTTGCACTAAAAGACAAAACATAAACACTTTTACTGCACAATTTTGTACTTATGTAGCTACTATTCAACAACTATTCGATGTTTAGTCGAGTAAATGTTTCCTTATTCGACTATTTTGCTTGTTGGGGTAACAACTAAATTGAAATTAAATGGTTTCTAATAATAAAACAAACGAAAACGTATATTTACATTCTTTTCATTCATTTTCATGGCGCTGAACACTAACATTACAAATGCTTCCAAATTCAAAAAGTGCGCGGCAAAGATAATTCCGGCGCACTTATTAAGTTCCATATAGAAAACACCACCTTTGGGCGCACTTAAAGGCGAACCAAGTAGTCTTTTTCGAATAGGTGTGATAAAAAGTCTTTGTTGGTTAATTATCTGCCATTTATTTATACCTTTTATCCTAACCATCACTCAAATCAATCATTTACGCCACGTGACAGAGCGAGCGGAAAAGAACGCGATTATCAATGCCACTACGATAAGCACAACATCATCATTTTCATCATCTGAAACCTTCATTATCCCACTGCTGGTTGCTATCTCTTATAGTGCCTCTAATGCTAATAGTGTACAGCTAGTCTAGCAAACGCACTACGACATAACTTTGTCAACATCTGACAGATACAGTGGCATAAATGTACTTCACCGTAACTTTGTCTCGTATTGACACGTCTATAAAATTATGTCGTGGCGTGTATGCCCGGCAGGTTCGACCCGTGATTTTCACAATTTATCGATGACCCATTTTGCCGCCGGAAAACCAACGCTACGCTTGCCTTGCCTAACAAGGAACATATTAATTACTCTATAATCATTTTTTAGAAATAATCGCAACACCGACTTCCACCGTCTACAGAATTCGAATAATTTGCACAAATTGATGTGACATCCATGCACATTTTTATTGATTTATCAAAAACGGCTAAGCCGTTTTTTTTTGATCGATTCACATTTGGTGAAAATGTCAATGTATGTATTTTTTGTGTATGTTACAAAAAATACATACAGACGAACAAAGTACCTCCTCATTTTTGGAAAAATGTAAATATAAGTGCTTCTCAAAATATTTTATTATAGATCGATAGAGTCGCTACTGCTCCCTGGCTGTAGTGTACAAGACCCAGTGGTCTGTAAACGAACACGTGCGGAAATTCTCATGTAAACAACTGTGTTGGAAATTAGATCGGAGATGCAGATATTTTTCCCGGAAAATTGGAAACATAGAAATAATAAGCTCCTTCGGGACTTATCGGAGTTGATGGAGTACTTTCACATTCTTGCGATACAATTGCCTAAGTCTGAGTCATAGATTTGATATCCATAGAGGCGTCACCATAGACAGTCAGTGCGTTATGACAACAAGACTTAATTCAAAATCATATTTATACAGGGTTATTTCCAATTAATTAGCATCCTTTTAGGGGCTTATTCTATACATCAAAACTAACGACGTTTGTTCTGCGACTTTTGTCAAAACTCAAAAAAAAAGTTTGTTTTCCATATAAAATTATCGTTTACCCGCGACAAAATGTATGGAACATCTGATTTTATTGAGTTTTGACAAAAGTCGCAGAACAAAAGTTGTTAGTTTTGATATACAGAATAAGCCCCTAAAAGGATGCTAATTAATTGGAAATAACCCTGTATGTAAAAGGTATACCTATGTGTGATGTAATTAATGGTCTGATAGTGCAGTTTTGCGTTTTTCTATTGCAATTAAAGATGGATTTTTTCGTTCGTTAACGGGAACTCAGCATAAGAAGACATTTGTATCACTCTTTGCGGAACGCTAATGGTATGTCTCTAAAAATCCATATCTATGTTATGAGAGCTTGTTGAAACTTGGCTCGTAAGAGGTGCTTTATTGTGTTTTCTATTTCATTGCCCACAGTTATGCCTTCGAAAAACATTTTTTGATGTTTTGATATGAGATATTTTGCCTACAATGCAGGCCTCAATTTTGTACCTACACGTACCAAGGTTCAAAATAGACGTAAATTATGACACAAAATTAATGAGCTGCCAACATCGGCATGAAATGCTTATTTATTTAGAACCAAAAAAATGCTATCTCTGAGCCGATTAAAGAAAATAATAAGCAAAATCATAATGACTGACTGGCTTTTTAAACATTTTTGAGTTGTTGCATATTTAGGGTTCCGTACCTCAAACGAAAAAAACGGAACCCTTATGGGATCACTTCGTTGTCCGTCTGTCCGTCTGTGTGTATGTCGAGACTCTTTATCTTAGGAACGCGTAAAGATATCGAGTTGAAATTTAAACTGTATACGTATATTTATAGTTTCTTGCAGTTGTATAAAAGAAAACTTTCTCAGTTATCGTTTAAAAAAGTTAGAGCCGCTTATGTCGTAAAAAACCGCATATTTCGACACTTACATTAATCAAAACCTACAGGATACTTCCCGTTGACATAGAACTATATATATGACGAATATGAAGCATTTCCTCAGAGTACACTTTTAGGAATATAATCTGAATACTGCACATTTTTATTTAAATCACAAAAAATAGGGCCTCAAATTTCATAAAATATGGGTTCAAAATTCAAATGAGTAAATCGTATCATGTAAGGTATCATATAAAAGAACTTCATTAGCAGATGCTTAAACAGGTTACGATAAAATTGAAAAAAAAAAAAAAAGATTTTAGCAACTTACTTCGCAATTTTGTGAATTTTCTGAATTTGTACGGAACCCTCGATGTGCAAACCCGAGTCCCACTTGTCCGGTTTTTTTTTGTAACAGTTTTTACTCGCATTATTTATTAATTAGGTAGCGTTGGTCTTTTATCTTGAAGCATGTTCATTAAATTAATGAACACATATCTGTTTTCAAAAGCCTTTACAAGGTATTTCATTTTTAACGAGACTATTTTGTTACCGTTCAAAATTATATGAAATTGCTGAAAAGATAAAACGAATAGACATACCATGCTGTACTAAGTACTAGAGCCTATTATTGACTATAAATAAAGAAATAAATAGAATAACAGCATCAAATTTAATGCAAAAAAAATTTGTTGACATAAAAACATATTCCCGTGTTCAGAAGCTTTATTTTCGTTTTATCTAAACAAAAATCGTTGGAACCAATTAAAGAAGCATTTTCCTGCAGTGAACCCGTGCGGTAACAAGCGGCGCAGTAAGGCTGCAGCGGTTCTCATAAATCGTGGCTGTGAGCTTCGCTCTAGGTATTCAGTGGGCTGGAGACGCGTTTATACTGTACTGTAATTTCACCCAGTCAATACACTTTTTTGAAAATAACTATATGTCAAAATTCCTCCACAAATCGAAAATATAATGTGCTCAGAACAAATAAAAAAATTAAAGACAGAATGTTGTGAACAAACAAGTGAGGCCGACCAAAACTACGCCTTGCCATGTACAGACAATTACACACACATCTTACGTACAACGAAACTACGCCTTGGCTTGTCAGTCGAACCACGGCGGCGCAACACCGACGCACTCACACATGTATTAAAAACCGGCCTCACTAGACTGTTCAACGACGTTCTCTCTTGATATTTTTATTTGCTCTGAGATAATGTGAATTAGATCTCAAAGAGACAACCTAATCCAATGCGCGCCGTGAACAACTTTTATTATAGAATCCATTTTGGAAGCGCGTATGTAAAGAAAGCAATTGTTCCCCGTATAGCAGTTGTTGTACAGGTACACATAACTTTCTTTCCTTTCCTAGACTTGGTGGTATATAATGACAAAAACAAATATTTCCAAGAGTATTTACAAATATTTAACTTGTCAGACTTAAGAAACTTAGTTAAGAAACCATAATAATACTTACCGGTTACTCAATTTCTTTGGAACTTTCACCGATCTAAGAAACAGTTGAACAAAAGCAAATTTCTTGCTCACTACTCAAAATAACTGCTACGCCACGGTGTAACAGTCAGCCGTTTTAGACAATTTTACAGCATGCCTAGACAAATTTCACAGCTCGGATAAGAAAGAAACAGGACGAAAGCCGCATTAAGGGGTTTGCGGCCCCTAATGGGGATTATGGTAGAACGAATGACGGGGTCGCAACCACAGGCGCTTAGTTTTTGGCAAGATAATGGTGATTAAATGAATTTTAGGTGTTTTGTTGGCTACGGCGTAACTGCAAACTTTTAGGAGCGTCACAGAGATTTTAGTTTGGTGATTATATCTACAATTTACGTATTTTTTTGTTCATTTTTAACTTCTTCAAAAAAGAAGCACATTTTTTACATGAAATGTGATGTATGCTCGATTACTCCGCCAATAATGAGCAGATTTTAATGATTAGTTATTTTTGTTTCATAGGTCAAACTTTAGTAGCAGAATCATTTAAATTTTATGTAGTAGGTAGTTTTTAAAAATTAACAAAAATATAAAAATAGCATAGGTTTATCCATTTGAGCGATCTTTTCGAATTTTGTAGGATTGAAGTCAGTTGTGCCATTTTTGGCAAAATAGAATTATTATTTTATACTATATATAACGAGACTATAGTTTGCACGACGACGTCAATGCATTGCGAGACGGCTCCGTGTGCTAGCACTCGCCAACTTGAGAAAGGTCGCCGAATGCGACCGAAACTACAGTCGTTACGACTATCCGTACACGTGAGTTTAGTCCCGTTATATATAGTATAAAATGTGTGAAAACCACGTTAATTTCCATAGAAGAATTATTGTTTATGCCTGCGCTGTAGTTTCCCATCATCATCATTAACATATTAGCTGACATCAACTGTTAGACCGTGTGTTAGACAGAGGCATAATAATTGGTAGTAATTAAAGGACTTCCCATGGACCTGCAGTAAGAATTTTAATACGTGTTTTTTTTCATATATAAAATACTTACCGATCAATTTGAACTACCTACCTAATCTGTGTAAAAAATATTGAAAAAACATTTTTTGAGATATAAACTCAATCATATTACATCGTGCTAAGTTTGGCGGCTTTTAACCGACTTCCAAAAAGAAGGAGGTTCTATGTTCGTCTATACCTATGTATTTTTGTATAATTATGTTCAATTTTTTTTATAGTTCGATATTTTCACCAATCGTGAACCGAACCTAAAAGTTATTTTTAGTTAGTAGAAATGTAGCCTTATTTCTGAGAGGTTTTATTTAAATTATATCGGAATCGGCTGAACCGTTTTTGAAAAATAAACAATAATTTAAAATTTGTATACATGAATTCGTGCTAAATATCCAAATTTTGTACACGATGGAAGTCAGTCTTACCATTTTTTGCGAAAAGTAATTTTTATTTATGTATATTCATTTATCTCTGATATCGACATTTAGTTATCAATGATGAGTACAATTACTTTTATTGCTTTGGCAAATGACAGTCATAATAATATTTCCAACGAAATTAATAAAGAAAAATTTTACAAAACTACGTCCATTTTCACGACGTCGTTAAATATTCTGAAAATTGTATTTTCTGAGTCAATTTGATTACATTCGAATCCTTTAATATAGTCTATTTCCAATGCAAACAATTTCAGTTCGTGTCTATGAAAAATTTATCACAAATTCAACGTTCGCATTGCGATTCAATTAGTGCAAGTATTTTTCCCTTTGTTCTCTTGAAAAATAAAAATATAAATTGCGACGGTTCTGCAGTAAATAGATATTTTAAATTACTCGATTTATTTAACGCAGTTCTTTGATTTTACTTAGAGATTTTGCGAAACTAGAAATTAAGATTACAATATGTTGTGGTTTAAGAATATTTATTATTCTCAAAAGCTAATATTTATGCTACTGCTTATTCGTGTTTTTTATAGACCGATAATAATCGGTTAAAAAATAGGGGTCCATAAATATTTTACAAAAAATAATGGAATGAAAATAAAACACAACTTCAATTCTTACGTAATAGCCCTCGTATTGTTATTGATTTCAATTGAAAAATAATTTATTTTTCAATTCTTACCCAATAGCGACCGTAGTGTTCTATTTTCATTTCATATTTTTTTATAAACATTCGCCAATATACTTGTACATCTACATTATTTTCTGTAAAATTATTACCACAACAAAACTTTTAAAACATCAACACTTAATTCTAAAATAAATTATTTTTAATTAAAAAATATTTTTAAGTCGCTGTCCACGGGTAATGTACCCAAGAGACTGGTAACATTATATATGCCTCGCTGAATAGCAATGCTAATTCTTTGACTAAGATAAGCACCAGGCTTTGGGCACAGATACCAGCACCACGATAAAATATCTACATCCAACAATTCCAGTCAAAAACACAAACAGAAACAGTTTTTTGCAAAACACAGCGGTACCCTGGAAAGAAACGAGATTAAAACCGACAAATTTGTTTACGTCGGACGGTAAGTCGATGGAAAAAGCACAAATTGGTGGTAAACATCCAACACAGTATACCTGGAACAGTGTATAATCTTCATAAAGAATCCAATAAATATATAGTCGGAAGAAGCCATAGAATTTATTCAGCTATAAAATATCTACTGTTGGACATGAGTAGGCCATATAGATCTCCGATAAGACTAATTGGTAGCTGCTTTCATTTAGCGCAATCTTGCGGTCTTAATGAGGTCCTCGGTTCACTTATGTACTGAAACGTGGCCTCTCACTATGGGTCCAAGTAGCCCAACATGCTATGGACTATGCTTGGAATCTCTCTGCGAGATTGAACCAGAAATAAAGAGATTCGTAAAAGAACCAAAGTAACTAACATAGCCCTGCGGATTGGCAAGTTGAAGTGGAATGGGCAGGCTACATAGCGTGGAGGAATTTTATTATGAAATAAAAAAACAGTGGTAGGTATAAAAAAGATAGCGTGAAATGGAAACTATGGCATATAAAAAGACCTGAAATATTGTAACTGGGCTATTTTGGTGAAATTTTAAATGTTTTGTAAAATTAGACTATGGAATGAGGTACGGCACCCGCTAAATATGCCCCATTTCAAAATTTCGTAGCGGGTGGTGACTTGCCGTCCACTAAATGGGCCCCCCATAAAGGCTACCGTAAGTTGGCACCGGAGGGGCAACATTGGTGTGGACGGCTTAGGGTGTCGAGAGGTGTGCTGCGCTTTCACTAGACGCTACTCGCGGCGTTATGCCCTTTAACACTTCCACCCTGGAGCTTAGGTTCTTAGCTCTTGCGGTTTCCACTCCAAACCGGCCGGTTAAGGCAAGAGAGGAGTCAGGGGTCTCATTTAGCCCCAGGGAATCAGGGTTCGCGGTGTCGCCACTCACCGACGACTCGCCACAAAGTCGCCCCTGCGATGACTGATGGGGTCGTAAAGTTCTCGAGTGGAGACCACGCACCGGCAAGCGCAGCGTAGGACGTGCACCCACAAGGCGGACGGATGACCTCATTGAGACCGCAAGATCGCGCTGGATGCAAGCCGCTACCAACCGGTCTTATTGGAGATCTATAGGGGAAGCCTATGTCCAGCAGTGGACGTCCTGTGGCTGATAGATGGATGGATGAACTGACATAGCTCAACTGATTGGAAAGTTTAAATGGCTGTGGGCTGGGCACATAGCAGGAAGGGAAAAGAATTAGGCACTTTTTAAAAGTTCCTATTCTTTTTTTTAATACGGCTTATTTTATTTGTTAGGCTTCGGTACTGCTTTATGAGTATACACCAGGGGCGGTCCCTGATTATTTTCCATGAAAGGTGTTTTGCTTTGAAAAATACAATATTTCAATTAGTTAGATTAGGATTGGCTGGTTATCGAATCGACGGGAAAAGTCTTGTTTGCTGATTGGATTCTTGTGAAGGGGCTGATTTAAGCTCTTTGTTTACGGAGTTCTATATAAAGAAATTATATAAACGTCTAACGAAAATATAAAAATCTTCGTTGTATATATGTTGTTCTATATTTTTTCTTCTTTATTTAATGTTCTTCATCATTACATCATCTGTGTCTGTATCAATGCTGGGCATCAATATTTTTACCAGGTATTTTCGATAATATTAATAACTAAATGCCTACACAACCTACACTATTGAAAAACACTGGTCAATCGCAAGTTATCGGACTGTTAAGATACAGATATCCTGGAAAAAATATAATTTTGCGATTTTTTTTGTCAAGATAAGTGGTAACTTTCTTTTTTTTGTGATAAACATTTCAAAAATTGACGCGTTCGCAGGATTTGAACCTGCATCCTCTGGGACTCCGGCCCAGATGCTTTGTCCAATTAAGCTAAAACGCTCTCTGCGAAGGCGCCAAATTAGTGAGTGTTTATCATTTTTGCCAACTACTACATTGTTGGAAGCGCCATTTGTGAGAACTGCTTTAAACCAGTCAGCCACTTAATGTAAAATTATTAGAACTTGTTACCAAGATAACTAGTACCTAGCAAATTTAAAATTACGAGTCAATCTACGCTACCTATCAAAAATATAAAATCTGCTACCTAATTTGTATTTTGTTAATCCGATTATGAGCTTTTCCTATAAATTAACATAATATTTCATAAAAAACATAATTTGAAGGAAAATATTTCCATCAAGACTTTTATTTTTGTTTAGTTGTTTACCATTTTAGAAAAAGTTTCAACTTCCAAAATCCCACGTATAACGCCTATGCAAAATTAAATAATTCCGAGACTCAATAAAATATTACAAACCTAATTGGCATACGTAAATTACGTAATTAATACACAATGTACAAGTTTTAATCTAAATGAAGAAGCAGAAGAAATGGTAAAAAGTGAATCACGCTTCCATTCAACTCATTACCAGAATAATGACATTTTGAACCTTACTGCAATAGTTTTAAAGCGCACTCCTTCTGTATTACAGAGTTGATTGTTCCTAAGATAAATTATTCGAGTCTCAAGTTGCTCTTTGCATGGATATAAGGAACTGGATGAGCCTTGTTTGCATTTTATGAGCCGCTGAGAGCCTATCGAGCGGTTCCATTTTTTATTCAGGGCCGTTGAGTTTTTTGTTTTTACTTTGAAATTACATTAACTCTTTGATAATATTGCAGTCATTTTCTTAGAATACATTACATAGAGTTAGTTATAAGATATTTTTTTAAGGTAGGCAGTATGTATTCTATGTATATTATTTGATTTATTTCGACCGCAATTGGCAGCTTTTGGTACCAGCGCGAGGACTC
The DNA here is from genome assembly GCA_949316475.1 of Hypomecis punctinalis. NCBI lineage: Eukaryota > Metazoa > Arthropoda > Insecta > Lepidoptera > Geometridae > Hypomecis > Hypomecis punctinalis. Next base: position 2,798,256 of record OX438802.1, read on the forward strand.
GTCTTGCATGGTACGCGTCTGTTATATTTTAGGTTTAATTAAAATTAAGTCTAAAGTTTTCATAATTAGTTTATAAACTTTCTGTTGGTTTTATAAGTTAATGTATGTACAGATGCAATCTGAGGATGTAATCTGTCTTATATACCGATGTATTTGATTGTATGCGGTTGGTATTCAAAAGGCTTGGCCGATTAAAGGAGACAGATATTGTTACACCCTTTAAAATACTGCAATATAGATCTGTACTGTACTGTATCAGCATCGTTAATAGTTCACAATCTATATGACATAGTATGACATAGACGACATATGAGCCGTGGTGGTCAAGAGGTAGTGACACCTGCCTTACAATCGTGAGGTCGTGGGTTCGAATCCCCGGTCCCGTACCAATGAGTTCTTTGGAATTTATGTACGGAATTTCACATCACTGGCTTTTCGGTGAAGGAAAACATCGTGAGGCAACCTGCGTACGTCCTTAGAAGAAATTCGATGGCGTATGTGAATCCACCAGCCCGCACTGGGCCAGCGTGGTGGATATGGCCCAATCACCCTTCGTGGGTAGGCCTACGTCCTGCAGTGGACTATTCAAAAGGCTGGTACAGTATGACATAAGCCTACCCACGTAGGGTGATTGGGCTATATCCACCACGCAGACCCAGTAAGGGTTGGTGGATTTACACACACCATCAAATTTCTTCTACGGGTATTATTAAGGTTGCCTCACAATATTTTTCTCCGCAAAAAGCCAGTGGTGTGAAATTCCGTGCCTACATAAATTTCAAGAAATTCGTGGTGGTCTAATAACAACCACGGCTAGTATATTTTAGCTAGTTCATAATCTAGCTTTCCCAGGTGGCCCTAGATTATAGTATCATCCAGACTTTCTAAATCTAAGCACATCCCCAGTTATAAATGTTAGCCGACTAAAAAGGTGTCGCCTCGCTCCGACCGCGTCTGGTGCCAGCTGATAAATGTACCGAGCCACCTACAGCGGTTATTATACCTAGGTACTATTTATTACACGCCAAGGGTTGATTTGGCCAAAATTTCTTGGTGGCTATCTTTTGGAGACTCAAAGTTATCCAAGTAGGTACGGCTTATTATCCCTACATGCAAAGTATAAAACAAAGTCGCTTCTCGCTGTCTGTCCCTATGTATGCTTATAAATCTTTAAAACTACGCAACGGATTTTGATGCGGTTTTTTTAATTGATTGAGTGATTTAAGAGAAAGGTTTATTTTATATATAATACTCCTGTGCGAAGCCGGGGCGTGTCGCTAGTATAAAATTAAATAAGAGATATTAAAATTTCTTACTTTAAAACCGTACCACCCTCGTATATTTTAGTGTCATTAGAAACGACTATAGTTTCGATTGCATTCGGCGATCTTTCTCAAGTAAGACGAGCACTAGTGCGCGGAGACGTCTCACAATGAGTGAATCAAAATATACGTGAGTTCATACCCGTTATATATAAAGTATTAAAATGCGCACCACTCTATTTAATATTCCACTGTTAAACATAAGCCTGCTCGTTAACAGCGATTGGGTATTATCCTTGTACATAGCCTGTATGCCTGGAAGAGATTGCTATAAGCAATAAGGCCGCCCTTTGTTGCACTAGTTTATGTCGCTTCTTTTTCCTTTTTATGTATTTTTCTGTATTGTATTTTAGTGTTAACAATAAAGTGTTCATTCATTCATTGTATACAAGGTACTCTTTGGTATTATCCATCACGCACGCTGACCAAAAAAGGCTGGTAGATTCACATAACGCCTTCGATTTATTTTTCTAAGACGTATGCAGGTTTCTTCATGTTGTTTTAGGGTTCCGTATCTCAAACGGAAAAAAACTGAACCCTTATAGGATCACTTTGTTATCCGTCTGTCCGTCTGTCTGTGTGTATGTCAAGACTCTTTTTCTCGGGAACGCGTTGAGATATCGAGTTGAAATTTAAACTGTATACGTATATCTATGGTTTCTTGCAGTTGTGTAAAAGAGAAACTTCTCAGTTATCGTTTGAAAAAGTTAGAGCCGTTTATGTCGTAAAAAACCGCATATTTCGGCACTTACAAAAATCAAAACCTACTGGGTACTTCCCGTTGACAAGGAACTATGAAATTTGGCGAGAAGCATTGTTTTAGAGTACACATATAGAAATAAATCTAAAAACTGCACATTTTATTTAAATCACAAAAAAATAGGGCCTCAAAATTCACAAAATATGGGTTTAAAATTCAAAGTGAGTAAATCGTATCATGTAATCAAATAAAAGAACTTCATTAGCACATGTGTAAGATTACAGGCATAATTCGTACTAAATATTGTTAAAACCTTGGCATGAAACCTAAAATATTCCTAATCTGAAGTAACGAGCATCTGTCCATTTAGGAGATATTTTAAATTGCATCTGGTAACACAGACAGATGCTCGTCACAACAGAAAAGATGGCGATTGATTTGCGTGTGTGATATATAATGTTTGTGAAATGGATTAAAGTGCAAGAATATTGTACAAATCATTGTTTAATTTCTGAATCTGAAGGCTAAGGCTTTCAACTCAGAAGTGGCATAAAGAAAACACTCCCACAATAGTGCCAAAGCACGATGTAAACAAACATTTTTTTTCCGATTTTCAATGTGGATGGTGACTTTCATAAAACCTATGAATTGTGTTAACGACAATAGAACGAGTGTGTCAACTACAATGTAATGAATGGAGAGAAATCAAAGACAGCCGGTACCAGTACGAGTCGGGGCAACGGATCGGAATGAGTTTAATGATGTTGGCGCGAATAGAGCACCGGCGCCGGTGATGTCAATTCCAACAGTGCGGTTGCCACGCGGGCGCTGCAGGTAGCTGCTACAGGCGCGGTTGTCGCTGAGGGAGCTCCAGGTTCCGCTGGCATGGCCACCGCCGGCGCGGTTGCCGTGCGGGCACCGCACGCAGCTGCCGCTGGGGAGCTGCAGGCGGGTGCCGCTGGCATGGCCACCGCCGGCGCGGATGCCGTGGTGCGGATGCCGCAGTTGTCGCTGCGATCGCTGCAGGCGGGTGCCGCTGGCGTGGCTACCGCTGGCGCGGTTGCCGTGCGGACACCGCACGCGGCTGCCGCTGGCGCGGTTGTCGCTGGGGGAGCTCCAGGTGCCGCTGGCGTGGCTACCGCTGGCGCGGTTGCCGTGCGGGCATCGCACGCGGCTCACGCTGGCGCGGGTGCTGCGGGCGGGTGCCGCTGACGTGGCTACCGCTGGCGCTGGCGCGGGTACTGCAGACGGGTGCCGCTGACGTGGCTACCGCTGGCGCGGTTGCCGTGCGGTCACCGCACGCGGCTGCCGCTGGCGCGGGTGCTGCGGGCGGGTGCCGCTGACGTGGCTACCGCTGGCGCGGATGCTGTGCGGACACCGCACGTGGCTGCTGCTGGCGCGGGTGCTGCAGGCGGGTGCCGCTGGCGTGGCTACCGGTGGCTCAGTTGCATTGCGGGCGCCGCTCGTGGTTGTCACTGTCGCGGTTGTCACTGTGGATGCTGCAGGTGGGTGCTGCTAGCGTGGCTACCGCTAGCTGGGGCGGTTGCCGTGAGGGCCCCGCACTCGGCTGCCGCTGGTGCGGTTGTCGCTGCGACCACCGTACGCAGCTGCCACTGGCGAGGTTGCCGCTGCGGGAGCCGCACGCGACCGCTACCGCTGGCGTGGTCGCCGTGCGGCGCCGCACGCGGCTATCGCTGGCGCTGTTACCGTGCGATGCCGCAGATGGCGGTTATCGATGGCGCGGTTGCCACTACAGGCACCGTAGAGGTCGTAGCTATAATGATGACGATTGCAGTCTGTGAGAATGATTCGATTTTGCCACTAACAATAATAATGGTTCTATACGAATGGGGTAATTGTCGAATTTTTGCTTTATTAAAATACCAGAATCAGTTAATAAATTATAGTAGGTATTATTTAGTATTTATGAATCACAAAATGAAATAAGGGGTTAAAACATATATCTACTTACATTTATTTTATTTTTAATATACACTTGACACACATAAAAAAATTATAACCAAGCTAAATAGTAATATGTAAGTAAGTCAAACAGTTTTGCTTAATGATACAAAATGCCCAGTAGTATTGTTTTATATCTTCTAGTACATAAAAAAATGCATAAAAATAATCGTGGTTGTTAGTCTTGCTAAAACTCGAGAACGGCTGAACCAATATGGCTAATTTTTATCTTGAAATATCTGCCAAAGCTAAGGGAAGGTTTAAACGGTGAGAAAATTTATAAAAATTTAATTGTGTTTTCCCATACAAAATGTTTCTGCATGTAAAAGTAGTCACTGACAGTCAATTGACAGATGGTGTGATGAAGTTCACCGGGTTAGCTAGTATTTCATAAAGATTCATGCGCTAATGTAGTATTATACTTATTTTTTGTTTACGTTACTAACTGTGCTATAAGAGTTACTTCGCTTGTGTCTGCTCAGAACCCGTGGGTAAGTAGATGCATTTATTTCGTAAAAGAAGGTATAAAACAGTTTGTTATGATAATATGGTTTGAAAATAACTATCTAATTGATAAATATGAACTACCTACATTGATGATGACGGATGTGCAAGGTTCTACAAATGATTGTACTCAGGATCAATATGTGCAACTGAGATTGACAGATTTACCCACTTATAGAACTAGGGAGTAGGTCTTGTTAATAACTCCTATATTTTATAATGACTATTTTAGAGACCTTTCTGACTGCAATCTAGTTTGATTTCTGGTTTTCGGTTATGCTGAATCGCTGAGTGATGGCGGAGATGCACAAATTATAGATGCCGGTGAAATTAGTGAATCGATGAAATAGTTGTTTACGCGAAAGTGAACTTTCATTTCATTTCATTTATTCATGCTTCCATACAGTACAGGATGTTAATAACAAAGTTAAGGTACAACATTCAGTATGGACCCTGTCGGGCACTGCATATTCGAGTGAGAGTGGTCACTTATGTCAATAATAATTATAATTTATCAGTCAAAAATTCATCTATTGTATAATATGCTTTACAGATTAGGAATTGTTTCAATTTTTTTTAATAAATGGTATGTCATTCTCATTTTTCCATTCTGGTAGCAATTTGTTATAAAAATTGACTGACATAGTTAATGTAGCAGATGAGTGCATCTGCAGTCGGGACGTAGATCTAGATCTTGTTAGTTATCCTATAAAACGCACAAACGTTTACTCAGCGCTTAGGTATGCACATTGAATTCTGACATAAAAAAATATGTGTTCGAACCATTGCACTACTGCCATCTCATGTAAAAAAATAATAGTATTAACAAAAACCTGATTGTTAACCAGTTTTTATTGTTTTGAATTGCAATAATTGTCTTGTGCCCTCAGGGTGGTCGATGACCTTGTCTATAAATTCTAGGATCGGTGCTTGCAGTGATTTTACAAAGCTTTTATTTAACTTGCATTGTATGTATGTAAGTATGTAAGTTAGGGTGGAGTCTTGCAAATTAATTAAACTTGACCAACTTCCCGGTTTTCGATTATGCTGTTTGCACGCATATGTAATTTGCGTGACAATGCAATATTATGGTACTCTAGAGCTGATCTGATGATGGAGTCGGAAGGTGGCCATAGGAACTCCTGTACTAAACAAGATAGACCCGTCGTGTTTGGGCTCGTTTTATTTGTCTTGGCTGGCACTCTGCTGCTGTATGATATCCAGGATCTCAAAAGCTTGTATTCAAAAAGTTATATTTTTATAATAATTTATATATATTGCGGTCGCAGAATTAGGCATTTCATTTTATGGAATATTAGTTATCGCAATCTTCGAAGCAGTTTAGATGGCCAGTAGCAATTCAAGGCTTCGAGAAAAGTGGTTAGTTGTCTTCTACATTTTTTTTTGATTAATATTAAAGCAGTGCGCCATGAAGTCAATAATTACGGAATTGCAGATTATGATGAAGCCCTGGGTAGGTGGTGAGCAATCAGTGCACAATCATAGATGGTTGTAGATCACTACAGACTAAGAGATAGACGTGACTTAGAAGTGATCCATGATTCTTAACTGACCAACGAGAAACATGTTGATAATATTGTTAGCAGAGCAGAGAGCTGTCATCAGAGCATATAGATCTATGGGATTTATTAAAAGGTTAAGCAGCGAATTTAAGAGTATTAAAATATTTAAAATTTTATGTTGCTCTTTATACGTGCGTAGTATTACTTGAGTATTTCTCGCAAATTTGGAACCCACAAACGTACATATAAACAGGCTAGAAACAATACAAAGAAGCTTCTACCAATTTTTACGATTTAAGTGCAAAAAAAACGTGACTCCAATTATGAATCGAGATGTCGTAGACATCATTAACTTCCTCTCTGTGAGAGGCGTAAAATAGCAAAAAAAAAAACATTTTTTACTAAAATAACGCAACAATTGGTTGATCCTCCTCAGCTTCTCTCCATGATAGATCTAAGAGTTCTCTGAAGGTCCTCCAGACATCTCATTAGCCTTCAAAGTCATCGTAGTTAAACAAATTACAGGCAGAATAAATTATTTCTTCAGTAGATCACCCTTACTGGCTTTCCTGAATTTGAATCGCTTAATATACATATACCTAGTGGATAGTTATTTATGATCTTAGTAATTTAGCTTATATGTATGTATACCTGCGAGATGAGATACCTGCGAGATGAGATACCTGCGAGATGAGATACCTGCGAGATGAGATACCTGCGAGATGAGATACCTGCGAGATAAGATACCTACGAGATGAGATACCGGCAAGATTAGATACCCGCGAGATGAGATACCTACGAGATGAGATCCCTGTAAGATGAGATACCTACGAGATGAGATACCTACAAGATGAGATACCTGCGAGACGAGATACCTGCGAGAGGAGATACCTGCGAGATGAGATACCTGCGAGACGAGATACCTGCGAGATAAGATATCTACGAGATGAGATACCTGCATGATTAGATACCCGCGAGATGAGATACCTACGAGATGAGATACCTGCGAGATGAGATACCTGCAAAATGAGATACCTACGAGATGAGATACCTACGAGATGAGATACCTGCGAGATGAGATACCTCTGAGACGAGGTACCTGCGAGATGAGATACCTACGAGATGAGATTCCTACCAGATGAGATACCTACTAGACGAGATACATACGCGATGAAATACTTACGAGACGAGATATCTACAAGATGGAGATACCTACGAGATGATATACCTACGAGAAGAGATACCTTCAAGATGATATACCTACGAGATGAGATTCCTACTAGACGAGACACATACGCGATGAGATACTTACGAGACGAGATATCTACAAGATGGAGATACCTACGAGACATACCTACGAGATGATATACCTACGAAAAGAGATACCTTCAAGATGATATACCTACGAGATGAGATTCCTACCAGATGAGATACCTACTAGACGAGATACATACGCGATGAGATACTTACGAGACGAGATATCTACAAGATGGAGATACCTACGAGACATACCTACGAGAAGAGATACCTTCAAGATTATATACCTACGAGATGAAACACGAACAGATGAGACGCGAGATGAGACACGAGATGAGAAACGAGATGAGACACGAGATGAGACGAGATGGGACATGAGATGAGACGCGAGATGACACACGAGATGAGACATGAGAAGAGACGCGAGATGAGACATGAGAAGAGACGCGAGATGATACACGAGATGGGACATGAGATGAGACGCGAGATGAGACACGTGATGAGGCACGAGAGGAGACATGTGACGAAGCACGAGACCAGAAACGAGATGAGACAGAGATGGGACATGAAACGGGAATACTTGTTCTGTAATATGACAAATATTTGTTTATCTTTAGTTTAGTTTGCCATCCCAGTATTTTTTCTTTCTTGCTCTCATTTTACTACTTTTGTTTTAATATATAACATAACATAACCTTTATACTGTGGAGTGTGAGGACACCCTCATTAATGGATCGGATGGCCGAGATGTAAGATTACAGGCATAATTCGTACTAAATATTGTTAAAACCTTGGCATGAAACCTAAAATATTCCTAATCTGAAGTAACGAGCATCTGTCCATTTAGGAGATATTTTAAATTGCATCTGGTAACACAGACAGATGCTCGTCACAACAGAAAAGATGGCGATTGATTTGCGTGTGTGATATATAATGTTTGTGAAATGGATTAAAGTGCAAGAATATTGTACAAATCATTGTTTAATTTCTGAATCTGAAGGCTAAGGCTTTCACATGCTACAACAGGTTTTTAATTATTTTAACAATGTGTAATTTTCGATGTACTCGTACCTATGACGAGAAAAGTAAAAAAAAACTTTTTGTCGATGGTTATACTGCCCAGTTTTGTGAAATTTTCTGTGTTAGAACCCTCGGTGTGCGAGCCTGACTCGCACTTGTTCGGTTGTTTTTTCTCCTAAAAAGAGTCAGTGGTTTCTAACTTCACTTAAGGCAAAATAAAAAGTGTTACCTTCTCTCTGACTTCTGATGCCAACTGATAAATGTATCGAGCCACCTACAGCGGTTATTATACTTATCTACTATTTGTTAAACGCCAAGGGTTGATTTGGAAAACATTTCTTGGTCTAGCTATCTTTTGGAGATACGAAGTTAAAAGGATTATTATAAAAAATAAAGTAAGCAATAATTAAATATTTAATTTTAACACATAGTGTATCTAAATGTGATTTTCCAATGCCTACGTCTGAAACAAAACCTTTTCCCAAATCCTGTCAAGTCACGCCTTTAAAATTGAGTGCAATTTAATATCTAAATAGGTACATTATAAATTATGTCTGATTCAATGAAACGTGTCAATCCCTAACCTTATCCCAAGAGAATCTGTTAATACTCTGTACATGGAGTTCACAGTATTTCAACTCGTAATACTCGTACCTATTCGTTCGTTTTTAGGAATCTGTAATAAAACGAGCAACCCTTATAACTTTGTTGTGTCCGTCTTCCACACTTCACAACTTCCACATGTGTGAACCACATTGAATGAAATTTGACAATATTATAGTTAAAAAAATATAGTTCTCAATTTTAAATTCTTCAAATTTTCAAATAAATTACGCGTGTCTCGACACGCACTTCACAACTTTTCATATCTTTGAAATGAAATCCAAAGTTGGTTTTAATAATTTAGTAATATTTTAATTACATATCAGATAGTAAAAAAAAACGTTAAAAAATTAGAAAATAAATAACTGAATTAATATAGAAATACGAGTAAACAGATAACATGTACAGAGAAAAGTCGTTAAATTACCAAAAACCAAAGAAAAGTTGAACGAAGGAATTAAATTGCAAATAACTTAAAGAAGAACGATATTTCAATTTTATAAATTGAAAAAACCTCAATCTGTGTACCTGCTTCATGCATTTTGTGTTTTACTCATACCTATGTATTTTTTTAGATTTTTCGCCAAATAAATGTTTTGTCCGTTTGGAAGTCGGTTAAATAGTCGTCAATACATGTATAATATACTCACGAACTATCTTCTACATCTCATATTTAGATCAGCCAGCCCAATGCAATTTACAATCTGTGAACCTCGTCACAGCATGCATGCATGCATGCAATTTGCATAGCATGATGCCACGGTTTCGGCAAACTGTCGCATATGCATGTAAGTGATGTGAAATTATATTGATAGAGTCTTGTCGTGTTTGTGGTTCATAGATGTCAGAGGAAATACCCTATTTGCTTGTAGCAGTGTGACTTGACCAAAGTGGACAAAGGTGAACCGAACTTGACAGCGTTTGATAAGTTCTAATTGTATAAAATAAAACAGGATTAATAGCATCGTTTTCTAGACCATCATTGTTGAATAAAAGGTCAAAATTCTTACATTGCTGAACATGGACCCTCTCCATAAAATAACAAAACCAACTAAAAAGGCATCTTACAAAATGTGATGGTATTTACGTTAACTATTACACGTCCAACTCCCGTACGCTTGATGGTCTTCTTACAAATCTTCCTTTTTCAAATCCTAAAATGTTGTCCTATGTGAAATGGAGATTTTTTTTCGATAATTTACGCTTTACGCCCCGTGCTGCACAATTAGTTAAAGTCAAACTAGTATCTTACATTACTTTTTTGGTATAAGCACATATAGTTAACAGCCTCACTCACTTAACCTTCCTATACCCGCGCGTTGCCGACGCGGGTATACGTGGAACAAAAAATGTGTATGTTAATGTTTATCGTAACCTGCTTCTTGGCTCTTCTTCCTCTTTCTCTACCTCTTCCATACCGGATGGAAAAATTCAGTTACAAAAATATTCAAAACTAAACCTACATAAAGTTTGTATGAATCATACATTAATTGTTTTTTTTTATGGTCAAAAATCTTGATAGCTAAATCTCGTATCTCAACTCATAAGGTACTAAACGGATTTTTTAGGAGAACAGATTTAGTAAGTTTTTTCTACACTTGAACAAAAATTTGAGACTTTTTAAGCCTTGTGCGCGAACTCTCACAGTCAGTCAAATAATAAATTATTAGTACGATTAGTTAAAATTATTTTGTTATTAAATTGTATAGCTACCGGAAAAAAATTTGCCTAATTAGCTTCTACTGTTAATAATAAAAAATAGGGTCACGAATTTATGGTCTGTGACACCGTGAGCGGGTATAGGTATTACGAAATTTGACACGGGTAGGTATAGGAAGGTTAAAAACCCTTTAAACTTTTAATAAGTCTGGTTGATTAAGATTCTTACTAAACATTCTAATTAAATTACTACACAGGTGCTACTAACGTAATCTTAAGTAATTGTAGGAATTACTTAAGAATTTAGTTTCGACCGTATTTGGCAATTTTGCAGTTGCTATGGAAGAAACAAAAATATCGCCAAGTGCGGTAAAAATTATAGTAAAAATTACTTAAGAATACCTGAGTAACACGCGTAATGTAAATTAATTAGAATGTGCTAAAACCAGGTTATTTTCCATAGTAAAATTATTATTATAGTAACTTAAAAATAGATAGAACCATCACCTACTATTTTAACTCCATCTGGAATACAAGCATGAAATAAAGACAATTTTAATATCACCTTATTGCTTCCTCTTGTTTATTACAAGCACTTTAATAAACCCAAGAACAGAGACACAACAATATCAAGAAGCCCTCTAGAGTCGCTCGCGCAATTTCGTATCATATGAGCCTGACATGACGTCTAAGTATAATATGTTGACAAAATATTAGTAGGTAATATGACGAGGAAAGAGAATATTTTGTAATAATTTTATTTAAAAAAGTTCACTAAGACTAGAGTTTAAAAAAAATGCTTAGTCTCTAAACCATAATATGTAGAAAACCGTGGAAAATAAATTGTACGGCGTACCTATTTATAATCTTGACTACGTTCTTAACAAAGGTCGCTCTACTAGTTGAGTTAAGCAGTAGAGCCACGGGGGATAGACGGGTGTAACACACCAATCTTAACAGTGTGACAGTTGAGGGTATTACTGGTTGGGAACAAATGATCTTAGACGTGAAACAACGGTCTGTATAGGTTGAATCATACAAGTCGGCTAGCTGCGCAATATCCAATCCCAACTAAAGTTCACATAGAGCTGCGCGTTGATTGGGTTTCGCGCAGCTCTCAGCTTACTTCACATCCGTCGATTTGTATGATTTGGCCTTTTCAGCCAGTTCTTTGATACTCTACTAAGATTCGCATGCCACGTTAAATTGTAGATCTGAGTTGTAATAACCATTCAGCAATATCTTCTGGAAACTTTATATCGCCAAAATGATACTGAAAGCTGGACTTGACTTGAGTCTAGCTTCACACTTGACCATTTCTACCTGTTTTTCATCCATTTGAAACATTTTGAACCTTCTGCTTTTGTCGGAGAAATACAAATGCTAGGAAAATGAAGCTAAAAAGCCTGATTTGTCACTGCAATAAGTATTAGTAGTACCATGGGCACAAATTTTCTTCCCGTGGTCCTACCAAGCAATTTAGTACCTACTACAGGAAGAAATCTTGTGCCCGTGGTAGTACATCTGGTAGGACCTGCCTGTGACCGCAATTTTTCATCAGCAACAGAAAAAGAAAAAAAAGTATCTCTTTTGTATAGCGCCGCGACGCGACAGTGAGCTAAGGGCGTAAAGAAACTTTTTCACAAACAATGGTTCAGGAGCTCGAGATCTCAATTTTGTCCGGGCCATCGATTCCTGGCTCGGGAGGCGTAGATAGTGTTTATCTACCCAACTTTGTTAACAACTTTCGCGGCCCACTCTCTACGAGCAAAAGTTACGTTTTATTTTGATAACGTTTCTTGTGAACTTGCGCATTGGCTTGTTTTGAGAAAAAATACGATTAGTGCCTCAATTTTAAGTCAGCGATGGTTATTTGTTGGAAACAACTTGATTCTGATAATGTATCAGGGAGGAGTTCCTCGTGGACCAACTGATTTCGCACAACTAGTTATGGAGTTTGAAAAAGATAACCACAATCCCAACGTAAGCACGAAATTCAGCGTCTAAACTAAGCGTTTTGACCGCCTCGGCGGCTCAGTGGTTATTGATCTTGATTTATGGATCTTTTTGATCCAGAAGTCATGATTCATTATCGTAAAATAAGGCGTTGGTTCGATCCCCACCCAGGGCAAGCATTTATGTGATGAACATAGGTGTTTGCTCTGTATGTGGGTGTTATTTGGGTAATATTTATATAAGCATGTATTTAAAATCTGTATATGTAGTAGGTATATCAGTCTCTGGCAGCCATACCACACGCTTTGCATAGTTTGGGGTCAGAGACAGTGTGTAAGATGTCCTCTATTAAATTTATATTTTATTTATATTTATTGAATATATCGTTATGTACACGTACAAGATATCCATGTTCTAATTGGGTGTGGGCTGGATCAGTTCTTTCCTACCGTCCACCTCCTGAGACCACCTGGGTGAACTGTGGAAAGTTTTTTTTTTTTACAACGGCTCACCTCTCAGATAATACTTGGAAGCCCCTTATTTGATATTGGTGACGGTACACCTGAGAAAGGTGCTGACCATCTATGGATGACAAACTGACAGTGTTTTTTTTAGTCAACTTTTGACTCATAAAATGTGTTCCTAAACGTATTTTATGTAATTAGCCATTCATCTCACTTTTCTTTTTATTATTCATTTATTCGTTATTTAGGTAATTTCGAAAAATAAAAACTTATTTAACGCAATTTTTATAGTGTGTACTCCACGCTTATTTCATTATTTAGAAGTTGTAGTTGATAGAGCAATATCATCATTAATTTTAATATTTATTTTCCTTTTTTTTTATATAGCACCACAAACCTGAAGAGATTTCATAACAAGGTGGACGGCAGAAACTAAATATTTCCCAAGGAACACCCAGGTGGACAAAGGTGACCCTTTTATGGTGGACATACCATGCGTTAGAACCAAGCGTTTTGAGTCCACATTCCTCATACGAACTGCCAGAATGTGGAACGCTTTGCCTGAGTCTGTCCAATGTACAATGTAGGTGTCTTCAAATCTCGAGTAAATAGGTATCTTTTAGGTAAGCGTGCTACATCCTAGACCGCATATCTGCTTATCATCAGGCAGTGTGTAGTCAAACGCAAAACTATTTGAAATAAAAAAAAGAAGGTGAGCCGTTGTAAAAAAAAATTGCACTGTTCACCCAGGTGGTCTCAAGAGGTGGACGGTGGGAAAGAACTGAGCTGGATAATCTCGTATAGCCTTCAGACCAAATAAAAAATTAAGCAAATAAAATTATTTTTTTATTTGCTTGAGGTCGTGGCCATATTAGTAGGACAAACTAAAAGACAAATGAAAGTACTTTTTGAACAAGCTGATAACTCACAAATAATTTATTTAGTAATTATAAAAGATTAAGGTACAGTATAGCTAGATAAACTAAATTGATACATTCGAGTCATAACATTGATAGGCATAATATATTTATTGTAAAATATAACATTGAAAAATATCTAAGCGTAATGACTTAACTTATTAAAACGAGTATAACAATAACAGAATTAACCTAATATCACACAAATCATCGTAAAGCAAAATGAAATCAAAATTAATAAAATGAGTATAGCTAAGCAATCGTGATTTTATATTTCATACATTAAAGAAGAATACAATATCATACATAAATTCAACATCACGTAAAAGTTGAATATTCTGCATAATAATTCATTTATGTTCATTTTATGGCAGCGATGCATATAATGATATTTTACCTAGCATTTTGTTGCTTTTTTGGTAGATTTTGTTTGCTTGTTTTTATTAAATTTTAATCTAATATATTGTATTTATTTTTATAATGGTGTTTGTATTTCCGAGTGTCATCTAGAGAGAAAAAAACTGAGCGCAGTGCGAACTACTCTATTCAGAAAAAGTTTTAGATGCTTTCGTTTTCCTTTGAGCACGATAGTTTGGGGTCAAACACGTTAAAAGCGGTTTCAGATTAGCGTATTTTTATGCGCGTATACGTGTATATGGTCGTATCAGTACGCACTTACACGCACGCTACATTTTGCGCTGCAAACAACCTGACTGGCGTAGACGGACAAATTTCGGCGTGTTCGCTCGAACCGGAAGTAGAGTCGTTTTATAGGAGCTTATATGAGCTAAGAAGCGCGTTAACGCTCGTACGACTAGCGCGTGTGCCAAAAAGCCCACCTATACACGTACATACGCGTCCAAAAACGAGCTTATAAGCGCTTCTAAAACGCTAGTCTGAAACCACCCTAATCGTACAAAAATTGCTATTTGATTAAATTAAAATAAATAATATAATCATTAGTTCTGTGAAGTGAAAGATATTGCACAAAATTTTTGGCGTGTAAATGATATTATATTGATTAATTTTGCACACAAGATTCGTATGTAGGTACCATGTACTTGATGTTGATGAAGGCGTCTGGCCCTCCATATCTTTCCAGGATCTGAAGCGTGTCTTCTATGAGGTCAGCGACGTTTTCACCGCGAGTGGTCGTGTGGTCGATTCCGGACCCGATGTTGCCTGAATGAATAATCTTTTATAATTATTACGAATGGACTTCGTTCTCAAATGGGACGGAGTCGGACAACATGGCGAAGTGGGGCTTTATAGCCTACTCAGAAACCGCATGCCTATTCGTAAATGCGTACTAAACACGCAGACAATATCACACCTGCTGGACTGTGCAGCATGTCCTAATACGTGCACCACAGACGACCTCTTAACTTATAGCCCGGGAGGTAAGCGCAAAAAATGCAACTATTTTCTAAAAGCTGAATTTTTGGTATTAGGTCATGTGCCATGGTCATGGTGGTGTACAACAATGCCCCGGAGTTAGTCAGCTGGGATGCTTAGCGTTTGGTGGGGATACCAGATTGTATTTTTTAAAATTTATATGAGTATCTTGCAACTACTTCTAAAATCTGAAAATTGTCAGGCTTTAAAGCGGCGCTACTTCAAAGCCTGACTGACGGGCCTTGTCACTTATTTCAAGTAATTTTCTGCAGTTAACCTGATCTTTTTTTCTTATACTTGTATGTTTTTCGTGTTTCGTTTCCCTGTCTCGCAAATAAAAAAATAATCTCGTCATCCATTTGCCATATTCGAGTATAAATGTGTATCCGAATATGGCAAATGAGCCTAGCGCGAAGCCAAATTCCCGCCAATGGGGAAAGAAGAAAAAAAAGAGATATGAACACCTACAATTTAAAAAAAAAATCAAAACATCGACACGAAAAGAAGAAAATTACGTTAAGAATTTTAGGTATTTGATTCATTGAAAGTGACTTGGCAAATATGACTGAAGATTTAAATCAATGCAGGTTTCATGTTAACGAATTAATAAAAAACGTAGCCACCACCAATAAAATATCAGGAATGTTTCATAAAAACTTGATTAAAGCAAAAATTGAATCAGTTTTTTTCCAATCCCACCAACTTCCCTTTGAATTGGCTCGTGGATTACATTTTCCTTTGAATCACAATTTCATATAAAAATTCGCGAAAATCAACTCAAAAAATGCAATCAAAAAGTACATTTATTTGGTATCGGTCCACGATATTAATATATAGCCCATTGTGTGTACCTAATATTTTTTATGTTGATAAATTTAATTTAACTCGAGTCCAAAAATTCAATTTCATTTATGTATTGTAGTTATTTATTGAGGTAGAACGGTAATATAATTTACTATTTATTCGGCCACCAAGTAGTAGTGTGCGAGTTTTACAATGTCTTAAATGGGCGATATTTCTATTGTCATTTCGGCAAATTGAGATCTTTATATCACTGGTCACTTTCTGAGTCACTATATAACTAGTCAAGTCTCAGATTTGAGTGACTTTTTTCATCTAGCGACCGTTTTCATTATTTATTATAACTCTCAAATTATTTCTAAATATGTGTAAAACATTATTAATCATGATAATAATTTGATTCTAAATTGTTTATTATTGATCAATCGTAATTTGAACATAAACAAATTCTACATAAGACGATGCAATAAAACATGTTTGATACACGTTCTACTGATATACAAGTGAGGCAATATAACTCAACCGGAATCATACACTTCATTACAAAAACACAAACAAATTGCCGACTCAAAATTCCCAGAACTCCAACGATTTCCAATCGCTACCACCAAAACCCGAACCGCGCAGACGATCTGCAAACCCGATCGAGCGACATCAATCAAATCGCGACGTAATTGACAACGCGTCACGTGAGAAGATATTATTTTCGGCGTAATAGACTTGTCGGGGTATCCGAGTACATTAATTACATGTCATTCGCGAGTGAACTTTACCACTCTGACGTAAAGTCGAGAATGGCATGTTTATTTGTTGTTACGTTACATTCAGGGAGCCTGACACCTAACCACATTGTTAGGAAATGCTAGGCGCGCCAACGTCTCGGCTTTTTGTCGGGGTTTGGTAGACGAGCTTCTGAATTGTTGTGGGCAGAGGTGCTCGCGCGTAGGTGTACGCGTGAGATACTTGATAAATTAATTGGGACGGTAATATCTGTTTATTATGTTGTACTCGTATTACTTTAGGATAAGGCTGTAATGAAATTGAAATTAATCACATTATGGCATCACGTCGTTTAGGATTCATAGGTAAAGGTTACAGGCGGCCTACACTGTGTTATTTTGGAGTTTGCGTTTGTTCAACTTTGGTAATTACATTTTTGTGTGACTGTGTTCCCTGCTAAAATATATTTAACTGTAACTACTTACTTAGTTGCTAGCGTTAAATGACAATGTGTAAAATTCAAAACATAAAGTGTACTTTTGTGTACATCACATAGTTGATGAATAAATGATTGAACTCTTAATCATGAAAACAATGAATATTTAATTATCGTCATATCGTTGCATATCATACTGATGAATTTTCATTTCAGATCAAAACATCTAATTAGCATGTTGAAGTGGCAATGGGCAGAGTACAAAAGCAGTCAAAAGTGATGCTCAGTGGGGCAGTAAAGTTTTTGATCGGAAACTACATATTGGCGTACCGTGGGCCACCTACCGAAAAGGTCATATTTATTAATTAATACTTACGGTTTCTATCTTTGAACAGGTTCAAAATAGGCAGTATCTGTCTGTAATAAGGCACGAGAGCCTCTCCAACTCTGTCGCAGCTGGTCACCAACATTTGAATGCAGCGAAGCGCATGGCACAGCACCGCTGGACGTTTGGTGGCCAGGGCATCTAGAAACAAACAAATAGTGTTAAAACAAGTGCTATATCTGAGACAACATCTTCGTTTATCATCAGCAAAGCTAAAAAATATTAAATTTTCAATTTTTAATAATCGAAAATGAATCCCAAATTACTGTTTTTGGAAATCCTGGAAGTGAAATCGTATACTAGCGTGTTGTGTTGTAGCCACACCCACAAATATTGCCACCATTGACTACCAACTGTCATACAATTTGTATGAGTATTAATATGTGGGGTATCCAGCTCGTTAGGTTGGATATATTTTATGAACGTCTAGCCCAACCAGGTAAAATTACACAAGGTCAAAGTTTAGGTACTAGTGGCGTGCAAGAAGAATGATCTATGCTCAGCAGTGCGCGATTACGATCTAAAAAAACCGGACAAGTGCGAGTTAGGCTCGCACACCGAGGGTTCCGTACAAATCGAGAAAATTTCACAAAATTGAGAAGTAAGTTGTTGTCTATACAGTGATCATCGACAAAAAATTTTCGCTTTTCTCGTCATCTATCAAAAATTACACATTTTTAAAATAATTAATAACCTGTTTTGGCATGTGCTAATAAAGCTCCTTTGTATGATACCTTACATGATACGATTTACTCACTTTGAATTTCCAACCCATACTTTTTTGTGATTTAAATAAAAATGTACAGTTTTCAGATTTATTCCTATATTTGTACTCTGAGACAATGCTTCTCGCTAAATTTCATAGTTCTAAGTCAACGGGAAGAACCCTGATTTTTGTGAGTGTCGAAATATGCGGTTCTTTCCCGTGGTTCACCTATTTTGT
Source organism: Hypomecis punctinalis (assembly GCA_949316475.1). NCBI lineage: Eukaryota > Metazoa > Arthropoda > Insecta > Lepidoptera > Geometridae > Hypomecis > Hypomecis punctinalis. The sequence continues at coordinate 2,816,823 of OX438802.1, forward strand.
CCACCTGGTGGACCACGGGTAAACATATTCTTCCGTGGTCCACCAGGTGAACTAAGGTCAACCATAGGAAATTATTATTTAACCGTGGTCCACCCTTGAGCACACAATCTTTTGCGGTGTTTTACGACATAAACGGCTCTAAGTATTTTTTATACGATAGCTGACAAGTTTATTTTTTTCAAAACTGGAAGAGACCAATAAACGATATATGCATATACTTTAACTCTCAACTCGATATCTTCACACGTTGCCGAGAAAAAGAGTCTTGACATACGGACAGATGGACAGACGGACAACAAAGTGATCCTATAAGGGTTCTTTTTTTCCCTTTTGAGGTACTGTACTGTACTGTACCAGCCTTTTTAATAGTCCACTGCAGGACGTAGGCCTACCCACGAAGGGTGATTGGGCCATAACCACCACGATGGCCCAGTGAGGGCTAGTGGATTCACATACGCCATCGAATTTCTTCTACGGACGTATGCAGGTTGCCTCACGATGTTTCCCTTCAGCGAAAATCCAATGATGTGAAATTTTGATATTTTCACAATTTTGAGGTACGGAACCCTAAAAATAATCAAAACGAATGTTCCCAACACTGTAGTCACCACACTGATTTCTTCTGCTACTGTCGGCGTTTGTTGCTGCGTTTGCAATTATTGCTATTCATACTTAGAGAAGCACTAACTTTTAAGGGGTATTATCAGCTGCGGCACCACAGGTAGAACTTTGTAAGATCCCTTGGTGATGAGGTCGTGGATTCCCTTCTCCACAATGTAGGTGTATGGGTAGGTGCCTTCAGCAAGACCGTCGAAAAACATCGGCAGGTAATGGTGGAAGTCCAGTTTCTCTATCGGTACCTGAGAAATAAAAATCATGACAACTTTCACAGGCCTATTTTGACCAAAATTTCGGGCGGAGTGAGCTTCAAGATGATGTTTTTTATTAATCCTCAACCAAAAAATATGAGAGCTATAAGTTTCTTATGTGTATCGGTGAGTATGTATGTAAGGTCAGATAGATAGAAAACAATAACCGAGGCCCAAAAACTAACCAAAAACTTTGTCATACAAATTTCATGAAAACCTTCAGCTGCTTCGTCAGATCTTGATATTACTATTTCGGCTTTTGTTGACTGGTTGGTCTAGCAAATTAAAATATTTCATTGATTGATTCGATCCTTTCTTATCAGCACCGTTAGCAAGGTAAATATAATATCAGTTGTCAATTTCAAACCATAGGTCTCTTTGAGAAGACAATTTGTCTATTCGCTATGATAGGGGTGCAGAAGAAGTAAACACCAAAATAAGCTCTTTATAACGACACAAAATCGTCGAATACGACCATAGCCATAAACTATACCTTCCAAGCCAGGGTTTTCCCAGCAGTGGTGAACTCAATAGCAATGGGAAACTCCCCTCGCTTGTAGCATTTCCTGAACATTGTCGGTTTTGCAGGCTGAGGCTCGTACACTCCGGACCTCGGGGGCGGTTGAACTTTTGTGTTCCTTTGCAAAGCTGAAAAGAAATAAAAAACTGAGTCTAGGAAAAAACATTACCATCATAATTATAAGTAAATAAAAGGTCTTAAAATCTTGAGCATAGACCTCCCTCTCTAGCAAATATTTAGTAGCGCCGCCGTCAAGGTTTTCTGTGTCTGTTAAATAATTATAGTAAGTTAGTTTAGGCCAGGTGGCTAGCCCTGGTGTCAGAGCATTTAAGCCGCCTGACGGCCATGGCATCTGACATGGCTAAACAGTAAAACAACCGGGACCTACAATTTAACGTGTCATCTGAGCCACGTTAAATTGTAGGTCCCGGTAGCGCTCAGTGTAAATGTCACCCGCGGTCACCCATCCAAAGACCGACCATCTTAAACGGTAAGAACCGTACATTTGAAAATACAAAATATTATGTTTCTACTGGTTGAATTACGGCAAACAATTTATTATGATATGACCCAAATACCTGTTTGCTAATCCACTGGGCGTTTCGACTTTGTATGGCGGTTGAACAAAGGAGACAAAAAAAAATCAATCAACATTTTTTTATTTGCCGTTTCTTGCAAAATTATTCAAACATAGGTACTTACCTTGAACGGTGAACGCGGGTACAACCCGTGGTTTCTTTGTCTTGTACCCATAAGGATAGATCGGACTGGGCTTCTTGAGACTCGCCCTAAAATCCTTCCCACACTGCTCCAAATCACAAGGCGGTAACAAAACCATCTTCAACGACTACCAATAAACAAATCAAAAAAACATGATACACCGACAGTAATCCAATAATATAGATCTAAAATGTTGACACGAGTAATAAAATAAGAGAGCAAATTTGCTCAAGGGCCGGGCTCGAGTTTGATTGTTTATTTTGCAACATGATCGGTTGCTAGGCAACGCGGCGGCTATTGATTGGTCGAGGACGTGTAGTTCTATATTTGTGAGTAGAGGCGCCACCGTCGCTGTTGGTAGGGCGAGAGTACACGAGACGGTATTGCGTACGTGACCGGTGGGTGTGGAGCGTTTGTTTGGTATTCTCTGTTTATTTTGCTGCTGAAAATAGTGCAGTAAACTTTAATCGAGACTTTTTATTAAATACTAGCTGCCCGTCCCGGCTTTGCCCGGGTATGAATGGCTATACATATACCACGTAATGTAGGTATGCGCCACACACATGCTAGACATACCGGATGAACCATTATGATGAGTTAAAACCTACCCAAATCGCGAGAGTTTCCGTAGTCTTAAACTGTTCGAAGTTTATGAAAAAGAGATAGTAGGTATTGGCATATCTAAATAAAAGTGAGTTCGTATGTGTTGGGTGGCTGTACATAATATATAGCCCTGATTTCAGAAAATGACCATGATGAGAATGAAAGCGACGTTAAAATATTAGAGACCCACAGTCTATACATTCTACCCATGTAAGTTAGTTTCTTGATCTTGTCTTCACTCGAGAACTTTGAAAAACATTGGACATCAGTTCTACTTCTACGAATTGTGTGCCCTACCTAAGGCCTCTTCAACTTGCTAACCCAAAGAGCTGTGATGGAAGGAATCGAAGCGCTGGCATCCAACGTGTTCCGGACGTCACGACCTGATCTTAGATTCACGTGAAGACCTTCGCTACACTTGCCAATACATTGTCTACATTCGAGAACTTTAAGGTCGACAATTCGTTTCACATACTATGTGTAGGGGCGTAGCTACCGCAGTATCAGCCGTGTCAATAATACGGGGCTCCCGGGCTACAGGGGCCTTAACGTGTGTAAGCAAAACCTAGTAAAATGTTATCCACAATGTCACTTAATCTCGTGCTTCCCGAAAAAAAAACATCTCTTTTTTTCCAGGCTTAAGCATTCTTTCAAAAGTTGTCCTAAGAGGCAGAAATTTTATATCAACTGAAATCGTCTTCAGCTAGACTTACTTAGCTGATATAGGTAATTATATTCTATTCATTATCAATTATCAATTTCCTGAAAAAAAGGCAAGAAAAGTGTATATTTCATTTGAATTGTTTGGCTAGCTCAATTTCTAGGAGGAAGTGACAACTTATAAATAACCGTCTTACCACTAAAGTTTTAACAGTACAAATTGTACGGCTAAACAGTGTTTAAATCTTTTGCGGTAAGGCGGTATATATTTATTTCAATTTAATGCATGCTTGCATATTTGTTTCTTTTGTGAGAAATGAGTGATTTGGGCTCCCCAACTATGTTTGATTCTGGGCTCCTCCAAGGCACGCTACGCCACTGCACACCTATTTACTACCAATAAAATATAAATCGACACACTAATGGCGGAGATATATAACTTTGGTGGTCTAGTGGTAGTAACGCCTGTCCTACAATCGTGAGGTGGTGGGTTCAAATCCCGATCCTGTATCAATGAGTTTCTTTGGAACTTATGTACGGAATTTCAAATCATTGGCTTTTCGGCGAAGGAAAATATTGTGTGGCAATCTGCACCAACCCACACTGGGCCCTGGCACTGATGGTGGATATGGCCCAAGCACCCTTCTCAATTCTCAATGACCCGTTTCCTCGAATCTCGACGTTATGTCACCTAATAAGTGCCTGTAACCGAGCACTTTGGCATCGCGCGGCGTTGTAGTCGGCTTGGAATCGCCTTACGACTAACTAAAAAGCCTGCCCACTACGTATCTTGGGCAAGATTTTGGCTCGGACACTTTTTTCACGATTGTGACTCTATAGATATTTGCTCGAAGTGAATTTTGTATTATGTAGGTACATTGTACAAAGTACATGAATTGCCAAGCGGAGTGAGCGGCGAAACGAAACTTATATAATACTTACATTTTTGAACTCGTAATATCTTTGTAATAAAATGTCTGAATTAAATAATTTAAAAAGTTGCATAAAGCTATTGAAACAGTCTTGAATATGAAATAATTTATTTTGATAAGGATTAATACCAAGATACAAATTAAGATCCTTTTCCTGCGACGGTATTTCAATTAATTTTTAAGAATAAAAGAACAGTTATTACGGCTTAACTATAATAGTTAGATATATGCTGTCGCGACATTTTTTGTAAATTATGGTGTGTTCTATAAAGTCGTAGTACATTATTTTATTCCATCATCAATAGTTTTCGCAGCGCACGCGACGTAAGGAATTTTTCAGGTCTTTTTTTTACACCTTATGTTACATTATTGGAGTTTTAGTAAGGATCCCTAATTTTTTTTTAAATATAATATAGCTTATGTTACTCGGGGATAATGTAGCTTTCCAAAGGTGAAAGAATTTTTGAAATCGGTCCAGTAGTTTCGGAGCCTATTCATTACAAACAAACAAACAAACAAACAAATCTTTCCTCTTTATAATATTAGTATAGATACGTCACGTACTCATTTTGAAGTTATTACTTTATATATTTTGCTGTATAATTTTTAGTATAGGTAATGACAATAACTTGACTATGGGTCGCTCAACATTTTTCCTAAATATCTTGGTACCTACTATTTACTTAGTGCTAAAGAATTTCAATCACTTACCTATTTATTTACATAATTATAAAACAGCATCAGATGAATCACAATTTTAAAATAGCTTCTATTACAAATTTGAATTTACAATAACTTTTCTAAAAACGAATAATTTTGTGAAAAGTTTTCCACGTTACCTATGTCAAATTACCAACCGTATGTCGCTGCGGCGCCGCAAAATTATATTATCGACGAGTTTTATTACATTTTAATATTACGAGCTATTTCCCCAATTTTGCAGAAAATTTCCATAAGATATTTTTGTCTTTTGTAGACGGCAAAAATATTCTTTGATTACATTTCACGGAATATTGCTGATTTAAAAGAAAACCAATGCCAATTTCACCTACTTACTTCGTCTTTTCTGTTAAAATCTGACTTTGATTTATACACCTACTTATAAGTTCTAAATATATTTTTATTCAGAAATAAAAATAACATAATAAAGTCATGTCAGGTTGGCTGTATATTTTTTTGCTCGTGCAAATGTATTCAATAATTAGGTAGGTACAAAAGTTATCGTCAGAATTACTTAACTAGGTAAGTAATTCGATTTGATATTAAAATGAATGGCTTAAGTAAGTACAATAAATTCCGCACAAAAAAGGTGAACCAATGATAAGACTTTTTTATTGACCGACGAACCACCGGAGGATGTATACAATTAGACGCGTTTTTTTTTTTGTAGAGCTACGCATATCTTTTTTTCGTAGTAGTCCGATTTCAATAATTATTTATTTATTGGAAAGGATATACTTCGAAATTGGTCCCATTTAAATTTTATCAAAATCGGCTGAGCTATTTTTGATAAATCAACAATAATGTGAAAAATGCTACATCGATCTGTGCGAAATATTCGCGAATTCTGTACACGGGTGAAGTCGATCATGCTAATTTTTGCAAAAAAATAATCTTGTTTCGGTACCTTTGTCGGAATTCACATATAATTTTACATTTCGGTAGATTATTATTTATTTATGGAGGTAGGTATAGATTATTTGTATGATAGATGATACTAAAAAGTATAGGTAATAAGTTTTAGAAAGTAGAATACTTTGCAGCAAAACAGTTTACGAGTACCTAAGTCTTAAAATACTCGAATTTAATAATGTAAGTGAAATGTTTTACAACTTATGTAGTTTTATTACTTAGTTGAAAAGTTTCAACGAGATGACAACCGTTTCAGATAAGTAGTTTAATGGATTTGACTTCTACCGCTGCATTTATTTAAGTGTATATTATTAATAATATTTAAATTGTTTTATTTTTGACATATTTTACTTTAACTAATTAGCTACTGCCAAACCAAACTTGCTTTTGAAGTGCTATAAAAGCTACTAAGTAAGTTTATACAAGCCGGGTGGCTAGCCCTGGTGTCAGAGTTTTCAAGCCACCTGAAGGCCTCTGGTATGGCGTAACGGTTAAAACAACCGGAACCTACAATTTAACGTGTTATCCCAGCCACAATAGCGCTCAGATGGCAGTGCCACCCGCGATCACCCATCCAAAGACTGACCGTACGGAACGTAGCTTATCTTCACTATGGAAACTAGCGAGGTTTTCGCACATTTTAAATAAGTTAAGCACAGGTGTTACTCACGCATAAATTAAGTAGAAAACTACTACTATAGTTTCAATCGCTTTACTTATTAAAATGTAGCATATCTTCACTGATTGCTGACAAACATCTAGTCTAACTACAACAAAAGTTACACAACTAGCAAGCTATAGAAACAGTAAATATATTATCAAGGTTATTTCTCAAATAAACTAACCGTAAAATATCTAGATCGACGTTTTGACTCCGCAGTGAACCAGTTTAGTATTCAAAACCACGGACACTTAAACAACAAGTCCATAAAATCAGCACTCGACCCAGCAACAAAACACTAGCTCCCTAGAGTAGACTAACAATATCGTTTTGCACAAAGTACCAACACGGAACACATAAAACAGATAATCTCAGACCCGACGACCTCTCAAATCGGTCCGATCAATCCGACCGATAACGTCGGCCGATTTTATTGACGGTGTGTGTACGCCTTTAAACGCCCGCTGGAACAGAGATTTCGCGGTAAATTGAATGTCGTTCGAGCGTTCGATATTTAAAATTTAATTTTGCATCAGCTGCCGGGAGCATTATGAAAATTTTTATATCGTTCGTTCGAGACCGAAGCTGTACGGAGTTGAGTGAAGCTTTGGAGCTCAAGTGGGGTGTTTCGAAGATATTTCGAGGAAAGTTGCGCTGTTATCGGAGATCGCGTTCGCGGATGTTTATTGTTGAAGTTTCTTCCGCTGTCTTATGAATTTATTGAACAATTATATTCAATTTAGGTAGTTGCTTATTTGGAAGGCTAGGTCTAGAATTTATGATTTTATTTCGTAGTGTAATTATTAAGTTCCACGATATTCATTAATAAGGTTTTAAGTAGATGAATAAATTTTACAAGACTAAATATACGTTCAAAATCTATTCATTCGTTTAGAAAACTATCATGTTACGTTCAGAGATAAATATACACACACCATACTTTTGTTTTTCCTTTTCATTCGTCAGTCGTGTTCGTAATTCAGTCTTCTATAGATCTCCAGCTAGAAGCAACTTACATCAACAGCGATTTTACGATCTAAATAACTACTCTAATGTTTACTACTCGTATATGGGTTGATGTCTTACGCAGCGCTTGCCGGCACTCTGTCTCCAATGAAAAGTTCATCATAAATCTTCTGGGCTATGTGCGTTGCTCACTGCCACGTAAACTTGCTTATCTACTGAATTATTTTCATTTCTGAATCTCGCTGAACAACTCCTCTAATTTTTTTCGTCGAATGGTAAAAAACAGTAATCCTAGAGACAGGAAACTTTCAAAACCGCCACAGCTGAGCCATCGCAAGCTCTGATAATTAAGTTAATGGAGTCCAGTGGACACGGAGCAATCAACTAATCTAACCCATTTTAATCTTTGCCCTCTCCAGGGAGGGCTGAGTGATATTGTTTCTTTGAAATACTTGTGTTTTGTTTAGAGGTAGAGGGATAGTTGCTTGGGAGATTTATTACGATATTTTTACTGTTGAAAACATGAAAGAAAAATCTAATGATGGCCGTTAAAATACTTGAAAGTTGAAATCTGAAATATGTTAAGTCAGAAGTTCACCTCTACATTTAAGAAAAATATATCAATGTGTTTTTCCAGGATGTTCTAGAATCAAAAAATATGTAAGAGTATAAACAATTTTAACACTAGGTATCGGTACTTTAAGAGCCATTTTGTGTAGAGTCTCTCCTGGACCAGCATTTTTAAATAGCCCACTGTTGAACATAAATGACTCATCGGAAAGTAACTGGACTGCGATTTGGTCTTACAACCAAGGGTTTGCAAGCCTTTGTTACTTTTCCTCGCGGCTTCACTCACGTGTATTTTGGATTTTTGTGCTATCCCATAGAAATCTTTCCAGAATAAAAAGTAGGCTAAGTGTGTCACTCTCTAACTTTTGACCTATAATTATACCAAAAAATCAAGTTATTCCTTTTTTTGTTGTTGCGTGAAAGAGTATCAAACCAACAAACACACTTCTGAATTTAATATATTAGTAAGAATAAGGATAGTCTATCACGGCACGGTCAAAGTACCTGCGATGGTTGAACGGCGCCATAAAAACAGCGTAACTGTAGGGTTCCGTACCTCAAAAGGAAAAAACGGAACCCATATAGGATCACTTTGTTGTCCGTCTGTCCGTCTGTGTGTATGTCAAGACTCTTTATCTCGGGAACGCGTAAAGATATCGAGTTGAAATTTAAACTGTGTACGTATATTTATGATTTCTTACAGTTGTGTAAAGGAAAAACTTCTCAGTTATCATATAAAGAAGTTAGAGCCGCTTATGTCGTAAATAACTGTATATTTCGACACTCACAAAAATCAAAACCTACAGATTCAAAAATCAATACAAAATTGGTATCACCACTTTTTGCCAAATTTTATGGATGAGAACTATAGTTCAATTCATGTCCATAAATAAAATTTAAAAAAATTGTAACCGCGTATTCAAAGTGCCCAAAAATGCAACATACTTCCTTAGAAAACATAAATTTGTTCTAAAAAAGCGGTATCTTCGCATTTATTTTTTATCGAGCGAAGTTTTTTGAATTGTGTTTCGACTTTCAAGTTATTGAATCCTCTAGCGCTTAGTTTTAAATTTTGTGTATTTTTTCTATTCGATAACTTCAAGGTTTGATGGATAAAAGTCAGTTTAACTAGGGCTCTACACAGGTAATTTTGGTATTGAAGAGCGGCTTAAATCACAACCTTTTAGCACGAAAACATTTCACTTAATAAAGTTACCAGCTAAAAATAAAATTACACAAAAGCCAATGGATCCGTCCCTTCAAACTACAGTGCAGGCAGAATTTAATGCCTCTGCCGCCGAAATACAATTATAACTTCGAACGGTCAATAGGTTCTACGGTAAAACCAAAAAGGGGGAAACCGTAGCTGTCGGCTTCCGGCCAATACCTGCGTTTTGGAGGTAGATTTCATCTACACATTTTTAAAATAATAAAATAAAAAGCCTTATATTTCCGATTTTACAACACAATTGACAATTAAAATTTCAAAATTATAAAAATAAAGTGTCGTGTATATCAGGGACCCCTCTCAGGTGATTTAAAATACTAACAAACTTTTTATTGGGCTATGCTTTAATTTTTATTCTTAACTAGCTGACCTGGAGAACTTCGTTCCGCCTAACAGTCAATTAACGTAGCTTAAGTTACTCCTCATTACATCAGCTACCTGCCAATAAAAGTCCCGTCAAATCGGTCCAGCCATTTCAGAGATTAGCCGGAACAATCAGACAGACAAAAATTGTAAAAAATATTATTTTGGTGTATGTACCGTATATTTTTGTACCGTATTATTCATATGCATGTAGTAAAAAACGGTTATTTCAATAAGTATTACAAACAGACACTAGTTTTTCACACTAGATCTGTCACTTAAAGATCTGGTGTGAAAGGTGTAAAATGCATACAAGCTAAAACATAATATAATAGATATTATGCCATAACCTTTTGTTCTGAGCTTATCCAGTCCATGTTTATCAAGACCAAGGTAAACCAGAACAATCAATAGGCAAGATGAGTTGGTAAAAAAAAAAATATACGATTTTTCCGTGAATTAGATTATAAAAAAAAATATTGGAAACGTACTCGTATTTTTTCTTTTGTCCATCAAACAACAAATGACAAGGTTGTCATTTCGGGAGTGGGATCGTGAAATCATTTCTCTGACAAAAGTGTCTACATATATGAGCACAGAGCTATTACAAGATAGCGCTGTTATCGCTTGAGGCAATTTTCAACCACAAAAATGTATGATACTCGTACAAAAATTCTTGCCCATGGCTGTCAAAACTGTTAAATATGAATTGCAGTCGCGCGACGGACTCGGTCCCGAGCGCACGCAGTGAGTGCTACGCGCCTTATCGCTTATTTACGTCGAGGCGCGCCGCGCGGAGCTTCCGCGCTCGTTAGCTATGGCTAACCACGTGAATAATGAGACAATACCAGCTTCTGTGGAGTTGCCGCTGTCCGATAATAGTGATGGTGAAATTGTTTGTGGACAAAATACACAGACGGGGGATCAAGTGGAGATGGATTTGGACACGCTCAATGAGCGTAACTGCGAAAAGCGACCGAGACCAAGTGAAGGGAGCGAGGAAGGTGGGGAGGAAGAATTTATGTTAGTTAATCGCCCAAGGAAAAAGTCGATGAAAAAAGATCTACCACTATCTTCTTCTAGCACGCAGGGCGGTAATATTCGGCACGAAACAGAAGATGGCGCAGACTCCTATTTTGAAGTTGGGCTGACCTCCACTGCTGACCCATTGCCGAAACAAATGGCTCTTGCCAAGATGCTTAGAGGAGAAAATATAGGCAGCATTAGTAGAATAAAAATTAAAAGCCCGTACAGAGTCCTAGTCCAATTCTCGGAAAAAACAGAGGCTGAAAAACTAATTAATTGTCCGAAACTGAAACCGTTGAATATCAGAGCACAGTTTACAGACGAAGGCAGTCTGTCTTACGGCCTCGTCAAAGGCGTTGATTTGGAGATGAATGATGAAGAAATATTGTCAGCATTTAGCAGCTCAGTAGACATCATCTCTGTGCGTCGTCTGAAACGTATGAACTTTGATGGAAAGTGGGTCGATAGCGAAACTATCAGGCTATGTTTTAAAGATCCCATGTGCCCATTATATATATATGCGTTCGGGTGTAGATTTAGGGTTGAACGGTATGTGTTTCCCGTGACACAGTGTTCGGGATGCTGGCATTTTGGACACTCTCGAAAATTCTGCCCGCGCAACAAAGTTTTTTGCCCAAAATGTGGTAATGACCACGAAAACTGCGAGACAAACACATACAAATGCCTTAACTGTAAAGGGCCTCACATGGCATTGGATAAAAAGTGTCCATTTTTCCAGAAGGAGAAAAAAATAAGAGTTATTATGAGCGAACAAAACATAACCTACAAAAAAGCTTTGGATATCTATCTTGAAGTAAAAAAAGCCATGAAATACGCTAATATTAACCAAGAATACTCAACGGACTTCCCACCGCTTAGGCGACATAGTGATAATAACATGCATGACAATAACACAAGTCACGATAAAATGTATGATCCAAATGTGGCTTCATCTTCTGGAATAATATGGCCCAGTCTCAACTTAGAAAATGTAGAAGAAGAAATAGAAGAAGAAAGAAGTCTAATTATCCCCTGTAATTATAAAACAAAAAGTCAAAGAAAAGCAAATCAAAAGAGTAAGAAAAAACCCTATAAAGAAGCAACACAAACACCGTCGGAGACTATTATGGAAGATATGCCAAGATTTACTGAAGCTCAAGATGAAGAAAAAGGTCGTAAAAAGAAATGGAGACTAGACTGGACTAATATCATTGAAAAAATAAAAGAAATTATATTTTCGGGGCAACCGCTAGACAAAAAAGTTGCAGAGATCGGGAAATTCATTCTGTCTGAAATTAAATCGTTTGTTGTTAAATTATTCACTGAAGGAGATATGCTAAATATTTTTTTTAGCATGCATGATGGATAGTACACCAGATAAGGACTTCGCAATCAATATAGCTCAATGGAACGCACAAAGTCTTAAAGCGAAACTAACCTCTTTCCAACCTTTACTAAGCCAAGAAAAAATACACATAGCTATAATTGCAGAAACGTGGCTTGAAGACAGAGATATTATAAATATAAGCGGCTATAATATTTACAGAAAAGATAGAAGTGACTCCTGGGGCGGTGTGGCGATAATTGTACACAAATCTATTCGTTCATATGTGTCTCCATTGAATCTAGCTAATTCAGGTATAGAAGCTTTACATGTAAAAATTTTAAATTGCAAACATCTAGAAAATGTTATATCTATATACTGCATCCAACCTGTCAAAACATACCCAAGTGATTGGGACATGTTATTCTGTACAAATTCCAAAAAGACTCTAATAGCAGGTGATTTCAATGGACACCATACCAACTGGTCTTATAAAATCGATAATAGAGGGACACAGCTGTTGGATTCTTCGCTAGAAAATGGATTTATTGCTCTCAATAACGGAGACGCAACAAGAATTAAATTAGTTAATAGTAGAGTTCAAAAGTCATCTCCTGATATAACCTTTGCCTCATCTGACATAGCAATCATGTTCAACTGGAAAGTTCTCAGTGAAAATTTAAATAGTGATCACCTTATTATTAAAAGCACCTTAATGTACAAAGACACCTTAGATTTTAAAAGCAAGAGAAACTTTAAAAAAGCTAATTGGGAAGGTTACAGTGATGAGCTAGTAAATTCATTTTCTACTGCAAATTATAATAATCTTAACGTAGAGCAGTTATATAATTTTTTAGAGGAACAGATAAATATTTCTGCCGACAAAAACATTCCATTTACAAAAATATGTACAAATCCTACAGCTAAATTTAGACCTAAAGAATATTGGAACCCTTCATTATCCGAGGCAGTAGCACAGCGTAGACTAGCCCTTAGTTCCTTTAGGAGAAATCCTACGCCTGACAATCTCAGAGTATTTGAAGAAAAATCATTAAATGCAAAGGACCTAATAACAAAAGCTAGGAATGCCAACTGGCATAAATTTTGTAGCAGCATTAATGAAACCACTTCAGTATCTGAGATGTGGAGGAAGATGCGATGGTATAAAGGCTATCGCCAACCTAGACACTACCCTCCTGAGACCAAGCAAAAACAGTTATTATGTAGTTTAGCTCCGGATTCAGTCACAAACAAGAAACCACGGGTGACATCAAAGAACGATTTGTTACAACTGCCTTTTACTATACAAGAACTCGAAAATTGTCTAAAGAAAAAAGACACTGCCCCGGGTAATGATGGTATTACTTATTCCATGCTGTATCACTTGCCACGTATAGGTAAAGAGTATTTAGTCTATTTGTACAATGAAATTTACATTTCTGGCGTGATACCACGTCAATGGCGAACAATATCAATAGTGCCAATACCAAAAATAAGCAACAATAGTAATAATAATCAAGATGCGAAACTTCGCCCAATTTCCCTAATCTCTTGTTTATGCAAAACACTTCATATTATGATAGGCAAGAGACTTGAATGGTATATAGAGAGAAATAAAATGCTGCCTTCCTATGCAACAGGTTTTAGAAGGGGCCAGTCCTGTTTGGATTCACTGGTTAGATTAGTGACCAGTATACAAATAGGCTTCTCTCTAGATCAACCAACAGCTGCTTGCTTCTTAGATGTTGAAAATGCCTACAATAACGTCTCCATTCATAAAGTAGTGTCCATATTGGATGAACTCGGGGCAGGTACTTATATCTGTAACTACATTTGGGAATTTTTAAGCTTACGGTGTCTGCAAATAAAATCTGAAAGTACCGGCACTATATATAATAGATGGAGTAGCAAAGGGCTAGCACAAGGCGATCCGCTAGCTCCAATCCTATTCAACATAGTAACGTACAAACTATGTAGTGATATAGCAAATGTGATATCAGTAGCACAATATGCTGATGACTTTGTTTTTTACATAAAAAGCAAAAATTTAAATTATTGTGAATCTCATTTACAAAGCGCACTGGATTCTATGACAAGTGGATTAAATGATATTGGCTTAGATCTTTCAGAAAGTAAATCTCAATTAATTTTGTTTAGCAGAGGACAAAAATGTAACACTATCAATATTAAAATCAATAGCAAAACAATCAGGTCTGCAACTCACGTCAAATATTTAGGAGTTTGGCTTGATCAATCTCTACGTTGGAATAAACATATTAAACATTTAGCAGAAAAAACAAATAAATATTTAAATCTATTTAAAGTACTTGCAGGGTCGAATTGGGGAATTCACCCGAAATACTTAAGAACCCTGTACATCTCATTGGTACGTAGTAGACTAGACTACGCAAGCTTTTTATACGACAATAGTGCCAAAGTACATTTATATAAACTGGATAAAATCCAAAACCAGGCCTTCAGAATAATAGGCGGCTTTATTAAAAGTACTCCCATTCATGTAATGGAAAGCGAACTCTGTTTACTGCCATTACATTTTAGACGTCTTTATTTATCATATAAATTTTGCTTAAAAAGTCTTGCCGCTAGTAACAATGAATCTGTTGAAATGATTCATGTACTACAAGAATGGATAGATCTACCATATTGGCGAAAAAAAAAGAAACCTTTGATAATTTCAGCATTTAATGAATGTAAAGATTTTGATGTTCATTCTTCTGATCCTATGGATATGTTTGCTTTGCCTATATGGGTCACATATATTAAATTAACAGATATAATTAATTGTAATTTAGAATGCGTTACGAAGTCAAAAAAAAGTCATGAAATCACGTCGCTTAAATTTGATGTCATTAAGGAAATAAATAAGAAATATTCTAATTATGTTAGATATTTTACTGATGGATCAAAGAATGTAACTAATCTCGGAGCGGCCTATTGTAATCTTGGAGATAACAGTTCAGCCATGTACAGAACAACGTCTGATGTATCAATCATGACGATGGAGCTTATTGCAATCTCAAAAGCTCTCGAACACATTGCAAACTTAAGTCACCGGTCTGTTGTCATATTGACAGACAGTAAAAGCGCTTTGCAACATTTAATTCGATGCGCTTCTGGCAGCAGAGGCGTATCAGTAGCGTACAATATCATAAA
The DNA here is from genome assembly GCA_949316475.1 of Hypomecis punctinalis. Taxonomy (NCBI): domain Eukaryota; kingdom Metazoa; phylum Arthropoda; class Insecta; order Lepidoptera; family Geometridae; genus Hypomecis; species Hypomecis punctinalis. Next base: position 2,832,071 of record OX438802.1, read on the forward strand.
CAAAATCAATTGTCTAGTAAACAATGAGAAAGATATAAAGTTGCAATGGGTTCCATCACATGTAGGTATAAGCGGAAACGAGGAGGCGGACAGATTGGCTAAACTAGCAGTGACAGAAGGATCCGAAATACACATAAAACCAAATTACACCGAAGTCATCTATAGATGTAAGATGAAATGTTTTTTAAAATACAAAGAATATTTTGATGAGAGAAGCAAACAAAAAGGTATTTGGTATAAAATAATACAATGTCAACCTCCTCGAATACCGTGGTTTGTAGCATCTAATATGACTCGATCAATGATTGTATTAGCGCACAGAATTCGATCTGGCCATTTTCCGTCAAAAAGTTTCGGATTCCTAATGAAAAAAGAAGAGTCACCAGATTGCGATATCTGTGGCTCAGTTGAAGACGTATATCACTTATTGACGGAATGTGTGCGGAATAAAGCTCCGAGGGACTCATTGATGCTCGATCTGTGTCTAAATCGCTACGATATGGGTATGTTCACTAATATTTTAGCGACACCTTCGGCTGAAGCCGCGATTAGAACCTACGACATGTTCAAGTATCAATCGCCCTTATCTTAGTAAGCGCCGCGTCGCGTCGACCGCGCGGCGGCGCCCGGCGGGTGCGTGATCACCACGGAACCGGCCCGGCTCCGTCGCGCGGCCGCGGCGACTCAATCTTCGGGTAATGCTGTGCACAATCTGGACTGCTGGGGGCCAACGAGTGCGCTGCGTCTACTCCTTTCGGATGAGACACGACGTAGACTTGACCTTTAGCTTTCGGGGTTGTATACATCACTATATTCACTACAATGTAATATTTATGTAATGTAGATCAGGTCACGATGGGACTGACATGCCACTGTTGGCCAAAGTCCCCAATAAATTAAAGAATAAAAAAAAAAAAAAAAAAAAAAAAATATGAATTGGACTTCAAAGTCCAAGTTCTCTCAGTAGTGTTGGCACTACTGAGAGAACTTGGACTCTGGACTCTGAAAAAAAAATCACGTAGTTACCGTGTTTTTTTTTAGTATAAGCTACTGAATCCAGATACTTTTCATGTCTCTTTCTAACTCATGTCATATTAAATCATTGCATCTCTTTCTTTCTTTTCTCGATCATTCACATTACCTCTCTGGTATCTCTGGTATATACCAGTGTAAAAAACGGTTTAAAATTATAAAAATGCTTGAAATCTACCTCACAGACAGCGCCTGGCACCGTGGCTTTTTTGCCCTGAATCAGTGCTAGGTAGGCAGAACGAAGCAATTTTAAGCCCAGCTCACTTTTATATTGAGAGACGATTTATTTCGCTCTGGCTTACGTGAAAATCACACCAATAATAATAAATGCTGAGCCTGTCTGTTAGATTGTGCATTTTGTAAGGGTAAAGTAGAATCATGATTGGATTTGATGAAAGAAATATAGTTTTGACGTGATAACGTCTTATAAAATCCATGAACGGCTGCACGCACGATATATATATATATAGGATGCTAATTGATTAGAAATAACCCTGTATATCGCGCAATAAAACATGAGATATATTAATTAAAATACCTCTTTTTCTTGACTCTCATGAGATCTCGAGTATTGCAGTGTTACACACACACACACACACACACACACACACACACACACACATACACATACACACACACACACACACACGTACAAGTTTGTTGACAAAAATGAATGTTTTAGGTTTTGAGTTGTGAGATTGTGTGGTTCGTTATAAGTATGATGCGATGTAATTTGTGCTTTATATATTTTTTTTCTCTTACTTGTTTCGATAAATAGTCTAAATTGTTTTTCTAAATTTAATCTTACTTTTCTTTTGTATAACTTTTTGTTGCTTGTTAATATAAAGGGAGAAGCCATTGGCACTGAGATACAGTTATTAACTAGTTCAGAGTCAATGGAAAAGTGGATATGGTTAAAAGTGTTTTAAGGCAAATAAAGTTATTTGTATTTGTATTTCTCCCGACGTTTTGACCAAGTTGCATTGGTCGTGGTCACTTTCACATTCTGCTTTAGTCGAGCGTGCAAGCGAGAGCGCGGAACAAACAATAAAGAGGCACGATCGGCCTAAGCGTCCGGCTTATGACGTATGACGCATAATAGGACATTATCGACCGTACACCGACTTTAATAAATATAATAAAATAAATCGTGAATCGTAGTATACTGCCGTTTACAAGCTATAAAACCGTTAAGCCACAGGGGGTATTTTTCACTTTTAAACACATTCTTATAGAGTTTAAAATTATCTATCGGTCACTGAAAGAATTATTCTTATTTCTACTTTACAAGTCAATAAAGTCGTCATCCAACAAAACATAACTTAAATACCGCTATGATCCCATAATTATTTGAAAACATCATTATTCTACAAATAATAGCTTACCTTTTATGCCGTTTTTGCAAATAATTGTCTAAATCATAGTTAAAGTACTTTATCTGTCTAGTCCCGCGTTTTTCGCTGATACCCAAAAATTTGGGTTTGTGGTTTAACGGCATTTTAGGTTATCGACGGCAGTATACATATTTCCTATATATCGATATTTTTCAAATTATTTACTAATGTACTATACGTAATCAACAAGAAAACAACTCAAGATATGATCCCAATCCTAATTTCAGACCAGTACCAGACCAAAATGTTATAGGGGGGTACGTACTCAGGCGCTGCAGCAGACTATGTGTCGCTGACTATGTGTAATGTTGTAGACTACATTGAACCCTGTAGTGACGCAGTAGCACTATTCCTGCTACTGCGTTTTGCAGCTTGCTTCTAAACTGCACTTTAACACATCGATCAAAATATTAACCGTTCGTTTTTGGGTAACTAAACAACATACAATTTATCCAACTGCATATCTTAAATCTAAATTGTCTAAATAAGTACAATACATAATTTGAAGTAAGTACAATAAACCATACAGAAATAGTTTCGTCCAAAACGACGGCACTAAAACCTCGTCCAGTCGTCCACTAAAATCTTAGTCCGGCTATTTTGCCGGAGTAAGTTTTTGTTTACATAAAATGTAGATATCTAAAATACTAGCTATTTTAGATATCTAGACGACTTCATCAAAATAAAATCATGTTAGTTTTAAAATTGTGCATGTGTAATTAATGATTATAATATTCTGAATTTAATTATAATAATTAAATAAAACGGCACTAAATAAGATACAATTTATCCAACTGCACAACCTAAGTAAGTAAAGTACGGTAAGCCGTATAGAATTAGTTTCGTCCAAAACGACGGCACTAAAACCTCGTCCAGTCGTCCACTAAAATCTTAGTCCGGCTATTTCGCCGGAGTAAGACGTATGGGGTATCGCACCCGTTTTATTCTTAACGTCTTCGCTGTGGCTTGAATCTGTTTTATGGTGGGAACGTGGACCGGGCGGTACTTAGACGGTCGTAAATCTGGCAATACTCTACCTACCTTCGGCGTTGTACTACAGAAGTGCATATCTACCACTGTAGTAGAAGAGAATGTTTGGCATTAAAATTGAATTGCTTTGGCAATCTCACTTCCATAATAATGAGAGATACCATATTGAGGTTCATCAGAGTTGTATACCTGGCATAAAAACCAGTGTTCAGCTATAGTGTGAGACTGTTTAATATAGAAAAAAAAACCAGACAAGTGCGAGTCAGGCTCGCACATCGAGGGTTCCGTACAAACATGTTGTTAAAATAATTATAAACCTGTTTTAGCATGTACAAATGAAGTTCTTTTAAATGATATTACACTCACTTTGAATTTGTTCGAGTCAGGAAACGGATTTGTATATATGCAATAAAACCACATCTCGGGAACGCATAGACAGCTCGTACATCGACGGAGAAAGTTAATACCGCGGGCTAACTTGACGCCAGCGCCACCTAGTTTAGATATGAGTAAATACTGAGATTTAAGCTGTTGATTTAAGAATTGATTTTATAACTTATTTGATTTGATTGCTATTACGTTTGATGTCTTATATTTATACAATTATACATTTACATATAAATTTATATTTGAACTTAATTTCAGTTTAGACAGAATTTTGAACCAATTTTTTGTGAATTTTGAGGCCCTATTTTTTGTGATGTAAATAAAAATGTACAGTTTTCAGATTTATTCCTATATTTGTACTATGAGACGATGCTTCTCGCCAAATTTCATAGTTCTATGTCAACGGGAAGTACCCTGTAGGTTTTGATTTTTGTGAGTGCAAAATATGAAGTTTTTACGACATAAACGGCTCTAACTTTTTAAAACGATAACTGAGAAGTTTTTGTTTTACATAACTGCAAGAAACCATAGATATACGTATACAGTTTAAATTTCAACTCGATATCTTTACGTGTTCCCGAGATAAAGAGTCTTGACATACACACAGACGGACATACGGACAGACGGACAACAAAGTGATCCTATAAGGGTTGCGTTTTTTCCGATTGAGGTACGGAACCCTAAAAATATATTCAGTTGTCCCTAATTGCGATGTTCCCAAATAAAAAGGTGATAAGAGATAGATAAAATAGTGATAAGTTAACTAGAAACAAGCAAATCTGATCTAAAATTATAATAGTATTCTCCGTTTAGAGACTAATTTTTTTTTTTATGGCAAGCATGTTTCGTTCTATTATCGTTAGAAATGGCGATATTTTCTTTTTTTAACGATAAATTAAGTAACTAAACAATAAACGAAGTTAGCAAACAAATAAACGCTTTAGTTTCAAAAATAGGTTTGGCAACTTGTCTTATTAACTTTAAACTAAAACATCTGTGGATTTGTTTCCACAATTGTACATTGTATTATTGTTACTTATATCTTGAAATAATTATTGTGTAATTGAAACATGAAGTAATAAATAAATAAATAATTTTCTTTTTTTAACGATAAATTAAGTAACTAAACAATAAACGAAGTTAGCAAACAAATAAACGCTTTAGTTTCAAAAATAGGTTTGGCAACTTGTCTTATTAACTTTAAACTAAAACATCTGTGGATTTGTTTCCACAATTGTACATTGTATTATTGTTACTTATATCTTGAAATAATTATTGTGTAATTGAAACATGAAGTAATAAATAAATCTATATTAATAATTTCGTCAAGGGGTACGGTAGACTCGATCGAAACTTTATCTGAATGATAAAACATAAAAAAATAATGATTTCGAGTCGACAACATATATCCGGAAAATTCGGATTATCGAGTATTTTAATAAATTATAACGGTGTTGACAAATAAAAACACGGTCTCCATAATGACACCGGATGACATATCTTGAGCAGTGTTGCCAATAGCACAAATAAAGACTATGCTAAAATGGTGTTAAAATTGTGGCAAAATAAATATACTAAAAACTGTGATAACATTTTTCTACATATATCAAATGAAACGGAACAAAAAAAGTAAAATTATTGTTAATTAACAAAATATGTGTTTTAATCGACTATGAACTAATTATATGCTATCGAATAAAATGTAAGTATCTTGGTCTTCATCGACAATTAAAGTGCTTGAAGACGAGCTAGCGTTACTGCTCATACTGTATAGATCTCCTTGGTACCTACAGAGCGCAGTGCATTATCTGGAACTGCGTAAAGCTAGAAACATACTATCGGACGCGGTTCACGGATGCGACTGACAGCCGCGACTGATAGGTATATAGACTATGAAAGTACACTGAGCCGTGTACACTATCGGACATAAGTCGCAGACGTCACCTTCGGACGACCTTGAGCGTTCGGATGTCCTAGAGTGATCTGGCGAGCCGGTTGTTTTAAGACTGTGCACATTGCTAAGTCTCGGCTGTCAGTCGCGTCCGTCAGCTGCGTCCGATAGTATAGTTTCCGGCTTAAGAGTAGCAGTTTTTCGTTGCCCTTTTTAAATCGAATCTTATAAGTATAAAATAACATTTTAAATTTTTTACCTACAAATAATTGCGTAGCTTAGTTTTTAATACATTCATTTGACTAAAAGAAAACCGTTCAATTTCGGCATTTGAATGTGGTAGCGTTAAAAACGATATTGCTGAAATAAATTTTCATGGTAATTAAACTTTTATTGTATAATTATTTTACATGCCAAAAATATGGTGTATGCTAAATTGCAAATAAATATGCTAAGCAAGATCAAAATGTACTAAATTGGCATCACTGATCTTCATACTCAAATGACATGATAATTGACTACTGTCAAATATCTTATTTTATGTTTTGGCGTCGCATTGTTGTGCATTTGCCAGTGTCAAGTATTAAGTTATAATAATTTTTGATAATATTTTATCAACATAGTCACTGTCGTAGTCACGTTAAAGTCCATAAAAGTCACGGTCAAGTCCAAACATAGTTCAAGTCATACCTCAGTAAAGCAGCGGAGACTTTACTAGAGACGTCTATGGAGTTTTGGTTACAACACATGATACGTCACATTATATCATTTGCCTACACTTATGCACGTAAAAAAGCTCATAATCAACGAAATATCAAATTATTTCACTAATCATTACTGATAAAAACACAAGATTAACAAAATAGTAGTACAATGAGGCGACATGATTTTTCCGCGTTCCCGTCAAAAATTAGTTTTGAGAAATTTTAACTTTGAGCAATTACTTTGGGATGTTGTTTACACCTATCATGCCGAAAGTACCTATTTCTTAAAATGAATGTCTTTCATCGGTCTTTCATCATTGTTTTGCTTTATGATACCTACATCATTTTGTTATCAGCTTAAACTCCTTGCTTTGCTTCGCTCGGAGCGAAGACCTATCCTTCATCTATGCTCCTTGCGTTTGGTAATCGTTGTCATAATTGTGAAAAATTGATGCAGCGAAGGGCTTTTCGTAAAGGTGGTGATCGAGTAACAGTAAAATTATGATGTGTGTGTGTGTATTATGAGTCACATTTCACCCGAGCGAAGCCGGGTTCTCATCTAGTAAATAATAAAAACACAATTAAAAATAAGTCAAACTTAAGTAAATTGACCTCAGTCAATTGGTAGTCATCCATTAGGTGCGATGGTAAAGGGGCCAGGGGCGATGGGTTAAGCGAGTTTAAGTTTCGATATTAAAGTGACTTATACTTAATTAATTTAGAGAATATGTTAAAAACGTATCGTACACAAAACCAATAGACACGCGACCTTGTATCAATTATTATCTAAGTCAAAGTATAAACAAACTAACGAAGTAAACAGAAGCGTATTTTGGACAAAGCGCCGCCCTGGGGATGCGCCGGCGACACGCCGCGACGTCCTAATGAACCTCTTTATTTGTCGTTAGAATCGTAAATAACGGAATTCAAAGCGCACTAACGACGCTCTATGTTATCTGTATTCGGAGTTGAAATGTGATACACACGGGAGTGGAAACTGGAAAGTTTTATTTCAAATAGTATATTTGTGAAATTTAAGAATTGTGTTTTGACTAACAAATTTGTGTCATTTTTAACCGACTTCAAAAAAGAAGGTTATCAGTTTGACAGTATGTTTTTTTATATTTATATGTTACGCGATTATTCCACCGACAGAAGCAAGTGCTGCTCTGTGATTCCACCAATAATGCACCGATTTCGATGATTTTTTTTGCTTGATCAAACATACTTCTAAGGTCTCATTTAAATTTTATCGAAATCGGCTAGGCTGTTTTTGAAAAATCAACAATAACTTAAAAATTGTATTTATCAAATCGAGAGAACTATTCGAATTTTCTACATGATATCATTTCTTGAATATATATGATTTTTCAAAAACAGCTCATCCCATGTCGATTAAATTTAAATGGCACCTTCGATTGGCAATTCTGTTAATCGATCTCTTTACTGAAGTGATATTTTCTTGAACCTCGTTTTTTTAAGTCAAAACCCTCGTTTTTCTGACAGTTTTGACATCTCAAAGCTGTCATAAAACCGAAAGAAATTCAAGAACGTGTCACCTCAGTAACGAGATCAGTTAACAGAATTGATTTTGATTTTTAAAAGTTCTTTATTGAACAGAAAAATACCTAGTTTCAAAGTACGCACAAACTAGACACAGTCTTTAAAAAACAGTCAGTATGCAACAATATTATACAAATGACATTATCAGGCTAATAGCGCCTCCAAAAGTCTTTCAAAAACATAGTTTATATTATGAAATGTGTTACAATCTATGAACTAAGTTAGCAGAATTGCCCCGCTGCTGATTTCTGAGGTCTTAATATACCAAACACAAAAAGGATAAGATAAGACAATATTAATTGCCATCTAGGTAATCTCATATTACATATAAATCTAATATCGATTACTATATAATGTACTCGACAGTTAATACATACATGAGAAAATACCAAATCTAGTAACTTAATAGAAATGTAGTGTATTCCCGTGCATAATATTGTAAACACCTCAATGTCTATGAACAATAAAATATATTAAAATTGAAATAATAATAATCTCACAATAAATTCATAATAATAATGTCATAATAACATTAATTCATAAATAAATGTAAATGAATCATCATAACAATTTAATACGGTTTTTAATTGGCGGAGTAACTAACATACATACATGTAAAAACATACAAACGGATTGATGACCTCTTGGAAGTCGCTTAATAATCGATTAATAGTGTCGTGCCGTCCTACGCTACAAACTTTGTAGCACATCTCTACGATGCTACGAGCTTCGTAGGACTGTGTCTACGTTCAAGTAACATTTATTTTCGTAGCAAAATATCTGTTGATCTCTCTCACCGTGTGTGTTATCTTTTGAGCATCAAGACATGTTTCTCAAGCATAAATCCCGCTCCCATACGGTTACGTGTATATCATCTGAACGACCTGTACTAAATTGAATACAACCTCCTTCGCACCTACTCTCACGTATTCTACTACCCCTTCCATACAAACTACCATTTATTCTGTACCAATTTCAATACTAACTTTGTCGTGTACTGTAATAAAAGTTATCTATTTCGGGCACGGTAAATACATTTGGACATTTTTATTGCTTAGGTTATGGATTTTGGGTCCAGGATTATCGAAAAGAGAATAACGGTTTAGTTTACTTGGAATTTCGGGTCGTCTAGAAGTGTTTCAGGTGGATATTTTTGGATGTTATTTCTAGAGCCTACATCTTATGTAGAAATAGGACATGAATCATTTTAGTATCATAATCCACAGCCATCCTTATACCGCTGTTGGGTATAAGCCTCTCTGGTACTATGCCATCTGCCACGTCCTGTGCAAATCGTGTCCAAATTTGGCCCAAAATTTCAACAATATTGACACATCATGCTGCTGGACGCTGCTCTATATAAGCAACTTCCATAAAAAAGGAGGTATTATGTTGGTCTGTAGGTTTTTTTGTGTATGTTCATCGATATTTTCGCCAATAGTGAACTGATTAAAAAAGTATTTTATAGCTCTAAAAGGTATACACCCGAGGAAGTCTCATAAATAAGCTGAGTCATTTTTGAAAAATCCACCATAAATGTAAAAATTTGAAGTGATGTTTTCTGATTTTTTTTTTTGATTGAAGTCGGTTGTGTCATTTTTGGCTAAACCTTAATCATTGGTCGTAGACTATATTATAGGTGATGAAAGGGTGGTCTTTTTTATGTGCAAAAATAACTCTTGCCGGGTCAGCTAGTAATATCAAAAGAACAATAAAAACAGTTTCCAGTTAACATGCCTTATAATAATGTCCCTTTTTCTAGACAAACATTGGATTTGATAACATAGAGCCTAGATCCCACAACACAGGTCGCCCTAATGTACATCTAGTGTACTACTTGTTTTATGTTAATTTTTGAGAACAATAAATATATTATTTTATTTATTTATTTTATACTTTAAAAGCAAGTTATAAATACATAAATATTTTGGGAGATCTTACACACGGTTTCTGACCCCAAACTAAGCAAAGCTTGTGATATGGCTGCCAGAGACTGATATACTACTTATGCATATTTTTAAATACATACTTATATAGATAGTAACTAAATAACACCCAGACACAGAGCAAACACTTATGTTCATCACATAAATATTTGCCCTGGGTGGGGGTCGAACCCACGCCTCTTTTTTTATCCAGAAATTAGGGTCACTAACCACTAAGCCACCGAGGCAGTCAATTACCCGAGAATTACATGTACACACTACATAATTATGCAATAAGTAATTGAGTGTATAAAATATCATAATGCCCTTCAAGATTTTCGAACCAGATTGTTTCATATTCAAAGCTAGCGTGTACTGAAAATACTCAATTATAAACCTATTAGAGTCTTCGAAACATAATATTATTACCTCTTATCATCGTCTAAGTACTCACTTAGAACATACTTAAAACCATTTTGCTGTCTACAAAATACACAAAAAATAAGCGAAATAATTAAATGAAATCCTCTCTGATACAGCTAAGTGTTTTCTGTGAAGTATTCGATGTTTTTAAGTGTATTGTTTTTCTTGTTACAGGTAAGTGTCGAAATAAAAAGAGAAATATGGCTGTTGTAAGACATTTAATGAAATCAAGAGAACGTAAGTAACATATTTTAAAAGAAAATAAATTGTAGAACAAGTACATTATTTTTTGTATTCTGTAGTACATAATGTAGTTTTTCAAAGTCTTATTTTGTTTTGTCTCTAAAGAAAAAAAGAACCAGTTTAAGCTTGTTTTGAAGAGTATTGCGGCGTTTCGCCCCGCAAGCGGTTCGGCCCGCGGGGCGAACCGCTCAAGACTCTTTTTGAAGGTCCCCATTCGGCCCGCTCCAAACAATGCGGGGCGAATGGAGACCTTCAAAAAGAGTCTTGGGCGATTCGCCCCGCGGGCCCGAGCGCTTGCGAGGCGAAACGCCGCTATACTCGTTTTGAAATGCACAAGTTTTTCACTTCTGACGGAGGTTAAAGCAAATAATAGTAGAAAGGTTTGTACTATTTACACGCGTCACCAGCGTGTTTGGCCTAGATGTCTAGATTTTTATATCATGCAAGGACTTTCAACTTTCACTTGCTGTGATTTGGCAGAGATAATAATGATTTCCACATCTTTCTGTACTTGGGCCATTATTGTTACTATTAGTGCACGTGGTTGAACAGTTAACACCATAAAATAGTGGCACTATAATAATATATAGATTCCATTCATGTTGTTGTATATGACGTCAGAAGACGATTTGTTTTCTCTTTTTAAGGCCAGATCAAGCCTTCATTGATTTTTACTAAAAACTACTTTCAAATATTTTATAATTTTTTTTGAAAAATTTCCTTGACAAAAAATAGGAAGCTAATCTGTTCGTACTTGTACTAATTGGTATCACGTGCTCTTACTACGAGCTGTACAAGACATCCAGCGTGATCTATACATTGACACATGTACACTGAATGCCCAGCACAGCTCAATCCACTCGGTTTGCATTCTATCCCTCAGCCATAGGACCTCCACTGCTGGATATAGGTCTCTCCTATGGATCACCAATAAGACCGGTTTGAAGCGGCTTGCATGAAGCGAGATCCTGCGGTCTTAATGATTTCATCCGTCCACTGTCATCCGTAGTGGGTGGACGTCCTACGCTACGCTTGTCGATGCGTGGTCTCCACTCGTGAACTATTCGATCCCATCGGTCATCGATCCTCCGCGCTGTGTGTCTTGCTCACTATCATTTTTCCAACTTGCCAATCCGCTGGGCTATTGTTCTTCTACGGATCTTCACATTTTTGATTCGACGTCATAAAGATATTCCCCGAGCATAGCCCTTTCCATAGCTAGTTGGGCTACCGGCTTGCATTATCAGTCAGCAATGCAAAACGTTCAACGTTCATCCATCATCAGATAGCCGCGGCTCTTGCATGTCATAGCAGCGTCTTATAAGAACGGACGATTGATTACTTGGTGCTGCTGAATGCAGTAACTGTGTCAATGTATAATTATTGGAATAATATCTATGAGCTGGTTGTAAAAATGACTAACGTATTGTAATAGGTCGTTTTCTTTTTTGTGGTAGTAGCCAAAACCACGTTCCTTAAATGTGGTAAAAAGTACTTGCTCTCTAAAAAATAAAATACGTCTTAACATTTATTAACATGATCAGCTTACATTGTAGGACCAACCCGGAAATAGTTTTTAAAAAACAAGAGCTTTTGTACAAAAAATAATTTTACATTTTTTCTTGTATAGAAACATTAAGATATTATGAATCTTTAAAAATGTTGATAACAGTCCACATACATTTTTCTTCGAGTAACTGATTAGCAAGATCAGTGTTGTTGTTCTAAGTATAAGGCTTCAAAATATTGCATAGAGTATTATCCCAGAGTAAATTTAGGCTTTACAAAACCATCACACTGTTAAACATTCAGGAAACACTTTTCAAAGCATTACAGAATGATAAACAAGCCCACCTTACTAGCTTTGAAAATAAGCAAATAAGTATAAAATCTCGTCAATAAATTCATACGCGAAGAATGTGAAGCATCCACGGTATTATCAATAACGGATCTCCTTCAAATACTCTCAATAAAGTTTCCGCCACACTGCAAGCGGCTCTTGGTGCGTAAGGAACGCTTATGCGTAATACTATTGGTATTTTTATATTGCTGGTTTGCATCATACATTTATTACTAGTTTCAACTGAATTGGACTTGACTGACTCGGTGGCCCAGTGGTTAGTGACTTTAACTGCTGTACCAAGGCGGTGAGGGTTCGATCCCGACACAGGGTAAGCATTTATGCGATGTACATAAATGTTTTCTTTGTTTCTGGATGTAATTATCTATATAAGAACGTATTTAAACATACGTATACGTAGTAGATATATCAGTCTCTAGCATCCATATCATAATAATTTATATTTTGCTTAGTTCGGGGTAGAGACCGTGTGTAAGACGTCCCCTAATACATATTTATTTTATAACTATATCCCCACCCATACTTACCACCTATGTTGCCACTTTCAGTGGAACTACTTAGACATAATAAATATTTTGAGGTGTGCTTTAAGATGTTAGCAATAATAACAGATTTGGTCTACCTTAAAATATGTTTTGTTGGCAAAAAGAAAATGTTAGTCAGTAATAATCTGCCAAATAAAATGTTCATTCAACGGAAAATTTATAACCAAATATTTTTTTATTTTTTTAGCTCATTTATTCATTATATCTAACTATTCACAAAAGGAGACAGAGTTTGTGCATTGATTGATCGTATGATACTAAATATTCTATGTGTTTTTTTAATTGTACATAGATTTTAGTAGATGTATTGACCTCTATTTCTATAATATCTGCAGTTAAGGTTTTAAAAAATAAACTGTACTGATCACTTTGCTGATCAAAGTAGACTAACAGATATCCATCTCAACAGTTCCCATAAATATTTTAATATCACAAACGATATAAAAACGACATAAGCGGCTTACGCACTGTCGACGATGCTAATTAAATTGATATTGCTCGTATCGTCGTGCGTGTACAGACAGCGTAATGCGAGAAATACTTTGTACTGAGTTTTATTTTCATAAAGCTTTGGTTAAAATTACAACCTAATGTGAAGTCAAATGCTCCACAATAAACTCATTGACTTTGTACAAATGTTAATGGGCACAAATAAATACAAATAGAGTAGCGGTTTTTAACCAATTTACGAAAAGGAGGAGGTTCTATGTTCGTCAGTCGGTATGTATCTAAGTTTTGTGTATGTTCATCATTTCATTCATTTAAAAAACTATTATTTACTAGTTTTACCCGCGGCTTCGCCCGCATAATATTTTGATTATTGACGAAATATCATTATAATTTATAGACTGTGTGTTACTCTGATATATAAGCTATGTTATTGCAAAGTTTCATCTTAATCTGTTCAGTAGTTTTTGCGTGAAAGAGTAACAAACATCCATCCATACATCCATCCATCCACATAAACTTTCGCGTTTATAATATTAGTAGGATATCAAATTGGTATACTCCTAAAGTGGTCCCGTTCAAATTTTATTGAAATCAGCTAAGCAGTTTTTAATCAACAATAATGTAAAAATTGTATACCTAATTCGAGCAAACTAATCGAATTTTCTACACGATTGAAGTCGGTTGTAAGTGCCATTTTTTGAAAAAAAGAATAATTATTGTTTTTGATTTTTTAGTTAGTCTCATATTATTAATAGGTTCTTATGTTATTAGGGTTCCGTACCCAAAGGGTCCAAATAGTACCCTATTACTAAGACCCCGCTGTCTCCGTCTCTGTCTGTCTGTCTGTCTGTCTATCCGCCTGCCTGTCGCCAGGTTGTATCTCATGAACCGAGATAGCTAGAACGATGGAATTTTCACAGATGACGAATTTCTGTTACCGAAGTTGTGTTTGACGAAGTTCTGTTGTTATAGAAAAACAAATACTAAAAAAGAAAAAAAAAACATATTTAAGAGGGGCTCCCATGTAAGAAACGTGATTTTTGCTCGATATTAATAACGGCAACAGGAAGGTGCTTGAAATATTCACAGAATATTAAACTGATTGTTCCCTTGAAAAATAAATAATTAAATTGAATTATATTAAGGGGGGATTCCAAACGGTACGGAACGCTCCGTGCGCGAGTCCGACTCGCTCTTGGCCGATCAATACAAAAACAGTTATATATAAGACCATTATTATGAGTGTATGGCAATTGTATTATTTGTATTGGAATTGGACAAGAAACTTTTTAGTTTTTTATGAAACAGTTTTCCTTATCAATATTTTTTAGATGTTTTAATTAACTAAATATTTGTAAAGCCATATAATTTGGGATAGAACTGTGCATCACTAAGTTAAACTTTGGTTCCACAAGTTTATGCCTGTATAATAAGTCAAAATGTTAAAGTCGACACTGCCAGTACAACTCAAATAAATTATAATCGAGTGGGCATAAAAGCCTGCAGCTGTTAGGGCTACAGTGCATCCATTAAAGAGATGGAAGTATGAACTCTGGATTATCCACTTAATGCAACTGAAGCTTTCTGCTGTGGGACAAGATATGAGTTAAAAAAGTTATATCCGTACCATAATATTATACCGTGCCGGATTAGTCTTTCGTAGCCCACTGTTGAACATAGGCCAACTTCAAAAGGCTTACGAGTCATATCCACTTTGCTGATCAAGTTGCAAGCTTGTGTATTGTGTATGTTTATGTTAGAATTATTCACATTTCATTTTATTCCGCTAGGGATTGGGATTTGAACTCACGACCTAACAGTTGGAAGGCGAACATCCTTCATCTATATTTATCTACTTTTGGGTATAGGCTTCTTTTTTGCATCGCTTGTTTGTTTGTTTTTCTCGGACTACATACTTTGGTCTACTTGAAGTCATAATTTCTGACGGAATGTTTAAAATAATAATGTTATTCTACTGGAAAACAAAATACTGAATTGAGAACTTCCTCTTCTTCCAATGCGGTTGAAAAAAGGATTTTTATTGCTGAAATTTTATATCCTGGACATGGTCCGTAAAAGTTCGGTCGTATGTTCTCGAGCTGTAAAACGTATGGATAATTTATCGAGTATGAAGCGAGTTGGACTGGATCAAGCTGGTAATCTTACCTGGAGGAGTTAGTGGCTTTGCGGGTGAATTCCGAAGGATTTTCAAACATGTAGAGTGCAAAATTCCTATATAATCTCAAGAGTTACTTCTTTGCTTCGCATTCATAGATTCCCACTTACATTTTCTATGTCAAATATGGCACAAAGAACAATATTTTGTCGATTCAGAGGTAGTTGCTGATTTGTGGGTTCTTTTTCACGAATTTCGGGGCGGCGTCGCCGTGGTGTATTTTTTTTTGAATAAAAAAATCACCCAAGTTTTGGCTTAATACACATTTATTAATATCTTTAGGTATATGATGTATGTTTGATGATAAATGATGAAGTCTCTCAGGTCAGTTTTCAGAATTATTTAGAAATAATATATAAAGTAATAAATACATATTTGGGGACATCTTCACACGACCTCTGATGCCCAAACTAAGCAAAGCTTGTGATGCTGCCAAAAACTGGTATACTACATATACTCATTTTTGAAATACATAGGTACGTATATAGATAGTAACTAAATAAAATCCAAGCACATAGCAAACACTTATGTTCATCACATAAATATTTGCCCTAGGTGGGGATCGCACCCACGCCTCGTTAACCCAGAAGTTAGGGTCACTAACCACTGAGCCACCGAGGCAGTCAAATGTGACTTAATACATCGTTTTTTATAAACTTATATTATCCAATGAAGTAAAAAACTAGTTTCTTACTTCATTGATATTATCAAACATACTCGTATCTAGCCAATTGACAGATACCAACAGCTTAACTATAAAATTATTATACCGCCGGCGGCAAACACTAAAACGTTTGACGAACCAAGTTTTCATGGCGACTTACGGAAATTTTTATTATCTTAGCTTATGAAACTTAAGTTTTTTATTACTGTCTGTTTCTTATATTAGAAACAGGCCCAGAGTGTGTCGGAACTTATACCAAGTCTTGCCTTGAAGTCTCTTGATTGAGATAAAGATGGGTATTGGGTATAGCCCAATCACCCTTTGTAAGTCGGCCTATGTTCTGCAGTTGACTGCAGAGGTCGCCTATTTTGTGTTAAATTCAAGTTACATTTACGGTTAACGGTTTGTACTTGGAATACTTTAGGATAATGTGTCTTTTTTTTTGTTAAATTTGGTTAAGTTTTCTGGAATACAGACAACTCAAGCATAGGAATAGTTTACATAAAACAAAACTCTGAAAAACATTTATAACGTGAAAAAAAAACTTTTAAAAAAAATTGTACTGATCTTCTAAAACTAAAAGTATTTTATAATAACTCAAACCTAATAAATAATAAAGACAGAATGTTCTGAACAAACAAGTGAGGCCGACGAAAACTACGCCTCGCCGTGTACAGGCAATTACACACACATCAACGTACAAGGAAACTACGCCTTGGCTTGACAGTCGAACTATGGTGGCGCAGCAGCGACGCATTCACACATGTATAAAAAACTGGCTTCTCTTGACTGTTCAACGACGTTCCCTTTTGATTTTTTTATTTGCTCTGAGTATAATAATTACAAAAAATAATTAAAAACGTGTCAAAGCTACGCTAGTTTCCATAATCAAATGATGTTAATGCCCTTTGTTGGAAATAATATATAATATATAAATTGGCACGTTCTCGTAAAAATCTATCATACATTGTATAAAGTAAATATTTTTATCTAAAACCTCCAAAGTAAACGAACATCCACGCTATCATCACCAATTGGCCTATTCACTTCCAAAGTGACCCGTACACAAGCACAAATTATAAAAATCCGCAGCAACCCAACTTTAAATAACAAAATTTAAACAAATCTAACGATTTAACTGATACAGAGCAAAATAAAGCCGCTTACGCTTAGTATCAATGTCCTATTGGAAATTTATAGAAGATACCTACGTCCAGCACTGGACATTGTAAGACTGAATCGTCATCATAAATAGAGTAAAATTAAGTAAGCCACTTAACATTTAGATTCCTACAACAGTTAACATACGCTGGTACAGAAAGACTCCTGGACGTACTCAAATGATCACATTGCACACATATTCACACACACACACACTACGCACAATGTAACTGTACTAATAATTATTTGTGTATTTATATAACTCTTAATCACGGGTTTTCGGCTATCTGTATTTAAGAACTAAAATCGCACCAAATATTATATGGTAATCGTCACATAAATGTAGTCCCCGCGATACAGGCTTTGCTTAGTGCAGGGACTACAAGCATAACATTTTGAAATTTATTTTGTATAGTGCACTTGTTAATGTACCTTTAAGTTAAATGTAAATGTTTTATGATAATAAATTATTTTGTAATTATTTTGTATTTTGTAAATAATAAATCACATGGGTTAAGTGGTTATGGCTAAATCTAGTGTTAAAGTCTATAAGCCGCTTGCAGGTTTCTGACTTGAATAAACAGTTAAAAAACCAAAACCTCTAATTTAACGTGTCATTCACATATTCACGTTGCATTGAATAAGTGATTTCTAAGAAAAACCTGATCAAATTACACTATGGCTACAGTACTTAATTTACTTAGGCCCCAGTTCACCAACGCTTGTTTTAGTTAAACGTGGAACTACTAGTGTATTTGAACATCGGTCATACTCGGGTTTTAGACTCAAGTTCAACATCAGATGTGTAATTTATTAACTGTTGATTAAACCTTAAACGAAATATTGCTGTTCACCAAGAATTAACCGTTTTTAAATACCTACTGTAATTACATGTCTAACTTAAACAAACATTGGAGAACTTGGATTTTAATTATACAAAAACTATTATCAAACAGTGACCAAATGAAACAAAAACTCATGGCTCAAAAGTAACAATTTATCCATCTCTTCTTCCTAATCTTTACTAACATCTACTACTCCAGAAACTACTCCATACCCATAAGGGTACCTTTACCATTGGACGGCTTTCGCTCAAAGTGAAACAAAACTTTATGGCTCGATGCTTTTACCTCAAGCCCTCTATATCTGTATATATGCAGGTTGTATTTCACTTTCATTGTGACTTTGACCCGCCTTATGCGAGGACTCTGAGTAGTGGAATGTCTAGTTTTTACGCTAGTGTTTTAGGTAAGTAAGTAGTGCTATCGTGTAGGGATAGATCTCATATTGTGTTCTACATAGTATGTTCGTACATTGTACATAATATTAGCTGTTGTATCTACGCGTAGATGGACCTACTACTATAATAGCAATTTAAAACTGCTGACACGGTATACTTAATACTAGATTTTGCCTGTGGCTCCGCCCGCGTGGTATTTTGACTTTTGTGCTATTCCACAGGAACTTTTTATTTTCTTGGGATAAAATGTAGCCTATGACACTTTCCGGTTTTTGAACTATAACCACGCCAACAATCAAGTCAATCCGTTGCTCAGCTCCTGCGTGAAAGAGGAACTAATCAACAAACTTTTCGAATTTATAATATTAGTATAGTATATGTATAGTGATATGATACTAGGATTCAAATGTTTGTTAT
The DNA here is from genome assembly GCA_949316475.1 of Hypomecis punctinalis. Lineage (NCBI taxonomy): Eukaryota > Metazoa > Arthropoda > Insecta > Lepidoptera > Geometridae > Hypomecis > Hypomecis punctinalis. The sequence continues at coordinate 2,851,137 of OX438802.1, forward strand.
AACGCTAAAAACTCTACAATCATCGTATATATCAGGTCTCACTCAAACATACCAATATATTTGTAAAAATATTTGACATTTGTTTTGTTTTCATTAGAATCTTTGATATATCATGTTTGCGTGAAGTAATTGTACCTGCAATGTTTTTAAACACTAAACAACAGTAGTAACAGTATCTTTTTTAATATCACACATGCAAAAAAAATTACACTTATTTTAAATTTGTTTTTGTGTAAAACAAACAAAAATTGGTTGTTTGTTTAATGTACAACAGCAAATATAAAAATTACAATTAATCTAATTTTTGAAACCGACAAATTTCTAAGTTAGTCTCAACCTTTACGACTTTCCCACGTTTCAGTCAATAACCCAGAAACATTATGAGATCCAAAACGTCATTCCATTAAAATAAAATAATTTCCAACTCCAAAATGACTCCTCAAAGCCATACAACTATAAAGAGCCACACTTCAATCATAACAAAAGTTAGCTCACGTACACAAATACACCTCTGGTTACCAAGACAACGGACGGTGTTGTACGCAAGCGCGCCAGCCGATAACTCCGCCCACTAACCAACTGTTGCTACCGTATCCAACGCCAGTCCACTACAGTCTCCCCGAGCTGTCAATAATAGCTGTCAATAAAATATCAGTCGGTTATCAGTGGCGGCTTGCTGATGGACTATATGAAAGTGAGTTTGCACCGCAAGCGTGACCACGTGACTCGGAGCTCGCATGACAGCCTGAGATATCAGGTACAGTAACCTAGTGATAAGAAATAGCTTCTGATAAGGGTGTAAACAGCAAGCTTTTGACGCGGAGTTTTTGCATATCCTACTAATATTATAAACGCGATAGTTTGTGAGGATGGATGGATGGATGGATGGATGGATGTATGGATGTTTGTTACTCTTTCACGCAAAAACTACTGAATGGATTGAGTTGAAACTTCGCAATAATATAGCTTATATATCAGAATAACACATAGGCTATAAATTATAATGATATTGCGTCAAATATCAAAATATCACGCGGGCGAAGCCGCGGGTAAAAACTAGTAACCTATAATTGTATATGCAACTGATCCGTTTGGAAGTCGTTTTTGTTACGGGGCGTGTTACGCGGTGTATTTTATTTTACAGTATGTTACAAGTTGTGTTATTTTTGTTTAGTGGTTTTACGTGAACGCACGTTCTTATAAAATCTTATAGGCTATTATTTAACATTATATGATTTGACGTATAATCTAACCCGTAAAACATATGGTATTAGCTATTTTACGGAAATGGATATATGCACAATGATGGATCATAGACCGATTGATATTCATTAATGACATGACATTCAACATTTGACATTCCAAAATTATTATATTACCAAAAAGATTAAAAATAAAATAATTACAGTTTTCTTAGGCATTTTTGTGTTTGAATTGATAAAAAATAATGATTACTTGTTGTTTAAACCCATCATTAAAATTAAATAACTCTTTGTTATGTTCATAAGTAGAGAAGAAATTAATTCCATAAATTGCTTTTATATTGAAGAAATAACCGGCTTTTTGGTTTTCATATATAGAGATGTACGCCAGACTAACTAGTAATGTAATAAGGAAAAAAAACTGTTTTTATTTTTACATTGTAACAATAGTAGTGACAAATCAGCTAGTATTTCTCATAACAACTTCATAATAAGCAGTGTCAGTCGTCTGTGAGTAATTTCCCCTTACAGCAGCTAATGTCAAAACCAGCGCCCCCTAGGCCATGTGAGACAGAGAAAATTGCGACATCAGTCTTCGCTCTACATTTAAATTAGATTGTTTGCGGACTCGAATAAATTGCTACTCGTAAGCGCTCTATAGGGCTCTACCTAGAGCTCCTAGAGTAAGTTAAACTATGCATGTATTTTATGCGCGTATTAATCCTTATTTCTTCTGAAACTTAAAAGTAAAAGGTCGAGTTAGGGTTCCGTACCCAAAGGCTAAAAATGGGACCCTATAACAACGATTTCGCTGTCCGTCCGTCTGTCTATCTGGCACCAGGCTGTATTTCATGAATTGCAATAGCTAGAACATTGAAATTTTCACTGATGACGTATTTTTACTGCCGCTATTGCAAAATATAGTAAAAACTCAATAAACCAAATATTTAAGGGGGAAGAAAATAAAAAAAAAAATATTTATTTCATTTTTCCATAGAACAAACCTAATTTTTGTCGTTTTTCGCTCAATTATCTATTACCGTTATTGATAACAGTAAACAGTAGGTGCCTAAAATATTCAAAGAATAATTAGTAGTATAATCGCAAGAAATAAATAAATTAAAATAAACTTAATTTTACAATAGACACGAATTTTGCCTCGTTATTAATAACGGCAACAGGTAGACGCTTGAAATATTCACAGAATATTTATTTATTTAAAAGCCAATATCTTCAATAATAGCTAGCTAGCTTTCTTGGCCTGCGATACCAAGGTCCGCCACCTGACCTTATTCTGCGCGAGTAGGTGCCATTCTTGCACTCAAATCTTCGGCCACTTTATCTTTCCATCTGTATTTGCGACGTCCAACAGGTCTTCGCCTTTCCGGTATGCCCAAAAAAGCCTTCTTTACGGCACGATCCTCTCCCATCCGTTCCAGGTGACCAAGCCAGCGGAGTCTGTGGGATTTCATTTCACCAACAATGTTGGGCTCCGCCACCAGCTCTTCAATTGCACGGTTTTTTCAGATTCTCCGACTTTCATCTTCCCGCCTGGTTGGCTCCAGAATTTTTCGAAATATTTTGCGTTCGTTTGGTGACGACCAACAGTTTGGTAAAAAATAAATAAAATACGTTACGGAAATCCGAGCGGGAGTCCGACGCACTTCGCCCTTCGCCGTATTTTTTAAGATTATCATTTTATTTTTAGTTGCAATTTTTTTTGTCATGTAAGTTCGTATAGGCAGGATAGCTAGCCCTGGTGTCAGAGTTTTTAAGCCACCTGAGGGCCTCTGACATGGCTAATAGATAAAACATTGTTCCACAACTTAACGTGTCATCCGAGCCACTGTAGTGTTCAGTTGTAAATTCCACCATAATGCTCATAGCTACACTTTATTTAATGTAGTTATTACTTAAAGTTTAAATTATAATAATTGTCATTATTGCGTTGTTTAGTTTTCTATTTAAATTTTTTTAACCCTTGGCTTTTGTACTTAGTGTGTAGAGCACTTTTATTTAATACCGCACTTTAAAATTTTGTTTATTGGCCTTACCATCATAACTACTACATATTTCATTTACTGACTAGTCACATATTTTACCAATGAGTCATGGGTCTCATCATATGAATATGCCTGCGAGAAGTATATCGGACAGTCCAAAAACGTTTTTTACGGTCCTTTGTAGATTACTTACCTACATATATTGATTATTATAAAGCTACACGCTTAGCTACTGCTGCATCAATATTAAAAACCGGACAAGTGCGAGTCAGACTCGCACATTGATGGTTCCGTACATATCCAGAAAATTTCACAAAATTGAGAAGCAAGTTGTTAAAATCTCTATACTTACTATTATAACCATCGACAAAAAGGTTCATCTTTTATATGATACCTTACATGATACGATTTACTCACTTTGAATTTTGAACCCATATTTTGTGAATTTTGAAGCCCTATTTTTTGTGATTTGTATAAAAATGTACAATTTTCAGATTTATTCCTATATATGTACTCTGTGACGATGCTTCTCGCCAAATTTCATAGTTCTATGTCAACGAAAAGTACCCTGTAGGTTTTGATTTTGTGTTACTTTTTTAAACAATAACTGAGAAGTTTTATTTTTGTTACACAACTGCAATAGACCATAGATATACGTATACAGTTTAAATTTCAACTCGATATCTTTACGCGTTCCCGAGAAGTCTTGACATACACACAGATTGACAGACGGACAACAAAGTGATCCTATAAGGGTTCCGTTTTTTTCCGTTTGAGGTACGGATCCCTAAAAATAAAAAAATAAAGACTAAATGTTGTGAACAAACACTACATCTCGCTCTGTACAGACGCAATTACACACACATACACGTACAACGAAACTACGCCTTGGTTTGTCACTTGAACTATGGCGGCGCAACATTGACGCACTCACCACATATGTAAAAACCGGCTAAGTGCGAGCCGAACTCGCTTACGAAGGTTTCCGTACAGTATGAAAGGCCCCATTAACATATTTTAATTATTTACTTTTGTAGGGAATATTCAACTTAATATTCTATGCATATTTCAAGCATCTTCCTGTAAATGTGAAAAATAATGTTTCTTGTATGGGATCCCCCCTTAAATATTTACATTATTTTTATTAAATTATTTATTTTTTAAGTCATAATTTAACTAAATATAATGTAAATATTTCAAGCATCTACCTGTCACCGTTATTAATATCGATAGAAAAACGGCTAAAAATGAAGTTTGTTGTATGGAAGCCCCTCTTAAATATTTATTTATTTCTGTTTTTATTTGTTGTTATAGCGGCATCAGAAATACATCATCTGTGAAAATGTAAGCGTTTTAGCTATAACCGTTCATGAGATACAGCCTGGAGACAAACAGAAAGACAGACGGACAGCGGAGTCTTAGTAATGGACCCTATTACTAAGACTCCGCTTTTTACCTTTTAGTTACGGAACCCTAAAAAACAGTTGGGTCATTTACAGACTCTTGAAAATGTATTAAGCCTGTATAAACATAAAATTCAAATGCTTTAACGCACTGCTAGTTGGCAAAGTGTCTAGCAAACTGATATCATAACCATGATGAATGGCAATGCTTATACGTTGAGCCAAACAATTACCAAATTTTTTGCCACAAAACCATAACACTTGATTAGTTGTACTGGTTACCACTTAAACCTCAGCAACAAAATGTCTTCCTCCTTTTGAATTACAAAATAAGTTAAATTTAGTAACCTTTCTTTGAAACTAAGATAAGCATCAATTTTTAGAATCTTTTACCTTGAATTACGATTCAATTTAGCTCAATGAGATTTTATCTAAACGCAAAAAGGCAGGATCAGACGCCTTTGATTCTTTTTGAATCTATTGAAACACGTTCTAATGTTCTCTCTGTAGTGAATGGGAAGATTACTGTCTATCGTGGAAGGAGAGATTAGAATCTATCTGAAAACGAGCAGGTGGGAGAGTCGCTCTAAGAGTTCGTCACTATTTTACAATACTCTAGCGTGGGTGTGATGATGTTATATATAAAATCCATAAAAGGATCCGTTCTTCAAACAGTACATTTCGCTATGAATAAACGTAGCCTGTTTTCAATTATGCACATTTTTGATGCTGTACTGTATCAGCCTTTTATAGTCCACTGAAGGACGTAGGCCTACCCACAAAAGGTGATTGGTCATATCCACCACGCTGGCCCATTGCGAGTTGGTGGATTCACATACGCCATCGAGTTTCTTCTACAGACATACTCGTATGCAGGTTGCCTTACGATGTTTTCCTTCACCGAAAAGCCATTGGTGTAAAATTCCGTTCATAAATTCCAATGAACTCATTGGTACAGGACCTGGATTATAAGGCGGGTGTCACTACCTCGAGGCCTCCACGGGTTTACATTTTTGACATACACAAAATATTCTACAGCACACTACAGAAGTCAATAGTTTCAATTTCATGGCTTAACTCTGACTGGAACTTCATGCGCCTATATTTTGACTCTTACTCGACCAATTTTGTCATTACTGGCAAATCTTATAAGGATTTCAATGTTTTACCTACAATTTTGCTAAATATTATTTAAAATCAGCTGGTGAATAAAAGGATTTTGCAAACTGCTACTAAAAATCCTCTTTAAAGGAAATATCTTTTAATCAAAAATCGTAATATAAAAGACTAGTTTTTACCCGCGGCTTCGCCTGCATAAGCAATATAAATTTATAATTTATAGCCTATGTGTTATTCTCATATGTAAGCTATAATATTGCAAAGTTTCATCTCAATCCGTTCAGTAGTTTTTGCGTGAAAAAGTAACAAACATCCATACATCCATCCATCCTCACAAACTTTCGCGTTTATAATACTAGTAGGATAGGATTCATATTTTTAAAGCTGTGTACCAGTTTTCGTCAAGATTCGTTAAAAATACGACCTGTACCTACGCAAAAAGCAACATGCAAACTAACAAACATCCGGACAGGTGAAATAAAATTCAAAAGTCTATTCAGGACAGTGAAATTAGAATCTAACTGGAACAAGTGGGCTACTTTTGAAAGTCTGTCAGTTAATAAAATGGTGTAATAAATTATTATAAAAATATAACTTGTGAAATACAAGCTTTTGAGATCCTGGATATCATATAGCAGCAGAGTGCCAGCCATGACAAGTAAAATGAGCCCAAACACGACGGGTCTATTTTTTTCAGTACAGGAGTTCCTATGGCCACCTTCCGACTCCATCATTAGATCAGCTGCAGGGTACCATGATATTGCATTGTCACGCAATCTATATATATAAAAGAAAGTCGTGTTAGTTACTCCACTTATAACTCAAGAACAGCTGAACCGATTTAGCTGAAAATTGGCAGGGAGGTAGTTTAGAGCCAGGAGAAGGACATAGGATACTTTTTATCCCGAAAATTGCATAGTGAAATTCCTGTAGGATAGGACAAAAAACTATTACAGTTAGGCCCAATTATGAAGGCACGATCGTAATTATAATAGCTAATTAGACTATTTCTGTTTCTTTTTCACTTTAGGCATTTGATAGAGAGAACACTTTTACGTTGCAATTAAATTTTCGATGGCGCCTTCATAATTAGGCCGAAAATTGATTGACGAAACGTAATTAGATGACAGGTGACATACATTGACTGCTGAATTTTATAAATGTCACGCTTAGCATATTAAAGGGGCAAATTTTCTTTCCAATATTACGTCAGCTCGAAGAGCAATTAAACTATGGATCGAGAAAGACAATTGACATTAAAATTAGATAAAATAGTTTATCCCTTTGCCATGCTACATATTACAGTGACGTTTAATAATGGGCTGTCATTTTGTCTGAAATTAAAAATATTTTTAAATCTACCACCATTAGAGGTTTAACATGTATCTTTATTCTACCTCTATGGTACAGAATCCATTATAATATACGAAGAAAACGGATCGACTTGATTTTTACCATGAGTAGTATGGCATGAGTAAAGGTCATCGACCTTGACTGTGAACTGTGACCTTGACACGAACATACATTTCTGTTGATTTGGTTATGATTGAACAGTAATAACAGTGCAGCCCGCCTCAGTTGCGGCACTCCTCATAAAGCACGCAACTTACCGGACAGCCTCTCAGCTGCTTTAGTTAAAAAGCCCAGAGAAGCGGCCCAACCTCGAGTGCAAACTTTCATAACTGCCTAGGGGGTAAAGACGCAAAAAAACGGGAGACCTAGAGCACCACCTTCTAAGCTGTGTGAGAAAAAACCCAGAGAAGCGGCTCTACCTCCGATTCCCGCGCCGCCCATAAGCTTCGGCTACTAAGTCCCCCGTTACGACACGGCGGGAACCCACGGGCGGGTTGTACACTCTAAATTTATACGAGTACGAGTATTTTGATGTCGGTCGGTTAGGTTAAGTATGAACAATGACAACAAGGTGCACAAGGGGTACTTGATTTTTTTATAGGGCATGTGTCATTATTAACTACCATTAAATACAAGACTTATAACGTAAAACTTCATAAACTACTACTACATAACAAGCAATTGAATCATCCACAGACCCTTGAAGGTCTAAAGATAATCTAAATGCTCAAGCCCACTGCCAGTTAGCAGCGTGCCCAGCATGCTGGCAGCATTGCCACGCTGAGAGGCAAAACTTATACGTTGAGCTAAACAAACACCAGCATTTTGGTCACACGTCGCGTCCACCAGAGGCTCAGATACACTTTTGAAAACAAGATGAGCTCCCGGCCCCTACGGACACAATATCTCAATTTCAAACGGTTCAAATATGTAACAACTGCCGAGGTTAGCATATTTGCGCCGGTTGTGCTGCTCTGTCGAATCGGCCACCGCTCCAGCCCTACTCTGAGCCTCAGAAAGATATGACGGCGCCAAAGTATCGACGCAAGTCGCATCCCATACTAAGGGCCGTCCACACTTCCATAGGACCAGCGTCATACCGTCAGGCCTTTTGCCACAACGCGCAAGCCCGGTTCGAGTACGGCTGCGATATTGGCGGTCCTAAATACTCTGCGTATGACATCGTCCAGGCTGGCGTGGCAACCGATTCGATCAGCGCTTCTTGAGCGGTGACCGAACTGGTCAACTAGGGTACTTGAATAGGTGAGAGCGCTCAGCTTTGTGCTGCGCGGCAGCAATGTGGGTCGACTACCTCGACGATATCGTCAATACCGCCGGTCGAGCCTAGTCACGACCGGCAAAGAGCGGAGGCAGATGGCACTGAGAGAGGCCTATACCCAGCAGTGAGACAAAGAAAGCTGCGGATGACAACGATGATGGAACAAATTAGTTGAGATCGACTGTTTTTTGGGTTTGAAAATATTAGTAGCTACAATATTTGTGTACTGTTGCACATTGAATGGCGCACTTACTATTTTTGTTATCATATACCATAAATATTCGCGGCAGCAAAGTGGGTTGATGATATCGGCAATACCGTCCGTCGAACCTGGTCAGGACCGGCAAAGAGCCGAAGCACTGCAAGAGAGAGGCCTATACCTAGCAGTGGGACAAAGAAAGCTGCGGATGATAACCATAACGAAACAAATTAGTTTAGATTGACTTATTCTTGGGTTTGATATGATTGTTTGCTACAATATTTGTGTACCGTTTCACATTGAATTGGGGCTAATATTTTGTGGCGCACTTACTATTACTTACTTCGTAACTACCGATTTTAGACCATTACTGTCTTTACAAAAGTGAGATAGCTAAACCAGATCTACATTTTGTATGACAGATGTCGAACTTAAAAGTGGTTTATCTCTGCAAATGTCAACTTTTGATAAATGCTATCTTCACAAAGGTGAGATAGCTCAATGAGATCTACATTTTGGATGACAGCCATTAAACTTAAAATATCTTAATGTAGGTATTTCCGTAAGGTTAGCTACCTACATTCATTAACTTTCGCGGTACGAAGTTCGCCGGGTCCGCTAGTATACATATAAATAAATGAATAAAATAAAATTAATTTATTTCAGGCATGTAGGGCCTATATTGGCAGAGAACAAAAATACAAAATTACACATAAGTCATCATAACAAAATTCAAATTATAGCACAGCAATATCAATGTCAGAAAAATTAAAATAATAGTCATTCAATGTCAGTGTGCAAAATTTCAGCTTAATCGAAAACCGGGATGTTGGTCAAGTTTAACTTGCAAGATTCCACCCGAACTTACATACTTACACACATTGCAAGTTAAATAAAAGATTGTAAAAAATCAAAAAATTATGTTTTTAAAATTCATTCACTAATTAAAAACACTAATGTGATTGGAATTTTTCATAGAATGAAGTAACAAATACACAAACAAAACGACCTGGCTACCGTTAATTTATTTATCCAGCCTTCTAAAATTACACAAAACAAAATATAATTACATTTAAATACGACGATGTTTTTGTTCAAACCTGGAAGGATGCTTCGTAAAATAAACACTTCTCGAATAACAAACTGAATTGTTCAAAACAAGTATAGAAAATGAGTTTGATTAAAATTTGTTTGTTTGTCGCGACTCGAACAAAAACAATTTGAAGAATTTTAATTAGGTCTCGGGTAATTGACGACTGATTTTCTGTTACTAGAAAAATCTCACTGAATTGACTCTCTAGGCGCATTTCATCGTGATTTCTGATCAAGGAGTCCCAGGTTTACTTCCCGGCTGGTCAGGTATTTAGATAATATTTTAGTTAAAGACTTCAAAAAAGTGGTTTTCCATTTGACTGTGTATTTTTTTGGATGCCAGTTTCGCCATTACTCCGTCAATTATGATTCGGGCGATCTATTCGAATTTTGTACGGATTGAATTTAGTTGTGTCATTTTTGCCCAAAAATAATTTAATCATAACATCTGTTTTGGGTCTACGTCCTCTAGGAGTTAGTTTTATATGTCTGTGTGTGTGTTTCATAGTACTGGTGACATAGAATGGCAGCAAAATATGACTATGAAGCGTGATTTCTTTACTAAATTTAATAGTTACTTCTGAATTGCTAGCATTTGATTTAAAAATAATCTATTGGTCTATTGGCAGAAATATTTTTTAAAATTTTCAAACTCCATAGTTAAATTTAACGTATTCTATTGAAATTAGGAATATGCAACGTATTCATTGTGTCAGACATAATAATATAACAAAAGCTAAATAATACACAATCTTAAATTCAATTTATTTTAAGTTTTATTGTGATATGGATGTTATTATTTACCCTAATAAATTGCAGCTTCTACAATTTGCTCTAAAATGTTGACTTACTATTATATTTCATTAGTTTTTAAAAAATCTCAAAGAATTCCTAAAACGAAACGTTACAACTTGCAAAGAGGATGTGTTATTAAGTTAGAACGGTCAAGAGAACTCAAGCCAGATGTTTGTAGTACATTGCAGGTTTCCTTCAGTCACTCTAATTTGTACGCTTTGGCCGTAGAGCATTGTAGAATGCACAAAGCGAAGCAATTTTCACTCGAAATGTAGTTATGAAAGGTGAACTTTGGAAGTACAGAGTTTTGAAAAATATATAACGTTTTGCGGTTTACACATTTTATTTTTATGAAGAATCATAAAGAACTGTTAAAAGTAATATTAAAATGTAGTCGTCGTCGGCGTTTCAGCCATATGACGTTCACTGCAAAACTTAGGCATCCCCTATAGATCTCCAATAAGACTGTTTGGTAGCAGCGAGCAACCAGCGCAATCATGTAGTCTTATTGAGGTTATCCGTCTACCTTGACCATGTCAAGTAAGTGCCTGTAAGTGGTCTCTACTTGAAACTTGAACCTGCCAATCTGTTACCGCTCCGGGCTTTGTCGGTAATCTAGTGGTAAAACTTATCATTCCTGTATAACTAACCCCAATACCAACTAGCGCGATAAATAAGCAATATTCCATAAATACTATTTTAGTTAGAACTGTTTTTAACTTCAATTATTCACTATACAAAAAGAAAGCAACTAACTTCTTCATTCGAAAATAAAAATGATTACATTACAATTCGACAATCTTGTCTCGTCTCGAGTCTTGACCCGGAAGTCTCTGGACTCAGACTAAAATTACGAAAAGTCCCGAGACTTCGAGACAGAAGACGTCCCGGGACCCAAACCAAACCCTAGTGCTGACTCCACTTAAGATAGAGAGGAACAAGAAAAATATGATGATTTTCTGTACAAATTACTGCGTCATTTAAACTTGTAAAATACACAGTATAGTTCATTTTATTTTTTCTTTTGTGCACCAAATAAAATTTTTGCTTAGAATTAAATTGCTGTAAATATCCAAGCCTTTAGCTTGCTCTACACTGCATATTACCGCGTTCGGCGACCCGCGACGAATTTAATGAATGCTTCGATAAATAATAGAGCTCGTTAGGTGGGAACCTGATTTTGACGCAGCCATTGTCACCGTGATTGCACCGCTTGTGCCGTGATTATGGTTTAGATTTAGATTTGTCAACTATTGTGCAAATATTATGTTGCTTGTGGTGCAGTTTTTGAATAAGTGATGTCGCAAAACAACTAGTATTGTACAATGTGGCGTGGATAGTTAGAAAAAAAAAAGGTTTTTTTCCGATCTCGCTTCTGAATTGTTAGCTGAAGGGCATAGTGCTCCGACAGCGTCACTAAGATTCTAGTAGGACACTCAGATGATACAACATTAGACAATAATACGGATTTCCAATATATCGGCAGTCATTATAAAACTTAAAGTACTTACAAGGCTTGCTCCAAACTACTGGCTTATATGGCTGTTGTATCACACTCACCCATACACCACTGATCACTGTCACAGACTGGTACTCCAGCCCGTCGCCCAAACCATCTCTCTGTCTACCCTCATTCTATCTACTCCTCACCGTCGCAATACCGAAGTGTGTTACGACATGTGTAGGTACCCTCTTTAATAAGCGTAGCTAACAATAGTTACTGGATATTCTGCTATAGATATTATGAAGGTACACTTACTTACTACCTGAAGTGTGACCAAGACTGTGTGTCTTACTGAAAAGTGTAAGTCTGACATTGCAAGGATTTGAATACATCGTTTTCGTTGTCGTCTCCGTCATAGAACTTTCACTGTTACAGACAGGCATCTCCTATATCTATACTAATAAAGAAGTAAAGTTAGTGCTTTTGCGATTGTAAGTGGTAATTTCTAGATCCACTGAACCAATTTTGATTTTTTTTACTAATAGAAACCCATATCATTTGTGAGTTTCCGGGGGCAAAGGCTAGTCTCCAATAAGACACGTTTGGAGCGGGTGGAATTCTGAAGAAGTATATTTCAACATTATTTGTGATAATATGGATACACGGTAAAAACTGCGCTAGCATACGTTTCACCAAGCGCAGTTTTTGTCGTGTCACTCAAACACACATTGTATTTCTGTCTGTTGTATAACTGGTGCATTTTTAATAGAATTAATCGCCATTTTGATTGCTTTAAATTTATGAGACTTTGTCTAAGACTTTTGACTCAATGACGAATTAAATAACATAGCTACATATATTGTTGTGAGTTACATTCAGACACTTAGTTGCTATAATGCAATTAAAAAACTCCGCACACTAAGCTCATTTTTAAGTGAAAGCAATTACAAATATAGTCACATACACGCTAACATATCTATAGCAGTATGTACTCGTATGTTTCTCAAAGCTACATCCACATTACCGTGTTTGTACGCTTCCAACGATCTTACCCCTTACATCTGTCGCAGTCGACGCGTAATGCACATCTCGCTCCAGAATCTGCCAAAATGCTTTATTACCGAACAAGTTTCAAGATAAAACTTTACAGGCATAATGAATCTTAAGCGCCGCCAATTTCCAAAATTGTTCCAAGTTTTGTTTTAAAATAAAACTTGGAACGTTTGGTCGGAATTAATTTTGGCTTTGTTGCGTAATCGGTTACCTGAATGATGATTTTATATTGACTTTTTTAACTTTTCTGAATTGAAAAGTGTGAATTTGATTGAGAAATTTGAAAAAAGAAAGGTTTTTTAAAACTGCTACGGATTTTTTATATAATATAACTTTTTAAATTTACCTTTTTGATTTTGTTTATTTTATTGACTGACAATCGTTTATTATGAAAAAAATAAGAACAGACCAGCAATAAAATTAATACTTATGGTAGCGTAATAAATACAACAATTTCTAGCAGATTTTTTATTTATAGAACATTTATTTGGCAACAAAATAATTAACATTATTATTGTCAAATTTCCTTATTTTTCCAATACAATTTATTTTTCAGGACTTAATGTCTCTGTATTGAATCCATAAAAACGCATATCTGTCACACTACAATTTCAAGAACTGTTTTTTTTTTTAATTATTATCAAATCTAACCTTCCACTACCAAACTCGTTTATTACTTTGTCAGACAAAATAGGTACCTACTCTTAATTTAGTTTGTTTGATTCTTTCTCAAGCCCGTGCGGGATTAGGCTGGCTGAACTTTTAATCCCGACATCCTGTGAGCCCTGGATCCTAGGAAATGAAGTTTGGAGCCCGGACATCCGCTCTCAGCTTTATTCTTTAAAAACATCCTGAAAATAGTGAGCGATGAATGTAAACAATGTTGAGTGTGCACAATGTTTGAAGAATACATAGTGTTGTGATTTTTAAACTTCTTATATAAAGGCAACCTTCTGGAGTCCCGTGCTTTTATAAACTAAAATAAAATAACAACGGATTTAGTTACGTTTGGAGAGATTGAGATATCTGATTGTTTTAATATCTCTTATTCATCTGGCTGTTTATTTCTCTCGATAGAGCCTGTGGATGGAGCGGATATAAAACTTTTCTTATTGACATTTCACTCTGTCATACGTCTTCTCATCAACTTTTATCTCTCTCTCACAACATGATTACACATTTTAGCTATACTTCATAAGGTTTATAATTGTTATATTTTTTACGAATAAGGTATAATCTAACTTTTTTGGTTTACACTATTACGAGGAATCACAGAGAAACTATGATAATCTAGTTTGATGGGAATGGAGACAAAACTCTACAAGCAAATATAATTTTGCATGACCACAAAACACATCAACGTATGTTGGCAGGATTTTTCTCGGCCCTTATTTTTCAGATTTTTCTGCTCTAGCGGGCCAAATTCTATTCCAATCTCAACGTATAAGCATTGCCATTCAGCGTGGCAATGCTGCCAGCATGCTGGGCACGCTGCCAACTGGAAGTGGGCTTGAGCACTTGGATTATCTTTAGACCTTCAAGGGTCTGTGGATGATCCAATTGCTTTCTATGTAGTAGGAGTGTAGTATTGTCAAACACATCATACACAAAAATCATCATTTGTTATATTTTATGAAGCATTACATCGTAAATGTATATCTAATACGTTTTAGATTCCTTTATTAATCATAACAATTTTAAATAAACTCTTTGATTAAAATAATTAGATCATACATATCAACAATTATTTGACTAACAACAAAATTTCAAAACAAAAATTATTTTAACACCAGTAAAACAAATCAGGCATATTTCAAAGTGACTAAGAATTAATATACACTCGTAGGAAACTTTCCGTGTACTCAAAACTAATTTCAATTTAATTATGCAAAGTGACAAAACATTTGTCGTGAGCAAATAAAATTCATTAAATTCGATTGTCAACAAACGAAAATTATTAATTTGAAATTAGCGAACAGCGCTGTGTGCCCGAAGTTTCTGAATCAATACGGCTCTATTTTACTTTATTAGAGCTGTATTCATGTTGAATAAAAATACAGATAGATAACTTGATCTATACCATAAATTATAGAAAATTACCGTTTATTTTAATACTACAGCACTATTTTAGTATGGAAACTAACGTGGTTTTCACACATTTAATGTTTTATATCACTTGTACTCACGTTTAAATTTCACGTTATAGTCATACTATATAATGACTATAAAAAAATAACGCGAGTACAATCCCGTGATATAAAACATTAAAACTACGGCACTAATGGTTCACTGAATACGAACTAAATAAATACTTAATTATTTCGACATTTCGACCATATTACATCGATCGTCGTCACGGGTAGTATAAAAATAAAACTCTCTAATAGGGAAAGTTTAAAAATAAAAATATACCAATTGTTATATTATTTTTCCTACTATTCTTTTCAACTTCTTTGAGCGCGGTCTGTCTTCGGATGTATATAACTGAGTAGAACTGAGCACTGCCGTGGAAAAGATGAGACATTAAATTGTGGGTTCCGGTTATTTAATCCGTTTAGCTATACCTATCAAAGGCTTTTAGGTGGCTTAAATAACTCTAGCTGAACCAGGGCTAGTCATCTGGACTACACAAATTTACCTATTTATTAAACCTACTAGTTCTCCAAACTCACCTTACTATTGTAAATTGTAGCATGTTTGAATTAGTTTATGTTCTCAAAACAGCACAACTTACACATCTAAAAATGTTCTCAGTTTTATAGGTCCTAAGGTTGAATTTCGCAGCACATCTCTATAGCTGAATCTCAATAAGTCTATGTCTCGACTCGCTCTTGACCAATTTGATTCATCCACGCATTATCTTGCTAGGATTTGAATATGTTAAGATAGATACATTTCCATCCCTTTATCAAAAATCGCCGGCTACTAAAAAAATCTGAAAACACGATATACCTATATAGCTTGCATAAAAACCTCGGACATTACCTTACCCACGACCTTAAAGACAATGTTGACATAAAGAGGGTATGGAGAGCTCTATCGGTTTCGAGGCAATATGCTCGCCCATAGATTCGCTCGTTGTACGGACGAAGTCAAGACCACGTCTTTAAGGCGTACTGTCAGGGTTTGTACACGGGTGGTGTGTTGTTTGGCTATGTCAAGAAATCAGTAGAAACTCTCCGCGTCCAATACAAAAATGTTTTCAGGATGATGATGAGACTTCCTCGCTTTTGCAGTGCCTCTGAGATGTTTGCGCAAGCCCATACAGACGGCTTTCAGGCCGTTATTCGCATAAAAGTGGCATCATTGGTAAGGAGAGTACAAGGAAGTCACAACTCTATCATAAGAACAGTGGCGGAGGACTTTCGAGCACCTCTGGTGAGGCATATCGAGCAGATAATGTGTGGGTGATAACCCGTGGTAGCATAGAATGCCTCTCAATGTCTTTACATAATTATATTTGTTTACGTTTATTCCGATGTTGCTGCAATAGAATTCAAGTACTAATATAGTTTTTAAGTTTTATTAACACCATGTATCATGTGATCTGAATAAATAACATTGGATTTGATTTGATAAAAATACATTATTTCAGGTTTAAGAGTTGTCAATCTGTTCGTACCTTATCTGAAATTCAGGTTTTAATTAATTGTCAGAAACTGCGGAGCGTTTGATTGAAACACTTCGGAAACTTGTTTGTTACTGTTTGGACAGGTTTCAGTAACGATGCCTCCAGAAATGAGTGTGGAGAGGCTTCTCACATTACTGTCGTCGCCTCTCTTTAAAGCGAGTGGTTAAACTAAAGCTCGCGGATGTTTATAGTACATACTAAAGATATTACTTTGAAAAGCACAGGGATGATCTCATTTTTATAGCGCGATGAGTCCCATAGTAGGTACATTTATAAGAATAAAGTATAGACTTTCAGAAGTATGCACCGTCATTGGACTGCCTCAGTGGTCTAGTGGTTAGTGACTCTGACTGCCGGTCTAAAGGGGCGTGGGTTCGATTCCTACCCAGGAAAAGCATTTGTGATGAGCATAGACTTTTTTTCTGTGTCTCAATGTTATTATCTATATATATTTAAGTATATCTTTTAAATTATGTGTATTGTATATTTAGTATATCAGTGTCTGGCAGCCATATTACAAGCAATGCTTAAGCTGGGGCCAGAGAACGTGTGTAAGATCTTCCGAAAAAAAAGTTATTTACAATGATGAGTACTAGCCGTCATACACGTTGAAATACTTAGGAAACTTATTTGTTACTGTTTGGACAGGCTTCAGTAACGATGTTTCTAGGAATTAGTGTGAAGAAGCTTCTCACGTTACTGTTTCTATGTCCTTAAAGCATATTAGACATAATAATCTTGTAAGTTTACCGCCTTACCACAATATATTTACACACGTGCTAAGCAATGTTCAACTTTGCAATTTGTACTGTTAAACATTGCCTTAAGCGTGCGTAAAACTTTTGTGGCAAGACGGTTTGTGTCCAAATTTTAACCATCTATATTACGTTTAACAACCCGGCACATTCTACGCAAACCTCATATGATACATGTATTCAAACTGATATGTTATGATAAAAAGTGCGCTAACTAGGTTTAGATTTAAAGATAATTATTCTTATTCTAAGTTATACCTACACCACTTCTATGAGAACACTACTAATTATATACTTATAACAGTTCGTCGTCACTGAGAAAACAATACTTAAAATATGTGCATGGCAACATTTTAAAAAGGTAGGTACGTCACACGCGTGTACCTATTGTACTACAAAATGATAAAAAAAAACTCGTTCGATGCATAATAATATGACGATGTTAGATTTATCTGCGAAACAACTGTTGCCTCCTATGTGCCTAAATACGCTAACTCTCAAAATTATTCTTCAGATGTAAAATTCTTATTGTAACCTTGAGTCTTAATTTACAACCACAATTAATATACAACATATATTAAATTACATTTATATCCGACTCCTACTTACGTAAAACATCCTCATTCACCGTGGAGCACATCTGAAACGAGAATTCATGTATTTAAATTGCGCTAACTCCGCACCAAAAAGGCCTAACTCTTAGTACTATTTTAAAAATGTATAAATAACAATAAATAAATTCGTACTTGATTTTGTAACCATAATTATTACAAATTTGTCTGAAAACTACCCACGTATAACAGCCCGACTCACTGTAGAGCACACCTGAAATGATAATGTATTCAAATTGCGCCAACTCCGCGCCGGGCTGTATCAAACTTGTTATTTGTGTGTTTTAAGTTGCGATGATTTACGCCTTGTGGATTACGGGAGCACACACGGTTGGGAAGAATGACGAATATTCGAAATATTTGTTTTAGAAAAAATGCTCATAGTAAGAACATTTTTCTGAAGTAACTGTTTAATGTTAATTAACAATTTAAAGACAAATTTAAAAACAAAATCTGGTTAAAAAATAGTAGGTACTCGTACTTATCGAGTTCATCAAAAATCGATTATTCTGTTATTAGCAGCGTACATTCTCAGCCATTTTGGAAGTATTACAGAATTTGTCTACTCGTACGTTTAGAAACTTCTTCCTAAAAATGAGAGGATCACATTTTATGCCTATCTTCTAATTTTGTTTCAAGGTCCATTATTTCTGGTTTTAAAATGTTATTGAAATATTTCAACAGAATCGTGTCGAAATATTATTTATTCATTTGTTTAAGGTAATAAGCTTTCAGTGATATTCTGTGGCTCAACAAAACCAAATAAATGATGTTAGAAATTTTTAAAAAGGGGGACACGCAAGTTGATTGTTAATGTAATTGGTTCGAGTGCGCCAGGTGGCGGCACCGTGACTTACAGCGTTTGTTCGACGTCCAACTATACTCGCACACAAAGGTTACTGTAAATTTTGTGAGAATTGTCTGCTGTTTTTAGGGTTCCGTACCTCAAAACGAAAAAAACGGAACCCTCAGAGGATCACTTTGTTGTCGGTCTGTCCGTCTGTCCATCTGTGTGTATGTCAAGACTCTTTATCTCGGGAACGCGTAAAGATATCGAGTTGAAATTTAAACTGTATACGTATATCAATGGTATCTTGCAGTTGTGTAAAGAAAAACTTCTCAGTTATCGTTTAAAAAAGTTAGAGCCGTTTATGTCGTAAAAAACCGCATATATCGACACTTACAAAAATCCAAACCTACAGGGTACTTTCCGTTGACATAGAACTATGAAATTTGGCGAGAAGCATTGTCTTAGAGTACACATATAGGAATAAATCTGAAAACTGTTCATTTTTATTTGAATCGCAAAAAATAGAGCATTAAAATTCACAAAATATGTGTTCAAAATTCAAAGTGAGTAAATCGTATCATGTAAGGTAGGTATCATATAAAAGAACTTCATTAACACAAGCTAAAACATGTTTTTATTTATTTTAACAATGTGTTTGTACGGAACCCTCGGTGTGCGAGCCTGACTCGCACTTGTCCGGTTTTTTTTTATTAGTAAATAGAGAACACAGAGCTTTGAAACTAACTGCTCAGCCACGACCTCGCCGCTATAGAGCGTAAGAATGTTGGAATGATGCTACGATGTTCCGCTCCCAGCGCTCGTAGACTCCGCCGCAGCCACCTCTACCGCTAAAGTACCAACTCGTGTTCCATCGGCATGTGCGTCATTCTCAAGTACAGTGTGTCACACAAGTTAGTGAAGCAGTGTTGGTGTAATTGGTTCGAGTGCGCCAGGTGTCGGCGCCGTGACTTACGGCGTTTGCGCGACGTACAACTAACTACACTCGCACACGAACATTACTGTAAATGTAGTGAGACATGTCTGATGTTCTGAGTTAGAACTAAGGACTACTAGTTTGCTCGTCAGTGTATCATTTTATTTGGTTTTATTTTTTCACTAGCTTTTGCTCGTGGCTACGCCCGCGTTTTATTTTGATTTTTGTGCTTCCCCATAGGAATCTTTTATCTTTCCGATATAAAAAGTAGCATATGTCACTTTCCGTTTTTCAAACTATAACCATGCCAAAAATCAAGTCAATCTGATGTCCCGTTGCTGCGTGAAAGAGGAACAAACCATAAACCAATAAACACACTTTAGGATTTATAATATTAGTAATGAGTAATGATTTTGTTATAAGGACGGCGCTATTTAAACTATATCAATAGCATATAATTGAACTTCACGATAAAATGGTGAATCTTCTTTAAATATTTTTCATCATGACTCGACTAAATATTGCATTACAAAAACTGGAATAATTATGCTATAACATAGTCCAGCGAATTAACCAGCTGAACCCAAGTACCGCATCTTATTTGAATTCCATAGTGAGACCTATGTTCAACAGTGATCGCCTTTCGGCTGATGGGTAGTCGGTTGAATGGGGATGGATAATTAAGTTGGTTTATTGCAATGAGTGTGACTCTAAAATTTGCCACAACATTTGTAGAATAGAAATATTGTGGAATAGGAAAGAGATACGAGTACATTTTATGACGTGCATGGTTAATATGTTAACTGTAGAAAAAATAGGTAGGGATATCGGAAGGTGCGAAATCCTTCACGTGGACGAGATCCCCTCGAATATTTTGAAAAATAATTCAAATCTACTTCATTATTTGCAGAAAACACAGACTCAGAGCATTTTTCGTTACCTATTTCAATTTAATTGGACAACGAAGAAAATTTTCAACATTTGAGATTAAGTTTGTCTAAAACCATTGAATTATCTAAAAGCCAAGTACATGAAGACCACCTATTATAATTTATGGCCCTTAAACCAACCCACTAACTCGGTGTAACTTACGAAGTATGCCGGTCCGCATTCTTAATTTAAAAATAGCCGGTTCAATTTAGAGGGCGTCCTAATTAATTGATCTGAAGATTCGCGAGAATTGCCCCCTTTCCCCCACTACTGGGGCGGAGGAAAAACCCACCAGAGAAACAATTTGTAGGCTTGCAGGCTGACTAGGACAAAAAATGAACGAGTGAATAGACCAGTTCGTTCGACCAGGATAATTATAGGGTTTCGTTTTTAAAATCTCCCGCCAATTGTGCTCGCCAATGGCACCGACCTGCGCGCGCACGCCTGCGCGCGCACATCTGCGACGCAAGCGCCGCCGCGCTCCGCCGATGTCACCGCGGTGGCAAAAAAAGGAACTTCGTTTCGTTCGTTTTCGCATTTGAAAATGGTGTGCATACAAATTGTGAAAAATGGTAATAATTAGTAAATTCTAAAAATAATAAGCAAAACTTATGTGAAATACTTAAATGTGTTTTGAACAATTCATGGACATTAAAATTGGTGACCAAATCAACCTAACTCAACGTTTGTCGTCGAGAAGCAGGCCGGCCCACAAGCGGGACAGGTTAGTTTTTTTGGGGAATTTATGTACCTACTTATTTCAAAGTCTATCGCGACAATAATAATTAACTCAGATCTAATTTCTGAACAAGATAAAAACGCATAATTATTGCATGACATTGTAAAGTCAGATATAAAAGATCTGTGTTGGTACAATGAAGCTATCTCATCATTTAATTGTCTTCTTCACGTCCACCCACAAGGAGGACGGATAACCTTATTAAGACCGCAAGATCGCGCTGGAGGGAAGCCGTTTTCAATCCGTCTTATTGAAGAGCCATAGGGGAGGCCTATGACTATCACGTCCTATGGCTGACGGATGGATCGATGGGCAGTAGAATGAAATTAGTGCAATCTTTTTCTCTGTGTGATATTTTCCTCGGTGCGTCTGGTTTCACCCCCACTTTTCCCTCAACAGTGTATCTTTGGCTTTAATTTAGAATTGTTAGCGCAAAGGGAATGCAATTTAGGTGAAATAATTGTTTGATTTCGAATATCTCTGAACGATCTGAATAATCCTGAACGGGGCTCAGTTGTAGGACTTTTAGGGTCATTGCACATTACAACACCACATTACCTACATAATAACACAACACAACTACATAATAATATAGGTACCTGCCTACATTATTATGTCTTAGATATTATTATCAGACAAAATAGAGAGTTGGATAAAATCTGCGATACATAAAAGGATAGATATGTTTGTAGTTTCCTTAAAAGATAGAAGTTGTACAGATTTTTTTTCTTATCAAGTTTTTATACAGATTCATTTACATTTACATTAAATAATATTACAGTTTGACACCAAAGCGCTATTTACTACAATATAATCCATATAATTATAATTAACTTATCCTTTACCTAGTCTAAATAATAATTATTTACTATTACTTATAAAATATCTTAAGGTCAGGTCAAAACAATAACAGAAAAAGCAAATACAAAATACTATAAAATAGAATATTGTTCACAATATGTGAGTGTGTTTTGTGAAAAAGTTGACGCTTTGTCAGCAAAAATGTCAATATTAGCTTGTGAGGAAAGAAGTGTGTTAAGATGTCGTTGCGCGCGGCACACAGGAGACTGCTCACGTGCGACCGTGCGCGGTGGCACGGGAGAGAAAAGAGGCACACATCCACTACGAAATTGAGCACGATTTTCTAGTACCAAGAGGCGCGTTGCTTCCGATACAAGGTCGGGACATTTTAGAATACCGTTCTAAACTGTCCCGACCTTATTATATAGTGTTAGTAATAGGTCTTGTGTGCGGCGGGTTTCGAGTGAATTATATATTTATCAATTTCATGGCATAAAAACATGGTTGTGTAGAACAAATGCCTTAGGTGACCAAGAGAGACGCTTATAACTGAGTGATATTGTAGTTGAAATGATAAATAAATGTAACATTAGAGACCACTGCTATGTTACTGCACAATGTTTCATATCAGCCCCCACATCTTTAGGCGACCAATACAATCCGACGCTATAACTACTGACGTGAAAAAGAATAATTTTTCATCTGAAAACGTTCAGTATAGAAAATATATTACAACATTGAATAATTAAAAATATTAATAAGATTAAATAGCATATCTATTGATAAATAAATAGAATATATTTTTTAATGCTATGTAACATTAATGTAATGTACAATGACCTTAGTGCTTATCCTCGAAGTGCGTCCAATTTTAGGAGTCTTACTAGCAAATTTTCACTTTATACCCACTTACAGTATTGGTGAATTCCAATACTGTTCGTATAAATTAATTATTTTAAAATGTGGTTTCGTAAGGTCAACTTTCTTTGTCGTGTTTTTAAGACACGGGTACTGTAATGAGATAGGTTTTGTTTTTTGGTTTCATTTGTATTGCCCACGATGGGGTTTAGATTCCAATTGTTACTGTGGTTTCCTTGGAGTTTGGGTCAGAGTGGGCCGGCCCAAATTTATTGAATTAGAGACGCTTTATCTTAATTTTGCTACCATTGTTTTAGTATTGTTGCTCATTTTATTTGCTTGTCTGTTAATATAACTTGTTAGAAAGTGAAGCAAACTAAAATTCATAGTTTTAAGTAAGGTACGCTTATAGACCAAACATTTTGGAGTTAGGGTTTTCATGACGTTTGAACACTCTCAGTGACAAGGCTAGTAATACGCTAGGGCAACATTACATGTTGATCTGTAATCATTTTAAAGTTTGCACCAAAATGCAGTTCTTTCTATTAAAGAGACAGCAAATTAGCAGCGTTACTAATAATCACCAAAATGATCAAAAATCTTCAAATTGTATTTAATCTATTTTAAAGTTAAAATTCAAATATATATCTGAATTTTTACCTACGCTAAAAAACAAAACGCTAGGAGAGCTATATATTTTGAGCTTCATGAAGTCTTATACAAGGCTATTTCTAAGCAATTAGCATCCTATTAGGGGCTTATTCTGTACATCAAAACCAACAACATATGCTCTGCGACTTTTCTCAAAAATAAAAAAAAATCATCTGTTCCATACATTTTGTCGAGGGTGAACGATATTTTTCTACGGAACAATTTTTTTTTTTTGAGATTTGATATATATCTGAATTTTAACTTATTTTCTTGCATTAAATTTGATATTATAATTTAAATCTTTACAGCAATGTGCTGAGTTTACATCTTTTAAATGAGTTAATTAAGTAAGTGAGCTCGTATGGGCCAGGTTCCTAGCCTTGGTATCACAGTTTTTAAGCCACCTTAAGGCTTTTGACATGTTTATGCGGTTAAACAACCGGAGCCTACAATTTAACACGTCATTCGAGCTACGATAAACTGAGCGCTACGCTCAGTTTAAAATGCAAACCGCGGTCACCCATCCTAAGACTAACCGTGCCGAGCGTTGCTTAACTTCAGTGATCGCTGACAAACACCTAGTCAATTATTATTATTTATTTATTCAGTTAGTACCGCATACACAAATTACACTAATGACAATGATATTTACTAAGGAGTTAAATAAAATTATTACTTAATATTAATATCAATACTAAACTATGATATGTCAAACTACGCTAAGAGAGCTACTTTTTTTGAGTTTCAAGAAGTCTTATACAGGGTTATTTCTAATCAATTAGCATTATGTTAGGGGCTTATTCTGTACATCAAAACTAACAAATTTTGTTCCGCGACTTTTGTCAAAACTAAAAAAAAAAATCAGCTGTTCCATACATTTTGTCGAGGGTGGATGATATTTTTCTAAGGAACAACATTTTTTTTTTGAAATTTGACAAAAGTCGTAGATCAAAAGTTGTTCGTTTTGATGTACAGAAAAGGCCCCTAAAAGGATGCTAATTGATTTGAAATAACCCTGTATTAGTTATATTCCAGTATATTTGGTTACTCTGCTTATCTCGTATCTTATTTACTACCCCCGTAATGTAGGCAGAGCGGATCAGGCTGGTTACGATTTATCATCGGATTACTTGTTTCCATAATTTATGTGAACCGGTGAACGTTAAATAAATATAAGTCATAATTTTAGTTTCAATATTGGTAAAGACGGCAGGATTTGGTCTTAGATAGGAACTGATTTATATTTTAGAACCCTTTGAATATCAATAGATTTGTTATAATTTTATTGGGAGTAGAGAGTAAGACTAGTTAACATTACTTTACAACGGTGCGTAAAGATGCAGCATTTCATTTTTATGTTCTAACAACGACTTATTGTCTAAATAAATTCATACGGGTTATATGGTACTTGAGATAGTTAGACTTACAAGCACTTCTCGCCAGTGTATGGGATATTATTCTGTCTTCTGTAATTTTCATAATAACTATCAATTTTTGTCTTTAATTTCGTTAAACCTTCATGCCATGCGCTTAGTCATTCATAAACAAAGAAATTGAAATCAAACATTAGTACTCTGACGCAGTAGGCCGCGGTAATGACGTCGAGTTGTTTACACCTAAGTGCGAGATTTATGGTTTTATGACACGAGCGGGGTCGGCCTTTGTCTACCGTCAATTGTTTAGTTTTTTTTGGTGTTTTCGTATTGGAGAAACAATAGGCAAGTCTCAAACTTTCAAGTTGTTTACTTGTTAACACAATAGCGTTAGTTAGATCTAGTAATGTCACGAATTATCTAGTGAATTCCAGACTGTAATAACAGATATAAATACACCAGCCGACCTTAAGGATCAGTTATTCGTTAGCGAAAACATCTCGTGTTCAAGTGCAGTACCAGTTATTGTAAAGTGACTAGTTTGTGTGAATATCAGTGCCAGTGTGAAGTGTTTGTGCGAACAGTTGTGTCGTGCGTATCGTGATTTTTTGCAATAAAGTGCAAAGTGAATAATCGGCGTTTGAACTGATTTTATCCAAGAACCCATCTCGTAACAGTACTTATGTCGAGTTACAATTTGGTTTTGGTAGGCCAATTAGAGTTTATAACCAAAAAAACTAGCTAGGGGTCTCCATTGACGGATGAATTAAGCAGAACTTCCAGAAGGTGTGTATATATTTTTACAATATAAAATCACCTTCCACTCACCTTGTATTAATTTTAAAAACCGCCGAGCTGCAGAACCCATAATAAATTTAAATATTAAATCAACCGCGGAGCATTCCATCAGAGCAAATAGCACCGGGTCCCGAATCTGTTTGCCAATCTGTTTACCCACCGATCCATCTTCAGCGTCCGTCACACGCGGCATAATGCATAAACTTGTTTGTTTGCCAGATGAAAAATCAACAGATCTCCGCAAACACTGGAATATGCACGAAGCAAGCTTGATTGCGAAGTTTGTTGACGAAATGGATTTTAAAAGAAAATTTCACATTTTCGGTGGCACATACATTATATTAGCGATAAGATTACGGCTATGATGTTAGCTACTAATTGCGGATAACCCAAACCTCGCACAGCAGTCTTAGCTCAATTTTCTGAAAAAAATCGTTAAAAATAACTCTTTGATAAGACGTCAGCTTCAATCAGTATTGGGCTATCCGCGGCTTGTAGCTAACAGCCGCCAAGTTGTTTGATTCTGCCTATACTAAGCTTTGCTTGAGGTATTTATAGGTATCTGTATTTTAATATATAGTTACGTGGGGTACTTATTCAATTATTGGGTCTTTTATGTAGTGGTAAACCATCATAGTCATACAGTGCTTCTGTTGGCTGAATACGGTTTAAGAAAGGTTAGAATAGTTATTTTATGATAACGTGAAAAAATCTCAACTGAAATTTTGCAGTATGTTGAGTTTGAGTTTAAGCCGTGGTGGCCTAGAGGTGGTGACACCCGCCTTGCAATCGTGAGGTCGTGGGTTAAAATCACGGTCCCGTACCAATGAGTTCTTTGGAATTTATGTACGGAATTTCACACCACTGGCTCTTCGGTGAAGGAAAACATCGTGAGGCAACCTGCATACTTCCATAGAAGAAATTCGATGGCGTATGCGAATCCACCAACCCGCACTGGGCCAGCATGGTGGATATGGCTCAATCACCCTTCGTGGGTAGGCCTACGTCCTGCAGTGGACTATTAAAAGGCTGATACAGTACAGTACAGTTTACTATACGAAATTAACGATACAAAATTATCTTCAAAAATGCTATATAGACTATACTGGTACAAATACGAAATCTTACAAATCTCTAAAACGCCAAGTAGTGGTTCCTGAATTTTACGACAAGTTCGCTTAAAAACCTAGACTAATTAAAAAAATATTAACAAATCTACACCTTAAAAGTTTAGTAAAATTAAAAAAAAATACTCCATACATTTTAGATTATCAAAATCTCAAAGCAACAAGATGTGCAATCAGAAATTCTCCCAAGTTATCGAAAACGCTCCATGCATCCCGCCCCTCCATTCCAAGTTGTAATTTGTTGAGCAACGCAATTATACAGGCTCTCGCATCTAATAGCCTCGCGGTATTCCAACGCTTCGATAGTCAAGAGCCAAGTTCTGTTCAACGAAAGTATTATGCAGATATGAAGCTAAGGAATTACTATTAACGATAAGCGCTTGTATTTTGTTTTTGTAAGTAGCTAGTAATAGTTAGAAGATGTCATTGTCTTTCCACCTATAAGAGCGGTTTCAGATTAGCGTATTTTTCAGCGCGTATACGGTCCATACGCGCGTATGCCAAACTACGAGAGCGAGACCTCGCGCTACGAAAAATGGAAATGGCGTAAATATCATGTGTCGGCATGTTTTTGTGTTCGTGTCAGTATGAACAAGGATTCCCTCGCGACTCGCGCTTACACGACTACACGTGCTTAGATACGCGTCAACGCTCGTAAAAGATGCGTGAGTGCAAAAATACGCGCCTATGTGCGCTTCCGAAAACGAGCTTATAAGCGCTTATAAATCGCTTGTTTACCGCAAGAAATTGCTTTGTAGTGTCTTTAATATATTTCCATGAAGACCGGTTGGGAATGGCTTGCATCCAGCGTGTTCCTGCAGTAGTGATCTATTCATTTTTGATGTTTAACGCTTACTTTTTCAATACGTAGTCACCAATTGAAAACTTTGAACTCTCATCTGCTATGCATTATGGGCTGCGCTCTGGCTACTGGCTACTTATTAATAAATAAATAAATATTGGGGGACATTTTACATACGGTCTCTGCAAACTGTCCCCAAACTAAGCAAAGCTTGTGATATGACTGCCAGAGACTAATAAAGTACTTATACATATTTTAAATACATACTTATATAGATAGTTTCTAAGTACACCCAATCACAGAGCAAACACCTATGTTCACCACATAAATGCTTGCCCTGGGTGCAGGGTTGCCAACTATTCCAGCCGCCAAAACCGGTCAAAAATCTGGTCATACCATAACCATAACTAACTATAACTTCTCAAGGTCATACTAAGTCAAAATCGAAAAAAAACAGGTCATAATAAATTATAGTTGAACGATTGGACATCATCACCATCAATTCCGCCTTCACTATTTCCAAACTTGCAGTTCGTCTCGTCCAGCCAAATGATTATATTTCATGACGCTAAGGCGCTTTCCACGCGTTAAATATGCATTCTTAAAACGCATTTAAAGGTGGAACCGCAAATATTGTCTATTTTACGGTACTATTATTAGAAGATTTGGGGGCCTTAGTTTTGTTGAAAAATTCAACCCACATTAAATCAGATTTCTTTGGATTTGTTCCCTGACTCAATTGGTCCGTGCTACTACTAGTACTTGGCCCAGATTCTTTCGTTTTTGTTGTTGTTTTTTAGCACCTGAAAATAGGTACTGCAGGTAGCAAAATCGCGTTCAAAATTTTATCTGACCGTACAAATTGCGTCCGGTCGGAAGTTAGCGACCTGACCCAACAGTTCCATCTAAAACCCAACGGTTTAAAACCAAACGGTTGGGAACCCTGCCTGGGTGGGCATCGAACCGGTGTGGGTTCTGTAAAGCTATTCCTATTTATTAATTATTTATTTAATATTTGGCCAAGATAAATGTGATCGTCTAGTTTTATAATGTGATCGTCTAGAAAATATTTAACTCAAATGGACCCTTATACGTTGTGTAAAGTTTACGTTGTGTTTAGATAATAAAATTTGGATAAATAGTGAACCTAAATTAGTTTCAACACTAGCCTATAAAAATCTATAAATAACCAGAATATAATAGGTGTTGCCAGTTCTTTGTATCGTAAATAGATACAAAAGTAAAATTATAAAAAGAAGAACAAAACAAAATAAAAATAAGTTCAATACGATTCAAATAAGATGCAGTTTCAGAATAACAAAAGAAATACATTCGCTCAGCACATAAAACATATAATAAAATGAAATTAATTAAATTTGAATACGACAAATTATTACGATGCATGTGACAATATGAAATAAAGAAAGTAGAGTTAAATAAAAAACATGCAACTTAGCTTGATTCCGGCTATCTGCTACTCCTCACAGCTACAGCGATCGGTGATCCGCAGTCTGTCCTTCTTGTCTCTTCGTGGCCAACTTTATGCTAAAAGAAATACTGATTAATGACATTAGTGCAGTAGGAATAATATTATCTGCTCCTCTGATCTGCTCCAAACTGCATCGCTGCTAACACCATCCTCTGGAAGGAAAACAGGTACGGGATTTGGAGTTGAGATCTTTAAGATCTGTAAATGGAAAGCCTAAGCGAAACAGAATGTGGGGCTCCCTGCCATCCTTCACCCCACTCCAAATCATTGCCAACAAATCCGTCAGGTTTAGCCCTAACCACGCCACTAAAGACACTTAATATTCAAACCTTCTTATCTCTTACTGATCATCATTCATTCATCTCTTAATCCAGTCATTCATCCAAACACTCCTTTAATAAGGTTAGAACCTAGGGTTCTCAAAGTTTGTTATTATTTGGTTCCCTAAGCTAGTTTTTGTGACCAAGAGATTCCTTATGACTCGAAAGATCCCTACAGGAATATCACGGTCGTGTGGTGTGTGTACCTAGTGCATGTTCGGACATCCAGTTGCGAGATAGCAACCGCTAGCAGGCCACTATTTCGGCCAGATGTCCTGTGTGATTCCCCCCCCTCCTGGTGCGGCCGGCTTCACCCTGCTGTGAGAAACGGGGTCCAAAGCGCTCGTCACGAAGAG
Organism: Hypomecis punctinalis; assembly: GCA_949316475.1. Lineage (NCBI taxonomy): Eukaryota > Metazoa > Arthropoda > Insecta > Lepidoptera > Geometridae > Hypomecis > Hypomecis punctinalis. The sequence goes on from OX438802.1 coordinate 2,881,044, forward strand.
TCCGGCAGCTGTCCTTTGCCGAGTCTCTCATAAGTGTCAAATAGTGTGCAAGTGTGTAAGAAAATGATTTTTCATATTAAGTTTCCATTTGGGGAAAAGAGACCTAATTCCAATAAGATTTTGTCCGTTTTGTGTTAGTTTATGATGAAAACCTTCGATAGCCAGATACCTTTGTCAATACATATTATGTTGTATGTTTCACAATATGAAACAATATGATAGAGTGAAGACGATGATGATGATGATATTTCACAATATAAAATTCTCGTACTGCATCCGTGAAACACGAACTTGCAGTGAGAATGCATTAATATGTTGAGTTTCGTTCAATAGAGACGAACTCGGAACTCCTTAGGTAGATGTCCGATCTCCTTGCATAGATGTTTGGCCTCCTTATGGAGTGATGTACATGCTGTTATATTTTTATAACAGCACAATAATACAATAATATTATGTGCCGCACAATGTGTTTCACATATACAAATATCGTGAGGATAAATCAGCTGATGTAGAAGGTCATTAGGTTATCAAAAGTTTTCATCCAAATTTGTTATTATTTTGTTTGTACCGGAACTATAAAAACACAACCTAGCTACATGAAACTGAAATTAAATGTTTAGTAGCACTCATCCTTTCCAAACATACATCACATGAGTCCTAACGTAAGGAAAACTAATAAATAGTCTACCCTTAGATGGCCCAAAACCAACGTAGTAGGCGCACTGCTTCTGAAAGAAAGGACATTACGCTACCACTATTGTAATCTATCTATCAAGTAATCTGATAAGGTGATGGAAAATAAACGGAGACTAAAGTATCGTACTTGTAGTAAGTACCGCTATCTGAAAGTTAAACACTTTGGAAAATAAACCTGAAAATAAATACCTTGAAAGAATATTCACTAATTAGAAATCTTTTTGAGACCTGAGGTAACGCAAAACCTTATCTTTGGTACGGGAGAACAGCAGGAAATAGCTATAAATTGATTACAATATTTAGATGAAATATAACAACAGCAAATATCTGACTTGTTCAAGCTAGCTATTAGGTACTGCAAAGATGAATCACTGAAAGGCATCGCCAAAGGTCTCAAAGAGATTTATGATATATCACTTTCACAACACAAACACTATACGCCTTAATCGACGAAGGCTTTCTGTTCACTTATACACTTGGGAAATGAGCGAAGCGAGCGAGCTCTAATTTCCAAATTTTCACACGCGTTATAATTTAACACCTGAACTATTTTCAAAACGAGTATCGTTTACCGCGGTCTAACCCGGACTGTCCCCAAAATCCTAGCTTTTCCCATACAAAATAATTGTAATCTCGACGAATTCCACGCCTGTCAAATACTTGAGAAATCAATTATAAAAATATTTATGGGTTTGTACAAAACGGACGAAAAAATTGAAACACTCGAAATCACTTTAGTTTTTGTAAAATTTTCTAGCGCTATAAATTATTTCTATTTCCAGTAAGTCAACTTGCTACAAATATAGAGTCTTCGACAGAAACAAACCTAATATGTAATGACTATCTAGACATAGTACTCTATTTGTATTTCAGTACCTATATTATTAAGTGATTTGATTTTATATAGCTATAAGGTTATATTTACATAACAGTCCGCCGCCATACCTGTAAATACTTCATTTATTTCGTAAAACTATTTCAAACTACTATCAATCAACACATAAGTAACCATAAATTATCATTATTTCATTAATTGAAAGTCATTTTCGCCATAAAATTTAATGCCCTATTAACATACCAAGTTGTCTTACTGTCTAAGTTTATACTGTCTCTACGCGACAGTGGCCACTCAAGTTTTTTTATGGCAGTCAATATGGATTGCATAAAGGACAACTAGGGTTAACACATTTATATTTTTGCCCAACTACCAAAAGAAGAGAGGTTCTCAATTTATACATACTTTCGCTGTCTTATAAATTTTCAAAATGTTATTAGAAAATAGTATAATTTACATCCTCGTATTTAGAATAATACGTAAGATTGTAATTGTAGTGTCCGATGATTTTTTCGTGACACAAAATAACATAACCATGATTATAATTGTATAAAATGAATAAAACTATTTTGATTATCGTTAGCGTATAAAGTTCAGACATCAATATTAATATTTTTAATTATTTTAATACAAAAATAGTATAGGAATAAGTAAAATGACCTAATGTCGAATGTATGTAAAACAATAGAAATCAATGATGTCCGAACCGTTCCTTTCTCATATTCAAAATTTACTTCTTTACTTATTTAATACATCTCATTGAAATTAAATATAATTAAGTACATCTGAGACAGTGACAACCCTGTCCTCAGTGTTCGATTTTTACTCAAAACAATATTTCTGTTAACGCAGGAAATAAAAAGGGAAAAATATGACCTGCTAACATGTTCTAAAGAATTTTTGAGACCCCCGTACTTCAGATACTTGAAAATGTAAGGTTTCCAATAATTTGCGGTTGACCTGTGTCAGAGAATGGCAATTTTGAACTTTATTCTTTAGTGCTATAGATTCTCCAATAAAATACTGAGCAGCAAAATGTCGTGGTATTCCTCCTAGAACTTCTCACGACTATTTTTTTTTTTTAAGAACAATAAATATTTCCAAACCCGCATTAGCATGAAAAGGACAGCAAATACAACAAATTTACAAAGTCTGAGAGAGACAGAAAATTTTAGTTAATAATCTATAAGGTGTATAGTCAAAATATAGCATAGGTACATGGAACAGACGTTATGTGTATATATACATACATAACGGCGGTTACAGTTCGATTCCCACCCAGGCAGGGTTCCTTTGATCCAGAAGTCAGGTTCACTAACCACTGAGTCACCGAGGCAGTCAAACTTGATAAAACTTTGATTTGTCATTTAGGGTGTTTTGTTGCAGTCAGGAGGATACATTTTAAATTAAATAGTAGCCAAACTTACATCATTTTCGTACTATAAAACTCAGAATTCGCCATACAAATTAAACAACTACACACTCAATTATTTTTCTCCTAACCACACCCATCCAGCGCAGTTGTTTACTTCAAACAATTAATCAGCTATGACGAAGGTGAGCCAACAAAGCGTGTCTTAATAAGGTACCGCTCAGCCGGTTTATGCGTATGAAAGGGTAGCCATTGTGTAAATGATGCCTAAATGTCGAGCGTTCCCGGGATGTCTTAATAGCGGAATACCAAAACAATGTATAATACTTGTTACACTATACTGGAGTATTATTGTGGTGTTGAGATTCGGGAAATCTCTGTATTATTATTGTGTTGCGTAATTTTCGCGTTTTATTTTGTAAATCAATAATTGCAAAGAAATCGTAACACCGACTTCCGTCGTGTATGAATCGAATAATTATTTTGCACGAATCGATGTAATATCCGTTTACGATTGTACATTATTGATGATGTATCAATAACGGCTCTGCCGATTTCGATGAAATTACTTTGGAAAAACATCAACAACAACACAAAAAATATTAAAACGAAAACACTTTGGAAGAACTACGTATAAGCATTGCCATTCAACGTGACAATGCTGCCAGCATGCTGGGCACGCTGCCAACTGGCAGTGGGCTTGACCACTTGGATTATCTTTAGACCTTCAAGGGTCCGTGGATGATCCAATTGCTTTCTATGTAGTAGTAGTGTAGTATTATCATTATTAAATAAAAAAAAATAAAAACTCCTTATTATATGTCTTTGGAAGTATATCCTTAACAACTTAAAAAGATTTTTTAAATCATTTCACAATTACCGAAATTATCAATGAACATACATAAAAAAAACATACAGACGAACATATTACCACCTCCTTTTTGGAAGTTGGTAAAAATTAAAATGTTTTCTTTCTCACTTTTGAATTAGTTGAACGAAGTTCTCTGTTTTTTTTATTGTTCCAATTTAGAGGTATTCCTCTTCTAAATGTGGGTCGATCATAATGTTATTGCAGTCTATTTTAATCTTCTTTAGTTTAATATTTGAAAGGTTTTCAAAAAATTTTAAAAGGAGTTGGTAAACTTTTTATATGGGAGGCGGTCCTTGAAAACCGGCAGCGATGCGAGCTGTATTAATGTTTAGTGCCATATTAAGAATATTATTTCACGCAAAAACATATTTTTGTGTATCGCCGTTTTATTATAATATCTCTTTTTTATTTCACTAAGTAGAAAATATTTAGACTGAACTGGTAATACTAAGAGGAGGTCTACGTAGTCTACGTATCAGACAGGAATCTTCAAACAACCAATAGCGGGCTGGTATTTTAGAGTTTGACATTTATTTATTTTTTAAAACATGACGTCCAGCCCTCTATTGGTTGTTCAATATTGACAATGTCATTTCCTTTTGCTGTTTCATAATGTCACTGTCAGGTTTTTTTTTCAATTTAGGCTTAATGCAGTTATTTGGTGTAGCACATAGTTCATTTTTCTAATGTTTTTAGAACCCATTTGAAAATTAAATGGCGATGAAAAAAATTCTAAAAAATATGTGTTTGAAAAGATAATTATATAAGCTTTCTATTGGTATATATTTTGTTTCTGCAAGATTTCAAAAACCGCATGTTTTCCATATCCTTTGCAGTAGGTACCTTCAAATATTACCTATGTAACAAAAATTTCTAAATTCGCTAAAGCAGTTTCAGTTCCATAGAGTGGGTTTTATATGAATCAGAAAAAGATAATTTGAAACTATGCGCCGTCTAGAAAAATTACGTAATATATTTTAGCATTTATATCATGTCATATTTAAATCGTATTATACACATCATTTATTTTAGCATTTTTTATGTCATGTGAACTTACAATTTCCCCTTAAAAAATCACTCATTCACGTAGGCTTTAACTAGAAATAATGCAGATAATTATTTGTTTTAGAGGAAGCTCCGAATTATAGGTATTATCCTGATCGGGCAACAATTCTCAACTGAAAGATTTTCTCAATAAAGCACAGGTACCTACAATACAATGTTCAACCAAGTCTATATTTAGAACCGTTCTGCCCCTGATTCCCTAATCCATACTCTCACCACATCTCATCAGCGGCAAATGTGCGTATAAAACAACGTGTGGTCGCTTAAAGCGCTGGATTGCAGGCGTGCGAATGGCAAGTGGTCCCGATCAAATAGCTTGTGGTCACCTCTATACTGACGCTTGAAGAAACTAGTAGGCATGAAAGCCAATACCTGATCTTTGATTAATCGACATTAATAAAAAAAGCTCACAGCGTAGTTTAGTTTTGAAGCGCTCGTAGCGTAGTTTGACTACGTGTGATACTACGTCTATCGTTTGCGATCATCGAAGTTAAGCGACGTTCAGCAAGGTTAGTCAATGCCGCGGGTGGCATTTACAGCTAAGCGCTACCGTGACTTAGATGAAAATTATAGGCCTGGTTGTTTTAACCGTTTAGCCATGCCAGAGGTCTTCAGGCGGCTTAAATACTCTGACACCAGGGCTAGCTATCCCGCCTATACGTAACTTACTTTTTTTTTATAGAAATTGCGTTAAATTTTCTCGAACTTATGATTTATTTTTTATCAATATTATTCTAGAAACACACAATAATATGATTGCAATATTTGAACTTTTTGTCTGTTTTATAGTATTTTAATTTGGTCATAAAGAAAATTGCTATGCTATGTGCTATCTTTAAATATATCTGCCGTCTAGAAAAACCTGTAGAATAAATTTTGTTCTAGGCATACTGATCCAAAAACAGAACTTTTATACACTTTACCCCAAAATGAAGCAAGTCAGCGACAACACAGAGATTGCGTTACGGGTCGCTCTCCGCTGACCTATCCGATACGAGCTATCGATATCAGTCACCCAGTAGCGTCATATTTCGCAAGGTTCGCTCGTGTGGTCCAAGTTTTGTATTAACAAACTCGAGGAAATTTCGAAAAGCTGACAACGAAAATAGAGCTCTTTATGATGCTATTTACGATTACAATCACGATTGAGAAGTTCCGGAACTATATCCGAAAAATCACTGTTTATCCGATGACTTTGTTTTGTCAAGCTTTAATCTTTGCTAGTGGTAGAGGTCCTAACATCAAAAATAAATCAGAACTAGCCGTTGGTTTGCATCTTTAGCGATTTATAGTGTTATGTATGACTGACCTAATTTTGACCATATTTTTTATTATTTAATAAAATAGACCACTAGGTTACTAAGATTCGATATGCAAGATCATGCAACTACGAAAACAGTCACTGGGTTAAAGCCATCGTCATCATATCAGCCTCGCCTTCCGCTCATATAGTATGCACCTTGGCAATGCTGCCAGCATGCTGGGCACGCTGCCAACTTGCAGAAGGCTTGAGCATTTGGATTATCTTTAGACCTTCAAAGGTCTGTAGATGATCCAATTGCTTGTTATGTACTCAGACAAAATAAAAAATGAAGACAAAATGTTGTAAAAAACAAGTGAAGCCATCCAAAACTACGCCTCGCCGTGTACAGACAACTACACACACATCCACGTACAACGAAACTACGCCCTGGCTTGTCAGTCGAACTACGGCGGCGCAACACTGCACTATCACATGTATAAAAAACTGGCCTCACTTGACTGTTCAACGACGTTCTCTCTTGATTTTTTTATTTTGTATAGTATTGGTTTATATAGTAGTAGTTTATGTAGTTTTAGATTTTGTGGGTCTTGTATTCAGTGGTAGTTAATAAAGACATTTGTCCTATAAAAAAAACATAACCTAGTAATACCGGTTGCAAGCATATTCAGCTTATTTCTGTAATCGTGACTAACGTTGTATTGATACAAAGCTTATCACAAACCAATCTACGAGTAAGTGACACTACTTCGAAAACAAATGAAGTAAAATACGATCTACATTCACATATACCCACCACTCTGTTCGCGAATTAATGTAAGCAAACTAACACTTGTTTGCTTACATTAATTCGCGAACTGTACAGGGTTATCTGCTTTTTCTGTACTGAATCAGAAAGAAGCAATAAATACTAACATGATGAACAACTTTTACAATGGAGCCAACTCGGATTTCGAAAAAAAAAACAGCTGTTCCACTCAAAATTGCAACTCGGAATCGACAAAATGTTTAAATCAGCTGATCTTTTTTCTCGAATTTGAAAGTGATCCCATAAATTAAAAGTTGTCTATAATCCAGCTCTGAATCACGTCATTTTGGTTCAGTATATCGTTCTAGATAACGCTGATAATGTTTTAAATATTCCTTTAAGGTTATTTTAAAGCCCACCCGCTACCTCTCCGCTCTCCGCGCCTCACGTAGTGACGCGATACATCAGCGTACTATTGGCACGGTCGCACTCTCCCCCCTTCTCCCATTTGCATGTAAATTGAATAACGACATCGTACAGCTTTGGACGTCCGACGGCATTTTGTCCTTTCAAGATGTTACGTTCTGTGGCTGGTTGGTTTCGCTGCAAGTCTGAGCAAAATATCCGGTACTGGGACTAGTTATTTATAGGAACAATACTAAATATATTTGTTATTACACCGAATGGACATGAGAAAACTTAATCTAAAAATAAAAACAGTCTGGTAGAATAACGGCAGCCGTGGTGGCCTAGATGTATTGACACTCGCCTTGCAATCGTGAGGTCGTGGGTTCAAATCCTGGTCCCGTACCAATGAGTTCTTTGGAATTTATGTACGGAATTTAACACCACTGGCTTTTCGGTGAAGGAAAACATCGTGAGGCAACCTGCATGCGTCCGTATAAGAAATTCGATGGCGTAATGTGAACCCACCAACCCGCACTGGGCCAGCGTGGTGGATATGGCCCAATCACCCCTTCGTGGGTAGGCCTACGTCCTGCAGTGGACTATTAAATAAAAAGCTGGTACAGAATAACGGGCGGCTTTATAGCCTTCAGAAATTTCTTCTAGGCAATCTAAATGGAGTATATATATGGAAAAATAATGTTGCGGTCGGTTCTGTACGGTATTATAAGTACATAAATAAAAAAAAACATTTTCACCTACTTCTTATATGTACAATTACAAAATATATATAAATTAAATTACTCACAAAGAAATATATACCTACATGTATTACAAACATACAACAACGATTAAATATAAATATATACATACGTATTGTATACATACATACATATTGTAAATAAAGCAATGTATTACCATATAAAAATAAGGAATAGTAAGCATGATTCTCCCTTGATACTTGAGTCATACGTTAACTATACTATTAAATATTTTAAACAAAGAAAAAAAACTTTACAGTAAGGTTTAAAATAAGCCTTCTTCTTGTACAGAAGAATTTAAACAAATGTAATTTTTAACTAACAAAGGAAACTGGCGTCTGTAATTAATAAATTTTAAAAAAAATTAAGCATACTTAGACTTATGTACTTATTACATTTGTGTTAAAAAAACTATAAGTTGCAACAAAGTCAGCATATTTATTTATAAACTGTAATATGACACAGATACACAGTGTAAGAATTAAAGTAAAGCAGGAAAAAAATTCGTCCTAACAGCTTTACCAATTATTGATACCAAACACACAACATTTTATGAAATTGCAATCTTTATTCATTTGAAAAGTGGCAAATAATATTTGAGTGGGCGCCGCATTTACAATTCAAAACAGCTGTCACTATTAACTATCTCATTCAGAAGCAAATGAACTGTAACTAGTTTGCTTTTGCATTAATTTTGATTTAGCATTTATTTAATGACTAAGTTCTTCGGCGTTGATTTATTTGTGCGGCTTGCAATGAATTTTAAATATGAGAGGAATAAACGTTCTCACCATTTTTATAGTTATATATTAGTTTATTTTAAAGAATAAAATAAGATTGATTTTTTTACTCGTACTAATTGAAATAGGATCAACACCAACATAGACAAACTATTCTAGAGACAATTTTTAATAATCATCAACACTTAAATCTAAAAACTTATTAAATTTACTAGGGCTGGTGCTTACCTTTGTCAAAAGCATAGCTTTGCTATCCAACGGGGCAAAATTTATAATGTAAGAATAAAATATTGATATTGCTATGTTTTAAGAAACCGTTTTATTATTTTAATTTTCAGATAGTAAAATTTGTTCTGTACAACTTGTCAAATATCGATTGTTTATTCTTTAAAAAAGATTAAAATATTACTCACTTTGAGCAACAATAAAAGTAATTTTGAAAAACTTAGGCTTTAGATTGTAAATAATGATGATATATTATGTACGGGATTATTGTTAACTACTACAATTTTAATCATTCTACGGCGTAGAGCCGCTACGTCGTAGCAATGTAGACCTACATTGCTTTTACCAGTACGCGGCCTCCACTCGAAAACTTTTTGACAGTATCAGTCTCAGTCCTACCTTACCTATTATGTGCTTTGTATTTCAAATTATCAATCCACCGGGCTATGTCGTTAACATTGGTTAGTTAACGGTTACGTTATGTTAGGGATCTCGCAAACTCACCTCGTTTCTGATTCGGTGACGCAGAAAGACTCCGAGCATAGCCTTCTCTATAACTGATATTTTCACATAACTATGTATGTACGATAGAATTAAAAATAAGTCCTTAAATTCATGACGCAGTATGCAAGTAAAATCTCAATAAAAAAGAAATAAATAATCAGTCAAGAGCGAGTCGGACTCGCACATGAAGGGTCCCTTACCGTATAGAATACCCCTGAATGTATTTTATTTTAATTTAATTATTTTAACAGAAATACGCCATTTGTGAAAATTTCAACGTTACAGCTATCACGGTTCATAAGATACAGCCTGGTGACATACAGACGGACAGAGAGACGGACAGCGGGGTCTTAGTAATTGGACCCGTTTTTATCCTCTGGGTACGGAACCCTAAAAACAATAATTAAACTTCTGTTATCAAATAAATGTTAATAAACTATCAACCCTATTTTCCTCACACACAGACGGAAATACGCCGGTTAAGTTATTACGACACTTGCTTCGCTAAGAGCATTAAATAGAGCCTCTAAATATTATATTGTTGGAAACGGAAGTACTTGCTTCCGACTCTACTTGACCGACGATATTGTGTCGTCACAACTGTTCGAGTGTCTTTTTATTACTTTTTCATTTCATGAGCTGAATGCAAGCTGATGCAAGCTCGTTACAACCTTATCCATTGGAAGTGGAGGGCTATGATTATTGCCCAATCAATGCATGTTTTAGAGCATGGTATGATGATAAAAAATTGTGAAGCCACTTAACAGTAGGGTTTAATCTTGCTTTTTAGAGTTCCGTACCCACAAGGTAAAAACGGGATGCTATTACTAAGACTCCGCTGTCAATCTGTCTGTCCGTCTGTCACCAGCTGTATATCATGAACCGTAAAAGCAAAAACGTTGAAATTTCACAGATGACGTATTTCTGTTGCCGCTACAACAACAAATACTAAAAATTCAAAAAAATATATACAATAACCAAACAATAAACCGGAATTTTAGTCATTGTTTGCTTGATATTAATAACGGTGACAAATTGTAGCTTTTATAAAATAGTCACAGATTTTTTTTCTAAATACCTATTCATATCAAAACTAAATAATAATAAGATTTAAATATAATAAATATTAAAGAGGGCTCCCATTCAAGAAACGTGTTTTTTTGTCGATGTTAATAACGGCAACAGAAAGATGCTTAAAATATTTACAGAATATTAAGTTACATGTTCCCTTCATAAACATATTTAAATTTAGGTAAAATATACTAAGGGTTCTGTACCGTATGGAATACGGTACAGAACCCATCATGCGCCAGTCTGACTCACACTTAGCTGATTAATGAATAAACTAATTACTATTGTATCTAGATCTGTATTTTTATTGTTACACTTTTACTGTAACTATAAAAATACACGTACTTATACAGGGTTATTTCTAATCAATTAGCATCCTTTGAGGGGCTTATTCTGTACATCAAAACTAACAACTTATGTCAAAACTCAAAAATTTGTTTTGTTGTTCCATAGAAAAATATCGTTCACCCGCGACAAAATGTATGGAACAGCTATTTTTTTTTGAGTTCTAACAAAAGTTGCACAACAAAAGTTGTTAGATTTGATGTACAGAATAAGCCCCTAAAAGGATGCTAATTGATTAGAAATAACCCTGTATAGTTACACTTTTACTGTAAATATAAAAATACACGTACTTATATAATTTTGGCTAAATTAAAAAGAAAATTCGCAAAAATTACCCCAGATAATTTAATCAAGTTATGAGAAAGTTACAGACACATTTTACTTTTACAATCAGTAACACAATTGAATCGATGTTGCTAATTCTGATTAGAGTTTTATTTAAGGAGCTAGTTCATTAAAATTTAGTCCACTACGTTGGTCGAATACAATTGGAAAACATGGAAAAGAACTTTAACAATATTTTATTATTATTGAAGTATGTATATGGTATTAGTTTTTGTCATTAATCTTGTTATAACTAATATTACTCCTTTTAATTTCAGGTAAGTGCCATTAGACTATCACATAATGGAACTTCCAAAAGTAACGACAAACGGGTAAGTAAGTAAATTACCTAATAAATCGTTAGCCATAAACATTACCCTTATAAATAACCTGTTCCTATTAAGGTTGTATAAGATACTTTACCCCATACACTTTTGTGCACTCTTAAGAGCACAGATTATGAAAGAACAGTCTAATTTTCGTTCGTTTGTTTATTTCTGCCATAGGACGTCCACTGCTGGACATAGGCCTCCCCTAAAGATCTCCAATAAGATCGGTTCGTAGCAGCTTGCATCCAGCGCAATCCTGCGGTCTTAATGAGGTCATCCGTCCACCTTGTGGGTGGACCTCCTATGCTGCGCTTGCCCGTGCGTGGTCTCCACTCGAGAACTTTTCAACCCCATCTGTCGTCAGTCTTCCGCGCTATGTGCCCCGCCCATTGCCATTTGCCGATCCGCTGGGCTATGTCGGTGACTTTGGTTCGTCTACGGATCTCCTCATTCCTGATTCGTTCCCGCAGAGAAACTCCGAGCATGGCCCTCTCCATAGCTCGTTGGGCTACTTGGAGCTTACTAATAAGGCCCATAGTGAGAGACCACGTTTCTGTGCCATAAGTAATCACTGGCAACATACACTGGTCGAAAACTTTCGAATTGAGGCACTGAGGTATGTCGGGCGAGAAGACGTTACGCAATTTTTCGAACGCTGCCCAGCCGAGTTGGATTCGGCGAGTCTTATTTTAACATCCTATAAAAATGTATATAAAATCGGACAAAGTAAAATAAGTAACCTTCAATTATGATGGTTTTGGCAGTTAATTTTCAAAAACAATTTTATTGATCACTGTCAACATATTATATAAAGGGCAAAAATTCTTTAAAAATGTACAAGACGTGGTATGGCATAAAAATGTACTCGTACGGCTGTTACTTTAACATGAGTCCGTATATGACTTAAACTTAAAGTGTAATTTTAAAGAGGTTTTATGACGCGCAGAATTAAAGCTTGGATGACAATGCTGTTTTGTTTTCTTCATCTCATCCCATCCCATTTGTTTTCTAACTATTAAAATATAATCATCAAAATCTTAAAACTTTTTCAATAGTTATTTATTATTATATCATTATAGTTTAAAGGACATGTCCACAAAATGTATGGAGGCTGGTATAATAATAATCAAAAAATTTAACCACAACACTTGTTATATTTCGAGAAAGTTCATATTTTTCTGAGTCTATTACAACAGTTAAAAACAAAACAGAGCCCCACAATTTTTTAAATTAATTTTGAATTTATTAGGATAAATAAATATATTTGGGTCAATAGGGATTTCATCTCTATCAACCCTGATTAGGTAATCTCCAAATTGTAAAAATATCGCATTTTTACCAATTAGACACACTTTTTAAGAGTTTTTTTTTGTCACATTGAACCTACTAACTGGTCACACAGGTAGGTTAAAACTTATAATTTTAGCAAATTATTAAATGAATGTGGAAGAATCAGCTACAAATGTAAGTAAAATAACGGGAGAAGCACTTTATTATTGTTAAACTAGAAAAAATATAAAGCTGTGTTATTATTTTTCAGACAATTAATTATTCACATTTAAAAAAATGCAGGGATAAAATATCGAAATTAGATATTTTTGAGAAGCCCATAAAACAAGCTTTCAAATGATGTATGTATCATCTTGGTTAGATTTTTCTCTAAATAATATCCCAATTGTGGACGTCTCCTTTGTGAGATCTAAGTTTTTTATCCACAGTTTTAAAGTTATACTTCTACTAATACTCTGTGCAGTACTATAAAGACCGCGACACACTAACAAAAACGCTCAAGCCCCTTAACGAGTGTTAAGACTGTTCTCTAATTTAATGAGCTCTAAAACACAGCCTCTGTAAGAAACAAAAGGACGTTGAGCACAGCCTTAAAGTTCCATTTATATACTCGGGACGGGTTTAGAATAAGGTTTTCTGGTTTTACAAAAAGCTTAAGCAAAATTATGAGACAACATTCTGTTTGTTTTAAAGTTAACTAGTTTAAAGTTGAGTCACCGATGTAGGGGTCTTACATTTATAAAGGTGCTAGCTTTAATACGTATTAAAGAAACCTATAAGAAACCACGTAGTTTCTTATATGTTTCTTTCATGTTTCCGTGATAAGAAGTAGTCTATGACAGTTTTTGGTTTTGAACATATTTCCATACAAAAATCAAGTCAATCCATTGCTCATTTTCTATGTGTGAGATTAAGAGGAATCTTGATAGACTACCAAACACACTTTCAGATTAATGTTGGCAGGGATAATTTGTTAGCAAATTTATTTAATATTTTTTACATTATTAAAATCCATCATAGATATGACAAAGTAACCAATAAAATTAACAAGTGATACTTAAATTATTCTAAAACAGTTTTTATCGCGATTTTCAAGTGATTAAACGTTTATATTTCAACAATCTCATTAGGGATTTTAAAGTACGTAACGATCTTGTGTCTAGACAGCCTAATGCTTGTTCCTTTGTTAGGTAGTCACGAGCTAAATAATTAATATTATGAGCCACATATGAGTTAAGATATACCATCGTCATAATTAAGAAGGTTTTTATTATGTACTTAAGTGTACGGTGATATGAATAAAGAGGGTGTCTAAATTACAAAACTGACTAAAATATTGCAAATAAATGAGTGTGTCAAAAGTTTTAATAACTTGAAAATGCATTGATTAAATATAGATTTCTTTAAAACCGACTTAAAGGGGTTCTAAGTTATGTCTAAACATTAAGACCTGCTAAAATACAAAGGTGTTCTCATCTAAATCTCGCTACTACCAGTATATGCACTGCGCTACCTACCTTTGATCTCTAATGAACCCCGTGTCTCCGTGTGTTATGACAAGCTTTGTATATTGATACAGAACAACAGTATCAGGTTATGCTGCTGTCTGAAATACCCTTTGTCTTTTGATAATGCGGACTTGGACTGCTTTGTTAATGAGCGAATGGATATAAGTATGTGTATTGTTCTAAAACCGGATCAAGTTTCTATGTCCATTTTTTTCGGGATAAAATATAATGGATCATTTATTTATTTTGCTACTGTTGCTATCTCAAAGTGTTTAGCATTGTTGTAGTAATGTTATTTAATATAAACTCTTGTTCAATTAGGACTAAACCGCTCCACATAAAGAATAAAAATGATAAATATTTATAATAAGATTAATATTTTTTACGCCTAAGGGATAAAAGTAAATATTAGCAAAAATAGATAAAATGTGTTATGTCTCGCTAAAAAATGAAAAATAAATAAAATATCATTTGTTTCAAAGAGATGATTCCATCTCGCGGATTAAGTTGCTAGCTCCACATGGCACTCCACCTTAATCTAAATGTCTTACGACTAAAATGATAATAATGACCATGTGATGTATGTTTATTTTGGTAGTAATGTATGTATATCTGCCTAAATTTTTCTACTATTAAGGATGCAGATATTTTTTTTGATATTAATGACCAAGTGATGTATATTTATTTTAGTAGTAATGTAAATCTGTCTAAATTTTTCTACTATTAAGGATGCAGATATTTTTTTACCAAAGTACCTATTTATTGCTAAATTGTCGCAAAAACGCTCTAACTTCATTATTTCTAATTTCAACGACCAAAACTTCTCAGCGATGTTTTGTTCAGCATTAAAGCTTTTAGAAGAAAAATAAGCTTAACGCTGACTTTACTGTTTAAACATTTTAGCAAAATATAAACATTTTAATCCATTCACGTCGGTTAAGTATCTTGAAGGCACATAGCGTGCAAACTTTCGCAAAACAAAGTTCAGCTCAGATGCAAACTCTTTAGAAAGGCATTTTCCTTAGTTTTCGTATTTCTTAATACAACCTTAAAGCTTTTTTCAGTTCATAAGAGAAAGCGATTTAGAAAGTATGAATATAAAATTCAATATTGACATTTCATTTAAACCATCAAATTTTTATAAAGTCTTTATTAAATCTTGTTTTAAAGGCCGATTCACACATACGGCGGGCGCGGGTCGGGCGCGGTGCGGGGCGGGATTACGGCGTGTCTTTTAGTACCTGTTTCAATGGACGACAACACACAGCACGCGTGCGCGGGTCGGGCGCGGGGCGGGCCGCGCCGTAATCCCGCCCCGCACCGCGCTCGACCCGCACCCGACCCGCGCCCGCCCTATATGTGAATTGACCTTTAAAGTGTAAACTTTATACCATCAATGATTTATTTTCAGGGAAATTTATTTTCAATAAACCTAATAATTGTAGGTAACATGTCCTTTTAATACTTATTTTATAGTTTCTGCTGCGTTGGGTGGCTTTATGAAAGACACTCAGTAGTGTTCCAACCTGCTTCGCTGAGAATAGAGTTTTTTATTTTATTTCGTGTAGGTTGTGTTTGACTACATACTGTCTGATGTTAAACAAATATGCGGAGGGTTACACGCTTACCTAGAAGATACCAATTAACTTGGGATTTGAAAATACCCACGTTGTACTTAAGCGGGAAGGCAGACCCAGGCAAAGCGTTCCACATCCTGGCTGTTTGTATGAAAAATGAGGATAGGAAACGCATGTTGAAAAAGGCATATCTATAATTATGTCTATCATTAAGACCATTATAACAAATGAAAACATTGTTATTTGAGAGTGAAACAAAAGAAAAGATTTTTCTAAACTCGCATCTTTCTTTATCCGGCACCACCTGACAAACCTAAGCTCGGATGAAAGAAACTGCACCTTAAGCGAATACGTGGAGTCAATTTGTGAATAAAGTTGTTGAATCGCGATACGCGACTCCGTGCGCAGTTAGCGTCTGAAAGACTCTAAGTTTCAGTTCTAAATGGCGAGCGATTGTCTGCTGCCGTAAAAAGTTTGCCCGATTTGGATGTTTGTGTGTCGTCTTTGTTGGTCTTGGTAATGGCTTAGCTGGTTCTGTTTTGTGCACGTGCATTTGGAAATTTTGGGCATATTATATCAGGAGAGACATGTCACGAAAATAACTCTAAACATGATCGTAGTGGTGTTCACACATTTTATACTACATATAACGGGACTAAACTCACGTGTACGGATAGTCGTAACGACTATAGATATATAACTTGAGAAAGGTCGCCGAATACGACCGCAACTATAGTCGTTACGACTATCCGTACACGTGAGTTTAGTCCCGTTATATATATGTAGTATTAAATGTATGAAAACCACGTTAATTTCCATAGTAAAATGTAAATCTCTACGGGGAGGTAAGACTAAATGAGTGTGCATTGCGAGACGGCTCCGCGTGCTAGCACTCGCCAACTTGAGAAAGGTCGCCGAATGCGACCGAAACTATAGTCGTTACGACTGTCCGTACACGTGAGTTTAGTCCCATTATATATAGTATAATAAAATGATCGTAAGTGACAGAAATATTTACGACCCAAAAAGTGTGAATGAATTGTGTGAAAGATGATATGCGAGAGATAGGAGTTGATGATGAGATGACGTGTAATAGAGTGAAGTGGAGAAAGGAAACGTGCTGTGCCGACCCCACCTAGTGGGATATGGGCAAGATGATGTTGTTTTTTTAGGGTTCCGTACCTCAAAAGGAAAAAACGGAACCCTTATAGGATCACTTTGTTGTCCGTCTGTCCGTCTGTCCGTCTGCCCGTCTGTAGGTCTGACCGTCTGTCCGTCTGTGTGTATGTCAAGACTCTTTATCTCAGGAACGCGTATAGATATCGAGTTGATATTTAAACTGTATACGTATATCTATGGTCTCTTGCAGTTGTGTACAAGAAATCTTCTCAGTTATCGTTTAAAAAAGTTACGAGCTGTTTATGTCGTAAAAAACCGCATATTTTGCACTCACAAAAATCAAAACCTACAGGGTAGTTCCCGTTGACATAGAACTATTAAATTTGGCGAAAAGCATTGCCTCAGAGTACACATATAGGAATCAATCTGAAAACTGTACATTTTTATTAAGTCACAAAAAATAGGGCCCCAAAATTCACAAAATATGTGTTCAAAATTCAAAGTGAGTAAATGGTATCATGTAACGTATCATAATATAAAAGATCTTCATTAGCACATGCTAAAACAGGTTTTTAATTATTTTAACGTGTTTGTACGGAACCCTCAATGTGCGACCCTGACTCGAACTTGTCCGGTTTTTTTTTACCCATCATCATAGTGTCACAGTCTGGCCTTTGCCCAACAGAAGACTACTATGGGCTTTTAACAACAACAACTCTATTTTGCAACCAGATATATAATAGAGATGCAATTCTGGGCTAGGAAGGATATTAATTATAAAAAAATATGAATGTTGAAACAAAACATTCTAATATGATGTACGGCAGAACAGTGTTCAACATGTTATTAAGTCTTGAGATATAATTAAACTTCAGTGAGAGTAGATAACTTTTTTCTTATCTAACTTTAGGGTTTACTTTTTATGTAGTTAAAATTGAAAGTAATCCAGCAAAAATACTAACAATTTATTATACATTTTGTAAGGCCGCTTACACTAAGCCTATCAACCATCGCTAAATATCGAAAATCTGAAACAAAATTGCACAATCCAACGCATTCAGTAAGCAATTGAACAACTTCCTAAACTTCAGACAATACCTTCAAGAAATCACAAAGTTAAATCGCATCTTAAACTCGACGCAAAAAAGTCCGTAATCCCAAACTTGGCAAGTCGTCAAACACTCGATGAAACACCCGCCTCGCAAATCCTGTACGAAATTGTTTTCCTCCCAGCCCAGTTGGTACCTTGAGATAACCCTTGCCTCAGAAAATTGGGTAACTATGACAGATGAACTGACATTACCCAGAAACGCGCGAGTATAAGCAGTATGGAGTAGCGATCGAGCCGACTATGAAGTATTACACTTGGTTACTTCAGTCATATGTATCATGAACTAACTTAAAAAGATGCAGTTATCGCGGAAAAAAATCACTTAGAAATCATCATCATTTTACTTGAATGTGCTTAGTGGGAGAGGATATCTGCTGCACTATTTATTGTTCTTCTAGACTAAGGTCCGTTCACGTATAGTTCCATTCAGGTATATCATTCATCGAATTGGTAACTCGAGAAGAAGTTGTAGCAATGGCCGTATGGCCTAGAATTTAGGCTATCTATGCCCTAGATCTGTCATTCTCCGTCGTTTAAAATGCCCACTATTTCAAGACTAAGTAACTTTCTCGATATGCGTCGTTCACAGTCGCATTCAGTGATAATGAAAAGAGTAGTTTGAAAAAAAATAATGGTTCAAAATAAAAGCTGCTGTGATAGCATTTATCAATTTTTATCGGGATTTAATCAAATGACAGTTAGAAATACATTGCACACATACATATATAAAATTATTAAATTAAATTATTATTCTTGCAACTGTGATAGCTGTAATAATAAAAAATACCTTGAATCAGAAAAATACTGTAGAAGTCTTACTGTTTTAGCAAAGCTTGTAAGTGTGAAGGTATGTACTTTACTCCATTTGTGTTACTTTTCTTTTTTATTATTATTTATTTTTGCCCGCGCCCTTTTACGTTGTTTCGGAATGTAGGGCGGGTTAAAAATAGCGTGGTTAGATTATAATATGGTAACTGGGTAAACAAAGGAAAAATGCAGTATCTTGTTTGTGAACAGTTTCTTTAGTTTTTGCAGGCATCTTAACAGCTTTGAAATGTGGAAAATGTTTCGTATATTTTGTACAGTATTCAATTCAGATGAGCAAAACCTAAAATAAATCCAATAGATCAAAAGCATATATCAAAGTAATAATTGTATGATAAATCAATTTTTAACAAAGCAATTTTTCAATTTTATAGATGTTTTGAAATCTAAGCTATATTAACTGCCTACTATGAGTATATTTTATTGTCTCATTTATTTTTCCGTTTATAAAATCAGTGGAACCATAAATAAATAACATAATCATTTAGCTTTAGAATGTATAAGTCATATTTTTATCAAACAAATATATTTAATCAATATTTTTATTTCAATAAAAAAAAAACAAACATTCAGTTGATAGAAGAAAGAAGATATTAATTATTTATCAACTCATGCGCTTACTTAAAGCTTAATTTAAAAATTACTAAGATGTTTACGTACGTTCCGCATAAATTCCAAATAATCCCATTTAACACTAAATAGAGACAAACATTCAGCTAAAAAGTTATAAATGGTCATAAAAACTTTAAATCAAGGTTCAAAATACGACTAATTGTTTTGGTAATCAAGTAGCCTGCTCAACTATCAATATTTAATGTTCACTCTTTTAAAAACATATTATGAAATACGACCAAAATATTTAAAGAACACAAGCTCCAAAAACGTAGTTGAACGCAAAAATAAATCGCATTAATCCAATTAAAATAATCCCATTAAATCACTACACGGAGACAAGCGACCGGTTGACACGTACAGCGGTAATGCCGTCATGAATATTAATGACGTCACTTTATTTGCTTATTTATTAGCTGTGAACCTGATAATAACTCGGGCTGCTTTTTGACGTGATTCCCAGTCGGCAAGTCACCGCTTGTTTTGATATTAGAGTCGCTATAGTTGAAAATGGAAGATAAAATAGATACTTGATGAAAGCGCGTTTTTGCAACTACACCTTCTACTTAGTAGGCTCCTCAGTAAATTCCTGAAAACAGCTGGGCAGTACTAAGATAACAAACGATATTTTTCTATTGAGATGTAATAAGTTATATAAGCCAAATTAAACTTTTTGGCGGCTTGATTGATTGTAATTTTGTGACCTAAACAAGCTAAAGGGCTTAAATAAATATGCCAAATTTTATGTAGCATGTCGGTTAAATAGTATTCGAGTTATGAAGGGATTAAACGTGGCTCGAAATACTTTGTGTATATAATATTACACACGGCTGCTGCGTTGCCTGTTCTCCTTTCATGTTCTTTTTTTGTCTTTGCTGGACATGCTGCCGAATTAAAAATCTGAGTAGCATAACAAAAATAAAACAAAATATTTTTTTAATCCAGATTCACAATTTCCTTCAGTTAGACTTCTGTTCAGCACTAAATTATCTGATTAAAATATAGCAATGCGCACAAATCATCCAAACGCATGCATTAACAACACTGGAACTGAAGCATTAAAATGCATTAATTCACTTCAGACACAATGCCCGCAAATCTAACAATGTTACAATAACAAACTCATCAAATATTACCATAAATCACTCTCTATTCAAACAAATAACATTTCCGATGCAATAGGCTTAGGTCCCGAGAGACTTACTGATCTGAATTATGATGGTCGTACTGTATTTACTTTCCATTTGATTATTGTTTGAGAATAGTGATTATTGTACGCAGATGATGTCCTTTAGGGAATTTAGACATCAGATATTATAGTAACCAACCTGAATGCAGGGAAAGATAAAATCTTTAATAACTACACACAAAAACTAACTCAAAATTATAAATGGAACTGAGATTTGTAGATTTTTTTTGAGAATACAAAATGAAATATTAGCAGATTGCTCCTACAACGTCCTGATTTTCCTTACGAAATAAGTTCGCTTAGGCCCGGTAACAAGCCCTGGTGCCAGAGTTTTTAAGCCGCCTGAAGGATTCTGACATGGCTAAACGGTTAAAACAACCGAGACCTACAATTTAACGTGTCATTCGAACCATGGTAGCGCTCCGTTGTAAATGCCATCCGCGGTCACCCTTCCGAAGCTTTATTTGCTACTAGTTTTTACCCGCGGCTTCGCCCGCATACGCAATATATCATTATAATTTATAGCCTTTGTGTTATTCTGATATATAAGCTATATTATTGCAAAGTTTCATCACAATCCGTTCAGTAGTTTTTGCGTGAAAGAGTAACAAACATCCATCCATCCTCACAAACTTTCACGTTTATTATATTAGTAGGAAGTAGGATATATTTTACAGCCCGTTCTGTACAATTCGAGAAAACATTTCAAATATTTTACTTTCTTTGATATAAGTTACAATACACGACAGCTAGCTACCCAGCCTATAAGACCTTACTTACTTTAAATACTTTTAAGTCTTTTTTGTAAATACTCAGCATCTGTTCTACAACATTACGACAGAAACGTTCTTAGTAAAATCGGTCTACAAACTTTTCAGTGCCTTCACATCGGCATCAGATGGTTGTAACGATTACTTCGAACATTCAATGACACTAATAAAAATACATCTCTTATTTGGTAGAGTTTCTCGCATTTTCTGTACCAAATAGCATTAGGTTCCCCTTTATATTCACCATCATTTTAGCTATAGCACTTGCACTGCTAAAAATTACTTTATTGATCGAGCGACAGCAAAGATCTTTGTTTTGACACGGCGATTTTGCCTTCATTTGTCCAGGTGTTGGTTTTCGCCTACAGGTCGCATTTTTCAATAAATATCGACGAAACTCGGTAAACAGATTTTATAATTCTATTAGCAGATTTTTTCGTCGTTGGTGATGTTTAGGGTTCCGTACCTCAAAAGGAAAAAACGGAACCCTTATAGGATCACTTTGTTGTCCGTCTGTCCGTCTGTCCGTATGTGTGTATGTCAAGACTCTTTATCTCGAGAACACGTAAAGATATCGAGTTGAAATTTAAACTGTATACATATATCAATGAACTCTTCCTGTTGTGTAAAAGAAAAACTTCACAGTTGTCGTTTAAAAAAGTTAGAGCCGTTTATGTCGTAAAAAGCCGCATATTTCGACACTCGCAAAAATCAAAACCTACAGGGTACTTCCCGTTGACATATAACTATGAAATTTAGCGAGAAGCATTGTCTTAGAGTATACATATAGGAATAAATCTAAAAACTGTACATTTTTAATTTACATCACCAAAAAATAGCGTCTCAAAATTCAGAAAATATAGGCTCAAAATTCAAAGAGAGTAAATCGTATCATGAAAGGTGTCATATAAAAGAACTTCATTAGCACATGCTAAAACAGGTTTTTAATTATTTTACCAACGTGTTTGTACGGAACCCTCGATATGCGAGCCTGACTCGCACTTGTCCGGTTATATTGTAGAAGGTGTTCTCGTCAAAAAGGAGAGTAATTTGCCGTCACGCTATTTATCAGCCGAATTTGATAATATTAAATTAAATTTGCATACTAAACAATCTTGCCAAATATTTGGCAAAGTAAGTAAATTTCAACAAGACTTGCGAGTATGAACTAAATCAGTTAAGATCGAGATGGAATATAGTCCTATAAAGATTCAGTTAAAGAGAAGTGTTGCGACATCTACTGCATGGAGAACTTCTAGTACTAGGACCGATCGCAAGACACTTACATTCAGCTCAATCATAAAATCTTAATAAAGTCGTTTGTTAAGCATATATTATGAGTAGACAGACTACGCTACGCTTGGTCTCCGTTCTAAAAGTTTACCACTCCGAAATAATCAATTTTGCGTGCTACGTGCCCTGATTACGGTTGTTTACGTCGATAGCTTAGTACGTCTACAGATCTCTTCATTTCTCATTCGATCTCGAAGTGATATTCAGTTCATTCTAAAACCATTTAAATCTGGAACAATATTTGCCAATCCAAGATCAAGTTCCAAGGAAACAATCAAGTAAACAGATAATCAGACGGGATCGAACAGCGCGAGCTGGATCGAGCCGGCTCGCAAACAACCCTTGAAATGAAGTCCGCTTTTTAAACTTTAAATACATACGTTTTCCAAAAACAAACGATCGGATTTCAAATAACAAATTGCCAAAGTAGCCGTAGTAGCCGTAGCGATTGATTGTGTTGAAAACGCACTAGACTACTATTATTTTCAGCATTTAATTTGTTATTATTGTTCGTCTCGCGATCTCTACAGTTTTAGTGATTTTGTGGTCTGACATTAGTTAGTTAATTTGTTAATTAAAGCGTCTACATAATTTAGTAGCCATTTTTATTTAGATCGAGGCTGACTATATTATGAATACAATTATCACGTTGTTAACCGATGAACTGTAAGTTGTACTCTATTCGACGCGTATATTTTTTTATGTATAACTTTTCTTATTCTTAAAATAGTCCGATTTCAATAATTATTTTTTTATTGGAAAAAAAATATTTTGAAATTGGTTTCATTTAAATTTTACCGAAATCGGCTGAACCATTTTTGATAAATCAACAATAATGTAAAAAATGATAAATCAACCTGTGCGAAATGATCTTGAATTCTGTACACGGGTGAAGTCGGTCATGCTATTTTTCGCAAAAAATAATCTTGCTAGTATTGAAACTTTCAATTCACTTCCCATTTTTTAAATTTTCGAAAGTGATAGCAGGAAAAAATGAATCTTCAGCAAAAAATAATAGCTCTATAACTAGAATAGCACGGAAGCCCGATTTGTTTGCTGCAATCTCCCAGATATGATTAAAGCACTGCACAGGATCCGTCCTGCGGGAAATCACGGCGTCACAGCATAATTAGCAGTTGCAAAGGAGAGTTCTGGACAGACTCGTGTTTGTTTTGTTTACTTGTTTTGGCATACTCTTGGAGCAAGATAGATTAGATAGAGGCTGGTTATAGCTGGTGAAACTGACGCCGACATTAGGTAAATGAAATATATATTAGGCCTTCTGTTTTAAATCGTTCGGTATATTTTGAATTGAATATATTTCTTACTTAGTTATAAACAAAATCTTGTCAATCAATAGCAAAATTGAGCTATATCTACCGCGCTGGCCTAATGCAAGTTGGTGGATTCACAAGCGCCATCAAATTTCTTCTACGAACGTACGCTGTTTTTTTACCGAAAATCCAGTAGTGTGAAGTCAACAAACAAACTTACGCATTTACAATATTAGTAAGGATTCCCATGACTGAACAAAAACACATCGTCTCAAACAAACTGATGAACTATTACGTCATAATGGCACCACTAAGCTACCCCACCTCGGCATTCATCGCGATAATAGATATTGATGTGTCTGTGGCACGCCCACGCCCAGCTGTGGCCGGCGAAAGGACTCGAATTAACGCGCTGTCACCGGAGATGATTAAAAACCCCTGCAGCGTATAATGAGGCAGCAGTAAGGGCTCGTTATAAATGCAACGTATTTTTTTAAATATCTTGTATAAGTGCCAAGTACAATATGTATGTTTTTTTTTATTCCGTATAGGTTTGCGTTTGACTACATACTGGCTGATGTTGAGCAGATATGCGGTCTAGGGTGTAGCACGCTTACCTAGAAGATACCTATTTACTCGGGATTTGAAGACACCCACGTTGTACTTAAGAAGACAGACCCAGGCAAAGCGTTCCACATTCTGGCTGTTCGTATGAGGAATGAGGATTCGAAACGCTTAGTTCTAACGCGTGGAATGTCCACCATAAAAGGGTGGCGCTTATATATGCTAGGACTTATAGGCACGCATGATGTGTACTACAGATACCTATTGATTTTTATTTGTACCAAATAAAAATAAATATAATATAGAAATGATTCTTAGCCTTACGTAGCTTATTTTACGTTGAGCATTAGCGTACTCCTTCAAATAATAGTAGCTTTTAGTTGAGACTAATATCGAAATAGACACCGCATATTTGTCAAGTTCTAGTATACCAAAGTGGAGATGGACAGATTATTATGATACTTGATGATGATATTAAAATAAAAATCCGGAGAAGTGCGAGCCAGGCTCGCACATTGAGGGTTCCGTACAAATCCATAATATTTCACAAAATTGGGAAGTAAATTGTTAAAATCTCTGTACTTATAACCATCGACAAAAAAGTTTTTTTTTTTCACTTTTCTCGTCATACATCGAAAATTACACATTGTTAAAATAGTTAAAAACCTGTTTTAGCATGTGCTAATGAAGCTTTTTCATAAGATACCTTACATGATACGATTTACTCACCTTGAATTTTGAACCCATATTTTGTGAATTTTGAGGCCATTTTTTTGTGATTTAAATAAAAATGTACAGTTTTCAGATTTATTAATATACGAGTATGTGTACTCTGAGACAATGCTTTTCACCAAATTTCATAGTTCTATGTTAACGGGAAGTACCCTGTAGGTTTTAATTTTTGTGAGTGTCGAAATATGCGGTTTTTTACGACATAAACGGCTCTAACTTTTTAAACGATAATTGAGAAGTTTTTTTTTTACTCAATTGCAAAAGACTATAGATATACGTATACAGTTTAAATTTCAACTCGATATCTTTACGCGTTCCCGAGATAAAGAGTCTTGACATACACACAGACGGACAGACGGACAGACCGACAACTAAGTGATCCTATAAGGGTTCCGTTTTTTCCGTTTGAGGTATGGAACCCTAAAAATATTAAAACTACACGGACAGTCGGATCCGTGCGTTTTATTACATGTATTAATTGTTCGTTTATTTAGATCAAACCAACTTAAGATAAAGTCCAGAAGAACAGCATCATCGGCTGTTCTGGCTTAGATTCAAGTACACGATATAAACATAGATTTGCATACCTCTGTTCTGCTTCTTTTTGCTGAAATTTGACCTATAATTACTTCCAAGAAACAACTTTATCAAAATCGGTTCCATTAAAAATAATTATGTACAAGTGTACTAATGCATAGACATAGATTCACAGAATCACACGTCACATCAAACTTAAAACATAATCGTCTAAGACTATACCTTCGTTAGTCGTTATTAGCTAATATAAGTACAGCAATGACTTACTTAATAAGTAAAGAAGCGTTTATCTCCAACTAACATCGTGAAGTTACTTCTATGATTGATGGTAGCAAATGACTTCCACATCCATCATAGTTAATTTTATTGAAGTGTCAACGTGACAACTGGGCCACTTTTAATTCTGTAAATAAACAGGTGTGTCCGTTTGTTTTGCTCTACTGTAATGAACTTTTGATTGGTTGAAATGCATTACTATGAGTGATTAGCGGTGTTATCAAGATGTCCTCGTAGGTACTATTTGTTATGAATATAGAATTATAGACATTACTTTCGTAAGTTTTAAGTTAAGTTTTTATATTTAAAAACTGGTAAAGATTATACTGTTCTATATCAGCCTTTTTTTAATAGTCCACTGCAGGACGTAGGCCTACCCACGAAGGGTGGTTGTGCCATATCCACCACCCTGACCCAGTGCGGGTTGGTGGATTCACATACGCCATCGAATTTTTTCTACTGACATATGCAGGTTGCCTCACGACGTTTTCCTTCACCGAAAAGACAACGGTGTTAAATTCCGTACATAAATTCCAAAGAACTTATTGGTACGGGACCGGGATTTAAGCCCACGACCTTACGATTGTAATGCGGGTGTCACTACCACTAGACCACCACGGCTACTAAAGATTGAGTATATTGAAAATTGTCATGACTAAATAGCACTTATTATTTGCTTAAATGAATAAATATTCTTTTTTAACTCGAATAAATCCGTGCGTGTGGCCACTACCTTGCATGATGGTAAGCGACGTTTTAGTTGAAGATGAAGTACGCATACTTGTTTCACACTTACAACAGAAGCTATCTAGTTTTGGACATAGATTTACCCAATGAGTTTGGTACCGGTATGCCGCTTTTATCTTACTCAATCCTGTTAAATTGTCTATGCCTCTTGTAGATTTACTTCAATTCTCTTACGCTACGATTATTGCAACGTCTATTTACAATACTAAACTGACGCAAAAAACTTTAGATGTTAAAAATAAGTTCCACCTCACCGAGATCACTTTTCATATTCCAGCCCACGATCTCTGTTCCCGTATACAAACTTTAAATAATACAATTACCGTCACCCAACCAACATTCGCGCTGTCACATTACATTACACCTAACTCACACACGCACAACACATAAATTCGTTACAACTGATTACGAAGTTCGTTGGAAGTTGTCATCGCTACTCTTCTATCACGTGGGGGAGAATTTTTTCATTGTTAACGCTATATCTCATACAGTTTGGCATCAGAGTTCATGAGAGAGCGAAGCACGCTGCGCCTCGAAACGTGTTCGGAATAGCACCTCCTAATATTCATCGGTTTAAATCGACTCCACACGAGCGAAGGAGACGACTCTATATACGAGAGAGAGACAGCTCTTTACCAAGATTTCGTGACCTCTCAGCGACTTCAGTCCGCAGAAATATGGGCGGTAATAACATAAATCCCTTTGGCATATAAAACACTAAACGCCGGAGTGTCCCATGGTTTTTACAGCGAAATTCGTGGGCGTAAAATGTAGGGTGGTTATGAAAATTTTGCAGGTTGTTAATTGCGTTTGTATGGATTTTTAACGGGCTGGAATTTTTTTATTAATGGGGTCAAAAGTTGTATAAAAATGTGATATTATTTCTAATCTTGCTTAGAACTTCTGCAGTGAGTAACTAAGGCTACCACGTTTTGTGTTAAATATGAGAAGAGTTAAGTTTCCGCATTTCTGATCCAAACTTAAAGAACACTATTAGTATCGTAATAAATATCGTGTTGTTTATTTTAAAGTTAAGATGGTCCGTGTAAAATAGGTACTATTATTTGGAGGACATTAAAATATTAATATTAGATATCTTACAACAGCAAAAAAAAATCAATTGAAAGAACAAAAACCATAAAAATTGAACATCATGTTTTTTTTTAGAAATTGCACCTACATATTTATTTCAAGCTATGCTTAGTTTGGGGTGAGAGACCGTGTGTAAGATCTCTCCCAAGGTTTATTTATTTATTTAAATAATAAACTCAACTGATAAGGATATTCACTTAAATCATCAAAAAATCTTACCATATAAAAGTGAAATCACATAATACCAAGCCTTATCATTTTAAATCTTTCAACTACTAACTTTTCCTAATGTTTTCTTAATATACGTACCTAATTCATTTTCCTGCTCTCCCTTACAGCAAAATACCTAAATATTTCTCATATGCAATCATCAGGAAATCTTGCCACAGAAAAGTGAAGAAAATGAAGATAATACAAAACCTTGTCATTGGAGATGAAAGATTCTATCTCTCAACTGCCAATTTTTCCAAATGATCCCGATATAATGCACGCATTATATCACCATATTCCGACCTGTTTCTGTACTCTCCTCTCGTAACGTAATCAAGGCTTTCCTTGTGCCAGCCAAAAACAAAGCTCGTAATTTCGTCATCTCGACTTCCGATGAGTATTCTCGTACATTGAGTGTGACAGACGACGTGGAAACGTGGTGCCACAGTGTTTGCGCTTGTGTAAGGTAGTAGGTTAAGTTCTAATATCGTTGATGTTAGATATACGTTGACCAAAGAAGAAAAGAAAATATTAGAACCTCAAGAGGCTTTTCAGTTAGAATGTCATTTAGTTGCGTATTGTAAGTATTGTTTTATTTTACGTGATAACAACGTCTTATAAATCGATGATCGCCAGCTGTACGCACGAAAAAGCATTTTTTCATATTTTTTATTTCGAAATTTTTGAATTAGGTTCGCGTTTGACTACACACTGCCTGATGTTTAGCAGATGTGCGGTCTAGGGTGTAGCACGCTTACCTAGAAGATACCTATTTACTCGGAATTTGAAGACACCCACGTTGTACTTTAACGGGAAGACAGACCCAGGAAAAGCGTTTCACATTCCGGCTGTTCGTATGAGGAATGAGGATTCGAAACGCTTGGTTCTAACGCGCGGAATGTCCAACATAAAAGGGTGGCGCTTTGGTCGCGTCTGCCTAGCCGTACGATAGAATAAAGAGGCAGGGGGGACCAGATTGTGCAACTCCTGGGCACACTCTCTGAAGTGTATCCGGTAAAAGGCCGACAAACACGCTACCTTGCGACGATGCTCAAGACTTTGTAGCTGTGACTTAGTCAAGGTGTCGTTGTCAATCAGCCTCCTGGCTCGCCTCTCAATCGACTCCAGATGATGATCCATGATTCATCGCCATGCCTAAGCGTTCGGCTTGTGACGCATAATTATGACGTTATCACGCAAAGTCATCGTCCGCTAACCGACTTTAAAGACGATCATTTTTAGGGTTCCGTACCTCAAAAGGAAAAAAAACGGAACCCTTATAGGATCACTTTGTTGTCCGTCAGTCCGCCTGTATGTATGTCAAGACTCCTTATCTCGGGAACTCGTAAATATATCGAGTTGAAATTTAAACTGTAAACGTATATCTATGGTTTCTTGCAGTTGTGTAAAATAAAAACTTCCCAGTTATCGTTTAAAAAAGTTACAGCCGTTTATGTCGTATAAAAACCGCATATTTCGACACTCACAAAAATCAAAACCTACAGGGTACTTCCCGTTGACATAGAACTATAAAATTTGGCGAGAAGCATTGTCTTAGAGTACACATAGTGGAATAAATCTGAAAACTGTACATTTTCATTTCAATCACAAAAAATAAGGCCTCAAAATTCACTAAATATGGGTTCAAAATTCAAAGTGAGTAAATCGTATCATGTAAGGTATCTTATAAAACAACTTCATTAGCACATGCTAAAATAAACAATACGAGTATGTTTGTACGGAACCCTCGATGTGCGAGCCTGACTCGCACTTGTCCGGTTTTATAAATACATTTACTTAAATTTTCATTTATTTTTTACTATCATGTTTTTACCGGACTGAAATCTGCGTTTGAGCACTAATTTGTTTGTTAGCTATCAGCATTATGGCCAAACATAGAGTAAGCAAACTTAAAAGAAAACAATACATACTCAGTGTGAAAATAAAACTTTGACTCCAGATTCAGAGTAGATGAACGACAGTTACAAAAAAAAATGTGAGAGGCCGTTTCTTTCATAGAGATGTAATAGAATATGTTACCTTACTGTTTAGTTGCACTACGTAGCGTCAGCTTCATTTGTATTCGTCGGGCAATCACGACCTAATCATAAATAGGGCATGGGAAACGAGCGCCTTTTGAATGATGCCGCGCATGAGGCTGTGGTAAATGCAATGTGTAGGTCTGGAGATAATTTCACGTTCTGTATGGTTTTGACTGAAAATAAGTACCTTTTAATCTAAAATAATAGTTAATACGGAATTTCACACCACTGGCTTTTCGGTGAAGGAAAACATCGTGAGGCAACCTGCAAGTCAGTAAAAGAAATTCGATGGCGTATGTTAATCCACCAGCCCGCACTGGGCCAGCGTGGTGGATATGGCCCAATCACTGTTCATGGGTAGGCTTACGTCCTGCAGTAGACTATTTAAAAAAAAAGCTGGTAGAGTACAGTACAATGGTTAATAGCAAATGGATAGCATAACACAGCCTATTCTTAGTTTTAGCACTAAGGTTTATTCTTCTGGAAGTGATCATGAAGTTGTGTAATAAGTATTTATTTTTAAATATCAATAATTTATATTCCTGTCCTATCCCTATTCCGTAGAAAACTATAAGTTTTACTTTTGTATACACTCACATGTTTGTAGGTGCAATACACATTTTTAAGTGATAACGTGAAATCGGTGAACGCCGGCTGCACGCACAAAAATACATTCCTCATACGAACAGCCAGAATGTGGAACGCTTTGCCTGGGTCTGTCTTTCCGCTAAAGTACAACGTGGGTGTCTTCAAATCCCGAGTAAATAGGTATCTTCTACATCCTAGACCGCATATCTGCTCAACATCAGGCCAGTATGTAGTCAAATGCAAACCTACAAGAAATAAAAAAAAAACATCACTGTTGTCAAGTTCCGCCTGAGCCGAGTGAGCGAGCGAGAGCATGGAACAAGCGACAGAAAGGCACGATCCGTTGTGGATTCAAGAATGTCTTTTGGATTTGTGATTCAAATGTCTGACATATCCATGTAAAATTATGAGTGCTTCCACTCTGCCCCACCAAAGCGCCCCAATGGTAGGGCAGATTCCACTCCTTCATTTTTTTGAGTGGAATCTGCCCCACTCGTCTCATCTTGGTGGGGCAGATTCCACTCACTTTTTAGACCAGTGGAATCTGCCCCACCAGGGGTGTCGAGCAATTTTTATTAAATTAGTGGTGCCATGAAGTTTGGAATTTGACTGCAAAATTTTAATCATTAAAACGCCCCACCACTAGAACAACTAAGTGCAGACACTAGAACAGATAAGTGAAGACATTAAATGCAAAATAATAAGAAGATTGTAAACTTTAGTTACAGCACAATTATCTGAAGTAAAATATTACGGATTGTATGTAGTTATATCGCAAATATTTTCGAAGTAATCGTAAAGTAAAAGAAAATAATAAATTGAACGTTATCATTCAATTTATAATAATACATTCATTGTAA
This sequence comes from Hypomecis punctinalis, assembly GCA_949316475.1. NCBI lineage: Eukaryota > Metazoa > Arthropoda > Insecta > Lepidoptera > Geometridae > Hypomecis > Hypomecis punctinalis. The sequence goes on from OX438802.1 coordinate 2,912,812, forward strand.
TGATCTTTAATAATCTATTCGAATTCTTATCTGTGTTCATTACTTTAATCGAACAATTTGAAGTTTATATTTTAGGTATATTATCACGTTTCAAAGCCACTAAGCTGTAGTATTTTCTAGAAAACAGCGCAGATTTTGTCCGTAAAGTCCGGATGGTTCATAAAGCTTGGGACGTCGCGACGTAAAATCTGAATAAGTAAATGATCGAGGGATAGTGGATGGGTGATTGATTTGCTTTAGAGGCGCAAGGGAAGAGATTACAGCGTTTAATGAAAATTCATAATTAAAAGCTCGACTTTGCTTTGTAGATATCTTATGCAATATTAAGGATGTATCTACGAGTTTTTTTTGACGTTCAATAAAATTGTACTTTTTTGTTTCAATGGCTTGTTATGAAATTATCAAAGAATGTGATTGAAAAGTCAAAGATAAATCAAATAAAAAAAATTTTTTTTCATAAAAATAAAAATATCTTTAAAGGATCCTTAAGTCTATTAAAGAATATTCCATCAAAGAATATAGATTTATAAGACACTTGGACACCACCTATTTTGATGGAACTTAACTGAAATATGAGGTATGAAAATATATATTTATCGAGACGAGAATAATACCTAATTGTTGTTGTATTAATATGTTTTCACCTTGCCATAGATCGCAGATTATATTAATGAGTAATGATCAGTAATTATAAGCAAAGTTTCGTACATAAAGTTTTCTTATTAATCTTTCTTACTTATTACTTCGGTTGTTTCTTTAGATTTGCACCACCTCACCAGCGATGCCATGTTTATGAGACGGACAAGTTACGACGTTTACGACCCTGGGTGTGTCAGATTTGCACTTTATAGGGTCGATTTAGCATACGATTTGAAACTTTATTCTGCATACACAAAGTATATTTTACAAAAAGAAAATGCAACGATAATGGAGCTATAAAGGCTTTCAGATTATTGAAACAACCCTGTAAGTGATGGTATCTGTATTATTAACAACAACTTTTAATTTTACGCCCACCCTGAAATCATTACCGTTTGTACCTAAGTATGTGAATAAATGACTTGCGCAAGAAGTTTTATTTTAATACTAGCTTTTGCCCGCGGCTCCGCCCGCGTGGTATTATCACTTTTGTGTTATCCCACAGGAACAGATTATTTTTTCTGGATTAAAAGTTGCCCATGTCACCTTCCAGCCTTTGAACTATATCCATGCCAAAAATCAAGTCAATCCGTTGATCCAGTGTTGCGTGAAAGAGGAACAAACCAACAAACTTTTCAGATTTATAATATTAGTAAGATTCAATGATTGCTTACAAATTTGACTAATTTGAAGGTGAACACTAATTTTACTTTCCAGATTTTCAATAATGTAAAGAACACGTACCGCTGCGTAGGAAGTCTATGGACGAGGGAAAACATAGGAAGGGTATATGTCAAGCAGTAAAAGTCCTACCGCTGAGAAATAATATTTTTACTTAAATAATGTGTTTAGTATGCGATATAGATAAGTCAGTACTAGTTAAATTGCGCAAATTGACAATTTAACATACTCGATCATTTGCGGTAATTATCAAGCAACTTTCCGCACGGTCAGTAATCAGATGGGTGACCGCGGGTGGCATTTTCCAACTGAGCGCTACCGTGGCTCGGATGACACGTGAAATTGTAGGCCCCGGTTGTTTTAACCGTTTAGCCATGTCAGAGGTCTTTAGGCGGCTTAAAAACTCTGACACCACGGCTAACCACCCGGCTTATATGAACTTACTTATTAACGTTCTGTTAAACTTCCAAAAGCTTTTCCATACATTTTGTCGGCACTTGGCTATGAGTTGACTGATGTTTATTTTTTCACAATTTCTGAGTTATCTATCTGATATATGATCTATGAATGATCTAAAGTTTGCCATGTTAATGAGTACAATGATATTCTAGAATATGTCCATATTTTAGGGATCACAACATAAAAAAAAAACTGTTGAATCTACTCGTCATAAACGAAGAAAAACTCTATACATTCGAATGAGATTCAATTTATATTCACGTCAAAAAGGGGCGCCTACAGACAGGTATGAAGCTCATTAAATGCTCTCAAAGGTACTGTCGTAAAAGCGGCAAAAATTTCATTGCCAGTATCACACTCCGTGCCGAGTAGGTACCTATAATATAGGTAGGTTTAGAAAATTGGATAGCATGGCGAGATAATTATACTAACTATAAGATAGGAAATTTTCAATTGAACGAATGACAGTGAACATTTTTTTTCTTATACAAAATAGATAAAGGTTTCACTGTGAAGAAAATATTCATCAATATGCTTTAAAAATTGTAAGAATTTAGCTTACCTATATAGACGAGTTATTTTTGTTTTTAAGCCTCCACCCGCATGATATTTTTATTTACGCTATCTTTTATAATTAATGTTTTACTTTTCCTGGATAAAAAATAGAATGACATTATCCGACCAAAAATAAAATATATCTAATCGAAAAACAAACCGATTCTTCCTTCTGTTGTTGCGTGAAAAAATAAGAATCAAACTACACACTTTCGGGTTGATAGTATTTTGGTAAATCAAACTAATAAGTCCATTATGATGTGTATTTGGTCACCATAAACTATTTTACATTAGTTTCTTAAATATTTATAACAACTTGAATTGACTAAGAATATGTGCTTTCGCCTCGAGGCGCAAATCTAGAATGCCCTCAACCAAAGATTAATATTTTTACATCTCTTCAGTTTGTTTTCTCGTTTTCTGATTGGCCGTTTTAAAACTACGCCGGAAGCAGTTCTTATTGGCTAAAATGCCGGCTCGTTGTTAAATCGGCCAATCACAAGCCAGAGAAATGTTAACCTTACAAATACTAGAAAATATCATTCGACATATATTTAAAAATCAGATCAAAATTTGATGCAACGATTAAAAATCATGACATTCGGCCATCCGGCTCATGTGCTACCTCCTGGTGCACCCTGAATAATAGTAATTAAAAACAATGTAATAATACGACTTTACAATTAAATAGATTAATATTACTACTTATCTACTATGTAATAAACCTATCTTATAATTTTAGCTCATGACATTTGGCTTATCATCACGCAGTCATAAATGGAATTTTACCTTTCAGAAAATTCCATTACAGACCATGGGCAATAGTCATTTATCAAAATATTATCATTGATTTGTGTATGTATATGTGCGTAATATGATTGGTTTACAAAATTTAAAAAAAATACTATAGATTGTCTCAAGCAACAATGCGTTACTAAACTTATTAAACACATAAAAAAGACAATTACTATTTACGTGTAAATAGCACTTAAGAAGCTTAAAAATAATAGCTTAAATAGCTTCATAACACTTAAGAATATATAACGGTCAAAACATTTACAAAAATACAAGTTCAACTAGTAGCTACGAGTATTACGTCAATTTTATATCCGAGCACATTTGTTTTGTAATATTTTTATGTTCTAATGGATCAACATAATTTATCAACACATTTCTTATAACATCTTGTTGTATGTACACAGCAACACAATAAATATTATTTCTATTCTATTCTAACACACTAATGTAAAATACAAACTTAACTGTTGTGGATACAAAGTGACAAGTATACCTTATTAACAAAAACAAAACAAACTGAAAAAATGCACAAACTTGATCAAAAAGTACGTTAAAAGTAGCTTGTGCGAGCAATGAATTTGAACAAATATGGATGACGTATGATTACAGTATAATAGTTACATATTCCCGTGCCCTGTAATGCAAAAACGTGACATATTTGTTCGTTAAGCAACTTAAGAAAAGAGACTAGAAAATCTAGATTTAAAATTGGAACAGATATCGTGTTCTTTAATCATTCATCATTACGTAGTAATTACGTCATATCAACTTTGTGCTTATAATCTGTGACGAAATATTCAAAAACTACAGAAAGTTTTCATATTACTATCGTTTCTGAAGCAAACAAAATTAACCTCTTGTTCAAACAAAATGAAATATTTATGTTAGTTTTAATGGGCTAACCTCTTATGGCATCTGACCTAGTCACGTGTCCTAATCATAATGTATCATGCTGATTCTAAGTTTCCACAGCTAATTTAATTGGAATAATCTTTAGCGCATTCTGGCTTGTCTGTTTATTGTGAACAAATGACTATGTAGGATGCGCATTTTTTTTTATAAACTTTGGTCCTTATCTAGAAAGTATTTTAGTATAGAACACACAATTCACACTCATTTTGAGGACGTGACATAAAACGGTCGCTTTATATTATATACTCATAATTGCACAACACTGGGGATGTAATCTCGAACCTAAACTTTACTTCACTGCATTATTTAAAGCTTTTATTTTTCACTCCGATTTCACTTCATTTCTAATTTGCACTATCTGAACCATATATTGTAGGTTAACGCCGAATTAATGAACGATCATGTTCATTGTCACCAGATACGGAACATGTTGAAATCAGCCAACTGTTGAGAAGTTGTTGTGTAACGAAGTCGTAATAATATAACTTTGAAGGTAGAGATCCGCCATCAGTATTAGGTAGTTCAGTTTCAGTTGAAGGTTATGTCCAAGTCCACAGGTTATGTCAACTGAAATGAGTTTACTTGAAGCCTCTATTTGGCTGCAAAATTCAGCACTTGCGAGTTCTTCGCTATAAATCTCATGCCTCTGCCGCCGCGACGTAGTAGTGATGTGATGACAAAGCTAGCATATGCTACACTCGTAGCACCAACTGCGGTCAATCATCTGGGGTGACTTACGTAATTTGCCAAAGAACTCTCGTGGAGACAACGGGGTGTATGTCCTTTGCACTGTAGCTGGGTCTTCTTGTCATTTACTCGTAGCATAATTCCGGGAAAGGAAGAGAAATACTTATTAGTAAACATATAATTATTTCACGGGCAACCGTGAATCGTGATTAAATCAAATAGTGTTTTTAAACTTTCGCGATTTGAACACATTATTATTTTAAACGTCGGGATGAGGAGGTATTTATTTATCTCGTAATTTTAGTGCGCGATTAGTCCCGTAGTATAAAATAATAATAAATCAAATAATTTTACAAAAGCGTTTGATTGGTGTTAATCGTAAGCCAATGAAACGCTACTGTATTAATGTACTTGTAATATTTAATATTATACTAGTAATGATATTGCCTCTTGGCTAATTGCAAACAATTACGTTTACCGAACTTGAGTGAAAATTTGATAAAGATATTGATAAACAAACATACAAGATACGCGCGAAAAACAATACCCATCGTTGGCAGCCGGGTGAATAAAGAAACAATTCCGGCGTGGTGTAGGTACTTAGTCTAGGACTTGTGAACTGAACGCGTATGGTTCAGTTGTAGCACAACCTCAATATCTATAACCTTTCGTGAATGTTTTGGTCGGTCTTGATGATTCTAACCTCTTGCTTGTGAGCTGCACAAACATGATAATACATAACTTAATTATTCGTTTGAACACATCCCAGGATATATTATGAATGTAACTTTGTGAAGGCAAGTTTGACCACAGTAAAAATATAATCTTTCTGAGGCTATAAAATCTCAGTCTGATGGCAGTCTATGACACACTCGACGGTAGATATCATAGATGTTATTACCCTCATTGTTACATAACTAATAATAGTTTTCTGTGAATGTCATCTACAAGGTTCTGTCTTAATAATAGACTTATTACATTCAGGTAAATTTTAAAAATGAACTTCATTAAAGTTCTTCGGTGGCGTTAAACTAAACACCATCAAAATGAGAATCGACCCGTAAATTCTGATAGATAAAGGTAATATAGAGTTAACCGGGTGAGCTAGTTGATGTGTACAAATTATGGATCGTGTCTAGCTTGCACATACTTTGTGTTTTTGTTGTCAGGCTAAGGAAAGCCAATAATCAATTAACAATTATTGTAAGCTGGCCGTCTCTATAACACTTTTCTTTTTCGTATCTATAGAGAATTTCCCAATTCAATGAGGAATTAACCTTTCAAATATTTAGTTGGAATTATTCAAAGAACATTTAAGGCTAATTAATTCAACTTATTATAAATTTCTGAATTAGTCACACATGGTAAATTAACTATATTGCATAAACATATGAACCAATCGGAGCCATATTCTTGTAGGGCATACGTAGCCCAGTCGCACGTTGCGACTAATTTTATCGACGCACGTTGCACGATATACTTGTAGACTGACATAGCCCGCTCACGGCATGTAAGTAACTAAGTACGTTACAAATGTGAGCTTCTCCGGGCTATCTAATTGGTCAAAGTTTCATTTGATTTCATATCTGGGCTATCTGGTGTAGCATGCCCGCCCTCGGCATAAGTACCTACTTATAGCTGAAGGCATTTACGGGCTTCTACTTGGAACACTGGTGTAGCATGCTCGCCTATGGCGTATATAAGCTATAAGCGTCTCCGAGCTTCTACTTAGTTTACTGGTGGCATACATAGCCTAAATCATTTATTATAGCCCAGTCAAAATATATGGCTCCACATCAATGGTTAAACATGTAAATTATAATTCACGTTACTATATTTTAAATCGTGATTCGAATTCAGGGTTACTTAGTAAACATTAAAAGGAAGTGCACTTAGGGTATTCGCGTAACAAATATGCATTCCAAAGCAAATTATCAAAATGAGTAAACGATACAGAATAAGTACACAACAACCACTGACTCGTACAGCCTTATTCCAAAACACGTTTTAACTTTAGTACTGAACTTAAACCATGGACTAGCAAATTCTAGCTTAGAATATGATTTAAATTATTTCACTCGGCAATCTTATTATAAATTAGAATTTAGAAACAAGAGAAATGAAGTTCGAAAACGACAAAAACAAAGCCTCACTTTTTTCTTGCCTGGATTTAGGCTTCAGATACACTCGCATTTGCCAACAAAGAAAATGTAAAAATAATGAATTAAGTTATTGTATTCAACGGATACTTAAATAACCAACAATTTGAATATATTTATGCATTAAGACACAGTTATTTAAGCATTTGAAATGTATTCAAAAAAGGTGTAAACATGCGAGAACGAATGAATGATTGTAAATTATATTTTTTTTATCTATCGCTATCGCTTAAACCATGGACTACCATTGGTTTATCTGATTCTAGGTTATATCTTGATTTGTAATAGGGACATTTTAATTAATCCTTGGATTATCTCTAATACCGTAACAACCGTGGATATGCTAGGCGTGGTTTAAGCCTGGCACCGGCGAACCTCTTTGGAATAAGACTGGTAATGTCTCCATACCAATGCCAAAAACTAATGAGTAAAGACGCTATCCTAAATTGAGATATTTCAAAAATGTACAAAGACCTTGTAGCGTACTTTAATGTTAGCTAGAAAATGATTTTTCTATTATGTATTTTCATTAATAGCGGCCAAAGTTTACGTAGCGAAATAATTTGACATTATTATTATTACACTGTTCTGAACCAATATAAATTCAAAAAGTATTTTTCTACAAAGTAATATGACCATCATCTTTTTTTTTGTGTCGGCCATTTTTTAGCCATATTTTTATTTCTTATTTTGGAGCACAGGTGATATAAATTCTGGGTCTCCGGTAAAACATTTTCCTTAAATACCAAACTGAAACAAAATGATTGGTACCGCTAAAGTCTACGCAACATTTTTATTGTCTTGTCAACGATCCGCATAAAGTATGGCAGAAAGTACATTCGAAGGTAAAGTCTTTATAAAGAACTACTTATTTAACTGGTGGCATACATTCGCCTTAGTCATAGTCTAGGCACGGCACACATATCTTAATAAACATGTTCTGTAGCACCTCGTCAGCAGCTACACATAATAATATGTATTATCGATAATGATATAATTCACATCACAATATTGCGTACCCGCACAATTAAACAAGTGCGCAGTGTTATGATCACCCGGTATCAGCACTATCGAGAAGTGTCTCGACTAAGTCAGTACCAGGAATCGATCGGGTTAACATGGCCGATGAGTAGGCCATATGCTACTTCAAATCAATTGTGGTGCCTATTGTTATTTTGCGGGTAGGTAATGAGAACAGAATAAGCTCACAGTTTTGATATACTTGGTAGCAGCATTGTTGAGTAGTGTCTCAGCCAAGATACTACCGGTAATAGATCAGGTTAACATGGCCTAGGAGTTCCTGGCCACATGTTACAGTTTACACCAATCAAATGCGATGCTTATTAATATTTTGCAGGTAGGTAAGAAGAATAAAATATGCACACAGTTTTGATACACTTGGTAGCAGCATTGTTGAGAAGTGTCTCAGCCAAGATACTACCAGTAATCGATCAGGTTAACACGGCCTAGGAGTTCCTGGCCACGTGTTACACCAATCAAATGCGATGCCTATTTCATTGATCTGCAGGTAGGTAATGAGAATAGAATAAGCGTAGTTTTGATAAACTTGGTAACAGTATTGTTGAGTAGTGTCTCAGCCAAGATACTACCAGTAATCGATCAGGTTAACATGGCCTAGGAGTTCCTGGCCACATGTTACCCCAATCAAATGCGATGCTTATTATTCTGCAGGTAGGAAGGAATCAAATAAGCACAGTTTTTTCACAGTTTAGTAACACTGCCGAAGGTTGAATTTTGATCTAATCGTGACACTACCCCCAATCAGTTTGGTCAACTGTGGCGTGACCTAACACCCAAATTAGTTGCGTAATATAAGACAGTTTTTCACAGATTTAAGAATCGGTACCAATGCTACTTACAAGACACCGAATCTAAAAATATAATAAATATAAATGTACATACCATATTGTGGGTCTGCAGGTTACGTCCACTGCTGAATTTTGGTAAATCAAACTAATAAGTCCATTATGATGTGTATTTGGTCACCATAAACTATTTTACATTAGTTTCTTAAATATTTATAACAACTTGAATTGACTAAGAATATGTGCTTTCGCCTCGAGGCGCAAATCTAGAATGCCCTCAACCAAAGATTAATATTTTTACATCTCTTCAGTTTGTTTTCTCGTTTTCTGATTGGCCGTTTTAAAACTACGCCGGAAGCAGTTCTTATTGGCTAAAATGCCGGCTCGTTGTTAAATCGGCCAATCACAAGCCAGAGAAATGTTAACCTTACAAATACTAGAAAATATCATTCGACATATATTTAAAAATCAGATCAAAATTTGATGCAACGATTAAAAATCATGACAGTATTTATAAGGAAATACTCGTAGATAGTTTATGAAAATTTATATTATAGAAAGATAATAATTTTCATTCATTCTAGTGTTATGAGCCAATGAAGTGAAAAATAATTGTGTTCGCGATATAGAAGAGTGCACTACTTGACATCGACATTCGCTTGTAGAAAAGCGTAATCCTCTCTTAATGCATAAATAACTATAAAAGTCAGATATCATCTAATTGAAGTGAAGGTAACTGCGAGGCACAAACGCCTAAGGTTACGATCGAAAGGATCTCTTCGAGTGTAAAATATTTAAATTTAACGGCAACAAATGGAAGAGAAGGTAGAGGAGATACAAGCTTTAATTAAAGCAGGAATGGGCAGTGTTTGGATTGATTTGATTTTCATGAATTTATGATGGTTCGTTCGGTGATTTTATGACTGCTCTTTGTGATTTTATGGTCAGAAGTGGTGGATATTATTTTATTTTAGTTATTGATTTAAGACTGGAATCAATGACACAAAACTCACGATCAGTAATTAATCTATTTGAAAACACGAGCGCTTACCCTGGCAAGACACAACAAGCATATTCTGAGAATTAAAGGTAAACAGATAGTCTTTAATCCTTTTTTAGATGCAAGATTTATTTCAAGAAATAAAAAACAAAGTTTGAAATTGGATTAGGTGTACTAATGCATCAAATACTGAGCAAATTAGTAACTGTTCTATTTGAGATTAACTTCGTAACTATGATAAGACAAAAAGTTAGAACGCAAGTAGCTGTTTTTGAATCTTTTGATGCTCTTGATTTAAGAATTATAGTCTCTACAGGGTTATCCATAATATAACTGGTGTATTAGGCTGAAAGGAGTAAATTTAGAACACCATTACGATAGGACCAAACCGATATTCGAAAAAAAACAGCTGTTTCATACATTTTGCCGATTCCGTGTTGCAATTTTAAATGGAACCGATGTTTTTTTCTCGAATTTGGAGATGTCCCCATAGTAAAAGTTGTTCATAATGATAGTATTAACTCTGCTTAGTAGGTACAGTGTAAGCAGATAACCCTGTATAAACTTTTTAAGAAGTCATTTTTGTCAAATACACGTCTAAACAATATTTTAAAACGTTAATAAAAGTATAACGGCATATTTTTATCGAGTAACTCAAGCGCCGAAACTTGGCTGAAACTCTTCCACGGAGATAAATGTCCCAAAAACGCCGGAGACTTGGGAATTTCATATCCCAAACAAATTTCTGAAGTAATGAATTCCTCCCAGTCGGGAAGGGCCAGCGATCGAACAGGTCATCGAGAAATATTTAAAATATTTTATTTGAAAGCTGCGTGCACGGCATTCCCTTCCACATTGCTAGATAGAACGAAGCCTTAGAAATGACGACGGCTATTCGATATTTTTGCCTATCACTCGTTTCTCGATTTCTAATATTATCTTTTGTTGAAAAAATAATTAACAGAAATTTGAACGTATATATGTAAATAATATTCATTCGTTGCAATATCACGAAAAAAAACTATTCAAACTCGTGTAGCAAAATCGGAATACTGCACCGAGCGACGGTTTAAAATGTTTTTTTTTTTCGTAATATAGCGAAATAAAATATATGCGTTACTAAAATTATGTTGTGGAACATTTAATAGGAGATATTTGAAATTGTATTTTCGGTATTTCTAACGTTTATGGATTTGGAAGTATAAATTCGCGTTACCTACGTATAATCCTATATAAATATTCTCTGAACCTATTAAAAGTACGCTGTACATTTTAGGTCCAGAGTTTGAGCTAGCATTAATAGCGTAGCTCCAAAAAAAATTATATCTTAGCTATAGATTTGAAACATCGACGTTTTGAAATAAAATTTTCAGAATTATTACTATATACTCATCATCACATCTTTGCATACAAAGCTAGCAACACAAAATTATTTTTTGCAAAAATTAGCATGACCGACTTCACCCGTGTACCGAATTCGCGAATATTTTGCTTGGATCGATGTAGCATTTTTCACATTATTATTGATTTATCGAAAATGGCTCAGCCGATTTCGATATAATTTGAATGGAACCAATTTCGAAGTATATTTATTTCAATAAAAAAATAATTATTGAAATCAGACAACTATAAAAAAAGTTATGCGTGGTTACACATAAAAAAAAAGAAATATACGCGTCGAATTGTATACCTCCTCCGGTAGTTCGTCGGTCAAAAAGTAATGTAAGCTTAGCAATAAAATCCGCTTATTAGCTTTCGGGTACGAAACCCTAAAAACATTTGAACATTTTAGTGTTCAATACGAGTCTAATATTAAATACAAGTATTATTTACTACGGGCCTTCGATACACAAATATCAAAGGGTGCGTGCCTGTGTTAGGGAATCAATGAGACTGCCCTTTGACCGGATGTGTACCTATAGGGGTAAATAAGGGGCGTTTCCTGTGACAAATATTAAAGCTTCCCGAACGTTACAGCTTTCATAAACGTTGAAATATTTTTGGAAGGAAACGCTGAAGGTCGCCGGAAATTTTTATTAAACCCACATTTTTCGTGTATTCAAAATTCTTGCATAAAATCTTAGAGGAAATTGATGTTTTCCTATTTTACCGATGTTTTGGAGACTTCGGCTTGAGAGTTTGGGGAGTTTTACCTTTATGTTGGAAATTTGAATGTCGTTTTATTGATAACTTTGTTAATTATGCCAGGAAAGATTTTTAGTGTAATTAGCCAAGTAGCCTTAATTTCATGTTTAACCACAAATTGTCTTTGTGAAAATGTGATGTTTGCCTTGACGGTCCACTGGTTAGTGACCTTGTCTGTGTCAAAGAAGCGTGGGTGCAATTCCTGCCTAGGCAATCATTTTTAGCTATGTAGCATTTGAGTCCTTGGCAACCATATTACAAAATTTGCGTCAGAGATCGTGTGTAAAATGTCCCTAACATATTTATTTAAACGAAGTCTAAACTTCGGTAACTATAGCAAATCTTTGTTGTTTTTATAAAGTGCATTTTTTAATAACTACAAATTATTTTGATGCCCGAGAGTCATATTTGGTAAATAAATCTCTCATACCCACTCCCATTCCAGTATGCCACCCAATCCTCTTCTGAACAGAACCTATATCACATGAAGCTCATTCCCAGACACATCTAATTCAATTAATGCGACAGATCACATTATGCCTTGCCTTCGCAGAGCAGTGCAAACAAGTCGTTTCTATGTAACTTTAAATATTTGATCGCGCGCCACTATATAAATGTGCAATGTCTGTGCTTTGAGTTCGACGTGAGCTTCTCCTATCGTATTACTTAGTATGCTATTTGAACGTGTTTTTCCATTTAGTTACGAGAATTCATGCTCTTTATCATTGAAGTCGGTGTTTACATGTGAATTACGGGTTCGTGAGCTTTTAGTTGATTTTGTTAAGGTTAACTAGTTGGATGTTTGTGATAATGTCTCAGTTGAATTAATGTAATACGTTCAATGGATGTTTTAGATCAGATTAATTGTAACGAGATAAAACTAGACTACAATGATAAATATAAAATAAACGTCGTGAGAAACAATAATTTTGAAATTTATATAGTTTATAGTAGAGACTAAATGATTTTTTCTGTCTATAAAATTAATGTGTATTTTGTGATTATATCTGGTCTGAGCCTGGATCCTATTTTTATCCTTGTTTTTGTGTACCTACATTGAACGGTTCCACCGTCACATAGTTTTCGTGAGAGTCTTTAAATGTTAAATGTTATTTAAACTAATTTGACCCCTCGCAAAGCTCGAGTTCGCTGCTATTCATTTTATGAAATAGCAAAAACAAAAACAAATTATTTAAAGTGAAGCATGATCTATAACCGTTTGGCAGCACAGGTAAACCCCCATAGTTGTTAAGCGTTAATCCTCGACGGTGCAGCGCATAAATTCAGTTCAGTTCGGATCGGTATATTCTGGATTTTTCTGGATTCGGTTGGAATTTTCGACGCTGTCAAACAATCCGCGGTTTGGGAAGAGTGTGTAAACAAGTGATATGGCGTAAAAAGTTGGAAGGAACAAGGATTTGATTTGGGTTTTGCTGCAACGAGTTTTGGAGCGGATGGCAAACATTGCGGGTCTTTGTGTTCGGGAGTGTGGGCTGAGAACGTACCTAATGTTATCGGAGGACGAGAATTTTGTGTAAGATTGGAGATAAATTTCGGTTTTATTAAGTAATTTGATGTTTTAAAGGTGCTTAATTTGTACCTTGTGATCGGTTATTTTCAATTGATGCCGTCCTATAAATCGATGCCTTAAGTCTATAAGCCGTAGTGGTCTAGTGGTAATAACACCTGCCTTACAATCGTAAGGTCGTGGGTAAATCCCGATCCCGTACCAATGAATTCCTTGGAATTTATGTACGGAATTTCACACCACTAGCTTTTCGGTGAAGGAAAAAATCGTAAGGCAACCTGCATGCGTCCGTAGAAGAAATTCCATTGCGTATGTGAATCCACCAACCCGCACTGGGCCAGCGTGGTGGATATGGCACAATCACCCTTCGTGGGTAGACCTACGTCCTGCAGTGGACTTTTAAAAAGGCTGGTACAATACAGTACAGTATAAATCGATGATCGCCGGCTGTACGCACGGAGAAGTGTCACGTTTGGCCTGAGCTGAGCGTGCAAGCAAGAGCGCGAAACAAGCGATAGAGAGGCACAATAAGCTTTCGGCTTACTTCAGTTGCTGATTCAATAATGTTTTCATATCACGTAAAGTTATCGTCCGTAAACCGACTTCACAGACAACCAATTTTTTTACAATCTAGAATATACCCGTAGTTATCACAACTATGAGATTTAGCATTCAAGTCTTGAAAAAGATCGCCAAGTGCTGTCGAAACTCGAATAGAAATTACTCAGCGAGACGTGATGACACCTGCGGCCTTATTTTGTATGCGCTCTGACGTTCGGCTTCGCTTTTTCTCCTGCTCGCGCCAGTTACTCACGCCGCGAGAGCGAGCGGGAGGAAAAGCGAAGCCGAACGCCAGAGCGCTTACAAAATAAGGCCCCTGTGCTGTATTTAAATTAGAATGAGATTTATAGGTAAACTAAAATCAGTTCTATTATAAAAATGTCATGCCAAAACACCGTAATATAATGGTAAATATTTTTGAAGAATTATTTTGAGCAAATACAAGCATGCATGCGTCATCGGATAAGGGACAGAGGAGGTGACTCCCGCTCTGGGTGGTTCTTGGTGCAAAGGATGTCTATCGCTATTCAGCGTGGTAATGCTGCTAGCATTATGGGCACCTTTTCACCGGGAACCATGAGGGGCGGGTTAATTGACTTGAATTTGTAAGTTTATTATTTGCATTTATTTTTTAAATTGACATGTACCTAGTATTAAATTTGACAATAAATACTAGAATAATTAAAAAAAAACAAGCTATTTATACCAATTATAGTAGGTAACGAGCAGGTGCCAAACATGAAAGTAGATTTTTAAAACCTATCACTTTGTAATATTATGATGATGATAAAGTTTAAAAAATACTCCCCTCCCATTCATTTCAACACTGCTAATATGACGTCACGAAGTTCCCCAGCGCCCGGAATCCCGTTGGCTCCGAGAATTAATTTTCAACTTTGACGCGAAATAAATCACGCGTCTAGCATGTTGATTAGTCTGCGGTGTTACAATTTTAAATCGATTCACTGTTTTTGAGAATAATTGAATTTGCGGTACGATGTAGTAAGAAAGTTTGTATAGGCCGTATGGCTAGTCCTGGTGTCACTGACACGGGAAAACGGTTAAGATATTTTTCTACGGAACACCATTTTTTTTTGAGTTTTGACAAAAGTCGCAGTACAAAAGTTGTTAGTTTTGATGTACTGAATAAGCCCATAAAAGGATGCTGTACTGTACCAGCCTTTTTAATAGTCCACTGCAGGACGTAGGCCTACCCACAAAGGGTGATTGGGCCATATTCACCACGCTGGCCCAGTGCGGGTTGGTGGATTCACATACGCCATCGAATTTCTTCTACGGACGCATGCAGGTTGCCTCACGATGTTTTCCTTCACCGAAAAGCCTGTGGTGTGAAATTCCGTACATAAATTCCAAGGAATTCATTGGTATGGGACCGGGATTTGAACCCACAACCTCACGATTGTAATGCGGGTGTCATTACTTATAGACCACCACGGCACGATGCAAATTGATTAGAAATAACCCTGTATAATAAATAGTAATGACACTGACCGAAAAGGAGCGATTCAAAGTCCCAGCGGATTGACTAGTTGAAATGACAGTAAGCAAGGCACTTATGGGATGTACGAAAGACTGGTGACTGTTGACTGGCAAGCGTAGTTTAAGTACCTCTTACACTACGCTTACCTATGGGGTAGGTGGATGAAGGCATTAAGATATTTATTTATTTCAGCAAGATCATATACACATAATTAAAATTAGAGTGTATATCGTCACCCTGTTGTATGAGAGGTGGCTCAGTGGTTAGTAACCCTGACTCTTGGGTCAATGAGGCGTGGGTTCGATCCCCACCCTGGACAAGTATTATTTATTTATGTGATGAGCATTATGTGTTTGCTCTGTGTCTGTGTGTTATTTAGGTACTATCTATATAACTATGTATTTAAAAATATGTATATGTAGTATATCAGTCTCTGGCAACCATATCACAAACTTTGCTTAGTTTGGGCTCTGACCCCATGGGCCGTGTGTAAGATGTCCCCAAATATTTATTTAATTTTATTTATTATAAGATTAATGCGATTTACAGCAGACGCGCAGAATTTAGCTGGATTTTTAGGGGAAAATAAAGAAGATATGAAACAAATGATACCGATGTCCAGAAAAGGGGGTTACTCAGTTTCTTGCATCGTGTTACTAAAATCAGTACTGCACAGTATTCAGGGCCCGATTAATATGTTGCTGCTCATTGTTAACATTTTACTTTTAAATTTTGAACACTGCATTTATTTAATTAGTCACTGAATACCAAGTAGCTAGTGTGATTGTTTTGACATTATGTAATAGCGAGTAGAAAAATGTCAAACATTTCAGGATACATAAAATTTAAAAGCTTTGGAAAAATAATAAAACTAGATCAATATGCGCTTTGCATTATAGGTAACTGCTATTGGCATCTATAAATGTAGTAAAATTAGTTTTCATCGCATCTATTCGAAAAAGACTACTTGGTTCGCCTTTAAGTGCGCCCAAAGGTGGTATTTTCTATAAGGAACTTAATAAGTGCGCCGGAATTATCTTTGCCGCGCACTTTTTGAATTTGGAACAAATAAGTGCGCCGGAATGAACTTTGCCGCGCACTTTTTGAATTTGTAATGCTAGTGTTCAGCGCCAAGAAAATGAATGAAAAGAATGTAAATATAAGTTTTCATTTGTTTCATTATTAGATACCATTTAACTTCAATTTAGTTGTTACTCGACGTTTCATTTTATTAAATAATAATATTACAATAAAATATGAGGCGCCTTTTATTTTTTCATAGAGGTGATGAAAAGTAGAGTATACCACTTGGGCGCAAAATATATTTTTGGCTCGGGCGACGTACTTTAAATCCCTCGCTACGTTCAGGATTCTACTAAAGAATCCCTCACTTCGCTCTCGATTAAAAAAAACGCCCTCGCCGTAAAAGTATTATTTTGCTCCCGTATGATACAATCTACTATTTAGTAATACTTTTACAAAATATTGTTGTTTTTAGTAGTAAGTACATAAATTCCCAAACTAACTCTACACCTAAAACTCTAAATCTCTCCCCATGGTCCAGGTTAATAAAGCTACAAATATTTATGACTACCTAACCCTTAACATTTGACTAATAATATATTTCACTCGTATATTTAAACTTTTAGCATTATTTTCGGCAAAGTGCCCCGTACAAGGGTCATCCTTGACTCGCGCAACTTTTCCTATTAAACAAACATTAATAACAACATTTTGAACAAAATAAATCTAAAGTTTAGATTAATATAAACGAAACTCGCGGATCCCTCACCGCTTGAACTCTTCCGACGAATTACCTTCTCGTAGATAAGTTACTTCATTACTATTAATATTTCGAATTTTAGGTCTAGGTTATGACAACGCTGTACAAAAAAGCGAAGCAAAGCGAAAGTCTATGTTTCCACACAACGATTTTGCTTTTGTCTGTTCGTATGTTGTTTTTTGTCTACAGCAGCAGGGCGATTCTGTTAACCGATCACATTGCTGAGGTGACACGTTCTAGAACCTCTCTCGTTTTTTTGACAGTTCTCACAGCTTAATAGCTGTCAAAAAACGATAGAGCTTCGATCGATGACGTAATAGCGTGTGACGTTCCTGAGTTGACACTTATCGCAATTTCAACGAATTTCGACGAAACTTGATACACATTTATAGACAAATTTATGTTTTTATTCTGTCGTCGATGATTTTTGACTGGGGGGGTATTTTCCACAACGCAGAGATAAATTGTATACTAAGCGCCACACAAATCGGCGGATGTGAAGTTATGCGCAGAGAGCTGCGCAAAAGCCTAAATATAGATATGTGCGGGAGCCAGATCAACGAGACGCTGGAGCACACCCGCTCGCCAACCTCATGCTTCCCGCGTGTTTCTTACACTCATGCTCTCCACTACGAAACGCGTCATCGGAATTGTGTACACATGCGTAATAATTAGCGAATCACGCCGAAGTGTCATCTGCGGATAACTTTTCATTCGCCGATCTGTGTGGCGCTTAGTAAATGTCTATTTATCAACTACTTATGATAATATTCGGCAAGATTGTTTGGTATCTAAATTGTAACAAGATTTGCATGTATGAACCAAATCGGTCTAGAGCGCGTCGAGATTAGGCTTCAAGCTGAAGTTTCACTTAATAAGATGTGCCATGAGGCTTACGATTTGGAGAACAACTAGTAAGATAGGTTTTATTTCAAAATATATTTTTTTTTCAATTTCTAGGTGTCTGTCTAACATTACTCATTTCCTGTTAAGGCGAAAAATTGAAAATTCTTCGATCCCCTATACAAATCGCAACACCTGACAAAACGTTACTGATTTATTAACAACTGTCAAATGTTAGGGAATTAATTTTGCGCTTTTTGTTGCCCTGGCTGAACCTAGCGGTTTCATTTAATTAGTCAAGACATTAGGAAATAAAAAAAAATATATATATATATAATTTATTAATGAGGCAAATTAATTTATACTTTTTTTCAAATAAATTACCTGTAACTTAGTGAAATATCATAATGGTTGTCGTCGTCTTCACAAAGTCAGTTACTATCAGGCGAAGTGTTTTTATTGTGCAGCTTAGAAATTCATACAAACTATCAAGTAGGTATATTATTAATTTTTCACTACTCAGGTAAATTACTTCTACATTGATACTAATTGTCATCATTTATGAGAAACCGTTAATTGACACCATGCATCAGCCATAGGCCTTCCCTCTGGATCTTCTGTAAGATCCGTTGGAAGCAGCTTACATACAACGCGATTCTGCGGCTATAATCAGGTGATCCGTCCACCTTGTGGGTACACGTTCTACGCTACGCTTGCCGGTACGTATTTGACATGTACTGTACTGTACTGTACCAGCCTTTTTAATAGTCCACTGCAGGACATAGGCCTACCCACGAAGGGTGATTGGGCTATATCCACCACGCTGGCCCAGTGCGGGTTGGTGGATTCACATACACCATCGAATTCCTTCTACGGACGTATGTAAGTAGGTTGCCTCACGATATTTTCCTTCACCGAAAAGCCAGTGGTGTGAAATTCCGTACATAAATTCCAAAGAACTCATTGGGACCACCACGGCTTTTCTAGACCACCACGACATGATGAACGCAAAATTCATTTGTTACTTTTACCTACAAATATATACAATTGCTTATGAACAAATTGTTCTGACTCTCATAACGCGCAACATGTACATGCCACTTCTATAGATTCTGCTCTACGGTTGTGACAAACTCCATGCTTCGGCGCCAACGACCCCTGAAAACGTCCCCAATTCAGCTACATTGTTGTTCAGAGCTGCCATTAGGGCGTTTTGTCTCCATGGTGTGTGTAAATCGTGCCTTATTGTGGCTTTCACGTGATCAGGATACATTTAGAAGGATTAGTACCAATCACCAATTTATTATAAGTAATTGAAATTTGCTTGTTAGTGCTTTAATCTCGTGCACATTTTTATATAACTACCTATACTATGTTCAATATTATGATTATAATTATCGTCGTTGTAAATATAATAACGATGCAGCATCTATAAAATAAATATCAAAACATTATTGGTTTCAATTACATTTGGAAATATTTGAAAGTTGCAAATTTTTTAGTCGCAAATTTCATGCTAAATTGAGGTGTTACAAGTTTTTCTGTGCCTTGTATCTATTTGAATGAGGGTATGTGTATCTGTAGGTCTTATTTGTCTATTTATTTATGTCTTTAGATCTGAATAAAATAAATTAGGTATATGTTATTTTAAACTTTCGCGATTTGAACACATTATTATTATGTACTACGGGACTAATCGCGCACAAAAATTACGAGATAAATAAATACCTCGTCATCCCTACGTTTCGACCGAGTTACATCGATCGTGATCACGGGTAGACTATCTACCCGTGACTATGATCGATGCAACATAACAAAAGTTAGGTACATATTTTATAGTTAATATAGAGCAGGTACTGTAGAATTTGTAGGTAGGTACGAGTATATCTACACAATAATAACTTAATATCAAACTAGCTACGGTCAAACGCCTAGCTACTACAACTACACAAATCTCTGAAGCTCTACAGCCTCATTATACTAACTAGCACATACAACTATGAAATTACTCGGAAAAGTTTTCAAATAAACTTGATTTGAAAGCGATTGATCAAATAGTATTAGATTCTGTAGACTTACTGGTTATCTCGATAGTTCATAATCCTTTGGCTGAAGTTTCTCGATTTCAATCTGAACTTCGATATAACTTGTATCGAGAGCAGACTATTAATGAGTAGAATTATTATTAATACTCACCTTTGATAAAATATTTATAATAATTATGATGGAAGTCAAACTTTTTGGCGTTTGTGAAGTTAGCTACAACTGCTACAAGCAGCACAAAACCCTTCGAGAAAATATCTACAGAGCCACAGGACTTAAGTGAAAGTAGTAAAATGTCCGAGCGCCGTCATACATACAGACTTAGAAATTTACATTTATTTATTCGGTACACAAAACAGAATACAGTCGATAATATGCTTAAATATTATAGTGGTAATAACTATGAGCTAAACCATATTCCAAAACATGTGAACACATCATAATTACTGTAACAGTAGGTACTTAAGTATTTGATAAAATACAATTGATACTAGGTGTTTGTCAGCGATCACCGAAATTAAGCAACGTTCCGCACGGTCAGTATTTGGATGGGTTACCGCGGGTGGCATTTTCCAACTGAACGCTACCGTGGCTCGGATGACACGTTAAATTGTAGGTCCCGGTTGTTTTAACCGTTTAGCCATGTCAGAGGCCTTCAGGCGGCCTAAAAACTCTGACACAAGGGCTAGCCACCCGGCCTATACGAACTTACTTACTTTATTGATATTAAGTAGGTTAATTCATCAACAAAGTAATTGAATTATAACTACATTCGCGGTGAACCGTATAATTAATGAATGCAATCTTACTCACGTCTCTTTTAAATTTGGGTAAATTTGAATCAAAAATGTCTATTGCGTTATGGTGGATCTTGAGATTTCGATTTCAAATTTAAATTATTCACAATGACCCGTTTTCTTGAATTTCGACGTTATGTCACCTAATTTTATTAGTGCTTGTAACCGATCACTTTGGCATCGCGCGGTATTGTAGTTGGCTTGCAATCGCCTTACAACTAACTAAAAAGCCTGCCCACTACGTAGCCTGGGTTGCACGATTGTGACTCTATAGATATTTGCTCGAAGGCTAAACCTAATC
This sequence comes from Hypomecis punctinalis, assembly GCA_949316475.1. Classification (NCBI taxonomy): domain Eukaryota; kingdom Metazoa; phylum Arthropoda; class Insecta; order Lepidoptera; family Geometridae; genus Hypomecis; species Hypomecis punctinalis. The sequence goes on from OX438802.1 coordinate 2,934,030, forward strand.
CTGGCGGAAACTCACTTAACAGCTACGCGAGGATTGGGTTTCGCGCAGCTTTAAGTTTACAGCGTGCTACACCCTAGACCGCACATCTGCTTAACATTAGGCAGTGTGTAGTCAAACGCAAACCTATTCGAAATAAAAAAAAAAAAAAAAAAAACAACCGCCAAGAAGTTTGATTCGGCTTATAATGAAAGAAGACCTCGAGAGCAATTTCTGTTTGTGCTGACTTTTCCATACATTTTTAAGCTAGATAGATACCTTTGACCATATACTGTCTACTTCGATTCACGATGAAGCACGCTTAGTTTACGGATAACTAAGTGTTAATCTTGGTTGGTTTCAATCAACATTTTGAAATGCCTAGTACAACTGTAAGCTCGATTACAGAGGTGCCATCGTAATTTTAATAGCTAAATAGCATATTTCTGTTTCTTTTTTACCTTAGGTATTCGATAGAGAGAACTTTTTTACGTTGCTATGAAATTTACGCTGGCGCCTCTATAACCGAGCCTATTGTTTACTTAAAATAAAATAAAAAAAAACAATTACACAGTCATCGAAGATCACAACCTTAAAATAAAAACAATCTGTAAAAAAAGACACAAATCTAAAACAGCAAAATATATGATTTACAACATTCAAGCTACACCGTTCAGTAAAAATTAAACTCGAAAATTCTATTGTACCCTGCGCAAAATGCACATTGCACAATAATCTCAAAAATCTTTATGGCCTTCCACGTTCCATTCAAAAGCGTAAATAAAATTTCACACGGCACTGTAGCAAGGCTCTGCATCATACAATAAGAAAAAAACCTTCAGTTATTTATGAAAACGGCAGTGGTCTGTTTCCTTTAACGTCGAAAGTTTCAGCCCGTTTACGAAATTGTTTCAGGTTTTTAGGGTTCCATCGCCAAAAAAGTTAGAGAGCTTAAAAAACCGGTCAATTGCGAATCAGGCTCGCACATCGAGGGTTCCGTGCAAACATATTGTTAAAATAATTAAAAACCTGTTTTAGCATCTGCTAGTGAAGTTCTTTTATATGATACGATACGATTATACGATTGATACGATAAGTTGAAAATAAACGTCAAACCTAGCGTAATTATAAAAAAAACAAATAATTGTATTATGTTTTTGTAGTTATTCTAGATACAGGTATAATACAGACTCGCATAATATGAGCTCACTATAGATTCAGAAAGTATAGAGCATTTTAAACAGATTTTTCATACAGAACTCTCAGAGCTTGGGCTCGTCTCATTTCTGAATTGTTTATTTCTACAACGAATGATGTAAACTTGGATGGTTTATTACTGTTTGCTCTAATTTGTAAGGAGGCTTGTAAAGGTTAAAAGGATTAACAGAAGTCAGATAAACAAACATCACCTATTTTATTTTGTTATTTTTATGAAATAGAGAGTTATAATTATGGATTACAATTATTGTAGCCCTCGTAGCGTAGTTTGACTAGGAACTTGTCAGCAATCACCGAAATATATTTAGATGGGTGACCGCAGGTGACATTTTCGCTACCGTGGCTTGGATGACAATTGAAATTGTAGATCCCGGTTTATTTAATCATTTAAACAATAAACGATTTCTCATTTCTGATTTAGTTTAAAAACTCTGATGCTAGGGCTAGTCACCGGCCTTTACGAACTTACTTACTATTATGGATTTTTGACTACCCTTCTAGAACAGTCGATGGTACCACTACCTTGTGGTTAGAGGTTAAATGAGTGATGATTTTATTCCGGGTCTGAGTCCTCGTTACTTTCCTGTATATGTGTGTACCATGTCACCCTTTGACACGGAAAAACCTATACGTTACGTGGTTAAAATGTTTTAAAAGCCTAAGACATGGTTTTCCTAATCTAGGGATCCTATTTTTCCATCGTGCTGCCTGATTACAATGAAATTTTATTCCAAAACTATGGCATCATATTTCTTGTAATAAAGAGTTTGCTTATGACTGCACCAGTAGTTTAACACAGGGTATATGTATAACAACGTGAATGATAACGAGAAGGACCCTAATGCAAGATTACCATCAAAAATCCACAAACTGATTTCTAAGAATTTATATGTATAATTTTATCCGGTCCCTCGTCGGTCTTTGATCGGTTGATTGATCTAAAAGACCTATGTCTAGCTTAAAACTAAATTCACTAAAGAAATAACAAATAAAATATACTTACTTATTTGTCAAAATAAATGATTTTGAATCTCTCAAGAGACAAAGGGCTAAAATCTAATACACTAAAAGGCGGGCCATTTTAATATGTCACAAGCCCGGCGTTCCACAAGGGGCGAGCATCGGCCCGCAATTGTTATTCAATACCGATTCATGAAAAATGTATTTATTGTGTGTGAGGCTGAAACGTGCACTTTATATGAGAATGGTAGGGTGCAAAATTTTTATAGAGTAAATTCTATATTTTCTTCTTACCCAGAATGATTTAAGATATTTTTGTTGCACAGTAGAATTAGGTCCAATTTAATTTAAAATCGCGCGACTCCCCTGGTGGGGCAGATTCCACTGGTCTAAAAAGTGAGTGTAATCTGACCCACCATGATGAGACGAGTGGGGCAGATTCCACTCCAAAAAATGAAGGAGTGGAAACATTGGGGCACTTTGGTGGGGCAGAGTGGAAGTACTCGGTACAACCCTTATATCATTATGGAATCAGATACAATTTGTGACAAGTGTACAAATAAGTTTATTATAAATTGATAAAATACCATAACAAATCAAATTACTGTTTTATAGTTTCCATTCCATTCATACAACTATTTTTCACAATAATTATATCTCTTCATTCTTAATACGATTTCGCAGAGAGATTACAAGCATAGCCTCGCCATAATAATTTGGGCTATCTTGAGCCTATTCATAAGGTCCATAGTTAAAGACCGGCCCACATTGAAACAATATTTCATTTCCATATGTGAACCAATCACTAGCAACACACAACTGTCGAAAACTCTGTACCATGCCGCATTACATGTCATAATCTAATTTAATACCATTTTACAGTGAAAAACGTACAAAAAAGTACCTAAACATTTTGTTATTTAAAGGTATTTTCTTCTTTACTCAGTAAGAAAAATGTAGGCACTCCAAATAATTGATCCATAGAAAAGAGACTCAAGTTGACAGACGGTCATTGCAGTCCCGCAGGGCGTGACTACAACTTCTAGAATGTCCCAAAAAGATAAATGCAAAACGCCCTCGAGTCTGGCATTCGTTTGGCAAAAAATGACTCTCTATTTGACTTGATTTTCGCTTTGTGCATGAACGTGCATAATCTTTTTTACGGAGATGACTATTTTTATTGTTTGCCAAGGGATTGCAAAATGCGAAGAGACGGAATTTCGTTATTGTGTGTTCAATTTAATTTTGGTGTAAAATGTTCAGTTTGAAAACGTTAAGCTTCATAATGAATTAGTTTAAGAGATAACCCTAGATTCTATTCGTGGATAGTTTTTGGTTCTTAAAGGTTATGACTATTAGTTTTATTTCCATCTTACATATATATTAAAAAGATTTGTATCTAACTGTTAACCTAGCTACTTGATAAGGCGGTGTTAAACATATTAGTTGCAATTAAGACAGCCAGGTATTACGTAAAAAATCGTTATTACTCTTGAAATATTTTTTTCTGTTTGTTCCTGAAATCAAATTTTATGTGTACATATAAAGAGTTTTAATATTACTTAGAATATCTAATGCCGTGTCTTTTGAGTTTAGATTCTAGACTCTAGAACAAGTTCTATACCGCATCTCAGCTTCTGCTTAACTTGCTTATGGTAAAATGTAGTCATTCAAAAGCCTATTTAGCAATACATTATCATGTGCTACTACATCACTTTACTTACTCACATCTTACTTAAATCATTTTTAGGGTTCCGTGCCTCAAAAGGAAAAAACGGAACCGTTATAGGATCACTTTGTTGTCCGTCTGTCCGTATGTCAAGACTCTGTATCTCGGGACCGCGTAAAGATATCGAGTTGTTTAAACTGTATACTCATATCTATAGTTTCTTACAGTTGTGTAAAATATCGTATAAAAAAGTTAAGCCGTTTATGTGGTAAAAAACCGCATATGTCGACACACAAAAATCAAAACCTACTACATACTTCCGTTGACATAGAACTATGAAATTTGGCGAGAAGCATCACCTTAGAATACAAATTTAGGAATTAATCTGAAAACTGTACATTTTTATTTAAATCACAAATATAAGGTTTAAAATTATATAATAGTAGGTTTTGATTTTTGTAACTTTAAAAACCACACAAAATATGGTTTCAAAATTCAAAGTGAGTAAATCGTATCATGTAAGGTACCATAATAAAAGAGCATATAATTGCTCTTCGAAATTTGAGTGCAAAAGCCGTTTTTACCTGCTAGAAGGTAAAGTAAAATTGAATTTAGAACATCATGTGCACTAAGTTTGTGAATACAAAACATTATTAAACCTATTTACTTCTACCTCCATAATACCGAATTTATCATAAAACCTTTTTTAATTTGTTCAAAACTCAAACACGGAACTTTCTTACTGCATTTTTTTTAATTTGCTTTGCGAGCGCCATTTTCTTATCATGTATGTCGTATTCTTAATATTTAAAAAAAAAGGAGCTTGAAAGCAACTGGAAAACCTAAAATGAGTGATTCTAGCGACGAGGAAGATTATTTGATGTCAACAGAATTGACTGAAACTGTTAATAGTGCGCAAATGAGCTTTCTCCCTCAACATAAACAATCACTCAAAACAATCACGCGAGAAGTATTTGAAACAGTGCGGTATGTAGGCTAGACTTTAGTCATTTCCTCGCTGAAGGGGGATGAAAAATTACGTGTTGCACTCTATTGCAAAGATTTTTTACCTCGTGCTCTTTTGATTCCCTCGCTTACGCGCAGGATTCTAAATGTTGAATCAATTTAATTAAATTTAAGAATCCTTCGCTTGCTCGGTCATCAAAATTGAGCAAGCGGTTAAAAATCAACTTTGCACTCTTGTACAACAAATAACTATTTTGTCGATGATTATAGTATAGAGATTTTAACAACTTACTTCCCAAATTTAATAATAATTAAAGGTTTGTACGGAACCCTCGGTGTGCGAGCCTGACTCTCACTTGTCCGGTTGTTTTAATAATAATTATTATTTAAAATTGGTCTCACATAATTATTTATCCACAAACGCTATTAAGAGTAAACCACAACAATTAACGACGTAGTTCACAGCCAAAGTTTCGGCGTCACCTCACAAGACCGAAAACTACCTAACATTAATTATCAGCACATAATTCTGTATTAAACTTGAATATAGCCTCTAAATTGGCAATATGGCTGCAATTACACCGCATCGAGCACGCTACACTGGTCAGAGAGAATCCTTGTTCTCGATGACGTCTACGTGTGTGGTACAATGCACATAACCAATGCAACACATATATAAACAGTGACAATAGTTTCGAGTGCTGAAATAGGTATGTATATTATAATATTCGTACAACACTCGTTGCGATTACGCTGAAATGTTAAGGCTATTGTAATTTACATGTAGTCGTCGCGAAATATTATAGAGTTTAGAAAATGCGTTTTTGAATCGTTATATGGAGAAGTTGCTATGAATAACTAACTAGCATTTTTTTTGGTTGTACCAAACCTTATCAGAGATTTTTTCAAATGACTGGAAATTTCCATACTTACTAAAAATATACTGCACTAAAAATTTTGAAGACCAAAATAAACGTGTTATGTTATGTTATTTTGTATACCTGTCATTGATAAAAAAACTTACTTAACTGTTGATCTATAGATAAAGAGTTCACTCGGATATCAACAAAATAAATCCCAATTACACAAGTGTGTACAAGCGACTAGCATTATATGTAGGCGACGCAATTTGTGCGCGGCCGAGCACGAAGCCCGCCTCAGGTGCCACCAATACCCGATCTAATTAAACGGGAAAGAACAGAATGCTCGCTCGGCGAGTGAATTAAACCGTCGGCGCGTTCGATTGAGATTTACGGTCTGAGAGACGGACGGCGACAACTTTAGTAATTGTTTTTCTTTCCGGTCCAATGGCGGTCGGTCTGGTTTTTGTAAGGATACAAATGCGTTCATTGTTATAGTGTATGTATATAATCAAACCGGTTCTATGAACTTTATTATGTTTTGAGACACTACACAGGGTCATAGGTATTAAAAGTAAAACTAAAGCAAAAAAATCCGGACAAGCAGGCTCGCACATCGAGGGTTCCGTACAAATCCAAAAAAATTCACAAAATCGGAAAGTAAGTTATTAAAATCTCTATACTATAACCATCGACAAAAAAGTTTTTTTTTCACTTTTCTCGTCATACATCGAAAATTACACATTGTAAAAATAATTAAAAACCTGTTTTAGCATGTGCTAATGAAGTTCTATTATATAATAGCTTACATGATACGATTTGCTCACTTTGAATTTTGGACCCATTTTTTGTGAATTTTGAGGCCCTATTTTTTTGTGATTTAAATAAAAATGTAAAGTTTTCAGATTTATTCCTATATGTGTACTCTGAGACAATGATTCTCGCGAAATTTCATATATCTATGTCAACGGAAAGTACCCTGTAGGTTTTGGTTTTCGTGGGTGTCGAAATACGCGGTTTTTTACGACATAAACGGCTCTAACTTTTTTAAACGATAACTGAGAAGTTTTTCTTTTACACAGCAGCAAAATACTATAAATATACATATATAGTTTAAATTTCAACTCGATATCTTTACGCGTTCTTGAGATAAAGAGTCTGGACATAAACACAGACGGACAGACTGATAACAAAGTGATCTTATAAGGGTTCCGTTTTTTCCGTTTGAGGTACGGAACTCTAAAAAGAAGAAGAGAAGCGAGAGAGGGACAAAATCTTTATTGTGTATTTCTATATAGAAGATATCCAAATCTTATAATCGTACCGGTCGAGTTGAGTAAACTATAACAGTGCCGAGGGTAATAGAGCTCTACTGCGGATTACAAAAGTAAACAAAGGCCCTTTAAAGTTAATGCTGAGTTAACCCGGGCTTACCTATGTAGGTATACTGTTATTGGATTATTTGGATAGATATAGGTACATACATTGTGCGATAGTTATTTTAGTTAAAACGCTGCTATTTTATCATCGTCAGCATATTGAGTAGCAAAACGTCCAATGCTGGACATAGACTTCTGCCCTGCATTCTTGCTTGCGTGTCTGACCAGTGGGTGAGATTTCTCCTCCGCCTATATTAAGATATTTTTACATTATTACATTTTTCATTTTAAATAGCTATGTTTTATTTCAAAATACTCCATCTTTAAAATTTTCTAAAACTTATCCAATACTGGTGTGGGTGAGATTGGTTGGAAGCGCCTTACGTCTAGCGTCTTGATAACATCAAAACACTAATTGGGTAAGTTTTAACAACTTCAATACTACAGCCGTGGTGGTCTATGGTAATAATAGTCACCTATAATTCGTGAAGTCATGGATTCAAATTCCGGTCCCGTAGCAATGAGTTCTTTGCAACATATGTTATATGTACTTTCATACAACTGACTTTTTAATGGAAGAAATCTTCATGAGACAATCCACTTAACCGCACTGAGCCAGCGTGGTAGATATTACACAATCGCCTTTCGTGGGTAGGTACATAACCGCACTGAGCCAGCGTGGTAGATATTACACAATCGCCTTTCGTGGGTAGGTACAGTATTAGACTATCAAAAAGAAGAACTCCTCGTAATAAAATTTAAATACTACTTTCCAATTCAATCCTTACAGTCTCTTATCTCATAGGTACAGGAGCCGAAATCTCGACCACCAAAGTGACCAAACAGAGCAAGAATTTAATATCCAAATGCTACCTCAGTCCAATATGGGAAAATCGGCTTTGCAGGAGCATTTGACCGGAACGCGTGACAGCCATGAACATCAAAGGCTATGGGAAATGTAGTTGCGCAGCAGTTGATGAGCTTTATACCAAGGGAAGCGGAAGTTTTGCATAGGTATTGATGCAAAGTCGGAACTATTGCTTTTGGGGTCTTGAAACCTGCGCATCGCAGTACTTTGTCTTCAAGTTCAGAATTTATTGCGTTTGGGGCTTACTATTTTTAAAGTAAATTATATACATTTAATGGACATTTTACAGATCGTCTCTGACCCCAAAATAAGCAAAGCTTGTAATATGGCTCCTGAAGACTGATATAAAATATAGTAGGTATTATATTATTAACTTAGATTAGTTTACTCTACCTACAATTTTTTTATCACTTCATTAAAACTACCGTCAGTATTCATCATAACTATAACAGAATACGACTAAAATTCACGTTATAATTATACGGTCGATCCACAAGGAATCCGACCAGTTTCGGAGTATTTAGTACTCCATCCTCAAGGAATACGCGCACCCCCGTCGACTGGCACGCGCGCACTGAAATACTCCAAAACTGGTCGGATTCCTAACGGATCGACCGTATAATTATAACGTGAGTTTTAGCCGTATTCTGTTAAAGTTGATCTTGAAAAGCTTTAGCTTATATCTCTTAGGAAACAGGATAGCAGAGAAATTATAGAATGGCGGAATATGGGCAAACTCAAGTTTAGTTATCATCATTTCCATCGTTTTTTTGCGTTATAAGTTCATTACATTTATAATAATTTCAACAGCTATTGAAAATGAGTGTCATTTACCAAAAATGACTGATGATAACGGCTTGCATATTATTTCTATAGAGCATTTAGCAGACGCATACCTTATTCAGAGCCGATTTTTACAGCTTGATGTCAAGGCCAGTCAAGAAATTTTTCCAACAGTAGTTACTTAAACCAACATTAAAATGGTCAACATGCTTGGCTCAGCTAAAGAAACAAACGGGTTGCACTCCGGGAGTACCGGCAGAAGTGAAAACTTGCTCGCTCCGTCTTACGAATTTTCGATCAAATCACGTGTCCTGACTCGAATTTAACATTTTTCCCAAATGAAGAAAGAATGAAAAAAAAACTGTTTCTTTTGTTACCCATCCCAAGAAGTGCACAACGCCGCTAATAAAGTTTGTACTTCAAAAATCACTAACTTGGGATCAACTCAACTTCATCGTTTCTAATATTACAAATCCGAATGTGTATTTATGATTGTTACCTACTCTTTCATGCAACAACAGACAGAGGGATCGACTTGATTTTTGCTTATACTTCTTCTTCTACTAAGGAACGTGCAAAGTTTGTTCTGTTTTAAATATAAACTCAAAAAGTTTATTTACGCTCATCAAAAAAGTGAGGAATCTCTCAGAAACGAAACAAGCGCCATCTAGATTTGAAATTGAGATATAATTGTTATTGTGCGTTGTATTTTTGATTTTATGAACTGCGTACCTACCGAAGAATATTTATTGTTCTCCTAAGACTGGTAATCACCTATCTATCGATTAAATTGTTTTGTTTTTAGGTTTTTTTTTTGGGCTCTTTTGTATGAAGATATTTAGTAGTGCGATGTGGGTCATGTAGGATAATGTTTTAGTTTATGGAATGCTGTCTTTGTAGTGTGATTTTATTTAAGTGTATGTGTTTTCATGTGTATTTATACTTTTATACTCTGAATCGTTGTTAATGTTTTAATTTATATTTATATTGTAGTGACGTAACCTACCGGTCTCTGCAGAATACCAGCGCTGATTGTTCTCAATCAGCAATTCACGCTGAGTTGGGACCGGTTTTCGTGGCTACCGTGCTCACTTGCTGCATAACTATTGTTTCTCTTGTTTGTTGAATGCTCGTTTTTTTTTTCTAGCTGTTCATGTATGTCACGAAATAAAAATGAACGTTCATTCTTTCTTTCTTTCTTTCTTCTTTGCATATACACAGTACAGGATGTCCACCCACAAGGTGAGCAACACACTTCATTAATTGTGCTAAATGCAAGCCGATATAACCGAACTTTTGAGATTAGATTCTGGTATCACAACAAAACTTGTAATGTCTGAATTTTCTGCGAGAAGAATGCTACAGTGGACTTCAAAAGTCGGAAAATGACATACAACTTATTGATTTTGGAAAATGAAAGGATTATATGGATTAGCACTACTAAAATAACTAAAAGAAAACCAAACTATCACGTGAACGGAGCCGCATGCAAGATCAATAAAAATCATCCTAGTCGATGTTTACCAAATTTAGGCAAAACAACAAAAAAAGCAAAACATCACGCGCGCAACTCTGCAACTAAGAGCTAGTTGGTAATAAAATCGTCCTAGTCGATTTTCACTAAAGTTTGCATACTGCAATAAAATTCCAGCGCGCGGGTAGAGCCGGAATTGTATTACTGTCAGTCGGCAAACAGGCTCAGATGTTAATTAAGTCCAATCAAACGCAGCCCGCGACCGTTGCTCGTGCTAGTTCGATACGGTGATGGGTGGTTACTAACACTAGCTGTATAACGTGGTTACCTAAAAGCTTTAGCTCAAAAAGTTATAAATTGAAGATTCAGATATTATTTTGTACTTTTAGCATAATAGCCGAACACCGTGGAATTAATTGTGAGGACACAAGCAACCTTAGTGCAAGGGCAACAAACGAATAAGAATTGCCATTCAGCGTGGCAATGCTGCCAGTATGCCGGGCACGCTGCCAACCGGCAGTGGGCTCGAGCATTTGGATTATCTTTAGACCTTCAAGGGTCAGTGGATGATTCAATTGCTTGTTATTTAATAGTAGTTTATGTAGTTTTAGATTATGTAATTCTTGTATGTAGTGGTAGACCATAAAGGCACTTGCCCTATGAAAAAAAATAAACGTAAAGTTTTTACAATGGAACCAATCCCAAAATTGCGAAAAAAGCAGTTCTTTTCATGTTATCGATTGTCAATGATCTTTTTCTACAGAACCGCATTTTGGCATATTTGGAGTTGGTCACATACCTAGTTAAAGTTGTTAATCATGATATACTAAAGTCGTCTGTAAGAGGTTGTGCGTAAGTTACTAGCAACCTTGTATATCCCATAGCTACGGAAATGAAGATAAAAATGTCTAAGATTTTCATTGAAAAGTCAAACTTATTAAATTTTAGTGAAAAACGATAATTTACATCTATCACTCCAAAAGCTCAAATAAAAATGTTTACTGTACTGTACCAGCCTTTTTAATAGTCCACTGTAGGACGTAGGCCTACCTACGAAGGGTGATTGGGCCATATCCACCACGCTGGCCCAGTGCGGGTTGGTGGATTCACATACGCCATCGAATTTCTTCTAAGGACGTATGCAGGTTGCCTCACGATGTTTTCCTTCACCGAAAAGCCAGTGGTGTGAAATTGCGTACATAAATTCCAAAGAACTCCAATGAGTTCTACCAATGTACGGGACCGGGGATACGAACCCACGACCTCACGATTGTGAGGCGGGTGTCACTACCTCTTGACCACCACGGCTATCTAAAAAATGTTTAGTACCCATCAATCTACCCCTGGTAGAAATTCACAGTACCTCTTCGACATAATCGAATGGTTTCAAAAATAACTGCAAAACGATGGCCATTCCAAAGCACTAATTAGTCTATAAATCCACTGACTTCACACCCTAACACGATCCGTCCGCTCACTACAGGCCAGAGAAACTCAATTTGTCAATCCGGATTTTACTAGATCCAACTGGCTTTACTGGACTGGATTAAAATTAGCCTGTTTCGGTATTCAGATTAGCCATCGGAGGTGTGAAAAATTCAATTTATTCGGGACATGTCAACGTCTGAGAGGCCAAAGGAGGGCAAATTGGGTTAGAGGGGGCGCTTGAGTACTAATTTGGGTAAATTAGCCACTATAATTCGATAAGTTTAAGTAGATGCAGATTAAATAAGGCTTCCAGCTTATAGTGTTGATATTTTTGACCGGATAGTCGTTTAAAACTTGTGAGAAGAACACAATTTGACGTACCTATTTTTGTGTAATGAATACTATTACAATTATTTATCCACTAAATTGTAGTTAACAGTACTGGGCAAGACACAGAGTACGGAGAAGTGATAACCAATATGTTTAAAAAGTTTTAGTGAGTGGCCACGAATCACCAAACACAGTATGGGACATCCGCCTCATTAATCGCCATGGATGCAAAACGCTTCCAACCGGTGTCATTGAAAATTAGATTCTAGATTAAAATAGGTGTAAAAACGAAAAATAAAACTTGTGTTATCTAATTTTCTGTGCAAAGAATGGTACGGAACACAAAGATAAGACCAATTAACACCCAAACACAGACCAGATGGCAAAATTCATCATTCAAACATCATTTTTCGTATTTCTGCACAAAACTCAGTAGAAGCATGTCATTGTTTCTCGGAAAGTCCTTTACGAGAGACATATCGACGATCGATATGAACTCGGTCGTCCGCTCCGGAGATAATAAAAAAGTTCGATGATACTGTAGCGTCCTGTCCGCCCTATCGGAAACAGTGTAGCTACTTGTATACACGTAAGGTAAAACTTCGTGAAAGTAATTTGTTTGGTTTTGTCATCAGTGCTGCGGGTTTTTTCATCGTTTTTGGAGTTAGGTTTTACACGTGTAACAATACTTAACGGTTTTTAAACCGGCTACAGCTGTATAACTTGCATGTTTGCAAGTTTGGGTAGTTGCATATGTTTTTTTTTGTAAGTGTAGAGGTATAAAACCCTTTATGCACTATTAAACTTGCACTTGACGTGGCATATACAATTTTTTTTTTTTTTTTTTTTTTTTTTTAAATTATGTATAATACCAAACAAAGCCAACTGCACCGCAAACTTTGACTTTCGTGAGATCTCGCGTATTGCGGTGTTGCATACAGACACACACTCACAGGCTTTCAGATTTAAAAATATGTGTACAATAGGAAATTATTTTATCTCTAAAAATACCTCATCAAACATACTGATTTTGGTAATTACGTAATCGAACCCCAAGAAACAAACCTTGAGCTTAGTTTGGGGTTCATCGTCTAAGTTTATCTTGTTTAGTACAATAGTTTTGTGGGGTTGATATTTTTTAGTTTAAGGATTTCAATATTGTTTTCGAAGTCGATTGTTAAAACTAAAGATTAAAACGAATTTCATGAAGCTTATATGTTTTGACTTCAGACTCTATTTGACTTGATTTCTAATAAATAAAATTATTTGTATTTGTACTTTGTAAAAACATGTACAACTTAAAACTTCGATAAAATTATTTAGTCAATCTGACAATTGAAGACAAACCCTGTTTAACAGAACAAATTGCACGGTTAAACAATGTTTAAAGCGTGTTTAAATCTTTTGTGGTAAGGGGGAAAGTGTTTTTTGTTCACATCGTCCAAACCACATTGGGGTTTCCGGGGGTATAACGTATAATGGTTTTATCAAAAAAAAATCTCCATTAATTTTATGTTTACACCACCGTCCACGTCAATTACATGTTTCCACACAGTAGAGGTTGTCTGGAAGAAATCGTTTTTAGCGATAAGACCGCCTTTTGTACCATTCTTCTGTCGTTATTTCGTTTTCTGTTATGTTTCACTACTTGTGGTGTCAATAAAGTGTTTTTGTATTGTATTGTATTGTACTTGTGGATTACAAATTTGAGTTCAATTTTTACAGCAGTTTTAAACAAAGAAATGTTATGTAGTCATCATGTCCTAATTTGACTTGCACTTACTCTTTTATTTACAGATAAAATAGTAAAAAAAATCGGGCTAGTCATCAACTGGACACACGGGATCCAACAAGCGCGTGTCCAGTTGGTGAATTTCAAAATATGACTAACTACATGATTTCGTAATCTCAACACGCTAAAATTTTCCCCATGTCCACGTAGTAAAACTTCATTTCAATAGTTTTTATGTTTTCTCTAACTTCACATAAGTATATAATTTAAAAAAAACTACAAAAACGTCGATGTATTTTAAAACAAGTGCATAAACGTTTTTTGTTCACGCCGTCGTACCAGCCACAACACAGGGTTTCCGGGGTATAATGTACTTTATCCGAAATCTCTTACCGATGTCTCTGTGTAATTGTGGATTACGCAGGCTTCTGTTTTCATTTGTGCTGCGTTTCGTAAAGTGCTGCTCTGTTCGGGATTCCGGGGTGTTTGTAATGCGTTTTGTTTTGGTGTTCGGAATTTAAACGGATAATGAAAATAACTTTATAGCTCTATTCTTTTACAGGTTGCTGCTACTTTATTTTTAAATATACGAAGCTTTATAAATCTACTTTTAAATCATAAATCATTTATTCTTGCGCATATGGGTACAACTGAGATCTTACAGAGAAAATAAAAAGAGCCGCCATATCCGACCCTTTGGCATGCAAAGAAATCATTAGATAGATAATAAATTTTCAAATAGTACTAACAAATTGATCGAATATAAAACGAATTAATAATTGGTAGGTACTGCACAAAATACAATTAAACAATTTGATTATAATTTTAGCCTAAAGCATGTCAAAGATAACATTCTCGTTCATAATGTTAGGAATAAAATAATATAATGTCAAGTTGGGATTTTTGTCAAAAACTAATAAGTCAATAGTTAAAAATTAAAATTTGTCATTAAAGTATTCGTCAACATCATAATAAGCTTTCTCTTGTAGAAAACATTTAAGTTTATATTTGAAGACATGAGTCGATTTTATCTCGATTAAAGTTCTGGGTAGATGATTATAAATTAGAGAAAGCATACTTTTAACACTATTGTTTAGAAGTGCTGTTTGGAGTCATTCTTTACTTGATGACATTATTTTTGTGTGTGATTCAAAAGTACATAATAATGTAGTATTGATTTCACTAAAATTACTTTTTACCGCGCTTAATATTGACGAATTACAAGCACTAAAAGTCGGTTTTCAGCTTTTAATATCCTTCTTTTTTTCTATCAAAACTTTTATAAAATTACATATTTAGTGTAAATTACATGGAAAAAAGTACAAATCTTTAAAATAGGTTAGTTTTAACTCAAATTTGGTCACAAAAACAGGTTTTTTCCTGTGTCAAAAAAACCAGATGATTTTGCTGGTTGTTATACATTAGAAGAGAAAATAATCTGCAAGTTACATGAGATCAACCAGCAATTTACATCCTCACATTGTATTCACTTTGTAACGTGTTTCAAATCCTACGGAACCTAAACCTGAATAAATAATTCTAGCAAAGCCGGCACCAAACACCGAACTTGTCTGTTTCCAATTATTGTGACTTTTCCTACAAGGGTGACCAAGTCTTTTAAGTTTGTTAACAATTTTACTGCTGCTTTTATTCAATGATCTTGAAATCATTTTGATACACAATAAAACAAGCAATTGTCTCAATAACGCAAATTGTAATAGATTTGAACTAATTGATAATAATCTGTAAGTCAATTGGTATTTATATGTATAGAATCACTTTTGGCAGATAATTTGGTGAGTAAGAGAATGATAAAAAAATTGGTTGTAAAGTCGTTTTACGGACGATAATTTTACGTAAATGGAACGGATTCGGAATCAATATCCTCACATTTGGTTTGCCGAAGATATAGTAGTCATAGCAAAATCGATGGAAGAGCTCAGCACGATGCTCGAAGGCCTCAATCGGGTTTCTCAACAGGTGGGTCTTAAGATGAACATGGACAAGACGAAAGTCATGTGTAATTCCCTTGTTGTACCCACCCCGATTTCTGTTGGGAATTCGGTTCTTGAAGTCGTTCACTCGTACGTCTACATAGGATAAGTAGTCTAGTTAGGTAGGTCCGACTTCAAGAAAGAAAATAGCCGAATCCAACTCGGCTGGGCAGCGTTCGGAAAATTGCGTAGCGTCTTCTCGTCCGACATACCTAAGTGCCTCAAGTCGAAAGTTTTCGACCAGTGTGTGTGTGATGCGACAGTGATGACTTATGGCATCAAAACGTGGGCTCCACTATGGGCCTTATTATTGAGCTCCAAGTAGCTCAACAAGCTATGGAGAGGGTTATACTCAGAAATGAGGAGATCCTTAGAAGAATCAATGTTACCGACATAGCCCAACGGATTGGCAAGTTGAAATGGCAATGGGCAGGGCACATAGCGCGAAGAACTGATGACCGATGGGGTTGAAAAGTTCTCGAGTGGAGACCACGTACCGGCAAGCGCAGCGTAGGACGTCCACCCACAAGGTGGACGGATGACCGCAGGATCGCGCTGGATGAAAGCCGCTTCCAACCGGTCTTATTGGAGATCCATAGGGGAGGCCTATGCTCAGTAGCGAACTTCTTATGGCTGATGGATGGAATTTTACGTGATAAAGTCATAAGAAAACATTACTGAATCAACAACTGAAAGAAGCCGAACGCTTAGGCCGATCGTGTATCTCTATCGCTGGTTCCGCGCTCTCGCTTGCATGCTTGTCTGAGGTGGAACGTGACATTTTTCGTTCGTACAGCTGGCGTTGAGAATGCTTCAATTGGTATTGGTAAAACGATGGAACGGCTAAGTCTCTACCTATCAAACTCAAATATGTAAGACTCAATGTACCTACATTAAGAAAAAATGCTCTAAAATATCTTTGAATTACTTTATTTACACTATCAAAAATTCCCACTAATAATGGCAGACAAAAAAAATTGTCATTTTTGGATTGTGAAAATTCATGGCCACGTTATTTCCACACACCTATAGGGCTTATATCGTTTTCTGACTAGCGCAGCACATGAGTTAATAATTCTCTCTACAGGAGCGATGTAAGCCGCTTTAAGCGCTGAGCGACTTGACGAACATGCATTACTAGACTTAAATATCTGGGCGCTGGTATCGGAATTATTTTAAGAGGATCGTATGGGGTATTTATGAAGTTTGGTTCTATGAAAATTTAGCTAGCATGAAACAGATTTAATGAGACGAGATTTTATACTTCAACGCATGCTATATTTTATTGCAAGCTATTTATTTCACTAAAATAGTGGAGTGGTTATTTTACGGGGACACTCAATACCTACCAAATTTTCTATCAAAACCCATGCTAGTCATATTTACTCTTCATAAAACAGTGATATATCAGCAGAAATCGTATTTTAGTACCATACGTCATATAATCTAGTTCGTACCTAGTCAGCGTAGATTTATAATTTTAGAAACAGACGTCAAGGGAGCATTTGTATACAAATTATTATAATAGAAGAACAATGAAAATCTATACACGGAATTTGAAATCTAAAATTTTGCACTGCGACTCTCGACTGCAATTGAAAAGACAGTTTGAGGTTTTATTCGGACATGTAAATACCAATTTCCTAAGACAATGATACGGGCAAGTTCGAATAACTAATTCAAAAAATTCAAAATTTCTTTATTACTGCTTGTAATAAAGAAATTTTGAATACTCGTATATTAATTTTAATACTCGTATACTCATGTGGAACAGTAATTCACTAGTATTTCAACAATGATCGTCAATATGTACCTAATACTACCATCGAAATAAAATTATACAATTACATTTAAATTACGGAAAAGGTAAAATTGGATAAAAATAATAATAATGTACGACCCTTTTTCATCCAAAAATAATATACTCGTCAATTTTTCGTAATCATCTTGCCCAAAGCGCTTCGCTATAAACGCGCCAGTCCGATAAAAATATGTTTACAAAAATTGCGAAACACTCAAGACACGCCATTTAATTGCATCACAAAAATCGATTGCACCCTCGACTACCTTTTACTTTGTGATCACGTTTCCCAGTTATTGGTAGCTGCGTCTTGCCGGCGATTGCCTCCAAAGCCTCTTTAAATAGTTTTTGAAAGGTTTATTCGCGAGGCCTTCTGCTCGCGACTGCTTTCCTCCCTCCAAGCTGCTGAGGGTAATAGCGCACTAAGCACCATTACAGAGGCGCCAGTGTAAATTAAATAGCAGAGTAAAAAGCGTTCTCTCTATCGAATGCCTAAAGTGAAAAAGAAACAGAACTATGCTATTTAGCTAATATAGTTTCGCTGGCGCCTCTGTAATCGGACTTACTATACTTGTGTTAATTTGTTCCCGCGTAGGAGGCTGCCAATTAATACACGTAACGTATTTTTAATCGCATAGAGAGTTTTCTTGTAAATGTTTGCTGTTTGCTTGTTCATTTTATTTTTCAAAAATAATCTGTAAGGCCTTTATATGGGTAATAATTTTACGTGACGACGTCATAAGAAAACATTGTTGAATATGAATCAACGACTGAGACAAGCCGGTCGCTTAGACCGATCGTGCCTCTCCGTCGTTGTTCCACGCTCTCGTTTCGACGCTCGGCTCAGGCGGAACGTGTTATTTTTTCGTGCGCGCAGCCGGCCTTCATCGATTTATAAGATGCTATCAGGGCAAAAAAATATTGATGGTGACATTTATGGCTGTAATGACACACTCGTTTCTAATGACTCTATGTTCAAAGTCGACCGTCGTGAACTCGTGTCACTGTGTTAAGCTCGAAACATACTATCGGACGCGTTTTACGGACGCGACTGACAGCCGCGACCTAGACTATGAAAGTACAATTGAGCCGTGCACACTATCGGACATAAGTCGCGGACGTCACCTTCGGACGACCTTGAGCGTCCGGTCGTCCGAGAGCGATCTGGCACACCGGATGTATTAAGACTGTGTACATTGCTAAGAAGCCGTGGTGGTCTAGAGGTAGTGACACCCGCCTTACGATCGTGAGGGCGTGGGTTCAAATCCCCGGTCCCGTACCAATGAGTTCTTTTGAATTTATGTACGGAATTTCACACCACTGGCTTTTCGGTGAAGGAAAACATCGTGAGGCAACCTGCATACGTCCGTAGAAAAAATTCGAAAGCGTATGTGAATCCACCAACCCGCACTGGACCAGCGTGATAGATATGGCCCAAACACCCTTCGTGAGTAGGCCTACGTCCTGCAGTGGACTATTAAAAAAAAGGCTGGTACAGTACAATACAGTACATTGCTAAGTCGCGGCTGTCAGTGGCGTCCGTCAGCCGCGTCCGATAGTATGTTTCGAACTTTATGCAATGAAAATTGTATCACCATAGACGATGAAGTCCCGCTACTTTGCCCAGTGCAGCTTTATCCTTGCAGGGGTAAGGGGGCCCTACCCGACCGGGCCCCCGGGCCTCTTCAGCTTCCGTTCTTATTTACACAAGGCGGGCCTTCAAAGTCTCGACTCGGTCGGCACTCTGCCTGTTCAATTTTAGAACGAGGTAAAGGAAATTGGTAATCAATTGTTTAAGGTTTGTTTTAAAGCATAGGTCTGAGATAAGGTTTTGAACTCAGGAAATAATTTTGAGGTTTGTTGGAGCGAAAGTTTTTGGAGCTCCTCGTTTATGAGTGCGTGCCCTAATTTAGAATTATCAAGAATGATTAATAATAATATTCGTATAATTAATAAGTTATAATGAGCTCATTTCTACTAATTAAGATACATACGAGTTTATGTATACAGGGTTATTTCTAATCAATTGGCATCCGTTTAGGGGCTTATTCTGTACATCAAAACTAACAACTTTTGTACTGAAACTTTTGTCAAAACTCAAAAAAAGATCAAAAACTGATCTATTATTTATAAAACAATAATTTTGAAATATTAGATATTTTCGAAATTGTTGTTTTTATATCATATTGAAAATAAAAAAATGTCGTTTCTTATTTTATTTATATTTTCTAAAGTTTGAAAAAGCGTGGTAATCACAATTTAGCAATACATAAAAGTTAATCCTTGAATTGAAGACAAAAAGATTATTTTTTATTGCTGTTCTAACAACTTTCAATGGCAATAGTAAGAACGATAATTCATTCATTCTTACTACTGGTAGTAAGATTAACAAGTAACACTGGTAATAAACCATAAAAACTCAGGAACATCCGTCGAGGGCTAAGTTTATATATTATATAGTTACATAGTTTTATTTATTAAATTCAAAATATGTCAAAGGCTTTATAAGAGAACGCCAAATATGTGATTTTATTTCATGTCGGCGTCAACTTTCCACCTTGTGTACTTATTTATATCGTCACAATGCAGATGCCATGTTTTGTCTAACACACCTCCGCGCCATCTCAAAGGATCCCACTATTTGTGAAAAACTGCAAAACGCTTTGTGGGCGGTAATCGGTCGACTGAGTCTAAAATACACTGCTTTTCACTTTTGAGAGATTTTTAAATAGGTTCATAAATTCATCGAACAAATAAAACGTACCTGCATTCTTCATTAATCAGGCAAATATTCTTTTTTTAAATACCCAAGATACGCAAAAAATAATCTTAAAATTATTTTTAATTAATTCAATTTATATTTTTAAATAATTATATTATTCGATAATATTTTTTTGAGATATCTGAACTATGCACCAAAGTCGTCTTGTCAAATATTGTTCGTCTCGTGGTGAACATGTTCTACAATACTGTAGTATTAATTTCTACGATGACTTTTAACAATTTTTCTCTAGAAAGAGCTTGCCAAGCCTTACATTTTGCCAATTGCAGTACTTAGATCTCAACAAATCTACAAATATTTATCTTCTCATATCATAAATTTTTGTTGAGATATTTAACTAACACATTACAATCTTCTACAAACCTACTACAAAAACAAAAAAATGATGGGAACTTTCTGCACTGAAAAAAATGAATTTATTGAACAGTTTAGCTATTTTTTTTTCATTTAGCTAAACTTTAGTAGTTGCTACCTAAAGTTTAGCTTAATCAACAAAATATTTAACCTAGCATTTAGCAGTCCTTCGGTAGCTAAACAGTTGTGTAAAATTTTACGTGAAATTCGGTAAATAACTTACAACTATTTTTCTCAGTGTGTAGCATATTTGGTAAAAAAAAAACTACCTTTAGTCGAGAAAATTGGTAAATGTGACGATACTTACAAGAAATTGAAAAATATCATTATGATGTATTTTGTGCTTGTCTTTTATTTAATTTGCCCATGGATTTGTCCTTATCGGGTCTCTGACAGAGTTATTAAAATTAGGCAGAAATATCAGTTACTATTTGTGGACAATGGGTGTCGGAGATTCGATCTCCTATCATTTTGTTATTAGCTTAATTTAAAGGGGTGTTCAGCGATCAGTTTTATAAGGGTTCGTTTTGTGAGCGATAAATTAATTTGAGTTAATTAATCAATTAGTCGACTTAAGTAACAGAATTTTGTATATTGAATTTTTACAAAGCTTTATTTTACATTTTATATATGCAATAGAATCTTTAATTTCTATACTACACTATGAAAATAAGATAAATAGTTATTAAATAGTTATATAATTGTAAAAAATAACGGAAAAGTGCGAGTCAGGCTCGCACATCGAGGGTTCCTTACAAATTTAGAAAAATCTACAAAATTTGGGAGGTAAGTTGTTAAAATGTTTAGACTATAACCATCGACAAAAACGTTTTGATTATTCACTTTTCTCGTCATAAATCGAACATTATGAAGTTCTTTTATATGATACCTTACATGATACGATTTACGCACTTTGAATTTTGAACCCATATTTTGTGAATTTTGAGGCCCTATTTTTTGTGATTTAAATAAAAATGTACAGTTTTCAGATTTATTCCTATATGTGTACTCTAAGACAATGCTTCTCACTAAATTTCATTGTTCCATGTTAACGGGAAGTACCAGGTAGATTTAGATTTTTGTGAGTGTCGAAATTTGCGGTTTTTTACGACATAAACGGCTTTAACTTTTTTAAACGATAACTGAGAAGTTTTTCTTTTACACAACTGCAATATTTCATAGATATACGTATACAGTTTAAATTTCAACTCGATATCTTTACGCATTCCCGAGATGAAGAGTCTTGACATACACACAGACGGACAGACGGACAACAAAGTGATCCTATAAGGGTTCCATTTTGAGGTACGGAACCCTAATATATGAACGCCGGCTGCACAGATGAAAATACTCACGTTCCGCCTGAATCGAGCGTGCAAGTGAGAGCGCGGAACAACGATAGAGAGGCACGATCGGCGTAATTGTTCGGCTTGTTTCAGTTGTTGATTCAATTATATTTTCTTATGACGTTATCACATAAAATTCGTTTTCATAATCGCCGTAAATCTAATTACATACATATTTTATACTTATTTTATTATTATTTATTCAAAGTCAAAGTATTTATTTGCGTGATAGTGGGTATACAAAAGATCTTAAGATTATACAAATATATATCCATTCATACACAACCATAAAAAGTGTGCAAAATTCAATAATTGGAAATTAAAATACATTTCAAATTCATTGTGAAAAGTTCTAATAAATAATTATTATTTTTATAATCTATAAATTAATGTTTACAGCCTCTATTATATGTATGGAAACGACACGCTGTTTTATTAAGAAATTCGTCAACTTCGTAAAAGCACTCCGTCACTAACCACTTCTTCAACTGAAAGCAAAATCTCCTGTATGGGAGTTCGAACAACTCCTCTGGAAGCGAATTAAAGATCAAAGCAGCCATGTGTATACAATTTTTTCTAAACATCTCGAGCCTAGGTTGTGGTAGTTTGAGACGCACTTGAGGAGCCGACCTCTTATTTACATTTCTTATTGGTATAAATACGAGTATAACGTTATTATCCAAGATTTTCCACTTCTGAGAACAGAGAGGGTATGCCAATTTTCGGTCAATATCTTTAAGCTCATATTATTTTCCCACTGCATCAGTTTTTAGAGTACCGTACCCATAGGGTAAAAAACAGGACCCTATTACTAAAACTTCGTCGTTCGTCTGTCTGTCTGTCACCAGGCATTATCTCATGAACCGTTATAACTAGATAGTTGAAATTTTCACAGATGATGTACTTATTTCTGTTGCCGCTGTAAATACAAAGTAGACGTTTGAAATGCGGCTAAAGGGGGTCCATACGCCTTCCCATACGGTAGAGAACCTTTTGCGCAAGAGTCCAACTCGCAATTTGCTGATTTTATAAACTATCTCGCTATCCTAAAATAAAACTTATAATTTTCTTCAAAAACTATCTTTCATCTCTATAGGAATCAGCCGGATACTCTCACCCCGACATTTTCCCAAGTAATCGTAGTTCTGAAAAACCTTTAGAAAACTCAGACGTTGAAACTTAAAATAATATCACTGCGGGAAAATCGCGAAATTTCAAGTTCAGGGAAAATGGACGGCCGACAAGGGTCTCTTTCACCCTAATAGCAGTTTAGGGTTAAACAGTATTGGAGGTTTTTAGTATCGGTCAGAATAGCATGATGCATTTTAAAAGAATTGACACATATAGATATTACCATAAACTGTTACTTCATGGACATTTTTAGGAAGAGAGAATCGGATGAATTTTATGGAGACTAGGACTATTTTGTAACTCACTATTATCGATTTTATTGGTGTTTTCCATTTCTGCTCTTGACTAGCTTTGGCATCACTGTACATACGAGTAGGTACATAATATAATTATTATGGTACGTATACAGGGTTATTTTTAACATCATTTTAGGGGCTTATTCTGTACATAAAAACTAACAACTTTAGTTCTACCACTTTTCTCAAACCTCAAAAAAAAGTAGTTTTGATGTACAAAATAAACTCCTAAAAGGATTCTAATTGATTAGAAATAACTCTCTATAGATGGACATTATCTGCTATAGGAGTCTTATCTATGTATATTTATCATGTCTTTTAAATATTGGTGACATCATCATCGCAGCAATGAGATTCCGAAACTAACGGACTTAAAGAGTCTGGGGCGATTCGCCCCGCGGTCCGAACCGCTTGCGGGGCGAAACGCCGCAATACCCAGACTAACTATATTATAATATGTATTTACAAATAATATGATTGTCTAACTATGTCATATAACATAGTTAGACAATCGTATTGTATCTTAAATGCAGTTGTATTCTACCTTTTTAACTCCGGCAAAGAGGAGGGTGTTATAAGTTTAACGTGTCTGTCTGTGTATCTGTCTGTGGTATCGTAGCTCCCAAACGAATGAACCGATTTTCGTTTAGTTTTTTTGTGTCATAGATAATTTTATCCCAAGTGTTCTTAGCTATATTCCATTGCTGGTGTAAATCATTAAAATTAATAGGGCCCACAAAATCTAGTAGTTGAGTTGGTGGTAGGAAGGGCAGTGATTAGTAATAAGGCGTTTTAAAAAAAAAAGTCATATAAATTGATCTGTTATTATCAACTGGAATAGGGTGTGAGAGAGAAACCTATATAAAGTCTTCAATATTTTACTAAGGTATGACTTGGACTACGTTTGGACTTGACCGCGACTTTATTGGACTATGATGTAACTAATTTTATAAAATATTACTAAAAATTATTCAATCTTAATACTTGATATTGGCAAATGCACAACAATGCGATGCCAAAACATAAAAAAGAAGAAGAAGACATCTTGACAATGACAGTACGATTTCCATAGTCAAAGGATCGACGATTTCAAACTATTGTCGCCATCTATTGGATACTTTTATAACATTTTTTTTTTAGAAAACGCCTTATTGATCGAAGCAGGCAAAGCAAAGGTCTTCATTTTATAATAACACGGGGATTTTGCTTTCGTCTGTCCAGATGTTGATTTATGTCTACAGGTCGCATTATTAGACAAATCTTGACGAAACTTGTTACACGGGATTTTATGTAAAGTAGTAGATGTTTTTGCCATCGGCGTTTTCTGATTGGGGAAGTATTTTCCTCAAATATGGGGGGCATTTTCCTGTGGCGTTATTTATCAGCCGATTTTGATAATATTTTGATTTGCAAGATTTTTAACAGATGAGAGGTAGACCTCGCATCTGTTAAAAAACTGATAAAAACTGTAAACTGAGTCTCCTTCGAACTGAGTCTGATACATCTCCACTAGAACAATAGATTGTTCCAAGAACTACTAGTAAATAAAAAGAAATATAGTTTAAAAAAAAACTAAAAAACATGCTTAGGATATTTTTTTTTATATAAATGCTTTGTCGTTGTTATTTGATAAGTGTGCAAAGTTTTAAGAAAATCTGATCGCTCAAAGTAGGTCAAAATCGAACTCAAAGGGCTTGGTTACAAGCAAGCAAACATACAGGTGAAACTAATAAAAGCACGTTAAAATAGGTTAAAGAACCGTACACAACAGTACTGAGTATACGTACAGCGTATCCAGGGGCCGCCCCATACTTTTATCGTCATATAATTGAATTTCCGCGCACCGCTACAGAGCAGGAAGTTCCGGGCTGTTCGACGCTGAATATTGCATCTTCCTTGATGGAGTTATTATTGTACGATGTAATGATTTCCACTATCTTTTCGCTACAAGTTCCGACGCATGCTTTGTTTGTTTTTAACACAATATTACCTATTAGATCACTAGGTAAATGGTTTTACCTACTTCGTAAGTAAGAAGAAAAAATATATAGATTAGAATGTACATTCACTTGCATGGTCTCATTTAATCATACTACGCTGGGAGCTTTCAAAGTTTTCAAGCGGTTTTAGGGTGTCTAACATAGCCAAATGGTTATAAAATATCCAAGGAAGTTTAGCCAAGCTATTCAATGCTGTTTTTTTGTTATTATAACGTCTTTTATTTCGATGAAGGCCTGCTGTACGCATGAAAAAGGGTCACGTTCTGCCTGAGCCGAGCGTGCAAGCAAAAGCGCGGAATAAACGATAGGGAGACACGATCGACCTAAGCGTTTGGCTTGTTTCAGTTGTTGATTCAACGATGTCTTCTTATGACGCTATCACGTAAAATTATCATCCGTAAACTCAGACGTGGTCGTCTGACCTGTCTACAGACAACCTATTTATTAACACAAGTTTTATTCACTTGTACATTGTTACTGGTAATCAATTGGCATCCTTTAAGAGGCTTATTCTGTACATCAAAATAAACAAATGTTGTTCAACGTATTATCATATCTCAAAAAAATGCTGTTAAATAGAATAATATCGTTCACCCTCGAAAAATGTAAGGAACAGATGTTTTTTTTTTACCTTTGAGCAGTTGCAGAAAAATTTGTTAATTCTGATGTACAGAATAAGCCACTAAAAGGATGCTAATTGATTTCCAGTAACCCTGTATACTCAGGCTGTTTAATGCTGAATATTGCATCTTCCTTAATGAAATTATTATTGTAAGATGTAATGATTTCCACTATGTTGTTAAAAGTTCCGATGCATTCACTGCATCAATAAAATGTCAAGTCAATGATAATCTGTTAGTTTTGCTGCTTATACAATCTTGTATAAGCAAGATATAGAGCAGGAGGTAAGTAGGTCCATTTACAGTGGTACGATTTCATTATGTCGTAATAAGCTCTTTCAAAATTATTTATTAAAATCTTTCATATTATTGTACGGAAATAGATTTTTCTAACATAAACATTTCTTCGACTGACACAATAACCAACGTTATGAAAACTTTGATAACTCGAAGCGATACAAGGTTTCTTGTACAATGCTTGAATAAATAGATGTCATACAGATGAAAGATCGACCGAATACTGGGGCAGTTGGCAAAAGTTTAAGTAGGTACCTCATAAAGCAACAGAAATCAGCTATGAGTAAAGTTGGCATTATCATTTTATTTCATCATCAAATATGCAAACGCAGTAAAAGTTTCGTTTTACTTTTCATAGGCACCTAATAAGAAATAAAACGACACAAAAATAATAATTGTGCAAGATAATTGATCTGAGATATCTATTGTTAGTACTAACTAAGTATTGTAGCACACTTTTTCAACTGAACTTTGCTGGAGTACGTAGTGAGAGGAGCGTAACTTTAAAGCGATGCGACGTGAAAACACTTTATTGATATTGATCATATTCTTCAAAATCATAAACAAAATGTTTAACGTGATAATGTCTTATAAATTGATGAACCCTTGCTGCATGCACGTAATTGACTCATTGTCACGTTCCGCCTGAGACGAACATGCAAGCGAGACAGCAGAACAAGCGATAGAGAGGCACTAATCGGCCTCGGCGTTCGCCTTTTTAAACAACGTATTCTTATGATGTGTTCACGTAAAATTATCGTCCGTAGACCGACTATACATACAGGTAACTAATTTTTAAATTAAGTTTTTTCTTATATTCACATTCGTAAGTGCTTACATAACCTAACCTATATAAACCAAACTGCGGACATGTTTCATCCGACCGTGCCCGGTTTTGTTTTTATTTAACCCTTCGCAGCACGTGCGGTCAATAAATCCCAGAGTGCTTAGCGCCGTCAGCCGCATTACCTCACGTCGAGTGCGGCCAGAGTGTGGCCACGGCCAAATTGGGGGGCGTCACTCCACTCGCCAGTTTATGATTTTATCGAGGAGGAAGGCACATTGCAATCTACTGTACTCGCTGTATTTGCTACTTGGTGATACAAATTTCATCTAAGGTAGTCATGGTTCTGGTGATGTGACAGCAAAAAGTGTTGTGTAGCTGTGCTGTACATTAAATGAAATGTTGTCAAATTAGGGAGCGGTACTCCACTCGCCAGTCATATTTAATCGAGAAGGAAGGCACATTGCAATCTGCTGTACACGCTGTGTTTGCAACTTGGTGATACAAATTTCAACTATGTTATGTTATAAAACAAATTGTTTTGCAGATACTCAGTACAGTATACTGTAATGTGCCTTGCTCTACTATAATATCATTGCAATACTTTACGCTGCGTGTTGCTGTACAGTAGTAGAGTGAAGTGTTGCCAAAGTAGAGGGGGGGAGTGGGGTGAACCCCATTCGTTACTATAATTATGATTTTATATAAAAGCAAGGCACATTACAATCTACTGTACTCAGTGAAACATTTCGTAGCTCATTGTACTTCTCGTTTAGAACTTTGTTAGCAAAGACACATTAGATTTTTTTATTCAAATGAGTCTGCTCCCAAACATTTACAAGAAACAGTTTATAATTTATATTCTTCTTATAAAAAAAAAACATAAAAATCGCCATTTCATGATAAATGTGTTACTTAAAAGAAACTATTGTTTTCGAGATTTGCGACCGCTATTTTAAATAAATGTGATAATTTTAGTAAGTGCAGTTAATTATACTCACATAAACCTGTTTCAGGGTTAAAAATAAACACAAACACAAATTATTTCATAATTATATTGTTAGACTGCTTTAATTCTAGCATAAAATTTCTGTTCCTAGAACTAAACAAAAACACTAAAAGTAAAGTATGTTTCTGAATATGAGTACGAATTAAGTGTTCATAGTAGCGTTGATTTTAGTTCGCGAGCGTCGCTACAGCGCTTTGTTTTCATTAAAAAAAATACTTCCGGTCAACAATTCCAGCCTCATGTTAGTTTATGACATTTTCACCGCTTTTGCTTAACCAAAAGCTTGTACTTATTTTCTTTTTTCTGTTGGGATTTTTCTAAAGGTGTACATATATAAGCCGTGGTGGTCTAGAGGTAGTGACACCCGCCTTACAATTGTGAGGTCGTGGATTCAAATCCCCGGTCCCGTGACCAATGAGTTCTTTGGAATTCATGTACGGAATTTCACACCACTGGCTTTTCGGTGAAGGAAAACATCGTGAGGCAACCTGCATACGTCCGTAGAAGAAATTTGATCGCGTATGTAAATCCACCAACCCGAACTGAGCCAGCGTGGTGGGTATGGCTCAACCACCCTTCGTGGGTTGGCCTACATCCTGCAGTGGACTATTAAAAAGGCTGGTACAGCACATTTTTAGTGACAATTCGTAAAAAATCTACCCGATATTTACTTTTTAGCTACCTTCCTGAGACTAATTTGTTATAAAAATATAAAATATTAATATGAAAATAAATTCCGTAAGTACAGAAAAATAGGACGGCAATACTGTTACCAACGTTTTCCGAGGTAAACATGTAGGTATCTGTCTTCTAAGTATGAATGAGTCCTCTGATCTCCGCTGTAAGTATTTCAAAACCAGCAGCCCCTGATACGTGAATGAAATTGAATTATCCAGGTCACGGCCTACTCCACGTTGCAGAAACGTCGTCTCCCCATATTGTTTCCAACACGTAAGGGCGAGAACAAACCATGTGTAACCTAAAAAAAGATATATAACTCCTCATTGTAAAATATACTTAATAGAAAACCTTATGAACCTGAAATAAGTAATACATCTAGGAGCAGGATTGACTCGATGAGTGTTTCTCATAAACATTGCATCTTAAGTCAACAGTATGCAGAAAAGAAGAAAATAACCAATGAAAATTAAAAATAATTTTATTGTTTTCAGTAGGTACGTTACATGGTAACATGTAGCTATAGCCGTCGAAGTATGTCTGAGAACTCTTGTATTTTGATGGATTGCCCCTTAAAACTGAATTGCCTTTTTTTAATTTATACCTACATATGTCAGAAAAAAAGAATTTAACTTTGCACTAAATTTTCGATCCAAAAAAAATTGAATAAGGTTTTACTGAGTATAAAATCACAAAATGCTGACAGATAAAGCGTCATTTTAAATAAAAAAAATAACGTTTTTGGCCGATATCTCGGAAACGGGCGAAAGTTATAGACATAATTATTGTAGAAATTAAAATTTTACATCTTTTGTTGCTTGAAAATTTTTTTGTCAAACTTACCGTTTATGATTTATTGCCCATTTAATGAACCAGTTTTTCTAACTTTTTATTTATTAATCTTTTATTTTAAGAGTTGTCGGCCCCGATAGAAAATCTGGTCCATTTAATGGGCGATAAATCGTTAACGGTAAGTTTTACAATAAAGTTTACTGAAAACAAAACATGCAAAATATTTATTTCTACAATAATGATTTTGATATTTTTTGCCCTAAAGTGTATAGTTTCCGAGATATCAGCCAAAAACTTCTTTCAAGATGGCGCTTGAAGCTCCACCTGGATCTGTCAGCATTTTGTGACTTTACGCTCAGTAAGAGATCCTAAACCTTATCTAAAAAAAAATGGATAGGAAATTCAATGCAAATTTCATCTTCTAAAAAACGTCTTTTTTCTTGAGGTAACATACATGCCTACAGATTAAGGATCGGTTGACTTAGCTTACGCTGTTCAGAAGAGGTGAAAGTTTTAAAACGAGACTATTTAGTAATGTTGATTTTTCGTAGCAATATTTTGTATTTTTATAATTACAGTCAAGTGGAGTTTCATAAACAATTTTAAACTTAGAAGACAATTAAGCATAGAGCATAATAATTTGCGACAACCACCTCTAGTATTTTTTAACCCATATGGTCCTACACTCCTGGTCCAAATAAATCAACAATTTTCTATTATTTTCAGCGTGATTTAATATAATTACTTTGAAAAGAATACAAAATTATTAATGTTTTTGGACCATAAAATAATAAGTGCTATTAATTCAATCTAAAACAGAATATAGATTACTGAGTATATTAATTTCTTATAAAGTTATTTTTATAAAGCATCGATAGATTACATGTGATTAATATAAAACTCCTTCAGAAGCTCTTCAATACCGTTTTTCTCGAGGGCATAACGCCAGAGGCAGGAAACAGAAGCATAATAATAATAAATAAATAATAAAGGTGGTACTATTCTTTAAAAAAGGTGACTACACCTTATTGAAGAATTACAGACCCATCAGAAGCGTCTATTATGCTCTAACACTTATCAGTTTTGGTGTTATCACACATACACACTTATCCTTGGTAATGTCTTAGTAGCAAAGTTGTGTATTTGGTAGTTACGTATTTATTCGATGTAATGATTGAGTGTTTTGTTGATGTAACTGCCTGGTAGAAGGTTTTACGCGGGCAATCTGTTTTAGGATACTGAGTAAATGCCTTTTATGAAACTGTTGTGAGTCAAAGGGTGGTTTCCGCAAGTTTTTATGCTTTAACTGAAAGTAAACTCACGTAATTTAATAGTTATAACGGCGCATTTGACGGTAGATAATATATTCCTTAAGTTGACGAGTACTAGCGCCTGCACCCGTTTCGTAAATTACGTGAGTCACTTCCTGCTGTACAGGGTTATTCCTAATCAATTTGCATCCTTTTAGGGGCTTAATCTGTACATCAAAACTAACAACTTTTGTTCTGCGACTTTTGTCAAAACGCAAAAAAAAAATGTTGTTCCAGAAAAAAATATTGTTCACCCTCGACAAAAAGTAAGGAAGAGCAGTTTCTTTAGTTTTGAAAAAAGTCGCAGAACAAAAGTTGTTACTTTTTATGTACCTACATACTCGTATCAAGCCCCTAAAAGGATGCCATTTGATTTACAATAACCCTGAATAAAATATACAATGTCAATGTAATAATTGTAAACAGTCTGTACTCAGCCTAATGGCACTCACTGTCTCTGCTCTTCCGGAAGTAGTCACTAATAAGGAACTCACGTATCGCGGCTTCCTGTATCTGTGATTGCTTTGACATTACGGAGTTCCAGATCAATGCGACTTCAACATCAATCAACGCGTTAAAATATAGCAAAAATTATTATAAAATTTTGTCAAATATCGTGTTTTTAGAAATTGCAACATTGGGTTGTTTTTGTCAGATTTAGGGAAGAGTTTTAGGAAAGTAGGAATAAAAATGCAGTCTCCGAGAATAGGGTAAAACTTATCTAATTTCTGGCGTCACAAAAACTGTCAGCACATATAGTAATCAAGTTTAAATTAAATTTCATTTCATATCTATCTCAATTCTGATATCTAAGTTTATTTAAAACTTAATTTTGCCCAATCACTACATAGTATGAAGCAAAGTCGTTTTCCGCTGTCTGTCTGTCCCTAAGTATGCCTATGTCTTTAAAACTACGCAGCGGATTTTGATGCGGTTTTTTTTTCTTAATAGATAGAGAGATTCAAGAAAAAGGTTTATATGTATAAAGTCAGTGGTAATTCAAATTTATAAAATACAACACACCTGCGCAAAGCCGGGGCGGGTCGCTAGTAATATTTATAAATGTATGTACGTAGTGACGTAATGTTGAAACATTTAGTTTTTCACAAATCTCAAATAACTTGGCGTCCATAGTAGATTGTATCATATGGGAGCAAAATAATATTTTTACGGCGAGGGCGCTTTTTGAATCCAGAGCGAAGTGAGGGATTCTTAGTAGAATCCTGAACGTAGCGTTCAAAGTATGCCGCCCGAGCCAAAAATATATTTTGCGCCCGAGTGGTACACTCTCTTTTCATCACAAACTATGAGAAAATAAAAAGCGCCTCATATTTTAATGTAATATTATTATTTAATAAAACGTAGAGTAACAACTAAATTAAAATTAATTGGTATCTAATAATAAAACAAATAAAAACTTATATTTACATTCATTTCACTTTTCATTCATTTTCTTGTCGTTGAACAATAACATTACAAATACTTCCAAATTCAAAAAGTGCGCGAAAAAGATCATTCCGTCGCACTTATAAAGTTCCTTATAGAAAACACCACCTTCGAGCACACTTAAAGGCGAACCAAGTAGTCCTTTTCGAATAGATGTGATGAATTTTTTTTTTTCATATCGAGTGGAGTGAAACTGCGTGGCAAAGCTACCAAACTGTAAAGCTACGTACACACTGTATCGGGCCGGAAATTCCACGGCGCAGCAATGTCGCACCTTAATTAAATTCTATTATACGGCGGCAAAGATAAATAACTCGCGCCCGTAAGACGCTCCCGTGAAGTTGAAATTTAGAAAGAATGAAGTAATTTTCTTCTGCGGGGCGTCGGGAACGGGAACGGAACGTATTTGTAATTGGTTGTAAGTTGGAGCCTGGTACGGTTGTTTATCCACCGACCGTTGTGGTCGTAGCTTTAAATTCTAGTGTTTGTTCTGGAACTTCAAGTTACATAACCTTGAAACCTATTGGTCTCAAGTTATATTTGAGTATGCATGACTTCTTAACATTCTTTGCATTTCATTCAATATACTTACCGTTTTGTCTGTCAATTTTTAATTGGTAAATAACTAAAGACTGGCACATCATTATTTCATATATTTTTACTTGGTATATTTTACAACAATTGAAGTAATAACTAAGGATGTGGCTTGATAAAGAGTATGGTCTTGCACATAGACATAAATATTCTCGTAAATCATAAGCGATTAGCATCTATGGTAAACTTTTCAACTTGTAATTGTTACGAGCGTCTTTTTAGGGTTCCGTAGTAAAACGTGGAACCCTTATAGCTTTGTTGTGTCTGTCTAGATAAACAAGTACGCTAAAATAGTCTATTTAAGGAGTAGCTCTCTTACATGAAAAGGAAAAGAGATGAAAATTGTTTTTCAATCGTTGAATCCTTTTTACAAACAAAGTCCAACAAAGTGTTATATAAATTAAATAAAGAATGTAAGTAAAGCCTTTCACACAAAATTAGAATATTATACCGAACCGCTAAGCAATACTCGACCAGCAAATCGGACACATCTTGAGTTCCATTTCAAAATAAACCCAGTAGATTTTATCTAATAACATCCCGTCTGGCACTCATGGACGTAACTGACGGCACTGGTGCTGAGACAATAACCTCCTGCAGCTAAACGGACATAACGGTCCGCTTTCGAGATGTTTAGGGATTCTCTGCTATCAGACGGTTTAAGAATACTTACAGAACTTTGTTTTTGTATTTTAAGGCTTTGTTATCTCCTCTAAATAACTATCTCTTTTGAACAACCCATCTTGAGAAGTATCACACCTTTGCCAGTATGCTACGAGTATCATATTTTGTGTACAAGCGTCACTGGATGTTGGGTGGAAGAACAATATTTCTAGCAAAATTTCTGTATGGTTTGCATTGGTATGGCGTAATTAAAATTCTGGACTGGATATAGTGATGGATCATGTACTTGTAACGCTTAACATCAGGCAAACGATTTGCCGGTTTTGTCACTCAATCAGATTAAAAAATACTAGCTAATTTACACTACCAATAGATTCGTGGAATTTATAAAAAGAGTTTTCGTGAAAAAGAGCCTTTGGAATTATGGGTTAGGTTTCTGGCTGCAAGAAAGCACGGCTGGTAAACACGCACTTAGAACTGTACCAGCCTTTTTAATAGTGCAATGCAGGACGTAGGCCTACCCACGAAGGGTGATTGGGCCATATCCACCACGCTGGCCCAGTACGGGTTGGTGGATTCACATACCCCATCGAATTTCTTCTACGGATGTATGCAGGTTGCCTCACGATGTTTTCCTTCACCGAAAAGCCAATGGTGTGAAACACTTAGAACGCTACCTTGTATCTATTAAAATGTTTCAATCATTGCGAATTTTTATTATTGTTTGATAGAAAATTAAATTCTTGTTAAAATAATTCAGTCGTTCTTCAACTTTTAAATTAATAGAGAAGATCTGATCTTGTTGGAAACCTTGTTATCTTGAAATCTTGTGGGTTTCAGCTTTACAGCTGTAGAAAAACAAAGTTAATCTTACTTAGTAATAAAAAGGCCTCAAAAAGCTTTATATTATAAAAGAACCTCCTAAACAAGTCCACTCGTTCCTGTCTTCTTCAAAAGGTTTCGTAGGAAACACGTGACCATTACAATTTGTCGACACTCGTTTAGGTATCGGACCTTTGGCAGTTTGATTTTATTTTGAAAACTACGGGAAATTGGCTCGGAAGTTATGATGTTTGGATGCTGTCTGCGTTGAACGTGTCTAGTTTTGTCAGACGTTTCTTAATAAAAGCATCATCATCATTTTTTCCAGTTTTTTCTGACTTAATGATGGTACCAAAGGCGTCACAATTATATCCAAAATAAGTATACTAGTTATACTTAGATTTCCAAGTAGATCGGCGAGGCACGCGGCTTGCATGATTTCCGATATAACTTTTGACAGAAATATTTTTATGCGTTTTTAAAAAAATGTTTACAACGTCGAGTGTACTATTTACTTATGTAATTCAGTAAAATAATAACTTTAAACATTTACCTACATATGTTTATGTATTTATTTCACTGACCTGCTAGTCTATTAGCAAATTACCATTGTACCAGGAAACCACGAACAGATGACAGTAACACTGTCGCAGCGAAATTGGTCACTCGACGCTCCTCCGCAACTGACACACAAAACTACAGTAATTTAACTTGCCCCTTATTCGCTTGGGAATAGGCGTCACTTCCTAGCTCTGTCGTGTGTGGATTCAAACTGAATAGGGTTGGCGCAATAAGTGGTTTAAGTTAATATTTGAAGAAAAGAATTGACAGCCGATAGGGCTGAAGGATTTATGCACTCTTAAGATTACGAGTAGCTATACTATAGCTAGGCTAGGAGAAGAAGTCACAAGCCATAACAAAGACTATAAGACTCTTAACACTTGACACCTTGCGACTATGTTTTCGACGCCATCTTGTTATGATCTTGATTTACAAATTTTCTTATTTAACTGTATATTACTGTTTTTATGTATGTTACATGATTATTACCAGTTATGAATCGATTTCGATAATTCTTTTTTTTTGTAGATGTTACTTCAAAAATGGTTTCAATTAAATTTAATCGAAATCTATGTATAATAATTTAAAAATGATATACATTGATTCGAACACACTATTCGATTTTTGTACGTATATTGCAATAATTTACATCGTTTGCAATTTTTGGCAAAAAATAATTATCATTCATTCATTCATCCATTGTTGATGTCAAATAAGTATTCCTAACATCCTCTGAAGAGGCTCACGAATAAGCTTATTTTTATTATTTTAAGGTAACAACCCTAACGCGGGCGAAGACAGACGTTCTATTACAGATAATTGCGTTTAACTGCGGTATACGAGCAGTGACGCGTGCATTCATAACTCGATTGTAAAATGCAAGTGCGAGACCGGAATATACTGAGACTGCTTATGTAAAAATTAATAGTATATGAATAGTTCACTCTATAAAGATATTTATTTTCAAATAAAACATCACGTCAAAAATAATACAAAATCAAGATCTTAAGTATGCCCTAACAAATCAAGTAATCGGGTGCCCCGATGATTCCTGGTGCAAAGTTGCCCATTTCTTTTTTTTAGTAGTTTATTCTAATTTTTTATGGGAGCTTTTGAACTAAGTCCATGCCAGCCCCATCGTAAAAGTTGCCCATAATACTAGCATCATTACCGCGTTGAATAGCCATAGACATAAATCCTTTGCAATAGCAATGTTAAATTAAAGTACCTACTTTTTACAACGATCGAAAAAGTTTAAATAGTTTGAGGATTCTACTTGAGTATTTGTATCGGTGTGGGGTCGTTAGATGAACAAATTTTGTTTTGTTTTGTTAGGTATAATTTATGACTTTTTTGGCTTTAGGTTGTTTTTGGTGAAAATCGTATATAGTCTCGTAAAAATCTCGTAATCGTAGCTTTTGAAGTTTCTCTAAAAGTTTAAATATTTATTGGCATACGTTTTAGTGTTATATTTCTATCAGTGATTTATGGGAAAAAGTAACGTTATAAAAATTGATTATAGTAGGTATCTGATATTTTGGTTGAATATAAACTGAAACAAATTGCTAAAAATAAATAACAACACAATTTTGAAACAAAGCTCAATATAACTTTACACAGACAACTGAGTTCGTTTCTTAGAACTTACATCCAATATTGAGAAAAAGAAGTACCTACTCTAGTATCTAAAAGTAATCCGATCCATTTCGTGTGGCACTCGGGCCTAGATAGATGTATTAAGAATAGTTGTAAGTTGTAACCCCTTAAATTCGCTAGATCCTTTACTGAATCAAATAAATCCGTAGACTTATCCTTTAGCATACAATTTGACAAATATGATTGGAATCACGTTTATAATGTCTTCAATTTTTCAAAAATCACTCAATCAGACATTCTCAACCAATGTTGTGCACTAAATAGTATTTGTAGCGTAGTTTGACTAGGTGTTTGTCAGCGATCACCGAAATTAAGCAACGTTCCGCACGGTCAGTAATTGGATGGGTGACCGCGGGTTGCATTTTCTAACTGAGCGCTGCCGTGGCTCAGATGACACGTTACATTGTAAATCCCGACTGTTTTAAGCGTTTAGCCATGTCAAAGGCCTTCAGGCGGGCTAAAAACTCTGACACCAGGGCTAGCCACCCGGCCTATACGAACTTACTTAGTAGTATTTTTATGTTTCAAATTAGATATATGAAGCAAAATAACTATAACTACCTCAGATTTTTCATAAGAAAATCAAATAAAGCAAATGTTTTCAAATAAATATGCCAATAGTAGTATCACAATAAAAATCAACTACGGATGTAATATAATTAGTCTATGGTTATTAAAAGCTCTACCAATCCTTGTTTAACTAAATCTAGAACGACTCAGTACATTTTTAGGGTTCCGTACCTCAAACGGAAAAAACGGAACCCTTATAGGGTCACTTTGTTGTCCGTCTGTCCGTCTGTGTGTATATCAAGACTCTTTATCTCGGGAACGCGTAAAGATATCGAGTTGAAATTTAAACTATGTATATATACGTATATCTATGATCTCTTGCAGTTGTGCAATATAAAAGCTTCTCAGTTATCGTTTAAAAAAGTTAGAGCCGTTTATGTCGTAAAAAACAGCATATTTCGACACTCACAAAAATCAAAACCTACAGGGTCCCGTAGACATGGAACTATAAAATTTGACGAGAAGCATTGTCTCAGAGTACACATATAGGAATAAATCTGAAAACTGTACATTATAATTTAAATCACAAAAAATAAGGCCTCAAAATTCACAAAATATAGGTTCAAAATTTAAAGTGAGTAAATCGTATCATATAAAAGAACTTCATTAGCACATGCTAAAACAGGTTTTTAATTATTTTAACAACGTGTTTGTACGAAACCCTCGATGTGCGAGCCTGGCTCGCACTTGTCCGGTTTTTTTTCTATAAATTTTAGTGTCAATCACTTTGAAGATAACTGTTACTACAAAAAGGTGGGTATTATCATTTTGTTCACCGATTCAACTAGTAAAACCAAAAAGTTATAGTTCATATACCAAAAATAAACTGAAATAAACAAGATTTTTTTTTCTTATTGATCTTAAGAATAAGTTTGTAAAAATTTGCTCACATTTTACAAGCAAATAAGCGAGTTTGTTTTTGGCAGGTCCAAATGAGTGATTGGAAACGGGAGACCCATTCCAATGTTGCCATTTCTTAAGACCTTTACTCACAGCGCCCGATCCGCACTGTTCTAACATTAAAAAAAAAAACATAATAATTAGAAGCATGATTTTGGCCATATTTAGCGATTAAAAATCCACGTATTGCATCAATGCAGTTACCGGTTTCAGAAACTGCTTGTATATTCCGCCAAGTATATAAAACGTTGAGCATCAAATTTACGAAAATAATTTCGATTGAATACAATGATATCACCTACTTTCCTGCTTTTAACCGGTATTATTGGAAATCGAAATTGGAGGCCTATATCCAGCAATAGACGTCCTAATGCTGAAACGGAGACTATGATGATGATATTACTATGAAGATCCGAATATTTCAAATAACGATGAACATTTTCGTAAATATTTTAGACGTAAGATACTTACGAAGTATGTGAATTTGTAGTTTACAGTATGTCTCCACTTTTTATCTTGTCGATCAAAAAATTTCGAGTTTCACTTCAAAGTCTATCTAGATTATTAATATCACGTGGCGTGGCATCATCGATTCCTCGTAATTCCTAATAACATTTAATCATTTTCAAACTTATTTTGACTAAAAAATGCATTCTTTACAATAAAGTTGCTGATCGTGCGCTGTGAGTGACCTTTACCGTGTTCTTACACATTTTCTTTTGTTTCGTTTTGAAGATTTGAGGTAGCACCGTAAACTGAAAAGCTGAAAAGTATTTCTGTGTAAGATGACAGCTTGATGGATTGGCTGTGATTGAGTTATTTACGGCAGAAATAAGGCGGGGGAAGAACAAATGTGCGGATTGCATAAAGTTTCGGAGTTTGTTGGCTTTGTTGTTTTGTTGTGGGTTTCGTTTACGCTTATTTCTAGCCAAATATTTGCTAATACAATAATGTTTTACTTACAAAATGGACAAGTGATGTTATCGAAGATTACAGGTTTGCGCTGGATGCAAACCGCGTCTAAATGATCTCACTGGAGAGAGAAGATCCATAACGAATACCTATGCTGTAGGCGTCCTATGCTGATAATAGAAATAGATATATGTGCTACTATACGACTAATATTTGAATTGATAAAATTTAGAGGTCAGCAGCAAGATAAATACTAATATCATTATTATAATATATTTTAATATATCGAGTGCCTACTGTGGGAGAGGATCACGCCGTGAAAAGGGCTTACTTGGGACTGCCGAAGGGCCGAAGGCCGTCCAAAGAACAGGTGGAAAGATGAGGTGGAAAAAGATCTTTGCAAGCTCGGGATTGATGTCTGGCAGAAACTTGTCCAGGAAAGAGAAGAGTGGCGACACGTAGTAACGGAGGCCAAGACACAATTTGGGTCGCTGCGCCAACATAGTAAGTAAGTAAGCAAGTGTGCCTACACACTTCTTACTTAACTGAAGGTTATCATATTATTATTTTGAAAAGTCACTAAATTGTCAAATAAATTCAACCATTTAATATTTGGTTGGGGTAATAGCAAATAAAAAAAAATATAATAATAAATAAGGAAATAAACCTACTTACATAGATTTTCACGCATGGCTTTTTACATTTCTATATTTTTCAAGTAAGAAAAGGAAGCTGTTCCAAAAAGATACGTCACCAAAAATAATGATAAGATTTATTATACCATTAAATTTTGCATAGCCTCTAATAAATTGTTAAATATTTCTAGTAAAAAAATATTTTCTTTTGTTTCAGGTAAGCTACCAAAACTCAGCTGATAAATGCTCTACTGAATACAGTGTAAGAAAGAATATAGGTTATACATACAAAATAAATTTAACATAATAAAAATTGCAGGGTAAGTACAATCATTGAATCGTGTAGCCATGGCCATCAAACTCTGTATAACACCTGTATTCTCTATCTATAAATTAATAATAGATATGATGACTAGGTAAAAAAAAATATTATAATTAATTCTTGAGTGAGATTATCAAAAAATATTGGATACGTATTTTTTCTGTTATCAATCAAAGAACAAATAACAAAGATAAGCCTTCTCAAAGCTTAGGAGTGGGGGTCGTGACGTTACCTCTTTTACAGAAGTCTATACATTTGTATGGCACTTGTGACGTCATACGAAACTTTGACGGTCGCTATATCTTCATCAAGTTACTCGTGTGCTTAATTGACAAAAGAAAAAAAACGTGTCTAATATTTTTGAATAGTCTATCTGACGAAATAATTATATTTTTTTAGTTATCATGCCTATTCCTTAGATTAGGATTTTAAATGATACTCACAGAGTAACACAACAGTGTTTCTCGATCTTTTATTTGTATATCATCTAAGAAGACTACACAAAGCATCTAAAGCCTATGAAACAGTATCTAAGAGCACCTTCTATTTATCCGATCAAAATTACAAATACAAATTACGATCATCGAAGCATCATCAGCAAAACCTCATTTCCAAATAGATCATGAAATTGAGATTTAGGCTCGGAATCGGAAAAGTTTTCTCCGCGAAAAAATATTCATTATAACTTTGGTATACGCTACTCATACTAATTCTCCAAGGATGTGTCGCACGACGAATAGACGCAAAAGCAATTTTCTATCTTATTACGGCATCCCTTACTTCATTTTGCACCTGACTTGACATCAAAACTTGTTATCATAAGGTTAATTTTGGCGGCAAATTACTCTCGTAATTATAAATCGTAGATACGTTGGTGTATGTGGTTTGTGTTGGTGTAGTGATGTAATTTTAACGGGTTATAGAAGTAATACCAGAATCACCGATGTTGAAGAAAAAAATATATTTTATAAATAAATTGAAGAAAAATAAAAACATTATGAACATGCTGGGCATGCTGCCAACTTGCAGTGGGCTTAAGCATATGGATTATCTTTAGACTTTCCAGGGTTTGTGGATAATCCAGTTTCTTTCTATGTAGTAGTTTTATCATAAAAAAATAAAAATAAAAAATTAAAAAAATACATTAGGAAAAATAATAAAAAATAAAATATTTATATTGTCAGGTTTACATTTTCTTAGTTTTACTTTAAGAATAATATCTAAAATAAATGCAAGCTAGAAGTTAAGCTGAAGAAAACTCGGATGCTTTGTTCCCATCGCACCGGCTACACTGAATGGTCGGCATCATCAATTGCAAGAAGGCTCTTAAAGGGGCTTGTACACTGTATTGACTCTATGTAGAGTACAAAAATATTTATCAGCCTGTGTGCTAAGTAATTTAAGTATCTATGATGAATAAGATAAGATACAATATTTCCACTAAATGCATTTCTATGATGACTCTTACTTTTATAATGATGATGGGGTGGTACTATGTATATCACGACATGTGTACAAAGTAATAGTCAAGAGTAACATTAGTAGGTATTGGTGTACTATACCCACCTGGGTTGATTTGGTATTTCGAGCAATTTAGATAGTAAAACATTCAATAGAGCAAAAATTATACACTTATTATCCAACATGTTCAATAGCCGATATCAATATATTCAATTTATTTACTCCATATTATGAATATATATATATTTTTGGGTTTATACTTGTAGTAAATGTGAAATTACCTAAACAACAAATTATGCAACAAGTTTTCATTAGTGAAAATTAGTTATGAATTCGTTTGTCACACAATACTGAAAAACAACGAGTTCACTACCATCCTTACTTCCTAACTAAGCATATAATAAAATATATCCAAAAGAGTGATTGTTGGTTTGCTTCACGCAGAAACAGAACAAATAATCAACTTGATTTTCAGCATGGATATGGTTCAAGGGCCCTAAACGTATTTATGTAAGCAAGAAATAGTAAAATATTATCCACAATGTCACAAACCCCGTGCTTCCCGAAAAATATTCATATCAAAAATGTCATACTTACGTGCTGGTAGAGTTTCCACATCAGAAATAGCAAAAAAAACCCGTGCTTCTCGAAAAAAAAACATCTAAAAAACTGTCATCCTTACGTGCCAGTAAAGCGTAGCAGTAGAATTACCACTTCAGATATGGGAAAAGTCAAAAAAGTAATATCTTTTTTCATTTGGCATTTAACGAACAAAAAAGTCAAATGTAGTGCAAAAGCAAATGAATAGCTTTTACTCAGCATTATTGCTGATTAGTGATTAGTGGCGATATGACCACTTCTCACTCTATCAGTAAGGGAGTAATTGCATCGATATTGATTGTGCTACACTAAATTGGGAACGTTTTGCTTTTACTTCCATGTTTATTCCACAAATAATTCGCCCTATTCTCACCGTAAATCCACTTCTACAGCATTTTTAGTGCTATAATCTGCGCCTTTTTTGCGTTGTGTAAACATTGACTTTTATACGACTAAAAAAATCAGGGGACTTTTTTACTAATTGTCAGCAGAACCAGAATTTGGCTGCGACTGTTATAGCACAATTTTTTGCTTTATTGGGCTCCCTAACTAATTTTGATACAGGCCCCTCCGGGGCACGCTACGCCACTGATAAAGTTCAAAATTTCCTATCGTAGAGCAGCTGCAGAAGCAACATAGCACGCGGGTGCTTTGCTAGTCAACAAACAACTTCAAGAAAATAACACACCGCCCAGCTTAAATTTTAAGTCAAGTCGGAGTGAGTGGTGTAGTGTGCAAAACCCCATCAATTGCAAGGTCTCTTTGTCCGCTTCTCCGTGGCCCGTGTTTCGAATTCAAGTCTCCTCTGCGGGTGCCGTTTTTAATTTTCTGATGGATTTTGTTTAGACGACACGGGACTAATACTAATGGAGGTTTCCGTTAGAAAATACCTCATATTGAAGTAATATTTTATTTAATATTCCAGGTAGCGCATGATTTTGAGGAAATTGAGTGGCTACGGTTACTTCTAAATATATTTTTGTTATAACAAGATCTATGAGAAATATTGAATATAAAGTATGTACTAGTAAAATGTAGGTACTTACTTTGAAAGTCTTTGTTTTTTCAAAATAACGCCTTTTTAAAACTTTTACACTTCATGATAGAACAGAAGCAAACTAGTAGGTAGTATTATTTTGTGCAAAAAGATCACTGTTTTAAATAGAAATTTTAAAGTTTGACTACGATACTTTATAATATATTAATAAGTAGATAGGTACCTATTTGAAACAAAACCAAAGTCTACAAGCACCGCCACGTTTTAATGAAACCAGAAATTAAACAGAAACTAATAATTTTCCTTTCAGTTTTACGTTCCATAAATCAATCAAAGCTTAAAGCAACAGTCAACAGCCACGTCGACGAAATCTGAAGCCCAAATTATTTATTTAGCAGCTTCAATACTCAGAGATAAGTCAATACCTAAATGCAAAAGTATCAGATGGGATTTGGGGAGGTAAACAATCCTGAAGTTAAATTATACACAAAGGGATGTGACCGTGTTCGGCCACATTTAGGTGCTAAAGCTATTTTATTTGTCTACGTTATCATTGCTGCATAATTGCAAACATAAAATGAAGTGATTACCTAAGTTAGTTCGTATAAGCCGGGAGTCTAGCCCTGGTGTCAGAATTTTTAAGCCGCCTGAAGGCGTCTGACATGGCTAAACGGATAAAACAACCGGGACTCTCAATTAAATGTGTCCGGGCCACGATAGTGGTTACCTGACTATGTTAGTGATATCTTATGATTATTTACGAGTATGTAGGTACCCATAATATACACACACTCTATCCTCTCCATCTGAAAGTTGTCTTAAAGAGATGCTGTTATCAATAAAATCGCAATTTTTAACAATATTTTT
Organism: Hypomecis punctinalis; assembly: GCA_949316475.1. NCBI lineage: Eukaryota > Metazoa > Arthropoda > Insecta > Lepidoptera > Geometridae > Hypomecis > Hypomecis punctinalis. The sequence continues at coordinate 2,977,834 of OX438802.1, forward strand.
GTATCTTTTTTTCCTGTATTTTTTTATTCTTGGTGTGCACAATATGATACGAGTATCTAAGTACTGATCGGTTAAAATATTGAACCCAGTGTTATAATAGTAGCGTTTTTTTTTGCAAAATTAATATTTATTTCTTTCTTTCTTTCAGTAAATAAAATTTAAAGAAATGTCGAAAATAAAATAATTGATTAGGTGGTAATAGCCACCAAATCTCGATATATTGCAGTCCTTCTGCGAGACTTTTTAAAATCTTATTTAAAAAAGTAAAATATAAAAGTTTTAATATTCATCGTCCTTTACCGCCAACCGGCTAATACGTCCGGCCATATTTCGTCCAAAAAGCACGTCACTACTGAGATAATATTTAAGTAAGGTTCATAATGAAACGGATTCAACTTTCAGCGAGCACAAACAGATAGTAATATCAAAGTTATGTGCACGTTTGTTTTTAGACTAAATCAACTTAAACGCGGAATTATGTTATCCAAGAGCCAAGTGCAGTGAGACTCGGGGATTAGGTTTAGATAACTGTGGTTTATGGTAAATGTTTGTGCGTTTTATGCAATTTTAAGCATTTCAATTTGTAATGTGATGGTTTTTATCGCAAGTTCGGCACGGGCAGTCTTCGGATAGGTGACCGCGAGTGGCATTTCAAACTGAGCGCTACAGTGGCTCGGATGATCCGATAAATTGTAGATCCGTAGGTTGTTTAGCCATGTCAAAGGCTTTCAATGGCTAATGCTAAGTGGCAATGCTGCCAGCATGCTGGGCACGCTGCCAGCATGCTGGGCACGCTGCCAACTAGCAGTGGGCTTGAGCACTTGGATTATCTTTAGACCTTCAAGGGTCTGTGGATGATCCAATTGCTTTCTATGTAGAAGTAGCGTAGAATTGCCATTAGTTAAAAAAAAAAAAAAAAAGGCTTTCAAGTGGCTTAAAAATTCTGACACCGGACCTAATCACCTGTCCCACACGAACTTACTTATTACTTTTAAAAAAAAATACTACTTTGTAAAGCGCATATTATCTTTACTAAGTTTAATGATACCAGAGACAAGAAAACCAACCGTTTCTGATGAATAAATCAATAAATACTTAGAAATAATTTATTATACACCTTTTTTACATAGAATCTTTCAATTATGAATAACTAGCGGACCCGGCGAACTTCGTACCGCGAAAGTTAATGAATGTAGGTAGAATGATCTTACGGAGATACCTACATTAAGATATTTTAAGTTTAATGGCTGTGATCCATAATGTAGATCTGATTGAGCTATCTCACTTTCGTGAAGATAGCATTGTTCTAAAGTTGACAGTTATAGAGATAAACTACTTTTAAGTTCGACAGCTCTCATACAAAATGTATATCTGGTTGAGCTGTCTCACTTTCGTAAAGATAGCATTGATCAAAAGTTGACAGTCACGGAGATAAACTAATTTAAGTTCGACAACTGTCATACAAAATGTAGATCTGGTTGAGCTATCTCACTTTTGTAAAGAGAGTATTGGTCTAAAATCGGCAGATACGAAATAAGTAATAGTAAGTGCGCCACAAAATATTAGCCCCAATTCAATGTGAAACGGTACACACATATTGTAGCAAACAATCATTTCAAACCCAAGAAACAGTCAATCTCAACTAATAAATTTCGTCGTGGTTATCATTCGCAGCTTTCTTTGTCCCACTGCTGAGTATAGGCCTCTCTTTTTCTGTGACATCTGCCTCGGCTCTTTGCCGGTCGTGACCAGGCTCGACCGGTGGTATTGATGATACCGTCGAGATAGTCGACCCAACTTGCTGCCGCGCCGCACATAGCTGAGCGCTCTCACCTATTCAAGTACCCTTGTTGACCAGCTCGGTCACCACCGTCTTTCTTGCTCAAGAAGCGCTGGTTGAATTGGTTGCCTCGCCAGTGTGAACGATGTCATACGCAGGGCTCTTGCGACCGCCAATATAGCAGCCGTACTTGAACCGAATGGGTTTGCGCTTGGTGATGGCAAAAGGCCTGACGGTATGAAGCTGGTCCCATGGAAGTGTAGACGGTCCTTAGTATGAGACGCGACTTGCGTATCGACGCAAGTCGCTTTGGGTGCCGTCACATCTTTCTGAGACTCAGAGAAGGGCTGGAGCGTTGGCCGTTGTTTTCAAAAGTCTTTCTGAGCGTCTGCTGTACCCGACGTGTGACCAAAATGCTGGTTTTTATTTGGCTAACGCATTGGCAACGCTGATTGGCAATACTTATATATTGCCAATCAGCGTGGCAGTGCTGCCAGCATGCTGGGCACGCTGCTAACTGGCAGTGGGCTTAAGTATTTGGATTATCTTTAGACCTTCAAGGGTCTATGGATGATCCAATTGCTTGTTATGTAGTAGTAGTTTATGAAGTTTCACATTATAAGTCTTGTATTTAGTGGTTGTTAATAAAGGCACTTGCTCTATAAAAAAAGTCAAGTACCCTTGCACCTTGCCACTGTCCAAACCTAACCTGACATCATAATACCTTATACTTATAAATGCTTCTGTTGATTAAGATAAGGTTAGAGTGTAAGTGTTCCCGCCTTGTCGTGGCGGGGGAACTTAGTAGCCGAGGCATATGGGCGGCGCAGGAATCCCAGATAGAGCCGTTTCTCTGTGTTTCTTCTGAGACAGCTGAGAAGGCGGCTCGAGGTCTCCCGATTTTTTGGGTCTTTTCTCCCTTGGCAGCTTAGAAGTTTGCACTCGTGGTTGGGCCGCTTTTCTGGGCTTTTTAACTAAAGCAGCTGAGAGGCTGGCCTATAAGTTGCGTGCCTCATGAGGAGTGCCGCAACTGAGGCGAACTGAGACTTTTATCACTGTTCAATCCTAACCAAACCAACAGAAATGTATGTTCGTGTCAAGGTCACAGTTCACAGTCAAGGTTAATAACCTTAGAGTCAAGATACTTATACTCATGCCATACTACTCCTAAAAATCAATTCGATTCGTTTCTTCGTATATTAGTATGGATTCTGTACCATAAAGGTAGAATAAAGAAACATGTTTAACCTCTAATGGTGGTATATTTAAAAATATTTTTAATGTTATACAAAATGACGGCCCAGTATTAAACGTCATTTTAATATGTATAGCATGGCATAGGGAAAAACCATTTATTCCAATTTTAATGTCAGTTGTCATTGTCAATCCATACTATATTTCGTTCTCGAGGGGCTATAATGGTGAAAAGACAATTTGTCTCTTTGATATGCTAAGCGTGACATTCATAAAAAGTCTTCAGTCAATGTATGTCACCTGTCATCTTATTACGTTTCGTCAATCCATATCAGGCCCAATTATGAACGCGCCATCTTAAATTTAATTTGAATATAAAATGTGTTCTCACTATCGAATGCCTAAAGTGAAAAAGAAACAGAAATATTCTAATTAGCTGTTATAATTACAATGGTGCCTTGAAATTGGGCCTATTAGCGTTGTGATAGGTGACAGTTTCGCTAACGATTTTTTAAGGGAATAGATAAATATAATATGAATAACTATTAAAAAATAAAAATAAAGGAACGGGATAAAAAGTATCCTATGTCCTTCTCCTGGCTCTAAACTACCTCCCTGCCAATTTTCAGCTAAATCGGTTCAGCCGTTCTTGAGTTATAAGTGGAGTAACTAACACGACTTTCTTTTATATATATAGATTATTGTCATTGCACATTTCCACTCAACGTTTTGATACATCAACGTCTGATTTCTAGTAAAAAAACATAGACGAGATAGTGGATTTTAAAACGATCAAATTTACAACTTTTAAGAAAATTACTGTCGTAGAAAATAGTCGTAATTAGTAAAATTATGACGCAAACTAATTAAATATGTGTGTTAAGCTTAATTGTATCTTTTCGTAATTTATCACGGAAGTTTAAGACAAACCCGGATAATTTTAGCTCTTTCAAATTAGTAAAACTAAACAACAAAATCAACATCATTGTAATTTGTTCAATCCCAAATTAATTCAAATCTGGTCGTCGTCTCCAGTTCAAATTTCAATCAAGAACAAACTTAAACGACACCAACAAAATTTAAACGACATCTACGAAATTTAAATCGTGTCCCGACATTTCAATTCTCATTTCCCAGTTGCAATTAACATCCACTTCCGCTAAATAAACAATCGAATCTCGAATAAACAGAAGTTAACGACGTTGCCAAAATATCGCCAAATAATTAAGCTTCAAGAATCCGGGTGTTGTTTCATCAAAACAGGGTTCTTAAGTTCAGGAGCCCTAAGTTAAATTAGAACTTAATGTAAGATCGTTTATTTTCATTTTGCTCGATTGATTGTTAGAGACGTGTGTAGCAAACAAATGAGATACAATTATGATCATAATTATGGTAAAATGATAGAGTACCTGAGTACACTAATAAAACGTCCCAGTTTAATTGAAATTAGGTACATTTTGTTTAATCATCGTTCATCGTCATCTGTAAAATCATAGTAAATTAACAAGATACAATCCTAGTATTGAGTATATGATTAAACAAGATTATATTTTGCAAAAATTAGCATGACCGACTTCACCCATGTACAGAATTTGCGAATATTTCGCAGGGATCGATGTAGCATTTTTCACATTATTGTTGATTTATCAAAAATGGTTCATCCGATTTCGATAAAATTTAAATGAGACCAATGTCGAAGTATATTTTTTCCAATAAAAAAAAATATTGAAATCGGACCACTGTGAAAAAAGTTATGCGTGGTTATACATAAAAAAATATATACGCGTTGAATTGTATACCTCCTGCGGTGGTTCGTCGGTCAAAAAATGATTAATAATGTTCAGTAAGCTGAGTGTAAGTTTTGTCGTAAACATGACGCGCTCTTCGGCGAGCGCGTAAGCATGTAATTTGTATGAAGAAATATACAGCGCCTCTAGCGGCGCGTTTTTGAAACACTTTGTGCGAGAGCAAGTTCATACAAATTACATGCTTACGAGCTCGCCGACGCGCGCGTCATTTTTACGACAAAACTCACACTCAGCATTCAGGCCTCCTGTTGGATCATCTTTGCATTATTTGTCTTGCCTATAATTGGTATTCTATTCTACTAAACGTGAGATATATAGATGTGTTGTAGATATATGGATGTGTAGAGAGCTACAAACTAGACCCTATTGATAGATTTTACCTTCATACATCGCTCCTTTACATCATCTTATCAGTGATAAATACATATCCTTATATTTATTAAATGTGCACGTATTCATAAATGTTTGATGTGCATAAAACGCAATATAATTATTCCGTATCAATAATCCCGCGACATCTTCCAATCCCACTAAAAAGGGTCGCGGCAATAAAAATAAAGCGTCACCCATTCTCGCTACGCCATCCGCGTGGGATACACAAATCGGGACTCTGGAAGAATACGACAGTACATAAGGTTGGTTTCAAGGATAGAAAAGTAGGCACGTCCATCTTTCCATCCATCAGCCACAGGACGTCAACTGCTGAACATAGACCTTCCCTAAAGATTTCCAATTGCAACTAGATATAATTTAAGCCCAATATCTCTAAAATTTCATGTAAAAGTGTGAAATGATTGTGTAGTGTATTGTTATTACGCAGATTGTTGTTTATGTGTTTTTTACCCTTTGTACACATTAGATCGCAATTTAGTCCTTTGGCGATTTATATTATCCTATAGGTTCCTATATTTATGAAAATTAATGAACTGGGTCGCTAACTATTAAAAATGCAATGCATTTAATTACCGAAATAGGCCAATATTGTGAAATATTAATTATTTTTCGCGTTTGCTTTTGTTTGGTGATAATTATCCACATTCAATTGTCCATGTTTGACAGTATTTTTAATTTTAATATATTATTTTTGTATACCCATTTATGATAATATTTTTTTTTAAATCACTTGGTCTGCAACCAATTAATAATCTTCAAATTTTCGAATGGAAAATACCCAAACAGTGAAATAGTCAGGGCGCGTGCGCTAGTCGACGGGAGCGTGCGTATTTCCTGACGAAGGAGTACTAATTACTTCGAAACCGGTCGGGTTCCCAGCGGCCCGGCCGCGATACTAGACTTGAGTAAAAACCGGTGTTTTCTTTAGTATAAAGAATTCATAATTATTATATACTACGGGACTAATCACGCACTCAAATTACGAGAGCCCGTCTTCCGTCACATTACGAAATCTGTCTACCCGTGACCACGGTCGATGCAACTTGGCCGAAACGTCGGGATGAGGAGGTATTTATTTATCTCGTAATTTGAGTGCGCGATTAGTCCCGTAGTATATAATAATTGTGTGTTCAAATCGCGAAAGTTTAAAAACAACATATAAATAATTTTCACGTGCGTTTTAATGACGTATCCAAACAAGATTGAAAAAACCGAAGAATCGTAATCTCTTTTTAGGAATATGGTTGAAAATTGGTAGAGCACGTAAGCTTTAAGATGTAACCGTTTTTACCATCGGAGCTCCGTCACTGTTTCCACCACTACATCGTTTATATGGATGTGCCCGTTCCGCGCGAGTGGACGCCCGGCTGACACCTGTACTCTGTCGCTATCGAATTGGGAAAGACGTATGGAGCACACCGTATTACCGTATACGTCTTCTGTATTTGGTTTGTGTGCTATCGCAGTTACTTTATTCTGCTGCAGTTGAGTTTGCGGCACTTTACGAGTTTGTTTTTGACTGGCTATAATATTTTGAGCTTGCAACGTATAAAACACCTATCATCTGTGAATTGTTGCTATCGAATTAGGAAAGACGAATAGAGCACACCGTACAAAACGTCTTATATACTTGGTTTGTGTACTATCGAAGTAATTTAATTATTTCTGTTGCATTTGAGTTTGCGGCAGTCAACGAGGTTGTTTTTGAATGACTGTAATATATTGAGCTTAAAACGTAGGTATAAAGCTCCGATTATAGTCCGAATCATACATCATACAACTTAGCAGCTGTGATGTTAGCTGAAAGCTGGGAATAGCTATAGTACAATTCTGCCTGAAGCTTACTTAATAGCTGCGCAAGGAATGAGTAATCAAGGTCACTGTACCATGTCGGCGAATGCTAGCCGTGCTAATCTTGCAACAAAACTGACACTCTAATTCTAAACCCGAAAAGCGAAAACTAGTAGGCTATTGCCGCATTAGGCAAAACGACGTTTGCCGCGTTGTCGCACTGCCACGGGCGCGGCCCATTTCCAATTTGCGCCTATCAATCAACACCAATCTCACTGAGTGGATTACGGCCGAATGAAATTTGCATAGCACCCGGCCCGGCGCGGGCTGCGTGTATCCGATATTTACTGCTGTTTCTGGCACTGATCATTTTCACGCTGCGATTTTTGGGGGACAGTTGTTGAAAGTGAAAATTAAAATAAATTTTTGATGATTTTGATAAATTTGATGCACGAAATGTAGTCAATTTTACTGAAGCATTTAAAACTTTGAATTCTGAGTTGGTATTATCGGTTTCATGCTTAGTAATAGTTAGTGTCGAGTCAAATTCGCATAGCATCCGGCGCGGACTGCGTTTATCCAATATTTACTTATTGCTGTTTCAAATCCTTGTTTTGAATAATTATGTGTATTTCCGCTCTGACTTGAATAAATGTTTAGTGTGTTTGAAGATAAACTTCTGCAAAGTAACGCCTGATTCAATAAATTACTGCTGTTTCTGGCTCTGATCATTTTCGCGCTGCAATTTTTTAGAGACAACTGTAGAAAGTGAATTTCCAAATGAAAAAATGTTAGCAAATATAATCAATTTTAATGGTTCAAATATAATTCTGAATCAATACTGGATACTTTACACATTATTACATCCATAGTTAATACATTAGTAACGCAGACACATTCAAAGAATAAATTTACCCGATCTTTCAAAGTTAACTGTTCTGTTTACTGTTGAAAATAAATATTGTTGTTGTTTTTGAAACCAAAAACCAAATGTCAAACAAAATTATTATATTTAATAAAAAAAAAAGTTACAACCTATCTAATAACAAAAGGTTTATTTTTGCCTACGATAAGTGCTGCATTGCATACGATGAAAATCGTAGCAATATTTATGCAAGGCGTAGCTATGACAGCGTAGATCAAGAAATCGTAGCTAAAATACACATAGCCAGCGTAGCAATCATATTAACAACGTCTATAACGCACATTTTATGAATAAAGTAAATATTTTAATCGGGTGCTCATAGCGTATTTTCAATGGGTATTTTTAGCTACCACAGAAAATAAGCAAAGCTTGGCAAGGTCAGTCTTTGGATGAGTGACCACAGATGCTACATTTTCGACTAAGCGCTGCCGTGGCACTGTACTGTAACTGTAGTGTACCAGCCTTTTTAACAACTAGCTACACGTCCTACACTAACTTACTTTATGCTGGTGCACAAAATCACTTTTTTTAATATTTTTGAAGTCATTCGACGCCTTCAAAACGGATACAATCATAAAATGCATTAGCACTATCAACAAAAACAAAAACCGCACACGCGACGCGACCTTTAATTCGACGGAAATACACGGTGTTGTACAAAATAACCCTCATTTTTTAATTCACGGCGACGAAACACAAATAAAACATGCCATAAAAACACACGAAATGGCGTCAACTTCAATTAAAGCTATAAAAACGCAGTAAAACTAATAACAACGCGGTTGAAGGCTCAATACTCGGCCGCGATACTCTGCCGGAAATGAGATTAAGCAATTTTGAATTTTACTGCACATTATTTAGGTAGAAATTGTATTGGACACCTTTTCTTATCGTGGAATAATTTTTGAGCGTCGGTTACAACAAATTTGCAATTTTAAGTTTTATTTTGTTTGCGTTATGAGTGAGTTTGAATTAGGAGTGTAGTAGATGTATCGTGCAGTTATGATATCTATTTTATGTGTGGTCGTAAATCATGATATATTTGTTTTGTAAAAATGCAGGCTAAAAAGACTAAATTTGTTACGTACATGCGGCCCGCGCAATAGGTTAAGGTTCAGAAAGTAAAGTTAGTTAAACTAAAGCCAGTTTAAGGCATTTAAAAAGTAAAATAATGTGGATGGCCAAATGCATGCCCAGAAGGAAACACACACACACACACATGCACTTTTATTAGGATTTCATTGGGATGTTGTTGGTAAAATTATAATTTATTTGTATTCTAGATTATTGTAATCTGCTTTGGCTTTATTTGTGATTTTTTATATTAGTAAGGTAATTATGTATTGTAACGCTGTTTACAAGAAATAAATTAAAAAAAAATAACAGTTAAAGAACACTAATACCGATACAAAGTAGCTATATTGGAAAACTCCCACATTTATTGGTCCTGCCCCCCTACCGCCTAAAGCAATAGCAATCGTAATAGCAATCGTTTATGACTTAATTTTGATCATTTGGCACCGCCTATGTGACGTTAGCCATCAAAGTTGTTCATTCAACGATTGCTTACGCAATCCGCGCAAAGCAATTGATGGCTAACGTCACATAGGCGGTGCCAAATGACTAAAATGAAGTCGTAAACGATTGCTGTTACGATTGCTATTGCTTAGGTGGTAGGGGGGCAGGTCTTCACCATTGTATTTCGTAATCCCATTTCAAAAAGTCTGTATTTGTTTAGCGAAAATCAAAACAGAACTTTGATCCGCTTATGAGTGTGTTTTATTTCTCGCTAAGCCAGCAAATATGGCTTACATGCAGTGGTCATGCAGACTACAATCCTCCGCTCAGTTTGGTGAAGTCGAGACTAAACATTTTTCTTCAGTCCGTTGAAGTTTTCCACCTGAACTAAAGTACCGATATACAAAAGCGCTCATAACTTAGTTTGATTTGGCGTTTGTCAGCGAGGGTGACGTATTACTAACTGAGCACTTGTTTGTTTTGTTTTTAAAAGATCTTTATTTAATTTCAAAATATTAACAAATGTTCACTCTAGTGTACATTAGATCCTAGAGGTGACAAGAAATAACTATAAATAAATACGTTTGCAAGTTAAAACAATTAACTTATATAAACTAATAGCAGGTAACTGAACAAAACTTATTTATATTGAAAAGTGGCGAATTTTTATAACATCTTATGTACTTATTTATGCAGCCTTTAGAGCTAGAATTGCATTTACATCAGGAATTTAAACAAAACTACATAAGAAAAAATATTTAAATGAAGGTAAGCAGTTAGGATAAGCAGCGGTTAGTGCATATAACCAACTGAGCACTACCGTGGCTCGAATGACGCGTTAAATTTTAGGTTCAGACATGTTAGAGGTGGTTTAAAAACTCTGGACACCAGGGCTAGCCACCTGATCTATACGAACTCACCGAAATACAAAACACAGCAAAGATAGATGAAAATCCACGAAACGAATACCATTTTTTTTCAGCTGCCGTACATAGTCTCTTTTTGAGTGAGGGCTGCCTTTTGCACATTTTTGATGCGAAGCTTTGTAGCCCGCGGCATATCCGCCGTTCATTCCGCTCGCACCGAAAAGCGTCAGTCGCTGTCTTTTTTTTAAATAATAGCTTGTGATATAGAATATACTACTTATGATAGTTAAATAAAACTAATTATGCATACAGGGTCAAAGGCATTAAACGCAATAAACAACTTTTATACTACAACTTTTGAAAATTCGCTTCTCCATATATTTTGCCGAGCGTTCGAACTTTTTGTATGAAAAAGCTGATTTTATCTTCGTGATTTTCCAAAAGGCCTAGAACAAAAGTTGTTTGTATAGATGTACTAGACCCGCCCTTAAAAGGTTTTGCAATTAATACCTATGACCCTATATACATAAAATGAGACTCAAACTGTAACTGAAGCACTATTTTGGGATCTACCCAGTCAAATTAAAAGCTAAACAAATGTTTTATATATAACTTTCAGATATTAACATGTTGTAATTTTTGACATGCATAATAATGTTTAATAAATTAATGACACCACATGAAACATGACTTATTGTCACGTTCTTTGTGAGCCGATTATGCAATAGCGCGGAACAACGATCATTCTAAGCGTTTGGCTTGTGAAGACGTTATCACAATTTTTGAAGTGAATTTTTGAATCTTCTTTTGCGCCCTTATGCATTTTTGGGAAGGGTAAAAAATGTTAAACTCGCGTCATGACACGTGTCCTGATTCAAAACTCGTAAAACGTTAAGAGAGTGGACCGGCGTGGCGTCGGAGAGGAAATAACATCCTCTTTTTTTACTACCGAGCGGCGAAAATGTATGCCTGCTGCGACAAAGGGCGCTTGCGCGAGTATGCGTGTGTGATATTGTATTTTACCATATAAATATATCGTCGTGCGAAATTATTCTCTTACTATCCCAAAATATTCTAAAAAGCACAACGTTGTGCATTTTAAAATGGGAAGGGTTATGATCAATAACAAATAAATGTGGAATGGTAAATGATCAAGTTTTCACTTCAGTTGGCATTTCCGGAGTGCAACTCGTTGTTTTTTTAACCTTATTAATGTGGGATGCGCGATGGAGACGAAAAATTAGCTTATAAAATCCCGGAATCATACGAAAGATAACTATACTCGTACAAAGTTCCTCATTCATTATTTTCATCATTTGATGTGATTCTCTTCAATAGCTTAGTACAGACATAGACAGACAAACAAACAGACAAAACTCTTTATTTACAACCACAATATGAAAAACAAACACTATTTACACATATACGACAAAAAAATGATTATAAAGTGGCGGCCTTATCACCCATGGCGATTTCTTCCAGGCAACCTTTACGATCACAGGGAGTACCTACTATCTTAGTCTATGGTACAGGGCAAGATAATAACGCTACATAGTAAAGTAGGTATGATCTCAAGTATGACCGTACATGTGAACATTTGCTACTCAACTAGGTTAAGGTATTTTCCCCTCGGATGGGTTAATAGAAACTTCTAAGAGCAGTCGGCATTCGATTAGTTAAACGGTGACTAAGTTCAAAGGCTTCCTTGCCCTGTTTCACGGATGCTACTCGTTCTGGCGAATTCGACACAGTATTGTCTCTAGTGTTTTGTCCCAAGATGTGAGAGTTTGGCGACTAAAATATATAAATAAATAGGTGTTTTTAAGGATACGCTGAGTGATTGAGGCATACCTCTTTTACATTCCTCTCTCGCTCACACTCGTTGCGCGCTGTTTTATGTCATGTCTATCCCATCAATTGTGACCCAACGATTTTAGTAAAAATAACTATGCTATTAGCTTTTAAAATCTATCACAAACAAACATAGTTGGAATGACATGCTACTGTGCTTTGTAAACGTAAATCGCTATTTTATTTAGTATGCAGACTTGTATTGTATAGCAAGATTTTTTTTTTAAATTTAATGCAACTCGCAGTAATAATTAAACGACTTACAGCGCTATTAAAAAGAACAGTACTCCAGTTTTTAATCTAAAAATTTAATTATTGTAAAATATGTTGTATCTCGAGCTTTTTTTTAATATTCTTCAAACTAACTGGTTGGAACTAAAGTTGCCAAGGTTGCTATTTTTTTTTTACTGTTGACTATTAGGAACTTGCTCGTAGTTGCCATGAATATTTTCGGTGTCGATTTCCCTTTAAGCCTCGCAAATAGCTTATCTCTTAGTCCGCAATATTACGATTGCACAACTGACTGCATCGCGGAGGTCAATGGGGACGTCGACTCGTGACAAGATCGTCTTTATGTGTTTCTTTGTTTCTGTTCTTACGTTACCGGTACACTCTACAAATATCACTAAACTTACATGAGAAATACATAAGTAGGTATTTGTATTAATGTTGAACTTAGTACATGTCATATTTCCAAATGCCCAATACATTTAGGCCAGCCTGGAATTATGATCTTATCAAGTTATCATTTGCGGGTAAAACGAAAAGGAAGGTTATTTCAGATCCTTGATCCTTGGAGATCTTAATCAAAAGATATTGATGTTTTTTTGATTACGAAAATACACTCGTATATTTTTAATCATTTTTATTAGAAAATGTTTCAAGTTTATAGTTAAAAGCCACTACTATATTGTTTACTCTTTTGTAGTAGTCTTAATTAATTTTAGTTTATTCTGTGCAGAATTAAATTTTGATTAAAATTAAATAAACCCAGGACATATTGAGGTGTTTATGAACAAGTTTAAATGTTTATTCGTAGTAAAAGAGTCGGTACAGTAAAGGAAAATAAAAAGTTTTAAAACTCATAGCATCATCATAGAACAAAGTTATGTAGTTTATTTTGAATATGACAAAAGTAAGTATAATTCACGTAAAATGGTGAATTCACCATTTTTGCAAAATGTTAGTTTTCATGATTAATTTAAACAATAGTGCCATCTGGAATAATAGAAAATACACAAATGTTTAAAACAATCACTCATAGTGTCATAGGAGCTATTTTATCAGTAAAATTTAAAATGGCTGTATACAGATCAAAAGCTGCAAGCGGTGATAGTCTGAAAAAGATCAAGACCAAGTTGATTTATTGCAATTACTGAAAAAAAAGTCAAATTAAATGTTCTTCTATGCATTGCTCATACAACTATGTCACAGTTTCTTTCAACAAAATCACAGCTCACAGCTTAAATCTTTCCACACTTTTAATTTACAGCTGAGTCAGCATCCGAGACCGAGACATCGACTTTTTTGTCTCAATTAAGTGCAACCTATCGGTTGATCGTTAATCTCAATCGCCACGATCCAGCTGTTTGGATACCGGGCATAAACGTCCGAGGACCGGTCATCTGTCTTGCGATAGGGAAAACAAATTAAAGCTATTATCTGTTTGTGTTTTTTGGAGAGGGCTTAATTGTCGGCTTTGTTGTTTAGGGTCAATTAGAGTTTTTTAAGAGGAAAAGTGAACGGGAGGTGCTACTGAATAAAAGTATTAGGTATCTACTTTACGCTTATTTGGAAAAAAACGTCATTATACTTTATTTACATCACGTAAACAATATAACTGCTGATGTTAAACCATGATGTAGAGTTTTCTTGCTGCATGTTATGTTTTAATTTTATAATATAATAACGGGGCTATGCTTGGTGTCTCTCTGCGAGATCGAATCAGGAATGAGGAGATCCGTAGAAGAACCAAAGTTACTGACATAGCTCAGCGGTTTGGCAAATTGAAATGGCTATGGGCAGGGCAGATAGCTCGGAGGACTGATGACTGATAGGGTCGAAAAGTTCTCGAGTGGAAACCACGTACCGGCAAGCGCAGCGTAGGATGTCCACCCACAAGGTGGACGGATGACCTCATTAAGACCGCTACGAATCGGTCTTATTGGAAATCTTTAGGGGAGGCCTATGTCCAGCAGTGGACGTCCTAAGACAAAAACAACGATCTAATACTCGTAAGTATTACTTTTCAGTCAAATTGTATTAATTAATTTTAATTTTGGCTGCTCCTTTGTCCTAATTCGTAAAACTTTGATATTATTGTGAATTCGAGATACAATAAGATACCATATCGTAAACATATAATTTTGTTTATCTTTAATTTTAAGGACTACTGTCTTCTCTTAGAGAAATGTAATAAAGCCTGTCATACGGTTATAAGTCACAAACTACCCCGTGAAACAACTTGCATTTTAGAGAGTTTTTCGTCATTTTGAAGTAAATCGAAGATATGTGTCTTTCTCTGAATTTGTTTAGTATGGTGTCCTATGTACTAACTCTTATCTTGATAAGAAGAGAACCATGCTCAGCACCGGGTCAGAGTTCATCACAAGGCCGATTACGATAACATCCTTAACCAGTTATAACTCATATTCACACAAGAAGTACACTAAACTAACACTCCCCTACACCACTAAGCCTTAGGTTAATTGAATGGAGAGAAGTAAATACAAACTTTGATGCTAACGTTTATGCCAACAGACATTTTGTGAGGCAGGTCCCTGTATCTTGGCCAAGTCAATATTAATAGAGGATCTGTCAATTATCGATGTGTAGTGATGCTTAAAATTGTGGTCTGCTCCGTGAAGGGTCGTTTGATAGAATAGCGACCTCGCAAACTATCTTCAAGCTCAGTTCTAGATACTTCACTTAATCTATACTTGCCTGCTAAGTTATTAACATCGATTTGGCGTATTATTAGGAGCGAGGATGACGTAATCGTGTGTTATTTATTTGTAACATTTATTGTAGTGTATTTTTATAAAATAACTAGCAATTCGCCCCGGCTTCGCACAGGTGTATTATATATATATATATATATATAAACTTTCCTCTTGAATCACTCTATCTATTAAAATAAAAACGGACAAGTGCGAGTCAGGCTCGCACACCGAGGGTTCCGTACAAATCCAGAAAATTTCACTTAATTGGGAAGTACGTAGTTAAAATATCTATAGATTCTCATCATCATTATCATCGATAAAAGCTTTTTTTCTTATCATTCATCGAAAATCGTTAAAATAATTTAAAACCTGTTTTAGCATGTCCTAATGAAGCTCTTTTATGTGATACCTTACATGATACGATTTACGCACTTTGAATTTTGAACCCATATTTTGTGAATTTTGAGGCCCTATTTTTTTGTGATTTGAATAAAAATGTACAGTTTTCAGATTTATTCCTATATGTGTCCTCTAAGACAATGCTTTTCGCCAAATTTCATAGTTCTATGTTAACGGGAAGTACCTTGTAGGTTTTGATTTTTGTGAACGTTGAAATATGCGTTTTTTACAACATAAACGGCTTTAACTTTTTTATACGGTAACTCTGAGAAGCTTTTCTTTTACAAAACTGCAAGAATTCATAGGTTTACGTATACAGTTTAAATTTCAACTCGATATCTTTACGCGTTCCCGAGATAAAGAGTCTTGACATACACACAGACGGACAGACGGACAGACGAACAGACGAACAGACGGACAGACGGTCAGACGGACAACAAAGTGATCCTATACGGGTTCCGTTTTTTCTTTTTGAGGTACGGAACCCTAAAAAAACGCATCAAAATCCGTTGCATAGTAATGCGTAATTTTTAAAGATATACGCAAACGACTTTGTTTTATACTACGTAGTGATAATGACGAAATTGTTTAACATGATTATAATTAGTTCTATGAGCTTTGTAAAAAATATTTTGTGTATTAAATTTTTCTTATCTTTAATTTTACTGCGTAATGTTTTTAAATAAATGTATTTAAACATTATTATTTTGTGACAAATATATGATACGGTTTTTGATTATAGGTACGTAATTCATTCAAGCGTTTCCTAATAACCTTCTAGACTGATCAATAGAACATTATGAACATTTTTTCTTATTTGTTTAAATGTAAAATTCATCAAAAATTTTAATACTGTCTAATCATATCAAAAGTTAAAGCTATACGAATCAGTCAAGTGCTATTGTGAGACGAGTACACCTTCTTGACAAAGAAAAAAAAGGCGAATAGAAGACTGGTTATCTGCCATAAAAACACCCCGCGTGAACAACATCTAAGTTATATTGTAATTAAAATAATACGAATCGTGTTTCACAGCTTTGCCTTAATCTATGGTACGTTCGCTTTTACTGTTATTTTCCACAAAATTGAGTCAACAGAAAAACTTTTTACTCTAAAAATGCGAAAGACGCATATAACCAATACCGATGGTGAACTCCATACAAATCGCGTTCCACATCGTTTGCCCTAACCCATGGTATACGTTCACTATTAGGTACTACTCGAATAATTTTCCAGATCAGCTAACAAATATTATTTACCAGTAAAAATTGAGTCAACAGTAAAACTTTTTACCCTAAAAATGGGAAAGACGCACACAACCAATACCGATGGTTCGAAGTCCATACGAATCGCGTTCACATTGTTTGCCTTAGTCCACGGTACGTTCGGCAAACATTTAATATCGTCGCTGGAGTTGCGTCGATACATAGTGTAAATATACCGTACCTACGTCCTGTTTGATATTCTGTTATAGGGATGTAATCATATGAGTTCATTACGTAACTTATCTGCTAGTTTGTAATGGCCGGGTGGTTGGTATCCCTGGTGTCAGTTATTAAGGCCTCTGACAAAGTAAAACGATAAAACTACCGGAACCCAGTTTTAGCGCCTTATCTGTGCGCCACAAGGTAGCGCTCAGTTAAAAATACCAGCCACGGACACCCATGCGAAAAATGAGCATTGAGCATGCCGACCGCTGCTCAACTTATCAGAAATTTCAATATTAGATTATTATATTAACAGTAATTTATGTAGTTGGATAGTATGTGACTTTTATAATTATCAAAAAGTCGAAAAAAGACAACTTATCAAAAATGTAGCGCAAAAAATTACAAGTTCTCCTTCTTACGTCAAAAGATAAATTTTCAATAAGCTTTTCTTAATTAGTGTACAGTGTCCACTTAGTTTGAAAAAAAAACCGGACAAGTGCGAGTCAGGCTCGCACATCGAGGGTTCCGTACAAATCCAGAAAATTTCACAAAATTGGGAAGTAAGTTGTAAGTATACGGTAACCATCGACAAAAAAGTTGTTTATTTTTTTTCACATTTCTCGCCATACATCTAAAATTGCACATTGTTAAAATAATTAAAAATCCGTTTTAGCATGTTCTAATGAAGTTCTTTTATATGATACCTTACATGATAAGATTTACTCACTTTGAATTTTGGACCCACATTTTGTGAATTCAAAATTCAGGCCCTATTTATTGGTAATTTAAATAAAAATGTACAGTTTTCAGATTAATTCCTATATGTGTACTCTGAAACAATGCTTCTTGCCAAATTTTATAGTTCTATGTCAACGGGAAGTACCCTGTAGGTTTTGATTTTTGTGAGTTTTTAAAATGCGGTTTTTTTAGACATAAACGGCTCTAACTTTTTTAAACGATAGCTGAGAAGTTTTTCTTATATACAGCTGAAAGAAACTGTAGATATACGTATAAAGTTTAAATTTCAACTCGATATCTTTACGCATTCCCGAGATAAAGAGTCTTGACATACACACAGACGGACAACAAAGTGATCCAATAAGGGTTCCGTCTTTTTTTCATTTGAGGTACGGAACCCTAAAAATAATAAATAATTATATTCCTTCAAAATTTCTAAATGTCGCTTATCCAGAGTAAACTCAAACTCAAATAATTTTTTGCTACATATGCAATATTTACATGTGGTTCTTAAGTACCTAAGTAACATATTCTATAGTAGTAAATATGATCCTAATACGAAGGAATGGCAATTTTATCGCTTGTTTTGGAATTATTTATTGCTATGTTTTTTAAATTATACATTAAAAATTCTTCTAATGTTTAATAGTATTCAGTTAGTAAGATAATTTTTAGTCATTTTATGAAGCAGTTTTCTGTTGTGATATCTTTTAGATTATTTGGCAGTTTACTAAATATTTTTATAGCCATTAAAGTCTTAACTCACTTCTAAGATTAAGAGAGATTAAATAATCATAATAGCGCAAAACCCGCTTGTCCCGATTTATTTGAACAACATAAATCGTAAACATAACGTACTGGGGATCTAAAATCATCAGAAATCCAATAACTCCTCGAATCAAAATCTACAACTCCAAGATTGAAATCGAAAACTCAACGTCTCCCTCAATAGCACGTTATTTATTTGCAAAATCTACGACGAAACCGAGCTGAATGGTGAATATTGTGCGATATACAGCTTTGATACATCAAAGTGGATTCTATTGCCGACTTCCACAGCATTCGATATAACTCGATATAATTACTTGTTTTGTGCTCGCGACATCGAGACAACGGTAATGGTATCTTTGCAGTATTCCGTCTTCCTACAAAATTAAATGGTCGGAACGCGAATCATATCTACGCGCTTCGGAGTTCGGTACTCACTCAGTACACAATAGTCGCAAGAGCGCACCGTAGTGACGAACAAATATGTGTTGTGATTAGTAAGCGTTCGATTTATAGTACGTGCCACTAAAGATGAGACTTGAGAAACCACTTTGGTTTGTAATAAATATACAAATCCTGAATAATAGATAATACAAACGTTTAAAAAACGTTTATAAAACGTTTTTAATAGATTTACAAATTCTGGATAGTTAGTTTCTACACGACTGTACCTGCGCTGTAGTGGGGGATCTTCCCCCACCACTGACGCTCGTCAAGTCTTATCTTTGGTGGCACGCACTATATTTATGGGCCGAATCAAACAAGTCGGAGGATGTGAAGTTAACTACAAACTACTAAGCAAGTAAGTAAGTTTGTATAGGCCGGGTGGCTAGCCCTGGTGTCAGAGTTTTTAGGCTGCCTGAAGGCCTCTGACTTGGCTAAAATTCGGCTTATGCCATTATTATTATGTATTTATTTACAATAAATATAGCTATTCCATTGCAAGCGGTCCGCCCTAGCGCTTGTTACGTACTGCGTAGCCAAGCGGGTCTGTAGGTATTTATTTCAAGGACAGGGCCGAGCCGCAATACTGCATAGATACCATTACCTTGTCGAGGCTGTGATATCTCCTCAATTAGAATCGGGCGCTCGTAGTTAATGCGCTTTTCTCTAAGCGGGTATTTAATTTCATGAGTTGTTTGTGTTTAAGGAAACCATAATCGCGTCGGTGGGCTTAGGAAAATGTCGGCGCTAATTGAGCTTGTGTGATGGGAGGTATCTGCTTACTGTTATGCGCATGTGTCTGTTTCCTTTGTGTTATTCTAGAGTTGGTGATTTTTTTTTGCTGTCGTGTTTTATTTTACTTAATTTGTCTCTACTTTTGGGCAGACTATTTACTGGGGTTATGCAATTTAGTGCTTGCTACAGTGGTTAAAAGTGTAATTAAATATTGCCTGGCAGAATCACTACTCGCTACTGTACCGTGCTCTACCTTGTTTGCGTCTAAACAACTTAACTGCCAAATAAATACAGGCCTTCGAATAATACAAAAAGGCAGGTAATTTAACAAAAAAACAACATATTTCACTAAACCGACTAATTAGTTTGTGTAATCTAAATAATTGTCTCGATAAAAAGGCAGTACGTGAATCTAAACCTGTCTAATTTGATGAACTTATAAGTTTGGTTATAACTTTAAATACATCTTAATAAAGTCCAATTAATAACGTAGTATTCATTTGTATTTTTAAAAAAGACTAACAACCTTTTTCACAATTTCGGTCACCAAATTCCGATGCCAGCTCTACACTACTCTAGAGCACTAACACATTCTTTTGAGAGTAAAACTTGGGCAAACGTTTGCACTAGGATCGGGCGTTCAGGGCGTTTCAGGCAGGTCTGAAATCCGACGGTTTAATGCGAAAGCACGCGCCTCTGCGTAGTACCGACGAGCACTAAGTACAGTGTGACCAGTATGGCGTGGATGCGCCAAGGACAATTTTTTTGATCAAAGAATTAGTATTTTAATGCACAAATAACTTTCCACGAAATTTTATATGCGTTTCAAAGTCTCAGATTTTCTTCTCAATTATGTTATTTAAATTTCTGAATTTGATCAATTTTTTTCAACCTAATTCCAAGGAACGAATAGAGAACAGTCTCTATTCGTCTGTTATATTGTTTTAATTTTAACTGGTTTACTGTGGGCCAATTTATGTGTTATTTTTTTCAATGCAGGTACAGAAGGATGTCAACAAATAATAAAAAAATGTTTCTCGGTTCACAGTTATAAGCAGGAAATCGATAAAAATTACAGCACCTACAAAAGTCTAATAGTAATATAGCTAATTTCACTAAAACAATCAATTAAACCAACAATCATTAAAACAGTTTTGTTCAAAAGAGCTTGAGTCTGTAAATCGACTGTTACGTTACTGTCAAAAAACAATTATTAAATACAATGTAGAAGATAAAAACTGTATACTGGTCCCACTGTTTTATATATATTTAGCTGCCAGCGCCAGGGCGCGGCCGGGAGGGGCGTTCGAACCGTGTTTTATGAGGCACACATTTTTAGTATCAATTTTTTTCGATAATGTTTGGTTAACGCGGTCTGCACAATGTAGTGTTGCTTGATTTCTGCTGCGAGATTTTTAAGAAAAATATTTTCAATACCTTATCTCCGCTTTGAACAGGAATAGTATTTTACGTAATGTTATTGTTTTCCACCAAAATTCAATCATGTGTTAGTTTTAATTTAAAACATAAAAAGAGGTTTAAAAATTGTTGCTCAAGTTTTCGCCACGTGCAATGGAAGCGCAGGGTTATTACGCTACAGACCAAGTCTTAGTTTCGAACCGGTCTTATTACAAAACTGTAGCGGAGGCCTATGTAAGCTCTAGCAATTGACGTCTTTTTGCTGAATAGATGAAGATGATAAAAAAAAATACCTTATAGCTGTAGGAATGCAACAAAATATTGCAACAAAAATTAAACCTCTGCGCCAAACCACTGCATTAAAGTTTAAAGCGCTCTAAAACTACAACATTAACTTCCATTAAAGCAAGCTCAATGATGTAACCATATTTCCCGAAACTGGACAACTAAATAACGTTTGAACACACGTGCTTCCAAAACACGTGTATGTCAGCCCTACATCTAAGAGTACAGTACCGCATATTGCTACACAATATTCAGTAACAGATGGAAAACTTTCAACAGCGACGATTTACATTAACTGTTACCGAAATCGCAAATCGAATAATGACAACTCATCAACAATCAATTTATTTTAAAATTTATCTATTTACTAAGTATCATAAAGCACAACAAATAAAATTATTGTGATATGAGGAGATTAATGTAGTAACGTCCACTGTTGACTTTTTATATTACAGCTTTTAACTAAGATGTGTATTACATAATTATTTAGCTCGAAAGCTGTAGTTGTGTGTATAATTTAATAGTTTTCTTATAATTGAATTTGATCATACTTATTCTAGAAAATATTGCTCATTGTGCAGATATTTTGGTACAGTCTGATATATAATACTATAATTTTTAATAAATTATTAACAAAAAAAATAATAAATTCATAAAATATGCAAAGCTGAAAGTTTTATCCAGTTGTAAGTTGTGACTCTGCATCACATTTTATTCTGCAGTATCGTGTATAACATGTACCGCTTGTACATCGCTCACATGATAGTCAAACCCAATAAAGTTTTAACTCGACTCGGACAGGCTACGAGGAAAGTTTGATTGCGTATAGCTTTGTATAATAGCTTAGCTTAGCTATACGAGATACCTGTACCAGCCTTTTTTTTTTTTAATAGTCCACTGCAGAACGTAGGCCTACCCACGCAGGGTGATTGGGCCATATCCACCACGCTGGCTCAGTGCGGGTTGGTGGATATACGA
This sequence comes from Hypomecis punctinalis, assembly GCA_949316475.1. NCBI lineage: Eukaryota > Metazoa > Arthropoda > Insecta > Lepidoptera > Geometridae > Hypomecis > Hypomecis punctinalis. Next base: position 3,000,098 of record OX438802.1, read on the forward strand.
GATACCTAGTGGTGTGTATATAGGGTTATCTGCTTACGCTGTACTAAATCAAAAGGAGGTTACTAAGACTATCATTATAAACAATTTTTACTATGGGGAATCTGAGGAAAAAGAATTAGCTACTATACGAAATTGCAACTCGGAATTCAAAAAATGTATGAAACGGGTTGAGTGAAATTCAGGGTTGGTCCTATAGTAAAAGTTGTACATAATAATGAGTTGGTCTGAATGATCTCTTTTAGGCTTAGTACACCAGTTTTGGGTTACCCTGTATACCTTCCGTGAGATTTTCTCTGATGATCTTACGCCTTTGTTTTTTTATTTTCGGTGGCACTGAGCACTTCGTAGACTGACGTGTAGATTTTTGCGAATCTAATCGGACTTGAGAATCGGGTTTTATTTACGTAACCTTTTGCAGTAGATTTTCTTAGAAACGATCAAATTCATAATCAATGCCGACCGCTAAGGATTGAAATGCCTTACTCCGTCATTGTTTCTTGATAATTACAATCTAGAGTAAATACATACCTTATAGGTCTACATGCTCCATCTTCGGCTCCAACCTCGCTTTCCATCAGGTGTGTAAGTATAGACCTATTTTAAATAAAAAATAAAAAACTTCTTCAGGTATAGCAGAATACCTATATATTCTGCAGAATACAAAATAACTACCGACATTACTTCAACAAAAAAAGTATAAAAAAATACCCAAAATGCATAACCCCCCCACCACAAGCAGCATACCCAACATGCTAGAAAAATAACCAGCCAAATAGCAAATAATGTATATATATATATATATATATATATATATATTATTTACTAACTTATATTGTTATAAATTGGCCCAAATAAACACTAGCATTTTGATTCCTAGTCGCGTCCAGCAGACGTTCAGAGTCCTTAGTCCAGGTTTTGCGTAGTTATTAACCTAAACTTTCGCGTCCGCTTATGGCTCCATATATTTTGGTTATTACTTCCTCGTTTCCGCCAGAGACGCTGTATAAAAATGTATAAACCTATACGGAAACAACTGTAGTTTTAATTTACGTGTAAATCCGGACTAACCCATCTGATGGATTTATGAACACAATATGAGTTCCTCCCAATATGACTACTAATACTATGTATTGGTACCAACAAGTATGCTTGGGCACATTTCCAGATTTAATGACGTAATTTAATGGTTGACGTGAGATCATTAGGACTAGAACAGGCATGAAATAGTAATTATCTTAGCTGGTTAGGTTCTGATTCGAAAACCAATGGGTAGCGACTATTTCTAGGGTTCAATGCCCATACCTGGAATTATCTGAAACATTACATTTAAAAGCTAAGAGCTATAGAAACCCTCAGCTTTGACATGGAAACCTAAGATTAGATGAGAGTAAAGCAGTCAAATTTTTATGTTATTACGGTGAGTATATAGCATTACTTAAAAGATGAGTAAACAGAGTTTATAAACCTCTTTAAAACTGGTGACATAGAAAAATAAATTCTTAACTTTAGCGTTTCTTTTGAGCGCGATAGGGCTCAATTGTTGTTGCGGTCACCCATCCCAAGACTGACTGTACTGACCGCTGCTTAACTTTGGTGATCGAAAAAAAACACAGAGTCAGTCCATGTTAAATTAGATAAGTAATGAAATTGTAAAGTTTAGTAACTGCCTACGCTGTCCATTGACTTGCTATCTCACTTCACGGACAACTTACTCCGCAACTTTACGATTATTTTTATTTTAGTATTACGACCGAAAATATAACGGAGTTTCACTTTCAAAAACCATATCGAGTGACCGAAGGGCTACGATTATGGCCTCATAAAAAGGTGATCGACATTTTTTTTCAATATTTTCTTTTGCGGCTTTCTTTGGGGTGAAGTTTGGGATTAATTTTAAATTGGGGTTCGTAACTTAAAGCCGGCGTTGATGGAATTTTGCAGGTGAAAGGGGTATTAATTGTTTAGATTTTCATTTTGAGGTTGGAGCTTACATTAAGTAGGTAAACTAAGTATACATTTAATTGTGCATAGCCTTAGTATTGTACCAAATCATATCCAACGTTATTTTCATAAATTTTCACTTACATCTTATTTTTTGTATTTGGCTCATCAATGTATCAAACTATTTAAAATTTGAAAGATACAGCTGTGATTAGGTATTTAATTACAGTCATATGGCTGGCTTACAAATAAAAAACGGAAATTTTAAATAAGCCAATTATTTGAGAATTCAAAACATGTCTTATTTTGTAGTTTCTTCTAAATTAGTACTTTGAAAATATTGCGAATATTAACACTTTAATAACAATAGAATCCTATTGGCACCTTTCGAAAATAAAACATAAAAAAAATCTTATTGCTGAAAAATATGGTATTTACTTACGCCTTCTGATCTCTAAACACATTGCCACTTACTTTCAACAGACAACTAACCGAAAAACTTTTCCCAGCTCAGTCATAACATGCCCAATACATTTATCTCAAAGCCAAATCGAAATCAAAAGCCTATCCCGAAACAGTGCGGAAGTGAGTGAGACGGAAGAGATGGGAGCACATCATCTATTATCTAATATGTATGAGCCGCGCGCCCTTTCATGAAAATATTAAGCAAATATCGCGGGAGCGTACCGCGCGGCCACGCAGTTGGCGATGAATACTGATACGCTCGTGTAAAAACAGTACACACATGTCAGATTTTGGGGCACGTGTTTTGTTTTGATGCGAGGAATGATAACAAGGTAAAGGCAAAGCGCTAGGTAGAATGGAAACATTTTTGGTGTAACGTTGCATTTGAATTAAAACAATACCTAATATAATATGAAAAATATTATGTGTAACATTGCATTAATTATCGGCCAAGTACGATTAAGACTCGCGCTGGCAGGGTTCCGTACTGTATGGGAGCCCTCTACATATATTTATTTTAATTTAATTATTTATTATTGAATTTTACAACTAAACATTCTGTGAATATTTCAAGCATCTACCTGTTACCATTATTAATATCTAGCGAAAAACGGTTAAAATTCAGGTTTGTTGTATGGGAGCTTCCCTTAAATATTAATTTTATTCTATTTTTAGTATATTTTTTTGTTATAGCATCAACAGAAATACATCATCTCTGAAAAATTCAGCTTTTGAGCTATAACGGTTTATAAGATACAGCCTGGAGAGCCTTTAGGGTCCCGTTTTTACCCTTTGGGTACGGAACCCTAAATAGTAAATAAATAACATTTTACACGGAACTTAATGCCCCCTCTAGAGCTTTTTGTCTCGGAAGTTCCATAAATATTACACAAGTACTAACACTACTATACGGACAACAAACATTTAGACCCTGAAGAATATACTTAGGATTGTAATTAATTGGGCAATATTTATAAAAATGGATATTTGAGCAGGAGAGAGGGAAAAAGAGAGAGATAAGAGATACAATTCACAGTTGAAGAGAAAACTACCCTTAAAGGCGATTGAGCCATATATTAACTTTTTTAGGGTTCCGTACCTCAAACGGAAAAAACGGGACCGTTATAGGATCACTTTATTGTCCGTCTGTCCGTCTGTGTGTATGTCAAGACTCTTTATCTCGGGAACACGTAAAGATATAGGGTTGAAATTTAAACTGTATTCGTATATCTATGGTTTCTTGCAGTTGTGTAAAATAAAAACTACTCAGTTCTCGTTTAAAAAAGTTAGTGCCGTTAGTGTCGTAAAAAACCGCATATTTCGACACTCACAAAATCAAAACCTACAGGGTACTTCCCGTTGACATAAAACTATGAAATTTAGCGAGAAGCATTGTTTCAGCGTACATACTCGTATATAGGAATAAATCTGAAAACTGTACAAAAAAAAATAGGGCCTCAATATTCACAAAATATGGGTTCAAAATTCAAAGTGAGTAAATCCTATCATGTACTGTATCATATAAAAGAACTTCATTAGCACATGCTAAAACAGGTTTCTAATTATTTTAACAATGTGTAATTTTCGATTAAACTTTTTTAAACGATAACTGAGAAAAATATTTTATTTTACACAACTGCAAGAAACTATAGATATACGCATACAGTTTAAATTTCAACTCGGTATCTTTACGTGTTCCCGAGACAAAGAGTCTTGATATGCACACAGACGGACAGACGGACAATAAAGTGACCCTATAAGGGTTCCGTTTTTTCCGTTTGAGGTACGGAACCCTAAAAAAGTAAATAGATGGCTCAATTGCCTTTAAGGGTAGTTTTCTCTCCAACTGTGAATTGTATCTCTTATCTCTTTCTCGTTCCCTCTCTCCTGTTCTCTCGTATATTATAAAATACAAAACGCTCATTGTTTTCTTTCACTCCCTGGCTCCAATAAAGCACACAGCGAGCTAAACAAACCTTGTCAGATTGAAATGTTTCCACAAACACTACAGTTGTAATGAGACGTTCTCGGAAGATATTGTAACGTTTTTATTTGTTGCAATCACGAGCTCGCCAGATTTCGTTATTTAGATTCTGTATCATTCTAAAATGTACTGATACTTGATACTATTCTATAGTTTTTTATTTAGATAGGCGTAATATTGTTCCACTGATTCAGCTCAATAAAATATACCTATCATCTAGGTAGAGTATGTGCAAAAAGAAAACCGTCTTGGTGTTTCGGTGAACTAACAATAAGATTTTAATCAGCAACCAAAGTACCAACAATACTTGGTAGACGCGAGTAGTCGAGTACTGATAAAACCAGAATTGGTTAATACCAAGTATCAACACTTTTAGTTCTACTAGCCTTTATAGAAGTGTTGTAACAAAGGATTTGTTCCGTTACCGGTATTAAAATAAATAAAAATTCTAACCAGATCAATGATTGCTGTTTTATAAAGAGCATTCAAAATGTAATTATTATCTGATAAAAACACATTTTTAAAGCCCTGCAATATTTAGAAAATCGATAATATATATTTGGGGTATGTAACGTGAAACGAAACTGATATCTCGTAAAGAAACACGCTAATCTGAAAAAACTCAAAGCCAATTAAAAAAAAGTAAAATAGAAATGTCAATGTCAAAGGAAATTGAATAATAATTTGATTTTCGATCAGTGTTGCCACCTTAGCCCTTTTGGAGCTAGATCTAGCACTGTTTACTGTAGGTGAACCCCTTGTATTTGTATTTGTTTATTCATTAGTGTAATGATTTAGCCCGGAAAGGGCTATCTAGCGCTTATTTGCCCTATTTATTTTCGTAGAAAATATTATTTTGAATTTCCAATATACTTTTTTAAAAAAATGCAGGGCTATACATTATTTTTTATTAGTCCATGGAGCTTTCAAATTTAAGTAAATTCCTAGAAAAATTAAATGATCTGGGTTAGAATTTTAATACCGAGTTCCTTGTAAATCAGGTACAACTCCTTAGTAAAATGGCACACGAGCGACCTCACCTAGGACGCTTCTCTTTTTGCGCCAACTCTACTCTTGTTTAATAAAAGATTTGGGTGCCATGCGCAATGGGAGTGCTTAAAATCTTTGTTTTAATCGAACTTTGTATTCAAAGTGGTATTCTACAGTTTATTTAAATTAAAATGATATAATTACTATGCCTTAAAACCCCTGGTTAAACCATCATTCTGGTTATACAGGGTTATTTCTAATCAATTAGCATCATTTGCCAGAATGTGGAACGCTTTGCCTGAGTCTGTCTTTCCGTTAAAGTACAATGTAGGTGTCTTCAAATCTCGAGTAAATAGTTATCTTCTAGGTAAGCGTGCTACATCCTAGACCGCATATCTGCTTAACATCAGGCAGTGTGTAGTCAAACGCAAACCAATTTGAATTAAAACATTAAAAAAACAACCTCTTAGTTTTGACGAAAGTCGTAGAACAAAAGTTGTTAGTTTTGATATACAGAATAAGCCCCTAAAAGGATTCTTATTGATTAGAAATAACCCTGTATAACTGCAATGGAAAAATACTGTCTCTCTTACATGGCATATAATATTATTATGAGTTACTATGATTATAAAGAAAGAACAAACAAATAAAATAAAAAAAAATATATTTTCTCGTTTAAAATATCGTGAAGACAAGATGTATCAGACAATCCATGAAGGGTTTCATAATCTTACACATTCATCTACATTACTGCATGTTCTTAAGTCAATATTGTTTGCTGAAAAAAAAATTGGTTCCATATTCTGGTAAGTACGAAATAAAAGACCAAATAATCCAAACGCAAAATGGGTGCCAAAACTACACGTGACAAACCTTAATAGTACTACGGGAGGGCTTGGCGTTGTGATTCTATTAAAAATTCACGGAGCAGCCTACGTGCGCCCGCGGGAATTATTTAGTGCGATTCGCGTCCCGACACCTCCGAGGTGCGAGGGCGGTCCCGGTGATTATGACGTAATAGGTGTGGGGTAACAGAGTATGGCTGGTGAAAAAGATTGAAATAAATCACTTGCAATTAGAACTTGTACGGATTTAAACGTAAATATATCTACCAATGATTCTGATATGTACACTCGTGTCTAAGAAAGTGAAAATGGAACATCATGTTTGTGTAATGTGTATATGACACGCTGAAACGATACCATGAACTACAGAAATTGCGGTCCGCCATTTTGACAGGTCAACGTTGCAATAATCAAACGTAGAATACCTATGTCAGTTACAAGTTAAAACTTTGTTTTAATCGACTTATTGCAGGTTTATTACGCTTATTATTTATTTAAAAATAAGTATAATAACATACGTTGTTATCTAGAGTAGTAAGCCCGAATCTTCTTTAAGACGTTTTTACGTTTGAATTTTTATTCCAAAGGATCTGTTCCTATGTCATTCTGCCAAAAACATTGTCTTTAACGCAATTTGTCGTCGTCGTTTCAGCCATAGAACGACACTGCTGGACATAGGCCGTAACCTTAATATCTCCAATAAGACCGGTTGGCAGTGGCTTGCATTATCATAATGAGGTCATCCGTCCACCTTGTGGGTGGACGTTAATGTAAGTACTGTAAAGTTAGTAAAATATTTGATGAGATAAAGAAAATAAGGTTGTGGTCAAAGAAATCAGATCTTTGTATGTATTTTTTTTCTGTGCTAGTTAAACCACACATCATAATACTTCCGAGGTGCGAGGGCGGCACCCTAGTGATTATGACGTAATAGGTGTGAGGATAATTCTGTTTAGACTGTTTTTTTGGCGCTACGGGCTACTGGGAGGTTAACAAAGTTGCCTGCATGAAATTGGTTTATAAACTTCAACCTGATTATTGAAACTAACGTGGTTTTCGCACATTTTATTAACACTCTCCGGTATTGCAACCGATATTATATCAACTGCTGGCTGAAACCCAACATATCTGTACTGATACCAGCCTTTTTAATAGTCCTCTGTAAAACTTAGGCCTACCCACGAAGGTCGTTGAGCCATATCCACCACCCTGGCCTAGTGCCGGTTGGTGGATTCGCATACGTCATTGAATTTCTTCTATAGATGTACGCCAGTTGCGTCACGCCAAAGAACTCACTTGTGCAGAACCAGGATTTGAACCCACGACCTGACGATTGTAAGGCGGGTATTACTATCACTAAACCACCACAGCTTAAGTCAAAGAATGTCCAGCGAATCTGCAGCTGGATATAGGTTTCCCTTTCGACCTTATATAAGCGTATATTGGCTTTCCCTATAGATCCAGAGAGACTAGTTGGTATAACGTTCTCGTTTAAAATTCTTTCATACATACTTTTGATAACAGTAAACTGCCTGGCTTCTTAATTTTCATTGAACTAAGCAAAGCGAGGTCTGAGCTTTTGCGCCACGATTTTGTCTGTTCGGATATTGATTTTTGTCTACAGATTGCATTTTTCAAGGAATCTTGACGAAAGTCGGTACACAACACACACACACACACTATACCTACATTTATAGATTTATTTACTTTATTTCTTCCCTCAAACGAGGCGAAAATTTGCTGTCGCACTATCTATCAGCCGATTTGGATAATTTTCAGGAAAATAGTTGATTATTTAAATTCTAACAATTTTTCGAGTGTTAGTTTATCATATTTCTCTTTTTGAATCCGCAGCCACATCTAGCTGTCCGTGTTATTCTTATATCACTGTCCAGTCAGTATCGGCGGCGAGCACTTGCCACAGCGCAATCATCAAATATTTGCATTCCGGCGAAAAAGTAATACGATTATTAATTTACTCGATTCAGCGGCCAGAATCGATTCCGTTCAATAAACTCGATTCGGTCTCGTATTCATATTCAAAACTGGCAATTCAGTTTGCGGAAACTGTTTGAATAAATCTTACTCGTACGTTTCAAGTTTTTGGTGTAGGAGCGTTCTGACTGTTGAATAGTTTAATTTATATTATAGTGCATTTTAGAAATGTTGTTATTTTATAAATATTAATGTAAGTGTCTGTAGAAATTACTCAGCATTAACCAGCAGTAATCTTACATTAAATAGGTACAAAAAGTCGAATTCTCACAATGATAAATTCCTAATAAGTATAATTTCCCATAATGTTGAATTATTAAGGATTCACAAATAGTTGAATTTTCATAATGTTGAATTCTCAAAACGTATAATTTCCCATAATGTTGATTTATTTAGGTTTGCAAAATGTTGAAATGTTGTTTCGCTAATTCAATATTTTACGATTCAACATACTGCAAATTCAACATTTTGAGAATTCAACTTTTTGTACCCAAACTTCTTAAATCTGCGAAAAAATTAACTAACATGTGGGCGTGTGTGTGTGTGTGTGTGTAAGCGTAAGAGTGTGCTAGTGAAATCACGATTATTAAGTTTGAATATTTGATAAATAAATCTTATCATTAGTAACAAGCGAACAACGAGCATAATAACAAATGAGTTAGTCATCAAATTAAGGACTTATATCGTTCGATTCTCCTGAAACACAGTCTTAGACTAGTTCAGGAGTCTATGGATCATCTGTTACTGTATATTAACATAATTATGTGTCAAAAATAAATAAATGATTGATTGAAATGATTGATTGATTTTCAAAAGAAATTTTCATTTATAGAAGCTTTTATTTAACTTGCAATGGATGTACCTATGTATGTATGTAAGTTCAAGTGGGATCTTGCAAGTTAAAGAACAACTTGCCGGTTTTCGATTGAGCAGAAATTTTTAACGCATATGTATATCGCGTATAAATGCAATAATTTGGTACCATGGAGCTGATCTGATGATAGAGTCGGAAAGTGACCATAGGAATCCTGTACTAAACAAGATAGACCCGTCGTGTTTGAGTTCATTTTACTTGTATTGGCTAGCATTCTGCTGCTACATGATATCCAGGATCTCAAAAGCTTGTATTTTTTTAAAGTTATATTTTGTATTATTTAACAACGTGTAACTGTCAGCCACTGCTAAGTTTTTTCTCTTGATAATAAAATGCTATAGACAGACTTTAATGATAATGAGAATTACCTTAATAAATAATATATATTACACATTTCTAAAAATAAAGATGTGTACTATACATAAACATTTTGTCTCATTTGTAGATAATTTAACATAGTAGTAGTAGTATATTTATAGACTGTGTAAACTGGCCCTTCCGGTCTCTCAGTTTGATTACCGAAAGACCACAGCAAAGCGAACTTTCTCAACTAATGGCGTAGGGTGACCATTACATCTTAGGATATTGTAAATTTAAAAGCAAATACTTATTAGTTTTGTGTTAATAGAAGTAAACTGAAACTAGATAAGAATTTAATGAAAACTAGATAACAATTGAACTTCTCTTAGTAGAAAAATTAGATAGGAATAACAAAATTCGTGTTTTTTCCGAAATTTCCGAAGTTTTACAGAAAATCACTGCTTATTCTTAAAATATCATTACAATCGTTAGGGCTGTTTCAATGATCTGAGATACCTGCTTAGGTATACACAAAAATTGCTCATTTAACCAAATGCTTAGAGTATGTGCAAAAAGAGAAGCGTCGTGGCGTTACGGTGAACTAATAACTAGTAGTCCGCCCCGGACTTGAACCTCGGGCTATTTCTATCTTATATCATAAATACCTACTGGGATTTAAAAAAATGTAACAAAATTTCTATGAAAGTAAGCGTGTTGAAAGACATAGATATACATTCGGTGAAATGTTTAAAGCAGTCATCCGCAACTCCCACAGAAAGTGGCGCCGTTTTGCCTCTTTTTACCACGGCCTCGTATCTACGCAACCACTGAACAGAAGATTCTCATATTCGATCTTAAGAATTCTATAAATATACACAACGTTCATGCTAAATTTCATGGAGATCGGTTTAGTGGTACTTGAGTTATCGTCGAACAAATATACATACAAACATACACCCAAGTGCCGGCTCGTCCCAGTAGACTCTGAGACCTCACTTACGATCGGTCAATAAGATTTTAATCAGAAGCCAAGGTACCGACTATATTTGGTAGACGCGAGTACTGATGAAAACCAAATTGGTGTTTACCAAGTATCAAACACTTTTAGATGTACCTACTAGCGATGACAGATCAGTGTAGTTAACGTAACAAAATTAGTAAAATGGCACACGGGCGACCTCACTTACGACGCTTCTCTTTTTGCAAAAACTTTATACTAAAATAATTTTGATTTAAGGATATAAATAGGTCACTAGCAGATTTAATTAAGATTTTATGTTGGATTTTTGTAATGATTGTACCTAGTCACGCGCTGAACTTAACTATTGAAAATATGACAAATATTAACTCACCAAAACACATAAAAAACTATGAGGAGGTATTTATTTATCTCTAATTTTAGTGCGCGATTAGTCCCGTAGTATAAAATAATAAAAAAATAAAAACTATTCCATATAAGATTATCAACTGACGTGACAAATGTAGTTTTAGTAGACTGCCTCGGTGGCTCAGTAGTTATTGACCCTAACTTCTGGATCAAAGAGTCGTGGGTTCGATCCCCACCCAGGGCAAATCTTCATGTGATGAACATAATTGTTTGCTCTGTGTCTGGGTGTTATTTAGATACTGTCTATATAAGTATGTATTTAAAAATATGTATAAGCTTTGCTTAGTTTGGGGTCAGAGGCCGTGTGTAAGATGTCCCAAGATATTTATTTATTTATTATTAGTTTTACCACTAAAAATATTGTAAAATGAACTTACGCAAAAAAAATCATCTAAATCGGTTAAATTGGCTTGATCGATTTAAACGATTTTTTGTGCTTTAGTGAAAGCGTTCGTATTACACTGACACGAGATTTTTATATATTATCATTATTTAATATTAACATCGACAGAAGTTCCGATTCACGCCGATCAAGGACACCCTTTTCTAAAACAAACATTTGTTTAAGTTAGTGCAAGAGCTCTTCTGACCAGCCTCCGCTAGATGGCGCTGAATGCCAGCAAATTCAATTATTAGCTTCAGATCTCTACGTGGAAGCTCAATTGAATGACCCGCTTAATTATATTCAAATCTATTCAAAACAAATGAAGACCTTTTAGAATTTATCCCACAGAAACCGCTAAGTGTGGTTAACTTAACAAGTGAACGTTAACTTTTGTTTTTGCAACGTCAGTGAATTGAGTGACAGTTATTTTATTAATTTGTCATCTTAGTTAGAAAACTCTATTTAATTCATAGGTAGTCAGTTAGAAAACTCTATTTAATTCATATTTAAAATTGTTTTGCATTATTTTGTGTACTAGGCATGATGACTAAAAAAATATAATTAGTCCGTCAGATAGATTATAAAAAATATAAGTCACGTATTTTTTTTTTGTCAATTAAATAAAATTGTTGAAGATATAGCCCGTTAATGTTCCGCGTGACGTCATAAATTCCATACAAATGTATAGACTTCTGTGAGAGAGGTAACGTCACAACTCCCACTCCTAAACTTCACAAGGTTTATCTTTGTCATTTGTTGTTTGATTGACAAAAGAAAAAATACGTGTCCAATTTTTTTTGATAACCTAACTTACGGACTAAAAATAATAATGATTTTTCTACCCAGTAATCGTGCCTATTGCAATGATTTATTTTATGAGGCAACTGTGGCAATGCAAGCGGCTTACCTACCCTCATGAACTTATGAGAGAAGGATGGAATATTTTTGTAACGTCTATTTTCGTTTAATGTCTTAGGGCGGACTACTTCAAAACATCTCGTAGGTTAACACCTACAATAAATAATATTACATGAATTCGCATTAGCTGCTTTTCAAACAAAGTAATTTAAATAATCACTATATAGTTATGTACATAAGCTTTTTTTTATTTATTTCTTTAATGAATATGTGGCTAACAAATATACGACCTCTGACCCCAAACTAAGCAAAGCTTGTGATATGGCTGCCAGAGACTGATGAACACCCAGACACAGAGCAAACACTTATCATCATCACATAAATATTTGCCCTGCGTGGGGACCGAACTCACGCCTCTTTGATTCAGAAGTTAGAGTCGATAACCACTGAGCCACCGAGGCGGTCAACTGAGCCACCGAGCCTTTGTATCGTAACTGTCAGATATTCTTGGGCAAATGGCGTTATCGCTGGCATTAGTTGATTAAACTGATATTTTTCAAACTTTCAAATTGTTTTCATCTCTATCAGTGTTAATTTGTAGATATGTAGGTAATCAAATTTAGTAGATAAGTTAATGACATAAATATCTATTAGACCTCTGTCATAACACAATGCACACTATCGAGTTTGGTTTAGTAAAAATATAAACAAATCATAATACTAATATCTAGTATCCACCTAATAAATTCCATTTCCAAAAAAAATAATACCTTCATAGGGTGTTAAGTGTAACTGTATAGAACATGAAACAAAAAACCACACAAATATTACACACAAAAACCGCATATAAATATTACATGTTAAGCACTAAATGATGTAGTTCATTTCATTTATAATTTAAGAGCTCGGCTCTTGTCGGTGGAGCAACTTCCACTTCTGGTGGTCCTCCGCCAGTGTTTTTACCTCCCATGTACGACATGACATCTACCTTCTCCTTGATTTGATTCAAAAATTCATTCCGTGGTCTTGTTTTTTCTCTCTTTCCTTCAAAATGATTCAGTATTGAGTATTCAGTAGAGCAACATCACAATGAATTGCAGTATTCATAGAACGCGGCATTTAATCCAATAAATCGGTACAATACTAATAAAAACGCAAATAATGCCATGGACGTTTGAAAACCATTTATGATAATTATAGTAAGTACAACATCAACCAGTTTAAATTATTAAACAAAATAGCGCTCTCTACATCTTTCTACGAGTACAGCAGGTTAAATACACAGTTTCCAATACTATTATAACGTAACATTTCATAATTCACGTGTATTTTCCAGCAATTCGGTTTATTCGAGTGAACTGAACAATGCGATGCGGAGAGGAACATTTTTCTGCGTATTGAAATTTTATATCAGATTCAAGCAACAAATAAAGTTCACAGAAGCCCAGCCAATTATGAAGAGATCACTTTCAAAGAGTTCCGTTCTATCTGCGAATAAAAATGCAAGGGGAATAAAATGCCAGTTTCTACCTGTATTTGCGAAGTTTTTATAGGTAAAATGGTTTATTTTATGTTTTGATATCTGCTTTTGGTGCCATTGGTTGATGATCTTACTTATTTGTAGTAAGTTGTACTCATTATTTTTCATTACATCTATTTGAAAAGAACTACTTGGTTGCCTTTAAGTGTCCCCAAAAGTGGTGTTTTATATGAGGAACTTTATAAGTGCGCCGGAATTATCTTTGCCGCGCACTTTTTGAATTTGGAACAAATAAGTTGAATTTGGAAGTATTTGTAATGTTAGTATTCAGCGCCAAAAAAATGAATGAAAAGAATGTAAATATAAGTTTTTATTTGTTTTATTATTAGATACCATTTAATTTCAATTTAGTTGTTACTCTACGTCTTACTTTATTAAATAAAATATTACAATAAAATATGAGGCGCCTTTTATTTTCTCATAGAGGTGATGAAAAGTAGAGTGTACCACTTGGGCGCAAAATATATTTTTGGCTCGGGCGACGTACTTTGAATCCTTCGTTACGTTCAGGAATCCCCTCACTTCGCTCTGGATTAAAAAAGCGCCTTCGCCGTAAAAATATTATTTTGCTCCCATATGATACAGACTACTATTGACTACCTCTGGCTTTGATGATGGATTCAATTCCCAACTAGGCAGGTGTTTGGGTGACATATTTTAGATAGGTATTTGTTCTAGATCTAGGTATAAGCTTAACGTACCTTGGCACCTCTGACACAAGAAATCTTCATACTGGGGTGTTATAGGTGTGAAGCGTTTTGCTTTATTTTTTTTTTTAAGTTTTTGTCTATTTTGGTACATACGAAACATTTCAATTACTATCAAGTAAGTAGCAATAAGTATGTATTAACCCATTATGACCTAGCGGTGCCGTTTGGCACCCGGTTTTATGTATTTGAACTTTCACGCTTTACGCTTATCGTAATTGATAAATTCAAAATTTCAATTGTCTATGCGGTACTAGACAGATCTAGCTTTGTTTTCAACTACTTTTTGTCAACCAGTACACTTGATGCAACCGTCAAGGACAAGTATTATTTGGTGTTGTGAAAAATATCCAGTTAATGGATGCCACATTCAAGTAAGTACCTCATAATTCTTTTATTTACTATGATTTGTTACATTTTTATACGTTTTATTTGTATAAAAACGATGTTTCTTCCCATAACACAATAACATTACGCGATTTTTTATATTTGTTCGTTTTATGCTACCCGCAATGTGACGGGTGCCAAACGGCTGATATGTATGCTTTTCACAGATGCATTTTTCATAAAATATTTTCTCATTTTTTAATAATTTGAGTGCATTTGCGTGTAATATTTATTTTTTTATTTTTTTCAGGAGTTATTCATTACATTAAGCATTAGCTATACTGAAAGAAGACGAAGATCTTGAGCCTCGATTGTTATATATTGAACCTCCAGAACCTGCTATTCAATCAAACGACGATTCAGCTAAAGAAGATGAAGGTGGTTTTATAAATAATCTGACAGATCAGCAACTCAATGCTGGATGTGAGGTAGTACTGACATCGACGCATCAAAGACGTGAATCTGAGGCCGAATAACCTTCTGAATCATTTCATGGTTCTCAGAAGCCGTCCTGTCAGTCTAGTACTTCACGTAGACGCACTGTATTCCTTCGCTTTTCTGACAATGAAGTTGAAGCTGGACCTTCTACTGAGTTATCTTTTGGTTCTCATAAGCCGTCCGTAGGACTCGCACTTCACGTGGATACGCTGCAGCTCGTCGTCTTGCACCTTCACGGGGGACGTTTTGTGCAATCGAAAGCAATGATGAAAAGTTAAGTTTCAGTCTAGTTGATAATCCTCGATGACGTGTGTTATGATGGTCTTAACCACTCATGTTCATGAATCCTGTCGCAAATGTGCTCTTGAGACCTGTAGACTACAATGTAAAAAAATGTTATGTGGGACTCCGTGCAGCTTACAACTTACGATTCCATACTTAAGTGTTCATAAAATATACAGTACATTTTGAAAATAAAAAAGTTTTTTACTGACTTTATTTTTCAATTATAAAATAGTAAGACCCTAAAAGAGTTAAATCAGTAGTTAGTAATGCAAAATGCTAATAAATAGCAAATCTTCTCATTTAAGTTATATGTGACCTGAGACAACATATTAGCCTAGCGGTGCCAAACGGCACCCATGGTTTTTTTCAAAAGTAAAAGTTGCATCAAACAAATAACTTGAAAAAATGATGAAATGGACCTATAATAACAATATATTAAAATATTAAACAATTCTGGAACATTAAAATAATTCAGGCTTTAATGGGTAGTACAGTTGAAAAAGGAAAACTAATGCAACATCGTCTGCACAGCCAAAATATCAAGTAACCAAGTACCAGCGATTTTTCCTATATTTCAATAAAGATGTTTCCTGAATATTCAATGCATTTCCTTTTCCCGCACAAAACTATCGCAAATACTGAAGTAACGTGACAAACAGGATAGTAAAATTTTATCTAGAACAATAAAAAATATGACATGGCGTCTACAACATCCTTTGTTTTATATCTTCCTCATGTCCCGATTATTTTAAATTCAGACTGCTTTGTTCGTGCGTTGTAAAAATCACTGAGTTCACAACACGGTGAAGCTGAAGCAATCGAATTGATTTATGTAATAAAATGAGTAATGAAGACTTTAAGTAGAGTCAAAAATTTCAAATACGAGTAAAGGAGTGACAAAAATAAATGATTGAAGTGCCAGCTAGTCTATTTCTTGTTTTGACTATAGGTACTACAATAATTAGCCAATTTATATATATATATATATATATATATATATATATATATATATAGGAATTTGAGAAATAAATCTGTTATAATACACTAATATTAGAAACTAGTCCATAAACAAAAAAACTCGTTTTCTTAGTAATATTAACTGATAATGCTGACACAAAAATATGCTCATTAAAATCAAAATAATATTAAAATACACTAATATTAGAAACCAGTCCATAAACAAAGAAAAACTCGTTTTCTTAGTAATATTAACTGATAATGCTGACACAAAAATAAGCTCATTAAAATCAAAATTATATTAAAATACACTAATATTAGAAACCAGTCCATAAACAAAGAAAAACTCGTTTTCTTAGTAATATTAACTGATAATGCTGACACAAAAATATGCTTATTAAAATCAAAATAATATTAAAATACACTAATATTAGAAACCAGTCCATAAACAAAAAAAAACTCGTATTCTTAGTAATATTAACTGATTATGCTGACACAAAAAAATGCTCATAAAAACAATATAATTAAAAGTTTTTAAAAAAGATTACTACGTTGAGTAAGTTGAGTAATATTTACATCAATTTTTCCCAAGTTTTACTTAAATACATTTAAAATTCCCAATACCTGCCACTTAAAACAGGAAATTACACAAGAATGAAACATGAGTAGAGTGAGTCGAGTTGAGCAATAAAATAATTGGCTTTGTTAATTATATAATTACACGTCAAACAATAACAATTTCCCTATAAATTCCTAAGGGAGCGAGTAATAACCCTTACCCAGGCTTACACTTAAAATCAATATCCAGCTACAACTCCCCAAAGTGGTCAATTAGCAGATCCTCTGGCAAATCCCGAAATCCATATCCACTCGGAGTACAAACATTCGAAAACATAATATTTCGAAAGCTGCTCAAACAGGAGTGGTTTGCCGTTTAGTATGAATCATCTGGGTGAAGTTTACGTATCAAAATCTGGTACAGACGCAGATTACATGTGGGAACTGTTGAATTGAATAGCTGAATACTCATAGTTGCAATAATATTATAAAACAAATTAGGTTTACTTCAGTTTTGAATACACTGTTGTTTTCATTTATGTAGCAAGAAAGTTGGTTGTGAAACGATTATACTTTATTATATTTTTTTCAATGACGATCTTGTCAAATTGTTACTCAGTTTTTATTATTTTTCTAATTTCACTAACATTAATTATTATGTTTCTTTGTCTATTTACAGTTCCAGTTCAAAAGACTACGCAAAAGCCCTTAAAATAAGAAATACTATTTTCAAATTGGCCTAAGTTGCTCATATTTTTTACTGGTCACAAATAATTCAAATTTTGGATTTGGAATTATTTCAATAAGTTGGTATGTTTGTCACAATATGATTGGTGACTAATCTAATATTTTTTTCCATAACAGCTTTCTGAGCCTGAATATTTTGAGTCCTGCATCGTTTCGCCCCGCAAGCGGTTCGGCCCGCGGGGCGAATCGCCCAAGACTCGTTTTTGCTAACCATCAAAGTTATCAAACTTGCTTATGCTGTTGACCGTACCCACTAAAATAATAGCCGTACTACAGTCCCGACATGACGTAATCCTAAATAACAATGTTCAAAGGATTTGATACTACGTTTATGAGAGATTTAAGTGCACTATTGTCGTTTTCGTGCCGGTTTATTGCTTGGATAATAAAAATGCATCGAACGTTGCAACCAGTTCGCAAGACAGTTTATTTGCTGTCTTATGCGACGCGACGACAATACAGTCGCTAAACGTGGCTTCAGATATTGTTCATTCATTCCTTCTGAAATGTTAAGATATGAGATTTTTGTTTTACATGCAATACTGGAGATTTTGTCTCCAATATTGCATTATTATTCCAATATTGTTCATTGCTTCTTCAGATCGCTTAATTATAACAGAAATAAAATATTTTTAAAAGTAATACTCTGTATTTTTACGTTTGCTTCGGAAATGAAATAAACCATGCAACTTTAATAAACCGTATATTTTTCAGTCTGTCTAGTAATTAAGGCTATAAGAAAGTGTGTATACCATTGAATTCAAAATTAAAGATAATAGTGAATCCGTCATGAAAGTAGGTAGGTACTTCTGATATGAATTTAGTAAAGTATTCAATAGCTAACAGTGTACTAAAATAATAATTAGAAGGGCAGCATTTCTATGTTGCATTTCACGTGCTACATTTATGAACAGCTCAATCACATTTGAATCTGAACCACGTATTTTGATGAATAGCACAAATTCCACAAACAGCTCCGCGCTGCATTCAAATCAGCGCTGCAACTGTACAATTCACAGACAACAAATCAATTTGTAATACAAACTGACAACCGAGAAATAGATTATTGCACAGTTGCAGGTCACGTACCAAAATACCTTTCAATCAACCCATCGGGCGGGCATGCGAGATGATCTCACGAACTAAGTTTAATTCAGAGAGCAAGCACGGTTTATCTTGACGGCACATAAATACTGGGAGGGTAAAGAGAATCGACACTGTGCTACTATTTTGCCCCACGTTGGGCGCCAACTATATGTTATTGGTTCTTCGAGCTGCCAACCATGCTGCCACAAGGAGAAATGTACTTAATTTCAAGTTTTAATACTGTTTATGTTATTAAAAAAACCAAGACAAGTGCGAGTCAGGCTCGCACATCGAGGGTTTCGTACAAATCCAGAAAATTTCACAAAATTGGGAAGTAAGTTGTTAAAATCTCTATACTTTAACCATCGATATTTTTTTTTCACTTTTCTCGAAAATGTACATCGAAAATTACACATTGTTAAAATAATTAAAAATCTGTTTTAGCATGTGTCATGAAGTTCTTTTATATGATACCTTATATGATACGATTTACTCATTTTGAATTTTGAACGCATGTTTTGTGAATTTTGAGGCCCTATTTTTGTGATTTAAATAAAAATGTATAGTTTTCAGATTTATTCCTATATAATGTAATCTGAGACAATGAATGCTTCTCGCCAAATTTCATAATTCTCTGTCAACAGGAAGTAATCTGTAGGTTTTGATTTTTGTGTGTCGAAATATGCAGTTTTTTAAGGCATAAACAGCTATAACTTTTTTAAACGATAACTGAGAAGTTTTTCTTTTACACAACTGCATTGATATACGTATAAAGTTTGAATTTCAACTCGATATTACGCGTTCCTGAGATAAAGAGTCTTGACATAATTATACACAGACGAACAGACGGACAACAAAGTGATCCTATCAGGGTTCTGTTTTTCCGTTTGAAGTACGAAACCCTGAAAATAATATTTTTTTCAATACCGGTATTCGTATTGTTATGGCTCAATATTAAAATATGTACAGCAAAAATACAAATAATTTGTATATTTTAATGGCATGTGCCTTTATTAACTAATAGTAAATGCAAGACTTACATAATCTAAAACTACATATCATCCATAGGTCCTTGAAGGTCTAAAGATAATCCATATGCTCAAGCCCACTGCCATTTGGCAGCGTGTTCAGCATGCTGGCAGTATTGACACGCTGAATAAAAAATTTAAGAGATCAATTCAAAAACCTCAATTATCATACTAAATTACTTAATATACTATTTAATGTAGTTTTAAATCCCAAATAAAAAAAATACCAGCATTATGGGCGCCCAACGTGGTCTAATCCGACGCGGTGTTAGAAATACGAGCAGTTGGAATACTTGGAAGGATCGCGTCGTCGGATCGCTCACGGAGAGGCAAGAAAAGTGGGCTTGGAGCTCTCGTCCGCATACAAATAGTTTACAAATGGCGTATTGTCGGGCTGTGTCGCCGCAGCAAACTACGATGGCCGGTCTGAGTGAAATTAGTGCGTCATGCAAAACTTTTTCTTTATATTTCATTGAAAACTGTCAGTCTTATTTAATTTTTTTCAGCTTGTTTTCATAGAAGTAGGTTTTTAATTTCGTTTTCGTTTATTCCATGAAAATAGATATACTTTGGTTCAGCGCTGTTTTTAACACGCTTTTATTAGTTTCAGTATGTTTGTTTGCTTGCTTGTAACCAACCCCTTTGAGCTCGATTTCGACCTACTTCAAGCGATCAGATTTTCTTCAAATTTGCACACCTATCAAAGACCGATGACAAAAATCATCGCTTCAAATCGCTTAGTTAAAAACAATATGACTCCTAAGCGAGTATATTTATATTATTACTAGCTGCGCCCCGCGTTTTCACCCACGCAGCTCATGATTGTGTTGGATACTATTCATAATCCATCGATACAATATTACCATGCTGAGATTCTGGATTTCAAGCCAAGTTCACCCATTCCTGCATAATATTGTTAAAACGATAATGATCGCCATGGTGTGTAATGATGATCTTTCAAAAACGATGAACTGAATGGAAACAACATTATTTAGGCATGTAATTCGTTTATTATTGATTTCTAAAAAAACTGCTCGTCAAATGGAACCACCCTTAAAGAACCTATGATGTAGCAAACAAAAAAAAATCAACAAAATCGGTTCATAATTGTCCAAATAATCGCGTAACTTACATACACAAAAAACATACCGCTGAATTGAAAAACTTCTTTTTTGAAGTTGATAAAAAGCATTGGTATGCATCACGCACTCATGCATAATGACAATGTAATTTCCTCATTTTCTTAGGTAAATAAATGCTCATTATTTAACCAATTATTTTCTCAGTACCTACGTAGTAAGTATTAATTTACCAAAGAAATATAGGAACATATTATAAAAAAGTAAGATTGAAAAAGTGACAAAAAAGCTGTGGCTGCCTCCTCTATTTTCTTAACTCATTGGTTTCAATAAATCTGGATTTCAAACATGTCAACATGTAATTTTGAGAAAATAATTATTAGGTCAAAATTTAGATTAATCAATCAAATATACTAAAAGTTTCAATTCCGACGTCGAAATCATTCATCCCAAAAATAGTTTTATTCCCGTTTTTAACGCTGATAGGCTATACAATTCAGAAAAATACAAAACACGTGGTCAATTAATTTTGTTTAATTATAGCCAAATTTCAATTCAATCGGCCCAAGGAATTGTGTCCACCCATACTAACTTTGCCTCGCTATTTCCCCCACTTAGGGCTTGAATTTCGTAAAATCCGTTCTTAGTGAGCACCTATATCCTAAAAAAATCTCCCATGTAAAATTTGAGACTCCTAGCACTTGTAGTTTTTAAGATTTCGTGATTAGTGAGTCAGTGAATCACGATTTTATAAATATAGATTTATTAATATTTCTGTCAATCAATTTAACTAACTCGAAGTTAGTATGAAATGTTCTTGTTTTTTTACAGTTGGCGATAAGACCAAACCGACTATTGCAAAACAAATATCTCATGATTTTCGTTTTGAAAACTAAAAAGTTGATTCATTTGAGTTTGACGCAAAAAGATATATGTAACTGTCCCGCTAATGTAGAGATGCCTGGGATTTGAGAATGAGTAGAAAATTTATTTCCTTTTTATTTATTTATTCAAACAAAATGACTTTCTTAACTTGTACAACATCTGTTTATCTTATTCCGTTTTGCATATCATAAAGATTTCCTTCCATTTTAAACCAAATATGCAAAGCATACCATCTCTTCAAATTGAATGTCGCTACCAAAGACTTCAAAGCTTACTTTAGACGGCGACGTCTTCCAATGAATGAAAATAAAAAGCAATGGTGGAGTAAAAAAAGATTTTAATCTTGTTTAGTAAAGTCTACGAGGCGGGAGTAGAAGTCAGGTGGCGCGATGTAAAAGAAAACTCATTACTTCTTATCCAGCGCCGTAGTCAGATACTTTTACTATAGTATAGATTGGAGAATCTTGAATGGAATTTTAGGAAGTTGACTTGACACAACTTTATTAGATGTATAGTATAAGTCATTACGCTGTAAGTCTATTTATTTGCGTGAGCATCAGAGTGTGGCCATTAGATAAGCATCGAGATAGTTCATGTTGAATACAGTAAAAAATAAGATTCAGTCCAAACAGACCGCAAGTGAGACGGAAACCCGTAAATCAATAGGAATGATGACAAAAAAAAAATATAATTAGTCCGTCAGATAGACAATAAAAAAATATTAGACACGTATTTTTTCTTTTGTCAATTAAACAAATATTGATAAAGATATAGTCCATCAAAGTTCCGCGTGACGTCACAAGTGCCATACAAATGTATAGACTTCTGTAAGAGAGGTAAAGTCACGACCCCTACTCCCAAACTTTGACAACGTTAAGGTTAAGGTGGGGCTTAAAAAGGACTAGACGAAGGCACAAAATATAAAGGAGTGAAAAGAATTGACGAGACCTTTGCAAGAAAATAACACATGCTAAATATTTAGCATGTACTATTTTACTGCTGTGATTTAAACAAAAATCACGAATAAAAGATAATTCCATTTTTCTAATAACTTCATTAGAAAAATTACCAATTGAATCCATGTCAATGTCAAAGCAATGACAATGTCTTTTGTAGGTATACTTTTAAATACTTTAAATCACAGCAGTAAAATAATACATGCTAAATATTTAGCATGTATTATTTTACTGCTGTGATTTAAACAAAAAACACGAATGAAAGATAATTACATTTTTCTAATAACTTCATTAGAAAAATCACCAATTGAAGCCATGTCAATGTCAAAGCAATGACAATGTCTTTTGTAGGTATACTTTAAAAGATCGGAGGATGCTATAACGTTCTATGAAATTTTAAGCTATGACACACGCGCTATTATAAATAGCGTTAAAAAAAAGGAACTTACAACGCGGTCACATTAACTCGACGCATCGCTGGAATTTTTAAGCAATTTTTACGCGATGTTAATAAACAGGTAGAAACTTATCTTTTATAGATGATGGTTCGGAACCTTTCGTGCGGGAGTCCGACTCGCACTTGGCCGGTTTTTTGTTTTTCACACCGTACTTGAGCGCCAAAATAACTTCACATGGTCAAGCGTCTAGTTAATATGACCGCGTTGTAGTCGCAGAATATCAGAAAAATAAAAGTCGTAAGAATTATTTTCAAAACGCTTAATTCAAATTAAATTATGTAAAATCTTAAAAAATAATTTAAGTTCAGTTCAGTTGAAAACTTAAACTATTTAAAATAAGTTCAAATTAAATTAAGTACAAAAGCAATGAAGTAATTAATTTTAAGAGCAGCGCATCAGTATGCCGTCGCCGTGCCGGCTCTCTGCCGTCGAAAGGGACAAAGCAAGATATATCGTAGTGTATCAAGACGTGGACCTATTTCCTTAAATAAACTTCTAATTTACAAGAAACAGCTATTTTTAGAATTGCTTTTTCAAGTTTACCTACAGATTTCATCGATCCATCAGCTGTAGGACGTCCACGACTGGATATAGGCCTCCTCTATGGATTCAATAAGTTCGGTTGGAAGCGGCCTGCATCCAGCGCGTTCCTGTAATGATAAATATATCGTCAGTCCACCTAGACGGTGGACACCCTACGCTGCGCTAGCAAGAATTCAGTCTCCATTCGGCCCCATCGGCCATCCGTTCCTCGAACTATAGGTCTTGCCTACTGCCATTTCAACTTGCGAATCGGCTGACCTTGCAGGTTTGCAAATTTTGAAATCACGCAAATGCTCCACTTCATTCATCAAAATTTTGATTAGTGACTACTTTATATGTAAAGTTAACGATGTGCATAGAAAAGAAAATATTGGCGAGTTTTTTTTTTAAGATAGAAAGGAAGTAAAAACATAAAACAGTTTTGTATGCACATGATACAATAATGAGCTGAAAATATTAACCAGTTTTTTTTGTAAATGATAAACATAAACACGATACAAATTTTGCTTTTGTGAAAATATAAAGATATACAACATAATCAACGCATTTTCTTTATTTGATTAATTTGCTTTATGTGATAAAATACCACGAAAATCCTTCTCGCATTCAATAGTCATAAGTCATTCACACTGAAAAGCCCCAAATAGAAAGTAACTTTTGCAACTCAAGAAAATGTATCTAAATTAGATTTATTCGGGAACCTAATACCCACTGGAAAGTGTTCAGGCGATTTGGGAGTGCGGCCTACGGATTGAATTGACTCGTACCTTAGAGAGGCCGCTCTCGACTACACCTGTTTAGAAACTTAATGTTGTGTAGTTTGGTGTTTTATATTATTTATTTTGCATAATTATGTCCTTTTACACGTCAATTATGCCTTGTACGAATGTTTTCATATATTTCAAAGATCAAGTTGAAAATTTCACACATTTATTTTCATTTATATTTTCAATAAAAAATATTAAAATAAGTTCGTAAAGACCGAATGGCTAGTCTTGGCAACAGAATTTGTAAGCGGACTGAAGGCATCTGATATGGTGAAAGTAAAATCTACTAAATAAAACAAAATTATTAGCAATTTTATTACTACTTACTTACTTACTAATATTATAAATCCGAAAGTGTTTGTTGGTTTGTTTCTACTTCACGCAGCAACGAAGCAACGGATTGCCTAGAAGACGGAAAGTAACATAGGCTTCTTTTTATCCCAGAAAAATAAAAAGGTCCTATGGGATAGTACAAAAATTAAAATACCTCGCGGGTGAAGCCGTGGTCAAAAACCAGTTCAATATTGGAAATTAGAGTTAGAATTAGAGTATTTGGACTCAAATCATGGACTTAGTCCAAATACTGGGTACCACGACAACAATTATTGTCGAATTAAAACATAATTATCTTACAGTATTTTCAACTGTCACTAAATATAATCGAACAACGAGCGACTGACCACAGCCACCGGTTGCCAGCGACAAGCAGTTTACGAATTTTTATACATTTTCTTGAAACGCGGCGCAAACGTGTGGCCGATCAGCAACTCGCTAATACAGATTACGGTGTAGCGATAACGCGCGTTGTCAGTGACCCGTCTGCGCCGAACCTTATAGTCATCATACTTTATAAAACTTGAAATCATGTCTCTGGTATCTATTTAAATATTTGAAATATGCAAATTTGTAAAAAGAGCACCCGACTATTCAAAGCGTCTGATAAAACGCACAAAATTAGATCGCAATGTAGACATAAACTCGTGGAATCAAAGTCTGACTTAGCAATGCACAGTTCTAGCCCAAATTCTATGGCCATAAAAAATTTCAATAAATTGCCAAATAATCTAAAAGATACTGAAAGAGAAAACTGTTTCATAAAACAACAAATAATTATCCTATTATCGAAATTCTATTACACATTAGACGAATTTTTTAACGATAATCTATAAAACATAATAATAAATCGTTCCAATACAAATAATAAAATTGCCATACCCTTATAGGGTCATATGTATAACTACACAAAACATGTTAACGAAAAACCAAATATAAGTTTTAAATGATTTGAGTTTAGTCCTTATTTTCTCATCTCAGTATCAGAAAAGTCTGCTTTAAAAAATCAAACTTCCAGTAAAATCTATAGCATCCGTCTAAAAGCATACACTCCACCCCTAGGGGCGCTTTTCCACCCATTACGTCTATAACACCACTTTATGATACTCGACTGTACTTTTTTTATTATTCATGATAATACACCCTACATTAGCGTGTTTTTGTTTTCTACACTGTTTCTGTGATGCTCGTGATTTTTTTTCAGTTACTATAACATCTTTGTCGCGTTCATAATTTATGTATTACGATGCGTTGTTGTGGGTGACGGTGGAGGATTTTGTTTATGGGTATGAATATTGGGTTAGTAGAATTTTTGTGTCTCGTCTTATCTTTTGGTGATATTGATTTTTAATATTATTTATGAACGTACGAGTAAGATACTTTCTGTTTTAAAGTTTTTGTTTTACAAATATGTGCAGACAACGTTTTATTAAAACACGTGGACTAAAGTACGATTCAAAATTATAACTGAATAGATACACTAATAAATTCATTGAAAAATACATAAAACCTACCAAGTAGTGTCGTAACAGCTATTATAATAGTCCACCATTGAATATATCTAATTAACAAATTATGATCAATTTAAGTAGTACTTCTAAAATTTTGATAATGCACCAAACAATGAAAAAGGTCCGACAACCACAACCACGACTTGCCTAATACCAAAACAAATTGCTCTACTGCTGGCACTCGAAAGTTTTCACTCCCTCAAAACTCTGGCGCTATTAAATATTTCTACAACTTTTATTAATGACAAAAATATCTATCGAATCTATTCAAACATAACATCAAAAAATATTACTAAAGCTTCGACTATTCGCCGAAATCTTCGTCGAATCTTTTAAGCCCCAATGAGCAAGTCCAAGTCTCGGCTGACGTCAGACGCAGTCAGTTTAAATGTATGTAAAACCTTTCAACGTGGCCTTTCTAGTAAGCTTCTGGAACCATGAAATAGCAGTAAGGAAACTACAATCATAGTTTTTTACAATGTACTAATACCACTTACATAAAAAATATGAGTCATGCACAAAACTTAGTATATAGGTATATTATTTCTGATTTAAGGTATTTGTGTGTTTAAGGGAATGCTGCGTATACAAATAAACAAAAAAAAGCTCTATATAAATACTAAACATATACAATTTATAAGAACCGTTTCCGATACCCCAATTTTGTACAAATAAGAAAATTTATTTACACAAAATTAAGTAACATTTCATAAACTTATAACTATACTCGTATTACAAAAAAAAAACACTTGAACTAAAAAAATGAGTATGTATAGATGACGATGAAAACCCTAATCTAAAAGCCCACTACCAGCGGGCACAGTTCCCAAAATGCTGGCCCCATTGCCACGTTGGATAGCAATACTGATCCTTTGGGCAAAATAGAGGCCAGCATTTTCGTCACGTGTTGCGTCGACCAGGCGTGATGAAAGATCTTTGTAAATGTTTTTTGCTCCCGGTCCCCACGGTCCTAAAGTTTTGACCCCAAAAGGTTCAAATATGTATCCACTGTCAATGTTCGCATATTTGTTCCTTTTTTTTCCTTTCTTTTTTTTTACAAAAAATATATGAGCACAAATATACAATAATTGCTCGAGTAAGGATTAAGGAAATTCCATGACTCAATTTTTTAGGGTTCCTTACCCAAAGGGTAAAAACTGGACCCTATAACTAAGACTCCGTTGTCCGTCTATCCGTCTATCTGTATGTCACTAGGCTGCACCTCAGGAACCGTAATAGCTAGAACGTGGACATTTTCACAGATAAGGTATTTATGTTGCCGCTATAACAAAAAATATTAAAAACAGAAAAAAATAAAAATAAGGGGGCTCCCATACAATGAATCTAAATGTTTTGCCATTTTTCGCTTGATATTAATAACGGTGATAGGTAGCTAGATGCTTGAAATATTCACAAAATATTTAGTTAAATGTCAACTTCAAAAATAAACAAATAAAATAAATTAAATAATTATAATTTTATAAAAAATAGGCTTCCATACCCATGGTTTTCCATATCCATAGCCGTGGTGGTCTAGAGGTAGTGACACCCGCCTTACAATCGTGAGGTCGTGGTTTCAAATCCCTGGTCCCGTACCAATGAGTTCTTTGGAATTTATGTACGGAATTTCACACCACAGGCTTTTCGGTGAAGGAAAACATCGTGAGGCAACCTGCATACGTCCGTACAAGAAATTCAATGGCGTATGTGAATCCACCAACCCGCACTGGGTCAGCGTGGTGCATATGGCCCAGCCACCCTTCGTGGGTAGGCCTATATCCTGCAGTGGACTATTAAAAAGGCTGATACAGTACAGGCTTCCATACGGTACGGAACCCTCCCTTCGCGAGTCCAACTCGCACTTGATCGATAATCTAAAGATACTTCATATTTTTCACTAAAACCAGTGTTGGTAAAAATGAAAGCTTAATTTCAACGTTTTATAGCCGTCCATACTGTAATACGGGATCTACGACCCGCTTCCATCTTCTGACCCTACATTATGCGGAATCTCCTTACATCCACTGGGTCTGTATTTATTTGCGCGTCCTGACCTAGAATTTTAGACAGGCGAGCGCGATCGCACTGGAAAGCGCTGCACAGCGCGACTTTTTCATGATTATATACCAAAATTATTGCCTCATAGTCTTTGAACAAATATCTATTTATGAACAATCGTGCAAAAAAGTGTCCGAGCCAAAACTCTGCCCAAGCTACGTAGTGCGCAGGCTTTTTAATTAGTCGTAATGCAATTGCAAGCCGACTACAATGACGCGCGGTGCCAAAGTGCTCGGTTACAAGCACTAATTAGGTGACATAACGTCGAGATTCGAGAAAACGAGTCATTGTGAATAATTTAATGTAAATATCTAAGTCGGTGTATATGACAGCGCTCGGACATTTTTTTATTACTTTCGCTTAGGGACTGTGACTCTTTAGATATTTGCTCGGAGTTCATAGTCTACCTTTTACTTTCAAATGACTTGGTTGCCTGAAAAAAATGCTTTATATAGCCGATAAGGCAACCACTTAGTAATTTATTTGTATTGTTTTGTCCTTGCTAATATATTTTGTTTATAATGTGATCGTGTTGTGATTGTGTAATGTGATAAAGTAGAATGCAATGTGATTTCGCCCAAATTATATTTTTTATGCCGGGGCTAATCGAGCCCCCTGCAGAGTGGACTGTATTTTGAAGGTGAGAAAATTGTGCACGAGAAAAAGAGTCGGGACAGGACAGAGAAAAGGAACAGCACTTACTTGTGTTAATCCAGTCAAATCCGTCGGGATCACTTTGTAGCTCGCACGACACTTTCTATCGAAATCATAGGTTTAGTTGCTAAGACGAAATGTCTGGCGATGTTCACCTTTAAAGTTTTCACAATTCGCAATCACTCTTAACTCCGTATGTATAGTAATTCGGCACTAGCGGGGGCAGTTCACAATATTAATGCTTGTGTGTCGCATTGACAGTCCCGGGCTGCTTGGCTACTACTACTACTGACCACGCGTCACTCGCGGGGTCTATATATAACATTGCCGTTCAGGCCAGTCTTCGTGCTGTTAGGAGGGTAGGATGAAGAAATAGGAGGTACACCACAAGAATAAAAAACGAAACGTTAACTTAATATAATCAGGCGTAACCACAATGTATTAAATATAAATAAAAACCGGGCGGTCACTTTCAATTAATTTTGATCGACAACCCTAACCATAGCTATAGTTCTTGGGATCCAATGCTCTAGGGTATAAAGCGTATATTACAGATCTTCGTATATTATTTGCCTGTCATCAGAGAACGCTCTAATTAGCAGAGGTCAAGCTTAATTGACAATTAATTACAAACCTGGCTCGTGCCTCCACTTTGTAATGATAGATTTACTCGAGTACTAATTGATGTAGTTAACTATGAGCTTCAGCTATAAGATGATTGTATTTGAAAGAACCAAAAATAAAACACTTATTTTGGCAGTATGTTTTAGTAGCTGGGATATATGTTATTTTTCGCCAAAAATGGTATAACCAACTTTATTCATTTCAACCATCGCGCATCGACCTGACTTTTTTCTCTTACATTCCATATTGATGATTGCAACCCACTTACGAAAGAACGGTGCACGCAAATCAATATACTTACACCATTTTAGATTATTGTTATTTCTTTTTCAATTGCTCAACCGATGTTGTTGTTTACATTTTTGAAGTATGATAAAAAAAAATGATTCGGAACGATAGATACGTGCAAAGAAAACGGTCGAAATGTGAACCTTCTTATTTTAAGTCACTTAAAAAGAGAAATACATTTGTCCCCATACTGTGAATAAAATTTTTGCAACGAAAAACATAATATCAAAAATAATCACACAGGAATTGAACCGTGATATTCTGTTCCACAGTATCTCAACATACAGAGCATAGTCAATGAAAACCAATTTCTATAGGACTTATTCAAACAATAACAACTTTACAAATAATGTTTTTCAATGGACGGTGTAACTCAATACGGCGTGGATTCCGCTTTCGAAATATATCGAATATTTGTATGAAGTATTTCGAATATTCGCATGAAATATTCGATGCGTGCTGACGATATTTGCCGAATTTCGAATAGCAGTTGGTTTTATTTATGTCAATATTAAGCTATGCGGTTTGATTTATTTTGAATCTTGTTTGTTTTATTATATCGTAGTTAGTTGGTTGTGTCTGTGTTGTAAACTTACATATTTTAAACTGAAACTTTTAAGTATTAGTAGGTAAATTATACACATAAGTTTTAAATTAATTTTGATAACTGTGAAAAACTTATTAATATTTTACATTATAAACCGTTTTTTTTTGTTTTTTTTTTAACATAATGATTTCTTTTTATTCAAGTCTAAAAAACTACAAAAGCTGGATGTCAATTTTATTTATGTTCCAAAATGGTAGGTAATTTACTATGTTACTCTTTTGCTATAAACCAAAATACTTTTACTCAAGGGGATTATTCATATTAATAAATCCCAATTAATGAATAATGCCTGTAGAGTTTAGCCAATGGAGATTATTTTTAACTATTCTAAATTGTACAAAAAAATTAGACCTCTGAATTTAGTGTCAGCCCTACGCAACATCGCTACATGCAAAGGAAGTCTCAGCTGATTGGGCTAGGGTTGCCACCGAGCGGCAAATTAACCGAGCAAGAGGTGAGGCGACGGAGCAATTGAGTTTGCATCCACGGACTTACAATTAGGCTGCGATGCGGTGTCGGGTGACGTCACTAATGTATTAATTTTGGAGAAATTGGGCACCGCCTGTGGTCATAAATGCATCGGTTTAATTATACTACTGATGTAAGTGAAATGGTTATGCATTTAGGAGTACATTACATTTAGGAGTAGGTATAAAACGATACATCATACTTCCATCCATCCATCAGCCATAGAACGTCCACTTCTGGACATAGGGCTCGCCTATAGATCTCCAATAAGACCGGTTGGTAGAGTCCAACGCGATCCTGCGGTCTTCATGAGGTCATCCGTCCACCTTGAGGGTGGACATCCTACGCTGTGCTTGCCGGTGCGTGGCAAAGGCGTGGCGTGGTAAGTTCTCGAGTGGAGATAACGATGCATGTAAGAAACCAATTCTTATATTTTTTAGAATGCAAACCGGTGCTTTTCACTAAATCTTGCCTGTTGCTGTTGAGTAAAAGTGTAATTTAAAGTGTAGTTTATCTTCCTTAAATTCTGGGCTTGAAGTAACCCAAGTTGTATTCTTCTGGAAATACAGACCCGGAAACGTTCCATATTGGGTCGATCGTATAAAAAAAATCAAAACGCTTTGTTGGTACGCAAAAATTATTCACAATATACTGGTTTGGTCCACTGTCTGACCGTCAGATAAAAAAGTCGAAGTAAGTATTTCTCAGTTTGATAACTGAAGCAATAGTATATTAATCCTTGCTTTATTTTATTTTCTTCCAATTGAGGACAGGTCAGTAGTAAAACACGATTTCTTGTACAATTCCATTACTCACCACACCTGCGCGTCCAATTCAATTACAGTAATTCACAGCAGCGTCTGTCCGACGCAGTGTCCAACACTAAACGCTAATTAATTACTAATCCATATACAAAGCAAATCAATTAACGTCCGATAATTACGATGCTGGCACAGAATATAAAATGCAGATGGAGAATTTCGGTCAAATCGTCATCTATCGTCATATTGTGTCTTTTCGCGTAATTCAAAAAAGTTCTGACAGAAGCGACTTGCATCCAGAGTGTTAATTTGTTCACGCCACTTAAGAAATGTCATTTGTGATCCCTTGCATTTAAAGATAAAAAGAAATCCTGAAGAATACTAATGAACCTACTTTTTTTGTAAACACTTTCTTCAGCATACGCTGCGCTTGGTGCATGATCTTCATTTCCCATATTGTTTTGTACTGTACTGTACCAACCTTTTTAATAGTCCACTGCAGGACGTAGGCCTACCCATAAAGGGCGGTTGGGCCATATCCACCACGCTGGCCCAGTGCAGGTTGGTGGATTCACATACGCCATCGAATTTCTTCTACGGACGTATGCAGGTTGCCTCACGATGTTTTCCTTCACCGAAAAGCCCGTGGTGTGAAATTCCGTACATACATTCCAAGGAATTCATTGTTGCGGGACCGGGATTTGAACCCACGACCTCAAGATTGCAGGTCAGGTGTTACTACAACTAGACCACCACGGCTTCGCGGGGTTCAAACCCACGACCTCACGATTGTAAGGTGGGTGTCATTACCACTAGACCACCGCGGCTTATTATTAATATTGTTTTAATATAAAGATATTAGTCATTTGATGACGACTTTCTACTTTTGAATGTGAACAGCTTAAGTATCTAGGCAGATATGTAATATATTTCCAATAGAAGTAGTCGCAATTGATCCTGAGTTCTACAAATATGTCTCTCCTATTTTGCTGTTGGACGTCCCACGCTTCACTTAACTGTCGTGTGACTCCATTGAAAATTTTACAATGCATCCCTACTTGCTATCAGTTTTGCATGCGCATTCCATAATACCTATGTATACCCTGTGTATATACCCCTCCTACAGTAACTTTTATTTTGTCTTTGTACCTGTATTATATTTCCTGTATTTTTTTTACTTTGAGCTCGTTTATGTAGCCCGTAGTGAGATCACGTTTCTGTGGTTTAAATAATCACTTGTACTGTACTGTATTGTAGTAGCCTTTTTAATAGTCCCCTGCAGGACTTAAGCCTACCCAAGAAGGGTGATTGGGCCATATCCACCACGCTGGCCCAGTGCGGGTTGATGGATTCACATACGCCATCGAATTTCTTCTACGGACGTATGCAGGTTGCATCACGATGTTTTCCTTCACCGAAAAGCCAATGGTGTGAAATTCCGTACATAAGTACCAAAGAAACTCATTGGTACGGGATCGGGATTTGAACCCACGACCTTACGATTGCAGGTCGGGTGTTACTACAACTAGACCAACACGGCTTCTAATCACCCGTAAGTTAAATAAATACACACACTGATCGAAAACTTTCGTTTTGAGACACTCCGGTTTGTCAGACGAGAAAACGTAGAGCAATTTTCTGAACGCTGCCCAGCCGAGTTGGATTCGACGATTCACCTCTTTCTTGAAGTCAGTCATACCTAACCTTAAAGTTTGGTGGTAGACTGCCTCGGTAGCTCAGTGATTGTCTCGGTGGCTCAGTGGTTAGTGACCCTAACTTCTGGATCAAAGAGGCGTGGGTTCGATCCCCACCCAGGGCAAATATTTATGTGATGAACATAAGTGTTTGCTCTGTGTCTGGGTGTTATTTAGTTACTATCTATATAAGTATGTATTTAAAAATAAGTATATGTAGTATATCAGTCTCTGGCAGCCATATCACAAGCTTTGCTTAGTTTGGGGTCAGAGGCCGTGTGTAAGATGTCCCAAAATATTTATATTTATTTATTTAATTATAGCATAAACCGAATCAAACTTCTTGGCGGCTGTGATGTTAGCTACAAACTACGGAAAACCCAATCCCGACCGAAGCCACTCAACACCTGCGCGAGGATTGAGTAACGAGCTGAATGTACCTGCAATGAAGTTTGATACCGCCCATAACAGTAGACAAGTATTTTAATCATCTCAATTCCTAAGTTTTAAATACTGTTATGTTTTTCAAAGTAGGTATATTCTATCGTGCTTCACACACTAGGTGTATAGAAACTATCCATACACCTAGTGTGTGAAGCACGATAAAATAATTTCATTGATTAAGCAATGCGTCATTTTATCGTGTTTCACACACTAGGTGTAAGAATTCTTACACCTAGTGTGTGAAACACGATAAAATAATTTCTTTGATTAAGCAATGCGTCTGGTAAGAAGTTCTAATAATTTCATATTAAGTGACTGACTGGTTTAAAGCAGTTCTCACAAATGGCACTTCCAACAATGTAGTAGTTGGTGAACATGATAAACACTTTCACTAATTCGGGGCCTTCGCAGAGAGCGTTTTAGCTTAATTGGCCAAAACAGGCCGGAATCCCAGAGGATGCAGGTTCAAATCCTGCGAACGCGTCAATTTTTGAAATGTTTATCACAAAAAGAAAGTTTAGGTATATTCTATTCTATGGCTTGGTATCAAATTGTTCCAAAACAAAACCTTCCGTGAGAACGCACGTCCGGCGCCTCATTGTAGCCGGCATTAACGAGGCTCGAGTCCCTTCCAATTCAATAAGGGTCGGTTGTCATTGTTGTGATTATTCATTTATTCATGCATCTGTAGTGTCCGAAAATAATCAATCTAACCATTGTCATCATCATCATTTCATAATATGTATCTAATGTACGTAGGACCCTTCCCGTATACTGCGTAAGATGACGCTCTTTTCGATTCACACTGCTGACGGTGGTTTGAGTAGGTAATTAGATTAATTTTATATTTTCGAGCAATTAGGTTATGTCAGTATCCGCGATGCGAAAACTATTGGCGATTTGCGAGAGTTATGCCGAGGAGCATAACATGAAATACAATGCGGATAAATCGGTATACATGGTATTTAAAAGCGCCTCTAATTACGGTAACCGGTTGCCTCCTCTTATGCTGTCCGGAGCCGCGCTAGAGAGAGTCGAGGAAGTCAAGTACCTCGGGCACATGATCTCCTCCGACCTATCGGATCACGCTGACATACAGAGGCAGCGGCGAGCCATCGCCGTGCGCGCCAACATGCTGGCCAGAAGGTTCCACAAATGTAGCGACTCCGTAAAAACTCAGCTTTTTATCTGTTTTTGCACGAGAGTATATACGGTAGAACTGTGGACAAACCACACCAAAGCGGCACTTAGCGAGATGAGGGTGCAATACAACGATGCGTGGCGCGCCATGTTTCGACTGCCGCGGTGGTGCAGCGAGAGCGGCATGTTTGCGGCGGGGCGCGCGCCCGGTTGGCAGGCGCTGCTGCGGGCGCGCTCGGCCTGCGCCCGCGCGGCGTTGTACCGCTCCTCCAACTCCCTGGTCTCGGCGGCGAGAGAGTGGGACTCCAGTCCCCTGCATCGAACCTGGAGAGCGTATCACGCTCCCGTTATTTAGCTTTTTTGACATTTTAGTATTTATATTGTAATTTTATTTTTTTTGTTGACATTTTAGTATTTGAATTGTAGTTTTAATTTAATCTGTGGACATTGTCTAGTGAATAAACAATTTCATTTCATTTTCATTTCATATGTCTAGACTCATTTGTCGCTACATAGATTTTTATCTCTTTTTTTTGTGAAAAATAGGTCTACATTTGGCCACCAACTCGCCTGATGGAAAGAGAAGTTGAAAATATCCAAATTGTAATTGTCAAAAAATAATGACGAAGGCAGGGCATTCCAATCCCTGGCGGTCCGCATTATAAAGGAAGAAACGAATCGCTTAGTACAAGCAGGTGGTACGTCAACTATGTAGGGATGGTATTTATGCGACTTCCAGCTTGTTCTGTTGTAAAAAGAAGATGAAGGAATCAGGCCGTGGAGTTTGACCGCACACTCGCCGAAATGGAGCCTATAGAAAATAGCCAATCTCGCTACTTTACGCCTGTGTTCCAGGCTTTTCAGTTTGGAAGCAGCAAGCTTACTATCCCCGATTATTCGCAAGGCACGACGTTTAATCGAATCTAAAGCTTCGACCTGGTATTTAGCTGATCCATCAAAAAAGTGGCTGCAGTACTCCAAACACGAGTATTTTCTGCTATTGTGACAGACAGCTTATTTAATAGTTTAAGTAGCTATTTTATTGTAGTTAATAAAGACTAATAAGTAAAATATTCATAAGTATAACAAAGCTCAGTGAGCCGAAGCCGGTATTCGTAAAGTTTTTAATAGCGCGACGTGCGCGAAAATAATTCCATTGTCGTTCCATCCGACTTGTTTGTGAATACGGATTGTACTTAACAACTTGTGTAGGTTTCGCTGAGCTCGTTTGGTCTGAGTTTTGTACATAAGCTTCTACAGAATACTACAGATGTACGTTAATAAGCGTATGGACTTTAGTGTGAGAAATTTAAATACAGATAATCAAATGCTCGATCTAGCCTACTAATGCAGATTATCAAATCAAAATGCTTAGGCGTGTTGAAGCTCTAGGAATAATACAAATACCTACTAAAATCACTGTCAAATGACAGCGCAGTGTGTTTACTGTTTTTAGCATGCAGTTGCTGACGGCATTACTGATCTTAATAGGAGTGTTTTTACTAACGATATCTATGTATTTATTTATTTACCTCGTAACTTTAGTGCGCGATTACTCCCGTAGTATAAAATAATAAAAGATATCTATGTATTCTAAAGTATCATTGCACTCATCTTTGTGAACTACTGTCACTAAGGAACAATCCGAAAATCGCAATAATAAGATGTCAATCTTTACATTTTGACAAAATTCGAACAACATATCCCATAGCTATTTATAACTGTAAGTTACTAAATAACTCCTCAACCTTACTTTTGTAATTATGGCTAGGTTTGAAAACAATAGCTTTTACGCAATTACCTGTATACCTGTAGATATGACAATTGACAATGATACATCTTTTATACGAAAAAAATAATTTACATAACATATAGGCATGATGACTCAGTAAATAAATCATTATTATTATTAGTCCGTGAGTTAGATTGTCAAAAAATATTGGGCACATATTTTTAGGGTTCAGAACCTCAAACGGAAAGAACGGAACCCTTATAGGATCACTTTGTTGTCCGTCTGTCCTACAGGGTACTTCCCGTTGACATAGAACTATGAAATTTGGGGAGAAGCATTGTCTCAAAGTACACATATAGGAATAAATCTGAATACTGTACATTTTTATTTAAATCACAAAAAGATAGGGCCTTCTTTTATATTATGGGCATTGTTGTGAAATTCATTCAATTCAAAATTCACATATCACAATGTGTTTAGAAAGAAAATAAATATCATTGCAAAATTACAAAATAATTGAACACATAGAAATATTTGGAATTTGTATTTGCCAGCGTCAAGTATAAGTTTTGATATTTTTTGATATTTTATCAAAATAATCACTGTCGTAGTCACGCCATAGTCCAATAAAGTCGAAGTCAAATCAAAACATACCTAGTCCAAGTCATACCTCAGTGAAAAAGTGGAGACTTTACTAGAGGCGTCTATGGAGTGTTGGTAACAACACGGCACATTATATCACTTGCCTACACTCATGCTCATACCTACATCAGCTCATAAACAACGAAATACCACAATTTTTCACTAATTATCATTGATAGAAACAGTTTGAACATTGCGTTTGACAAAATAACACAATGCGGCGACACGATTTTTCTCCGCGTTCCCGCCAAAAAAACCAGCAACTTACTACAATTCTGGGATTTGCCACCTCCTCAAATCTCAACCATCAAAGCGGCACATTCTTCAAAATCATACATCAACTCCCTAACGCGATTAGGTTGGGAGTAATTTTACGACAAATTCTAGTCGAGGGGCCTCGCTCGTCAGAATTGACATGAATTTTACATGAACCTACGCGACAACTTCTACCATTCATTTTCGGTAGCCCCGGTAGGCTGTTTGCGCGATTGTTGATAAGAAAACGTGGGAAAACAAAGGTGGGGTGCATTTGAGTTTTGTTAGTTCTTTGAAGGAGTTTTGTAGAGGGTATTCGAGTTTTAAAGTCGAGTCAAGTTCATTGGTTCGAGGGGAGAAGCTATTGGAATGAGTTTTGACTAAAACGTGCGCCCTTATAAGTTGTTATCACAATATGCTGTAACAGGATTGGTATTACTCTTAACACTTGGGTCTACTTACAGCACATTTGATTTGCGAAGTTGACAAAAATAGAAAACGGCAATTAGTAAGTTATTAAATTTATGAAACATAAATACTTTGCTCGTTCGTTCGTTTTAGCCATAAGACGTCCACTCTTGGACATAGGCCTTCCCTAAAGATGTTCGATAAGACAAGTTCGTAGCGGCTTGATAGATAATACTTACCTACTTTGAAAGAAATACTTCGTAAGAAAGAACGTATGGGATAGGCCAGCCCATCGACTAAAGTTACCAGATATTGGGTATTAAGCTTTTTAAATGAAATACTTCTTTAGGTAACGTTAAAAACCACCAAATATTAGTTAAGTTTGAAACAAAAAATTAATAAGTACAGAATATGCCTGTACATACGACTAAGTTAGTCCAACATCTTTGTGAAAAATTAGTCACCTATACTAAATATGCCTAATAAAAACAATATGCATATAATAATTCTTTTTGCACTAAGAATGCAAGAAACTCATGCAAGTCTGTCATTATCCGGAACTGCATATCCCCGACCAGACGAAAGATGCACCAAGTTATAAAATTCATGTAATTTTTCCCCATCTGCATCTCATTTTGCCATTTTCATAGTTTTTTTACGTTTCCACTCGATTCCTTTGTTAAGGGTGATTTATGCTGATATTCAGACATTTTTCAGAATTATTTCGTTTCTTTGCAGCTCATTTGGAGCCTTTGAGTCTAGAAAAATAGGTTTCAATATTGTGAGCAGGTGGCGTAATTGATTGGATGCATTAGTCTTTATCTAAAACTTAAGTGCGTTTAAAGACGAAGGTAGAACTCTCATCTGCTGAATTAAACTGCATATTTCAAGATTTATCGTGGCTGATGTGAATTTTATTCTAAACTAGATACATTTTTAGATAAGGTTTGATAGTTCATAACTAATTTAGTAAACAAACATATCGCGAAAATTGTTTTTTGGTCAGTGAAAATTTCAATAATAATATTAATATGGAAGATATTGTTAATTATTTGAAGATATAATTGTGCTAAGAATATTCATAAGTGGATTACAAAAATATGCATTTTCACACGTAATTCTGTTTATTTATTCTGTTTTAAGTAAAATGTATTTTCTATGGTTACCGGCTTTTGCTATTATACAATTAAGGTTTTACACGGAAACGATAACATTAAATATCCAGTAACACAAACATTTTTAAAACATATTTCACTTAGTTAACTTTTCGTTTAAGTAAATTGATATTTTATTGTAGCGAGCTTTGATTGTTATTTATGAGCAAATATAACAAAATTTAGCAAACATTTTACCACAATCACTGGAAACGGTCAACGCAAAAATGCGGGCCAATAAAAAACGCTTTACATTAAGGGCTCCCTGAGTCACCTCGGGGTTATTTGCCTTCGTTATCAAATAACGTCCTTCTAAGTTCGCGAGCCTAATAAATTCTTAATAAGGTCGAACATTCTCATCGGAATCTCGAGCGAGAAATATTAAAATTTCAAAACCGTTAGAAAAAAGTGCGTATTCGCGTCGCACTCCAACTCATTTACTTTTTATTTTGCTGTAAAAAGGGAATCAAAAAGCGGGCGGCAAATTCTTTAATTTTCTAAAGAAAATTTCTTTTTTACGTCGGAAGTTCAAATTATTCGTTAATAAAGCCGCGTGGCGTGAATTCCTTTGATGAAATATTGCCTATGTAGTGATTGTGGGGTGACGTTTGTAGCCGTGTACTCTTTACACTCTGTATTTGGTTCGCGGAATAAAATGAATTTAGCCGGGAGCAAGAGTAGAAAATTGGAAATGCCATTTTCGCCGTTTTTCTGCATTTTTTTATGTTTGCGGTGTTCCACGTAAAGCTCTGTGGAAGTTCGCGTTGGGGTTTTGTCTCACAATCAAGCTTTTTCATATTTGCTATAAATGATATAACTTTTTTTAAGTGCACTGCAGGACGTAGGCCTACCCACGAAGGGTGTTTGGGCCATATCCACCACGTTGGCCCAGTGCGGGTTGATGGATTCACATACGCCATCGAATTGCTTCTACTGACATTTGCAGGTTGCCTCACGATGTTTTCCTTCACCGAATAAAAAAAAAGAAGGCTGATACTGATATAACTTAAATAATATTATATTGTGTAAATTCTTTAATCATACGCCTACGCCACGCTGCGCAATTCAATTTCAAAGAAGTTTATTGTAGTTTACTAAAAAATAATATTATTTAAATTATAATACGGGCGTTGGGCGTCCCAAATACAGATGGAAAGATAAAGTGGCCGAAGACCTACTGGAGATTGGAGTGCAAGACTGGCACCTACTCGCGCAGAATAGGGACAGATGGCGGACATTGGTATCGGAGGCCAAGACCCACTTTGGGTCGCTGTGCCAACAAAGATAGATAAATTATAATATGGTGGTGATTACAAACTATTTTAGCTCAGCTTACTTACTGTGGGTGAGACATAGGGTAACTTAGCACAAGTAGAGTAGCGCGTGAATCACTAACTGCGCTCTGCCTGCTCTTTATATAACCACATCTGCTAACTACGAGTATATTGATTGTAATTTTCCTCGAAATACTTTTCCAATCTTCAGCTTGCAATGGTTTGCATATTTTCGCTTCTTGACTTCGCTTGGTACTCTCTGACACGTGTGGATTACTGTACTGTACCAGCCTTTTTTAATTGTCCACTGCAGGACATAGGCCTATCTATCTACGAAGGATCATTGGGCCATATCCACCACGCTGGCTAGAATTTCTTATAAAAACATATGCAGGTTGCCTCACAATGTTTTCTTTACCGAAAAGCCAGTAGTGTGAAATTCCGTACATAAATACCAAAGAACTCATTGGTACGGACCGGGGATTCGAACCCGATACCTCACGATTGTAAGGCGGGTGTTACTACCTCTTGACCACCACGCCTAGATTATTACCTAGACACGTATTGATTATAGCTTACTAAAAATTCTATTTCGAATTTTATGGTTTAAAAATGTTTGACTTTTTTCTAATTAAGAATTTATTGATACGCTTTCATTTTTTTTGGAATATGTTTATAGCGTTGATCGCTCTTCTCTTTTCGTCAGCGGTAGGACAAGAGATCATTGGATCAGGAGTCGCGCCTGCAGGCGGCGCGTTGGTTCATCTGTCCGCCACGCTACGTTCTCTGATACCTATCGATTGTAGCTTAGTAAATGCTTTTTCAAATTTTCGTAGTTAGCTACGAGAAATGAAACTATGAGAAATAAGCCTGTTTTTTTTAAGCTTTTCTGTCCATTATCTCAATTTTCTAATAGAACATTATTTATTACTGTTATGAGATTGGTTTTATTATTTCGATGGTACAATCAAGAATAGCGTCATTTTTAGCAAACTGAAATTGAAAATTACGAGCAATATAAATCAAACGATTGTATTTTGATATAATGAGACTTGAACAACATACTTGGTGTAAAAATTATGACCTCTTAGCTAGTAGGTATTAAAAGATACTTAGATATTATTCTAATTTAACCAACTTTTTTATTTTTTTATTGAAAATTTTTACAAACCACAGACTCCAGGTCTGTGCCTTTTGTTAACTAAAAATTACAATTGTTAGATTATACTGTACAAAGAGAGTTAGTAGGTTCTTGAAATTTTAGCCTAAGTTAGTTAGTTGGTGCAATGCGTGAATGCCACGAGCAGACCAGCGACCCGCAAGCAGCACCCGATCACGAGTGTGACACATGTGCCAGCCATCGCTCTCCTCGACCATATTTGAGGGAAGGGAGCGACCCGGCACACGACGCCGCCGCAAGAAGGAGCCTTCGATGGCGTGCTTGAATGCTTGGGGCATGCGCGCAATGCTTGTTTCTTATAAATTACAAATACACATTTTCCACATCCTATGCCATTTTTTTGCCTTCTCCCGGCCCAGAGCCTCCATCACCGCCTCGTTCCGATCCCTGATCTGCAGGCCAACCAACATTTAATCAACATTTACCAATCTAACATCTGACCAACATTTACCAATAAAATAATCGGCTGAAACTACAACTATAATATAATGAATTATTTTAAAGCAGCATTTGTATTATTCGTACATAATTTAGAGAAAGTTTCAAACCTTACTAACGAAATTAACAGGATGTTCTCACAACTATTTCCGAAACAGACTCCAACTTCCACTGAACTTTGTCTCTTGCCTTCTTGCTCCACTTGCGCATGAGTGAGCGAGACAAAACACAGTAAATACAAAGCACACCGCATCGGAAATAGGAGAGGCACGGTAATTTGCTAGTTGACTCCAGAGTTGCACCTGAGTGCTACTGTGAAGCTTCAACAAAAAATTATACGGAATATATCCCTCAAAAATTTCAAAAATATCATTATTCATCGTTATACTATTAAGATACTAGTTTTTACCCACGGCTTCGCCCGCATGATATGTGTTATTCTGATATATAAGCTAGATTATTGCAAAGTTTCGTCTCAATCCGTTCAGTAGTTTTTGCGTGAAAGAATAACAAATATCCATACATCCATCCATCCATCCTCACAAATTTTCGCGTTTATAATATTAGTTTATAATTTATAGCCTATGTGTTATTCTGATTTAAAAGCTATATTATTGCAAAGTTTCATCTCAATCCATTCAGTAGTTTTTGCGTGAAAGAATAACAAACATCCATACATCCATCCATCCATCCATCCATCCATCCTTACAAACTTTCGCGTTTATAATATTAATAGGAAGTAGGATATCTTGAAATCGAAGAAAACTTGCTAAAATAGCTCAACTGTTTTCAGGTTGTAGTTATAGGTATCTAGTCAAGATACATGTACACTTGCAGATCACAAAGCTAAGTTTATAGTAATTTTGTACGCTATAGTAGACTCAAAAGAACCAAAATGCTGCTCAAAAGGAAAATAGACTGAGACAAATTAAAACACATCATCTCAAATTAATAATTTTTGTACTTGCAAAACTTAGTAATTTGCTGTTGCGCTATTTATGAGCCGATTTCAATAATATTTGGTATAGACCGCGACACACAAGTTGGCGGATGTGAAGTTAGCTGCAA
Source organism: Hypomecis punctinalis (assembly GCA_949316475.1). Taxonomy (NCBI): domain Eukaryota; kingdom Metazoa; phylum Arthropoda; class Insecta; order Lepidoptera; family Geometridae; genus Hypomecis; species Hypomecis punctinalis. The sequence goes on from OX438802.1 coordinate 3,043,276, forward strand.
GCGGCGCAATATCCAATCAACGCGCGGCTTTAGTCAGGATTGGATATTGCGCAGCTTGTAGCTAACTTCAAATCCGCCAACTTGTATGGCGCGGCCTATAAGATTGTTTAATATCTAAATTCTAGGATTTTAGATTATGAATCAAATCAACCAAAAGTGAGGTGATAAATGATGGGCTTAGGGGACCCATGGTTGACTAAAACGACTGATGAAAGAAGATTAAGTTTATTAACCACAATATTATAACACAAGATGGCTAAAGGCACATACTATTTAATGAACTCGCTATCAATATATTATAACTTAATACGAGCACGGTCACAGGTCACAGGAGAAAGAGAACGAAACGTCAAAACGTCAGAGCTTTTATAATAAGACCACAGAGTATACAATCATAGAGTAATAAAGGCTCGCACTCATGGGCAGGTACAAATCTAAAGAGGGATATTCACAATCCACAACAATAAATATTCATTTTATACTATATATAACGGGAATGAACTCACGTGTGGGGATAGTCGTAACGACTATAGTTTCGGTCGCATTCGGCGACCTTTCTCAAGTTGGCGAGTGCTAGCACGCGGAGCCGTCTCGCAATGCTCGGAGCCGGCTCCGCGTGCTAGCACTCGCCAACTTGAGAAAGGTCGCCGAATGCGACCGAAACTATAGTCGTTACGACTATCCCCACACGTGAGTTCATTCCCGTTATATATAGTATAAAATGTGTGAAAACCACGTTAATTTCCATAGTAAAACAATAAATATTCAGTTAAATGTGTCGGAGAACTACTAGTTTTATTTTTACCGACTTCCAAATAGGAGGAGGTACTACGTTCGTCTGTATGTTTTTTTTTGTGAATGTTCATCGATATTTTTTTGCCAATTGTGAACCGATTTAAAAAAAAAAAACATTATTTAGTTCAAAAAGGTTTAAGTATAAGATTTATACACTTCGAAGGTGGTCCCATTTTAATTTCATCAATGTCGGCTGAGCCGTTTTTGATAAATCATCAATAATATACATAGATGTCACGTCGATTCGTGCAAACTATTCGAATTCTGAACACGGTGGAAGTCGGTGTTGCTATTTTTTGCAAAAAATAATTATGTATGTATACTTTCGCAGTAGTCCTTTCACCTGACTAGCTGTAGTGATAAACGCGAACAAGTTTGTTCATCGGAATACCTGAGCTACAGGATGTTAATTTATTTTATGCAACGAGGAAGGAAGCGAAGAGTTTGCTACCGGGCGGAAAGTGTGCACTAACTTGGCTAACTTATGGCGGCGTAAACAGGCAGGGGAACGGTTTCTATGGCTACGTTCTTAGTAAATTGATTGGAAGTTATAGACACGCTGGTTAGCTGAAACCACGAAAAATAACTCTAGAAAATTTTAAGATTACTTTTTTGGTGATTTTGCGCTGTCTCCGAAATAGTACAATTACTACTGTACCGGCCTAAGTTTAGTATTGCCTGCCTAAAAGCCTGTAATAGAAGAGGAGAAATTAAATTAAAGATTTTGGTTGTTTTTTAATATCTATTCTCGTCAATAGCGTAGGGCGAGCTGCCTACAAAACATCTAGTTAGTTAACAATCTAATTTGTTAACACCTACCTATACCAGCCTTTTTAATAGTCTACTGCAGGTTGTAGGCCTACCCACGAAGGGTGATTGGGCCATATCCACCACGCTGGCCCAGTGCGGGTTGGTGGATTCACATACGCCATCGAATTTCTTCTAAGGACGCATACGTCCTCGCGATGTTTTCCTTCACCAAAAACCCCGTGGTGTGAAATTCCGTATAGTATAAATTCCGAGGAATTTATACACGGAATTTTCACATATAATACCTGATAGTTACTACTAAATGGGTCCTACCGAGTCCTACGCCGTAGATGCTTAATAGTTTGTGTGAACCCACGACCTTACGATTTTAAGGCGGGTGTAATTACCACTAGACCACCACGACTAGTTAACACCTACATACTAAGTGCTAATATATTCTATGGCATTAGCTACTTTTCATACAAACTATTAAGCATCTACGGCGTAGGACCAATTTAGTAGTAACTATCAGGTATTATTTGGCAAGAGACGCTAACACCGCTAACACCTGCCTACGAAAACTGGGCCAGTACATGTTTGTAGAAAAAGTTTGAATATCTAAATTGGCTGATAATAAAGCTGGAAACAAACTATCGGACGCGGCTTACGGACGCGACTGACAACCGCGACTGATAGGTATCTAGACCATGAAAGTACACTGAGCCGTGCACACTATCGGACATAAGTCGTGGACGTCACCTTCGGACGTCTTTGAGCGATCGGACGTTCGAGAGCGATCTGGCACACCGGATGTTTTAAGACTGTGCACATTGTAAGTCGCGGCTGTCAGTCGCGTCCGTCAGCAGCGTCCGATAGTATGTTTCCGGCTTAAATTATTGAAAACTTTGATTTGAAAGAAAAATGATATATGGTTGCCATTTCTAAAATTGAATTTAGTACTAAATAGCAGACACTTGAAACCAGCCAGTACTATACTGTACGGTATCAGTCTTTTTAGGGTTCCGTACCCAAAGGGTAAAAACGGGACCCTATTACTAAGATGTCCGCCCGTATGTCCGTCTGTCTGTCACCAGGATGTATATCATGAACCAAGATAGCTACACAGCTGAAATTTTTGGGTCCGGACTCGTGTTTACACTTAGCTTAGTTTGCTTTGTTACACCAGTGTGAGTACGAGAAAAACTTTTTTACTCGTGGTTACACTAACCACGAGTAAAAAGTTTACTCGTAGTCACACTGGTGTAACGAAGCGGTGTAAACACTCGTGGTAACCACGAGTAAACTTTTTTACTCGTGGTTAGTGTAGCACTAGTAAAAAAGTTTACTCGTAGTCACACTGGTGTAACAAAGCGGTGTAATCACGAGTCTGGACCCGAAATTTTCACATAACAATATGATGTATTTTTGTTGCCGCTATAACAACAAATACTAAAAATTGAATAAAATAAATATTTGAGGGACAAGAAACGTGATTTTTAGTTTTTTACTCGCTATTAATGACGTCTACAGGAATGGGGCTAAGGGGGCTCCAACACGGATGGAATCCTTGGAATCCTTCGTGCGCGAGTTCGACTCACACTTCGCCGAATTTCAATAGTTATTTTTAATGGTAAAGCCTACTAGAATAAAAATAAACCAGCCCGTTCAATAAAATAAACGTCTTAAAACTTTGCATATTATCAAAGTAACAAACTTGAAACACAATCAAATTTCCTGACCCTCTGTCACTCAACAACTCCAATTTCATTAAAATTTTGGATTTAGGTTAATTAAATAAAAATAGGAGATACACCGAATGTATGAAGAAATGCATGAATACATGAAGCCGTGGTGGCCTAGAGGTATTGACACTCGCCTTGCAATCGTGGGGTCGTGGGTTCAAATCCTGGTCCCGTACCAATGAGTTCTTTGGAATTTATGTACGGAATTTAACACCACTGGCTTTTCGGTGATGGAAAACATCGTGAGGCAACCTGCATGCGTCCGTAGAAGAAATTCGATGGCGTAATGTGAATCCACCAACCCGCACTGGGCCAGCGTGGTGGATATGGCCCAATCACCCCTTCGTGGGTAGGCCTACGCCCTGCAGTGGACTATTAAAAAAAAGGCTGGTACAGTACAGTACAGGAGATACACATATTTGGATTTTATAATTATCGTAATAATTTCTTAGAAATAGTTCTAAATAGGGAGTTGCCGAGAAGCAACACTGCATTACAAGGATCATAAATTATTACGCAGTTGTATCGATTCACTTATAAATAAAAATGGAATATTCAGAAGCACTTCTTATTTTTCATGCAGTATAAAGCCACATACATACATATTGTACACATACTCGTACATTTTGGCCAAATTCAACATACTTTGAAAACTTTTTTGAACAACTATTTCAGAACATTCCGGCAAGTACCCAATCTGGTCTTGGTAGTCTGCTTCTGGCTGCAGATGCTGGGCAAGTCTTTCGTGTTTCAGATATACTTGGTTTTATATACCCATTTTGCTCAGACTCACACCCACCACTAACCAAAGATTTGCTATAGAGTCAGTAGTTTGACTCTGGAAGGTTTTTGTGTTCAGCAGCCTTATTCAGAAGTAGCCTCAAGTAGCCTCAAAAGACATCCTGAAAGACTCCAAAATACTTATAAAAGTTAGTTGTGGCGAACAAAAAAAATACCCTTTTTGCCTAGTGTAGCCTACAGGCAACAAACAATATTTCAAAGAAAAACTAGCGAAAATTTTATAAAAATAATACAAACCCAATTACACAGTAAAATTGAAACCCTAACCTTGCTAGTTTTTGAAAAATAATACATTAAGCTAAGATACATATGATAATTATTATTTAAAATATCAATAAGTTTGTAGTTGTCAAAAACAGCAGTAGTTGCACGAACTAACCAAGTTTTTTGGAATTAATCTGCTAATACGGACTGTAGACTATAGATTACATAACAAGAATAGGCTCCAAAACAATTAGTACCTACGAATTTGACAGGGCTTCGAATGAAATGTTGCCTACAGTCTACCGTATGATACAGAGGGCTAATGTTGAATTTCGTTTGTTCCAGGTACGTGCCGCACAGTATTACAACGCCGATTTACAACGCCAAATTAGCCCCTGGGTGGTTAATCACTTACATAACACCACAATCTAGCCGGTTAATCATAAACAACGTAATACTGTAATCTCACAACATTGTGTACAAAATATAAATCAACACTTCACGCCTACGTCCACCATTACTCGATAAAATCTTGCTCATTCACGCTTGGGTAGCGCTCGATTGTGCAAAAGAGACGGCGAGACTACTCAACCGATTAGAGGGAGATAGCAATCGCCAAAAGCGGTCTAAGCCTACTCTGAACAAAGCAACAGGTCCGCGAAGAAATATTTTTATCCCCCTGTAATGTATCACTTGGGTCATGATACTTCTAGTGACGTAATCCGATGGAAGTCGATAGGTTTCTTTTTCTGTTTAGCTGACTGAAAAAAGAGGGAAATCTTAGCCGGATGTAAAAGTAAGTGATGTTTTTTGTTGCCATAATGTGTTGTTTTGAAAGACACTGAAACTATCCTGCTGTGAGAGAAGAATAAAGTTTAATAGTCATTTTATATTAGTACTATTATGAATAAGCCTAGCGTGCCATGGAGAGGGATATGCTATCAGGCATATGATATCAGGCAGTATGTAGTCAAACGCAAACCTACAAGGAATAAAAAAAAATGCTCGGTGTCTCTCTGCGAGATCGAATCAGGAATGAGAATATCCGTAGACGAATCAAAGTTACCGACATAGCCCAGCTGATTAGCAAGTTAAAATGGCAGTGGGCAGGGCACAACAGAACAGGGAACAGATGGCCGATGAGGCTGTAAAGATCTCGAATGGAGACCACGGAACAGCAAGCGCAGCGTAGGACGTCCTCCGACTAGGTTGACTGACGATATAATAAAGATCGTAGGAACGCGCTGAATGCCGGCCGCTTCCAACCGGCCTTATTGGAAATGTATAGAAGAGGCCTATGCCCAGCAGTGGATGTCTTACAGCTGATGAATGGATGGATATTTTTATACTTTTATTGATGTAAGCACTTTGTGAATGACACTTTTTTAAACTCGGCAAAAAACAATTTTTAAATTCATATACATATATTAATTGCTTAATAAGGGAATACATACGAGTACATACACAGTATAAGATGGAAATAACAACACTAATGTAACGTTATGTATGTCATCTTCAACGCAATACTTAGATAAAACCAATTCCAAAGATGTAGCTCTAAAGTCAAAACTAATACCAAACTAACGGAATATATTCTACTTCCAATAGATTCAAGCCTGGAATGCAACCAATCAAATTTAACGATTCAATTAAACCGCGAAGGTGAAACCATATAATCAATAAAATCTTTATCGAGGCTCAACGTCTCGTAAATAACGGCTATGGCATAATATTTCAGCTTTATATTGTTTTGCCACGTTTTAGATTCGAGGGCAATGACTCGCGGTTTTATCAAAGGACGCAGTCATCGTCGACTTTCTATCCCTGTCAATCTTAATACCATCTTAGTGAGAGTGAGTGAGAGTAATAGGTACTTAAAGTGTTTATTTTGAGATAATTTAATGAAACTGGACTAAATATAGAATAACTAGATTGCCCATAGGTAAGATAACTATACTGTACTACTGTACTGTATCAGCCTTTTAATAGTCCACTGCAGGACGTAGGCCTACCCACGAAGGGTGATTTGGTCTTATCCACCACGCTGGCCCAGTGCGGGTTGGTGGATTCACATTCGCCATCGAATTTCTTCTACAAACATACCTATGCAGGTTGCTTCACGATGTTTTCCTTCACCGAAAACCCAGTGGTATAAAATTCCGTACGTAACCGGGACGGGACCGGGATTTGAACCCGCGACCTCACGATTGTAAGGCGGGTGTCACTACCTCTAGGCCACCACGGCTTCAATTAAGTATAACCTACAAGTACAAGTAATTTCGTAAAAAGCTGCAAAGCTGAAAAGTTTACCTTGATGTCATAGTTTTTCTAGGTTGTTTAGGATATCAGGCATCTGATATGAATAAACTGTTAAATAACTGAGCATCACAATTTAATGTGTCATTCGAGCCCTCAGTAATAAATAACTTCCGTGGTCACCCATCCGACGGTGGCTGGCACATAGCTTACATAATTATGTGAAAACTAAGACCTTTAACCCTAGCGATTGATTACATTAAAAAAATACTCAAATCGGATAATATTTAGAGGTACATAACAGTTTATTGTTTTTTTTTTAATGACAATACTACACTACTACTACATAGAAAGCAATTGGATCATCCACAGACCCTTGAAGGTCTAAAGATAATCCAAGTGCTCAAGCCCACTGCCAGTTGGCAGCGTGCCCAGCATGCTGGCAGCATTGCCACGCTGAATGGCAATGCTTATACGTTGAGCCAAATTTTGGTCACGCGTCGCGTCCACCAGACGCTCAGAAAGACTTTTGAAAACAAGATGAGCTCCCGGCCCCCACGGACCCAAAGTCTTATTGTTTTTGTATGGTCAAGCTCGCAATTTACGCTTTATAGCCTTAAGACAATTAGGTATTTCGTATTGGTAGCACTATATATTTTTAATTGTATTTAGACACGACCCGCAAATCGCAATGGGCCTGAGTTGTAAATCCATCGATTCTCAATCGTAGATATTCACGGTTAATCTAATAGAACAAATAACGTAGTTCTACACAACACACTTCATTCCATATCGATCAACTATCAATAAACACCAATACCAGAAACGAACAACGAAAAGAAAAACACTCACATCCTAATCCCCTCCCTACACCGGGAGCACTATTCCGAATGAGATTTCATTTCCACTTCACATCTCATTCGCAGATATCGCGAGTCATTCTGTTATTATATTTGAACAAAGCAAGCTGCCCTTATGCCTCCGATTTGGCTTACGTCACGACATTATATTAGAAACGATGGGATATGCGCTTTTATTTGGTCTGATAAGGTTTTTCGGGAAACGTTTTGTTTTTCCTCTATTGCCTGCGACGCCGCGTGGGTTTTAAGCTAATGTACATGATGCCGTAAGTTTCCTCACAAAAACGGTGTTTGTTTTTACATTCTAGAGACTGGGTACTTTTTATTTGGTGTAAATGTAAACTATTGTCTGACTTCACAGTGAGTTTCAGTTAATTATGCTAAAAATGTCTAGCCTCAGAGAGCTAATGAATAAAATAAACATTTCAGAGCGGGCTCGGTAATTTATAAAGTTTTTACGCACTTATTTGCGCTTTGAAATTTTTCAACAATGAAATTTATGGACCTTCATTATGTTAAGCAAAATATACGTTTAACCGTATGATAAATTATGAGACCATCTACAGGCCGACAAAGCCGTAGAGGCGTAAATCTATAATTTTATTCGCTAAGTACCAGTAGTTCGTAGTATAATCGATATTCTAACAGTGTTACGAGTCTGGATTAATGGTTATATAAGTATTACGTTTTGTTATGAATATATATTTATTATTTTACATAGTTCATAGAGTTGACTCCAATTGTTAGAGAGCCCTAGAATATACCACACAGGTACATGTACACAGACTCCGGTAGTTTTTTTTTTTTTTACATCTGAGTAAGTAGGTTCCTTTATTCACCTGTAATATGTATTTAGGTACCTTTTTGGTAACAAATAAACCAAATTCAACTATCTATACTACGATACAAAAGCAACTATTTTAGCTACACCACTTAATAATCCAATTGTTCCAAAGCCCTCTGCCAGCTGGCACATTACCCAGCATGGTGACATCAAAACTACACGATATAAATATGCCTAAACGATGAGTTTTATTTTATGACAATCAATATCATGTTATATAACACAGCTTTTGACAAAAATGAATAGATAATTTCAAGCCTTCAGCAAGGCTATTGAAGTCAAAAAATTAGCCCCTTGAGTTGTAAAACTGAGTCAATCCAAGACTTAAGATTAAAAGTGAAAGCGGAAACGAAACGCAAACACTGAAATACCATTAAGCCGACAGAGCTCGAGTTAAGTTTTAATTTCGCCAGAATAATACCGCTTTTACAGTGTAACACTTAGAGTAAGTCAACCAGTCATAATTTAGAGTTAGACATAATTTTCTAAATCTTCTTATGTATAATAATTATTTTTTGCAAAAAATTGCGTGACCGACTTCACCCGTGTACAGAATCATTACATAGTATAAAACAAAGTAGCTTTCCGCTGTCTGTCCCCATGTATGCTTACATCTTTAAAACTACGCAACGTTTATTGATGCAGTTTGTTTTAATAAATAGGGTAATTCAAGAGAAATGTTTATATGTATAATACACCTGTGCAAAGCCGAGGCGCATCGCTAGAACGCAAATATTATGCACAGATCGATGTAGAATTTTTCACATTATTGTTGATTTATCAAAAGTGGCTCAGCCGATTTCAATAAAATTTAAATGGGACCTATTTACACGTCTACTCTTTCCAATAAAAAAAGAATTATTGAAATCGGACAACTACAAAAAAAGTTAAGCGTGGTTATACATAAAACAAAATATATACACATATACGCGTCGAATTGTAAACCTCCTCCGGTGGTTCGTCGGTCAAAAATGAATCGTAGTTGTTGTTTAATCTCGAGAACTAATTTTAGTCTTGAAATGTTTGTGGAAGTCCAGGGAAGGTTTATACGGTGAGAAAATATAAAATTGTAGCGAGTAAAATAATAAAAACATTCATTAAATTTTCCCATACAAAATGTTCATGGATGTAAAAATTTTCATTGGCAGTTGACAGATGGTGAGATAAAGTTCACGGGGTCAGCTAGTTGGAAATAAAGATATTGTCTCTAGGTTCAAGCTAGGTGAACACTTTTTGGCGGAGTGATCAATTGTTATAATGGATAGTATATATGTATATTGAAAAAAATAAGAGATTTTTAATGCCCCCAGCGTCGTAGCCTTTTTAGCAGACTTCAGATTACATAATTAAAAATGTAGCGGTAAAATCGTGATTTCTTCTCAGACCTAAAATTACATGATACTTTCTGTTCTTTTTTACCGAAAACATACGTGGATTCGCATCAGAGGATCAAAATAATTTAATTTGGCTATTTTATCGCAAAGTAATCCGCGCTTGGCCACCAACTCGGCTCATGGTAAGCGATGTTGTGGTTTAAGATGAAGCAAGTGATATCTTCGACATTGTTGTTGAAATACAATGTGTATAAACGTGTATGATCAGTTTCATTATTGTAATTAACAAAAAACGATCATGAGTACAAGTGCGAAATATTATCGTTACTAGCTCTAATTTTGAATCCTATTTTATAAATAGCTAGAAAACGACACGGTACCTTAAATTCTCGTCTTATTTTCACCTTTTTCAACCATTACATTTTGGTACTTCAATTTTAATAAACAACATAATGACTCGAAAATACAGCATGGCCGCTGCGCAAAACCTTGCTGCCGGCACCCGCTTAAAGGTCCCAGTAAGGAGGCTAGTCCAACGGTAGTGTTGCCAATATGATATCTGTTCAAAGAGGTGCTAGTATGGTAGTTTCTAACACAATCAAACGTAGGTAGAAGATACAAATACTCACATATTTGGTAAATAATTTAAGAGTCAAAAACAATTACATAAAAAATAATGATTAAAAAGCAATCAATAGAAATAATTTCATTCGTCACATTAAATAAATCAATAATTATCATCGAAGTATTCACTTACATCGTAAAAAGAATGCTCAATAAGCTACCGTTGGAGGCGGAATTTAAAGCTGTTCAGCGTTAGAGCTGAAATTGAATCGATTATTTCAGAAACAACATTTGTCACATTTTTTAAGAAAATCGTTTTATTTTTTAATTTTCATAAGCAGTTATAAACGGACAAATCGGTGCTAAAGTAACTTATGTCCAAGAAATATCCATAGACTTACGACGACTTGAAAAGAAGGCTTAATACAGAAACAACATTTGTCCTGGACAAATGTGGTTTATGAAATAACTTAACTGTCAACACTTGATCGCCTGTCACTGTCCCATTATATGCGCGCCTTAGATCTGTCATCGTCAAGAGGGTTATTTATTCACGTTTTTCTGAAAATCTAAAACATTCTTTAATTTTGAAAATATAAGCACTCCCAAGTCCCAGTGTTTTGTGTACAAATGGAATCATCAGGAAGTGATGAAGAGGAAGTTGGTACTTGGAGGAAGAGAAGTAAACGTGGTATGAACGCATCTGACCAGTACAAAAGAAATGTAATAAAAAAAGCTCGCGTACAAGGAAAAGAATATGTAAATCACAAGAATAATCAAGTAAATAAAGTGGAGATCGGCCCTGCTTGTAATTGCAAGAAAAAATGCTATGATAATGTTACTGAAGATGATAGAATATCAATTTTTGGAAAGTTCTATGATATGTCGTCCAAAAACGAACAAGATATTTTTCTACAGACTTATTTTAACTATAGACACTAATTTAGTATGTTTTTTTATTGAATAAAATTAAAGCGAACATTATCGACATTTTCATATACTAATGATATGACCTCATTTTTGCAGAATGGATGTAAAAATAACATATGTCCACGTTTATTGCAAAAACAACATATGTCCATGGCTTTAAATTTTAAATATTTCTAAAATGCTACATTGATATGTAAAAAATATTGTGTTAGTAGATGTACAATATACTTCTTTAACCACAGTAAATAAGAGAAACAAGTTTTCATTGTTGGCTTAGTGTGAAAAAGTTTATTGTCTATACTGATAAGTTGATTCAGTGTGACAAATGTTGTTTCTGAAATAATCGATTCAATTATTGAGCCTGGTATTTTTTTTGTTACAGATTTATTTTGAAATATTTTTTATTTTGGTCGTGGTTATTGGTCTCATTATCGATATATAAGAATTCGTTAAAGCTACTTGCAATAAAACTATCGAAGGCAGTGTGAGTATTCTTAGGCTTTTAAAGTAAGGTCTTACAGGAGTGTCCTCATTCACTCTAACTTCGAAAAGCCCCAGATTTCCTCGGTATCAGAGTGTAAAATATTATATAGTTTGTGTTAGTATACTGTACAACTAGTTCACTGCGTCATGCTCAATCTTCCGCTTAGGAGTAGAATAGAGAAGCTCAGCTTTCATTAAATTAAATCGAGTTTGCAGGTAATAATATAATTTTATGGTAAATATTCGAGTGGTTATTAAACGGAGGGGTTGATAAGCATGGTTGTGGGCTTTGATTAATGAGCTGGGGTGATATTGTGGAATTTATTACAACCTTACTGCGGATAATTTTGACTTCACTGACTTTTCACTTTTTATGGTGTTTATTAGCCATTTTTCGAGGTTTGTCGCTTGTGTGATTTAATTTATATCCATGGTACATTATCATACAGCGCAATGTATGTGTGTCTGTCTGTTTATATAATTTTTGCTTTATAATAATTGTTTACATAACTTTTTATATGACAATTTATTTTCTTAAAAATAACTATATTGTTTGGCAAGGGTTTTTATTTTCAATTTTTTGATAAGTGTAAAATAATTTGAGTGAATAAATAATAATTAATAAAGTTAAACCACAGGCACAATTGGTATGAAATATAATTAATTCGCTTTTTTATATTTTTTCGATAAAACATGATTTACTTTTAAATTTCAAATTGTGAATTTTTGTTCTGAAACTAATATTTTTGTGCGGTATAAATATTTAGTTATCTACTTTTGCAAAACCAAAATATACCGAAACAAAACAGTAGGCGAATTTATTCCAAGCCGATTTATTTTCAACGCTACAAAATATTTTCTGAAATAAAGATTAGAAAGAGTTATCTAAAATGTATTTTAGCCTTATTGAATTGTGACAGTAACCAAGTTTCCAATAAAATGTTAATCTTCGTGTTAATAGTATTGAGTAACATTATACATCAGACGTCGTGCCACAGTAATGGACGCCAAGGTAGTCAGTGGCCATGTCAGCCGGAAAATTTTCGCTGGACCGGAGGGAGGGTCTTGATATGTATAGTGAATGATACTGTACTGTATGCCTATAAATATAAAAAAATACGTTCTATGGCTATCGTGTGCAGCCATAGAACGTAATTTTTTAAAAACGTTTGTTATTTTATGTAATTTATAAAAAAAAACTACTGCACTTATGGACTCAATTTGTCAAAGATGATTTATTAATACGGGATCAAGGAGCAAACTTAAGCAGTTGTCAGATTTTTAAAACCTCGCATTTAAAAGTAAACTTTTGCGTAACATGACGCAGTTACGTTCTACTGGTGCTGTCAAAAAGAAAATAAGCGGTTGGATCTATTATAACATATCTCAAATCGACGGACCGCTTTCGATGCGGTTCCATTATTTGAAAATTAATTCAGAGTGTGAGAAAAGTCCTTTCCCCTGCCCCTTTCTTCTATCGTACGGCTAGACGGACGCGACTAAAGCGCCACCCTTTTATGGTGGACATTCCGCGCGTTAGAACCAAGCGTTTCGAATCCTCATTCCTCATACGAACAGCCGGAATGTAGAATGCTTTGCCTGGGTCTGTCTTTCCGTTAAAGTACAACGTGAGTGTCTTCAAATCCCGAGTAAATAGGTATCTTCTAGGTAAGCGTGCTACACCCTAGACCGCACATCTGCTTAACATCAGGCAGTGTGTAGTCAAAAGCAAACCTATTCGAAATAAAAAAAAAAAAAAAAGTGAAAAGGTGTGACTCTTAGGCACTCTATGGCAGATCCGGTTGGTAATGGAACGCGATGTGTTGTGCATCGTTTGTTTTGTCTACCTGAATACGAAAGCGTTACTCTATTTGGTTGTATACGATGGTTTATTTTTAACGAACGTACTCCGCTACGCAAGCTTCCTACCACGCAAAACACAAAGCGATGCGACTAAAAACTTTTAAGCAGCGATTGTCTGCTCTCTATAACACTGTTCATAAGAAAATTCTTACCAAGTCACTCAATGAAGAACAAGATAACAATATAATCCAAACAATTTCCACACAACTTTCAACTTGACAGTTATGCCAAAACTAAACCCAATTTGCATACGACTTCCCAGCTAAATATGTACATAGCAAACCATCAGGTCTGCGGCAAACACTTGCATGTCAGCGCTAATGCTGTTTTACACAGACCGCAAACTCGGCAAACGTTACGTGGTACGCCGCGCAATACGCAAGCTAGAGTCGGCAGTACGCTATAGTACGCCACAGTACGCCGCAAACACCTACCCAGCAGGAATTACCGAAAACTAATTTCCCACCTCTCGCGCGTTCGGCACATTCGAGACCACGGAACAAGATTAGGTCCACTCCTATACAGCGTTACAACAAACTATACGAGTGACTTGGACCGACAGATAGGGTTGCCATCAGGAAAACAAAAAAAATTGAGTATGTATCTAAAAATCCAGCCATCACCTAATATTATTTTTAAGTTTTCACAATAATAATTATAGCACAGTATGCGTATAGTAGCCTGCGGCTTCGCAACTTCAGTCTGCCAGTGATCACGACTGATGTAACTCGGTCGAAACGTCAGGAAAAGAGGTATTTATTTATTTCATACGTCTTACATTCCGCGATAAGTCCTATAATATAAGAATAAAATCACTTTATAGTTTTATGTAACTTAATAAGGGGAAAAATAAGATAAGATTCCGCCAATTTGAAACCAATTTGGATACCGTGAAGCTAGAACGATCACAATGATTTCTAGAAGTTAGATGCCGGTTGTCTTCTTATATAATGTATTTAAATAACATTTTTTTAAGAGGCCAATGAGGCTCTAGAAACTGGCTCATTATGAGCCAGTTTCTCGAGTTAAAGTAAGTTTCCTTTGAAAATTGGCTTATTTTGTTTGGTGCTCTAGCAATTTCTGTGTGCTAATCAAAAATAGCAATTTGGTTGTTTTGTTTAGGGCTCAATTTATTTATTAATGTTTATTTACAAGAAATATTTGACAACCCTAACTATTAAACCGGTTAAGACCTGTTCCATCCGGAACGTTCTTTAGTCTTGTTAATGTAATCGTGCGCCGCAAATCCAATCGGCGCTAGCATCGCCTCGACCCCGGTATTTTTTTTAATTATTTTTTTAACGAGGCTTAACGCTCCAGCGATTAAGCCTTAAATCACGGCAGATTATCGCAATAATGATTTCAATTAGTTTTATTTTTGTAACGAGTGGGGGTAGGTTTTATTTTTATAACGAGTAAATTAGTAGGTGAGCAGCTTCTTGTATTTGTGTTTATTAGCAATAATAAGTGGTTCGTGTTTAGGTTTTTTATAGTAGGTAATTGTTTAATGTGGTAAATAGTCGTGTGTAACTCAGATCTGAACCGGCTCAACAGATCAGATCACACCAGTACGGCTCAACAGCTCACGGTTCAACTCCAGATCAGGCAGCTCAATCGTGCCTTGCGGTTCATTCACTGTTTACTTGCGATGCGACGCGACCGACGCGACGCGCTCTTTCAACTTCTTGACGAACCTATGCCGTGCGTGAACGAAATGGAGAAACATAGAAAGAGAAGGAGAGTGTTACAATGGCAACCATAGTAAAGGTTTAACTAGATATGGCGCGTGTGAGAGGGATAACGCTCTACAAAACCGAAACCAGCCGACAATCTCCGAAGGTCGATGTCGAATAATTTTATTATTCGCGCGTAGGTACCAACCTGTCCGCGAAAAGTTCTAGATGAATCGTAGACAGATGACATCAGGACCTCAGTGAGACCGCAAGATTGCGCTGGATGCTTGCCTCTTCCAACCGGTCTTATTTGAGATCTATAGGAGAGGCCTATGTTCAGCTGAGGAAGTCCGATGGCTGAAATGACGATGATGACCTGTCCGTACGCGCTGCTTTTTACCGACTTCAAAATAGGACGATATTTTCTTGTTTGAAAGAATTAACGCGAAATTAATGTTTTTGAATGTGCAACTGTTACTCGAACAGGTTACTCGAAAATGCACTTTATTTATAAATAAATAAAGTGCATTTTCGAGTATATACATTTTAATAAATATACAATATACATAAGGATAAATTGGAGGTTTCGTAACCTTTTCAACCGGACTACGCCGATTTTGATGTGATTTTGAACTTTCGACAAATTTGTTCTTTGAGCTGGTTTCGCAAGATCTAATGTTCGAAGAACTACTAGTACATTTAGGAAAGTACAGAATTATTAAAAAAAAATCTCAATTTTTTAATGAAGTATGGGTAAAGTATAAGTATAGGTACCTACCTATTCAATTCAAAATTATTTATTTTCAAACAACAGTACACTACTACAAATACTATTCCCCAAACAGGGTACATTCAATTGATTCAATCACCTTTATCTAGTATCACATGAAACTCGCATTACAAGCATAAAGGTGTAACAATAAGCAAACCAACTACTTATATGAACGGGATAATGTATCTCCACAGTTATGTTTACATTGTCATTCACAAACGACTCACTTGAGTCAATCCACGCATATATTTCATGCGAGCTAAAGTACCTACATACTTAGAATCGAGTTCTGTTGTACTGTGGTGATCTGATCTGTGAGACGGTTCGCAGCTCCGGCTCAGCTGGTTGAGCTGAGCCGTGAACCGCGGCTCGCGCAGATCAGTTGAGTTACCCATGGCTAGTGGTAAATGATAGGTATGTTTAATAAAATAACCGGACAAGTGCGAGTCAGGCTAGCACATCGAGGGTTCCGTACGAACACGTTGTTAAAATAATTATAAACCTGAAGGCTGTTTTAGCATGTGTAAATGAAGTTCTTTTAAATGATATTTTACTCACTTTGAATTCGTTTGAGCCAGGAAATGGATTTATATATTTGCAATAATACCACATCTCCGGAACGCATAGACACCTCGTACATCGACGGAGAAAGTTGATACCGCGGGCTAACTTGACGCCAGCGCCATCTAGTTTAGATATGAGTAAATACTGAGATTTAAACTGTTGCTTTAAGAATTGATTTTATAACTTATTTGATTTGATTGCTATTATGTTTGATGTTTTATATTTATACAATTATACATTTACATATAAATTTATATTTAAACTTATTTTCAGTTTAGACAGAATTTTGAACCAATTTTTTGTGAATTTTGAGGCCCTATTTTTTGTAATGTAAATAAAAATGTACAGTTTTCAGATTTATTCCTATATGTGTACTCTGAGACAATGCTTCTCGCCAAATTTCATAGTTCTATGTCAACGGGAAGTACCCTGTAGGTATTGATTTTTGTGAATGCAAAATAAGCGGTTTTTTACGACATAAACGGCTCTAACTTTTGTATACGGTAACTGAGAAGCTTTTCTTTTACACAACTGCAGACAAAGTTAAAAAGAAAATCTCTATCTAAATACCACATTTTATTAAGAATTTTATAGACCTTTATGAAGATTTGTCCACTTACAAGTACGAGTATAAAAAGGTTAAATTACGTCTATCGCATTGTATTTTCAGTACCTGAATTGTTAATTAATTTTAAAAATTAAAGCACTCATCATGTCCAAAAAGTTATAATATTAAGAATATTAAGAACTCATCATGTCCAAAAAGTTAAAATATTAAGAATAAAATCCCATAGAGATTCGTTTCCCTGCTACCTACAACAAAGCTTTACAAAAAATCATTCTCTATCTACGTGCATTCGAAAACAAGACAGAGGCATCTTTCTCCCCGATGCGCCGCGTCGCATCGTTTTGTTCGCAAATCTATTCCTTCCGAGCAATTGGGATCATCTAGACGAGTCTTCGAGCACTAGGTAGATAGAGGTAGTATAAAATACCATCCGTGCAGTATCAAGTGTAATACGGGTATACTCGTGTCTATCTCAGCTCTACATTGGCAGCACGGTAGCATTTAATAGCTCTAGTTTGTAATACAAAGGTGTAATGCACATTTAAAATACTGTAAAGGTTTGTCCGACATCTTTTTCTACTTTAGATAGTGCACCTGTTTTGCAAATGCAAATATCAGGTAAAATATAACATTATACACATACTTATTGCTATTTTAGGGGTGTTGAAGTGAAAAATTTGCGATTTTTATTTAAAAAATAAAAAAACAGAATTATTCAGAATGGCGTAGCAAAACATAAATATACGCGCTCAATAGTACTAAAAGTCATTTGATGACTGAAATCAGAAATCACGCTTGTTAATAACTAGCAAAGTTATTTTAAAAAAGATATCGACAGCGAGTTGATGCTGCCAGCATAATGGCCATGCTTCCAACTAGCAGTTGGCTTGAGCATTAGGATTATCTCTAAACCTTCTGTGGTTTCTAGATAATCTAATTACTTTTAAATGTAGCTAGTAAAGGTTGTAGATTTATTGTATTTTATTATAGTTAATTGAGTCATTAGACCCAAAAAAAAAACTGAAAAAAATTAGTAACGTGTTACTCAAATGCCAATAAAAGTTTCGTATCTGTAACGAATAACAGGCGCGTCTATTATCATGGGGCGCGCGTCCGTGCAGCGGCAGATTTAATTGTTGCAAACCGAACGTGACCGTCGAGGGTGCGGGACTAGACTGGACTTCATATTTGGTGAAAAATGCTATCGTAGAGCTCGATCGTATCGAGATATATTTGAAACTGTCTCTATTAGATAGTTTTCTATATTGTTGTAACAGATTTCACATTTTGTTACGTTTCATATACAAATAGTTTGTAAAAATTACAAACATAATTATTTATTCTGAGTGAAGATTATGTGCCGATAAGCGCAGCGTCTTACGTCCATCTACAGAGTGATGGAAAATGCGCTGACCGCGAGTAGCTAATGCCGCCAACTGAGAAAGAAGAAAAAACTACAGGGTAAACAAACGACCACATGATTGCAAGATCGTGCCGCGTGATAGCCGAAGTTAGTATAGTGAAAGATATTATTATTTCCTAGTCCATAAACGTCCTCCGTAGCTAAAATTATAGTGTGTATTTGTCTTTTTATTTCTACCATTAAACAAAATAGGTGTAATTTAAACGACAACATTTTTACACTAATAAATATGCACTAAATTGGAAGACAAGCAAAACCAAAAGTCGAAACGTTTAAGTCAAAAATATCCAATGATCCAAACTTATTTTTTTATTTGGAGTTTATTTATTTACCACAAAACTTAATTGACATAAAATGAAAAACTAAAATAACTTACTCGTATCTAACGTGATTTATCAAGTTCAACCTAAAGACTGAACTTGGAATAAAAATCATAATATATTTTTATATCTTTTCCAAAACATTAACTTCGCAACCTCTGAGACTTCTACCTAGTGCTCATTGGGGACACAGAAAAACTTGCGACGTAGTAAATTTGATTTAGAAGTCAAAATATTACTTGGACGTGTCGCAATTTTTAGTTTGTCCTTAGAATTAAATTATTAAGGTGTTGCTAGACTATTTCAGTTATAATCAAAAAGTTAAAACGAAAACGTAATAAAGTTAAAGAAGAATGTGACCTGCGATTACTATAAAAAGTAAATGAAGTAGGGCTTATTGGAAATCCACATGGAGGTCCAGAAGAGGACGTCATACATTTGATAAAATAGATAATGATAAAAATGATGATATGAAGTACATAGGATTTTTTTAAAACGAATTGCTATAGATGAAAACATGAGTAGAAAAAATATGGGTAGGAAAATAAAAATGATCGAATTAATTGGAAAGTAATTCAGTTTGAATACAGTGAAAGTCAATTTTTACTTTTGTTCTACTATTACTAATATAATTAAAGTCAAATGCTATCTAACACTGCATAATTACGTTAATATTAAAGGACAACTGAGATGCTCCATACATATTTGGACCAAGAAGTCCAATAGGCGGTCAAAGTAATATATGTTTATGTAATGATTCTCTATGACTAACTGAACATTTTTTACAATACACCAAACCGCTATGTCTGATGCCTAAGATGCTACATCACTTTAAAAATTCAAGTTTTGCTAAAATAAAATGTTTCCAGATTCTTAATTTGTATTCCGATATGAAAACTAACGACATATTCTAGCATAACTGAAGTCTCAAAACGGTTTCAGCTTGATTGGCAAGATATTTCATGTTAACATTCTGACATGCTTCATACATTTTAGATCAAAAAGTGAAATAGGCGGCCAACTATCTGAACTTTTTTTACTATTAAACCGAACCTCTATGTCTGATGCCTAAGATGCTACATCACTTTGAAAGTTCAAGTGAATTTTCAAACTCGTATATACGAGTAATAGTTACTCAAATATCAGATAAATTACATAGCAACTCGGTATAGTAATATGATATGCTTAGATAATCATGTACTATCTATCATAGTATGTATATACTTTCCAAGAATCTGCTATTTTACTTTGCAAGATGGTGTTTTCAAGCTCGTATAGTTACTCAAACATCATACCTAAAATTTTGGTTCAGTGATAAGAAATGTTCAGGGGGTCATGTATAATGTATATAAGGTATATATATTTTTATCTTTGGCCGGCTACTTTGAGGTTTGGTCCAAAATGTCAGACGTCCTTTGTCAATGAGTACCTGATTATTTTTTTGCACAAAATTTAGGTCTCGAAATGGCTTTAACAGTTTTGATGAAAATTAACTATAGCTACCGCTTTGATTAACATAATTATGTATATAGGCAGTATTTCTGAGATATCATTAATAGTAATAAGTCATTTTTGTACAAATTTACATTTAATATTGATCTAGTTATTATTAGTGTGATATCATTAATAAATAATACCTATTAATGTACTATTTAACCAAGTAATAAATAGTACCTAATAACCAAGTACCTATCACAAAACCGCCGGTACCGCGCGATACGCGTCCGCGCACTACGCACTCATACCACGCACTCACACTGCTCAACGAACTAATTGCTCGCCAAACAAATACCGATTTATTTATTTCAAAAATTAATGAAGTAATTCAAATTGTATACGGATGTTTACTGGATATGAAAATCATTATTATAATTAGTCCGTCAGTTAGATACTCGTAGAAAAATATTGGACACGTATTTTTTCTTTTGTCAATCAAACAATTAGTGACTAAGATAAACTTTGTCAAAGTTTGAGAGTGGGGGCTTGTGACGGCACTAGCCAGTACATTTCATGGCAGTTAGTGACGTCACGCGAAACTTTAACAGGCTATATCTTCATCAGTTTGTGTTAAATTGTCAAAAGAAAAAATACGTGTCTAATATTTTTTGTCAATCTATTTGACGGACTAATTATATTTTTTTAGTAAATATTCTTATTCCTTTCTTGCCTGAAAGTTGTAATTAATTATTCTTAAGTATTTTGATATGTTTAAGTTATTTTTAAGCTCGGAAACGTTTTGGTTTTAGACAACCTTACAGTCTTAAACCAATTTATTAATGTTAAAATTGAACAAAATAAATAAATAAAGTAAAACCAAAGAAAGGAGTATGTTAAACCATAGTATATCTCCAAGTTTAGTATGAAAACAAATGGCATAGTCAGTCGCCTTAACAGAATAGTGGACAACTGGACATCTATTTACTTTTCGGCCTCACGTAGACTACATTAAGTAAGAAAACACTTGGAGCTAATGGGATGAAATATTATTTCAGAACCTGAGCAACTTAACCTCGCGCGAGGTCACTTTTGAGAGCTTAAAAATACAGTTATATGGTACTAACCTGTATATTTAGTAATAGTTTTTCAACTTAACACAATTCATGGGTATGACATTTCGAAAACCATAAAAATTGATAAATAATCGGCCAAGTGCGATAAATAATCGGCTCGCGAACACAGGTTCCGTACCGTGTGGAAGTACCCCTTATTAATATTTATTTTATTTTTATTATTGAAGGAACATACAAATTAATATTCTGTGAATATTTCAAGTAACTACCTATTGCCGTTACTAATATCGAGCGAAAAACGGTAAAAAATTCAGACTTGTTGTATGTCCCCCCAATTTTTTTTGTTTTTAGCGTTTTTTGTTCTAGTGGCAACAGTAATACGTGATCTGTGAAAATTTCAACGTTCTATCTATCAAGGTTCATGAGCTTGGTGACAGGCAGACGGACAGATGGACGGACATCTGAGTCTTAGTAATAGATATTTATTTATTTAGACCTACTTAAATGAAAAACTTACACTAAAAAAACTTACACTAAAACTTATACTAAAATAAAAATAAAACTAATCTAAAAGACCTGCGGCAGGGGGTAACGTGGCCATAATGCTGGCGGCGTTGCCTCGCTGAATAGCAATAAGTACTATGTTTTTCCAGGTTGCCAGCATTCAGCCCCCCTACCGCCTAAGCAATAGCAATCGTAATAGCAATCGTTTATGACTTCATTTTAGTCATTTGGCACCGCCTATGTGACGTTAGCCATCAATTGCTTTGCGCGGATTGCGAAAGCAATCGTTAAATGAAGAACTTTGATGGCTAACGTCACATAGGCGGTGCCAAATGACTAAAATGAAGTCATAAACGATTGCTATTACGATTGCTATTGCTTTAAGCGGTAGGGGGGCTGGTCACGAGTCACGTGTATATACGTCACGTGTATATGTAATAGTAAACCCTAAAAGGTAAAACGTTGAACATAGCTTTAAGAGTAAGAAGAGTGCGTGCGTGGTGTAGCACTATGGTTTTTGCTATGATACATTTTTAGAAAGATCTTTAGTACCATATTGCCTAAAAAGTAGAGACCTAGTTAAATTTAGGCAACTTCGAACTGTTTATGTCAAACATTTATTGCAAGGACTATGGCATTATAAGTTTAGTACAGTGAATATAAAAATGTTTTGACGTTTTACAAAGCGTCCAAAGTTTATTAGGTAATGTTTGAAATTAAAATTTCTACAGAGCATATTAAACATATCTAAAAATGGTTAAAAGATGATGACTGCTCAATAAGTAATTAGGTGCTAGTTAGTACCAATTATTAATTACAGGACTCGTGTGTATCACACATTGTTTTTACGAAAAAAAAACAGTATTTACAGTAATTACCTACATAGGTACTTAACAAGAATCACAAATCACTTAGATGAAAACCTTTTAGAATAGTTTAAAGTTATCTCTTCAAGAATTTTTTTTGTTTTTATTAATGACAATACTACACTACTACTACATAGAAAGCAATTGGATCTTCCACAGACCCATGAAGGTCTAAAGATAATCCAAGTGCTCAAGCCCACTGCCAGTTGGCAGCGTGCCCAGCATGCTGGCAGCATTGCCACGTGAATGGCAATGCTTATACGTTGAGCCAAATAAACACCAGCATTTTGGTCACGCGTCGCGTCCACCAGACGCTCAGAAGTCCTTTTGAAAACGAGATGAGCTCCCGGCCCCCACGGACTCAAAGTCTCAACTCCAAATGGCTCAAATATGTAACCACTACCGAGGTTAGCATATTTGCGCCGCTTGTGCTGCTCAGCCGAATTGGCCGCCGCTCCAGCCCTACTCTGAGTCTTAGGAAGATGTGACGGTGCCAAAGTATCGACGCAAGTTGCGTCCCATACTAAGGGCCGTCCACACTTCCATGGGACCAAGATTCTTCGCCACGCCAGCCTTAATGATGTCATACGCAGGGCTTTTGTCACCGCCAATATCGCAGCCGTACTCGAACCGAGTGGGTTGGCGCGTGGTGATGGCAAAAGGCCTGACGGCATGACGCTGGTCCCATGGAAGTATGGACGGCCCTCAAGAAAATTGAAGTATCAAATGTTTTAATATCAAAGGGCACATAATGGGATGTAAAACTTAATGCCTTACAAATCTAAGAGATAAAAATAACAAATCCCAAAATTCCGCCAAAGCGTTAAGGTTACAGCATAAACTAATTTAAAAGGCCATTTTCTTGGCCGGGAAAGCCCAGAATAGTGTTCTGAACAAATTTACGAGTCCTCGCGTCTTAAGTTTAGACACACCTAAGCGGTCGACGCGTCTGCGATTGATATAGTAGGTACATAGAGGCTTATGAGAATCGAACACCTAGTCAAACTTCGCTATGAGGCAGTAGCACTCATAGCGGAGTTTAACTAGGCGTTTGTTAGCGATCATCGAAGTTGAGCAACGTTCAGCACGGTCAGTCTCCGGATGGGTGATCACGGATGGCATTCACAACTGAGCGCTACCGTGGCTCAGTTGATTCGTCAATTGTAGGTACCGGTTGTTTTAACCGTTCAGGTATGTCAGAGGCCTTCAGGTGGCTTAAAAACTCTGAAGCTCTGACAGCAGACAGCAGGTCTAGTCACTCGGCATATACCATACCTACTATATAATGAACTTAGTGAATCAGCATAATTTTTTGATTTTTAGCACAAAAAAGTCAATTTTAACAACTCAAAATCTTTAAAAATATTATCTAAATTAATTGTATCGTTTTTATTATGGAAATACTACAAGTTTCAATTCTTATTTAATTGTTTTTTTTGTTGCAAAATATCACTAAAGATAAAACTCAACGTAATAAATCATTTGTATATACACAATCATTTGTATTTCACAATATTTAAACAAATTGGATATTTTTACAAAATGCTAAAAGATAATGCTAAAAATAAATAATAGAAAAGGAGACGTTTTTGGTCCTGTTATAACTAGTAAAATTATATAAAAATACTGCACACAATAAACTCGACTGTGTTATCACCAAACTTACAGTCACACTACTTGCTTAGGTGTACAAAGGCGTACAGGCTTAACTTTGTCCTGTTTAATTAAACGTTTCCTAGTACATTAATATCAATTATGGTAATCCCAGGACACTGGTTCCAACTGCCGGCCGCTCAAGCGGACCGGATTGCAGCGTGTGCGGAGACCTTTATTTTTAGAGATAGTTATGTTAACTTTGGAAACAATTTATAGGTTATACCTATTTAAGTTTGAATTTTGTTTAATTTGAGTTTACAAAAATTCTTAGAAAGCACACAAAGATCTATGCGTAGCTAAATTATAGCAATTTTGAAATTTTTTGAGGCGAATTAACATGAAATTCTATGTGAATATTAAACACTTAAAATGTTTAAATCGACCTATTTATTGCTAATTGAAACATAGGTAATTCTGTAATTTTAGCTAGATTTTAGACGTAGCTAGTAAACTAATACATTTTAATTAAATAAAGCACAGGTAACTCACGCGTAATTTTAGTAGAAAACTAGCACTTGCTTTGCGAGACGAGCCCTGCTAGTACTCCAACCTTGAGAAAGATCACCAAATGCGATTGAAACTATAGTAGCAGTTTTCTACGCGATTACGCGTAAGTTATACCTGTGCTTTCCTTATTTAAAATGTGCGAAACCCACGCTGGTTTCTATAGTGAAACTAATACTTCTTTGTCACCTAAGCACTTTCAGGCGTATGTACCTATACATAATTTAGTTCTGATTCCATGAATTCAAACAAATATCGAACAAACTGGAAAACATTGCGAAAGTCACCTGAAAGACTCCGCCCACAGACATTTAAACCCATATAAAGGTAAAATCTTTTTGAAAATTCATCCAAAGAAACTGTTGGAAGGTTTCCCGCCTTTATGGAGCAATCAGAAAACTTTACGCTCTTTTTGAATAAGAGGCAATAACGTAATAACTCGGAGAAATTGATTCTCCCGTACTTTTTACTGGAGTTGAAGGGGATCATTTCTATTACTGCTACTGCTAATTTGAATCAATGTTATATTCAATTATGAAAAGGTCTCTTGTGGAATAATGATTTTGATGTTGTAGGAAAAGACATTTTAACACAGAAATAACCAGAAAAGAAATGGTATTTAAACAATTTATGTACAGGAATAAACGTATCTTTACCGAGATATCAGGCGTAGAACATCCACTGATAGACATAAGTCTCCCCTATAGTTTTGAAGCGACTTGCATCCTTATATACTGTGGTCTTAATCAAGTCGGTAGATGTCTTACGCTGAGCTAGCCGGTATGAGATCTCCATTCAAAAACTTTGCGGCTCTATTGGCAATGAGTTATCGACACATGTTTATGCTAACTCCAATTTTTTTCATGATTGTACTTACTTACTTTATTGTATAGACGTCAAAGTATTTGGTTTTAACAACCTTTGCTGCCAACCCATACATATCTAATGGGTATACCACAAAGCCTCATATATTCTGAAAAACCGGACAAGTGCAAGTCAGGCTCGCACAACGAGGGTTCCGTACAAATCCACAAAATTTCAGAAAATTGGGAAGTACGTTGTTAAAATCTCTATACTCATCATCATCATCGACAAAAGTTTTTTTTTTTACTTTTCTCGTCATTCATCGAAAATTTTTAAGATAATTAAAAACCTGTTTTAGCATGTGCTAATGAAGCTCTTTTATATGACACCTTATATGATACGATTTTTTTCAAACGTCCATGACGTCAAGGATTGTAGGGTTCTTCAGTCAGATCTAAATACTCTCGATAAATGGTGTCAAGACAATAGCATGATTTTAAATGTAAAAAAATGTTTTGTTATAACATTCACTACCAAAACCAACCGAATATTAAATAATTACACAATTAAAGACCATTACTTGGAAAGAAAGTCTGTAGTGAAGGACCTAGGCGTCTTAATGGACGAGAAGTTTACTTTCCGCGAACACTACGATTACATAATTAATAAAAGCACAAAAATTTTAGGTTTTATTACTCGAATCACTAAAAAATTCAAAAATCCAAATAGTTTTTTAAATTTATTCAATGCTTTAGTTCGTAGTATCTTAGAATACAATTCTGTTATCTGGTCTCCACATTATAAGGTGCACGTAAATCGTATTGAACGTGTACAGCGAAAATGTTTACGCATATTATGTAATAGACAGGGTTTAAATCGTAATTTTAAGTCGTACTGCGATAAGTTGAAAAAATTTAATTTACAAACTCTTGAAACTTGCCGCACTTACTTTGATTTTGTTTGCCTCTTTAAAATAATACACTCAAAAATAGATTCTCCCTTCCTTTTGGGAAGTATAGATTTCAATGTAACTCCTAAAGTCCGAAGCAGCTATTACATCAAACCTAAAACCTTTTACCTGCGCGTCTATAAGAACAATACTTCTTTTTACAATCCAGTCATTAGAATGTGTCGCCAGTTCAACGAAATTCTTAAGATACACCATAACGCAATAGACATTTTCGATTCAAATTTACCAAAATTTAAAAGAGACGTGAGGAGGATTGCATTTATGGTTCACCGTGAATGTAGTTATAATTAAATTACTTTGTTGTTGTATTAACCTACTTAATATCAATAGTATTTTACCAAATACTTAAGTACTGTTTTATATTAATCATGATGTGTTCACATGTTTTGGAATATGGTTTAGCTCATAGTTCTTATCACTACAATATTTAAGCATATTATTGACTGTATTCTGTTTTGTGTACCAAATAAATAAATAAATAAATAGATTTACGCACTTTGAATTTTAAACCCATATTTTGTGAATTTTGAAGCCCTATTTCTTGTGATTTAAATAAAAACGTTCAATTTTCAAATTTATTCATATATGTGTACTCTAAGACAATGCTTTTCGACAAATTTCATAGTTCTATGTCAACGGGAAGTACCCTGTAGGTTTTGATTTATGTGAGTGTCAAAATATACGGTTATTGACGGCATAAACGGCTGTAACTTCTTTATATGATAACTGAGAAGTTTTTCCTTTACACAACTGTAAGACATCATAGATATACGTATACAGTGAAAATTTCAACTCAATGTCTTTACGCGTTCCCGAGATAAAGAGTCTTGACATACACACAGACGGACAGACGGACAACAAAGTGATCCTATAAGGGTTCTGTTTTTTCCTTTTGAGGTCCGGAACCCTAAAAAGTAAAAAAGTATAATCTATCTCTATTTAACTTATAGATTCTGTTTGCGCAGACCATAATTGCGCAATTTGTACAAACAGCAAAGTGTAGTAAGCCAAGCTTAATGTTAAAGCTACCTAAAAGTTTTATGGAAACTTTTACGGTGGCAATGAAAACCTCAAGATTTCTGGGTTATGGTCCATTTTCTAAGTAAAATACGGAGTGGCATCTCTGGGTGAATTACAATTAGGCATTTGGAGAACCATAATTTTCGCGTAATGTTATACCTGAGCATTAATTTCGTAATAGATTTTGAAGATTTTCGGCAGATGTAGAGATCATTTTTGGAAATGGTTATTTTCTGTCTATTATTTCTGTAATCAGTAGCACCATTAACGGAACTAATCAATGGTACTACTGACAGAAAACCATACCTATTTATTTAACTGGTATACTCTAAGACGTAAAGAAAACTCTTGTATATTATGAGACGCTAGGACGAACTTTCTGAAGTTGATTCTTTTTTGTAGGTGAGTAAATTAAAGAACCTAACATAATGTTGTAATGTTAAATAATTGAATAAACTGATGACATAACCTTAAAAGTAGGGTTCCTTCGGTTATATATTGGGTGAACAACTAATTAAATACATTGAAAATAAAACATAATTATTTTGCTACATATAATTTTAATTACAATAAGGACATAAACAAGATGACAATAAAACAATATCTACAAATAGAAATCTAAAAATACCGGAAACAAAAATTAAAACACCAGACAAGAAAAAAATCACAAAACAGACTCCGGACACGAATTTACACGGCAACGCGACAAAAACAATAACCCTTGCAACGGCGACATAAAGAAAAAAATGTAATATACCGACATTAGAGACATAATAATAAAAGTGCTTTCTGACGTGCAACGCAGTGTGATTCTCTCTTTCTTTATTAGATAACAACTTACCGTTGAAACAGTACATAAAGTCACTCTCATAGTTTGTTTTGTGTAGTGTCTTAGAGAGTTGAGACTTATTTTTGTTACGATTCCAGGACGCTGCAATATGGCGTTGTTACGGTATGCCTGCATGTAGTAAAGGTCTATTTAAAGATCATCTCTGGGCTCGCAATTTGCTCTAAAGGTTAAAGACCATCCACTGAATAGGGTTACCGGTAAAAACGACTCCGTTAAATGACCACATTATCGATTTAGACGATCCAAGGAAAATCTCAGGAAACTGCAAGCAAATTAGTGAGAGCTCTGATAAAAAAAAAATCTGGAGATTTCTAAGCTTTCGAATAAAAGCATCGTAGGAATTTATTGGATACAGTTCTACATAACCTGGCACTTCGTAGTAGTTGGGTATCTTTCGAACATTTACCTGCATAAAATAATACATAATGGTATTTTAACTTCGCAGACGAGAAAAATCGAAATTTGATTTTGGTTCTATTCATGTTTACTTAAACATCCGCGTTTTTTTTGATAAATAAATTTTATAGGACATGTTAAACACAATCTAAACAAAGCTTGTGATATGGGTGCCAGAGACTGATATACTTCATTTACTTAATTTAAATACATACTTATAAAGACAGTACTTTTATAACATCCAGATACAGAGCAAACACCCAAGTTCGTCACATAAAATCATCGCTTGCCCTGGGTGGGTGGGGATCGAACCCACGCCTCTTTGATCCAGAAGTCGGGGTCACATCAGGTTCTCTCAAACCAGTTATCTAAGTAAGAAGTAATTCTGTCAACAAAGTATATGCTCCTGATGTCGTACAAGGTTTACGCAGACGACTTTTTTATTTCCACTCGCTCGTCCAAGAGTCGCGCTTTTGGTGTTTTTTAAACACCTTTTCCCGTCGTAAAATAATTTTTGGCGTAAACATTTTAGGGTTAATAAAGCGATGCAGTGCGAGGGTTTGAGACGTTATATCTCGTTCATAGTGTCGCAGATGTTACAACTTTTTTCATTATGTTGGTGCATCATGGATAACGTATTAAGATTTTTGAGATTATCTTAAGTTATAAAGATCAGTGCCAGTTTTTAGAAATGTATCTATTTTGCTGTTACAAGTATAAAAATATTTTACCTACTTTTGGACAAAACTTTTTTGATTATTTATAACATTCAATTGCGAGATTCCCAACCTAATAAAATCCCACAAAACCAACACAGTATCATTAGGATTCATATTAGACGTACTTAGATTATTATTATTGAAGACTTATCAAATGTTTGAGCTATACTCTATAAAATTTTACTTGATCTCTGCGACAGCTGTCAGAAAAATCACGCCTATGAAGTCCTGAACTTCTTAATAGTACAGACAGTACCTGTCAATGTCATACTTTATGGGCATACCGATTAGTGATGGGCGACGAATGATCGTGACCACAGAGTTTTAGATAGAGTTTTATTTAAAATATCGATAGTTTATACTAACGATAGTTTAAATAAACTTAATTTATCATTCATTTTGTTGTATATTTTAATATCATAACATTTTACATGTGTAATTAACTTAAACCCAATTATATGTTACATTAGCATCGATAATAGTGAAAAACGTCGATAAATACTATCATAACACTATTATAAGTACACATTTAATTAATGTTATAACATTATTCACATGTGTACATACTTGATCTTAAATAATAGTAAGTAAATAAAATCCAATTTCTAACCTTCAACTACTCATTCGATTTCATTACAACATTGTTTGAAAATCGATTTTCTCCACCATTATCTCAACTCTAAATATGTCAATATGTCACTGTCGCAGAGATCAAGTTAAATTTTATAGAGTATAAATAATTTTTTTTTTATAATATTAAAGTACCGTCAGCGTCAGAACGTCACACGGCTTGTAATGAGTTGGGAACGCACCCGACTGAAAATAATCCCGTGTAATTACTGAAAGACTGTACTCACAGCCAAGTTTGCTAATAAAGTGGATGGTTAAGTTCCGCGGAGGCTGAGCTTTTGTATCGCGGCCCTTACACACTGGGCAGTATAAGTTTATTTATTTAAACCTTACCAACATGACTGTGTACACCAATTCAACATGATTACGAAACAGAATAAATAAAATCTAAGTGAGACAGTAAAAATGCAAAGAGGGCTTGCCTTGAGTATTTACATCTGTACAGAATAAAAGACAATTTTTTAACTAAAAAAATATTTGCAAAATGGTGTTACAGTCAAGTTAGTTCGTTTAAACCTGGGGAGCCAACATTGGTATCAGAAGCCCAATTTTAAAAACGTTAGAATCGTTTCTAACTTTTGCATACTGTGCCCTTGCGCTTTCACTCTCGCTCCCGCTTTCACTCGGTCGCGTGACCATCAACGTATACGTTCAGCTGTTCTAATGATTCAATAATAGATCCCCAGGTTTCTTAGAGTCCTGAATGCCTCTAACATGGCTAAAAGGTTGATACAACAGGCACTATAATTATAAGCCGAAACAAAATTAATGTTTATGAAGTTGGCTACAGGCTGCGCAAATTCCTACTCCACATTGCGGCAATGTGGAGTAGGAATTTGCGCAGCAAGAGGAGTAGATTTATAATTTTGCTACTGAGCAACGACTCGCCGTCGTTGGTCAGTATCATGGTCACAGACGTCATTGAGTTTAATTTGCCCTATAAGTGAATTCCTAAACGTCGGATGACTAGCCATGGTGTCAGAGCTTTTATCCGCCCGAGTGCCTTTGACATAGCTAAGCGGTTAAAACTACAGGTAAGCATAATTTAACATGTAATCCGAGCAAGAGTAGAGCTCACTTGTAAATGCCACCCGCGGTCACCTGTCCGAAAACTCAACTCATTGATTAAATGAGCGCTTTGCACTGTTCGCGCTATCTCTTCTCTCCTTCTATTTCTGTACGTTGCAGAACAATATCTTGTACCTATTTCTAAAAAAATGTTCATCATCCTATCAACAGAAGAACGTCTTCTACACGATATAAACGGACCGAAAAAAAATATCGAATGCGTAATATTTATTAGTAATTCAGTATGTAAATGCCTTAATGGAGTGTAGATCGAACTGAAACTTTTGAAATTGATCCAAAGTGTACCGAGAGTTCGGCTCTCCAAACTTGTACTTGTATACATCTATGTACTTGTGTATAACTAAGAGCCGTTTATGTATGCAAAATGATATGTGAGATTGTGTAATGTTTTGAACAATTATGTCGTGGATAGCGGATAAACTAAGCACTCCAGATGTTTTTTTTTAAGCTGGTACAAAAAAATTACCTATTTCAGTTTTTTTAAATATCAAAATTAAAAATAGTAAATCCATTATATTTGGGTTTAGCCCATTGTATTTTAATTGTCCGCTGATGTATCTTCAAAAGGCTTGGCCCTTATCGGCTTTACATGATTAACATGCGCTATCAATTAAAGGATATTTTCGTACATTCTATGTCTGATTGGCAGGTTACCTCAGGATGTTTTTATATCTCTTCAATTATATTATTTATTTTTTAGGGTTCCGTACCCAAAGGGTAAAAACGGAACCCTATTACTAAGACTCAGATATAGTGACTCTGCCTGTCACTAGGCTGTATCACATGAACCGTTATAGTTAGAAAGCTGAAATTTTTACAGATGATTGATGAAGTATTCCTATTGCCTGCTATAGCGGAGCAAATAGTAAAAACAGAATAAAATAAATATTTAAGGGGGGCTCCCATTCAACAAACGTGATTTTTAGGGTTCCGTGCCTCAAAAGGAAAAAACGGCACCCTTATAGGATCACTTTGTTGTCCGTCTATCCGTATGCCCGTATGTTAAGACTCTTTATCTCAGGAACGCGTAAAGATATCGAGTTGAAATTTAAACAATATACGTATATCTATAATATCTTGCAGTTGTGTGAAAAAAACCTTCTCAGTTGTCGAATAAAAACGTTAGAGCCGTTTATGTCGTAAAAAACGCATATTTCGACACTCATATAAACCAAAACCTACAGGGTACTTCCCTTTGACATAGAACTGTGAAATTTGGCGAGAAGCATTGTCTCAGAGTACACATATAGAAATAAATCTGAAAACCCTACATTTTTATTTAAATCACAAAAAAATAGGGTTTAGATTCACAAAATATGGGCTGAAAATTTAAAGTGAGTAAATCGTTTCATGTACGGTATCATATAAAATAGCTTCATTAGTACACGCTAAAACAGGTTTTTAATTATTTTAACAATGTGCGATTTTCGATGTATGACGAGAAAAGTTATTATAGTATAGAGATTTTAACAACTTACTTCCCAATTTTGTGAAATTTTCTGAATTTGTACGGAACCCTCGGTGTGCGAGCCTGACTCGCACTTGTCCGGTTTTTAGGAGTTTTTTTGCTCGCTATTAATTACAGCAAGAGGAATGGGGCTAAGAGGGCCCCATCACGGTGCGAAATCCTTCTTGCGGAAGTCCGATTCGCACTTGGCCGATATTATTTGTTTTCGAATTTGTCATTATGTGGTGCATTGTTATTACGCGTAGTGTAAAAATCTCTACGTAAATTCCACGGAACTCATGAGAGGAAAATCCATGAAAAAAAAATCACTACAGCGTCCTGGTAACATCGTCAAAGCCTAGTTGCAGAGCTGTATTTTCACTGTACATTATAAGAACCTACCTCCACTTCTACTGGGGTTGACAATTTGATTACGTCTGAACACAGGCTTTATGAGAATGACGTCTATGATTAAAAACCTTGTGATCAGCTAGTTCTGGTAGAGAAACGTGGCCTAATAATTTCCTTTTTGCGCTTTGGCTCAAGGGAAAGGATATTGCGTGTGTCAGATTTGATATTTTAGGGAAACGGAGGAATATTTTCACATGTCATGTGTTTGATCAAAGGATAAATGTGTGAGGGAAAATTGATTGTTTTTTTTTTCGATTTTGTGTTTTGAATTAATATGTAACTGTTAAGCAATAGTCGTAGCTAGGTTTCACAGGGTCCAGACACAGTTTCGATGAAAGGAAAACAAAGGAAATCAACAGTTTCACTAGCGCGAGCGCAGAAAGGTCAAAGATTTTAGGATATTTCAGATATTTCGTGGTGAATTTCATAATGTAAGAGGGTAAAATTTCATCATCATTTGCAGCTTTTTTTAGTCTACTGTTGGGATTAGGCTTTTTTCTTATCGTGCTATCTGTCACAATTCTTAGTTAATTTTTTTGCACAGGATGAACATTGGTGATTTTCATTATGTGAGTATAGGGAATTAGAAGGAAATAGACACGCCATAAATGCGGTGGGATCCCTTTTAACCCTTAATACGTTTTCGTCACATTTTTAGAAATTTATATTCGACGGGTGTGCCAGTGTTTTCTGTTTCTTGATGTACATGCATGCAAGATGTTTCTAAACTATTATTTATAACTTTTAATAAAACTTTTGTAAGGCAAACCACCAGCCCGATATGTCGACGACATTAGATCCATTGCGGAACATGCGTGGAAGAGATTAGTCTAAAACAGGGAAAACTGGCACAAGGAAGAGGAGGCCTATACCCAGAAGTGGGTCGATACAGGCTGATTATGATGATGAATAAAACTTTTCATCTTCTTGGGATGTCTACATTTTCAAAGTCACTTGTAATAGCTATACGATAAACAAATTACTTTTATCTGTTACTAATAAAAATATTACTAACTTAAACAAGTAAACTATTAATTCCCAAACTCAGAGCTGCGAGTTACTGACAGGGGTCCCTCCGACGCCGCGGGGCGTCACTGCGCCTGACGTTTTTCAATTATAAACACGAATGGCAACACTTTTCACTGAAACTAGCGTTTTCCCAGTATTTCGTTTGTTTTGGATGAATTTGTATGAAGCATTTAATTTTGATGTAACTATCTGTTGATACTACCATTAAATAATAAGTATGTAAGTAGTCATGTGTAATTCCCATGTTCTAGTCACCCCGATTTCTGTTGGAAACTCGGTTCTTGAAGTTGTTGACTCGTACGTCTACCTAGGACAAGTAGTCCAGTTAGGTAGGTCCGACTTCAACAAAGAGGCTTATCGCCGAATCCAACTCGGCTGGGCAGCGTTCGGAAAATTGCGTAGTGTCTTCTCGTCCGACATACCTCAGTGCCTCAAATCGAAAGTTTTCCACCAGTGTGTGTTGCCAGTGATGATTTGTGGCACAGACACGTGGTTTCTCACTATGGGCCATATTAGTAAGCTCCAAGTAGCCCAACGAGCTATGGAGAAGGCTATGCTCGGAGTCTCTCTGCGGGATCGAATCAGGAATGAGGAGATCCATAGAAGGACCAAGGTTACCGACATAGCCCAGCGGATTAGCAAGTTGAAATGGCAGTGAGCAGGGCACATAGCGCGGAGGACTGATGACCGGTGGAGTCGAAAAGTTCTCGAGTGGAGACCACGTACCGGCAAGCGCAACGTAGGACGTCCACCCACAAGGCGGACGGATGACCTCATTAAGACCGCAGGATAGCGCTGGATGCAAGCCGCTTCCAACCGGTCTTATTGGAGATCCATAGGGGAGGCCTATGTCCAGCAGTGAACGTCCTTTGACTGATGGATGGACGTAAGTAGTGGAAACTGGCCAGGCGGCTGACCCTGTTGTTAGAGTTTTTAAGCCGCCTGAAAGTCTTTGACATGGCTGAACGGTTAATACAACCGGGACCTACAACTTAACGTGACATCCATCCAACGGTCGCCGCCACCCGTGGTCACCCATCTGAAGACTGACCGGGCCGAACGTTGCTTAACTTTGGTGATCGCAGACAAACACCTTATCAAACTACGCTATAAGTGCTACTATGTGCTCATTATAGTAATCATATCAGCCGAAAGCCACTGCCCACGATAAGTCTGCTCTATGGGTTTCTAATAAGACCAGTTGGAAACGGTTTTTATATTCCTGGTTCTTCTAGTCTTGATCAAATCGTTTATCTACCTTGAAAATTACTATAAATTCGGGTTTTGAGCTTTTTTTACTGCAAGTACACTAAAATTTTGTTTCAAAGTACAAATTTGTATCATACTTAGTGATATACAAACAATTTGCAAGCAAGCTGAAATAATAAATATAGTTAAAAATAAACTAATAAACACGCTTAGGATTTTTTTTAATAAATGCATTATCATCGGTCTTTAATAGGTGTGCAAAGTTTAAAAAAAAAAACTGATCGCTCAAAGTAGATCAAAATCGAGCTCAAAGGGGTTGGTTACAAGCAAGCACCTGTATGTTTGCTTGCTTGCTTAAGCAAGCAAACATACAGGTGAAATTAATAAAAGCATGTTAAAATGGGATCAATTTATGGCGTTTGTTTATATTTAAGAAGTTTAAGAGATCCCAGTAGAACATCAATTCGATCCAAACTCGACACAAAACACTTAATATTTAAAAGCACTGTGTACACTCAAGAAATGGTATCAATTTTAATTGCTCCAAGAAAGTATCATGTTGGTAGAAAAATAAAGATGCAGCCTTCAGCGGGAGTAATAAAACAATCGGAGCGAAAACGTCTCGTTCGTGTAATAGTCGGAGAGTTACACAGTGTATTAAGATGTAGTAAGACATTTCGGCATTCATAATAAATAACAATAAAATATGATATAAGTACTTGTACCTCTATTTCGTTGTCTCTTGTCGTTTGGACAACGTCGCGATAATCTGCTTGTGGCCACGACTGATTTGACTCTGTCGAAACGTCGTAAAAAAAGAGTTATTTATTTACTGACTGCCTCGGTGGCTCAGTGGTTAGTGACCTTGACTTCTGGATCACAGAGGCGTGGGTTCGATCCCCACCCAGGGCAAATATTTATGTGATGAACATTGGTATTTGCTCTGTGTC
This sequence comes from Hypomecis punctinalis, assembly GCA_949316475.1. Classification (NCBI taxonomy): domain Eukaryota; kingdom Metazoa; phylum Arthropoda; class Insecta; order Lepidoptera; family Geometridae; genus Hypomecis; species Hypomecis punctinalis. The sequence goes on from OX438802.1 coordinate 3,079,586, forward strand.
TGGGTGTTATTAGGTACTATCTATATCAGTATGTATTTAAAAATATGTATATGTAGTATATCAGTCTCTGGCAGCCATAACACAAGCTTTGCTTAGTTTGGGGTCAGAGATCGTGTGTAAGATGTCCCCTAATATTTATTTATTTAACTCATATTTTAATTCCGCTATAAGTCCCATAATTATATTAGAAAGCTGAAACATACTCATATATCGAAAGTTTAAAAATCATTAAAAGAAATTTGCTTAAAACGAAAAAAGAGGCGTTAAATAAGAATAAATATTGTGGTTTTGATGTTTTTAGGGTTCCGTAATAAAACGAAGAGCCCTGAAAACGTAAGTCGCACGCTTACTAAATACAAATTCATACGTTCATTGTTACTACGACACGCCGCGGCTGACTAGCACACCAGAGTATACCGCACTCCGAGGCGCGTAGGTATGATTCGTTTTCCGATCGTTTGTATCAAGACGGAATACTGTTAGATAGGTATCATTACCGTGACAAGGTTGGCTTTATCATCTTAGGGAATATTGCTAAACATCCCTGTTCATCGAAGACAAAATGAGAGCATAATAATAATGCGACACGGTAAAGAAAATGAGAATGAATATATCATAAAAATTAAAATGTTATAGACCTGCATAGGAGTGCAAAATTTTTGTCCGTTTGTACAAAATGGACCGCCTTGGTTTTAAAAGATTTATTTATCAAGAGATTAAGAAAGATTTTCAGCAAGTTACTTACCTTACTGCATCTACCTACACTGTTCAATTTCTTTATTATTTCCCTTAGCTCGAGAGGCTCTTTAACAAGCAATAATTGTTTCAGTCGCCTTTGTAAGGCCGTGTTCAGAGTTGTAATGATTCGCCGTGAGCTAAGGCCGTGTTCACTCATTGTACACTCGCCTTTATTACTGTGTGCTTGAGGTGTATATTCCGTCTTCGTAAATTTCTATGTAATGAAGCTTTTCGGCGAGGTAAGGGAGATTTTAGGTTTATTTTATTCATATTTTTAACCAATTATAATACTTGTTACTGTTTAGCTGGGGTACTTAATTTTCTCAAACAACTGTACAAGCTCAGAAAAGAGAGTACAAGTGACCTAAATAGCAATTTTAACCGCAGATAAAAACTAAGGGATTTTATTTTCACGTGCGTATCTATACCTATTATAATACGTAGCATCATCAACAAATGGATAGGTTTTTTGCTGTTGGCCTTATTAGTAAGTTCAAAATAACCCAATGTGTTACGGAAAAGACTATGCTCGGAGTTCCTCTGAGACTCTGAATGAGAATCGGATCCGAAGACAAACTTAAGCTACCGACATATTCTATAGCAGATTAGCAACTTGAAATAGCAGTGGATAGTGCACATAGTTTGAAGAACTATTGGCCGGTGGTTCCGTAAAGTTCTCGAATGGAGATCACGTATCGTCAAATGCAACGTGAGACGTCCACTAACCAAATAAACCAATGACATAATAAAGACCCGAAGAAAGCGCTAGATGCAAGCCACTTCCGACCGGGCGTATTAGATATCTATAGCGGAGGCCTATGTCATGAGCAATAGGTTTCCAATGGCAGCAAAAAGAATGAAAATAATGACTCCTAAAAATACGCAGCGTAGTATATCCATTTCAAAGGCAATTTCTGCTTGTGAAGATATAATATAAATCCTCATTATTAACTCTCTCTGTTGCACAAAAAGACAAAACATTCGTCTCAAGTCGCACAATGAATGGCCGCCTTTAATTTCACGTACAGTCGACGCTTTAGCGTTGAATAATACAGAACGCTTAGCAAATAAGTCCTTTAAACGGCCCAGCCTTCCCAACAATGTACCACTTCGCACCTACTTAAAGCAGAGAACTTTCATTCGACATTAATGCCAAGTCATTTTTGGCCCGAAAAACTTTGGCTTTGTTTTGCCGTGAATGATGCGCTTTATTAACAAGAATGATTGTAGTTTAAGAAATAAATAAGTTGATTATGTCGTGTGTGTTAGTTTTTATGCTGCTTAGAGATTTCTGACATTGATTGTTTAGCCTAGAGCCTACAATTTATAGTGTTACACAAACACAGCAACACTCAGTGTAAGTTGCTAAGTCACAGCTGCAAAGTCTTAAGCATCGTCGCAAGTTGGCGTGTTTGTCGGCCTTTTACCGGATACACTTCGGAGAGTGTGCCCAGGAGTTGCACAATCTGGTCCCCCCTGCCCCTTTCTTCTATCGTACGGCTAGACAGACGCGACCAAAGCGCCACCCTTTTATGGTGGACAATCCGCGCGTTAGAACCAAGCGTTTTGAATCCTCATTCTTCATACGGACAGCCAGAATGTGGAACGCTTTGCCTGGGTCTGTCTTTCCGTTAAAGTACAACGTGGGTGTCTTCAAATCCCGAGTAAATAGATATATTCTAGGTAAGCGTGCTACGCCCTAGACCGCACATCTGCTTAACATCAGGCAGTGTGTAGTCAAACGCGAAACTATTCGAAATAAAAAAAAAAAAAAGTTTCAGAATTGACAAACCCTTAGGCATGAGTTGTATTACTTAGTGCATAGTGTCTCTTCTTTATATATACCTCATCTCATATACCTATGAAATTTTGAATTCATTCTCTGACCAGACAGATGCATCTGTTTTTTTGTAGATGCAGACTAACATCTGGTTCACAATATTATAATTTAGAAATTATAAAACAATTTGAAGAGATATATGTATTACTTAATTCTTTCAAATAAAATCATCCTGTCCAAAAGCAACATTGATGCTATTCTGGCAGAATTTTGTACAATCAATAGTTTAAGATATTCATTATGACTTTTAAATGAAAATCCAGAGCAGTTTTTCCATTGATATTGTTAAGATTAAATACACATATATTTTATGGAACACATTTAGCATTTTGATAAAATGTAACTAAAGTACGACACAAATTTACGTCTAAAGTTTGCTAGTCATATATTATTTCGTTTTAATAGCTTAGCTGCTATCATTAGCGATAGCCATATTTCTTTGCTGTATTGTAAAGTAGTAATTACTGCATGTAAAACTTGAGTAGATATTACTAAGAAATGCGTAAGTATCGCCAGTAATTAATACTGCCAGGATTACATATACGAGTATAACAGCACAAGTTATGTGAGTTATTAAGTATGATGAATTAATATACAATAACTCAAACTATACGAGTTTGAGTTTCTGTGTTTTTTTAAAAACGACAAAATTAATCTCATTTCCATGATTTCGTACCTACAAGGATTTTAGAAATGAAATATGAGTATGATATGTTATTGTAGCAGTGAATTCAAGCCTTCCGGTCACCCATCCGAAAACTGACCGCACCATCCGTAGCTCAATATTTATCGGTTGGTAACAGAAGAGCTACGCTAACAGCTAAGTACCTGCGGTTTATGACATGATTTTAATAACTAGGTATGTTTAGGGAATAGTCAATGATAAATTTAATATGTACTAAGTCAATAAATATGGTCGCGTGGTTTGATTTTACAGGTATAATTTGGCAAATGTGGAATTCAATTTATTTGTCAAATTACGTCGGGATGTTGAATCGAAGCGGTATGATTTCATTACAAACTTTGTTTGAGAGAATACATTTTGATGGGAAATTTAGTCCATGATCAATCATTTTCAAATTGATTGGAATTAGAGCTTTTATGAAATTGGAATAGTAATGATAGTTGTTGATTGAGTATAACATTATTACTAGTATGTACATCAATCTATTTCATAATAAAGTGATATCAATCATACTTCATACTTACTAATATTATATATCCGGAAAGTTTGTTAGTTTGTTCCTCTTTCACGCAGCAACGGAGCAACGGATCAACTTGATTTTTGGCATGGATAAAGTTCAAGGACCGGAAAACGACATAGGTTACTTTTTATCCCAAAAAAAATAAAAGGTTCTGGTGGGATAGCACAAAAGTCTAATTCCACGCGGTTGGATTCGCTGGCAAAAGCTAGTAGTCAATATATCAAATGTCTCATGTGAGACTGTAGAAATACAATAACTATAATAGACCGGCTTGTGACTGAATAGACTGTTTTGCGGTTTAACTAACTAAACGTGAAACGTGAAAAGCACAAACAATACATTCAAAATATGCAGAGAATTTTACATTTAGTAAATTAGTCAATCAGAATCAAATTATTTAAATTAGGTTAGCATAGACTCCCCAGAGTTATACCATTCAGCGGGCTGAAACTTTCACTCACTCCCCGTTGTAACATTGTAACTTTGTCTATCTTTCTCCAGTGTACACAACACCTATCACAGACCCTTCCCAAATTGATTACGTCACTTTTGTCAACAATGACGCAACTTCGGCGGACCCTTCCGGCCCACGGACTCACATATCAAACGAACGAACAGTCACATAATTAGAGCAAAGGAATTCCACTTTCATCCATTCCAATAGTTGTCCTCCCCGACCGCGATATGGCTGATCAAAAAAGGGCCAAAAAGGGGCCAAAAGGGGCACTTTCCGCATCGGTTAATTGCCACAAGCATCCCTGTGAAAGGCAAATTGGATTTTAGCGTTAGCACTGTGGCCCTTTGACCGTCGGAAAGTCACAATTTGACATTACGGATCCGAGAGTGTAAGTAACTCGATTACGCGCCGATTTTATAGAATCTCGTGCACGGCTTTGTCCGAAGCGTCCGACTGATGGAGCGCAATAATGTACTACGAGTTAAAACGGCTGCCTCGGTGGCTCAGTGGTTAGTGAACCTGACTTCTAGATCAATGAGGCGTGGGTTCGATCCCTACCTAGGGCAAGCATTTATGTGTTGAACATTGGTGTTTGCTCTGTGTCTGGGTGTTATTTAGGTATCTATGTATTTAAAATATGTTATATTATGTAGTATATCAGTCTCTGGAATCCATATCACAAGCTTTGCTTAGTTTGAGGTCAGAGACCGTGTGTAAGATGTCAAAAAAAATGTCGAAAATCTATTAGCTAGAAATATATGCACTCTCTATAATCTCGCAGAGATATGCATTAGCGAAAAAAATATTTAAGAATATATTCGTGTCTAAAGCAAATCTTTTCTTATAGGAATTAATTTTTTTCCACTTATTTCTTACTAATATATATTTTTTGTATTCAGGTAAACCTAATTATAACAAAACAGAATTTAACTGGCTGTAAAAAAATAGCGCTATGATTTAGTTAATACAAACAATAACACTTTATTAGACTGTAACTGTAACTGTACCAGCCTTTTTAATATTTAATAGTCCACTGCAGGACGTAGGCCTACCCTACGAAGGGTGTTTGAGCCATATCCACCACGCTGGCCCAGTGCGGGTTGGTGGATTCACATACGCCATCTAATTTCTTCTACGGACGCAGGCAGGTTGCCTCACTATGTTTTCCTTCACCGAAAAGCCAGTGGTGTGAAATTCCGTACATAAATTCCAAAGAACTCATTGGTACAGGACCGGGGATTTGAACCCACGACCTCACGATTGTAAGGCGGGTGTCACTACCTCTAGACCACCACGGCTACCTTTATTAGATAACAATAGAATAAGCACAGAATAATACAAAAATAGGTTTCTGACTGGTGGCTCTATCGCTTAAAGTAATTTCATTTCGGCAGCCAAGATAAACACACCCAGCGATATAAAAATGTTTTTAAATTATTTTATTCATTTAATAGAGTCATTACATATTTTTAAATAGATAAGAAAAAGTGTAATAATATGGAACTATTAAGAAAAACACTAATACCTATTATTTAAACATCTTCACCTACTTTCCTACTAAGAAAGACTACTACCACATTTTTCAAGCTCCAGCGATCGTGCCGTCTATTCCAAATTAATGAAATGGCTACTGAAGTTTCTTAAAATACGAATTTAAATCAAAGTTAAATAAACGAACCAACCAAGCGTAAGGTAAGGAATAATATGAAGTCTTCTACAAACAAATTGGCAGTCTTTATTGAAATCATCTTGTTCGCAAGTAAAACAAAAACAGAGAAATTATTAAAAGTTAGTCGTAATTTGTACCTCGACCTCCTTTGGGGAAGCTACCGAGTCAGAACCTGATATGGAATATGAATTAAAATGATACTTGCCTCTATATTTAGGGTGTTTATTAAATTAAAAGAAGGTTCTAAATGTTTTTGCTAAAAATATCACGTTTCCGTTATTACTTTTCGGCAGTTTGGCTACAATATTGTTATCAAAATAGGCACGCACCACAAGTGAACGATGAGACTTATTGATGAAAAATTAAAATCTGGATATGAATTGATATAATTATCTAGTCTCACAATAAATCAAAATAAATTGTCAATTTACTTTCAAAATATAGAACAATTTTTCGGATTAATAAGTTGTCAGGTGCATGTCGAGGCTGCACTATTATTTTAACTTTGGCGGCCTATATATCACAAATGGTACATGTGACAAAAAATAATAATTTAGAAACTTATATTCATTTTAAAAACCTATTCAACGATACCCCACAAGAGGGGGACTTTATATGTATGAGAGCCACCCCCAAAAATGGATTTATTTATTATCACAACAAAACTTATAAAACATCAAAACTTAATTCTAAAAACTATAACTATTAAAATTAACCTACTTAAAATAAAAACTAATACTAAATACTAAAACTTATATTACTAAAATAAAACTAATCTAAAAGACCCGGGGCAGAGGGTAACGTGGTCAGAATGCTGGCGGCGTTGCCTCGTTGAATTGATATGCTTATTTTTTGACCAAAATAGATGCCAGCATTCTGGTCACGTGTCACCTCTACCAGTCGCCTAGCCAGATCCTTGTATAAAAGGTGAGCGTCCGACCAAAATAAAAAAAATACATATTTTTTAAAATTTTAAGTATTTAAAATTGAGATCTATACTAACACAATGTCAAATTTCATGTAATTTGGCAAACAAATGTGGAAGTTATAAGCCTTTTTTCACATTAGGACGGACGGATAGACGGACGGACTGACACAACGATGTTATAAGGGTTCCTCGTTTTAGCACAGAACTCTAAAAAGGCATGCTTGAAACATATACCGTGAAGCAACTCGGTGTTTCTTATTTATTAAATAAAAGCACTACATAATGCGTACAACTACAATAGTGTGATAAATTATCACACTATTAAAGATTAATAGGTAAACAATAAATACGCAGTATTTTGGCTTGTAAATATTACTAAAATACCTACTGAAAAAAACAGTCTACGAGTACACTTCAAAATAAAAAGTAAGCCTTATCAATTCCCTTAAAAAAAATCATTCATCCATCCTTTATATTATAAATTAGTCAAAACTTTGTTTGTTATCTATTATCATACGTCTTTACAATAACTAAACAACTGATTAAAGTCACCTAATCGTCCGGTGTCGTCTTAAACATTTTAAGTTGTTTAACCAATAAATGATTGATGATTATAGCCAAGCCGTCACAGTCTGGGCCAACAAAACTTTTTAATCCGTAGATTAAAACAGTTGCTGTGGGGATTAACGCATATCTTCGAAAGAAGCGCTCGATGTTTGCCATGTACGCCAGGCTTAGTTGAAAGTTAGGTAAATCCGAACTACGTGACGTAATTAAGTTTGAGCCCAGCACCCATTGAGGGGCTTAGTTCTGCGAGTTCTGCCATCTCTGCAGCCTTAAGGGCCCAAGTAAAGAACTTGGAGGAACTTAATTTACTGTATCGCTTGAAGCGCTTTATCTGCTGAATCGCGGTGGTTATTAAAATAGTGATGTGCGTGTTCTATTTTATAAGTGTTGAATTGATACGTTAATGGGTTAAAAAGTAGTTACAATAAAAAAATTACAAATTATGACATTTTTTATGTTTGTTACAATAAACGCCAATGGTAAGTATTAAATACACAACGCCTATGACAAAATTTTAAACAATACTAAGTATACGTAAATGTAAGGAATGAGATTATAACTATTTTCTGGATATAAATTAGCGTCTAATTAATTTGTAACGTTGTAATAATTAAAGATTTTATTATTTATTACTGCTGAAGTAGAAACATATTGAATGGACTTAACAATGAGTTTATAATTTAACCAACAGATTAATCAAGGCCCAATTAAAATGGATGCGACCGAAATCCAAGTCAATTACTAAATCACATCTGTAATTTCGAATGTTTGCCTTTGGGAGGTTAATCGTCGGTTTAAACAGAGGTTAAGTTGGGCAGCCAGTCCTCTCCCTAGGGGCACTGATTAGATAGAACAGATTGATCACTCCCAAATGACAGCTCTGTTCTAGTATCTACTCAGATACAATATCCAACACTGTTCATGTACAATATTAAATGTGTATATTATTTTTCACAGTTATTGTGTCATCAGCACCATCATCATAGCAGCTAAAAAATCTCTACTGTAGTATTTATTTTTACTAAATTATTCAATACCGATGCTTGACAGGTAATACTTGCTGAGCGACATTTTGGGCCATATTGAGGTAAATGTACGTATATGTACTTAGGTATTATTGAAATTGAAAAAAACTGATTCAATGATATAGATATAAAGTGTTTTTACCCGACGAAACGGAGGATGTTCTCAAATCGATAACAACTATTATATTTTTTATGTTCATACATACACGCAACACTTTTTATAGAGTAGTCCGATTTCAATGTTTATTTTTCTTTGGTAGATAATAATAATAATAATAATAAATCGTTTATTTGGACATAAAATAACAATATTCAGGGTAATAGTTGACCCAAAGGCTCCTAAACTAGTTAAAACTGTATTTTAGGAGCCGATGGCTTCTCCTTAAAATATATACAATACATTTGTTAATATTATGCCATTAATAGATCAAAGTAAAGATTTACTACATGATACATATTTTTACAATTTTAACTTATTTAAAATAACGAACACTTGTGTGTGTGTGTGTGTGTGTGTGTGTGTGTGTGTGTGTGTGTGTGTGTGTGTGTGTGGGTGTGTGTGTGTGTGTGTGTGTGTGTGTCTGCGTCTCATATATTGTGCAATTATATCTTTTTGTTAATTACTAATCAGGTTTAATCACTCAGTATAATTAAAACAAAATTTGAAATTTCACAGATGGTCCCCGTTTAAATTTTATCGAAATCGGCTGACCCATTTTCGATAAATCGACAACAACAAAATTACTATATCGATCCGTGCGAACTGTTCGAATTCTGAACACGATTGAAGTCGGTTATTCCATTTTTTGCGAAAAATAATGATTAGTCTCTGTTCTCCTTAATCTGTCGCGGGAAGGGGGGTTTAAATGACATGCCTACGTCTAATGAAGCCGGCTTGACCCTGGTAAGATGCGATTTAATATCGCTTTTAAGTTCGCCACACTGGGGATTTGGCGCACTTGGGTTTGGGAGATTTTCAGGTAGATACCCCATGGCGATGGAAATGGATGCGGAAAATGAGTTACAAAATAAAGGGCTTGTAAAAATGTAAATCCTTCCTTATTAATTAATATTATAAATACGAAAGTGTATTTGTTATTTTGTTCCTATTTCATGCGGCAACAGAGGAACGAATAGACTTGATCTTTTGCATGGATATACATAGAGGAATTAATCACTTGGATATAGTTCAAAGGTCGGAGAGTGACAGGGGCTACTTTTTATCCAGAAAAAATAAAAGGTTCCTAGGGGATAACACAAATGTCAAAATTTCACGCGGCTAAAGCCGTGGGCAAAAACTAGTATTTAAATAATTTATACACTTGTACTGTACTATCCTTTTTAATAGTCCACTGCAGGTCGTTGGCCTACCCACAAAGGGTGATTGGGCCATATCCACCATGCTGGCCCAGTGCGGGTTAGTGGATTTACTCGTACATTACGCCATCGAATTTATTTTTCCTTGATGTTTTCCTTCACCGAAAAGCCAGTGATGTTTAATTTTGTACATCAATTCCAAAGAACTCTTTGGTACGGGACCGGCATTTGAACCCACGACCTCATGATTGCAAGGCGGGTGTCACTACCTCTAGGCCACCACGGCTTCATACACTTATCTTGTTCTAATTATGTTCTCTGCAGAGCAATTCAAGATTTACTAATAGACTGAGTAGACTGTAGTCTAGAGCGGAAGATTTTGAGTTAGCGTTGCCATGTGTAAGATTAGATAAGGCTATGAAGAAAAGAGTAGTTTTCTCTTTCTACTACTATTTGCATAGGTATTTATAATATTTTTATGTTATTAGTTTATATCTATAACGTGCTAACGAGCGACGAATAAATTCTGTTCGTCTATCGATGATATATAATACCTAGTTTGGCTAGACAACACCGTTAATTACCCGTGGTCCTACGTGGATATTGTGTCTTCAGAACAAGTAGTAGCAGGTTGTTAAAAATACATGACATTCATACAGATATTTATTAAACATCTTGATTTTGAAGTTATTTACAATATACTACTGTAAAAATTAAATACATATTATAAAAAACTTAAAAACAAGAGTGCCGCCACGCGCCGGCAGCGTGTCAGGGCTACCGGTGGTTGGGGCTACAGATAGAGAATGACAATGCATACCATGTCCAAGATGACTGCCTTCTGCATTTGATCCTTGACCCAAGCATCTAGCGAGAGCCTTTTAAGAACAGACATACATTATTATTATGTACAGTGATAATTGTGTTATCAAGTGCAAACAACATTACGGAACGGTTTGTTTTATTATCTACTTCCATAGGAAATAAACTAAACAAATACGTATGAATAAATATTTGTATTACATTCAATAAATCTTACCTACATACTTTCATATATCTGTATTTCATATCGAACGATTTTAAACTGGATCATAAAAATCCTAAAATTGAATTTAGAGATTCAGCACCACTACATTGTACATAATAGGGATTGTGCAATAACATACTTTATACTTCACACTAAACTTATTATTGAAATGTGCTCTCAAACGAGAGCTGTCTTAATAAATACAATAATGGCTGCCACAGACGCGGTTCCATCTCACTGTAATCATGTAACGAACGGGCTCAAAATATGCAAACACGAAAATGTATTCATCGAATCCTTATTCCATTATAGGATTCGAATTTGCTTGCTCTTCTTATGAAACAAAGGCTAAGATCTAGACACTTTTTGGAATAACATTCTTTGTCAACATCAACGGGTAATACGGTTACGTATTTTAAAATTGCACATTCATCATTTACTTCCCCCTTTACTTCCCCTGTCATGTAGACGTGAGGTAGCTGATTTAACTTACCTTTATAACATAGTACTGAATTAAATCAAATGTAGCAATCTTCTGCATAAAACTTCACATACCTACTCGCATTTCAAGACGAAACCATCTCGAGTATTGCAGCGTTTCGCCCCGCAAGCGGTTCGGCCCGCGGGGCGAATTGCCCAAGATTTTTTTTGAAGGTCCCCATTCGCCCCGCTCCAAACAATGTGGGCCGGATGAGGACCTTCAAAAAGAGTCGGCTCTATTAGTATATAGTCCGTATTTCAATAATTCTTTTTAGGGTTCCGTACCTCTAGCGGAAAAAACGGAACCCTTATAGGATCACTTTGTTGTCCGTCTGTCCGTCTGTGTGTATGTCAAGACTCTTTATCTTGGGAACGCGTAAAGGTATCGAGTTGAAATTTAAACTATATACGTAAACCTATGAATTCTTGCAGTTGTGTAAAAGAAAAGCTTCTCAGTTACCGTAAAAAAAAGTTAGAGCCGTTTATGTGGTAAAAAACCGCATATTTTGCACTCACAAAAATCAAAACCTACAGGGTACTTCCCGTTGACATAGAACTATGAAATTTGGCGAGAAGCATTGTCTCAGAGTACACATATAGGAATAAATCTGAAAACTGTACATTTTATTTGCATCACAAAATATAGGGACTCAAAATTCCCCAAAAATTGGTTCAAAATTCTGTCTAAACTGAAAATATGTTCAAATATAAATTTATATGTAAATGTTTAATTGTATAAATATAAAACATCAAACTTAATAGCAATCAAATCAAATAAGTTATAAAATCAATTCTTAAAGCAGTTTAAATCTCAGTATTTACTCATATCAAAACTAGATGGCGTTGGCGTCAAGTTAGCCCGCGCCATTAACTTTCTCTGTCGATGTACGAGCAAAGAAGATAATAATATATTAATACTACGTACGAGGTATCCATGCGTTCGAAAGATGTTGTTTTAGTGCCAACATTTAAATGCATTTTCTGACTCGATCAAATTCAAAGTGAGTGACGTATCATTTTAAAGAACTTCATTTCATTTGCAATGCTAAAACAAGTTTATAATCGTGTTTGTACGGAACCCTCGTTGTGCGAGCCTGACTTGCACTTGTCCGGTTTTTTTAATTGGAAATTGGTCCTATTTAAATTTAATTGGAATCGACTGAGGCATTTTTTGATAAATCAGCAATAATGTGAAATTGCTACATCGATCCGTGCTAACTATTCGCGAATTCTGTACACGGTTGAAGTCGATCAAGCCATTTTTTGTGAAAAATAATTATCTTCTTATTTATCGGTCTTTTTGACGACCGCAGTAGAAATGAAGCGAAAAATAAATAATTTGTAGTCAGATAAAATTGCCCCCGTAACGTCCAGTGTATGATCGACAGAATCGAAGGTCTCTGCTCAACTTTCCGATTCTGCTTTCGTCTGTTCGGATGTTGATGAAACTCTACATGTCGCACTTATCAACGAATCTCGATGAAACTTGTATTAGTGAATACCATGGATTTACTTGGTGAATACAAAAAAGGAGGAGTTCAAGAAGGAAGTCAAGAAGGAACCCTCCTTCTTGACTTGAAGGTTCTGTAAAAAAACTTGCTGCAAGGTTTACTTTAAACCATACGATTACTTAAAAGTTTTTTCTGTATCTAGTAGTAGTAGTATCAACCATAAAATTTCCAAACAATATTCATAATTTAGCATTGCGCAAGCAAGATTTTGAAATTTAAATTAATATTAAAATTGGTACACCTTTTGGGGATACCTTTTCCTAGCAGTTTTTAAGCTAATACGATGTTCATACTGATTGGTGGTAAGTTCTATATTTTTCAAGACAATGTAAGTCACTATTCTATTTTCAGAATCTTTTACGAATCACATCTGGTTCCAGGCGCGCCTCCGCAAAATTCATTAGGCGACGTCGCTGGTCGCACTCTCGGATACTCGATGTACTTCAGTGCTCTAACTTTCTACAGAACATTTTTCGTACGAATTTTGGAGCCTACTTTTACTTTGACATGGCTTTTTTGTACCGTCGTTACAAATTAAGTTACGTTCACTACGGTAGGTCTTCGGATGTTTTTTTAGGATTCCGTACCTCAAACGGAAAAAACGGAACCCTTATAGGATCACTTTGTTGTCCGTCTGTCCGTCTGTGTGTATGTCAAGACTTTTTATCTCGGGAACGCGTAAAGATATCGAGTTGAAATTTATATTGTGTACGTATATTTATGATTTCTTGCAGTTGTGTAAAAGAAAAACTCTTCGTAAAAAACCGCATATTTCGACACTCGCAAAAATCAAAACCTACAGGCTACTTCCCGTTGACATAGAACTATGAAATTTGGCGATAAACATTGTCTCAGAGTACAGATATAGGAATAAATCTGAAAATAGTACATTTTTATTTAAATCACAAAACAAAACATTTCTTCAAAATTCCAATTTTGTGAAATTTTCTGGATTTGTACGGAACCCTCGATGTGCGAGCCTGACTCGCACTTGACCGGGTTTTTTTTTAAGTGAAAACTTCTTTAGCAGCGTTGTGCACTTTTTGAGCTGCGTAAAAATTGTTAAACTCGCCTCAGGACTCTTGACCTGATTGAAAATTCGTAAGACGGAGGGAGAGTAGACCGCCGGCGTGGCGTAGGAGAGGAAGTAATATCCCCCTCTCTTTCTACCGCACGGTGAAAATGTATGCCTACTCCTCCTGTTTCGTTTAAGCGGCGCAGGGCGCTTGCGCGATTGTGCGTGTGTGATATTGTATTACCACCTAAATGATCCTTTATACGTTCAATTTTTCACTTTTACTTTTTCATCTTTGCTTAAGTCTAGATATAAGAATTAGTAAGTTTGTGTAGGCAGGCTCAGTTGGTGTCAGAGATTTTAAGCCGCCTAAAGGCCTCTGACATGGCTAAACGGTTAAACATAACCGGGGCCTACAATTTTACGTGTCATCCGCGCCACGGTAGCGATCTGTTGTAAATGCCACCAGCGTTCACTCATCCGAAGACTGACCGTGCCGAACGTTGCTTAAATTTGGCAATCGCTGACAAACACCAAATCAAACTACGCTATGAGCGCTTCGAACAAATATATACAGAGCCACAGGTCCTAAGAAAAAGTAGTAAGAAAATGTCAGAGCGCCGTCATATACCTATACTGACTTAGATGTTTACATTAAATAATACACAATGACCAGTTTTCTCGAATCTCGACGCTATTAACCTGGTAACCTTGTAACCGAGCACTTTAGCATCGCGCAGCGTTGTAGTCGGCTTGCAATCGCCTTACTACTAACTAAAAAGCCTGCCCACTATGTAGCTTGGGCAGAGTTTTGGCTCGGACGCTTTTTTGCACGATTGGGAGTCTTTAGATATTTGCTCGAAGTATGAGCGCTATAGATATAAGAATGCAAGCAGGTGAGATAAAATACTGGCTAAATCTAACTGTGGGAGATTTGAATAAAATATGCGGTTGGGATAAAAAGAGCCTTTTTATCTATTAAACGCATTTGCTGGTACAAATCTGGCTGAAGAAAACGGTATATAAAATAGTGAAGCTGCGCTGAAAATAAATGATTTTAAAAGGTGAAATAAAGACATTGGTACTAATTAACGGACAAAATATAAGTCAAATAGTTCTTTTTTGCAATTTAGAAAGATAGCAAAGATTCAAAATTATTGGTAAAAGAGAAAATTATAATATTTCTGAAATACGAATTGACATTGAACCCACTTAGGAATTTGCAGCTATGCACCTGTCAAGAATTGGTAATATGACTAGTAGAATGACTCGAGAATAATTCATAGCATTTTTAGTTATTGTGACGTTATCTATCGTGTCGTATAAAAATACCCGATTTAAATTTATAGTTTTTTCTGTAAAGAAATTAAAAGTAAATTAGTCTTTAAAACTTTTTTTACCAGTTCTGCTTGACATTGCCAAGCTTTGTTTAGTTTGGGGTCAAGGATCGTGTTTAAGATGTCCCCTTACATATATTTATAATTATTATTTTAAATTCAATGTCAATACGATGATGTCACATCAAAAATAATATAAATTACACAATGAACAAAATCATTTACAGGTTTTTAATTACTTTAAGCTGCTTGAAACCTGTTGTCATATTATTTTTTTTTTTTATAATTGAATACGTGTACCCTTGAAAATATTAAGCATCAGATATCAAAGCCCCTATCCAGTGAATCAAAACCGGCAGTCAAGACAAAATGAATTAAACTCACTACTGTCAGCGGTTCGCATTTTAATTAATTAAGATCCGGGAGGGGGGAGGGGCACGAGGAAGCGCAACAGTCAGTGTTTGCCACAGATAATGTCTAAGAAAGAGGTGACATAGAAAAATTTCGGTGTATTAATTTTACGACATGATTATTTGAAACCATAAATTTAGGGCCTACATCGAACTATGAACAACTTACACTATTTCCTGAATCAACCCTGATATGACGAAATTTCAGCTGTTCCGTGTATTTTGTCGATGTTACATGTACTTTTAGTATGGAACAGCTGATTTTTATTTTGTTGTTGTTGTTGTTAGTTCAGAAGTTGTTCAAAATGGTGTATACTTTATGTGTGTTTTAGTATAAATAGAGCTTTAATTGTGTAGGTATGTAATGTGTACCGAACCTTCAAATTAAACCTGATATAGTCAAATCTAAGGAAAAAAAATTGTCAGTAAATAAATAATAGACCATTGTAAAGAAACATGTAAGACATAACGTGGCAAGCGCGAGAATAAACTATGGCACAGTATACAACAGCTACTAGGTACTATATTAACAAGTTTTTTTTTTCGATATGCTTCTAGTCGAATTTCATTTCACGCCTGATTGATGTATATTTTGCCTCTCATTTACTGCTTCTTCATTCTTGACTGATATATAAAATGTGTATTACTACCGGTGTCGGAGCCTTAAGCAGTGACATCTATGGTAAATTTTGAACAACTTTTACTATGAGACCAACTATGTAAAACGTAAAAAAGAAACTGCTGTTCCATACGATTTTTATAGACTTTCGACAAAAAGTATGGAATAGCTGTTCTTTTTTGGAGTTGATCTCACAGTAAAAGTTACTCGAAATTTGCCATAATTATATGTACCCGCTTAATGCTCCGACACCAGTAGACAAACACATTGTATGTTAGTTCGTAAAAGCCGGGTGGCTAGCCTTGGTTTTATTGACTGATTGTTATCTCTTGTACGAACCAAAATGTCATGCCATCTCTTGTCCGCACCTCTCTGCAGTGTTTACGCACCGCGCCGCCAGGAAACGCCACAAGATACCAAGAAACAACCAGACACCTAGCGACTTCGCCTCGACATTCGTTTTCTGTCCTCCAGCTTAGCGGCAGCTTAACTCCATTAGTAAAATTAATGTTTTGAATTACTCGCGGTCTGCCGCTGTCTCGGCAAAAACGGTCTTACGGAATAGTGACGCTCAGAAACAATTATAACAGAATAGGATTCGGTTTCCAGTTATTTTTAGTCTTCGAAGATTAAGAGTTGAAAACAATTCACGTGTATTTTAGATTTTCGAATGTATTTTTTACAAATTTAGATTTAAATGTTAGTTGATTGTGTTTGTTTTTCGATTTTAAATTTAGACTAGAGCATTAGCAACATGCTCAAACTTGCATAACTCCAAAAAGTTACCAAAATCTGTAGAATAGTTTTACTGTCATAATGTTCTATGACATGAAAAACAGATGCAAGTCTGTATAGAGATTGATTCAGTAGAAATAGTCAAGATAGCAGTACCCAAGTATTGAATTTGAATCATAGATAGGTAAAGATAATAAGAAAACAAGATCCTCCCTTGGTAGTCTAGCAAAAAAATACTGGAGTGAAGAACAATAAATCCATTTGTAAGCGAAGCGAATTTGTAAAACAGCTCCTATACTACACTTAATTACAATATGTATATTCAGACAAAACTGTTACGTCTTGAAATAACAGATACTCCCAACAATAGATTCCAAACAAAACAATACACAAAACACAAACAAAGCGAAACAAGAATTAAATTACACAAGCACTCCCGCAATTTATGCTTACCTCGCTTAAAAAAGTCGCGTATTCCACAAACGGCAAAGAAACGTAAAGGAACGAACGCTGAAATCCTGGCGCGCACTAAACGCTCTAAAATCAGAACATAATGAACCACGTATCCACATTTGCATTAGAAATGCTCAGTTTCTTGCCGCAGCCACGTCGGAAGAAACCACCTTTTGGGTACAGAAAGAGAGTAAGCGATGAGCGATTAATATTATTTAAAATTTGTTCTCGTGACTTTTTAGCACATAAAAAACCTAATATTTTAATACTAGATTTAATATATCCGTTAAAAAACTCGAAGTAATTATCAGGCACAATAATGACAATAGCTACAAAATATGTATACTTACGAGTATGTAACTCATGTACACGCTAAACAACCAATATAAAATACAATATTATTATGCATCTAGTACTTGTTTAAGTGAGCGCAATATGATTTAATTTTAAATTCACGTCGCAGCTTGGAACATTAGATGATCATACGTACTTGCACATATACAGGATTATTCCTAATCAATTAGTACTTTAAGGTGCTTATTCTGTACATCAAACTTTTAAGGAAAACTTTTTTTGAGTTTTGACAAAAGTCGCAGAACAAAAGTTGTTGGTTTTGATGCACAGAATAATCCCGTAAAAGGGGACGGTGGTGTTAAATCCCGAAGGATGGTAATCGATTAGAAATAACCCTGTATAACCCGGCACTTTTGGGTGAAATGCACTTTGCGGGGGCTTATTTGACTAGGGAGTTGTTGACTCAGGTCAATAACTCAATAACTCCCTTGAATAGACGTAATAGTGTTTAACTTTATATTGAATGCAGTAATATACAAAATAGTTTATTTCCACAGAAAAAATACATAAATTATAATATAATAAAACAAAATACATAAAAAATTCGGCTAAGCCGAAGTCCGGTGTAGAATTGATGTAAATAGACTTTATTGCGCGCGTTTATCAAGAAATATTTTGAAATTAATACAGAAAGGCAAATAAACCTGAATCTGAAAAGACGATGGTTACAGTTTTCCTTAATCCACTGCACTTTTCAAAATAGTTCCATGTATTTTCAGTTCGTACCAATATTTTTACATTTATTATTTTACAAATAAACATGCTTCCTCTAAAACCTTCGCCATACCTTTACCCTCATCACATCGGAAAGAAACCACGCCACCTTTAGCGCAAATTGTATCCTCGGCGACTCTCGTACCCCAGCGTTTGTCAAAAGAATGAGTCTTTTTACCCCGCCTCGGAGTTCTGGCTCTTAGAATAACTAGGAAAAGAATTCTGGGCATTTTAATAGCGTACGTCTACGATCTACATCTTTGTAAACAGTTTGTTTTGTAAAAGTGTGTAATGAGGTGAGTCTGTGTAGAAGTTTTGTTTTTGGTGCAGGTCTGCTTCTATGAAAACTGTTTGAACTATAAAATTATTGTTTAAAATTTTTATTCTTGTATATACTATATTTTTTTTGGAGTCTATTGTTTAGAACAAGGCTTTACATCATCATCATTTTTAGGGTCCCGTACCTCAAAACGGAACCCTTATATTATAGGATCACTTTGTTGACCCTCTGTCCATCTGTACGTCCGTCCGTGTATCATGACCTTCTATCTCAAGAACGTAAGGTATCGAATTGAAATTAAAACCGTACACGCAAATAAACTTCTCTGATATCTTAATAAAAAGTAAGAGCCTATTTTTCTCAAAAACAGCAATTAATTTATTCATATAAATAGGGTCTCAATTTTAAAGTAAGTAATAGTATCAAGTGCGGAATCATAATACGAAAGAACTTAATTTCCGCAAACTAAAACCGTTTTTTACCATGAAACGTCCATTACCAGATATATGCCTCCCAAATACTCGTAGTTTTGTAATATGCCCGATTTTAGTTTTAGTTTTGAGATTTACAGTAGAAGCATATGATCCTCTGATCTACGTCCTTCTACGTCGCATACTAACAAGTGTAGCGTCGAACGTTCACTTTTCGGAAATAATATAAATAAAGTTTAACAAAAAAAAACTAAAAAAACATGCTTAGGAGTCACCATTTTTTTTTTATAAATGCATCGTCATCGTTCTTTGATAGGTGTGCAAAGTTTAAAAAAATCTGATCGCTCAAAGTAGGTTTAAATCGCGCTCAACGAGGTTGGTTACAAGCAAGCAAACAAACATACAGGTGAAACTAATAAAAGCGTGTTAAAAATGGCAAAACCGCCTTCCATCGTGCACAAAATTATATTTCATGTAATAAAATATTTCGCTCGAATTCGAATTCTGCTGTTTACATTATTGTTGAATTTAAAAAAACGGCTCAGCCGATTTCTTTAAAATTAAATGAGACTACCTCGGGAATATACCTTCGCGAACAAAAAAGAAATTTATAATCGTTTCACAATTAGCGAAATTATCGATGAGCATACACAAAAAAAACCGGACAAGTGCGAGTCAGGCTCGCACATCGAGGGTTCCGTACAAACACATTGTTAAAATAATTAAAAACCTGTTTTAGCATGTGCTAATGATGTTCTTTTATATGACACCTTTCATGATACTATTTACTCAATTTGAATTTTGAGCCAATAATTTGTGAAATTTGAGGCCCTATTTTTTTGTGATGTAAATAAAAATGTACAGTTTTCAGATTTATCCCTATATGTGTACTCTGAGACAATGCTTCTCGCCAAATTTTATAGTTCTATGTCAACGGGAAGTACCCTGTAGGTTTTGATTTTTGTGAATGTCGAAATACGCGGTTTTTTACGACATAAACGACTCTAACTTTTTTAAACGACAACTGAGAAGTTTTTTTTTTACGCAACAGCAAGAATTCATCGATATACATATACAGTTTAAATTTCAACTCGATATCTTTACGCGTTCTCGAGATAAAGAGTCTTGACATACACACAGACGGACAGACGGACAGACGGACAGACGGACAGACGGACAGACGGACAGACGGACAGACGGACAGACGGACAGACGGACAGACGGACAGACGGACAGACGGACAACAAAGTGATCCTATAAGGGTTCCGTTTTTTCTTTTGAGGTACGGAACCCTAAAAAATACTTAGAGACGAATATAGAAGCTCCTCCTTTTTAGAAGTCGATTAAAAAGTAGATTAAAAACCAATATTCAATCCTTCTACTCGAGTAGCTTATGGATCAATCACACTCGTCGTGCTGCCAGTGACCTGCGTGTCCAATATAACGACATCTGCGTGCTAGTGCGGTTGCCTCGCTATTGTAGTGCATCGACGATGTTTGCGGGGGCACGCACGGATGACTTCCATGCGATGATTCATAAGAAAGCCGCTTCTTTACAAAAGCGAGTTCGAGGCAACCGCAATGGTATTCTGCAGATGATTACCTCCCGGGAAGACTGCCCCATCCAGAATATATGGATGCGTGTAACGATGGGCGAAAAACTTTAAATGTAATTTGTCTTACGTTTATGAAATGATGTATTGTGTTGATTATTTTAAATTTAATTTTACTAATTTATGAATGCATATGTGTCTGAAATAAATGATGAATTGAAGGCTGATTAATTAAACAAACAACTGACAAAATGCTCCCATATATCACATGCCTCCCTATTTACGTGCCCACAGCACGCGGCAGCGTCCACATCATCGGAATGACACGCCATTATAAATCTCATTGAAGATACACGCCATCCATCATAGAAAGGAAATGAAGTCTCGCAGACGCCAGACGTACGAATACGTGAAACGGGCTGCGGAGTGTGGATTTGGTTACTAAAAATTTGGAACCAGAACTATTACTGTCATGTCGAATTGTTATGTAAAAATAATCGAACAAAAACATTTTCATATCAGATCTCATGTAGAGCCAGCTTCTAACTCTATATACACGCTAAGGCGTGATCGTGTAGAGCTAAGACTCTACAAGATCTTACTTCACATACTCTACACCTTAGTCAATAGCGGCTTCGCTGTTTCGCTACTAGGCTTTATCAGTTTTCAGACTTCTAGCATAAAATATGTGGAAGTCTCATACAAACTTTCGTCCCCTAACATAAGGGGTTGGAGTCTCATACATAATGATTATTGACTCTCTTCATATGAATAATAGTTTTTTTTTGCGTTTGAACCGATTTTTATTGCGATTTGGTTTTTCATTGGTTAAAATGTGTATAATGACAAGTGACATTACACTTATAAAATTACTTGCAAACTACTCGCAAAGTTATAAGCCTTTCTATTCTTGAGTAAAAATTACAGCAATATATCAAATATTTTATCTTTTTAAATGTTTTTCTCAAGGCGCAAAATACGAATTAATAATAAAACAATTACACTAACGCCCGTATTGTCAAAAGAGCCATCGTCGAGGCGAGTTGTAGAATAAAATCATGAGCGAGGCCTGTGGGACCGCTTACCTTTCTACGTACCCCAAGTAATGCATAAGTAATGGTTGGTATCTCGGACGCTTTAGCCGTTGGACGAGAATTCACATGATTTGACAAATCCGATGTATATGTCGCGTCCCTTGTCATTTCAACTATAAGACATTCACTGTTGAACTAGGCTTCTCATATAGATCTGCAATAACCAAAACGGCTGAAAACAGCATGTACCCTGCGCAATTATGTAGTCTTAATAAAATTATCCATCTACTTTGACGCTTTACGCTCTACGCTGCATTTGCTGGTACGTGGAAGTGTAACTTTTCTTCTTTTTCAATTTTCTACGAAAACACGGACTATTTGTGTAAAAAAAGCCTACGGAAATGGAAGTCATCGAAATGTGGTGATTTAAATGTTAGTTCGAATTGCTGTTTTCAGACCATGTCCAGTGACTTATATGTTACTGCTCGCATGTTACCTGGGTCTCGTAGGCCCTTATGGACAACCTTTTAAGAGAATTTTCCCCTGTCTTGAGCCGTTCTGACCCGAGGATCGCTGCAATTACATTACGTGCGTCGATCGACTGCTTCTACACTAAGTGAATTCATGTATAGTGGTCAGACTTTGTGTTAGCGATTTAAAATTTTGGTTTGAAGTTTTTTGAATTTATGACAGGAGTCATGTAACTTCTGTCATGACTGTAAGTTATAACAGCTAGAATCTACAATTTTACCTATCCTACGAGATCATGTTAATGCTTATTTATACATGGCACTTGCGGTCGCCCATCCGATGACTGACCGTAATGACCCGTATATGCATACATAATAGGTAATCTGCTAATAAATGTTACTTATCAAGCTTAGCTAAGTATTTTCTGGTTTCTCTAAGATTTGAAAACACTTCACTTAGGTATACTCTACAAGAATAACTTGTTTCAGCAGAGTTTCACATTTTAAAGATAAACAGTTCCAGATAATATTGTGGCAACTGAAATACGATTTCCGGCTTGTCAAAAAAATCTGCCATCTAGTTTCCGCTCGCTATTCTCATGAGCTGCATTTGAAATGGAGTCTCATGAGATATATTTAAAAGGTAACATGGTGTATAGGATATGTTAAAGACAGAATGAATATACGACAATTGCTTCTTTGCTACGTTAAAGTGAATTGAATAAAATATGAAAACAATAGTTGTAAAAATAATTTTTCATCTTTGATATTAAAGTAAGTTAAATTATACTGCCGTCTATAACCTAAAAAGCCGTTAAACCACAAAACCAAATTTTTGGATATCAGCTAAAAACGCGGGATTAGACAGATAAAGTAGTTTAACTATGATTTAGACAATTATTTGCAAAAACGGCTTAAAGGTAAGCTATTATTTGTAGAATAATAATGTTTTCAAATAATTATGGGATCATAGCGGTATTAAAGTTATGTTTTGTTGGATGACGAGTTTATTGACTTGTTAAGTAGAAATAAGAATGTCAATAGCGGTGTTTTCACAATTTCTATCTTCTAAACTATAAACGATATAAAAATAATTCTTACAGTGACCGACAGAGAATTTTAAACTCTATAAGAATGTGTTTAAAAGTGAAAAATGACCCCCTGTGGCTTAACGGTGTTATAGCTTGTGGACGGCAGTATAGTAGGTATTGTGTTGTTAAAAATTTTGCTTTTGTCACAATTTTTTACTTTTTAGCTAACAACATAGAAGAATGATTGAGTGTAACATTGCTTGTTGTTTTTCTCAAAAACAATGAATTTTGTCTCTGTCGCAGATTTTTTTTTATCAGAATTAGTTTACGTCAGCCCGTAAAATCTTAACGAAACATTTATTTGCAAAACATTTGTTAAAATGTTAATAGGTAAAAACAGAAAAAAATACACGAGTTTCTTTACCACCCACGCAGCTACAGTTTTCGTAGCAACAGTCTTCCCCGTAGCAGAAGCCTGCACCACATAAATACGAATCAATTTTGTTTTAGAAGAAATTTATAAGATGACATTTAAGGCGAAATAAGCAAAAAACTAAACAAAAGGTCGACAGAATGTTTTCTTTCGTCGAAACGAATTGGAAACGTCTTTGATTTTTTCTGTTTTGAGGGTTTGGTTTACTCAAAGTTAAAAAGAACTTGATAAACTTTACAATATAATTCGTAATTAATATAAAGTCATGAATCTTGGATTTAGTAACAAATCAACGTAAACCTCAAAGCTAATGACGTCGCAAAGTTCTGCAGTGGAAACTACGAACCTACCTACCGGCAAGCGTAGCGTAGAACATTCATTCAAATGTATTTAGATAGAAGAATAGAAGGTAGAAGATATAGATGGTCAGGTCAAGAACACACATTAATTGCAAGCAGTGTATCTTTTATTCTTGTTAAAAATCTATGGAGGAGGAGATATATCTAGCAGTGAACGTCGTATGGCTAAAATTATCATGTTAAAGTAAAAGAAGGAAAACGTGCATAATGCTGATGCCATTATACTTTTTTTGGCATACTACATTAATATCTCGTATTTTTCATGGGCCAAATGTGTATGCACGACTATTAGTTTTGATATCCCAAATAAGTATTTTAATGGCATAACTACGAACATCTGCTTTTTAATAAAACCATTTCGTGTTATAACTATTTCTTATAACATTACTACAGTGCATTGGAAATAGAAATATGTATGTATTGACTGTTTTCTAACTTTTTTGTTGGTGATATTCAAATAAATTTTCTTTTCAGTTTGGCAGATAGCAACCCTTTATAATTTTTTTCAAAGAAATCTTTATTGTCGATGATTTATCTCGCTACTTCTCATTCAATTGAATATCTGCCGCGGTTACTCAATCATATTTTGTACAATTTGGGTTCAACAATGGCACGTATCGGATTCGGTCTTTGCTCAAACTGTACGGTTGAACAAATAAACAGTGGGACACGGAACGTTTGAAGTAACTCGCAGGATATTATAGTGAGTCGTGAAAATTGACTTGGCGTATAGGTTATGATTAATCAAAAGTAGTGAATCGACACAAGCTGATGATGATGATGAAAAATTTATACACTACCATAAAAGTTTTAGTAGTAGTCTATAACAAATCTTTTTAAATACTCGGTTTGTTTAGTGAAAGAAAGCTGTGATTACCATTTTATGTGATGGAAAATAACAGTGTTGTAAAAAATCAAGCATGCAGTTTATAAGGTACTTATTGATTTTGACTTTAAAAAGGTTTAGATTCAATTAATCACGAAGCAAGTCTTTTAAATTTTGATTTCTATGTACTTTGTTTAAAACTAAAAATTTGAATAGAAGCGCAAATTAGAGCGTCTATTCATTCATCATCCACAGGTCGTCCACTGTTGGACATATAACTACCTTATTGATCCGTAATAAGACCAATTGCGAGCAATATTATTTCATTTTTAACTATTTCACATAAAAAATTAGTAAGATCGGTAAAGTATCACGTCACGCACCTTATAAGTCCAAGCAGCTCCGCTATATGGAAGTCTCACAAGAGTTTTCTAGGAAATGAAATACATAAGTACTTCCTTTGGGAGCGGCGGACGGCATTCAGGACAGGAAAAGGAAAAATATGCCGTCTTCCGCTCACTACAGGTGCTTCCATATGGGAGCCTGAGAGTAATTTTCCAAATGATGCCATAAAAATATTATGATTAATGCCAAAGTTTTTGTGTGAAACTCATAAATTAGAGATACTATTTTTATAGGATCAAACGAAAAGATGAACTTTACGCTCGTCTGATACATTACGTATGATAGGTCTGCTCCTTCATAATTTATAAGTACTTGTTGATCATAACATACAAGGTAAATTTATTTTTTGACTACAGTCATTTGAGTAGAAAAAGTTACACAAAATTACCAGTTACTCTAGTCATGTTCATATATTGGTGTTAACCACTGTTACAAGATTGTATAATTTTAAATACAGGGTTATTTCTAATCAATTAGCATCCATCTAGGGGCTTCTTCTGTACATCAAAACTAACAACTTTTGTTCTACGACTTTGGTCAAACTCAAAAAAAAATTTTGTTGTTCCATAGAAAAATTTTGTTCACCCACGACAAAATGTATGGAACAACTGTTTTTTTTTTTTGAGTTATGACGAAAGTCGTAGAACAAAAGTTGATAGTTTTTATGTACAGAATAAGCCCCTAGAAGGATGCTAATTGATTAGAAATAACCCTGTTTATAATTATTTAAGTGTCACTTAAGTCACCAAATTAATAACTGACCCATGTGAAAGTATTTTAACCACCCAATAAATATGCGAATATTAATATGAAATGGAAATTGAATAAATAAATAGTATTAAGTTGTTTAACATCAGCAATCGGTTATAACCTCAAAAACGAGCAATTTGAAAAAAGTTCCTTTGAAATGCACCTTAAGAGAATCTACAACACACAAACAAAGCTCAGTTTCAAAGCGTAACATGTACAGACAAATAATATAAGTTCTTATTCCAAACGAATACGGGACTCTTCCACAGCCATGCGGAAAACTCCAAGGAAATAATACGAGTACATTATTACGAGATTATTGCCTGATATCTGAGCACTTGCCACTGAGTTATATTAGCATAGAGGGCTGTTTATGATATTATTATAATATAACGTTATTATCTGTGTTCTGTATGATTCCGTAATAGAATTAGAGAGGGAGTTATGAGGTAGTAAGTGGGACTCTTGTTTCTATATGAAGAGGAAATACTACGGCTGTTTAATAACAAATAATGCGTTAATAAAAGTCAATAAATTGATTGAATCTTTAAATTATGTTACTTGGGAGTCAAAAGAAAATTTTCACAATTATTCCTGTAAAAATATGAAATGTTTTAAAACGAAGATGAGATTGTCATAGAGGCCATAGAAAAGTGTCATGCGATAAGAGCAGCCTATGCTTAGCAGTGGACGATTGCAGGCTATGTCCATTGCTGAGCATGATAGCTGTATAGCAATTTATATATTCTTTTCGTTCCCCAGATAGGCAAAAAGGCGAATACGAACAGCTTCAAATAGCAGTATTTGAGCAATAGGTAAGACAAATACGCAAACACGAATACCGATCAAAGCGTCAACATAAGGATATCATCGACACGTCTCAAGCTTCTCTGCGGGAGAGCGCTGTAAGCTTCCTGAAAACCGCTATTTTTCTGTATTTTTGTAGCAATTTGAAGGCAATGGCCATTTTGGATCTATATCGTCTTTCAAGTGCCGTTGTTTGAAATGGCAGTTTTTATTAGGTCCCCTGGAGTTAAAACGATTGTTGTCAAGTATTACTTTGATATACTCGTATGTCGTGATAGAATCAAAAATACTGTTACTGTTCGAGTAATCGAAACGCTTGTCTCATCTATACACTTGATGGAGTCTATAGCGTGGCGATCGACGAAATGTGTTCATGTAGCCCGGGTGGTTACGTGGTTACTACTGATGTCAGAGTGTTTAAACCGCAAGAAGGCCTCTGTCAAGGTCAAATGTTCAAAACAATTGAAATCAGCAATTTGACGAGTCACCATGTATTAACTGAGCAACAACTGTTTACAAACTCTATTTCTGAAACAAAATATACGTGTTTGCGAAACAAAAAATATTGTTTCAGAGACAATTGTTTTGTTTCTGTAAACACTACCATGTGGAACACGGAAACAAATAAGTTCCTGGAAACATCTACCTACGTGATGTTTCAGAAATTGTGTATCCCAAACATTGTTGTTAAGTAAATACATGGCTTAATAGCTTTGAGCAAATATCTATAGAGTCACAATCGTGCAAAAAAAGTGTCCGAGGCAAAACTCTGTCCAAGCTACGTAGTGGGCAGGCTTTTAAGTTAGTCATAAGGCGATTGCAAGCCGACTACAACGCCGCGCGATGTCAAAGTGCTCGGTTACAAGCCCTAATTAGGTGACATAGCGTCAAGATTTGAAAAAACGTGTCATTGTGAATTATTTAATGTATATACAGCCTTGGCCAATAGTATTAGGCACCTTTAAAAATCAAAATGCATGTTTACTACTTAACTAATAACTGAGTGCTTATCTTAAATGACTTACCGGGGTCGTAAATAACTTCTTCGAATATCAAGCGGCTCTTTGTTAAGGTCATAAAACGCCTGGTGACCGAAAACCAAGGATTCGGTTTTCTTTCGGTCTTATCAGTCAATGTTTGGTCTCTTGTGTTCTGGACTCTAACAAGTAAACAAGCTTTCATTTCTGTTGATGTGATTAAATTGACACCAAATTTGTTAAAAATGCCAAAAGGGAGTGAAATTAGTTTAGAAGATAGAGTGAAAATATAGGATGCCTAATACTTTTGGCCAAGGCTGTATATCTAAGTCGGTATATATGACCGCGCACGGACATTTTTTTACTACTTTCACTTAGGGACTGTGGCTCTGTAGAAATTTGCTCGAAGCTTAATAGTCACCCAGTTGAAGATTGTCCGTGCCGGATGTTGCTTAACGTCGGTGATCGCTACAACTCCTTGTCGAACTGCGCTATGAGCGCTACAAATAGTTATCTTACTTCAAGTTTTATGTTCTCCTAGAAAAAATAATAATAGGCTATTTGACAACAGTAAAAATATACTATTGATTGTGGTTATCCATAAAGATAATAGCCTGAAAAAGGCAAATTTCACTTTATTTAAACTAAAATACGTCTAATTTTCGCAAATCTCACGAAACAAAATACGATATTTTTTTGATATTTTATCTGTGACGTGAAAGCTCTAAGAAGGGCGGCACCTCTGGTGACGTGACATGCTAGTAAACAAAAATTTCTCGATTGACTGTTGTTTGTGTAATTTGTGTTTTGTGTTTTTGGAGTAATATTATTGGATCTTTTAAAGTATTTATTGTCAATTTTTAGATGTGAACTAGCGTATTTACTAGTATTAACTAACGTTATTTACTAGTGTGTGACGTCACAGACCAGCGCCATTACAGAATATCGTTTTGGCGGGATCTTGAATATCTATTCTTTGACACTTGATTTTCATTGTTAACATATTAGATCTCTCGGAAATATAAATGTAGTGTGCTTATTATGTACTAACGAATAATTTAAAACGATTTCCAAAAACTAGTCAAATAGCCTATTGTATTTATAATCAACTTTTAACAAATTCAAAATATTTATTCCGCATTTAAAAGTTTCAGAGCCAACAAACTATAAAACCAAGAATCACTGAGTTAGTACCATTTGTTTGCGAACCGAAGCCCGCGAAACATTTGCAGCTAACTTAACTTAATTAGCGGTTTTTGAATATTTTTTTCTTAACGGCGTCGAGATGAAAAGTTTTTATTGCTTTTCAGATTTATTTTTCTGCCAGCGAGATTAAGTTAGTTAATTATTGTCAATAGGCGAGAGATGCTTTGGATTTGACTTTCTAAAGTTGGAGCTTAGTCAAAGTAACCGATTTAAGAGAGAACTCTAGAAAACTGAAAGAGACATGAAAGTATCGAGCAAAATGCGCCGTAGTCTTCAGATTATTTAAATAATTAATTGTATAGATATTCTGTTGATGAAAAAAAACCGTGATCAATTATTTATTTACCAAAATTTTGTACAACAATCTGACCTTGTGATTAAACAGCGTGTGCAATATATCATAATTGTAAATTTTTTAATTCTAAAAAAGGTATAATAGCAAAGGTAATGGCGCTAGGTCTGCGAGGTTCACATAATTATTAGGGCACAAAATATTTTTAAACAATGTCCTTAAAAAATGACAGTTCTACAAAAGCGTGACTATGGAGAAACGGCGACGCAAACTGTCAACCCTTTTTCGAGGGCTTAATGTTTTGATTAATGTGATGAACACAGTTTTAATACTGATGAAAGCTTTAACAATATACTGTACTCCGCTTAGTTTAGAGGTTAAATATTTTAGAGAGGTTTTCGTCTCAATAGGTAGGTAAACACACATTTATTTCATGTATGTGGTACTCACACATAGCACTGGAAGCCTTCAGGCGGCCTAAATACTCCGACACCAGGGCTAGCCACCCGGCCTATACAAACTTACTTATAGCACCATTTTCGTCATATTTAGTGTATTTTTCAGAATAAATTGTTTGTTTTTTTTGTTAATACATGGAATATGTACAACTAAAATATTAGAATATTTTACAAAACAACCAAAATAAGGGTAGCACGATGAACTACATACTCGTATTATATAAACTATACAGGGTTATTTTTTATCAATCAGCATCCTTTCAGGGGCTTATTCTGTACATTAAAAAAAACAACTTCTGTTTTGCGACTTTTGTCAAACCTCAAAAAAACACAGCTTTTCCATATATTTTGTCGCGGGTGAACAATATTTTTCTATGGAACAACCACTTTTTTTTGAGAATTAAAAAAGTCGTAGCACATAGTTGTTAGTTTTGATATCTGTATATAAGCCCCTAAAAGGATGCTGATTGATTAGAAATAATCCTGTATATTGTATTACAATTCTTGATCATATAACGTTATTGTATAATAATTATGTAAATAATATTCGCAATTACATTAAATTTAGATGGTACAAGTGGGATTAGATTCCTTTAACTAATTGGTAACATATTTATGAATAGATGAATAAAATATCGTTCAAATGATGCAGCACAGATTTAGTTCTAGGAAAATTTCGTAACAATACGCCTGTCTAAATAATAATTATATTTCGGCATCCACTAAGACGCAAATATGATTCTGTAACCTACTGATAGTTTGAACACTACTAGTAACAATTGAGACAATTTTTTCAGCATTTTATCGCACAATAGTCCAGAAATGTCGAACGAGGCGAGGCATGTCTCGGACACGAGGAGCGTTCGACAAACACATCCGAGTGGGGCACGGCACCCTCCGTGTACGTTTACACTATTCGTACCTGTTGTAAAGATAGAATATAGGAATTATACAAGTTTTGTTGCTTGGAATGTTCAGAGATATATTAAGTAGGTAAATTTTGGATACTTTTTCTAGCTATCAAGGGCGGATTTAAGACGCTAGAGTCTAGTCTGGTAAAAGTAAGTCTGGTAAATAATAGTAAGTCTAGTGACTAGAAGGAATATTTTTGTACTGTTTCCATCACAGTAGATAAGTACATATTTAGAATCAAATAAAATTATCAGAGTTGTTAAAATATATGAAAAATACTTGAACTTATAGGTGTTGTAGTAAAAAATTCTAACAGATATTGTTTTTTTTTTCTGTGCTCTTTGTGCCCCTCCCAGATAAAAAATCTGGATTTGCTCTTGATTATCATGACAATTTCAAATTACTTGGCTTCACATATCCAGACTTTCTGTGTCCATGACCGATTCAACGTGTACAAAATGTCGGAAATTACGTAATTGCGCGATAAGTTCAATAACAAAAGAATAATAATCACTTAAGTTTAAAAACTTTTTTAGCTATTTTGACTAGATTTAACTTTTCAATTCGATTAAGCGGCAGCGGATATGAAATTTGATTTTGATAGCAGTATAATGGTGATATGGAGAAGAAACTTGATGAAGTTTGTGAATCCACAAGCTTGATGGATGTAGCACAAACAGTAGCACAAATAGGCTCACCTTGTTACTCACATTCTGATGTTCTGCACAAGATTGATTCATCATCATCATCAGCTTATTTCGGCCCACTGCAGGGCATAAGCCTCCTCCCCCTTATGCCAACTATCCCTGTCCCGTGCCTGTCTCATCCAGGTGTTGCCGCAAAACTTTTGGATGTCATCACGCCACCGTTAAGGGGCTAACAGGACTGCACTTTCCGTCACGGGACCACCATTCAGTCAGAGACCTGCTCCACCTGCCATCATCACATCTGGCTAAATGTCCAGCCCAACGCCACTTGAGATTGATTACATGGGATCCGATATCTGCCACCTTTGTCATCCTACGTATCTCCGTATTTCGAATTCGGTCACGTAACGTGATGCCTAGCATAGCACGCTCCATGGCTCGTTGTGCGACTCGCATTTTGTATATAGTTTTCTTGGTGAGCGTCCACGTTTCGACACCATACGTCATCACAGTTAGTACGCATTGGTTGTAAATTCAGGTTTTCAGACATTGCGGCATTTATCGGTCTTTGAGTACGTCGTCAAGCTTTCTGAATGCTGCCCATCCTAGATGTATGCGTCAGAGGATTGATTACTTATGAAAAAGCTGATCAATAATGACTATATTGGAGGAACTAATATGATCCAAATCCTGTCATTTTTGGTACTGCACCGGGCTAAAAATGCTAACAATTATTATTTGTTACAGGCAAAACTTCTTGGAATCTGTGAAGTTAGCTATGATCTACACATAAGAGCAAACAAATTTCATAAAAATGGTCATATCAGAACGTTAAGCAAAGGAAATGCCTTAGTCGTACAGGGGACATGTTACGGCTGAATTAATGATGGTGAATCAAACCAGTAAACATAAGAATCCCTCTGTCCATTCTTCCGGGCACTCGCCGTATATTACGAGTTATCCACAAACTATCCAAACAACGGAACTCTTGCTAACTTTTGTCACATTTCACGCCATATTTTGAGGTTACTTTAAGGTGGTGTCGAACTTGTGCGTTAAATCGTCCGTGACGGTACATAAACCTACTTGGAGATAAGGACAGCCGTGTCTCGGAGGAAAACCTAATATTGTTATGGACAGGCTTAGAAGGGGGTGATTTTCGCGGTGTGGTATTTTGATTGTGTTGGATTTCTTTTTTGTGCGTTCATTGCAACTTTTCTTAAACTGAAATTAATTGAAAGATGTATTGGTTGAAGGTTTAGTTATTTTTATAATAAATTAAAGTACAAGACACACACACGATACTTGCATGAAGTTGAGAATCATGGTTTTCTATGATACCTAAGTGTATTGTGCCGCACAGAGTTATAATCTTACACAAATTCATTGCAATATAAATATTTGTTAATCAATTAAGGTGTATTGCGTCGTTTCGCTGAACTTCACGATGTTTTTTTTTATGGATTTGTACGTCACTTTGATTTTTTTTTAAATGTGTACAGGTATAAATTGATGTATAAAGCCGGAAAGATTGTCAGTAATCAAATAATAACTTACAGAACCCCCGGGTGAAATCGCTCGTGACTTTCAACTTTTTTTCATCAGCTTGCTTCATTGCAACCCCTTTTCTTTTTTAATTAGAAACTTGAATGCAAATTAGTCGTTCATAAAACTCGAGAAAGAAACAGCCCGAATTTTAAATACACAATTCCTTATTTTTCTCTTTCATCAAAGCGAAAACGGCTGAGAAGTTAGGGGCATTTGTTTTCTTAAGTTTTGATTAAGACTTGGTAAGTTTGCAGAGTTAGCAAATGATGCCGAAAAATATAAGTTTTCCGACCTAAGATGCTGACGTAATTGTTTGAATAATTAGTGCCTCATTCGTACAATTAGAAAGTTTTTCTTTGACGCAACTTTTTAATGAATAAATTTCGTAGAATTTGTCGTAGGGTGCGGAGATAAAAAGATTTTTCTCCGCGAGTTTTTGAATGCTATGTAATCGCCTCGTTTTGTTATGAGCTTGAGTTTTATTTCGCAACTTGATAATTTTTATTTAAGTCCTTTACAATTCTTCGGCTGTGAACAGAAAAAAATATTTTTTGGCTTCAGAAAAGTTCAACGGAAAGGAAACTTCTGTTACAAAGTTTGTTGTGTAACGGATACTTAAGTAATAAAGGTTTAAATTAAACTGTATTTCTCAAACTGGCTTACGTAATATAATACTTTGTTTTTATTTACGATATTTACTGGCGTTATATTACAATTTATATCTCCCTCAGTTGCCTCGAGTACAGATTTGCATCGAGTACAAGAGCACAAGGCTGAATGCGAATGCCTGAATGTCCCCCGTCTACTTAATGTGATCTATACTTTATATAACCAGGCGTAGTGTGAGAGAAGCTGGTCAATCTTCTAACGCTTAGTTTTAATTTACAATACCATTGACGTTGACAAAACATTTTAACTTAACGATAAAATCCGGTCAAGGGTCATCTTACAACATTATTTTAGTCAACTTGCACCGTAAAATAGAGGTAGGCATATTTTTTCTGTTTTCTATCGTAATCGTATTATCGTAAAATATATTGTACCTAATGTTTTTTTTTATATATATATTTATTTCAATAAAATTTACATGAGGTTTTAAATCTTAAAACACTATTAAACCTAGCTTAGGTTTGACAAAAGTGTTCTAGTTCTCTACTTACAATTACAAGTTACTAACAAGTACCAGCTCAGCATAAGAACAAACATAACATAAACATAACCTAATGTCTTTTGAGATTTGTTTGTTTTTATGCTGAGCTGGTACTTGTTAGGTACTTGTAATAACTTGTAATTGTAAGTAGAGAACTTGAACACTTTTGTCAAACCTAAGCTAGGTTTAATAGTGTTTTAAGATTTATAACCTCATTTAAATTTTATTGAAATAAATATTTAAAAAAAAAATAAAAAAAAGATGCTGTCTATGAATAAAAAGTAAAAGTAGGTAATTAAGTTTTTTTGTGTAAAGTTGTCAAGCTAGGTAAATTTTAATTCAAAATGATAGTCAAAATTTAAACATGTTTCTGCGGAATAAACTACGTTAGTTCACCAAATTTTGAAGGTACACAACTCCTTTAGTTTTGGTTTTGAGAGCAACTAGGCGCACAGAAAGCAAAGGAGTAAGTAAAGTATCCAGGGCATCTCAATCTAAAGCATTACGCGCACTGCCCGCGATCGGATCATTTTCAATGGTCCTATTCAGTCATGGTATTCCTATTCCTGAAATATTTTGATACAATATAGCCGTTCCTCTATTATACTCGCTGGAATTCTGTGACAGATGCGAGGTATTGTGAAGCGAAGATGAACAGATTTCCCTAAGTATATTAGCAATATAATGATTAAATTATTTGGGTATTTATTTAATTATTGAGATGGCTTGTAATTTCTAAAGAGGTCATTATGTTTTTTTAAAACATAGTGAGAGCTGTTACCATTACATAGAAATTCTTATTAACTTTTTAATTTAGTTCTGTCTTTAATATTATTTAATAAAAATATCATCCATCCATCCATCAGCCATGGAATGTCCACTGCTGAATATATGTTTCCCTTATAAATCGGCAATAAGACCAGTTGGAAGCGGCTTGCATCCAACATAAACCTGTGGTCATGACAATGTAAAAAACAAAATTCATTTACAAAATGTAAGTGACTTTGTTTCCAAAAAAATAATATAGAAACAGTTTTAGTGGCAAAAATCAAAAAAAGAATAAGCAGACTACCAGGAAAACAGAAAACACCAAAGGATCCGTAAAACATAAATTCAACAGTAATGAATTCATTGATTGTTCTCCGAGACCCTTTTTGCATAACAGTTTACATTTAAATCAAAACGAGACGAAAAAAAGCATAATCCAAGAGCGTTTACATTCGAAAACCCTTAAAAACATCGTAACCGAATTCTCAGCCACTCTGACCGTGTCTTAGTCAATAAATTCATCTTATTTAATCAGCCGAAAGCACTTCCAACGGAATACACGAAAATTTTACAAGTATCCTAATAAAACTTGGAGAGTTTCGCAGGCGGACTGGGTACGGAGAAATTATTCAACAAATTCGATACCTAAAGGACTCGCGCTTACATTTTGGTTTGTCTGAGTCGGAGATTTTATGAAAATTTTTATACGAAATACTACTATTTACTTCCATTCACACATAATCACTGATTAAAACCGCATTAAGAATATGCTGCAATTACGACAGGACTTATTAAAATAATACTGGCTTAGAAAACCTCTTTAAAATGCTAAAAAAAAATATAAAGTAATCGACATTATTTAGTAACGAACGCAAGAAAGAGATATCATGAATTTTAGCGCTGTCAAGGTTCCAATCACCTGATTGATTGATTGTGATTTGAGATGAACCTGGCATAGACCAATAAGCATGATGACTAAAAAAATATAATTAGTCCGTCAGATAGATAAAAAAAATATATTAGGCAAGTATTTTTTCTTTTGTCAATTGAACAAAAATTAATAAAGATATAGCCCGTTTAAGTTCCGCGTGACGTCAAGAGTGTGGTCCATGACTACGTCGCACTAGTGACGTCACGAACTCCCACCCCCAAACTTTGACAAAGTTTATCTTGGTCATTATTGTTTGATTGAAAAAAGAATAAATACGAGTCCGATATTTTTTTAATAATTTAACTAACGGTTTAATTATAATAATGATTTATTTATCCAGTCATTATGTCTATCGTATAACCAACTAAAACATTAGTAAAGCGTTATCATATTATGAAAAATTAAACTGTAGCCACACGTTATAATAATCACCTATACACTTACACTGTATTTACTTTATTTGTTGTGTAAAAATAAATGGAGTCTAGGAGGAAGTTACTATTAGAACTAGATAATTATTTTTTGCAAAATATAGCATGACCGACTTCACCCGTGTACAGAATGATTACATAGTATAAAACAAAGTCTCTTTCCGCTTTCTGTCCCCATGTATACTTATATCTTTAAAATTACGCAACGGATTTTAATGCAGTTTGTTTTAATAGATAGAGTAATTCAAGAGAAATGTTTATATGTACTCGTATAATACACCTGTGCGAAGCCAGGGCGCATCGCTAGAACGCAAATATTATGCACGGATCGATGTAATATCTTTCACATTATTGTTGATTTATCAAAAATGGCGCAGCCAATTTCAATAAAATTTAAATAGGACCAATTTCCAAGTATACTCTTTCCAATAAAAAAGAATTATTGAAATCAGACTACTATGAAAAAAGTTATGCGTGGTTATACATAAAATAAAATATATATATACGCGTCGAATTGTATACCTCCTCCGGTGGTTCGTCGGACAAAAATGGAATCAGATTAATCGACACAATCCATACACACGTTTCATCTTCTTACCTACTAACCAAAACCGACCCTTGTCCAGTAGAAAATAACTCTTACTAGCCAGCAAAGAAAGAAAGAATTACTGCCCAGTTGCAAGCCTATAAGAAACGGGGCATAAATAAAGTCGGCCAAGAAAGTGCGGCAGTAAGGTAGAACGGCAGAAAGTAATGAGGGAGAACCCAGGGCAAACATATAGTGTAACAAGGTGTGGTTCGTTAATTGATTGCCCACCGCGCCTTGCCGCGACAATGAGGTTATTGCGCAGAATATGAAGGTAGAGGGACAACATCGTTTTGACAACGTCGTTGGACATTGGAATGCGATATGTGGGCAGTATGTTTGGGTGGTTATGGGTGTACGTGTAACAAACTGCGGTATAAGTCAGACTAATACCGCATTGGTAATCTTAGATTTTTTTTGTACATGGTCCAGATGTTTGAGCATAGTTGGTATTGACTGCCTCGTTGGGCCAGTGGTTAGTGACCCTGACTTCTGGGTCAAAGAGGCGTGAGTTCGATCCCCACGGCAAACATTTGTTTGATGAACATATGTATGTGTTTGCTCTGTATCTGGATGTTATTTAGGTATTATCTATATAAGTTTGTATTTAAAAAAATATGTATATGTAGTATATCAGTCTCTGGCAGTCATATCACAAGCTTTGCTTAGTGTGGTGTCAGAGGCTGTGTGTAAGATGTCCCCCAATATTTATTTATTTATTTTCATGTTCAATAAACAGAAAGAATTCAAGAAAATAAAATCTTCACATTATTTAATCGCGAATAAGCCCACGCTTGATCACCTCGCTTAGTGGGAAGCTACGTTGTGATAGAAGATGAAGCATGCAGACTTGTAAGATACCTATTCACTCTGACTTTGAAAGCTTCAAATTATGCCTCTCATGATAAAGGAAAGCTAACAGGATTCGGATTATTATACATTAAATAAATTTGAAAATTCAAAATTAAATTAAATTTAGGTAGTAGGTATATTAAATGATAATTAATACAGTAAGCACATCTAACCTAATTAAGGATTGTTAACTGACTTGAAAATCTTAAAACGCATTAATTTTGAAGCTTTAACGAAAAAACAATATCTAATATTTGATTACAACGTTATAGTCATGATCATGCTAAGTAATAAATTCAACAATTCAGTTAGCAATATAAGTTAAGTTTAAGTTGTATCTTTTCTTCTTGCTTTTTTGTAACAATAATGCTAGGGCAATACAGCTTTTTAAGGCCACGTTTTGTGTGTTTTTTATGAATAGAAAGCTTACGAAATGAGTGCATTGTGTTATTCATCGAACATTGAAAATTTATGTCCATGTTTTTCACATATGTATTGAGGCGTTGTCATGACCGTATGTTTACTCTGTTACGTATTTATGCATTGAATTTAAATATAATAAATTGTTATGTACGTAATATCTAAACAGTGTTTTTTTTTCTTTTCAGGTATGTATTTACGTACTGTGCTGAAATAACTTTCGTCAGGAAAGGTAACTAGTATCCACATATATCCAATTTTGAAAGATTTGCTAACAGATTTTATACTATATATAACGGGACTGAACTCACGTGTAGGGATAGTCGTAACGACTATAGTTTCGGTCGCATTCGGCGACCTTTCTCAAGTTGGCGAGTGCTAGCACGCGGAGCCGTCTCGCAATGCACTGCGGGCTTCAGTCTGAGTTCTGCACTGAGTTCAGTCCCGTTATATATAGTATGAAATGTGTGAAAACCACATTAATTTCCATAGATTTGCAAAAAAATTGCTAACAGCTTGTACAATAGCTCAGTCTCAGCTTGAAATGTCTATCCTATACAGTAGTTTCAAAAAACTGTAATATTAGTTATAGCCGACCTTAAGAAGAATAATAAATACGATACTATTATAATGATCTACTTCGGAGTAGCAAGTAAATGTTGTCGGTGTTTTTAAGCCGCTTGAAAACCTGTGTCTTGTTTAAACGGAAGTTTCTCCCATGTAAGTAAAAAATCCGTTTAAACATGCTAAGTGTATTTTTTTTCTATAAATTGGTTGTCTATAAAGTCAGTTTACGGACGGTAATTTCACTTGATGACGTCATAAGGCCGATCGTGCCTCTATATCGCTTGTTCCGCGCTAGTACGCTCGGCTCGGGCGGAACGTGACACATTTTCATGCATGCAGCCGGCGTTCATCGATTTATCGTTATCACGTTATCACGTCAAAATTGTTACTCCAGGAGAACGTCCAACCAGTATTGGTCTCACAATGCGCGATCTAAGAACGTAGAGCGTTTCCTTCGCAATGTACCTACTAGTCATCAGAAGGTCCGTCTCGTTTCTAAATATATAGGTAGATTCTCAATTCAACGTACATTTTGTGAAAATGAATTATCTAAAAGCATATCCAACCAGTACTCAGTATTGGTCCATGAAATCGAGGCACAGTAAACACACAATGCGTGCTCTAAAAACCTAGAGCTTTGGTTCCGCAACGTGACTGTATTATAAGCTCTGCCTTTTTGGTAAGTACAACAATCAATTCTACGCATATTTTGTGAAAAATTAAACGAAATCAATTACAATGTATACTCCTTAATTATCTTTTTTACCGTGACTTTAACCGTGTATAGAATTCAAAAAGTTCACACGAATCGAAGTATCATATATGTAGTAATTTTCACATTATTGTTGATTTTTCAAAAACAACAAGTTGACGAAGTTGCATGAAATGAGCAAGCAATAATTTACATTACATTAATTTATTTGTACCTACTATAAATTAATGTCCAAAAACAACTAAACCTATTTTCATAAAATTTTAATGGACCTTTGAAGTATGATCTGCCTACATTTTATTTTATCAAATTTGTTCATAGTAATAGTAAATTAATAATTCATAGTCAAATAGTCATTGTCAATAATTCGTAGTCATCGGAGTAATCGCGTAACATACATACGAAAAAAAAAAAACATTCAGTAGAATTGAGAACCTACTTTTTTTAAATCGGTTAAGAATTTATAATAAAAGCATGCTCAACCAGTACCCAGTATTGGTCCATGAAATTCAGGCACAGTAAACACACAATGCGTACTTTAAGAACGTAGAACGTTGCTTCCGCAACGTGACTATAATTAAAAGCTCCGTTTTCTTTATTAGAAGATCCTAAATTCTTTGTACATTTTGTGAAAAAAGAAAATGAATGAAAATGTTTATTTCAAAAGCACGCCCAACCAGTACCTTGTACTGGTCCATGAAATCGAGGCAGGCACAGCAAACGCACAATGCGTGCTCTAAAAACGTAGAACGTTGTCTACGCAATGTAACTACTCGTCATCAGAAGCTCTGTTTCTTTTGTAAGTAAAGCTTCATTTCTACGTACATTTTAGTAATTAAGTAAATAAGCTCGTATAGACCGAATTTATAAGCCACCTGAAGCCCTCTGACGTGGATAAACTGGAAAAAGACTAAGGTTTACAATTAAAAACAAATACTCCAATGCATGTTCAACCAGTACACAGTATTGGTCCATGAATTGGAATCACAGTAAACACACAATGCGTGCTCTAATAACGTAGAACGTCGTTTTTTCAACGTAACTACCGTCATCTGAATTCCAGTCTCGTTTTTAATTAAATCCATAGTTTTACGTACATTTTGTAAAAAAAGAATAATCCAAAGGCATGTTAAACCAGAACGCAGTATTAGTTTATGAAATTGAGGCGCAGTAAACACACAATGCATGCTCTAAGAATGTAGAACGTTGTCATTGGTAGTTCCGTCTTGTGAAAAAATAAACAAAATGAATGAAATTATATACTCGAAAATCATGTCCAACCAGTACTCAGTATTGGTCCATGAAATAGAGGCACAGTAAACACACAATGCGTGCTCTAAGAACGTAGAACGTTGTTTCCGCAACGTGACTGCTCGACGCTGCCGGGGATTAGGCCCGGGCTTTCGCAGCGAGGAGGGGAGGAGTTCGGTGTAGGTACTAGTGCAGGCGCTTGTTTTATTAAACGATTTTAAAGGGCATGTTTATTGCGAGGTTGGTGTACAAGTACATGCTTTATTACGTATCGCGGTTGGTTTATGTACTATGATGAACGCCGGCCGCAAGCACGAAAGTCACGTTCCGCCTGAGCTAAGCGTGCAAGCGAGAGTGCGGAACAAGTGATAGAGAGGAACGATCGGCCTAAGCATTGGGGTTGTTTCAGTTGTTGATTCAACAATGTTTTCTTATGACGTTAAATATCTAAATTTATCGTTCGTAAACCGATTTTACAGACCACCATTTTTTTTTTAAATCGGGCATTGTTCCTTGATGACGTATTTAACAGTTTACACTGGGTCAATATGGTAGGTATTCAGTAGATATATTGCCAATAGTACAGTGTTTAAAATCTGGAATTGTAGTGTGCTTTTTGCCAATAACTAGTGTTTGAAATTGGTATTGAAAACTATTTTTTCCTGTTATTGGACATATTTAATTAATCGGAGAATAAATCTTGTAATTATGCTCGCAAGCTGTTATTGGCGCCTTAAAACGATCCGTGCTGTAAATAAATATTCCCATTTTATCCGAAAAGATCGGTAGCAGTAACATACAGACTTGGCGTATTTTAGTACTTTAATAAATACTTAGTTTATTTTATGCTTCATACGCTTCTATTTAAAGTAGTAGGAACAAACAGTACAAAATAAGCTACTCAGGGAGCGCTATCAAGTGTAAAACAATTAAGACTATACTATGACTAAGTTTTTCTATCCGATGTCGAGGTACGATAGGGATATTTGTGGATGGATAACCGCGGATGATATTAACAACGGCACGAATGAGACATTAAATTGTAAGCCCTTATTACTTTACTTGCTTAAAGTAGTAATGGCAGCTTTAAGTAGCATGAACACCAACACTCAACTAAACAGCGACCAATCAGAGTTAGCCCACCCGAAGTATACAAATTTAGTAAAATTGTGAGATTGCAGTATTTATACCTATACATTGTCCATTGTTCAAAATTAATGATATTTATTACTAAATACAGCACAGTCGCGTACAGTTATTTTTTAATACAATAGAATCTTGCGTTTTACGACATCATGTTTAATCCACTATTATCCACTGCTCTGAAGAAAGCCGAAGATAAAGCAGCGTGGAAGCGTCTCGTCACTGATTCCGTCAAAACCTTCTAAGACGACCACGACTCTCAATAATAAAGAGATTGAATAAGTAGACATCATGCTTGCTCTCCAAATACACAGTCTAATTTGCAAACTTACCTAAAAGGTACTACCCTGGGACTTACTCTCGATTTGAATGGGTAATTACATAATTATACAAATATATACTTGGCGAAAAGAGTACCTCGCTCTATTTATATAACGCTTTGTTAAGTGGTTCAGTAGTAAGCCCCAGCCGTATGGGTAGTGGGTCGGACTTATTAGCATAATTGGCTAATAATTGCTATGTAGCTAGTTCTTTTAGGGAGTTGATAGCTTAATTTCGATGTGTGCTTTAATGTTACGGCTATTTTATGCTTTTAATTAACCTAAATATAGTAACTTTTGTATAAGCTTGTTATATTTTCAAACAAAAGATTAAGCGACTCTAAATAACTATTTAATTAAAATAGGTCGCTCGCTTCAGCCATATGACTTTAACTTTAGGTCATAGGCCTCCCCTATAAATAGATCTCTAATAAAACTGTCTGGAAGTGACTTGTCAGTTTAACTTGTGATGACCACTTGCTATTACATAGCGTCTGCTCGAGAGTTTTGTTGTTTTTAAACTTTCGCGATTTGAACACATTATTATTATATACTATGGGACTAATCGTTTATGGGACCGACGTTTTGGCCGGGTAGACCGTGGTCAGTCTACCCGTGACCACGGTCGATGCAACTCGGCCAAAACGTCGGGATGATGAGGTATTTATTTATCTCGTAATTTTAGTGCGCGATTAGTCCCGTAGTATATAATAATAAATAGTCAGCTTGAGAGCTTTTCAGTCCCGTTGTTCACCAATAATACGTGCTATATGCTCTGTCGGTTACCAAACAAATTAGACTTGTCTTTAACTCGTCGACTAAAATCGTCTCGGTTCAATATAAACAAGTTTGTAGGCAATAAGCAAAGCCTGTAATATTTGCCTTTGACTTTTGATCGCTAGAACTCAAACACCACTTTGTTAGGAGCATGTTGATTTTCTGTTCGCAGAACACCAATATTTCATCCGTCAGTCAACAAAAAAAAAACTAACAGAGGCGCTCCATTTTTTGCAATACTTCGGCTTTGATACAAATTTTCATATCTGTGTGAGGATCTGAGTTTATTGGAGTTTTTTGAACTGGATGCTGTGATGGGATATTTTCCGTTAGTCCAATTTGGAGAGCACGAAAACATAAATATGGTTTTGGATTTGGAAACTAAATAAACTTCGTAAATTGCGACGAATGAATTTTGTATTTCAACGCGGCTTAAAAATGATAAGACCAACATTCTAGCTTCAGGCTTTCTTTGAACGTGAATATAAGCATCGCCGTGAGCCCAACACTCTCGAGGCTGGTGCTACGCGACGTTGCTTACCAATGTTGAATCTCCTTGTGCTTTCATCATTATAATTATGTCCATAGTCATAAATATACCAAATATAATTAATCTCTGTTGTTTATCAATTGGTTTATATAGCATACATTAATATAATCATTCAAGCACACACAGAATTCGCTATTAATCTATTTTAATTTATCAGCATCCCGGAAGAGTACTAGCTCCCGCAAACTCAGGGTATCCTACCGCGTGAGCTAGAGTTTTTGTTTGTAATCTTCTAATATTTATGTGATGAATATAAGTGTTTATATAAATGCAAAAACTTTTATAATGAACCCTTAAATATGTACTTAATTCGATTTGATTTTGATTTCATTTAATTAATAATAGAATTTAATTATTGCATGTAATTAAATAATTTAAGTAATAAATAATCTAGTTTATTTAAGTAATATTAGCTTAAGGAACAACATTAGGGTCACGAAATAAATTTATTCTTATTATTATTCTTAAAATAAAGGCTGACTAGTTTAGGCTGAATCAAACTTCTTGGCGGTTGTGAAGTTAGCTTCAGTCGGGGTGGGGTTATCTGCAGCTTGCAGCTAACATCACAGGCA
The DNA here is from genome assembly GCA_949316475.1 of Hypomecis punctinalis. Lineage (NCBI taxonomy): Eukaryota > Metazoa > Arthropoda > Insecta > Lepidoptera > Geometridae > Hypomecis > Hypomecis punctinalis. The sequence goes on from OX438802.1 coordinate 3,123,436, forward strand.
ATCGAGTTTCATAATTATTCGAGTAATCTAAACGTTTGTGTGATCTGTGAACAGTTTTTGGATTATACTCGTATTAAGTCTATGTTGTGACGATCGGCTGAATGCACTTCACCTGTGATTTGAAAAGGAGATGTCCACAAAATGTATGGAGGCTGGTATAATAATAATCAAAAATTCTAACTTGTGGTTAGAATTTTTGACACTCGTTACATTTCGAGAAAGTTAATATTTTTCTGAGTCTGTTACAACTGTTAAAAGCAAAAAGAGCCCTCCGATTTTTTTTCAATTTATTTTGAATTTGTAAGGATACATAAATATATTTTGCTCAATAGGTAGTTTATCTCTATCAACCCTGATTAAGTAACCTCCAAATAGTTAAGTAAAAGCATTTTTACCCATTAGACACACTTTTTAAGTGTTTTTTGTCACATTGTACCTACTAACTGGTCACACTGGTAGGTTATCATTTTTAATTTTAGCAAATTAAGATATGAATGTGGAAGAATCAGCTACGCATGCAAGTAAAATAACGATAGAAGCACTTTATTATTTCTAAACTAGAATAAATAATAAGCTGTATTGTTATTTTTCATACAATTTATTCATCGCATTTAAAAAAAATTGGAGGGGTGAAAAATCTATTAAATATTTTTGGTAAGCTCATAAAACAAGCTTTCAAATGATGTGTATACCATCTTGGTCCGATTTTTCTCTGAATAATATACCACTTGTGTACTTCACCTTGTGGTCAGTTGGCAGGATCGTCTAGAAATTATCTGTTATGCATTGAAAGTATTATCGTGATTCTAATTACAGAAATACAGAAATTTATTTGCAACAAAAATAAGAGGTACGAAACATAAACAACAAAACAAATCATAAAACACACAAAAAAAACAACAGTATTACACCTAATATCCTTGTCACAAAACTGGTCCCAACTCAGCGTAATGCTGGTTGCGCTTACGAGCAACCAGCATTACACTGGTTGCTCGTAATTAGTACAAGTGTGATCGGAAATTACAGTTTGCTTTTATATTAGAACGTCTTTTATTAATTCTAACCAACTATTAACCACGTGATGATGATTACAGATAACGGAGATATTTTCAGCCTCCGTCATAGTTAACATCTTAGTAATTATCTTTTTGGGCTGCATTTAATAATGTAAAAATTATGTCCCGAAATAATTTCACACCTCTTTTAACATTGTTTTAAGTCGAAACTATTACTCATAAAAACGGTACGTGCCAGTTGAAAACACGGTCTACCGTCAAAAACTCGCATTTTTCCCTGTTTGATAAAGGAAAGTTCTCTGTACGTGATAAAACGCTATTTCGAAGGGGCTGCAGAAATTGTTTGCTAGAGTTCATGTAGAATGCGTGAACATTGTTGCGAGAAGTTTATAATGTGACGGGAAGGAATTTTTGATATCACTTGTTGAAATCTCTCCAGTTCTGCGTCGGCTTAAGCGGAGTGCATGAATTCAATGACATAAAAGTAAAATTTCCGAAACTCGCTTATCTGTTTGTTTTTTAGGGTTCCGTACCTCAAACGAAAAAAACGGAACCCTTATAGGATCACTTTGTTGTCCGTCTGTCCGTCTGTGTGTATGTCAAGACTCTATATCTCGGGAACGCGAAAAGATATCGAGTTTAAATTTAAACTGTATGCGTATATCTATAGTATCTTGCAATTGTGTAAAAGAAAAACTTCTCAGTTATCGTTTAAAAAAGGTAGAGCCGTTTATGTCGTAAAAAACCGCAAATTATTGACACTCATCAAAATCAAAACCTACGGGGTACTTCCCGTTAACATAGAACTATGAAATTTGGCGAGGAGCATTGTCTTAGAGTACATATATAGAAATAAATCTGAAAACTGTACATTTTTATTTAAATCACAAAAATATCACAAAATATGGGTTCAAAATTCAAAGTGAGTAAATCGTATTATGTAAGGTATCATGTAAAAGAACTTCATTAGCACATGCTAAAACAGGTTTTTAATTATTTTAACAATGTGTAATTTTCGATGTATGAAAAGTGAAAAAAAAACTTATTTGGCGATGGTTATAGTAGAGGTTATATAGATTTTAACAACTTACTTCCCAATTTTGTGAAATTTTCTGGATAGGTACGGAAGCGTCTATGTGCGAGCCTGACTCGCACTTGTCCAGTTTTTTTGGTTATTGTTCTATTCTATAAGAATATTTTATTTTTTTAAGATTAAAGACACAAAACAGATGACACAATATCTTACTGTGGAATGAGTAAGAAACAAACGATTAAACCAATATCACAGTATTTTATACTATATATAACGGGACTGAACTCACGTGTGGGGATAGTCGTAACGACTATAGTTTCGGTCGCATTCGGCGACCTTTCTCAAGTTGGCGAGTGCTAGCACGCGGAGCCGTCTCGCAATGCACTGACATGCATGCATAGTCGTTACGACTATCCCCACACGTGAGTTCAGTCCCGTTATATATAGTATAAAATGTGTGAAAACCATGTTAATTTCCATAGTAAAATATCACAGTACTGGATTTATACTATTAGATTTGAGTTGCCACAAAGTTAAACTCATCTATTTATTAGACAAGTAATAGTCATTTTGTTCATTCCTCTTATTCTTACATCTTTCATCAGATAACATAATATAAAAACCTAAACTTGTAAATATGATGATTCTTTCTACAGGAATAGAAAAAAATCCTATATCACAACTAATGTAAGAATTAATAATACAAAACGAAAGGATTAATTAAATATTATCTTAAGAACGGCAATCAAGTTTTACCACCGTCTTCCATTCATCCGCTTAAGAGTTGTTCTAGGTCTTATAAGCTACCATCTAAACTTTTTACGGCATTCCTGCGTCTCATGTCTTGGATGCGTAGGTTAATTGAATTTCACCTTTTATTATCATCTAGATCGAGCGATAAAAAACTTTATTGCTCTCATATAAAGTTCACTTCTGTTTGTTTTTTGAGAGTCACTTAAGGTTTTGACAAGTTAAGCGGCTGTGTTATCGGCCTACGTCGTTTCAAGTGCCAATTTTGTTACCGCAGTATGAAGTAGGTTTTAGTGCTTTTGTGAGCATTTTTTGTGAAATATTATGTGCTTTGCCCATTGGGACGGTTAAATGTTATGAGTATGAAAGATGCGAGGGTTTGGGCCCTATAATTTGAAGCCATTAGGCTTAAGTCAGTATTCAAGATATACAAGTAATATACAAGATCGAAATAGAAAGATATAGTACAATTCTAAGTTACTACCATAACCGAACAAAAACAGATAAATATAGATAAACATTTTAGTACTTAATAATTTTGGTTTAACAATTATACGTCAGTTTACAAAGATGGTAATAACCAGTTCACGAATACATTGTATTAGGTACTAATTTTATTTATCAAAATAATAAATTCAATAACAGCGCTACGAGCGTTGTGGAAATTGAAGAGATTTGTGACTAATATTTTGACATTTTATGATTATATTAATTAATAAATTTGACATAATAATATTCATTTAAACATTAGTCATATTTGTAATGACTAATGTTTAAATTATATTTTTCTTTTATATATTATAATTTGTAAACATTGAATCAATTATCTGATAATTATAATTAATTCATAACTTTGTGAGATAAATGTAAGTGTGATGTATTCTCGTTTTTGTCTCAAAAAAATAATAATAATATGAATTAAACAAAAATCACCTAATTAAATTATAAATTTACGTTTGGTGTAAATAAATTGTAGACTTTCTCTATAAATTTACCAAAACAATCCAAAATGCTAATAAATAGGTAAGGTCCAAAATATCCATAACAGATGGATGATGCAAATTGGAGGCCTTTGGCCAGAAATCAGCGAACGTTATAACTATCTGCTTTCATTATCAAAATAACACATAACAGTAATACAATAGAAAGTATCTACGAGTAATTGTGTTTTCTTATTGCTGCAGCATAATTATGTACTTCTAGAGCTGAAAAAAAACTATCGGATGCGACTGACGGACGCGGCTGACGGTCGCGACTTAGCAGTGTGCACAGTTTTAAAACGTCCGGCGTGCCAGATCTCCCTTGGACGTTTGAACGCTAAAGGTCAGCACAAGGTGACGTCCGTAACTGATGTTGGATAGGTTGCACGGCTCAGTGGACAATCATTACATAGATATCTATAAGTCGCGACTGTCAGCCACGTCCGTCAGCCGCGTCCGATAGTTTATTTTCAGCTTTATGCATGAACATCGGGCGTTAAATTTTCAAACAAATAGTATTTTGTTGATATATCACCGTTTGAAAATCTAGAAAATAATTATTTTAAAATACTTCTATAACTACTCGAGCAGTTTGACTGTACTTTCAGAGTATATTAGTGAATGTGTGAACGTAGTGGAATCGACTCGTGTCGGAAAGTGAGTGAGAATAGACCAAGCACAAGTGTAAGTAAAGAACTTTAAGCGTAAACTGGACTATTTGAATATTTAATATTCAATCTGTTTAGCAGTGAACTTTAATCTACAACATTCAAGACTGCAAAAATCTTTAATAAATATGTATATACACCTCTTTATCAAAATAAAAACGTGTTTTGTAAAAGGCGGTGCGCGGCGTGCTTGGAAAAATCTATTAATGATCGGACATTCACGTAAAGTAACTACGTGAATGTCAGGCCATTTACAATTGTAAAAAATCACACGTCTACACATCTCATATCTGTCCACCAAATTAAAATCAATACATCACTTAGGACTTACGTGAGCTATGAATAAACATAATATACATTTAACTGTTATTTTAAATAACTTTAAAAATATTACTATGACGCTTTATGCCGCTCTCCCAGCTGGCATATCTACCTTGAAGCTTAAGAGTATGAAAGGATGACATTTATGAAAAAGTGAGAACAAAAGAAAGCGACATTATTAATTATTAATAATTTATTTTTATAAATACTTTGCGTGATGTTTTTACACGCAACCGAGCGTATATTGAGTATACGTATATTGAGCGCATTGCATTCGACGTAGCGTAGCTCAAATTTAGTAAAATACAAACAAATATATATATTACCAGAGCTCGCGCATCGCTTGTACCTTACACCAAACCCGTAATTGGTTTCATTTTCAAGTGAACAGGTCCAGTCCAGTGACACTGGACTTCCGATTCCTACCTCGGACAGGCAGGTAAAATTATCCAATTGTGGACTCTATCCCAACGCAATAAGCACGACTCCAACCCACGTTAACTTAATGATGCTCTCAGAAAATGAAGTGGTTTCGTAGAGGGATAATTTTTTCGCCATTTTTATAACGTGCAATCATCATTTTTGTGGTGTGTTTTTCAGGTGGGAGGGTTTTGTGTTTTATTTATTTATTGTTAAAAATACATGTTTTCGTTTTTGATTTGGAAAATTATATTATTTTGGTACAAATAAAATGTTTACTTCTTCTGGACGAGAGTAAGTATACAAGAATGATTCTGTAGAGTACTCTAGACTACCAAAATATTAAAGATATCATTGTAGTTATCAATGTCAGCAACTATGGGGCTAACCCCATAATAAAAATCACCTAGGTAAATAAAAAAGTTCATTGACTCTACAAAATGTATGAAACAGCTTATTTTATTTCGCAATCTCGGGCGAAAATTAGTCATAATGATGAAAACAATGTATCGAGAATGGGTAGGCAGTGCCCTTGCGCGTCGCTTTGCTTGGCTCGTCTGCACTACAGTGCCCCCAGATCCTTGAATATGTCTAAAACATCCTGTTTATTTAGGGTGTAGACAATACTTACTGTTAGACTTTTCTCCTTAAGGTGCTTAGACCTCAGCTCAGCTGTTAGAAAAAAATCTTTATCCACCTTCTTTTATCACAAACCAAACCAAAACAGAAATCCCTCTAAGTCATTACAACAATTTTTAGACTAGGCCACAATGCCTCGTGAAAAAAAAAGAAACTTATCGGTCTCATCGTTGCTGAAAGATTTACAAAAAAAGAAACAAACATTAACTAATTTATAACATTACTAAGAATGTTTATTGCTAATTTACCCATTTACTTTTAGCACACTCTACACTACAGTCAAACCAAAACAGAAGGCCTTCTTAAATCTCTTTAAGTCATAACAACAGTTAGGAAAATAACCGTTTCCTATTCGATTCTTGTCTGGTGGTTATTTACCTTTGCCCACCTACTTTTGGCATATTTTCTAACCTCCTCTATGTTAGCCTCTTTATAGGATTGATATCGTCACAATGAGTCATCGTAAAAATGTATACGTAGAGCTTAAGATATCACCCGCTAAGAGTAGGTGGGTCTTTACTTACCTACTTTTAGCACATTCTACAATACCATTCTACAGTCAAACCAAAACAGAAGGCCTTCTTAAATCCCTCTAAGTCATAACAACAGTTTTGAAACTCCGAACCGTTTGCTATTCGATTAGGCCACAATGCCCCGCGTAATTGGATTAGGATGAGTTTTGCAGATCAGAATCCGGTGGGTCCTCGAATGGATTCAGTGGGTGCTTAACTAGGAGGAGCCAGAATTTGGGATCCTTCACGGTCGTGCGGAGTTGTACGTCTGATGAGTACTAAATTAAGTGCTTCAAATTGTGCAAGAATACATTCGTTTTTATTTCTTAAATTGCAGGACATATTCTTATACTAGCTTTGCACGCGGCTTTGTTAGCGTGATTTTACGATTTTTTATGCAATCCCAGAGGAATATGTATTTATTTTTTTATGATGGAAATGTATTTGATCATACTTTCCGATCTTCAAAATATATCCATGCAAAAAATCAAGCCAATATGTTTCGTCGTAACTGCGTCAAAGAGTAACAAAAAAATTAAAAACAAGAGAAACTTTTGGAAAAAATGTGTGTCTAATATATTTTGATAAATCGAACTAGCTGACTCGTTATATTTTTTAGTGGCCTAGCCTATTGGGCATTTGAGCTCATTATTCTAATATACGGGTCTAATAGCGCACTAAAAATATGAAAAAATATAAATACTTCCATATCCCGACAATTCAACCGAGTAGTTTGGTTACCTGCCCATACCACGACTGTTCAATTTGGTTGAATCATCGGTTTTTTATTAGTAGAAATGAATGAAGTGCTTACAATCAATTAAGTCTGAATAAAAATTATCTCCGTTACTATTTCGTCTCTGAACAATTACTTAAGAGTGAAAGAGAGATGACTCATGCGTGTTCCAGAATAGCCTTTCTTCCTTTAGTCTTCCAAATGATCGCTAACACACGTACAGTCCCGGACAGAGATGCTAATTAAATTTGTCGTTATGCTCATAGTGGAGGATTAATTTCAATTTAGGGATCGGGTGGTTGCCATGGCGACGGCAATGCGATTTGCGTTCTCACCTGTACTTATCCATAATGTGCCTTCTCGTATTACCAGTGTGGTATTCTCAGTAAGTTGTTAGTGAGACTAGTTTTGCGGTACCTATTGAATATTAAATAAATATTTCTTTATTGTTTCACACGATAACAGAAAATATAAAAACAATACAATTGTCACTTAACCTAATTATTTATGAATAAAAAATAATTAGTAATATAATTATATTAAATTTAATAAGTTTTTTTCAGATAATTTTATGATCTGCAATTTTTGTCAAAGGTAGTTTTATTTTAAAACTTACCGTTTTGCTGAAAATCTCGAAAAATTCATTTTTTTTTTTACCTTTGACCTTTAATAAAAAAATCATTCATGGGAAGGAACTTTCAAGATTTATTATAATTATAATTATATTTTGAACGATTTCACCAATTTTCAGCTTGTTGTAGCTTCATTCTTATTTTATTGTTTAATTTGACCGGATTATTAATTCTCGATGCGTTATCAGATTTTTTTTATTGCCAAAGGATTATTTAACTAGTGCACGAGAAAGAGACGTCTCATGTACACCATAATTGAAAATTGCAAGCATCTAATGGTGGCAACACACTAAGTGCATACATCTATCTGTTTCTTTGATCTAAAAGAACGCCCCACTTTGTTTGCCGTGAAGAATCGCCCAACTTATTATAAGGACGTGTAAGAATGTTGCAGCGTAATTTTATCTCACGAAATGGAATTTTATTTGACTGTAAAAAACATTAGCCGTACTTTACGACTGCGGAACGTATTAAACGTTACATACGTAGCTTTACTGTTTTAGCTATTTTTCGCTGTAAGTTTGGACGGAAGCTTTAAACTGACATGGCGAATTGTTGTCAGATTACGTAGTAAGTAAGTTTGTATACGCTGGATTAACTATGATAAAGTTTTTAAATCGCCTTGAAGCCTTTGATATGGCTAAATAGCAGAAGCAAGGGGAGTTTACTTAATACAATATGTATATAATATTCGTATAAAACACCATCTTCCACATCACCCACATATCTTTTGTTTTGTCTCGGTGCCGAAAATTTGAGTTGTCATCCGAGCCACGATAGCGCTCAGTTGCAAATATTACCCTCAATCTCCTATTCGAAAACTGACTGAATTTTTTTTTCTCTAACCTTGTGCTCTGCTGGGCAAAGGTCTTTCCAATTTCCTTCTATGATCGCAATTTGCATCATTACTAATTCAAAAACTAATTAACTCTGGCACCAGGGCTAGCCACCCGGCCTATACGAACTTACTTACTTTTCACTAATTCAAAAAATAAATAAACCACACATGACAATATACACTCATACAGTCTCACAATACATCTTACAACTTAACACAGAGTTAGCGCTATCACTAAGACTTCTGCAGAAACTTGAACATAATTCCATCTGACACAAAACACCCAACTAAGCACACAACAAGATTGCAGAGCACGGAACTGGCAAGATTCACACCCCTATAAAGTTACAGGAAAGCCTATTAAAAGTTTCGTATGCAGCCCTGTCTCATCAGCACGTGAGAATAAGGCCCACATGCCACCAAAACGAAGCAAAGCGGATAGACGTGGAGATGCACAGATATGTGCTATGCGAGACGAGCCTATGCTTCTCCAATCTTGAAACAAATCTCCGAACGCGGTCGACTACACACTCTAGTCGAATCGAGGTCTACACAATATCACCTTAAATTTTGATTTAAATGTTCAAAACACTAAAAATGTGAAAAAAATGTAGTTTGCTTAATCAAAATGCGCAGAGCGTTGTATTCCATGATTGTTACACATACATGTCTTTTTTTTGTAGAAAAACATAATTCACACAGACACTGAACAAAACCGAGCGAATATTTTCTTTTTTTAACGACAAAACGAAGGAGTTACTCAATTCGACGCGTATACAGGGTTATTTCTAATCAATCAGCATCCTTCTAGGGGCTTATTCTGTACATAAAAACTAACAACTTTTGTGCTATGACATTCGTCGAAACAAAAAAATCAGCTGTTCCATATATTATGTCGCGGGTGAATTAAATTTTTCTATGGAACAACAAAATTTTTTTTAGTTTTGACGAAAGTAGTGGAACAAAAGTTGTTAGTTTTGATGTACAGAATAAGCCCCCAGAAGGATGCTAATTGATTAGAAATAACCCTGTATAATTTTTTTATGTGTAACCACGAATAACTTATTAAATAGGAGTCCGATTGCAATAATCAAGCAATTTTTTATTAGAAAGAGTATACTTCGAAATTGGTCTCATTTAAATTTTATCGAATTGGGCTGAGTCATTTTTGATGAATCAACAATAATGTGAAAAATGCTACATCGGTCCGTACGAAATATTCGCGAATTCTGTACACGGTTGAAGCTCAACCAAATAAAAAAATCAAGACAGAATTATTTGAACAAAACATAAGCAAAGAGGCTGGCAAAACTACGCCTCGCCGTGTACAGACACAATCACACACACATACACGCACAAGAAAATTACGCCTTGAGTTGTCAGTCGAACTATGGCGGCGCAACACCGACGCACTCAGCACATGTATAAAAAACCGGACAAGTGCGATTCAGGCTCGCACACCGAGGGTTCCGTACAAATCTAGAAAAATTCACAAAATTGGAATTAACTTGTAAAAATCTCTATACCATCGACTAAAAAGTTTTTTTTTTCACTATTCTCGTCATTCATCGTAAAATACACATTGTTAAATTAATTAAAATCCTGTTTTATCATGTGCTAATGAAGTTCTTTTTTATGATACCTTACATGATACGATTTACTCACTTTGAATTTTGAACCCATATTTTGTTAATCCTAGCCCTATTTTTTGTGATTTAAATAAAAATTTATAGTTTTCAGATTTATTCCTATATATGTACTCTGAGACAATGCTTCGCGCCAAATTTCATAGTATTATGTCAATGGAAAGTACCCTGTATGTTTTGATTTTTGTGAGTATCGAAATATTAGTTTTTTTAAGACATAATTTTTTTATGCGATAACTGTAAGTTTTTCTTTTACACAACTGCAAGAGACCATAGATAGTTTAAATATCAACTCGATATCTTGACGTGTTCCCGAAATAAAGAGTCCTAACATACGGACAGACGGACAACAAAGTATAAGGTTCCGTTTTTTCATTTTGAGGTACGGAACCGTAAAAACCGGCCTCACTTCTCTGTTCACGACATTCTGTCATGATTTTTTTATTTTGGTCAGAGGGTTGAAGTCGGACATGCCATTTTTTGCAAAAAAATAATTATTGGCAATTTAAAATGACATTTCTCAAATGGGCTTACGGACTTATAATTTCTGTCCAGCTTCGCAAATCTCCACTCTCCTTCAGTGGAGTCTGGGCCCGGCCCGGAGTGAGAAATCACTCTACTTATTGCAAGACATTGTGAAATTGGAATTTTGGCAATTATGTTTTTAATTTTCGTGTGATAAGGATGATTTTTGAATGTTACAATATAAAATTATTTCGAATACAACAGTGGTATTACTAACGTAAGATACGTTTTCGGTATCACAAAATGTTTAGAGTCAGATACCTGTAGTTTCAGCTACATTTGCCAACTTTTTAGAATTGGGAATTAGGCTACATAAGTACTATCGTCTGCATATCAGTAATTATTAAAGTTAGAGAATCTGTCGTCTTTTTGCCACGAGATCAAATAAATATAAACAAAGCTTTACCCTAGATCACCGATTTAGTTTTCTATCTTGATACTAACGATAAACACGTTAACTGTACAAATACGAACATCAGTAGTTCTATTTAAACAAAGCACCTGTTACCGGGCTGTGTTATAAGGCAGCTTCTCAGTCCCAGACAGTTTAATTCACATACATTTTAATATAAGTCATTTCTGAGCACCCAGCTTTGCGCTGACTCCCAGCTTTTTGAGGTATTGCGGCGTTTCTCCCGCAAGCGGTTCGGCCCGCGGGGCGAATCGCCCAAGACTCTTTTTATCAGTACATTTAAGTAGGAAAGTAGTCAATGGAAAAAATAAACAATTGCACTATATCGAGGGCATCATTCTAATAGTGCTATGGGGATGTATGAACAAAAATGCATGTGTTTATTGATGATTGATTTGGCACATTAGTTTCACGTGTTTTGCAAACATAAATATTTCATTTGAAGCAAACAAATGAACCATTTGATTTCTTTTTATCTACATTAATAGAATATACTTTTTATTTTTTTCGGTAGACATGGAACCTTTTCTTTGAAATCGTGGTAGCAGCTCTGTAAGAAAATAAAATTTGACCTTTTGACGGAGAAAGAAAATCTTCTACCTCGACCTAACGTCGCCAAAATATCTTGGGGCTCTTTAGAAGTTTGTGGGATTGCCAACCGTGTTCCACGGCCGCCATGTTAGAAAAAGATTTTTATGGTAAATCTGTCAATCTACATGTTTCACTGATTTTTTTGAAAATCATTTATCTATTGTTATAAATAAATAAATTCTTTGATGTATGATGTATGGAACTAATCAATGTTATTACTGACAGAAAACCTTTTGTTTTAATTTTCGTAGTTTTCTAGTTTTGAAATGTATGAAAAAACAGACTAAAGAAATTCAACAGTGCTGAAGAAATAGCATAATATATTTCCTTGTTTTATCGAAGGCCTTTGATTTGGTTGCGTATGACAGGCTATGGCAGAAGTTGTCGAGTGATACTGAACTTCATTTTATTGTAATTTTTTACGAACTATTTCAATCCATTGTATTCCGATTTTTCAACTATGTTTGATTATTTTAAGATTAATTTAAGTGTAAGTATTGAATTCTGTTTTATGGACTTTGTCTGAAATAAAATTCTAAATAAAAAATAGGTATCAAGTATGCCTGGTTCATCCTCTATTAACATCGTTTTCTAGTTGGTGGTTAAGCAGAGACTTATTCGTGATAAAATTAATGCTTAGATACGACCGAGCTACAGGCACAAAACATTCAATGCACAAAACACCCCTAGCACACCGAATAAAAATAAGATCGAGCTACTTTTTATTATAAAAAGCATTAACTAAATGAACACTAGACTGATTTCATCGCCTTAGCTAGTCGCCTCAAAAACGATGCAGCGGTTACAGTTTACAGTCGGTCCCAGCGGTCTTCTCGCTGAGTTTACGGGCTCGTTAAATCTTGGTTTTACGGCGAGAAAACGGCTTTGTGATAAGAGGTCAGGGCGCACCTGAAATACGTGAATATTGAGAATCTCGCGCGATTAACTTCTCGTCAACCGACTTCCAAAATAGGATGAGATTTTCTGTTCTGTTATATTTAAGACTACTTTCAAGGTCATGGTGTCTCTGTCTATCTGTTCGTTTCAATGTCACATAGCTTTATTTACCCAAATTTACCTTATATAACCAATTTTCATAAAAACACTTGATGACTGAATCAAGCAAACGCAATTTTTTTCAGGCCTTACGAAATGGGACATATTGTCATTTTGATTTAACGGAGCATGATTTCTCTGTTCAAAATCACAACTGCATGTGACGCCAATGATTACAGATTATTATTTGAAAAGTAATCACACTTTACTCGTATAAGCGCTCAGATGACACTGCATTCTGCAATGTACGTTTCGTAAGTAAGCATTTTGTAACGTGAACTTTACCTTAGGTACTTATTTGCTACATTTAGCAATAATAATAGAATTTTTCAAAAATGTTTCTGTGAGTTTGGTGACCAAAATGCTGGTGTTCATTTGGCTCAACGTATAAGCATTGCCATTCAGCGTAGCAATGTTGCTAGCTGCTTCAAAAATCTTTCTGTGAGTTTGGTGACCAAAATGCTGGTGTTAATTTGGCTCATATTCGGTCGCTAAGCCTATTAGCAGCGCGGCCAAAGATCCAAGAGCCAAGCTGACCCGACACTTTACCGAAGATATCCCGGACATCAGCCTGTACGAGATAGGCCCGATTTCTGTTGGAAACTCGGTTCTTGAAGTCGTTGACTCGTACGTCTACCTAGGACAAGTAGTCCAGTTAGGTAGGTCCGACTTCAACAAAGAGGCCATTTGCCGAATCCAACTCGGCTGGGCAGCATTCGGAAAATTGCGTAGTGTCTTCTCGTCCGACATACCTCAGTGCCTCAAGTAGAAAGTTTTCGACCAGTGTGTGTTGCCAGTGATGACTTATGGCACAGAAACGTGGTCTCTCACTATGGGCCTTATTAGTAAGCTCCAAGTAGCCCAACGAGCTATGGAGAGGGCTATGCTAGGAGTCTTTCTGCGTGATCGAATCAGAAATGAGAAGATCCGTAGAAGAATCAAAGTTACCGACATAGCCCAGCGGATTAGCAAGTTGAAATGACAATGGGCAGGGCACATAGCGCGGAGGACTGATGACCGGTGGAGTCGAAAAGTTCTCGAGTGGAGACCACGTACCGGCAAGCGCAGCGTAGGACGTCCACCCACAAGGTGGACAGATGACCTCATTAAGGCCGCAGGATCGCGCTGGATGCAAGCCGCTATCAACCGGTCTTATTGGAGATCCATAGGGGAGGCCTATGTCCAGCAGTGGACGTCTTTTGGCTGATGGATGGATGAATGAATTTTGCTCAACGTATAAGCATTTTCATTCAGCGTAGCAATGTTGCCAGCTGCTTCAAAAATCTTTCTGTGAGTTTGGTGACCAAAATGCTGGTGTTAATTTGGCTCAACGTATAAGCATTGCCATTCAGCGTAGTAATGTTGCTAGCTGCTTCAAAAATCTTTCTGTGAGTTTGGTAACCAAAATGCTGGTGTTAATTTCGCTCAACGTATAAGCATTGCCATTCAGCGTAGCAATGTTGCTAGCTGCTTCGAAAATCGTTCTGTGAGTTTGGTGACCAAAATGCTGGTGTTCATTTGGCTCAACGTATAAGCATTGCCATTTAGCGTAGTAATGTTCCTAGCTGCTGGGCACGCTGCTAACTGGCTTGAGCATTTGGATTATCTTCAGACCTTCAAGGGTCTGTGGATAATCCAATAGCTTTTTGTGTGGTAGTAGTTCATGTAGTTTTAAAGCTTATTTATGTACTATTGTTTTTGTTGTTTTAGTTGATAAATACACTTGCCTTAGTAAAAAAAGTAGCATTTGCAATAAGTGAACACATTTTCACAGAGTCTGCTAAGAAAACCCACACCTTCGAAAACTTAGATATAAAAGTTACGATTTGAGCAACGCGTCGCCCCTTTGATCGTGTTTACCTATCTGCCGATCATTAAAACTTCTTTCTATCCAGCCGAGGGAACTTTTAACAAGCTATGATCGACGGGAGAAGATTATTTTTACGTTTAACGAGACGGCTGAAGGTGAAACGAGGATTCGCTGGCAAGGTGAACTCGTACGATCGAATTCCAGTCTGTATCGAAATAGGGCTTGTATCAGTTTGCAACATTCTGCTTTGAAATACTTTTTTTCATTGAATTGGAATTTCGAAATGGTTGATATGTGCTATTTGACCGACGAAACGAAGGAGGTGCTTTAATGTATTACCACGCATAACTTTTTACGTAGTGGTCCGATTTCGATCATTCTTTATTATAATTAATTATTAAAAGTTATGAATGTACTTATATAATTAAAGATTTAATTTTATCGAAATCGGCTGAGTCATTTTTGATAAATCATCAGTAATATGAAAAATGCTACATCAATCTGTGCGAAATATTCGCGAATGCAAAAATGATTAATAATAATAATAAACTTATTTATTTACAACCAAAGAATGTACAACACATAGTAATTAAGATAAAGATCATAACTACTTACTGATTCATAAGTAAGGTCCAGGAGTTGACGTCCTAACTGCTGATATGGTGATGATATCTTTTGATTTTTTTAAATTTTGCTTTCATTTTGTCTGTTTAACCTAGGTTCTGTTTAAACTGTCTTTTTTCAATAAGATTATAACCTTAACCTAATTCAGTCCTCTTACTCAGTTCATAAGATAATATCGTTGGCAGGTTTCATATGTTATCTAGTAAATGAACTACTGAAGTTTGCAAG
This sequence comes from Hypomecis punctinalis, assembly GCA_949316475.1. NCBI lineage: Eukaryota > Metazoa > Arthropoda > Insecta > Lepidoptera > Geometridae > Hypomecis > Hypomecis punctinalis. Next base: position 3,138,873 of record OX438802.1, read on the forward strand.
TGTTTCAAACAACAATGCTTATGGATTGCTAATATGTACCTATTGCTTTGTATTGAAAATATCTATAGTCTAATATATTTCCCACCCCTCATTTGATTAAAAACCTAACCCTTCAAACATAATTCGTAATTCATTTATTCTGCTGCCATAAAGTACAAATCAATCAATATCAAATAAAAAATATCAATGGTACAAAGTGGCATATGGACCCCGTTGGGCGCAGCAACAACAGAAGAGAAGAAGGCACCATAATTAGGTCATATTAATTCATCTTTAATGAAAATAAAAATACACGAAATTGTTAGAAAATGCTTTAATGTCCACTAAAAGTTACAAATTAAAATGTCAATGAAATCATTATAATGTCAAAAAATTAATATATGTCAAAAATACAATAATTACTTAAATACAATGTTTTACATTTATAATAAATATCGAAAATACTGTAATTAATGTCAAACACGCTCTTAATAACAACTATTTACACCAAAACTTTAAGATATTCTACATAGAGACGTGATGCAATTATGGTCAGAAGTATAAATAAATACAAAAAAAATCCCATCAAAATCTCGTCACAAAGCTAGAACAGCATTAAGCGGATTCAATCTCATTAACTCTCCAGCTTATTTAGTCACTGGCTCGCGATTCTTCATTTTATTATTAAGATAACTCCGCTCTACTGTTGACACAGTTTTATGGAATTAGATCGAGATGAAGGACAGAGAAAGGCAGAGTTTCACTGGTCTATTTGCTGTGAGATTATTTATAATCTTTGAGATTTATTTGACTTTCTTAGCTAGCTATTATATAGAACTGAGTATAACCCTAAATTGTTTAGTATACCTATATATCTAACCATTATACTTACTATATTATAATAACTACTGAAATTGTACATACATTGAGTCAGTGGACTGTACTTTTAGGTGAATTCCACGCAATCACACACTAGAAGAATAGGCATTATGACTTAAAAATATAATAAAGTCTCATTTTCAGTCAAGTTGCGATTGCAATAAAATTGATAAAAATCTCTTTCTTCTTGTCAAAAAAGTCGGTAAATAGTTTTAAATGTATTAATCCACAAAAAATTAATTTGCAAGATCAGACCACATATTAAATTAGAAAAGGCAATAAGCAAATTAAACGCATAAACGCTACTAAAACAAACGAAAAATTCTAAGCAGCTTACGTCGCGCACGTACAAAGATCTAAGGGACCAAAAATAATAATTATTACAAAGAAAATCTCTTTCGTCGTAAGCACAGAATCTCGGTCTTGCATTAGGGCTCGCTTTGAGTAATGTGTATCATTTTTCTAGTGCGTCTCACCTTTTACGGCACTCTCGCCTTTAATAAAAGTTCATAAACGCGATTATTCTGTGCCAATAGCATGTACCGTGTTTACTTTCGAAGTTTCCTTTGTTTTGGAAGAGTATATGCAAAAAATACATAAGACTCAATTTTGTCACACATTAGAAAACCTACAACTTTTCTAATGATTAATAGTATAAAACAAAGTCGCTTCTCGCTGTCTGTCTGCCCCTATGTATGCTTATAAATCTTTAAACCTACGTTATGGATTTTGATGCCGTTTTAATAATAATAGAGTGATTTAAGAGGAATGTTTATATGTATAATACATCTGTGCAAAGCCGGCTTAGTAGTGAATATAATACGGTTTTAGTTAAGCACAGTTTGTTTAGTAAGTGAGATGTTGTAACCTAAATGTAGAAACTAAAATGTACATATGTTGGTCTTTTTAATCAATTACATCATCTAAAAGAAGATGCTAGGAAAAAGTATCAAAGTTTTGCAACAAGCCAGCAAACAGTTCAGAGAGGTTAGCCTTTTTGACCGACGAACCACCGGAGGAGGTATACAATTCGACGCGTATATATATATATTTTTTATGTATAACCACGCATTACCTTTTTTGTAGTAGTCCGATTTCAATAATTCTTTTTTTATTGGAAAGAGTATACTTCGAAATTGATCCCATTTAAATTTTATCGAAATCGGCTGCGCCATTTTTGATAAATCAACAATAATGTGAAAAATGCTACACCGATCCGTGAATAACATTTGCGTTCTAGCGTTGCGCCTCGGCTTCGCACAGGTGTATTATAATATAAACATTTCTCTTGAATTATTATATCTATTAAAACAAATTGCATCAAAATATGTTGCGTAGTTTTAAAGATATAAGCATACATGGGGACGGACAGCGGAAAGCGACTTTGTTTTATACTATGTACTTAATGATTCTGTACACGGGTGAAGTCGTTCATCCTATTTTTTGCAAAAAAAATCATTTTTATAAATCTAAGCTTACCTATTAAATTGTATTAGATTTATTCTTAAATGGATAATGATATTCATGTTGGAGATAAAGGAGCATTTTTTCTCTTTTCAGAGAACTAAATAAAATTGAAGCACCAGTTTGCGGCACAATTTCAGATATTGTTTACGCCACTTTGCTTCTTAGGTCACTTTGACCCCACAACTACTTTGACCCACAAATAGCTCTCAGATCAGAGAACCAAAACTACTCCCCGTAATTTTCGACCCCTTGTCATGGCTACCTACTTTAAACCAATTTGGCATGTGTCAAACAGCTATGATGAAGGTTAGAAAAATCTTTCGACCTACCCTCAACTCCTGACTTTGCTTCTTTGTGACAAATTATATTAATCTTATTTCGACGTTTCGTTTCGAGTCAAAAAACAGAAGTAACTTGAATCACAAGAGTGGGAAATAAAAATATACGTATTTGCTTTAAAAATGTACTTTAGCTTTGCTTTACAAAAATATACTATAGCAGTTAGTAGTTAACTTTAGCTTAGTTGAAAAAAAGAGCTAATTACATAGCTTTTTTTTTATACGAAAAGCGATGAATATTTTAATGGAATTTGAAATTATAGATTACCGCAAAAAATGGAGAGTAACGAAAAAAAATCTATAATTTCGTTACGCTCCATTTTTGCGGTTGCCTGATAATAATATGCCTTATAATTATGTAGGTACCTATAAACACGAGCGGCATATGGTAAATTAAGACACGTTTCAATCAGAATGTTAAATGACATATATGGCTTGTATTCATAGCATTTAAAAATGACATAATTATATGGCTTGTATTCTAGAATAAAATTTCAAATTATTTTTGAACACGATCTTCAAAATTACGAAATTATTGTACTTAGCAATTTCATTTTATCATCATTAGAGATCATTTATTTGAATACAAATCACAAATCAATTTTCAGCTTATTCCATTGGAATGAGGATGAATTATTCAAATTGTGTCAATTATAAACAAGTTTTGATTTGGGAGCTCAATCAGGGACGTCGCGATGAGTCCATGAATAAAATATTGTATTGGTTCTGTTTGATGAATTTGTACCTAATTTTGTGTCATTACTGTGTTAACTTTCTTCTTTTGATTTGTATTTATTATAATAGAAAATTGCATTTAAGTAAGTACTAATTGTACTATAGCTATCAGTGGTTGCAATCACCCATCACCTCTACCATAAAACGTCTACTATTAAGTATAGAGTTAAAACCTGTGTTTTACCAAATATTTAGTTAAATGTCGGACAAATTCTTGAATATCGCGTAATTGTCCTTCTCACCCTTCTATCTACGAGGGGAGTACAGCAGGGCTTACAATTACATCCTGCAGTGGAATATTAAAAAGTCTGGTACGGTAATGTACAGTGTAATAAAATTATTGGCGTTATGGGCCGAATCAAACTTCTGGGATTCTTATCACTCGGCTTTTTGTACCTTATCATCATTGACCGGAGTGAAGGTCATGTCACTTCGGTCAATAATGATGAAATATTATCGGTCAAGTGCGAGCTGCCTCCCTACCGCCTAAGCAATAGCAATCGCTTATGACTTAATTTTAGTCATTTGGCACCGCCTATGTGACGTTAGCCATCAATTGCTTTGCGCGGATTGCGAAAACAATCGTTGAATGAACAACTTTGATGGCTAACGTCACATAGGCGGTGCCAAATGACTAAAATGTCATAAACGATTGCTATTACGATTGCTATTGCTTTAGGCGGTAGGGGGGCTGGACTTGCACACGAAGGGTTCCGTATCGTATGGAAGGCCCTCCTAAGTAAGTAAGTAAGTAAGTTCGTATAGGCCGGGTGGCTAGCCCTGGTGTCAGAGTTTTTAGGCCGCCTGAAGGCCTCTGACATGGCTAAACGGTTAAAACAACCGGGACCTACAATTTAACGTGTCATCCGAGCCACGGTAGCGCTCAGTTGGAAAATGCCACCCGCGGTCACCCATCCAAATACTGACCGTGCGGAACGTTGCTTAATTTAGGCCCTCCTAATATATTTTAATTTAATTAATTATTTTCTAAGGGAATATACAACTTAATATTCTGTGAATATTTTAAGCATCTTTCTGTTGCCGTTATTAATATCGAGCAAAAAATCACGTTTTTTGTATGACAGCCCCCCTTAAATAGTTATTTTAATTTAAATATTGATTTTTGGAATGAATATTTAAGTAAATATTTGGTGGATATTCCAAGTATTTACCTGTCACCGTTATTAATAACGAGCGAAAAACGGCTTAAAAATCAGGTCTGTTGTAAGGGAGCCTCTCTGATTTTGTTCTGTTTTTAGTATTTGTTATAGCGGCAACAAAAATACGTAATCTGTTAAAACTTCAACGTTCTTGCTATAACGGTTCATGAAATACAGCGTGGTAACAGAGACACACAGACAGCTGAGTCTTAGAAATAGGGTCCTGTTTTTACCCTTTGGGTACGGATCCCTAAAACGACGAATGATCAGAATCCTAGCGGCAAGCTGTAGCTAATCATTCCCAGGTCGTTGCGACGCCGAGCACGTCACAGGTGGTCGCAGGTGAGGCGGCCGCCTTGAATCCTGATACTTCGTTACGTGTCTGTCTGGATTTTGTGATGGATATAATTATACCTAGACAATTTGAGTAGAAGAATCGAGAAGAATAAAACTATTTAGGTATACGAGTATACTGACTATACTGAAATCCATCCATCAGCTATTGGACATCCACTACTTCATAGGCCTCCCCTATAGATCTCTAATAAGATCGGTTGATACCGGCTTGCATGCAGCGTAGTCCTGCAATCTTAATAAGGTCATCTGGCCACCTTGAGGACAGACGTCCTACGCTGCGCTTGCCGGTACGTGGCCTCTACTGTTCTTCCACGGATTTCCTCATTTCTGATTCAGTCTCGCAGAGACACTCCGAGCATAACTCTTTTCATAGCTCGACGGATAGTTGAATACTGACATAGCTTAGCAAATGGGATACTTGAAACAGCAATGGACAAATGTCATAGCAAGCAAGACCGTTGAACCGTTGAGCTTGCTGGTGAGACCACGTGCAAGTTATAGATTTTTTTTAGACTGGTTAAAAGGAAAGCGGCTTTCATCCAGCACATTCCTGCGTTTTTTTTCAGATTGGTAGTCTACATTGTCGATGAACTTTCCAGTGTATGATTCAAACAATTTGATGAACTATAATTCTTCTCAAAGAGTTATCTTTGTGTTAAGCATTTCGAAAATCGGAAGCGAACGCAAGATTCGAACCTGCCCCTTCGGATCACTAGCCCGACGCTCTAACCAACTGAGCCAGCCCGCCTCCCACGCAAGCGTCAAATCTTTGAAGTGCTTATATTACACCAACTTATAGCGTTGGTGGCGCTACCTGTGATACCCGTGTTATAATCCTTCTGCAGCTAGAACAGTTCTGCAGACTATGTTGTGCCCTGCCTAACATTATAATATTACCAATCAGTTGAGCTAGATATCTTTAGTTCGTCTGCGAATCTCCTCATCAAAATCTTAACGACAAATACAGAAATAAGTTAATTCTTATTACAAAACGTAAAACACGTTATAATAAAAATTAAGGCGGCCACTTTCTTATGATTATTTTTGAAAGCACTCTACTTTTCCATGATTATTTTTCGTAAGCCACGAAGCTCTCCTAACCGCTGACTGACGGTCTCAGGTAAAAACTGACAAGGAAGAAAAACACCGCTTAATGAGCTGCCCCGACCTCTTGACCTAATTCACCAACTTAAACTGTTGTGATGAGCTTTTTGGCTCGCCTGCCATGTTTTTAATTTGTCTAAAAACTTTATGTTTTATTAAAAGTAAATTGAATTAGATGAGTAGGAGATGCATAAAGTGTGAAGTTTGTTTACTGTATTGTCGTCGTTTCATCCGTAATTTTAATAAAACCGTTGGAAACAGCTTGTATCCAGCGTAATCTTGCTATTTAGATGTGTATTTGGCTGTACCGGTTCTAGTCATTTTAATCCACTGTTCAATCATATTAATTACATATACCTAAATAGATTCAGTTCAGGTTCGTGCAAATTTTTTAATTTCATTTTAATAACTAAGTAAAGAACTAGACCAGTCGTACCTACGTAATATTATTATACAATATAAAATAAGCAGAATATCCTATTTTGGTAACTTTGTTATTAGGGTTTCATATCATACAAACATTATTTATTTAACTTAAGGCTGATAGTCTCGGTCAGCACGCGAAATTTATTTTTTGGGTCTTTTGCCTTTTACATATACCTAAACTACTCATATGTAAAAACTTAATGCAATGATTTTAATTTTATAGTGCATACCATACTAGGTTTATCTCAAAAAGTAAAAATGATAAACACTTCACAAATTCGGCGCAAAGGCAGTACAAAGAATTAGCTCTGTTGGCAGAAAGTCGGGCTAGAGATCCGAAGACGCAAGGTTCGAGTCCTGCATTCGCGACGAATTTTCGAAATGTTTATCACAAAAATAACTCTTCGTTATAAAAACTCATTTCGCAGCTATAATGTTTACGAGTTGCATAAACCTTATAGCCAAATTAGTGGTCAGTTTTTGCACAAAAGTGCATCAAGTGATTGTCACCTTAGTTTTTAGTAAGTGGACTCTTGTGCAGAAACTGGCTACTATTTTGGGTTCTAGGTGTATAATTGTATATACCTCGTTATTACTATCTACTCATGACCGCTAAATGAGTTTTTTTTCACCTACAGCGATCAGTTTATCTGTTAATACCAAAAAACCCAAAAATATTTTAATTTCACCCAGTGAAATCACCATATGATAAGTGAAAAAATACTGGCTTGAATGGTAAAAATTTTCTGTAACTCTACGGTTTAAGTACTGTAAATCAAAATAAATATATTTTATGTTTCTTGTATCTTACAAATTAAATAAAATCTTAAATAAAGTCATGCCTACCTACATAAGTAAGCTCTGATAAGATCTTACAAAATCCTTCACAAGTATTTTGAAATTTTTTCATGTAAAACATACCAAAACAATATCTGGTTTTTATATAAAATTTTACTTTATTTTTCGTTAATTTCCCACAAAACCTTCACAGAACCCGGTACAAACCCGCCCGCAAAAGCCCTGTTATCCCCGTATATATTAAATATTGGCAAACGACAAGTTGACAACCTTCCAAAAAATATATCGTTTGTTTTGCTCCCGACTCGAAATGTACGCAAACAAACCTGCGTCCGTGCGAAATGCTATCTAACATATTCCAGAAACTGATGAATGAATCACCCTTTTTCTTCTATTATATATCGCCTATAAATAACCAGGCAGATAAAAACAAAGGTCCGAAAACGTAAATAACACGTTATCAGCAACAGTAGAAGTGACGGCGAGCACGCGAGCGGTCAAATGGACGCGGCTCGAGCGACGAAGACACGATGATTTATTTAAAGTAACTCTGAGATCCCTTATCTGCCACCTCGCGTTATCTTATTGCGTGTTTCCTAAATAATTAATGCAATATAGGGCATCGATTGTGAGGTGACGGGCGGGCGCGGGACGCGGGAGGCGCGCGGGGTGCGCGCGGCGCACGCACGCGATTGGCTGTCACGGCTGCGTGAGTGCGTACCTCCCCGCGTGCGTATGCCTTCGCCTGAGTTCAGTCGACGTTCGGACGCCGAGCGAATCGGTTGTGTCGCGTCGCGGATTGTTTGCCACGATCGCGTTTCGCCGCGTTCGTCCGCCGCCTCTTATCAATTGAACAGTTTCAAGTTTGTTATCAACAGAATAAATTATAGCTGCCCATATGGTTCATCTCGTAGATATATTACGTTCGGCGAACGTTGAATATCCACCGCCTCCGCATCATGTTATTGTAAGTAAATATTGACTTTAAACTTTGATTATAATTAGTGTTACAAATTATCATAATTAATTAATTTGTTCCTCTTTATTTTTTTATAATTTCTTTAATTACTTCTTCTTACAGATGAGCAATTTCCTTGAAATAAACATTTTTGTGGAAGTTTTTTGTAAGATCATCATCGTCTTATCAGTGTTTGTTTTGCTCTTGGATTTGAGCTTCTGTAACAAAACAAGTATGTTTTTGCGAACTACTTTTACTTTTAGGTTTCTTTTATTGTTTTTATTTTCTATTGTAATTAATTGTTATATTCATAAGTTAAAATGTTTTATTAATATTTGTTTGTATTTATTTTATTTTTTGGTTAATAAAGTACCTATTGTATCTTGTTTGTTTTATTTTCGTAAAACTTATTTTATCGTTTCTATGTTTCCTACTAAACAGTGATATTTGTAATTCTGCTTGTGTTTGAAAGAAAACAATATTCGTGGATAACAAGACGTAGACATTGAAGAGAACCGCAGAAAGAGATATAATATCTGGTTATGCTAAAGCAATATGCAAAGCTAATTTTCTTGCTGAGAGCCTGCCTGTTTAATAAACCCATTTCGTATATATTTATGTCTGAAATACCTACTGCGGCTCTACGTGTTTTGCAAGTAAAAGGTGCTAAGGATAGGTATAAGCCTCAGATACTACGGAGTATCTCTCATCTCTGAAGCATCTAATTGTTTTACTCATGGCGGGTCATTTTTTGAAAGAACAGTGTTTTCTTTATGTTAACGCCATACACAAATTAGTTCAATTAAAATGGTAGAATAGATTTGAGGACAAAATATTAGATTAGGTATATATATTGTTACCTATTTTTATTACATTTATACCTATTGATATAGGATAAAAAGTAACTAGTCGAATAATATAAAAACCAAAAAAGCGAGCAAAATAAAATTTTGTACCATATATTATTATTTGCTAAAGCTATAAAGCAAATAGATGTATATATTAGCATGATAGGAACAAATAAGCTTAAGTAATGGTACTCAAATTTCTCATAAATAAGTATCTACACTATGTGGGTTTATATTTTCTATCAAAGTCATATAGTCACAGTAAATAAATTAAAATTATTTCGTATCTGTACTAAAAGCTAGTTCAATAAATACTATTTAACGCTGTTGTCTAATAGCAATACAAGTCATACAGTAGGTAACAACATTGTCAAAATTAAAAAGTAAATAATGTTTTGGTTAGAAAAAAAAATAAAAAATTCCAATGAAGAAAAAAAAGCAAAGCTTCTACATCTAGTTAACTTTATAAAAATCCTTTACATTTTTTGCCTTCCAATTAGCCTGCAAGCCCACCGATACCCCTAAACCCAATACAAGGGCTCGTAACATAACCCATAACCGATTTCACCCCATCCTTATAGACTAACGGGATCTACCGTTATGGATTCCAAAACTGTCCGCTCCCACATAAGCACTACATAAAAAGTTTTATCGGGGCTCGCCTGTAGGCCCAAACTTGTAAAAGAATATTCTTTCTACGCACCATTACCTCAAGCCAGCCGCGCTCAAAGCGGGCCCAAATTTGATAAATTTGACTAAAGATGCTATGTAATGTAAAGTTACAGTCGAAAATTAGATAAGCTTTAAAGTTCTTAAGACGTTTGTATTTTGTTTACAGTGATATCCTATACTAGGACATCCTTACTGATATTAAATATCGAAAAGGTTATTTGTTGGTTAATTTTGACATGGACGTAGTTCGAAAAACGGAAAGTGACTTAAGCTACTTTTTATCCCGAAAAAATAAACGGTTTCTATGGGATAGCACAAAAATATATATCTAGAGACTGCTCGAACTACGAATCTACTACGAAAGTCAAAATTCTGCGGTAACGGCTAATTTTAGAACAGGTTTTCACAAAAAAAAACTAAAAAAAAATATGTTGGTGTTCTCTATCAATTTAACTTTATTTACTTTTTTTAATTTTCAACTATTAAAAATCAAGCAACTAAATGATTAATTTTCTAGGTAGGTGTGTATATTTTATTTTCTGTTATTGTTGTTATTCATATTTAACAAACTTTACTCTCTAAGCCTTGTATACATATGTAAATAATCTAATTGATCTAATGAAAATGATAATGAAGTTTTCATAATGTTTAAATCATATATTTCAAACCGGACTTCCATTTTTGAACCAACTTCCAAAAAAAATGAGATTATATGTTGTAAAAATACTTACAGTCATTTTTTTGTGTATGTTCATCGATATTATCACCAATCGTGAACGGATTTTTTTTTGAGTTCAAAAGGGTATTTATTCTCTAGGTGGTTTTGTTTAACTTTTATCGAAATCAATATACAGTTTTATACAGTTTTACATACAATAATGTAAAACTTGGTACAATACATTGATGCGAGCAAACTATTCGAATTTTGTACGCGATGGAAGTCGGTTTCGCCATTTTTTGCGATAATTAATTATTTTTTGTAGCTTTTCTTATGATTACTAGCTATTTTAATCAACGTCTTCCCACTTTTCAAAGAATGAAGAGTTTTAAAATTTAAAATTCATCAATCTCATTTATTTCCGTCGGTAAAGTTTTACATTTTTTTTCTGATTAAAAATGTAACCGCGTAAGAAAAAGGTTGGCCACGCCTGACCTCCCGTTATGTTCAGCCAGGCAATTTTTTCCCACAACTTTTGGGTTAACTGTTTGTCCAGCGGAGGCATTATAATAATTTGTAGGCAGAAGACAGGATAATATTTTTCGAGAATTAATCAAGCGTCTAATTTTTCTTGTTTTCTTTTCTTTTCTATGAAATATGACTTTTGTTAATTATTTTTTCGTTTTGAAGGGTCCGGAAGTAAAGTTTCTTTTTAGCACTTCCTCTACATGTTTTCATAATAATGATTATTAATAATTATTTTACTCGTGTATTATGTTAATTATTTTTCGCCAATAGTAGCATAACTGACTTTAACCGTATACAGAATTTGAAATAATAGGTATAAATATAGTTTAAAAAAAAAAACTAAAAATCTCGCTTAAGAGTTATCATTTTTTTTATATATTAACGCATTGTCATCGGTCTTTGATAGGTGTGAAAAGTTTAAAGAAAATCTGATCGCTCAAACTAGGTCAAAATCGAGCTTAAAGAGGTTGGTTACAAGCAAGTAAGCAAACAAGCAAACATACAGGTGAAACTAATAAAAGCGTGTTAAAAATGAGTATTTGGTAAAACGCTAATATAAACTAATAAACTAGGTCTAAGAGTTGTTGTTCTGTATGTATTCATACTAAAATTCCTATATTCAGACGCACACTATATTATTATGTGGCTAATATGATTATAATAAATCGTATATGTAGGTATATGTTAGGAAATTAATTAACAAAGATAAATTATTATTATTACAAAATTCTCGTTACATAGATTTTGGGCAATCAGTGATCCTAGCATGGCAAAGGGATATCTTCTATTATGTATTTTAATGTCAGCTGTCTATGACAGTCCATATTTTGTTGCCTCTTCCGGGGGGTAAATTGAAGGATAAACGAAGAATAAGAAGTAGATATATACCCCAAAATAGAAGTTAATCATCGACTTGGCATTTTGTCCTTACATTCCAAATTGATGAAGTTTATGATTATACTTGTTTATTTTTACAAAGATTTTATAACGAAGAATCTTGTCTCTACCTACGAATATTCACGCAGATTTAAGATTACTAAAAATAAATTGAACGAAAAAAAGCAGACCTAAATAAATTTAAGAGATTTTAATGGTTCTCGAAAAGTAAAATGATTGTATTAAAGAGCACTTGAAGTTAAAACTTCAAAAAATGGAGTGGTTCTTAACCTTCGGCCGGTTATTTTATAAAATTACCCTGATAATAAATTCTGTTTAAGTTTCAGTATTGGGTAACGGATTCTTAATTTATGATCGGTTTTACTTTGCAACAAAAGCACATAATTTCGCCGACGAAATTTCTTGAACGTTGACTTTTGAACTTCGTCAATTTAATTTTGTGGGTATATCAACAGTTTGGTTTACTTAGTGTATAGTTATTGTTTTGTTTTAAATTTTAATTCCAACGATAGTACAAAGTATTATGTTTTACCTATTCTGAGCGTCCTTTGAGTTCGTTTAGGTAAAATGTAAAGATAAAACGAATCGTTACAATCACTGCTAAAGCCACTGTGTTATGCCATATACCTAATATTATTGTGTCAAGTTTGAACAGTAAAAAGTTTATCTATATGACGGTGCACGCATCTGTCAACGTCAAGAGTGGCTGCCAGTCACTCTAGCGGAGCGTCGTGTCGACGGAAGCGAGGCGGCCATCTTGGGATTCACAGTTTTGAACGACAGCCGCCCGCGCACCACGTCTTCGACAAAACGCTAAATGTCCGCGGCAACAGCGTGTTTAAATTAAAGATTATTGCGAATACTGATTTAAATTACTAGTGATTAAGTGCTGAAACCTTCATTTCTAGTGATTTGTGAAAATTGATTCACCTGCGTCGTTCGATAAAAAAATAAAAAATTACTATGTAAAGAAGCCGTTTTTACTAAGTCCACAAGATATTGAGATGATTTCTGATGAAGGCGCTCCTGTCCCGACATATATATCTAATAACATAATAGCCTATATATTAAAGTAGCCTACATAGCACATTTTTGTTAAATTCTTTGAATCTTATTAACTAACTTTATGAAGCTTATCGGAGACAATCACACGCGAATCGTGACTTCATTTTATATTATCCATTGATTTGAAACCAATCAGCAGTTACAATTTAAACAACAGCAATTAAAATATCATTAACCTTATCCAATAGCCCGTTAAAATGTTTTAAATTAAAATTTCAATCTAGATTACTAACTGTCACTGTCAGTGGAAATTAACGAGCTTCATTAATGGAATAGCGCTTTCATTTTTTCTGTCACTAAAGTCCATTATGTAGTGTGAGTAGCAGTAGCTAAAGTACTGTGGTTTAAAAAAACTTTATTAAAGTCTTGAATTAAGTACATTTAAAAAATGACCACACATAGTACGTTTTTAAATAATAAAGAGGAACGGAAATTTTAATGGTGACAAACCTGTGAATCGTCGTTACAAAATGTCTCTTAAAACTGGGCTCAAGTGTATTTTGAATTTTCATACATTTTAATAGGTACATAGTTCATAAATATTTGAGATGAAATTGCTAAAATATTAAGTACCGTGTAACCTTGAATTGATTCGGATCCTTAGCAAAAATTATATTGCACCTATTTAAAGCCAGGTACTTATAAGGTATAGATTTTAGCAAATTACTTTTTTCTAATTATAAATTTCTTAGCTTAGCAACTTACGTAAATGTATTAATGAATAATGTGTAAAAAACAGTTTTTTTAAGTGTTCGACAAGTTAGACTAAGAATACCTAATTGAAAATTGCGCATCTAAAAATAACGACTTTTATCACTGTCTTACAGTTACAGAGACACTAAAGCCTCGGTCATTCGGTGGCCAAAAATATCATCCAATTTATTTAAATATGTTGTCGCGTCGTTGCTTGGGAACGGCTGACATTGTGACAGCCGCGTTGACAAAGTGACAGCAGCGCTGACGTTTTGACTGCTCATTGACAGCTCAAGCACGTGTTCTCGGTATTTATTTAAGCTGACACTGTGACTTGTGAAACACTTTGTTTATGTTTTTAGAGTAGTTTTATTACTTTTATTGCCACTTATGGCAGCAGTTCAATTTTTTGTGAGCTATTTGTGAATTAGTATTTTTAAAATTACATTAATTAGTTATTTAAAAGATACTCGGTAACTAAATTATATAATTGGTATTCATTCAAGTTCAAACATATTTATTTCAATTAAGTACCTAAGATACACTTTTGAAACGTCATGAATGTACATTTGAAGTCATTAACAAATAACGTGAAATACAAGAATTTAACCTTAGATTAATTGGTGATTGTTGACTGTGACCAATAATTAATCCAAGAATATACATAAAATAAATGAACAATAAAAGTAAAACTGACCTCATCGAAAAATCACAACATAATGTTGCCATATGAGAGTTATGGAAACCCACCATTCATTCATTAAAAATGACCTAGTGCTATTATTATTCACTATATCTCTTGTATTATTGTAAAAACTTATTTAAAAACTGAAGGTGATTTTGTGACAGAGCTGTTTTAGAACGAGCAGATGGTTTTTTGCGACAGATTCAATAAGTATTTTGTTCATCATCTTCACGCATGGAAATCAGTTAATTTAAAAGTGAATTGTTTTAACCTATTTGATTTTCTTTATGAAATGTTAAGAGAACAAGAAATTTGGTAAAGTTGAATGAACAAGTAGCACGGAATAACAATAATTTTATCGAGGTGACATTAGGACAACCTTAGCCCTATAATTTTAACAATAGTAACACTACTACCATAAACTAATGCGAATCTAGCGAAACGACATAACTAAATAAATAAAATAAATAAATATTTTGGGACATCTTACACACTGTCTCTGACCCCAAACTAAGCAAAGCTTGTGATATGGCTGCCAGAGACTGATATACTACATATACTTATTTTTAAATACATACTTATATAGATAGTTACTAAATAACACCCAGACACAGAGCAAACACTTATGTTCATCACATAAATATTTGCCCTGGGTGGGGATCGAACCCACGCCTCGTTGATCCAGAAGTTAGGGTCACTAACCACTGAGCCACCGAGGCAGTCAACACTAAGATAAAAAAAATAACCAAAAAAGTTAAAAAAAGACTATAAAAAGGAATCAACAAAATATACCCAACAATTACCACTACGGTTAATCTTCCACAACAAACTAACTGATGCGTCAACTTTCATAAAAGCTATTTTTAAAGGTCGATTAGAGTGACGTGTGTAGCATTGTCCCCGCATAATGTAGATGGTATCAGTTCTGGGGTTACTTCATCATTTCCTGACTTACTGACTGTGGACATTAGATACATGCAGTAGTCTATTGACCTAGGTGCTTAATTTAAGCAACTAATTACAAGCGATGCAATGAAACATGTAATTATAAAATAATCAGCCAAGTGCGAGTCGAACTCGCGCACGAAGGGTTCCGTACTGTACTGGAGCCCTTAAATATTTATTTTAATTTATTTATTAATTGTTGAAGTGAACATACAATTAAATATTCTGTGAATATTGCAAGCGTCTGCCTGTTACCGTTATTAATTTTAATTTCGAGCGAAAAAAGGCTATCAAATCTGGTTTGTTGTATGGAAGCCCCCTTAAGTATTTATTTTAATTTTGTTTTTAGTATTTGTTGTTATATCGGCAACAAAAATACAGCATCTGTGAAGATCTCAACTGTCTAGCTATCACGGTTCATAAGATACAGCCTGGCGACAGACAAACGGACAGACGGACGGACAGCGGAGTCTTAGTAATAGGGTCCCGTTTTTACCCTTTGGGTACGGAAAAACATAATCACATCTACAGTACCAAAGCCGCAGGAACACGCTGGATACAACCTGATTGTAACGGGTATAAAGTCTCATTAAAAATCCGTAGTGGTGACTTTTGTCCAGCTGTGGACGTTTTACGGATCAAATATACTGATTTTTAGTCAATGTTTGAACTTTGTTTAGCACAAAGAAATTTGAAAGTTTACTAGCTTGCTTGCTTGTAAGCAAGCAAGCAAGCCCCTTTGAGCTCGATTTTGACCTACTCTGAGCAATCAGATTTTCTTAAAACTTTGCACACCTATCAAAGACAATGAATTAATAAAAAAAATATTATTAATCCTAAGCGTGTTGTTAGTTTTTTTTTTAATGTTTTTGAATCTTACTACCACATAATTATCCAAAATGTGTATAAAATTTTGTAATAAGAAATCAAGGCATATGAACGATCTTAAATTTTGAATATATATATTTTCGTGATGTGTAGTTCGCGACGTTACCGCATTTGTTACTGAAGTAGGACAATGGACAAGAATTATCGATTATGACAATAGGGTGGACAATGGACAATATATACCACTAGTCAAGTTCATTACGGGGCTCTATATTTCGTGAATGTTCAAATGGTATCTATATGCAGTTATAGTTAACGTCGTACATTTTATGTTTCAGTGGCAATTATATTTATAATTGTTATCGTTTGTGGTTTTTGACGTTCACCTCTGGATATGTATAGGTCTCTTCAATAGTTTATTAACGGAGCCAGTTGTTTTACCGCATTTTTTCGATCCTATTCCAGTCATTATCTATTTAAGTACTTGTGCTGGACATAAATCTATGAATCAAACATCAATTTAGTCTTATATATTGATATACTACTTGGATGCGGTTTTAATCCAGATCCTTTCTAGGTCCTAATCTAGGTCAAGATTTTTTTTACTATGGTGATTATCATACCACTATTAATAAAGGTAACTCTTATGTTGAAGTTATTATCGCTTTGTCGCAAACTGATGGCGACAAGGCGAAACATTCAATCATTTATCAGAATAAAATCAATAGCCTTTATGGAACTTAAAATTAATATTGAACTTCTCTCAAATACACTATAAAATAATACAAGTATGCTCATAATCGTTCTATATGGAAATAAAAATCCAACAAGAACCTCTTTGCAACTTTTCCAAGTTTTCATTTCAACTAGTATTTCAACTAAAACATCGACTAAATTCTGAACATACTGGCTTCACGTCTCATTGGTCAAAGAAGTCTTTAGTTTGTAGGCTTCAAAGAAATACGTTGATTCTACCTACAACTGTATACCTACCGTTTAGCTCCGCCCATTGGATGCATTTCTCTCTCTTTCTGACGTTCCAGCTTAATTGAGGCAGTAAGCAACGTTTTTCTTGCAGAAAATATTTAAATAATACAAAAACTATTGTGAAAATGTCTCTACTGAAAATATCTGTGTTAAAAAGAGCAGTAAAATTCTTTACGCTCATTAGATGCATTTTTTTTCTGACGTTACCAGTTCATTTGATACAGTAGGTATGATTTTATGTGCAGAAAGTATTTAAAAATACATAATTTATTGTAAAATATGTCTGTAGTGAAAGTATATGTGTTTTAAAAGTATTGAAAGACTTTACGCCCATTAGATGCATTTCTTTTTCTTTGTGACGTTTTCAGCTCAATTAATACAATAGGCAATGTTTTTCTGGCAGAAAATATTTAAAAATACGTAAGGTACAGCAAGAAACTTAAATAATTGACTGCCTCGGTGGCTCAGTGGTTAGTGACCCTGACTTCTGGATCAAAGAGGCGTGGGTTCAATTCCCACCAGGGCAAGCATTTTTGTGTTAAACATAGGTGTTTGCTCTGTGTCTGGATGTTATTTAGGTACTTTCTATTTATGTATGTATTTAAAATATGTATATGTAGTATATCAGTCTCTGGCAGCCATATCACAAGCTTTGCTTAGTTTGGGGTCAGAGATCGTGTGTGAGATGTCCCCCAATATTTATTATTTATTATTACTTATTATATATAGTATTTTATGAACAACCTGAACTTGAATAATTTAAGAATAAAATAATTCTTGCTTGTTACAGATGAACCGGGCAATACAGGTGAAACCAGCGGATAGCGAAAATAGAGGAGGTAAAGTATACTTTATATCTATAAAAGTAAAACTCATAATAGGATCAATAAATAAACTTAAATTCATACGCTTATGTATTTTTTCAGCTGCACTGTGTAGAAATGGGCTACATCTGAAATATTAAGAAAATTAAATGATATGTTTTTGCTTTTTTCATTTTTAATACAGAAATAAACTATTTAAGCCTCGATCTAATCTCAAAATACCTCTATAGAGCCCTAGTTAAAACTAACTTTTCTCCATCAAACCTTCAAGTTGTCGAATAAAAATAAAATAAACTATACGGTAGGGGATTCAATAACTCGAAATACAATTCAAAAAACTTTGCTCGATAGAAATTAAATGCGAAGATACCGAATTTTAGAACAAATTTATTTTTGGTTAAAAAGAGGTTAATGAGTTGTTTTTTTTTTTTGTAATAACTATAAAGTTTATGAAATGTTACCTAAGTTTTGTGTAAATAAAATTTGTAGAATAACAATTCATGATTTCGAAGAAAGTTTATTGCATTTTTGGGCACTTTTCTACACGTTTACTTTTTTTTTAATCTGTTATTTATGCGCATGAATTGAACTATCGTTTTCATCCATAAAATTTAAGAAAAAGTAGTAATATCAATTTTAAATTGATTTTTGAATGCAAAATCGGGCGAAACCTGGGGTGTATTGGTCTTCACCCGCTCAAATGAAAAATTACGCTTATACTATGGCGCCTTAAATAAAGTTTATTTATTAATTTTTACGAAGAAATATAAATTTGGATCTTTCGTTTTAATATTCGGTAATTGGAAAAAGGCACAAAAATGCGTTACAACTATAATGTAAATATTTCTATAGAAATGTCGAGGCTTAATGAAAACAACATCATTTTTTTAGCGTCGCTTAGCGCTAGTCAACATGTACTATTATACATTGACTAAAGTATGAGTTTTCGTAATAATACCTAATAATCACTAATTTTTTGAAAAAAAATATATAACGAATTGCCATAGACAGATACATTTATAAAGCCTCTTGTTAGCCCTTGTGGTGCCTGGTGGGCAAAATCACACGGCGTGCCTGGTGGGTCTGTCGGACCCGAAAACAAAATCTTCGATTCTTATGTTATTTATTTTGCTAAAGTGTCTAATTACAATTATTCGTCTATTTTGAATATTGTTTTTCTTGGCTAAATAGAAAAAAATAAAACATGTGGAGTTATACAAAAAAAATAAAACGTATGGATTTTAAAAATCAACTGTTAATTTTTAAATTAACAATATTTTTTTTTTGATAGAAAACAAGAATCAGACATAAGAATATAGTTTAAGTTTAAATGAGTCATGTCACAAACTCTTTTTCTTTGGATACCAAATGAAAAAACTGCTTTTATTTACTCAGTATCAGGGGGCAATTTTCGCATTTAAAATTTGCGTATACACTTACACTTGCGAATTTTTTTGCTAGAACGCCTATAACAATGCTTTTTACAGCAGCATCTTACTTTTTGGGTGCTGGCTCGCAGGATTCACTTAAATGAGAGCCAATTATGTATGTATTTGTTATGTCGTTTAGCCTGATATAGAACCGTCAATGCCATGTCCAATTTTTTTTTAAATTCTCTTTTACTTGCATTGTTGTTGTTTGTTGGATGAGATGCTTCCCATTATTCCTTAGAACCATCTGAATCACGTTGGTCACACACGTGGTCTGACTCGCCACATTACACTTTAATCAAATACAACTTCGTCGTCGTCATTTTTACTGAAATAATTTTCTAAAAGTTGCCTAATATCGGTATCAGTTAGTCGTTTGGCCATTTTCAACTGTGAAAATATCTTACTATGGAAATTAACGTGGTTTTCACACATTTTATACTATATATAACGGGACTGAACTCACGTTTGGGGATAGTCGTAACGACTATAGTTTCGGTCGCATTCGGCGACCTTTCTCAAGTTGGCGAGTGCTAGCACGCGGAGCCGTCTCGCAATGCACTGCGGGCTGCGGCGCGTAGCGCTCGCGATGACAGCGGTTGCGGTGGCGGGGCGGGGGCGGGTAGAGAGGATTGTTGTGTCGGCGCGCACTGAAGATCCTCTTCATCGGTATCCTGGTATACGTCGGAGATACTCCAGCACACTGAACTCACTATGTCTCCACCAGTTCCACGGTTAAGTCCTTTGGATCCCTGAAGATACGGTTTCCACGTCGGTGGCAGTATCCATCCCCCGTCTCTATTGAAGTTAGGGCGTCTGCTAATCTCAATAGCCTCCCTAACTTTACGGGGCACGAAAAACTTCTCTCGCGCTAGCACCTTCGCTTTGTCAAATCTGATGAAGTGCTGTGCATCGGAATCGGTAGAACACACTCTCGAAACTCTTCTCCAACTTGAGAAAGGTCGCCGAATGCGACCGAAACTATAGTCGTTACGACTATCCCCACACGTGAGTTCAGTCCCGTTATATATAGTATAAAATGTGTGAAAATATCATTTACGAAAATAATTCACTATAAAAATACATTAGAACATAAAAAAAAACAAAAATAACGACTTGCCCGTTAAATGTAACGCTGCGTGCCTGATCGGGTCTCAGGGACTCGAGCGCAAAGAAAATGCGCGTTAGTCCGACGCGTGCGCGTTGCGAGTTGCAGAAGTGGTGGCAAAATGGCCTCTAGTTTACATTGTGAAGCTACCCAGGAGCACAGCATGCTTGGTTAAGAATTCGAAAAAATATCAACGATTCTTTGGAGTGACGGGTCTGTCAGACCCACCAGGCATCCCAAGGGTTAGAAAGATTCATAATACATTTATTTGCGCCCGTTTTTAAAATAAAATAAGAACGAAAAGCTTTTCTGTTTAAAATAATACTTCCATAACAAATACTAAATCATCCATTCAGTAATTTTACTCCAGTTCGTCGCGGGACAGAAAATACTATTACGCCAATTTATCAATTAACCCTTCTCATAATTTATTCGAGAAATCCTTCCAAAAACTGATGACTCAGTCGACATTCGAGTCGTTCATCAGCCGTAATCCCCTTTGAAGGTTAAGGTGCCATCTCCACGAGCTTGCGATTAAAAAAAACGTCAAAATGGCAGCTGTCATTGCGACTTCATCTTCTGTTGATTTACTCAGTTATAGCTGATTTTGTTTCAAGATTGTGAGATGTACAGCGCGTGGAAACGGCGACTAATGGCTTTATCAATTATGACGAATCTTGTGAATAAAACGTCAATCCTAATCCTAATTGGACCCGGAAAGGGAAATACATTTTTAATGGCGGATCCGTCGTCAATTCTGTAATTTTGATGTTTTCAGCCGTTACGCTTAGTTTATTTTAGACGAACGCTGAATTGCAAAGCCTTAAGAACTTACTTCATTTGTGACAATAATATTTTCAAATTATCACAAAATGTTAATATTATTCATAGTAAAAAGATAACCATTATTAATTTTCAGTAAGTGTGAAAATCAGTAAAGGATCGCTCTCATTACGATTGTAATATTATGTGTTTTTCATTAATTAGCTTTTTAATATTCAACAATAACTGTAATGAAATGATTTTAATTTTGTAGTCCTTCTCACACTAGGTTTATCTCACAGAGTTATTTTCAGCGAATTAGCTCAGTTGAGAGAGCGTCGGGCTAGTGATCCGAGTGAGGCAGATTCGAGTCCTGCATTCGCGACGAATTTTTGAAATGTTAATCACAACAAAAAAATAACTCTTTGGAATAACTGTAATTTTAAATATACTCGTAGCAATGTCTACGAGTCGTAGCATGCATACTGTAGCTAGCCGTAGCAAGATCTACGAACCGTAGCGTGTAATCCATAGCATTCTGTAGCAAGTTCTACGAGTCGTAGCGTCCAATATGTAGAACGTAGCAAACTCTACGTTTCATTAATACAATTACAATTTTGCGCAGACATCACAAATTAAAATGTTTTTATAGGAGCTATTCACTACGTAGCTATGATGTTGAACTACTTCTCATAAACTGTAACATAGTAAATAAATAATTATTACGCCCATATAAAAACTGAAATGAGCAACAAAGCTACTTAGACGAAGAATATTTAAGTGTAGTCACTCAAACGCAAACTCAATTTAGGAGTACATCAACCAGAATTACAAAATACATCACCGCTAGTCACTAATCAAACATAACCCATCACTCAATGGAGATTACAAC
This sequence comes from Hypomecis punctinalis, assembly GCA_949316475.1. Taxonomy (NCBI): domain Eukaryota; kingdom Metazoa; phylum Arthropoda; class Insecta; order Lepidoptera; family Geometridae; genus Hypomecis; species Hypomecis punctinalis. Next base: position 3,160,896 of record OX438802.1, read on the forward strand.
TTACATGGTTGATAGTAATTTAATTCGGGATCTAAATGACCCAAAGAGCGGGGTTACGTTAATAATTCAAGGGGTGGGCATCGCAGACCATCCCCGCTCCCAAAGGAAATTATTGAAAAGTTGGTAAAGGAGTTGGTAAATCTCGCGATGATAGTATTCCTAAAAAATTAGATATTAACTTGTTGAACCAGCATTTCTCGGCATCCTCCAATTTTGAGGGAGCAGTAAAAGCAGCTACTCTAAAAAATCTTTCATCTCACCAACCTCCTGATCATGAATCCTTTGCGTTTAATCAATTTTCCGCTTGTGACGTTAAGAAGAGCATACAGTCAATTTCTTCTAACGCTGTAGGTACCGATTGTATAAGTCGGAAGATGATCATGCCCATTCTTGATGAAGTCATCCCAGTCATCCAGCACCTCCTTAATTTTTCCATATCCTCGGGCACTTTTCCAGCTATATGGAAAGAAGCCCAAATCACACCACTTCCCAAAAAGTCTAATCCTGATTCTTTCTCAGATTTCCGTCCAATCTCCATCCTTTCCTTTTTGTCCAAAGTGTTGGAACGGCTTGTCCACCAACAACTTTCATCCTTCCTTATCAAAAACAATCTCCTCAACCCTCTTCAATCCGGTTTCCGTGCTGGACATAGCACTACGACTGCTCTTACGAAAATAACTGACGACATAAGGGATGGCATTGGTCATTGTAATTTGACAGTATTGTCGCTACTCGATTTTAGTAACGCGTTCAATAATGTGGATTTTGATATTTTGCTGGCAATCCTTCGCTCTCTTAACGTATCTCCAACGGCAATTGACTGGTTTCGTAGTTACCTGTTTGGACGCCGGCAGCGCATACGTATAGATGACTCCTATTCTTCTTGGTGTAATATATCTGCTGGTGTACCACAGGGCGGCGTTTTATCTCCACTTCTCTTTGCAATTTTCATTAATTCAATCTCAAAACAGCTTACTTCTTCCTATCACCTCTATGCAGATGACTTGCAAATCTATACACAGGCTCCTTTAGGGCAGCTGCATCAGGCGATTGCAGTCACCAACAGTGATCTTGCGCGCATAAGGGACTGGAGCAAGTCATACGGCCTTACAGTTAATCCGGCAAAAACCCAGACTATAATCATCGGAAGTTCCCGTATGATTTCCAAAATCGACTGGTTCCATCTCCCGCAAGTAATGTTCGACGGAGTTGTTATACCTATAAGCCAAACTGTAAAAAATTTAGGCATACTTATTGACAGACAGTTATCTTGGCATCCTCAACTGGCAGAAGTAAGTCGCAAAATTTTTGGCTCTGCAGCGTCACTTAGACGTCTGCGAAACTTCCTCCCGATTACTACTAAAACTGCGCTTGTGAAATCGCTCCTGTTTCCAATATTGGATTACGCTGACGTCTGCTATCTTGATTTAACCGAAGAGCAACTCGACAAGCTCGAACGTTTACAGAACTTTTGCATACGGTTCATATTTGGCCTGCGCAAATATGACCACATCTCCGAATTTCGCCAAAAGCTCAAATGGTTACCCATTCGATTTCGCCGTAATAGTCATATCCTTTTTCTTCTATATAAAATCCTATTCATTCCTTCGACTCCTATGTACCTCAAAGAACGCTTTGAATTCATTCAGGGTCACTCCAATTCTTTGAGGTCCGCCCGTGCGCTGAAACTAAAATTCCAATCCTCCCACTCCAACCTATCCTACACCAAATCCTTTACTTTGCGAGCTGTCCTGCTGTGGAACGAACTGCCTGTTGCTATCAGACAGGCTAAATCCCTCCCTATATTTAAAAATCTAGTTTATCAATATTACCTCTCCTTGTGCTAGTTATAATTGGTATAAATTATGTATTTATATATATGTATATATTTATGTATTTTATATGTATTTTACACGTTATTAGTATATTTATAAGATATATAAGTATAATATTTGTCACAGTATGTATACACCGCCGACCGTATTCCTATTATTTAATTTTTCTCCAGTCCATCCAAAGGTTGCCTGGTAGAAATCGCCAAAGGCGATAAGGCCGCCATTGTACAACATCTGAAAAAATCTAAATTAATGTATCTGTTATATGGTGTACAATAAAGATATTGTTTGTTTGTTTGTTTGTTTGAAACTTAAACATGGAATAAGTTAGAGCACTGAACCGAACTTCAAGGTTCTGGCTGAAATAATAAAATTATGGATGCAGGGAATTATTTTCAGGTTTTTTATTCGTATACAGTGAATTTTGGGTCAAATTGAAGCGCCGTTGTCTTATACTCATTATGCTTACAATAATACGTATTTTGATTAAGTGATAGATCATATTCATTATCAACATTCAGCCGTAGGACATCCACTGCTGGACATAGACCTCTCCGAAAAAAATTTAATATGGGATTATGGGCGGCGGTAATGAAATTATTGAGACTTTTTTTATTGTTAAAATGCACTATTTGCATTTTGCTGGTTTACACATTTAAATTATTAGTTTTGTTGTCTTTTTATCTTCACTTTGCGTATTTATTTGTATGTATATGTCATATCCTGCTTATGAAAAAAAATTTACTATAGCTTTATTTTAATTGCCGTGACAATAAAATATTATAAAATTACTTTTCTGCATGGTAGCGTATGTCTGTAGATGAATTGAAAAGAAACTTATTAATTATACACCAATTTCTGGTAACTTCTTTGAGCTTGGTTTAACGAGATCTGTGATATGCTTAAATTAAATTGTAAAAATATGTATAGGTTTACATGTACTTCCGTCATAAATGTTATTTATAAATAAAATAGTAATGTGGGCCAAGGCAGGAGAGATTGCTAGTAAGTTATATAATAGCAAGTACTTAAAAACTTGCATAAGGCACTTTATAGTTACCGTAAATACGTGATATAATGGTAACATCGTGCCTGTATATCAGAACCGCACGAACGCGTCAATCTGTCATCGACAGACATCTCTATATTATTCATAGAGAGGGAATGGACAGGCTTGTTAGCGCAACACTATTGCATTGTGAATGATGACCAATCGAGTTTGAATATATATTATGTAACTTTTACCTACACCGTTCCAGTTTTGAAACTATCAGATACCAAAGTACTGTACAGTACTTTTATATCTGTAGTCTGTACAGTACTTTTGCACCTACATCTTTCCAGTTTTGAAACTATCAGATACATAAGTAACACAATAGTATAATATTAGGTAGGTATGATAAAAGCAGGTATTAGTACAAATGGACAACAGATAGACCTAATTAGATGTAGGACACCCTCTGCTGAACATAGGTCTTCTATTTGAATTTCTATTTAGAAACGGCTTGCAGTCAGCGTGTTATTGCGATCTTGAATGAATAATTAGTCCACCTAGTCGGTGAACGCCCAAGGCGGCGCTTATCGTTAGATGGCGTTCATTAGGAAAAAAATACGGTGCCATCGGCCATCCGTTCTACGGACTATGCGCCTTGCTGCTGCCATTTCAACTTGCGAATCAGCGTGGCTTTGATAACTTTGGTTTGTCTACGAATGTCCTCATATCTGATACAAGCTCTTAGAAAGACTCATAGCCCTCTTCATAGATTGGTGCTTTGTGACCCAGCTTTCAATTGTATATTAGAGTTAAAGTTTGCTCAAAGACAGCAGTGACATTTTTCAGTAAATCTTGTAAGATATGAATAATCTCTACTGTCAACTTTTTGGTTGTAGTAACAAACAAAAATGTATCGATATTATTTGCTTACACTACCAATTTATCGATTTCATTCGCGTTTTCAAAATTAAACATAAATAAGTATATTTTAATCAAATTTCACGTTATCACACAAATTAAAAATATTTTTCTTTGCTCGATTAATAATAAAAGTGTTACACTTAAAGCGTAGTCTAGAAAATATTTCTATTACTACAGTAAATTTAAAAGCAGCTACTTCATTTAAGTAGTAAAACGTCGTTATTAATTAACACATTTTATACTCTAGTAATGTAGCAACGTCGCGTTTATAAACGACAACACCAAAACACGATGCTTATCGTTTATAATTTAATTTGGCTAACACGTTTCGTTAATTTTAGTACAAAACGTTGTAGTACAATATGAACTAATTGATGTTGTAGCGGTTATAACAGCTGTAAATATTAGGAGCACGCGACCATAGGAATTCTTTTGTGAATGAATGGCTAGATAGTGATGGGGATGAAGTAGTCGATAAAAAGGTAAAGTCTAATCTCTATTGACATGTTACACATTTATTTGACATGCTATCTCAGGATTTCCGCCATCAGAGGAAAATATTTTTTTTTCAAATTTGTGTGTTGAGTGCTTTTTCGAACAGCAAAAATGGCGCAGAAAAATATTTATTTTTGCCGTTCCTGATAACAAATACAACACAAAAGTAAGACTGGTCATTATTTTCATTTTAGGGGAGACTTATGCTGAAAACTAAGACAAAAATTTTACAAAATACAAAATAAAACAGAGAACATACTTATTTATTTTCATAGTCAGATTTGGGCTCAAAATGTTGGCAGGTTGATTATAAACAAAGAACATCGTTATTATCATTAATAATAGAAAAAAATACACGAAAATACCAAGTACTCCAATAGATACACAATGTTTAACTTATAATCATCATTCACAGCGCAAGAGTTACAGAACTATATTCAATTGCTTTGAGTAGATATACACATAAATAGTTAAAATCAATGCATAAATATAATTATGACAAACACAATTGTTTGAATTACACGATCAAAGCATCACATTTTATTTCATATTAATTTTAACCATCCATACATATATTTATAAACAAAATGCAATTTCAATGCACAATTACCATAAAATTCGCTTTAACGTAACTTTGTTAAGTACTGCAACACTCATCACTAATTATACCTACACATTCCCCAAAGAGCGATTCCAAACAAAACTGCACAATATGATAAAAAGTATCGATATAATTACCCCATCCCTATCGCTTGTTTACATGCAACGCCATCACGCGAGTGGAGTGGCGCTCCAAACTTTCCAATGGCATTCATGTTTACCGCTAGCATTCATTATTGTCAGTGGTATTTGTGAACTTTGGACTAAATTATTTATTGGATTCTGTTTTGTTATTGTAAAATAAGTAAATAAATTCTCATAGGCCGGCCGGTCAGTCGTGTCAGAGTTATAAAGCCGTCTAAAGACCTCTACTGTTGTTTATTGTTCTCATTTGTCTGCACGTGGTATCCACTAGAACCTCATTTTTTGTAAGATAAAGACTTGTATAATTGCATGCTATGCTCACTCGTTGCACTAACACAGATGTTCAATGCTTGTTCAATTTTAGCAAGCTGTATGTTACAGAATCCACGAATTTTAAAAATCAGTCCTGCTATATGCCCCAGCCACTGCCATTTCAACTTACTGATCCAATGCCCACGACCATCACTTCATGGCAATACACAATCGCGTATCGTGTAATACTCAATAACTATGTTCTTGCTCTTTTACCACTGGCTGGGGTCGCCACTACATATTTATTTTCGCCACTTTATTCTATTCTACACTTCATTTCATCATAAACTCGGATTATTTCTCTCGCATATAATGTTTCATATAATTTCATCAACACTGTTATTGATCTCACCATCCCACTTTTCCTGCTTACCGTCATCTAGGTCATTTAACCGTGTATTTAAATAACCATCAAAAAAATAAACAGCGTCATCTTAAAACCAGTAAATAAGACCATAAAGAAAATTTAAATAAGAAATTGAATTATAATTTAATATAAAATCACGTCCGTAATTTCGAACGTGAAACACAAACAATAATCTTCCTTTAATAAGTGTTTATAAATTATAATATCGTCAAACACTCCAGTGTTCCGTCTTCCAAAGCAAATTCACACAAAACGAAACGAGATTTATTCAAGGCTCTCGTCTTTGAGTGAGAGCTTAGTGTAATTTCACTTGGAATAAATATGACATGCCTTTTATGTTCGGCTCAATGCACTTTTGAATGAGTGGGTTGAAACAATTTTCTTTGAAATACGTTGTTTATCGTACCAGCCTTTTAATAGTCTATTGTTGAAGATAGTCATACAGTTGAGCTGTTGGTGGGCGCTTGAGCTATTACAACGCCTACAACACGCATGAAATCATAAACACCTAATTCTTTTTTTAGGGTTCCGTACCTCAAACAGAAAAAACGGAACCCTTATAGGATCACTTTGTTGTCCGTCTGTCCGTCTGTGTGTATGTCAAGACTCCTTATCTAGGGAACGCGTAAAGATATCGAGTTGAAATTTAAACTGTATACGTATATCTATAATCTCTTGCAGTTGTGTAAAGAAAAACTTCTCAGTTATCGTATAAAAAGTAAGAGCCGTTTATGTCGTAAAAGTCGCATATTTTGACACTCACAAAAATCGAAACCTACAGGGTACTTCCCATTGACATATAACTTTGAAATTTGGTGAGAAATACTGTCTCAGAGTACACATATAGGAATAAATCTGAAAAATGTATATTTTTATTCAAATCACAAAAAATAGGGCTTCAAAATTCACAAAATATGGGTTCAACATTCAAAGTGAGTAAATCGTGTCATGTAAGGTATCATAAAAGAACTTCATTAGCACATGCTAAAACAGGTTTTTAATTATTTTAACAATATGATTGCACGGAACCCTCGATGTGCGAGCCTGATTCGCACTTGTCCGGTTTTTTTAGATATGCGCTGGTTTCTTCACGATATTTTCTTTGTAAAACTAAAATAAACATTGATACGGGGCTGGAATTTAAATCCATGATCGTACAATTCTAAGATATGGTATTATTTATGCACAACTATACTTAATTGTGTAGGTAGGTTTGACATGTTTGCGCTCTACTACTTGTATTTATTACTTTCTGTGCAGTGTGCCATTTTAACTTGCCATTCCTTTAGGAAAATTCCAAATTTAGCCTGTACCAATTACATCAACTTCTCCTTATTAGTGGTTGCCTGGAAGAACGAACTGAAAGAACCAGTTGAAAATCAAGATTTATGTCTTTATACGTTGTTTCTGATTTTGTGAAGGGGTTTTTAATAGAGTATTATCGTCAATCTGCAAAGGTATACATCCAGCGACATGAAAATGTGGCATTACAATAAAAATAGCCTGAAACAAAACCATTCTCTGCTTTAATACGTTGTAGGTACATCAATCAGATATCACTTTGAAGCCATTTACCTACACGGACATAAATAAATTATCGCTATGATCAATCATTGTGTTCAGTGGTTTCATTCGTTTCAGCTCCAGTTTCGACCGCGTTTTATGTTAATGAAATTAATAATAGGTAATATGACTTATTTTTATAATATTTGTGCAATAGGTTTATATTTTATGATTCATTTTTGTTTCAAATAAGTCCACGTTTGATTATCATCTCGTCGGATGGTAAGCGATGATTTGATTGAAAGTAAAACACGCTGACTTTATCATCATCATATTAGCCATAGAATGTAAATTGCTGGCGATATTCTCTCTAGATTTGCAATAAATTTGAGAAACGGTTTCCATTTAATGTAATAAAAAATATTTAAACGTCCTAATTTTCATAATAGTATCATTTTATTCTATTTTACTCTTTTAACAGTCAGAATTTTTTTGATTTTTAGGCATTTATTTAATGTGAAATATGTTTACCCCACCTTTGTCGTCAGACATTCACTAACACAATTAGAGTTAATCGGAAAATAGCATGTTCAGTCCTATGTTCTGCATCGTTTTTGTTGGAACAAGGGATAAGAAATATTTATTTTTTAAAGATTACGTCAAATAGATACTATGTCAAATAATAATTTATGCAGCATTACTCCAAGATCATAATGATTACGATATATTCAAGCCGCTTAAAATTGGTATTTGGCTACGACTAATTATTATGTTGACAATAATTTCGATAACCTCATTGAGACCGCAAAATTGCGCTGAATATGACCCGCTTTCAACCCGTCTTATTGAAGATCTTTAGGGGAAATCTATGTCCGAAAACCGGACAAGAGCGTGTCAAGCTCGATATACGTATACAGTTTAAATTTTAACTCGATATATATACGCGTTCCCGAGATAAAGAGTCTTGACATACACACAGACGGACAGATGGACAAAAAAGTGATCCTACTTGTTACTTGTTACTTGTTGTTGCGGGCCTTTTCCACAATTGAGCCCTCCAGGGGCCCGTTTTATGTAGGTCGCCCGGCTGCAGCTAGTTCAGCCACCCGGTGTCCTCCAGGAAGTCCAGCAGCTCGCCAACGCCGGCGCAGGCTTCCCGGAGTGTCCTCGGTGCCCCGAGGAATTTCTTGCGTTGTTCCGCCACACTGCTGCATTCAAGCAGCATATGCGCGGTTGTTTCTTCTACCTCCATGCAACCTCTGCACAGAGGGCTGTCTGTAACACCAATTTTAAACAGGTGCTTGTTTAGAGAGCAATGTCCCGTGACAACTCCGGCTATGAGTCGGAGTTTGTCTCGTTTAAGGTTCAGCAGGCGTCGGGAGTATCTCGGATTTAATTCCGGGAAAGCTTCCTTAGACTGCTTACAACCCTCAGTACTTGCCCAGTATTCCTTGTGTTGTCTAGCTGTGTGTTGGCGTATCCAGGATCTGACTTGGCTGAAGGGCAAAGGGATCATCGGTCCAGGCCCTACAGGGCGCCTACCTGCACCTCTCCTGGCTAGCTCGTCCGCCGCGTCATTCCCTCTGGACCCGCTGTGTCCTTTGATCCATTGAAGAGTGACTTTATTTTTCTTACTTACTTCTTCCAATAGATCATGACACTGTAAGGTTAGCCCTGAGGAGTGTTCATATCGTTGTAGTGCCTTGAGCACCGCAGCACTGTCTGAGAGGATTCTAATATTGTAATCAGTTACCTTTCTGTTGAGTACTGCTGTTGCAGCCTGGATGATACCTACACATTCCGCTTGGAAAATTGAGTTGTTTTCACCCAGGGTTGTTGCGATGTGTATATTCAGGTCTTCAGAGAATGTACCTGACCCTGTACCTGTTTCAGTTTTCGAGCCATCCGTGTAAATCCTCACTTCTTGTATACCTGAGCTGTCACTTTTTTCTTCATGCAGCTGTATTGAGTAGCTCTTTGTGAAAATGAGTTTTTTAGGCACCCTGTCATAGACCGAGAGGATTTCGCGGTTGCAATTTGCAAATTCCTCAATTATGGTGGTGTGTGTTGCTGTTTTGTCGTGTACCCAAAGGTTTAGTGATAGTAGTCTGTAGGCAGCTGCTCCTGCTTCTTGCTGTATGAAGAGATGCAGCGGCATCTGCCCCATGAGGGCTTCTAGTGCCGCAGTGGGTGCAGATCTCATGCAGCCCGTTGTAGCTATGCAAGCTGTTCTTTGGAGTTTCTCTAGTTTTTTGTTTACAGTCACTAGCTTGGTTCTGGGCCACCAAACTATTGCCCCATAACATAATGATGGTCTGACCACGGTATTATAAAGCCATTGGGTTATTTTGGGTTTCAAGCCCCAAGTTTTACCCATCATTTTGCTGCACTGCCAAAATGAGATCGTTGCTTTCTTTATTTTGTTGTCCACATGTTGTGTCCAATTCAGTTTTTTGTCTAATGTGATGCCCAGATATTTCACATCTTCAGAGAGTTTCAGTTGTTTACCATAAAAGGACGGTAAAGTATGTGGTCCAAGGTTCCTTTTATTTGTAAACATCACTAGTTCTGTTTTCTCTGGGTTGGCAGATAAACCGTATTCCCTGCACCACTTTTCCACAATTTTCAGTGCATGGTTCATAAGGTTACAGGCTACACTTGCAAAGTGTCCCGATATCAGGATAGCCAAGTCGTCTGCGTAGCCCACTGTGAGGAATCGCTGCGCATTAAGTATAGTGATTAGTGTGTTTACTATCATGTTCCATATAATTGGTGATATCACCGCTCCTTGTGGGCAGCCCTTCACTACTAATCCTCGAGTTGTGCTTTTGGGGTCTGTTCTTACTGCCCTTAGGCTTAACATGTTTAATATCCACTCTGCTAGCGTTGGATGTACCCCATGTTCTCTGAGTACTTTACTTATGCTGTCAAAGTTTGTTTTATCAAAGGCTCCTTCAATGTCTATGAATGCTCCTAGACAAAGCGATTTACTGTTGATATCATGTTCGATGGTTTGTACTACCTTGTGCAGGGCTGACTCTGTTGACTTGCCCGAGCTGTAGGCGTGTTGTTGAGGGTGTAGTGGGATTTTGTTAAGTACCTCGTCTCTTAAGTGCCGATCACAGAGTCTTTCTAGAGTCTTCAGCATGAAAGAAGTTAGACTGATTGGTCTGTAGGCCTTCGGGTCTGTGTAGTCGCTTTTGCCCGGTTTGGGGAGAAAGAGGACTCTGACTTCTCTCCAGACTAGAGGTATGTATCTGTATGCTATGCAGGCTTTTAAGAGGATAGTCATTTTCCCGTTTAATAATTCCTCCCCCCATTGTAGGAGTCCAGGGAAGATTCCATCCAGGCCTGGCGTTTTGTATGGTTCAAAGGACTTTATTGCCCATGTAATTTTTTCATTTGTTACCACTTGATCAGCGGCAAACCAGTCTGTGTCTGATGCCAAAGTTGTTTCACTATCCTGCCATTCGGTATGTTTTGTCAATTGGCATCCTGGAAAGTGGGTTTCTAGTAGCAAGTTGTGTGTCTCTTCTAAGGTTTTCGTGTAGGAACTGTCCGGTTTTTTAAGTGTGCCTATCTCACGCTTAGTGTCGGCCGCTAGGATCTTCCTAATTCTGTTTGCCTCATGGTTTGATTCAATGTTTGTACTGAATTTTGCCCATGATTGTCTCTTTTTCTTCCTTACTTGTTTCTTAAATTGTCGTTGAGCCATTATATATTTATCCCAATCACTGTCTGAGTAGGTGTTCATGGCTCTGTTGTAAAGTTTTCTCATCTTCTTCCTGAGGTTTTCGAGCTCCCTAGACCAGCTCCAGGTCCTCCCGCCAGGTCCGGGGGTCGTAAGAGGGCAAGCTGCTTCAAAACTCTCGATGATGATTGTTGTCAGTTTGGTCACGTTTTTTTCTAATTCTGTAATATCTGGTATTTGTGCGGGTATATTGTAACGGTCTAATTTCTCTTTAAGAGACGAGAGATATTTTACCTTGTCAGTTTTTCGTAGGTTTCGTGTTGGTGTTGTCGCCTTGCGCTCGAGTGTCAGCTCGTATCTGATCCACCTGTGGTCTGAGGCAGAATGCTCGTTCGAGACTCTCCAGTTGTTTACCAGTATACAGTTACCTGAGACAAGGGTGAGGTCTATTATAGTGCGGGATCGCTTTGTGACAAAGGTAGGCTCCGCTCCTGTGTTAGCTATTAGGAGGTTAGTGGTTAATAAAAAGTTTACCAACTCTTCTCCTCTCTCGTTTGCGGTGGCCATTCCCCATAGTGGGTGGTGTGCATTACCATCTGTAGAAATAATTAGTTTCGAGTTGTTTAATTCACAAAACCTTACCAGATCTGCCACAAGTCGTGGAGGCGCTTCGTCGTCCTCATGCATGTAGGCTGATGCGACTATTACCTCCTCCTTTGAGTCTCCATTTATGCCTAGGAGACTGGCAGTGGCTAAGTCTCTGGAGCAGAATTGTGTTATGGGTGTAGCCGTTAAGTTACATGGGATATACATACATGCTCTTGTATTGTCACTTGTATAATCGAAAATCAGTTTACCTTTCAGGTTGTTGAGACCACATATACGTCCTCCTCTGATCCACGGCTCCTGAATCAAGGCGATGGTCTCGTTGTTGGACTCCAGCAGTCTGCGCAGGTTAGCCGTAGCCGCAGTGCTGTGCTGGAGGTTTGCTTGGACGACATTAGTCGTCGGAGGGTGGGTCGACCCCATCTAAGCTCACCCCATCCTCCCCGTCTGTCAGTTCCAGCTCTTCTCCGGTTCTCCAGGGCCCGACTGCCAGTCCGAGATCCCCCTCCACACCCTCCATGGCCGCACTCGGCTTTGGAGAAGATTGCGGTGGAACATCTCGGCCCGACGCCGTGCCGCTGGTTTCTTCAGGGAAGAGCCGGGTATTTGTTTCTGCAGGTTGCGCTGGTTCCGGTGGCTTATCATGTGATGTACCATCTGGAGCCAGGAAGCGCACGTACACGCCCCCGAGTTTGTGTGACAGTTGTCTTCCCCTACTCATCAGTGACGGGATCACACTTTCTGGGATGCCCAGAGTAAGGTAAAAGGTGTGATCAGCTGACTTTCGGTGTGAGTACACAGTCCAGGTGTTCACTTGCGCCCATTTGTTCTGGAAATCTAGGAACTTTCGCGTGATCTCCAGAGTGGCGTCTGCGCAGTCCGGAAGGGTCAGGGATGCCCGAACATTCCTGGACAGTTCGCTTTGCTGTTTCACAATGAGTTTGGGGCATTTTTTCAGAGGAAGGCTGTCCATAGCCTTAATAAGCCACATACGTGTAGCCTCATCATTGCACCACAGTTTCAAAACTCCATCACTGCTGATGGGTTTGCCTTTGAAACCGGGGGCAATGGGGCTGGCGTCTAAGAGGTCTGCCAAAATTATGTCCTCTAGGAAACGCTTCACTACTGTGGCTTGTTCCTCTGTAATGTGTTGGCCATCGTCCCTCAGTACCGCTACACAGAGCTTATTACCCACTATATCTGCATAGGTGGTAACTGGACGGTCCTCGTTGTCAGTACGTTGTTTTTTATGGTCCCCTCTGGGTGAGACTGTGTCGTCTAGACGCAACCGCTTTAATGGCTCATTGTGGGCTGGAGCTAGTGAAGCCTTTGAAATGGCAATCTCAGCGCGCTTCTTCCTATTAAAGCGGTTGTTATGCGGTTTTAAGCCATGTCCTCTGCAACCAACTGGCCCAGCAGACACAGCAGGCAAGTCTGCAGCATCCACCGGTGGGGCATGTGGCATCATGGAAGAACCAGCAATGTTGTCCTTGGTTTTTGAAAAGCTGGGACCTGGAGTAACGTGGCTGACTTCCTTAGGTTTGTTGACCTGCGGAGACGCTTTGTTATTGGCCAGCTTCCGTTGCTTTGCTTTTTGTTGTCGAATCTGTTTTTTGATCTGGCTCCTGCTGAGCTTCACCCCCGGGACGTGAGCCACCTCGGGGTGAGGTATACTAGAGCTGGGACCTCCGGCTTTAGGCCGTTTCCCCCCAGTCTGGTTCCCCTGCTTGCCTCTCTGATTTTTTACGGTCCATCCCGCGGAGTGTACATTCTGGCTGGCAAAAGCCGCCACCATGTTATCAACCGCAGTGTGGAGCTCAGAATGGCTCACAGAGTCAGAGGAGCATTTGTTCGCTGTGTTTGGGTTGGATGAGCTGTCCATTTTGTTGCTCTTGAGGTTTCGTCCCACAGGCTCCCCACCCTCCACGGAGCCCGCACCAGGGGGATGTCGGGTTGCGACACCAGGGCTACCTGTAAGGATATAGAGAGGCAAAATAAGTAACACCCGAGCACTAAACGGCACCATCACAGTCCAGCGCCAACCGATGCACCAGAAAGCGACGTGCACCGCCGGCTGCGCGCCCCAGAATTCCACCTCTCTAGCCGGGCAGTAGCAGAAGGCTGCCTGCCATGCTGTGTTGTCATTGGTGGCTAGCCAGTGACCCCCCGTTTAGGGTGAAATCCACACCAAAGAGGAGTGTTGCGGTGGATGGGTGTCGTAACTGACCCACCCCACGCTCAGCCTCCAGGACTGTGTCATCCTCCCGTACGAGCCCCCATGCGCAGCATCAAACACATGGGTGGTCAGCCCCCCGCACGTCGTCACTCCTATTTGGGATGACGTGCCCACGATAGCCTAACCACGTCGCTATCGTAGCTGTTTGGAGCAGGATAGGTACAGGAGTTAAGAAGGCGTCGGAAGGCCGGGCGCGCCAAAAACGCATACGGCCACTGCATATTTAAAGTAAGATTACTTACCCGCTGTTAGGTCGATGTTTTTGCCGTTCTGCATCCCGGACGTTTGTAGTTCCCCGATAATCCACCGAATTTGCACTTAATCACTGATTTGCGTGGCAGTTATTCGCACAATGACGGTCGTTTTGAATTGGTTTTGAATAACGAAATCGTGTAAAGACGGTTACGGACGATAGGAAGAAACACCAAACGGAAATACGAAAGCTAAAACCGGTAAACTGACATGTAGTCAGACACGGCCATGACAGTGACAGTGACAGTTAGCACTTAAACATCTGACTGCCGGATCCGGCATCGGGCAAAAGGCCCTCGCTACTCGTCTCGCGGGTTGCCATTTTAGCGCGCCCACCCGTCCTTCCCCGTTCTTCGGGAGTTGGAGGGGATTGGTAGGGGAAAAACAGTTTCGTCTCTAAGTTTTGGTTATATCTGTTCCTGAAGGGACCAGACCAATAACAGGCGGCAACCGCGAGAAGGAGACTTATGAGACTTGTTATAGAGATCTTCGCGACCTGCGCTCCATCCATAACCTTTCGCCTAACCTGCTCATCGGTCAGATGGCAGGTTGAGGTTAGCCCCAAATATCATTCTCGTTTCAGGATATGATATAGTTCTAACCTCGCCCTTAAAAAGTGATCCTGTAAGGGTTCCGTTTTTTCCGTTTGAGGTACGGAACCCTAAAAATGGTTGAAACAAATGAATGATTTAGTGTAGCGTACCTAAAGGATACTCACATCATCCTACTTAAATTCCTAGCAGCACAATCTCTGTCGAAAAAATATATCTCCACGTAGGTATATATACCAAAATCAAAAAATAAAATTTTAAACAATAACCAATTCATTTTGTTATCACAACTATAACTTACAGCGAGGCCTGAATTCTCGTTTTCACTTAGAACAATGTTGCAATACATCACTGTAGAAACCGTAATTCATTCTAATATCTATACACGATACTTACGTAGTATTTTTTTTGCAAAGCCTCCCTGTTCACGCTTAGTAAAATGCTACAGAACATTATTTTAGAATTTTACTGCACTAGTCATCCAAAGACAGATTATTACAACATTCCAGCATTGTAAACGGTCGACAGTGGCCACAATACAGCCAGGAGCTTATTACTTCAGCCGAAACCGAAGACGATTCATCAGTGTCGAGCACCGACACCGTCCCGGCTTGAGATAATAAAACACGCTACGTTGCTGCTATAGGCGACTCTAACTTATTATTGTGGCATAAGTCTATATGATGATAGAGTTTAAGACTTGATAGGTATTTTTTTTACTTTTTTTTTATTTACTACGATGATGCTGCTGTAGACAACTTACCTTATTATGGTAAAAGTCTAGGTATATGACGATAGAGATATTTTTTACTTTTAAATTAATTCTGTGGAATATATTATATATTTGATTTTATCGATCCTTTGTATTTCAATAAACAATTTTGATTTATGAATACAGAGCTAGTTGTTTGATTTAGCTAGAATTTTTTTTTTTAAATTTGATTCAATAGTTTTGCACAAGTTCACAAGTTTCAAATACACCAATATAAGGTTCAAAGATCTTCATTGTTATATCACAAGAAACATATCGTCTCATTTGATAATCTTAAATACTACATTATAGTAATATGCACAAACAGGTCAGTGGGCTATTTAACTTCTGTATGAACAATTAACAATTTTAACGTAAATAAACCAATAAAAAGGGGTCGTTCGTAGGTAAATCAAAAACATCAACACAATATGCGTGCAAAAAACACGATTAAAATATTTAAGTAGGTAGAATAGACAATTCATGGGTACACACACATATTATTCAGCGAATAGCCAACTAAAAACATTACACTATTTGTACATTACATGTATATAAATAATTCTATTAAATATTCTATTATTATGCTGCCAGCATGCTGGGCACGCTGCCATCTGGCAGTGGGCTTGAGTACTTGGATTATCTTTAGACCTTCAAGGGTCTGTGGATGATCCAATTGCATTCTATGTAGTAGTAGTGTAGGTAGTTTATAATATAAAAATATATTTAAAAAAAAACTATTTAATATTACATTAATCTACAAAGTGAAATCAACAAAATAAAATAAATGTACTAAAAAGTTACTAATAATTGATATAAATTTACGTAAATATGTGTATATTAAGGGTAGTTGCAATAAACTATATTTATCTATAAACTAACAAAACTATGAAAACTTGTCAAAAATATATGATTTCAATTTATTTTTAAAAACCATAGTAAACTTCAACTCCCTAAAACTATTCGGATGTTTGTTATAATATTGCACTCCTTTAAACAATATTGTCCTCTGACCATAACCGGTTCAAATCGGTTCAGTATTTTAAATAAAACAACAAACGCGTCTACATTGGTCCGTTTATTTATAAGATATAATGGTTCGGATTTTAATTAAATGCACGATTAAACACGCTTTCATGTTACTTAAAACCTTAAATATTAATATGGCATGGATTTTCATAGTTGTTTTTTGACCAAAATAATATATGTATCTCGCTCTCTGTGATAACTGGAACAAAATATACACAAGTCTAAAAAAAAGTTAAAATCAGCGATCGCAGGTTTTTCATTGTTCACAGGATAATTTCAGGTAAATAAACTTAATACATACATACATAACTTAAATATATTCTTTATTATTTCTACTTACTTTGGCTCAGGCGGGGAGTGAAAATACTTAGATTTAGTTATATTTATTGATAACGGAAAGTGAAAAAATATGTAGCATTATCGACGAAGAAAGTTATCCAGGATAACATGATTATTATTCTAAGCCACGTTACTTATTCAAGTAGAGTAAACTTGCAACAGACAAGAATCACAAAAGAACTTGCAACAAGAAAAACACAAACATGTGTCTCTAAAAGCAAAGTTCGAGAAAGAAATAAACCACATCATCGGCTAAACAAAGACAAATCCGCAAATCACAAAAGTGAGGATAATCTATCTCTAATACCAAACTTTGACACTCTATCGTCGAACTATAAAGTTGCCAAGAATTTTTCCCGGACAAAACTTCCCGTCGTAAATATTTTAAAGTAACTTCAGGAGGAAAAGTGACGGCGAACGGTGATGGCAACTCGGCCGTCGAATGGACCGACGAAATGGATCGTCGAAACAGAAGCTGAATTGGAAATAGGAAACTTTGTCGTTTCGTCGTCGATGTCGGCGTTTTCTAATATCGATTTTTAGACGCATTTTTCAGCCACGTTTCTTTGATAGATTATTTTTATCACCACTTCAGCCGTAATACATATATTAGACACATGATTTTCTTAAGTGTAGAGTTAATACAAATAGAGATATATTCTTTATTGTTTTAATTAAGTAAAGCACAGGTACAACTCACGCGTAATTTTAGAAGAAAACTACTACTATAGTTTCAATCGCATTTGGCGATCTGGCGGGCTCGTCTCGCATAGCTCAGTGCTATGCGAGACGAGCCCGCGTGCTAGTACTCCAACCTTGAGAAAGATCGCCAAATGCGATTGAAACTAAAGTAGCAGTTTTCTTCTAAAATTACGCGTGAGTTATACCTGTGCTTTACTTAATTAAAATGTGCGAAAACCACGCTAGTTTCCATAGTGAAAGATTTTTATTGTTCTCACCAAATTGAAAAATAGATATACAAAGGAAGATTTATGAATAAGTGATACAATTGGCAGCTATATAGCTAAATGCAATAGATGAAAATAAAATTTGTTAAAAAAATTACATCAAGGAAAATCAGCTAGTCACTATCATTGGTGTGGTATCTTAATCATCTTTTCCTGTCCACTCTTTGAGTATACTTTCTTTAAGCTTTTTTCAGTTACATTTTTCTACTCAATAGTATCTGATGTTACTTTACTTCACTTTAGTGTTGAGTTCCAAACTCCATCGATAGATTCAGCTCTGAACAATGCACAAAGGCCTTCCAATCCAATATGTCATTAATATACCCGGCAGCGGAGAGGACGAATGTATCGACCCGTAAAAACGTGAGCACCACAGAAAAGCGGCCGAATCTTGTGATCCTGTCCACATATTACATCCCAATTATAATCGCGACCCATGGACGGCGGCCGGGTGGCCTTGTTACCCACTCACAAATAGCTTAGCGAGGGCCTGCTGGCCCAATTCAATTTGGCCGTTTCGCCCGCCGCCCTTAAAGCTTTTTAGTTTGCCGTTTTGGGACCATAAGCCTAAAAGTTTTATTTATGCGGTTTGACTGCTGCGGACAGTTCCATAACCCAGTACGTGTCATACCTACGTAATAATTACACGAGTTCGAGTTGAAGGGTTATTTTGGATGTCACAGGGAGGATACGAATGTTGTTTGTCGAGTTTGCGTCTTTTGTGTTCTGGTTTGTGTTGGTTTGACCTTGATGAAAATGCTGGCTGATTAATGACTCATCGAATGTCTATATTTAGTGAAGTAAGTGCAATACTTACCTACAACGTGGTGCTATACATATTATTTATCAATACAGTCCTGTAATAAAGCGTGCACCACTACTGCAATGCATGGATCGCTTCTCATACTATAATAAGACAGATCACCAAGCCTCAACTTATTTATCAAGCAATTTATACGTTTAAAAAAGGTCTAATAATTTATATTGCTTGATATAAATTATTAGACGCTATCTTAAACATTTTCATTATTATGCATACACAAGGCTTGCATAATTACTTACACTAGCTTGTTGCATCATAATGATTTTGTGACATGCTCATAAAACCAAAAAAAAAATGTTTTGAGAAATGTACTTTCAAAAGGAAAAAGTTTTTAAAGTTTAAAATATAAAATACCAAATAAGGTTTACACAGCTGTCTCAAATAACTTGCAATTACATTTCGTATCGATTGGGAACTCGAAGCGAAATAAGATTTAGCCTTTACAGCAAAATGCGGACCAGAAAGAGGTTTGGACTCGCCTGCGACGGCCGACCGTCTTACAGCAAGCACAGATGACGGAGGCAGATGTTGCAAGTGTTATTATAGTGTTGAGAAGTGAACTGTTTGGTTAAGTTTACATTGTATAATCAAAAATGAACAAGAAAAACATTTTAGATTACTACAATTTTCAAACGAAGACGCTGTGTACAGGTATATCGTTATCAGTTATTTTTTTAGGGATAAAAATTTAAAGAGGCATGGAGTAGATAGGGACTAGGATTTAGAGTAGGTAGGACTAGGATTTAAAAATACTTTCATAGTTGCAGTGGTTTTTCTTTATTTGTTCTATCGTAAACAGGTTAGTCTCATTTTCAGGAAATTTATCACAGTTGCAAAGCATAATAAGATACAATACAATACAATACAAAATTACTTTATTTTCACACCATTACAAAACAACTTAAACTAGTAAAATAAAACAATAATCCGGTAGAAAAATGGGCGGCCTTATCGCCTGCAGCGATTTCTTCCAGGCAACCTAAATGAAATTATATTAGGATAATTATGTTGCGGTCGGTGCTGTTCAATAGCATAAACTACATAGACCAAATACACAGATACAAAAACAAATTATAATTATTACATACAAATAAATAAATAATTATATACCTACATAAAATACATACATAAAACCATAATAAAATATATACATATATGTACCAAATTAACAAGTAGACAGATAGTGCTTAAAAACAAGAGATTTAAAAATGTTAAGTGATTGAGCCTGTCTGATCGTGACAGGCAGTGCGTTCCACAGCATAAGGGATTGAACAGTAAAGGAATGATGATAGGATAGATTCGAGTGACCGGAAGTAGGAAATTTAAGTTTGAGAGCACGAGAGGATCGTAAAGGGCTAGAGTGGGATTGAAGGAAAGTAAAACGCTCCTTCAGATATAGCGGAGTGGAAGGATAGAATAGGATTTTATACAAAAAGGCCAGAATATGTGAGTTGCGGCGAAGACGAATTGGTAACCATTTGAGCTTTTGACGAAATTCAGACACGTGATCATATTTGCGTAAACCAAATATGAACCGGATACAGACATTCTGTAGACGTTCAAGCTTGTCAAGTTGCTCTTCGGTTAGATCCAGATAGCAAGCATCTGCGTAGTCCAGAATCGGGAAGAGAAGAGAGTTCACAAGCGCAGTTTTGGTAGCAACAGGGAGAAAATTACGTAGTCTCCTGAGCGAAGCAACTGAGGCGAAGATTTTCCTACTGACTTCAGCTAATTGCGGAATCCAAGAGAGTTGCCTATCAAGAGTAAGTCCCAGATTTTTAACAGTTTCACTGAAGGGAATCGGAATACCGTCAAAGATGACCTGAGGTAGGCAAAACCAGTCAATTTTGGAGATCATGCGAGAACCCCCAATGATGATCGTTTGTGTTTTTGTAGGATTGACAATGAGTCCGTATGATCTGCTCCAGTCCAGTATACTTTTCAGATCCACGTTGATACGCTCAATTGCCTCGTTCAGTTGCCCTAGAGGCGCCTGCGTATAAATCTGCAAATCGTCTGCATAGAGGTGATAGGAAGAAGTCAGTTGTTGAGAAATTGAATTTATAAATACAGCAAAAAGAAGAGGAGATAGAACGCCGCCCTGTGGAACACCAGCAGATATATTGCACCACGAAGAGTACGAATCATCAATACGAATGCGCTGCCGGCGCCCCAACAGGTAACTTTGAAACCAATCAATAACCGATGGAGATATGTTAAGAGAGCGCAAGATACCTAAAAGAATGTCAAAATCTACGTTATTAAAGGCATTACTAAAGTCCAATAGCGAGAGCACAGTCAGATGACAATTACCCATACCATCACGAATATCATCAGTAATTTTTGTCAAAGCAGTTACAGTGCTATGACCGGAGCGGAAACCGGATTGCAAAGGATTTAGGAGGCTGTTTTTAACAAGGTAAGAAGAGAGTTGTTGGTATACAAGCCGTTCTAATACTTTGGATAGGAAAGGAAGGATGGAGATTGGACGGTAATCGGAAAAAGATTCAGGATTAGGCTTTTTAGGAAGTGGCGTGATTTGGGCTTCTTTCCAACTAACTGGAAACTTGCCCGAGGAGATGGAAAAATTGAGGATGTACTGAATGATGGGAACTACTTCATCAAGAATGGGCAATATCATTCTGCGACTGATGCTGTCACTACCGACTGCGTTAGATGAGATTGACTGAATACTCTTCATAACATCACATTCGGAAAATCGATTAAAAGTGAAAGGGTCACAGTTAGGAGGAGCGGTAGAAGAAAGATTCTTCAAAGTTTCTGCTTTAGCAGGTCCATCAAAGTTGGTAGAAGAAGAGAAATGCTTATTTAGCTGATTGATATCTAAATTTTTACGACCAGTCTCCTGGTGTGATTTACCAACTCCCAATGACCTTAAAAATTTCCACACTTTAGCTGGATCTCCATTTTCAACGGAGCTATGTATGTGTCGGCGTTGTGCATCCCTACACGCTCTATTGCAGACGTTGCGATAATTTGTGTATTTTTCCTTCTTAACACCGGACTGACAACCCTTTAGCTTACTCTTAGCGATAAGTTTTTTATGCATAAGGGTTCTAATTTCATCATTTAGCCAAGGTGCTGGAGCATGTTTTATTTTAACTGCGCGAACGGGAGCATGAGTGTCGTATAGCTTGGTTAAAATAAGATTAAATTCTGTAACTTTACCATCTAAATCATCCGTATCCAGAACACTTGACCAATCTAGCTCCTGTGCGTCCTTACGTAAATTATCAATATTAATGCTACCAAAACTGCGTTGTAGAAGAATTTTAGGTTTCAATTTAGGAGGTCGAATTTTGTACGAGAGATAAATTAAATCATGATGGGAAAAGTCATCCGCCGCACATTGACCATGCTTGATGACGTGACTAGGTGAAGAAACAAAGATCAAGTCAAGTAATGAAGGGACACTGTTTGGCGCATGATGAGTAGCATTAAGAGGGAGTAAAGTTAAATTGAGTGCCGTAGCCAGCGATTCAAGTTTTCTAGATCTACTGTCCTGTTTCAATAGACATGTATTATAATCACCCATGACGATGGTATGATCATAAGATGTAGTAATATTTTCTAAGAGATTTTCAAAAAAAAAAATAAAAAAAAAAAAATACTCGTATTTTATGTGTGCTCTGTAAAAAATATTCAACACAATTTTGAAAGATCTTGCGTCATCTGTTCAGTACGTGAAGTGCACCCATATCCTGAATTATTTATGAACGCTGGCAACACACGTTCCGCTGGACTTATGAATTGTACACATTTTAGCACTCATGCGCCGTTAATAAATAAATAGGCGGGCTCCCGTGATGAGAGTCTCGCACGGCATCTGAGAACTGACCGCTTCCCTTGAGCCGATTTATCTCAATCTTGTTGCATAAAGGATAGTGTAATCAAGCTCTAGAACCCTTAACTTCTTTTTATAATAAATTTAACCACGAACTGTTAGTACGCAGTTAGTACTGAAATGCCAAAAGTACTTATGCGCACACCACACCTCACAACATCATTGATAGCTATAGAGAAGCCTGCTCTTTATCAACACTGAAAAATATACTTGTTTTGTAAACTCACAAAATTAGTGTCGAGTGACTGCATGTGAATTAACTGATTTGTTCTCTGTAGGTAGTCATTATTAAAATTGATTATAGTTGTGATTTTAAGCAGAAAGTTTCAGGCGAATTTAGCTTTCGGACATAAATAATACATCCATATCGCTTTTTGTTACTCTACCGCTGTATATTTATGTGTACATATGCCTACTCTAAAAAGCGTTCAGACCATACCACTATACTGGTCTTGGTTGCAGGTTGCCGATTAATCTAGATATTTTTTTTATTTCGGCTTCTATATTATTATATAGATTAATTATATTTATTTATAAATTAATATATAAATAACTAGTTTTTACCCGCGGCTTCGCCCGCATGATATTTTGATTTTTGACGCAATATCATTATGATTTATAGCCTATGTGTTATTCTGATATATAAGCTATATTATTGCAAAGTTTCATCTCAATCCGTTCAGTAGTTTTAGCGTGAAAGAGTAACAAACATCCATCCACACAAACTTTCGCATTTATACTATTATATTATATTAAATATATTATATTATTAAGTATGATAGGATTATTTGTTTGTGGACATCTTACACACGGTCCTGACCCCAAACTAAGCAACGCTTGTGATATGACTGCCAGATACTGATTTACTACATATACATATTTTTAAACACATACTTACATAGGCAATAACATCCAAGTACAGAGCAAACACCTATGTTCATCACATAAATATTTGCCCTGGGTGGGATACGAACACACACCTCTTTGATCCAGGAGGCAGGGTCTCTAACTTCTAGGTCACCGAGGCATTCATGATAAAGATTTATCCATGACATGCATAAATATATTACCGATACTAAATGGAATCGAAATAAAAAAAATAAAAGTATTTTTTCGATGAACCAGAATTAGGAGCAAAATCAATATCATGTAGAGATGACAAGTTTGAAAACTAATAGTAACCAAACCAGACAGATGTATGTCACAGCCTCTATGTAAAATAGCTCATTCATATTGAGGTCACGTGAATTCCTATCAAATAGTTGAATTTATCGTCCCCTCTAATGACAAAGTTGTTGGAGTGTGAACCCGACCGGCGTAATAACGGGCTGGCTTAGGACGATTGTTCAAACTTGATATCGCATCTTTAAAATGATTACATCTATTAATCTATTATGGAGATTTAATCGATTTTGTTTGTGTCCGGTTCAACACTTAACTTATTAGTAGGTAAATGAACTTAGTAGCTAGATTTCAACTCATAATTTATTTTAACTAAAGCATATCGCTTTATTTTAGAGTACCGAGATAGCTGCTACTATAGTTTTAATCGCATTTGGCGATCTTTTTCAAGGTTGGAGTACTAGCACGCGGTCTCGTCTAAAATGTGTAATTAAAATGTGAAAAACTCACGCTTGTTTCCATAATCGAACATAATTTATAGGTGAATGAATTTAGTTTTAGGAAAAAAATATATTGTTTAAAACTTCGATTTTTAAATAGGCATATTACAAATAAATAAATTAAAGACAAAACGATTAGATCGGTGTGATTTTATTTTTTGTGAAATTATGTTCGATGCTCAGCTTCTAAATACCAGCTCGAAATTTAAACTATATCTATCTAGACCTAGCTGTTCTGTAGATGAATTGCTGTTTACGTTGAAACACTTTAACTGTGTATCAAGTATATAGCTAACAAAATGCCTCTAAAATAAGTCTTAATTCAAATCAGAATAACACAAGTTTTACGAAATATAACCTGCCTACATACTTAATACATATATATATTTAGCCCTACATTTCCTGTACTAAGCAAGACCTCATCGGCCCTCAATTTTTAACAAAGTCCGATTATCGAGGTCCATAGAAGCGAACCACTCAAGTGGAAGGAACGTGCGTGCGTAGTACTTAATGAATGAATGCCGCCCGAAATAGCTGGAAGACCCGAAAGGCCAACTAGACGATATTAAATTGTTACGTGTAACACGACCTACGTGTCTCAGTGACTATCGACTAGGAACTTTTATCACTAATTCAGAAGATCGATAAGGGTGACCACTTGGACTGCTACTTATGCTGACTGGAAGATAATGGTAATCACATAATTTGATATGTATGGTAAACTGAAAAGTAATGACCCTGCTATACTGCTTGAAAAGGGCACATTAAATGAGTTTTAATCAACTTTAGCTTCTTTTAAAAATATACACAATTCGACGAGTATATATATATATATATAAATATATATGTATTAAGTATGTAGGTAGGTTATATTTCGTAAAATATGTGTTATTCTGATTTGAATTAGGACTTATTTCAGAGGAATAATTATTATTTTAATGGAAAGGGTATACTTCAAAATTGGTCCCATTTAAATTTTATTGAAATCGACTGAGTCATTTTTGATAAATCAACAATAATGTAAAAAATGCTACTTCGATACGTGCATAATATTTGCGTTCTAGCCATGCGCCCCGGCTTCGCACAGGTGTATTATACATATAAACATTTCTCTTGAATTACTCTATCTATTAAAACAAATTGCATCAAAATCCGTTGCGTAGTTTTAAAGATATAAGCATACATGGGGAAAGCGACTTTGTTTTATACTATGTAATGATTATGTACACGGGTGAAGTGGTCATGCTATTTTTTGGAAAAAATAATTATTGAATATTTTTGTGTGTCTGATAAGTGATGTATTTGTTGACGTCACCGTCGCGTCGTTTGTTTTAATGTTATCTGTCACCAATAACGTCTCTTTGTTTTAATTTGTGTAACGTCTGAAGTGCCTAAAATATTTAAAATTACTATGTAAGATTCAGTATTTTAACAAAACTTTCTGGATTATGTATAAAATAGCTAGGAGTGCCGAAAAGCCGACTGGACGATATTAAATTGTTACGTGTAACACGACCTACCGTGTCTCAGTGGCTGTCGAATAGGAACTTTTATCACTAATTCAGGAGATCGATAAGGGCATGCCACTTGGACTACCGGGGGGTAATGATAATGAGATAATAAATATGGTGCGCATAGTGGGTGTATACATACGTTAGGATAATTATAACTTACCTTCGATTAAAACGAGGTTCACATTTTTTAATATATCCATGGATGTATGTATATGTATAACGACGTCTTTTTGACGCTCTAAGTAATTGTCGATCTCAGAAGAATTGCAAAATTCTTCTATATATATAGAATTACAAAATTCTTCTGAGTTGTCGATTACATTTTTGTTGTCATTCGCCGTTCTAAATATTATTATACAGCACCGTAATTGTGTCACAAAAAAATCAGTTATTTCTATTGAGTACCTACTTTTAAAAAGGCAATCAATACACGATTATCATTACAATTTTTTTCTCAATTCTTTATTAAAAATATCCTAAACAGATTTTTTTTTAATCATTGTGAAATTGTTGACTTTTCTCAAATGCCCTAACTCTAAATGAATACCTCGAGTGATGTATCCTTCATCCTTCCATATCTTTCTTAGCTCAAAAAAGTCAAATACCAACTTATTTCACAGAGTTCTCAAACAGCGTTCCAATAACATAAAGTGTAGTGGTTGATAGACCTAAGAAATCGGCACGGTTCGGCCATCATACATCGTAATAATAGATGATTCAGTATGACCTTTATCAAACTTTGACGTTCTAGCGTCTTTAACATGAGGATGTGGTAGCAGACATGCTTCTGATTTTATAGCAAATTTAGTAGTTATAGTAACAGACTAATGCAAAGCCAATAATTATTTTTAAGAATAAGGACTTAAGTTTATTCTGAGAGCAAAACCGACTTTCATCGTGTATAAAATTCAGATAGTTCGCTCGACTTAATTTAAACATACAATTTTTAAATTATTGTTGATTTTTCAAAAACGGCTTAGCTGATTACTATAAAATTTAAATGGAACCATCTCAAAAGTAGAAACATTTTTAATTCGGTTATGAACCGAATTGGCGAAATTATCGATGAACATACAAAAAAAACATACAGACGAACATAGAACCTCCTCTTTTTTGGAAGTCGGTTAAAAAGTTTATTGACTTGAAATCCAAACTTATATATGTATATGATTATTACTATTGATTATTGAGTTTTACTTAGACGTACCTACATATGTATATGCTGGCACAACATTACATAATTAATTAAGGTAAGGTAGGTCGTAGGTGTACCTACGAGTAGTTGCATAATATTTATTTTGATGATTAATCATTAATATCACTGATTATAAATCAACGGTAGAAACTTTAGCTAATTTAACCGAGATGATGATAATCTAAATTTTCAGTTTAGATGCAATAAATTCGTAGTTATAATAAATAATGAATCATCAATATAATTATTATGCAAGTACTCGTAGGCGTATTAACTAAATTTAAGTAAAAAAATCCGATTGGTTAAACATAGTACATAAATTACGATTGAATTTTAACTTAAAAAAACAAAATTCATTTTTTACAATCCTCATCAAACAACATTAAGAATCGTCGTATCCTTAATAAGCACCCATCACTGTAAGAAAAATATTCTAAGCCTATTTATTTACACAGTTTTACTTCGCTCTAGCCAGACTACATAATAACTATCGTGTTACTTTGAGAAATGGACCAGTTTCTTATACGCTTTACGGTCGCAGCATACCCAAGAATCTAGATAAAGGCACTGTCCCACTGCCGTGCACGGAGAAGCTGTACACGTGTGTCTAGCTTCACTTTGCAAGGAAATGTACTCGTATGTAACAACATCCATTGCAAGTCACGAAGATGTTACGAACTAATGACTTCATTGTATGGACTTTTTCTGAAATTCTTATTATTCCTTACTATTATTATAAATACGAGAGTGTGTTTATTGGTTTGTTACTAATTACTATTTCACGCAGCAACAGAGCAACAGATGGACTTGATTTTTGGGATGGGTATAGTTAGAAAAATATTTTTTTCCTATGGTGGGTGAAGCCACAGACAAAAGATAGTAAATTATAATTTTTAAATCTAAAATTTAAGCTAAGCGTATCTCGTTAGAATATGGAGACTACGCAGCTCAATGTTGCCAACGCTACCTGCACAATTCCCACAAGGTGTATAATTCAAAACTGCTGTGCTACAGTTGTAGACTCGTGGGCTTTTATTCATGTATAGATGTGAAGCAAAAATTTCGACCCGTTGGCTGTGTTGTTAAACTTGCTCACTTCAGTGGGACAGCGGCTTTATAGTCTCACTATAACCAAGAAAGTGCCTAGATTATTATGAGTAGTAATAAAAAAATGCCGCGCCCACTGTTTCAAGCCCTTATAGGCTATTACATGGGGTTATGATTTGTAATAAGAGACCTCTTATCTGGCCTTAAAGTTTTGGTAAACTCGATGTAGCTATGTTATATTAAACTTCGGAAAAATCTCTACTGTTTCAAAGTTAGGTAAGATTTACCTTAATTTAAACCTTTCCAATGTTTTAAAATAATACAGAAAACGCAACTAAAAGAGATTTTGTATAACAAGCTAGCCTAGAACAGCCAGTGTTTGTGCTGTGACGTTTAATAACAACTTTAATCATTAAAATAGTGAGCAACATGTTATTTTTGCAGATTAGTCTTTAGTTATTTTCAAAAATTATAACCGGTTCAAATTTTTAAAAATTTAAACCATTTATCAATTGCCCTTGTTTCATAGTCAGTTTTATTTATTTTTTTCTCCAATGGGTAGGCGTAAACGTAAAGTAAAAAAAGAAAATTTCAACACAGCACAAAGCGAGCAAACTTATGTTTTTGTCGTATATTTTTCTCTTCCTGTCCTAACATATGTGATATCACTCTGTTATCTATTTATTTTCCTTCTATTACGCTCCCATTCGTTATACCTTGATATTTATATCCCCTAGTTTCGATATGAACAATGTCTATTAGATATTCACGAGGCCAAAGCAATCTTCATGATATGGCATTTAATATGTATGTTGCAAGCCCCCATCAACTGAGACCTTTCCGACGTCAAATGACGTAACAGCTAATAAATTTTCTAATCTATGCACTAAACGACTTTAGAAACGATAGGCTTCAGCTTTCTAGGTCGTGTATTGTGCACGATATTGCCTGGTTGGAGGCTTAAAGTCAGGCTTAAATGCTGTCTGGGAAGAAAGTCGTATGTACTTAAAAATACCACAGTATTTTTAATGATGATTTAACTATGACTAGAATCGTGATTTTTACACGTTTCATTAAACATAATAAAATAGATACAGACTGTATATATTCTATTATTTTTTGGTTTTTAGTACATTTATCTTAAACATTGCAATGTATGTTTAACATAAAACCGTTTAACTTAAAAAGTTTTTTTACCTATTTTTATTTTTAAGCCATAGATGTCACTGATGCACTGTTTTAAGTATAATTTAAATTGCAAAAGCCGAGTTACTAAAAATTTGAATTCAGAAATAAAATTAATAATTAAAAATTATGTTATATTACAATGTGTAGGAAACAGTATATTCTATCATCTTCAATCGGTTTTTGTACACTATTGTACCTTATAATTTTCTTAGTTTTGCTTCATTTCAGGAACTTTAAAGCCGCTAACATTCTATTACCAATATTCAAGAATTTGTAGAAGTACTTGCCTTACATCGGCTTCCTAAGCGATACGACAAGGGAAACTTGACGACTTACGTAATAACTTTACCATCTTTTGCTACTGTTACATAAACGAAACGTTGCACGGTTATTACGAAAATATTATTTTCACAATTTACGACAACGCTTTGAACAGTCTATTAAAAACCTGGGAATTCGAAGCTATTACAGGGTACTCGGCGTTTGATTTGCCACTTTATTTCGCTTTTAATATCTTGTACAAGCAGCGTGCTTGTTCACAACATTGTGACGCTTTCAAAGCTGTAATGTTCAAAATTTATCGGTGCTATTAACATTCAAATAATAATTCCCAACTTTATAGTCCATAAAAGCATTTTAATATCTGATCGTTTGATAAATTATTCAATTTAGCAGATTATTGCGTTTTGTGGAATAGTTGTGCGAATCAGGGTTGGATTTCGTGCGGTAATTATTGGTTTTGTATTGTGTTATGATTTGGTCTTTTACATGAGGTACTCGGTCTAGAGTAAAGGTATGATTCCGAACTCCACTGCATGTAGCAGCTACACTACTTTTACTCATATTGCTGCCACGAGAATGCTGCTTAGCTCGGAATGTAATCTCATATAAAGTCGAGATTGTATGGGGACCTGTAATGCTGCGGCAGCACTGCTGCGGTGTTGCTGCTGCCTGCAGCGGAGTTACGGAATCATACCTTTAAGGGTTGTATAAAAATGTTAAAGTAACATTTAATCGTTTTGCGATAAAGTAGAATACTCGGACGGTTAAAAAATAGCGAATAATTAAAATTTATGAAGGTTTTTTAAAATTATATTTATGAAGAATTATCGAAAAATCGTACAAAAAATTACTTTAAAAAAAAAACACGCATTATTATGCCACCGATAAATCATGAGATGCTGTTTGTTCAGCCTATCTAATTTTTAGGGTTCCGTACCTCAAACGGAAAAAACGGAACTCTTATAAGATCACTTTGTTGTCCGTCTGTCCGTCTGTCCGTCTGTCCGTCTGTCCGTCTGTCCGTCTGTGTGTATGTCAAGACTCTTTATCTCGGGAACGCGTAAAGATATCGAGTTGAAATTTGAACTGTATACGTACTTATATCAATAAATTCTTGCTTTTGTGTAAAAAAAAAATCAGTTATCGTTTAAAAAAGTTAGAGCCGTTTATGTCGTAAAAAACCGCATATTTCGACACTCACAAAAATCAAAACCTACAGCGTACTTCCCGTTGATATAGAACTATAAAATTTGGCGAGAAGCATTGTCTTAGAGTACACATATAGGAATAAATCTGAAAACTGCACATTTTTATTTACATCACAAAAAATAGGGCCTCAAAATTCACAAAATATGGGCTCAAAATTCAACGTGAGTTAATCGTATCATGTAAAGTGTCTTATAAAAGAACTTCATTAGCACATGCTAAAACAGGTTTTTAATTATTTTAACAATGTGTTTGTACGGAACCCTCGATGTGCGAGTCTGACTCGTACTTGTCCGGTTTTTTTATTTTTTCTAGAATCTTGTACAAAATTACAGCCTGGTTTTACAAGACAAGTGAAACATAAGAAATATTTTTTTATTTATTTCAAATATATTTGCGTTAGACTACATACTGCCTGATGTTAAGCAGATATGCGGTCTTGGGTATAGCACGCTTATCTAAAAGATA
The DNA here is from genome assembly GCA_949316475.1 of Hypomecis punctinalis. Taxonomy (NCBI): domain Eukaryota; kingdom Metazoa; phylum Arthropoda; class Insecta; order Lepidoptera; family Geometridae; genus Hypomecis; species Hypomecis punctinalis. Next base: position 3,191,700 of record OX438802.1, read on the forward strand.
CCTATTTACTAGAGATTAAATGACACCTATGTTGTACTTTAGAAAGACAGACTCAGACAAAGCGTTCCACATTCTGGCTGGCATACAATAGGTATTTTAGAATATATATTTTTATGTTCAAATACATCCCTGGTCTGAATTGTGGAGTGAAACGAGTGTTCGGTGGGGCTTAAGCTTTAGTGCTTAATAAATGGGCTCGATCTAGAGCTGGAGCGTTTCAATAGACTTGCTCGGGCGATTTATCGAACACTATAATAAGTTTCCGACTGATTTGTTTCACGAGATTCTTTTTATAAGAATTTTAATGGCTGTGTAGTTTGCGAACAATTACGGTAATTGGTTTACTCTGAAATGTTTGGCAAATATTAAAATTAAATCAAAATAAAACTGCAACTCTGCTATATAAATGCTGTGAAAAAGTGAACTCGAATATAAACAATAAATAAGAAAATATTACACACGGACATCTTACACACGGTCTCTGGCCCCAAACTAAGGAAAGCTTGTGATATAGCTGCCAGAGACTGATATACTACATATACATATTTTTAAATACATACTTTTATAGATAGTACCTAAATAACACCCAGACACAGAGCAAACACCAATGTTCATCACATAAATGCTTGCCCTGGGTGCGGATCGAACCCACGCCTCTTTGATCTAGAAGTCACTAACCACTGAGCCACCGAGGCAATCAGAATTAAATCTAAGAATTTATTTACCAGCGAAAATATAGATCTATTGTTTGACGAGTCACGACTACTATTGACATATCTATAATTGTAGACTTGTATTTATATCAACACCACTATCATTAGGCTATTGGATATAAACCTATTTTTTTCCCGTTAATTCCCCTTGAACGCCTTCGACCACTCGCCAGTGATATATGTGAGAATCAATGGTATATTGGAACAGGAAAAATGCTAACCAGTATATATGGTACACAATTGTAGGTACTAGAAAAGCCATTCATGCTCTTGTAGGCAGTTGTAGGTAGGAGCAACTTTTGCGGTCCACTGCCGCATGCCGGTGGCATAACCTCTCTGTGCGACTTTTTGCGACCATCTCTTTGATTTTGTCTAAGAATGCTCTCCGTGGTCTTCCCGTACCATTTATATGTCATCGAATAATAAAATAAACAAGAAAAGTAACTTAAGGCATGTATTCACTGAGCAACAATGTTTCGGATACAGTTTCTGAAACATCACTTACTCGTAGATGTTTCCAGGAACTGATTTGTTTCCTTGTTCCACACGGTAGTGCTTACAGAAACAAATAATTGTCCCTGAAACATTATTTTTTGTTTCGGAAACATGTAGATTTTGTTTCTGATACAGAGTTTATAAACAATTGTTGCTCAATGAATACATGGGCTTTATTGAATGAAAATATTATAATATTTGCCAAAACTACAAGATAGTAATTTCTAAGACATACCTACAACTACATCATAGTTTTGAACAAGTCTCTCCTTACAAAAGTTCAATTAGGTCACCGCAGACAGCCAGTTAGTTATCAAAACAGATTTGACCTCAGGTCAAGTTTAGGTTAGGGCAGGGCAATTATACTAACTATCTAGGCAAAGTCGCCCAGATTCTAGACCAACAAACTCTGGAATATATTGAAATATTTGGTTGTGAAATTAAGGACTGCGGCTTAGGTCGAAACAATATGATGAGTTACAGCTTATTACATTATGTGACAGCTTTAATTTATCATTTGATTTACCTATATGATTATTATATTTTCGACAAATTTCTGCGGAACTGTTGAGTTGGCTAGTTCTTTCGCTGAATTAAAAAGTAAGTTGAATTTAAACCGCTTCCAACTGGGCTTATTGAAATTTCAAATTGAAGTTTCATGTTATAATTGAAATTCTAAGAGAAATAGATGTCTAGTAGAAGAGATATTCAAGTATCATCCGTTGAATATCTGACCAAAGATATTCAACGGATGATACTTTTGTGACAAACACTTCAAAAATTGACGCGCTCCCAGGATTTGAACCTGCATCTCTCAGTAGAAGTTGGTTGTAAAATGATAAAACACTTCACTAATTTGGCGAGTTCGTAGTACAGCGTTCTAGCTTAATTTAGACAAAGCATATTCTGAGCCGGAATCCCAGCGAGATGCAGGTTCAAATACTGCGAGCGCGTAAATTTTTGAAGTGTTTATTACAAAAATAACATTTTTATAAACCTAGTGTGTGAATCACGATAACAAATTATTTATCTAATTGGATGATACTTCAATGATTGCATCAGGTTTCAAATAGAAAACAAATACGTCATACTTACCTTCTAGAACAGCGTACTAAATTCGAAACTGAGATCTTGCTGAAAATTGTACAGGGTATGAGCAAACGTATCCGCTGATATCTTAGTCTATGTCCAATTAACAGGATCAGAACTTGACCCTCGCTAATTATTTGGCAATTGATTGGCATGTAACAATAATATAGCATCGCCACTTCGGCACCGTCTTGTTGTAATTAAAGGCAGTTAGCAAGGGCTAATTGAAAGCTATATAATATTATGTTCTTAACCTAATGATCTATACATTGGAGATAAGCTAATTATATTATTCGGTAAAGCTTTTAAAGATGTGATTATTGTATTAATTTGCTTCAGATGCCAAAAAGCGATTGGATTACGAGTACGTTAGATGTGCGGAACTTAGGAACCCATATGGTTGCTTTTTCATGAGATTATCAAATAAGACGAATAGTTCTTACATACAGTTGGAACTCGGCTATGTCAGTGAATTATTAATTGTTAATATTAACAATTCGTTGTACATAGATATCTATGCACAAAGAATAATCTGGAAGAAAATAAACTGGTTTGTTTTTTCTAGGACTCTAAAAAAATATTCTAAATTTAGTTATAATATAAAAATTGGTGGGTATATCTAGGCTATTCTAAATAATATATCTCTCCCTTACCCTGTAGCATTGACAAATAGCTTTGTTGTGTTTATTTTCGGGCAGCGAGACTGACATTGACACCTGCCGTCTTCCCATTTAGAGATTCAGGACATCGAAAATAGGCCTAGCTGAAATTAGCCCGTATGCCAATCAAAAGATTTATTTGTCAATCGATATTACAGGAAAGCGTTTTCAGTAGGAGGCATGATGACTAAATAGTCCGTCAAACGTTGATAGGCTATCAAAAAATATTAAGGATGTATTTTTTCTTTTGTCAATTTAACAAAAATTGTTGAAGATATAGCCCGTCAAAGTTCTGCGTGTCGTCACAAGTGCCATACAAATGTATGGACTTCTGTAAGAAAAGTGACGTCACGACCCCCACTCCTAAACTTTGACAAGGTTTATCTTTGTCATTTGTTGTTTGATTGACGAAAGAAAAAATTCGTGACCAAAATGTTTTAATAATCTAACTATGATAAAGATTTTTTTTACCCAGTCAACATGCCAATTATTTAAAAATCTATGTAACTGCTGAAATGTAAGTTTTAATTATTATCATTCGTGTTGCTTTTTACTGTCTTTAAGCTCGTGTCTAGTTTTAGGACACTACTGGATATAGACCTCTTTTTTTGGTTTCAAGTAGGATTTAGGGGTTGTCTAGAAAAAATCGCTTTTATCAAATAAACTGCCTTTTGTACCATTCTTCTGTCATTTCTTTTTTTTCTTCTGTTGTTTTATTTCATGTAGTGTTAAAGAGTTCTTGTATTTTATTGTATTGTAAGATCAATTGTAAACGGTTTCCATCCGATATGTAGTAATAAAATACAGTATTAATCAACTGATATGTCTCTTGTGAGTGTCATACAATTTTGTTTAATTATTCTAGAGCTGGTAATACTTTTTTTATTTATTTCAACATACTTTGTAAAAAAACACACAGTTACGTATTTATTTGTGGTCATAAGCTGACTTCAAACAGTAAACCTTTAAGGAAGAAAGCTATTTAACTCTAAATTTGAGTCGCACTTAATTTCCTAATGCGCTCACAAATCACACATCAAATCAAATGCTTCCCATCGCTCACCGCCCGGAAGTGACAAAATAAACAACTCATAACATAAAATAAAATGTAACAAAACTTCTGGTAAAAAATTGTGACGATAAAACAGCCATTATTGTGGTAAATGCCATCTGCGAGACCGTTGGGATTCACCACGTAAATTAATCATGAAGACAGGGGACTGGTCTGCCAAGAACTTTTGTACGCATTGGTCGGTGGATATGGTCATTTCAAGCTTTTCTTCAATTTAGTACCTACTTATGGATTTTGCTGGCCCGTGTACAACTATGAGTGCTTTTCGAATCACAAACAATAAGTATTTAACAATATCAAAAATACATAATTAATTTAAAAATACACACATAGGTACGTGTAAGTTTGTATCAAACTTTTAATTTTTTTCGGTCGCAAAGCCTATTACTAAACACTTAAAACATAAAGACTTTACGTTTTTAGTGTAAGGTATTTTGCTTCAAAGTGAAACTTTTACATGGATAAAAACAAATTTATATAGGTAGTTAAGAATTGAATTTCTATGTCTTTTTAAGTTATGAAAACAAATCAATTTGAATAAAAACGCCATAAAAAATTAACATAATCTTTTCGGACTTTGAACTAGATCTTCAACTTAAATTTTTAATGTTAAGCAATTACTTATAATAATTAAATCCATCTTCGAATCATAAATATTTTAAATTACATTGTAACCAAACCTTAAACCAGTACTCCGCAAAAATATATTTACATTTTCTACAGACAATTTCAAGTTAAAATTTCCATACCCTCTCCAAACTTTACCTCTAAAAATCACGTTCCCCTTTTAAATAAAAACATCTTGTTAATCCCGCGCGATAATGAAGGCAGATGTCTCCTCATTAGCCTGGGATGTCCCTAAACTATCGGCCAGAGGAAACTTCTTAGCCAATGGGCGTGTCCGGCTTGAATAGAGGCCAAACTGGCTCGAATAAAGGCCGGGGTAAGTTGAATAGAGGCCAAAGCAGGGTATTAATGAGACGGCAACGACTGGGCGGCGGGCTATTGTGTTGCCATGTCCGCGTCAGAAGTGGATTTTTCGGGAACTTGAGATTTGGGCATTGTTTGTGTAAGTTGTAATTGCTTGTAATGCTTTTGTGGCTATTTGTTAAACGCAGTTGGAAGTGTGGGATTTATACCGTTTTGAAATTGTTTTAAGCTTCTATGAATGCAGAAGTTGTTGTACGTGTGAATCTGATTTTTTTTAAGAGCGATAGTACATAAATAAAAAATTAAAATTTGACTGTTATGATAATTTTGTTTTTAATAACAGGTTTATGAAATTACAAAATTATATTTATTTAAAAAAAAACAAACGTACCTACATAGTTTGCCGAGAATCATCACTTTATTTATTTTGTTTCGTAAAATCCAGAGCATCCCTTATAATTTTTTCTTTGGGAGTTGAATCAATTTTAATCGGGATTTAATCAAATAACAGTTACATAGAAATATATTGCACACATACATATATAAAATTATAAAAACACATGTAGGTATTTCTGTTTCACGAGATCAGACTGTCACTAAAGTATTCCTGCTCCGTCTTCACATTGAAAGGTCCTGATATTATAGAGCATTCTGAATTCTTTTTAGTTTTTCACAAACTTCAATTGTATAATTATCGAGATAGATACTAAGAATAATATTAATAATGCTAATGTAATATTGAATCCCACTTTTTTATTACTAAAAACTTTCAAACTCTACTCGTCAGTTACACGCCCTGACAGCGACAGCCTTCGCAAACGCATCGCAGGATTAATTCGAAAGCATTAATTAAACGGTGCACGGGGCTGCCCCCTGAATGCAACTATACAGGCGGGAAATTACTGCGCCAGGCATGGTGTTACTTTGGACAAAGGTCGCCATTGTTGCCCGTATTGGACGCACTGGGCGAACTAAGCACCCTCTGTGTCCAGGCTACAGATTGAATAGGTACTTTTGAATAATGGAATTTAGATATTATGTAAATTTACAACGGAATTAAAATCAAAATACAAAAATTCAAGCACTACATTGTAACTATAAATATATTTTATGGTAACTAAGTATATTTCAGTGGATAGGCTTTAGGCTGATTTTGTGTGAGAGGTGTAAAAAAGTTGCAAAACTTCACGTTAAAAGTGACGTAAAGTTATCGATGAATTTTATTCTGGCACAACTCTCATCATTGTTGCAAATACTTCAAAGTCAAACTCGTATTTGACTGTTTTTGTATTTTTTGTAATATTTTGTTTTTGTAATATTTTTTCCGACTAATAGACAACCTGTGATGCCTTTTCCAGCTATCTCCTTTCAACACACACAACCACAAGGTCTTATTCGAGATCAGTTTTTCGTGATAGAAACACACCTCACTTTCATTTTGACCAGTTAATTCAAAGAGCTAGAGGGTACTTTTAGTTTCTAGCTCAAACCTAAATTGGACCACCATTTTTGCCTTGTTTTTTCAGCTCAGGAACTAAAACGGAAACAATCGCAAATGAATTCAATTTCACCATAAGAGCTCACGATACCTTGTTGATAAATAAATTATTTATTGACAATCCAAAATTATAGTTTTGGTTTGTCAAAGGATCTCTCTATATATGATTTCATGTCGACCATAAACTCTGATAACAGACCTCACTGAACTATTTAGTGCTTACTAATAAAATACACAGTTAGAACCAGTTTCAATGCCATCCCATTTACCGTATAATAAAGCTCAATATTGTCCAACTATCACCGGTTTTGTTGCAATATTAATTACTTTAGAACAGTTCCCTACATGCATCAAACCGCTTGGCTGTGTGATAATTATGATCATTAGACCTGACCGCTGACGCGTTTGACTTCCTATTGCGTGGGTTAGTGGCATTATTGGTGTAATAACTTTTTGTATTAGACAAATGAATATCGTTGAAAAACTTATCAACATTGTTATTGTCATGGAACATTTACTACTGGCCATTAGCTTCGTCTATAGATCTCTAAGAATATCAATTGTAAGCGTCTTGCATCCAGCGCAATCTTGCGCTGACTTAATAAAGTAATTTTTCTATGCTGCCTTGGTGGCCATACTACGCTACTCATGTCGGTACGCGGTCTCTACTCAATAACTATCAACTGTGCCATTTTAATTGCAGTTATGTCGGTAAATATCGTTCTTCTGCGGATTTCCTCAATGTTGATTTGATCTCATCAAGCACAGAGATACGCCGAGAATAGCTTTTACCATAGCTAAATATAAGGGCCATAATATATAAAGCTATATTGCATAAAATGGACAATAACAATGGACATCCCTACCTCTGATGGATGGATGGAGAGGTTACGTTTTAATGCGTTAAAAAGCCTTATCTCAACAAAATTATTTATCTGCAACTAAGAACATAACAAACCCATTACAACAAAAACCAAAGAAACAGTCACAAATCAAATTACCACATACTCAAAGCGAGTCAGTAATTCGGGTCCCATTTCCCCACTAATCATTTTACCACATTATTACGCCTCTAATCAGATTAGGGTCGATGGGACCCGGAATGGGGCTTAGTGGCAAAAACGTCGCGCATTATGTAAGGTTAGTGCATAAGTGTGAATATTACACTAAAGTTAATATGAGTTGGGTTTATTTTAGTGGCAGCGCTTTATATTTTAACCGTTGACAAAAATTAGTAAGTATTAGAAGGTGACTTATTTTTTTTTCTTTGTTTTCATTTAGATTATAATTATAATTTATAATTTACAAACAATATTTTCAAAAATACTTCACTTATTTTATACTATATATAACGGGACTGAACTCACGTGTCAGTGCATTGCGAGACGGCTCCGCGTGTTGCACTCGCCAACTTGAGAAAGGTCGCCGAATGCGATCGAAACTATAGTCGTTACGACTATCGCTACACGTGAGTTCAGTCCCGTTATATATAGTATAAAATGTGTGAAAACCACGTTAAATTCCATAGTAAAATACTTCTTAAAACAATAGCATTTTGCTATGTAAACTGTACTATGCAATACAATACAATACAATATTTTTTATTAATAACACCATTGTTACATGTCAAGTCAATTATACAATTATATTAAGTATAAATTATACAATTCTTCAATATTGTTACTCTTCATAAAATAAGATACACTTGGTACCTACAATTCAATACAAATAATAAATTAAATAATTAAATGTCAATGTTAAAAAAAAGTAACTAAAATAAATCAATGTCATTTGTGTTGATCAAATTAAAAACGGATATTAATTTAAAGGTTACAATATCAATCAATTACAATTGCAGGTAATTTTAACAAGTCATTGAAATCGTAGAATAGCTCGTTTTGTAGCCATTTTTTCAGCTTGATTTTAAAAGCCTGCCCTTCAATAGAAAACTGCTGAACACAAGCCTACCAACGAAGAGCGAATAAGCCATAAGTATGTCCTATATTGGTTTAATACATGTTTTGCTAGATGTTATATCATACAGTGTTCTTAAATTCAATATTTCACCAAAGATTATTATCACAAACGCAAATAAAACAACGTCGCCATAATTCCAAACTTTCCAGATATCACATAAACAAGCATGGCTAAGTGAAACTGAAGTAAAATACTTTTATTTTTGCTTCAAACGACTTTCTCTTCTAATTTCAATAACTCGTCTCTGACAATATGTCACTGACACAGATCTAGACCTGACAGAGATAGCATCTAAGTTAGGACTAAGTTAGGATTAAGAATCTTTTGGACAGAGTAATTTAAGTCAGATATTAAGCTTTGAATTGTTAATTGTTAAAATTATTCAATAGTAAAGGCAATTGTAATTCAAAATTAGTTGATGTGTAACACAAATAATATTTTCAACAGATAACACATTTTGGGTGACCTGTACTAAAAATTTATGAGCGGTTTTTCAAAGGGATATTTTATCATATTTACAGATAAATTATATTATAAATAAATAGTATACATGGCCATTCAAGACAGATTTCATTGGTTGGCCCCATTCCTTTTAGTGCTCCTGCACAAAAAGGAATGGGGCCAACCAAAAATTCGAGAGAAAAAGTCAGCTGCTAAATACATTTCTTCGATCCGTTATAATTTATAGGTTAGTTGGATTTAAAAGTCGTTTACCATGATAGCTTAAATCACCCGCCTTTGACATAGCACTCATTGAATGCACTCCTGCCCCACACTTCTCTTTCAGAATAATCCTGTATTGTAGACAAAATTTCATCAAGATTCAAGACAATATTTGCACTTTACATCTGACTATCAACGTCGAACCGCAATTCAAGTTACTAATAAAGTTTAACCACTGTCATATTATTACAGTGTAGTCCTTTCATGAATATGTAGGTCCGCCCTATTACGGTCGTAGTACCTAATAAACTGGGAGTAACGTCTTGGAGTAAACAACCTATACTGGGCATAATCTGACTGAAACCAAACTCTGTGAGTTATATTTGTATAATGATGTAAAAATTAGAAACGAATCCGCACTGGGCCAACGTGGTGGATACACAAATGAACTTAAGAACGCCTTTTTTGCAACAGACGCTAAACAATTTAAATATTTCATTCGAACCTGCTACTTTTACTGCGGTGCTTGAGGTACGATAGTTTTATTTCTAATCTTCAAAATATTTTCATAGAGAAAATGAATATATTTCTAAATGTTTTATTAAATAAAATAGGCTTTGTATCGACCACAATTACAGTAATCGTCTGTTGGACAACACTTTACGAGTATTTTGTGAATAATAGGTAGTTCAAAATTGTACGTAGAATGCGTTTCAAGAAACAAGTCCCGCGGCAAAAAAAGGAACTAATTTTAAAAGATCGCCCTGATACGTAGTTCTGAGAGTTTTCTTTCAAGAAAAGTGCTCTAGTATCTCTGTATGAGTAAAATTAGAGTCCGCATCACGACAAGAGTCCCGAGAAATAAGTGAAACTATTTTAACGTTTCAGCCATGCGATTGTGGCGTCGAGTCAGGGGGACTTCTTTCGTGAAACGTACTTTAACTAAGAAGCTAATAGAACGTGGCTTAAGTAAAATCCCTAAAACCAAATTTAAATTGCCATAGCAAATTGAAATAAAATTCAAGTACCATCCGCAAATTTATCATCCATCACAAATACTTAACTCACGAAATGTCCAAGTTGCTAGTTGCATAAGCCTTTCAAAACTGCGACCAAAGTAGTAAGTAACTACCCCCGCCCCCGCCCTGCGCCGCCCCTGTCTTTGTCCCAAGACACCTGCGCGACCAATTATCAATGTAATTGGCTATTCAAGTTGGTGCGATGGGGCGAGCACAGCATGGCTAATTAATGGAATCAGCTGAACATTGAAATTTTCGCTTCAACAGCCGCCAGCTAGGTACACCTTTAGAGCAATTTGGAACGAATTTATGTTAAAAGTGAAAGGGTCTTAGCGGGCGGAGGAAGGTTTTGGTTTTGGGCGTAAGATGTGACGAAACTTGAAAATTAAATTGGCCAAATTTTGAGAGCAAAAACCACATATCAAATAGACACATCAAACTATTTGGTAAACATGAAAATCACTCTTAAAAATTTCAAATTAATGTACTCTTGTCGTTATTTGGTCCATGAAATCGTCAGAGTATTTGCACTTTTCATGAATTTGAATTGATAACTTATACTTTAGTATTGAGACAATAATAAACGAAAATATCGTTGTTTTAGGTCTATAATTTTTGGATAAGTTTTTATATTTTTGTAGTCAAATTATTTATCTTTTCAAAAGTAATTCAAATATTGGTCATGTTCTTTAATTTATGTTTTAATATAATTATACCGCTAAAAATATTTAAAGCCTCAATACTTGTCCTTAATACATCCCTAGGTCTTCTCAATTGCTGAAAAGACGGTTGACCTTGGGTGCGGGGGGCTTGATTACTCAGAAACGACTCGTCGAGGATAATACAAGGCTTGGACGGGTGCTTAATAAAATAAATAAGTTTAAAATCGTCTTACTCAGCCAAATTCTCCAGAAAAGATTTGAATATTGGCACAAAATCTGTGAGAATCATTTTGACATTCATTTAACAAGTTTCTATTAGTAAGAAATCTTACCTTTAATGTTTTATGTCTTGAATAGTATGTAAGACTCTAGAAATAAGAATAAAATGATAAAAATAGAAGAAAAAAAACTATAATCTTAAATCGAATTTTCGCAACAAATTTTCAAATACTCTACAATATTTTTTATTGCGTATACATCTGTCAGTGTTTGATGGTAGTGACGTTGAGTGCAAAGATAAAACACTCAAATTTAGAAAATGTACCATTTAACTTTGATAAATAAATTCTTTAGATTATATTCAGTTAGAAAACAGTAAAACCGTCCGATTGATCAATTTGTATTGGTTATGCTCATCAAAAATCGACGCACTCGGGTAACTTCTATTGAAAAATAATAAAATTACGTCTCATAACAAGATCGTTTCTTTCTGTCAGACATATACACATTATTTACAGCTGGCAAACATCCGGAATGACCAATCGACATTTAATATTTCACGAAAAACACAACAGAAATCAGGCTCCACCAATCAACACTCTAATGTTGCATGAAACCTATCAATAATGCCGTGTACCCTCATATTTCATCGCGTAGGAAAATCGCCTTGCAAGCGAACAATATGTTCCCGTGATTGATTAGATTTGCAAGTAGGTATTTCAACCTTTATGCAAGTTAGGGAACTTTTTTTGTGGAGAAAATTAGAAAACCTTGTTGGGATAATAGCGGCGGGAGGTTGCGCTTTTGTAAGCTCGTTAGGGTTGCGTGTATGCGCAATGGGCTTCTGTTCATGTTTTGGAGACGGAAGTAGGTATGAAACAGTAAGATCCGTATCGTATTCAATCTATTATTATTATGTGGAGGTCATTGACAGGATTTTTGTATCGATATTGATGGGGAAGGTGGATGGTGATTGAATAGTCCCGCATCTCTTTCTGCCCGTAGTTAGTATGGACGAGAAACATATAATAGAGCTACTTAATTTAACCGAAATCTCATCTTCTCTATTTACGATTTAGCGCTCCTTAACAAAGTCTTCAGATTTCAATAATGGCCCCGAGAAAATAGAATTTATACACGTGGTTCAAATTGTATTCGTGTAAAAAGTAGGTACTTGTAAAGGCAAAGCAAAAGAATCTAATAGAATTCACGTTGTTGTACAGAAATAATGAGATTATCTCACAAAGATTTTGTAAATAGGTACTGATAGTAGGGCTTTTTTAAGCGTTCTTACGTTTCAATTTGGTTAAAACGCCAGACTACGGCCAAATTGGACCGTGTGTAACGTGGTTGGTCCAACATTATTACATTTTGGGGGTGGTCAGCTCCTGCAGCCATACATAGGCCCGTTGACTACACTACCGTTACTCGGATGACACATCTGTTTCGACAAGTGTGGTCCTCAGGTGCCTCAAAATCACCTGAGCTAGGCACCCAGCCTGTACCAATTTGCTTATAGGTACAACGTCAGGACGCCATCGACGTTTGAGATAGCATGCTTACCCTGATTCTTTAGTCCAAAGTCATGTCTTGTATGAGGTCAAATTTAATTCGACATATACCGCCACCCGATATATTAGGACCGACGGTAGTGTTTATCCCATATTTCTTAAAATGCAGGCGTGCGGTAACGTCATGTGGAATTCCTGCGATAATCCGAATAGCACGTTTTTGACGTGTGAACACTCTCTTCCACTCAGCGGCCCTGCCGTACAATTCTGTGCCGTATTGCAATAGAGAGTGGACCGTAGCAAAACAACATGCTCTTACTGATTCAGTAGGTACCACTTTACCTAATTTGGCTACAAATAAAAGCTTCAGTGCCATTACCTTTTTCGCATCAGACCTAGATTTGGAAAATAGTAATTACCTAAGGCAAAACCGCACAATTAATCCATCGGGGGTTTTAAGACCTCCCACCGTGAAATTAGTTTATTTCACGTGGTGTTTAACGACACTGTCACATTAGTGCTTAACGAGAACTGTGCGGTTGCGGTGCGATTGCGGTACTCATCGACAACTAGTCACCCTGGACACGGTAACGGTATCTATGCACTATTGCGACTCAGCCCTGTCCTTGAAACAAATATCATCAGCCCCACGTAGAAACGCAGTACACTACACGCGCTAGGGCTGCCCGCCTGGTAGGTAAATCGTACGCTTACTGATTACAAACTGACCCGTTCGTTCGTCACTACGGCGCGCCCTTGCGACTGTTGTATGCCGGGATCCGAGGCGCGTATGATTCGCGTACCAACCGTTTGTACAAAGACGGAATACTGCTTATGATATCTATCCATTACTGTGCTCTGGACCATCGATGTATAAAGACATATTACATCTAACGCCACATTCTCAATATACATATATAAATTACGCGTCACGTTGCTTGTCCGCGATGGACTCTTAAGCCAATTAACCGATTTTAACCACATTATGCACACTATTCGCAGTTTGATACAACTTGAGAGATAATTTGGATTATATCTCTTTATAATTGCTATTGATATACTTTTAAAATCTGTCTATACCGGGGCGAGGCCAAGATGGGAAGATAGCAATAAATAAAAACTGCGCAAAAGTCGATGATAGGTGTGACCGGGGGTGAGATATGGGGTTACTCATCGACAACTAGTCAGTTTTAAGAGCATCGATGAAAAAATTTGACCAATTTAACATTTATAACTGACATTAACATTACAGCTACCCAGTTTTTTTTTCTTCTAAGTAGTTCTGCTGTTCTGTGGTCTAAGTAAAATTTATTCGTCTCCAAATTCTGGGTAAACGGGTACCTCTTAGAGTGCTACGTCTTAAACTGCATCTCTGTTTCACATCATACTCTGTATGTGGTCAGAAGCAAACGTAACGTCAATAAAAAAACAAATACTACATGAAACGTTGCACAATTTTGTCTGTATCAAATGTTGCAACTGCACACCCAATTGATAACACAGTTACTATTGACAGCTAACGTAATCATGTCGCAGCAAAGTGCGACTGCGCTGCGGCACGCTGCGGCCGCGGTTTGGTGCGGATTAAGCGGCTATGAGCAGAGTTACACAGTTAAGCCGCCGGAGTTGGGGACAACCAGTGGCATGATCTACTTTGGTCAGCTTTGGCTGCCTCATTACGGACTTTGGACTATGAAAAGATTAAACTTTGAAGTGGAAAATGTTTGGGTAGCAGGATATGAGAAGTTGCATAGGGTTATATGAACGCGTCTTAGTTTTGTGAACTAAAATTAACTAAGCAATTTTATTCTCTGTTTATCATAAAATTATACAGGTAATATAAATTCAAAATTAACGTTATCAGCTTTATTAATTCATTCTAAAACGGGGCAACTTTTTTCAGGCATCATCAATTCAATTTTCTCAAAGCAAATTAGACATAGACATAGACATAGACATCCTTTTAATGTGACAAAAATAGAGAGTACAACATACTTAAATTAAACATAATAAATATTAAAACTAAGTAGAATACATACCACTTATAATCTATATTTCTGTCACAAATCGGCTCCACCTCAGCATATGCTAGCTGTGAACCAGCGCTGGTCTTCCGGTGGAGCCGGCAGGTGACATCACATGGTTATAAAAAAATAAAACATTTACTGAGCTAGTCTAGACAAGCAGTTTGATTTAAGCAGTATCGGCAAATACGTTTGTTGTGTTGTTTTTTTTGGTTGTAGATGGTTTCTCGTCAGACCAAATGGATATCAATGCCGGTGTTCCTCAAGGGTCAGTGCTCTCTGCGACGCTTTTCCTACTGCATATTAACGACTTGCTAAAGCCTGGTATTTTTGGGTACGCAGACGACAGTACAGTCATGGAGAGCTACACATCCGAAGCAAGAACGAGCGGGGCACAGATCGAGTCACTCAGAGAGGCTATGGTCGAACGGCTCAACTTGAGTCTGGAGGCGGTATCTGACTGGGGTGATGCTAACCTGGTCAAGTTTAATGCCACGAAAACTCAAAGCTGTTTGTTTTCGGCCAAAAAGAGGCCCTTCCAACTGTCTCCTGCTTTCCGTGGTGTATCCGTTCCGGTAACTAACAGTCTGGAACTATTAGGCGTTACGCTATCATCGACTCTCAACTTTGGGTCTTATATAGAGTCAAAAGCCCAATTAGCCTCAAAAAAACTTGGTGTTCTCTCTAAGGTGAGACGGTATTTCACACCTGAGCAACTGCTTAGTCTTTATAAAGCGCAAGTCAGGTCTTGCATGGAATACTGCTCTCACCTTTGGGATGGCTCTGCCAAATACCAGTTGGAGGCTTTGGAGTCCATTGAAAGGCGAGCCAGGAGGCTGATAGGCAACGAAACCTTGACTGAGTCGAAGCTGCAAAGTCTTGAGCATCGACGTAGGGTGGCGTGTCTGTCTGCCTACTATCGGATACACTTCGGTGAGTGCGCCCAGGAGTTGCACGATCTGGTCCCACCTGCCCCTTTCTTCTATCGTACGGCTAGACAGACGCGACCAAAGCGCCACCTTTTTATGGTGGACATCCCACGCGTTAGAACAAAGCGTTTTGAGTCCACATTCCTCATACGAACTGCCAGAATGTGGAACGCTTTGCCTAAGTCTGTCTTTCCGTTAAAGTACAATGTAGGTGTCTTCAAATCTCGAGTAAATAGGTATTTTCTAGGTAAGCGTGCTACATCCTAGACCGCATATCTGCTTTACATCAGGCAGTGTGTAGTCAAACGCAAACCTATTTGAAATAAAAAAAAAAAATAAAAAAAATACAAATACATACCACGCCAAAATTGGTTTGCATGTCAACTTCACATTTTGACAGTGATAGAGCTACTTAATGCATTTGATTCTTAATTGATTCTACAATCCAAGATTTGATTTCTAAACACAGATTTGAGTAATAAAACCACTAAATAACAAATTACATTACTACTTTAAATGATAAAACTAATAACAATACCTGCAAAAAATACTAATATTATATTACACAAGAAAACAAAACTGAAACAACTACAATTATAAGAAAACATTTAAAGGTAAGAGGTCTTGTTTGGTAAACTTTTACGCTTAAGTAATATTACTCACATTTGACAATTTGAACAACAAATGCATGTACAAATAATAAACATAGTTTAACACATTCTAACCTATATAGCACTTGTGTCGTTCTTCATTTGCTCCTCGCGCTTTTGATGTTCAAGAAAGAATTTCTTTAGTTGGAGTCTAAAACTGTGAATACTCTGCAGGTTCCGTATTGGAGGAGGCAAATTGTTCCAGCATTTTGAGGAGTTATACCGAAATGAACCTCTGAAAGCAGCAGAACTATGGCGCTGTGTACTGAGCTGCGTCGTACATTGGCGAGGTTTGCGAGCGGTCTTCCAAGACAGTTTTTCATACAAATAAACAGGGTTTTTAAACTTAATGACACCAAACATGAGACATGCCAGATGAAGCTTACGGTCAAATTACGATTTCAATGATTACTTTTTGCTACTCAAACAGAGTTAAACTAAATTCCTACTATTTAGTAGGATTGTGGAGGATATAGTGGTTCACTTTACCAAAAAGCATTTAGGCAAATATTTTTAAAGCTAAAAAAATTGCTATTTTCCGTTTTACGAGATGGAACTAAGTATTTGTAGAATTAAAATTGTTTAATAGATGTGACAATTTATTTGCCAATTCTATTCAAAATCTCATTCAATTTAATTAATCTACGACAGGTTACAACAGAAATAAAAACCTAACGTTTAATTAACAAGGATAAAGTGCTTAATAACTGTGTTTTAGCACCCAATTAAAGTGACCCTAAAGGTAGAGCCATGTACCGCCGCCATATTTCTCGTATAATCGCCATGAAATTTTCAAGTCGACTTCTTTCGGCTTAATTCCAATCTAGCGCCTGACCTGACGGCGTAAATGTATCTGCGAGCTTATTAGGTAGAGCCGTGGAAAGCAGTATCTAATGTTACGACATCATTATTTTGCGCCGAAAACAGCATAACCGATTTCAACGTTGCAATCTGCGTACAAAGAATAGTACGATGCAATGTATACCATTTTTTATAATTACTGTTATTTTTTCAAAACTAAATAGCTAACCAATTTTAATAAAATTTATGGAGGACCAACTCATTAATTGTTTTTTTTTTTTATTATTTGTTTATGCGATAATTTTTTTTGTCCTTTTATTATTACTTAATGACAACTTTCCTTGCCTTCCCACAAAAAGCTGAATCCTGAGGTCCATCATTTAAAACAGAAAAATATGCAAAGTTATTGCTGAGGTTGCAGTTTTGCACATGGAGCGACTTAAGTTGAGGCAACTATCAACTTTATAAAAGTTTCCTGTAAAAATTTGGTAGTTGCTGTAACGTTTACGGTTGCTGCACTTTTAAGGCAATCTGTGAGAAACACTGGCATTGCCGGGCACAAGATGAGGGAGGGAGGGTGTGAAATCGCCCGACGTGTTGCAATTGACGGTTGAGGAAGCCAGCAACTTTAAAAACCGGTATATATATAAGAGTTGCTAGTTGTAGCAATTAGAAGCTAACTTAGTCATCAATTACAGCAATTGAAAGTTGTTCGCGATTACCGGAACACGAAATGCTAATTGCTAAGTAAGCGTGCGCAGTCCCATTGAAATATTTATGTAAACAGCTAGTTGTCAGTTGCTGCAATAGTGGCTCCATGTGCAAAGCGCCTTCATAGATAATATAATGTAATGAATTGCAAATTTCACTTCTGTAACTGACGGAACACTAGGCTGTAGCTGCTGTTGGTCACAGTTATCTATAAGACGCCTCATTTGAGTAACCCCCTTCGTACACGACGTCGTATAGTAAGCGTATCGTAATACGCGCGCAGGACGAGAGCAATACGAGCGCTTACATGTTCAAACTAGCGAACAGCACTATTGGAAACCCAAGAAGAACTCCAAAAACTTATAGTAACCATGGACAGCGCTTTCAAAGAAATAGGACTTAAAATTAACGTAAATAAAACCAAAACAATGACCATTACAAGAAATGCTCCACCATATAATCCAATCGAGCTAAATAATATCGAAATAAAACAGGTAACATATTTTAAATACTTAAGGAGCACCATCGCCAATGACGCGAAATGCACCACCGACAGTACTACACAACAGTACTATCAAAAGTAGAATATCAATAGCCAAACAACCGTTTAACAACAAAAAGCACCTCTTCAAATCTAAAATAGCAAAACATATCAAAAAAAGACTGATCAAAACCTATATATGGAGCATTGCACTTTACGCAAGTGAAACATACATATTAACACAGAAAGATAGGAAACGGCTTGAGGCGTTTGAGATGTGGTGTTGGAGAAGAATGGAAAAAATCAGTTGGACTGAAAAGAAATGAACCAAGAGGTGCTCGACATGGTGAAAGCGAAAAGAAAAATTTTGACAACAGTTGAAAATAGAAGAGGAAAGATGTTTGGCCACCTTGTACGACATGACAATCTAATGAAAACCATAATAGAAGGAAACAGGGGGAGAAGAAGACCACGGAGAGCGTTTCTAGATCAGATCAAAGAGAAGGTAGAGGTCATGTCGTACAGGGAGGTGAAGACACTGGCGAAGACCGCAAGACGTGGAAGTTGCTCCACCGACAAGAGCAGTGCTCATAAATCACACGGAGTGGTGCTGCAGCGTATCGTAGGAGATGTTTATTGTCATTACAATAGTCGTAGCGTACTGCCTTAAAACAGCAAGCGTAAAAAATTACTGTTTATTAATCTCTTTAAAAAAGTTATAACTTATTACGACTTTTCATTTCAAATTGACTGAAAAAGTGTTTGAATTCGTAAAACTGGTTCAATTTGGCCATGATTTCAACTGAGATGTTAAAAAATGATACCTCTACACAACGATTCATGTGTAGAACTCTGCGAGTCTCGTACGTGTTGCATCGTAACGGTACGCTTACGATACGACTACGCCTATTACAACTCGTGTGCGAAGAGCCTTACTATAACTGTGTTATATAAACTGCTGGTAAATGTGTGCGTGACAGGCATCGCACACTTGTCGCGACCTCTGGCACTGCACACACGTCCTGCTTATTACGAACTCCGCTGTGAAATTATCTCAATTTAGGTGGTCATTAGCACAGTCGCACGGGAGAGATATTCCGCTGGCCGAGCATAAATCTGAATTTAATGACCAACCCCAACCGGTTCTAATATTTCCGAACAATGTTCTGGGACACGAACGTGTGGCCGCTAGCGGGACGCCGGGACGTTTTGTACTCGTGCCATTGTTAAAGTGTGCTGTTACCTTTATAATTTGTTTTGTCGCGCTGTATTTTTGTGTTAAGCTTTAATTTGGCGATTGTGTCGGATAATTTTGTAGGTTTGTTTTTTGTGAGTTATGAATCTGAAACAGGGTATTTTTTTCAAGTTTGTTAATTGGATTTCTGTTGGATTCAAGGTTAGTTTTAATGGTAGGCTGAAACAGACTTACGTAAAGGTACAAAGTACTAAGTACACAAAAGCGTGCCAAATGAGAATTTATTTTATAGAATAAATATAAATGTATCCTTCTCCTTACTAATATTATAAATCCGGAAGAGTGTTTATTAGTTTGTTCCTCTTTCACGCAGTAACAGAGCAATAGATTGACTTGATTTTTGGCATAGACATAGTTTGAAAGACGGAAAGTGACAAAGGCTACTATTTTTTCTTAGAAAAATAATGTATTCCCATGGAATAGGACAAAAATTAAAACACCACTTCGGCAAAGCCCCGACAAAAAGCTATTAGCTTATAAATCAACTGTCAAATACAAAACTACTCTCAAAAAGTGAGACTATAGGTATAATTAGAAACAATATTAGTCAAAACATCCTAAACAACTACTATATAAAAAGATCCCTTCTCTACACAGTAGGACCTCCATTCCTAACAATATTTGTTTATTGTTTACTTCCGTTTATTTCCTTATCTGCGTCCCCTTCCGGGTGTTTGCGTTTAATTTTGCCGGAATAAAGCTGTCAATGGGAACTGGGCAAAATCTGGAATTTTGGAAACCTTTTTTAATACAAATTAGTTTTGGAAAGGTTTATAACGTTTTACTTTTAGATGTAGGGGTGTTGGTAGTATCTTGGTGAGGAAACAAAATTAGTTTCTTCTTGCCTGATTTTATTTAAATGTTATTTACATCAGGGAATTCAACAGCTATGTATGAGTTATAAATTTCTATTGCCAAGCAATTTTTCTTTTTCATTTATATTTTCGTAGGCTTGTTTACATTTTGTTTTTTTTTTGTTTTCATTTTCATCTTCTGCGCGTAGAAGTAATACGAAGCTATAACAAAATCAAAATTAAACTATCTATCTATTTAAAAAAGAAACAAAACATGCCTTTAATGTAAAACTACCTTTATCAATGTAGCCCATTTTCTACACATGAATACATTATATTTATTTTTAAAAAATAAGTTATCCATAAAAGAAGCATTGCATATTACTTTTACTACTTTCATATATGATATGAACTAAATATGTGAATTCTTTTGCAATTTGCTATTCTTTTCACTTTCAGGTTCACGTATTATTGTATTTGCTTACTGTATGAATATGATATTGATATCCCTGAGCTGGACAAATGATTTAAGTCGCGACAAAAAAATAATTTGAGCGCTTGCTCTACGCACATTGCATTTCTTATGCTCGCCATAGAGTTACAAACTGCCAGAATATTAAATATGTATGTGTTTTATTCATAATAGAAAGTCGACCAAGTGTTTGAAATGAGATGGCATTATAACATAAAGTTCAAAGTAAGCTCCGCCTATGATGCTTTTGAAGTTTGTCCGCCATATTACTGCAATCCAATGTGACATTTGATCAATAGTTTTTGTGTCATTTGTGTGTAATAAACATATCAATTTCAATGCGTTTTCGATGCCATCATGTTGTGATAATATGTTACAACTTTTTTACTTTATGCCGCCTCTTTTATCTGTCTGAGGTTTTACATTTTTATACATACCTACATTTAAACATAGAGTTACAAAGTCTCAGAATATGGAATAAGCGTGTGTAGCGTGTTTTTGTGTTGCAGGGGGCGCGGGCCGGCGGCGCGCATAGACCGACTCAGGTAGCGTTCGTTGTGCGTGCAATAGGCTGTACTGTTGTCACTGTCTGTCGATAGCGCGCGATGTGAGATGGCTACACGTCGAATTTTTAGTGTGCGACTTCTATTTCTTCTTCGTTCTATGTACTTTATGTTTGTGATGTTCTGTTGTTTTAAGTCACTTTCATAACTACTGGTTAAAACATAAAGGATTTTAATAATGCAATCCTTTAGATAATAATATTGCTAAAAGCTTTCAGACTTAAAACGGAATTCTTTTCAAACTTTTAACCAATTTTTTGCGCTATATTTTCAAACTTTGATGGTTTGAAAATTTAAAATGTTAACCAAACACTTGTATGTTTCACTATCTCGCTTCAGTCGCACTCTGTACAAAGATTCGACGCGTAGCAACACACCTCACAGTGCACCTTAGTTACCGTCTTGCTGTAAACATACCTATATTTCGTTTTCGTATTCATTTACAAGCGTTATTAGTGTGGATTTATGTTATTATACCATTAATTTTGAATGATTTCTGTAAAGAGCCCTCGAATTCACGCCCAAAATATGGAATGGGCGAACCGTGATGTAATGCTCAAACAGAAGTCTTGGGACAGTAACCCGAATTGACCCCCAGAGGGTTCCGTATTCGTGCCCCATACGGAGCTCTCCGCCAAATCATTTACATTTTAGTGTAATGTGGCTAATTTTTTTATGTGTTTTCATACCTGGGTTTGAATTTTGTGCGTTTTTGCCGTTGTAAAATTAACTAAAACTGTGTGTTATGTGTTTATTTTATAGAGAGCTATGGTTGTTGTCCACCATTGCTGTTGTGGTGGTAGAGAGGGCGTTTTGGGGTGATTTAGGGGATGTTATTGTGAAACGATATTTCGAGAATGTATTCAGAAAATGCTGCTAATATGGCTTAAAATTTCAAAAGATTTGATGTGAGAATTATGTTAATATCTAGGTATTTCTGAATACATGAAATGTTATAGGCTGTTTTTGTTTAACATTGACAACAGTAGCAACTTAGTGCGCGCGCACACAGCGCTACAAAGTACACACTTGCGCATATTTTTTAACAGTTAATTTCAAAATGCATTACCTACTCAAATTTAATTGCTACTCAATTCATCTAAATAATACTCAAATATTTTTAGACGTTATTATTTTTTCTAAAGATATGCGCGACTGTGATACTTTTTTGTGACAAAATGTTTTTGGATATTTTAAAAAGAAAGCTTAACTAACTTTCAAACCATTTGTGTAATATTTTTATCCAAAAATTTATTGTAATTGGTGCTTGAGAGACTGAACAATTGACTGAGCTTTTTTTTACAGAACAGTAATAGTATAATGAAAATGTTATACATTCGAAAGTTAAAAATTGTAATATCTACACTTGTGTAGTTTTCGTAATGAAATTTTTACTGTCAAAGATTTGTCTAAACAATTTATTATTTTCTAGTCTATTCTCAAATATTTGTTTGTTTTGTTTAAAGTTAAAAATTTTGTTAAAATATCATAACTATTGTACCGTAGAGCGATTGAAGTTTTCTCAGGCATCACGCTAGGCTTAAATGTGGTGTGGCTGAACTGTACTACTTACGTTCCGTTTCTGCCTGAGTGTGAATTTATTAGAATAAAATCAAAATAAACGTTATAAATTTATATTATGAAGAAAGAAGCAAAATGTAAAGAACTCTTTAGCAACGTCTTTATTTAAGAATACCATAGGATTTAATGTAAAAAATGTGAAACAATATGTGATCCAGTTACTGTACTGTACTGTACTGTACAGTATCTCCCTTATTATAGTACACTGCTGAACATGGTCAACTCACGAAGGGTGAACCATTTAAATAGTTAAAATTCATACTTTTTTAAATAAAATCAATTTATTACACAAAAAATTGTAATAATTTGCCAAGTACGAGTTGAACTCCTGCAAGAAGGGTTCCGGACCGTATGGGAGTCTAGTTATTATTTTTTTATTTTAGTTAGACTATTAATTTTTCAAGTAATTGTTCAAGAAAAAAAAAACACAAAATTCAGGTTTGTTGTCTATGATTATTGCTTAAATATTAATTTTATTCTGTTTTTAGTATTTGTTCTTAAAGTGGCAACAACATCAAGGTCATGAGATACAGCCTAGTGACAGACAGACGGACGGACAGTGGAGTCTTAATAACAGGCTCCCGTTTTAACCCTTTGGGTACGGAACTATAAAAAGAATGCTTAAGCAAATATTAAAAAGTTGATACCTTAAGTTATCAAAAATAGAAGAATCTTGCATAATGTTTCTTTACGATGCTACGGGTTACGACGTAGGCGTACGACAGTTACTACATTCTACGGCGTAGCTGTTACAAAATATAAGGGTATTTTACTTGAGCCTGACGTCATTAACAGTTACCTACGTAGACGTTTACGCATTTGATGTCGGTAGTTATGTAAACTCATCTATCAGGCGTATTATTTTTCGCCAAAAATGGCACAATTGATTTCAATCAATTCAATTTACCTACAAAATTGGAATAATTCGCTCGGAACAATGAATACCGTTTTAAGATTAATTATTATTGTTGATTTTTTTTAAATATCACTTGATGAAATTGAAACGGATCTATCTCTAGTGTACCTATGATCCACCAAACAAAGAGACAAATCTCAAAATCGCTTAATAATTGGTGGAGTAATTGCGTAACATACATACAGTCTAAGATAGAACCTCCTATTTTGAAGTCGTTTGATAAAATGATTAATACAAAATAGCTCTAGTATCTAGATTGTGGAACGCTTTTTCCGAGTCTATTTTCCGCTAAAGTACAACATAGGTGTCTTCTGATCTCGAGTAAATAAGTATCTTCTAGGTAAGCGTGCCACACCCTAGACCACCAATATCTGCTTAACATCAGGCAGTATGTAGTCAAACGCAAATCTATTTGAAATAAAAAAAACTCTATGCCAGAAACGGAACGCTCCATCAGTCCTAATACAGCAGGGGTAACTGTATGCTCGTCCGCAGATCGGAAGCTGTTCGTTGGCATGCTGAGCAAGCAGCAGACCGAAGAAGATGTCCGTCAGCTGTTCACGCCCTTCGGCACTATAGAGGAGTGCTCCATACTGCGTGGCCCCGACGGCTCCAGTAAAGGTTAGTTACATGACTTTTCTTTTATATACACTTTTAGTAGTCTGTGTTTTATCCTGATGCTGCCACTGTACTGGGGAAATATTACACTAAATACTTTTTGTTTACAATTTCAAATTTTCTTCTTTTTCGTGTCTATGGTTTTAGTGTAGATGAGTGCCTAACTACACAAATTTTGTTTATCAGAGCTCAATTTAGGTCTCTACTTCTGCTCAAATAATCCCGGAAGATTCCATTGTCATTGCGGAGTGATACTGAAAATTACAGTTGTCATAATTCTAACCAAACAAATCAAAATTCACTACCTCAGCATTTTTGTAAACGAATAATAGAGGCTACAAACATAATAGTAATTAAATCTGACGAAACTTGATTTTTAACATCCGAATACTATGTAGATTTATAAATATATAATATGTAGATTTTTCATTCGACGTACACAGTTACATATAGAGCAGAAACTTTTTCTTTTTGAATGAATTTAAGGCAAACAGTATAACTTGACAGGGATTGGAATGCCCTGTCTCCCCCATTGTTTCCTGACAATTACAATTTGGATATCTTCAAGTCAAGAGTGAATAGGTATCTTCTAGGTCTATATACTCCATCTTCGGCTTCAACTTCGCTTTTCATCAGGCGAGTTGGTGGCCAAATGTAGCCATATTATACATGCATAAACTAATGCTAAAAAATATTTAACAGGTTGGTATAAATAAAGTTTGTGTTTTTGTTAATAGTTCTTTGAGGGCTTTGATACTTGATAACCTGTGCCCAAACTTACTGAATAACAATTTATTCTGTTAATTCCCCTATCATGAATAAATCATGCTTATCCCGAGATAACAACCCTTAGAAGTTATTTTGTTTACAAAATACTACAAAATTATACGAGGTATCAGAAACTAATGAAACCTAAAAACATTTTATTGCTTATAGTACAGTGCGAAACATAAATTGATTTACATTTGAGGCTCAAAATATGAACTTTGGGTTAACTACTTTTGAGAATGGAATAAAATTGTTTACCTTACATTTTTTACGTAAGTGGCTGACTATATAACAGTTTAAATTTAAACATAGATTTTATTATTCAATTTCATAAATTACAATTATACAATTGTAATTTATGAAATAATAAAGATAGTTGTATTGTGGAAAATAATAAAATAAAATAAATTCCAAAAAGATATTGTATTTCGCATGTTTCTATGACAAATTGAGCTTCGAGAGGCATATTCTTTGATAAATGTAGTTATCACCATCCTATCTACTCTGAGATGTCACTGCTGGACATAACCTGCCTGAAAAATTTCCATCAAGACCAGTTGACACCAGTTTATAAGTTATCACTGACAATACCCACTGGTTGACGAATTTCGACTCGAAGCACTACGGGATTTGGACGAGAAAACTAAGTAAGTTCATATAGGCCGGGTAGCTAGCCCTGGTGTCAGAGTTTTTAAGCCGCCTGAAGGCCTCTGACATAGCTATTTAACGTGTCGTCCGAGCCGCGGTAGTACTCAGGTGTAAAACCATCTAATGTAGCGCTTATAGCGTAGTTTAACTAGATGTCTGTCAGCTATCGCTGAAGTTAAGCAACGTTCAGCACAGTCAGTCTTTGGATAGGTGACAGCGGGTAGCATTTATAAGTAATATTGTAAAAACACACTCATTGAAAATCTCCCTATGAAACATGTATAAGATTATTATTATATAATAAGGGACTAATCGCGCACTAAAATTACGAGATAAATAAATACCTCCTCATACCAACGTTTCGGCCGAGTTGCATCGACCGTGGTCACGGGTAGACTCAAAGGGTAGGTAGTTTAGTGCGCGATTAGTCCCGTATTATAGAATAATAATGTATTCAAAACGCGAAAGTTTAAAAACAACATGTATAAAGGATATTGAAAAAAGTTCTATACTAGTTGGCGAACAGCTCGAAACTGAGATGATAAAGATAAATCATGATCAATTAATGGGATTCACCACAAGCCGACCACTGGGCTACTTTGCAGCCTGTACCACTCGAAACAATGGGCTGTTATGTGAGTGGGAGTACGGTTGGTTCAGGTGTTCTCTACTGCAGCTTATTCTGTGCCCGATTCGAGAAGAGGGTAAACAATGTGTAAATAATTCATTGGACGCCCGCATTTCATTATAACTATCATGAATCTTGCCTTTGCTGTAGCTTCTGTTTTTCGGAATTACGCGGTGTAAAAAGGTTTTATGCCCGGTTTATACAGTCGTGTTTTGGTTGCGTACCTGCTTTTTTGGTTGTTTCTAGAGGCGAAAAAAAAGATGTGTATATCTTACCACATTTTCGTTTTAAGCAAATACATAATAATATGTAGAGTTTTAATGAAGTATATATATATATGAGGGGATATTAAATAACTATAGACAAATTTGTCGCGATCCTAATAATATGTGGATAAAATCAAATTCAGTCAATGTTTAAGTTCACATTTCATATAAGATAAGTTAAATCTGAACAAAAATAAATTTTAAATTTGTTCAGCCTCCAATAACATAAAGTAATAGAAATGTATGTTCATCAGTGGATTGTTAAAAAGGGCGGTACAGTACGATGAAACTAGTCATTTTCCAAAGTAGAAATAGAAGAAGAACAGAAGTAGAAATAGTATACCGTTTTGATTAATACTCGCATATCGAATGTAATCATATTTATTATTTATTTTTGAAATTAGCTGATAAATAGCGCGTAGGAATTTTCCCCCTTTTTTTTTAGATATACATCATCATAAAACGCCGACGACAAAAAAAAAAACAAAAATACACAGAACTCGAGTACAAGGATTCGTCAAGATTCGTTGAAAAATGTGACCTGTGGACTGATTGTACACTGACTTGAATCAACATTAGGTCATATGACATCAAAATTGTCAAGTCAAAACTGTGACTTCACTCACTTCATTCGCTGTTGTTTGTGTAATTTGTGTTTTGTGTTTTCGGAGTAATATTATTGGATCTGTAAGTTACTTTTAAAGTACTTTTTGTCTATTTTTAGATGTGAACTAGCGTATTTACTAGTATTAACTAACGCTTTTTACTAGTGTGTGACGTCACAGACCAGCGCCATTAGAGAATGTCGTTTTGGCGGGATCTTGAATATTTATTCTTTAACACTTGATCTTCATTGTTAATACAGTAGATCTCTCGGAAATATAAATGTAGTGTGCTTATTATGTACTAACGAATAATATAAAACGATTTCCAAAAACTAGTCAAATAGCCTATTCAAAATGACCCAGTCATTGTCCAGGATCCAATGTCCCAAAGTACAAGACGTAGAAGTGACCCGATCTCCGTTAGGTATGGGACTTCAGTGACCCGGTCTCGTAGGTATAGGAGGTACTCGCTTCCGCCCGCCCAGTCCCGCCCACCTCCTACCTCGTTACTGTACACGCCGAATATGAAATTCGTATAACAGGTAGTTTTTCGCGGGTAATTCAATTCTGGATTTTGGTGGGGGAATTTGTCCGTATTTTCCCCTCTAAAAGTCAAGAGGATGTTGCATTAAATTTTCAATGTTCATGGCATCAAAATACGAAAATAAAAGATTCTTTTCCACAATAATATTGTACTGTTTTATATTGTATATATTGAAAATTGAAAACTAATATATTTTACATCAAACCAGAAAATTTTTCGAACATTGAGCTCTAGGGCATTAGAGATATTTCCGGATAACAGTTTAATAACTAGGTGAATACATATTTTACCAAAAAATTCACAACCGACTTCATCTGTGTACAGAATTTAAATAGTTCGCACGAATCGAAGTGCCATTTTGCAATTATTGTTGATTTTTCAAAAAACAACTCAGTCGATTTCCATAAAATGCAAATGGAACTATAATCAAAGTCGGTTCATAATTGACGGAGTAACCTGGGTAACATCCTACTTCCTACTAATATTATAAACGCGAAAGTTTGTGAGGATGGATGGATGGATGGATGTATGGATGTTTGTTACTCTTTCACGCAAAAACTACTGAACGGATGAAACTTTGCAATAATATAGCTTATATATCAGAATAACACATAGGCTATAAATTATAATGATATTGCGTCAAAAATCAAAATATCATGCGGGCGAAGCCGCGGGTAAAAACTAGTCTTCTATAAAAGATAAGTTTCTACGTGTTTATTAAGATCGATTAAAAATTGCTTCAAAATTAATGCGATGCGTCGAGTTAATGTGACCGCGTTATAGCTTTCCTTTATTATAAACCTAATAACTTTAGATTTAAGTAAACAATTCTGTGTAACTAAAATCAAAATTTTTTTGTCAGCAGTCATTGTAAGTAGGAAGGTACTGGTTCTTATAATACAGGTTGTGAAATAGCATAAGGGCCAGGGAACCAAGAAATCAATTGTGCTTCTTAATTGGACAAATAAACGATTTTGTATTTTTATTAATTTAGAACCTCAATTTGTGGAGCCGGTTAAAAATAAATAGTTTTATGTTTATACTGTGGCATATAAAACACGCACCTATCTTCCATCCATGAGATAGGAACGTTAAAAAACCTAATTTCGCCGCATAACGACCGCTCCGCTGTACCGGCGCCGTTAAGCGCAACCGAATCACTTTTGGTCGAGTAACAAACTGTAATGGTCGATAAACGTCGTTTTAATTTGCAATTCGCGCTATCTGACGTGGGCGACAGAACAGTCTTATTACGTAATCTACGATATATGACACGTCATATCGCGCGACAATATGACACAAAAGTCGGAATCAGCTGACGCAAGGTTTATATAGGTACATTAATTTTAAAAAAACTTTAATTTGTTGGTGCAGCTACTCAAAATGTCCGAAAAAAAGGTTTCCGAAATCTTTTTCTCTTTGGCGAAAAATAAATAATATAAGTATTTTTCGCCAAAAATGACACCGTCTTTAACCGTGTACAAAATTCGAATCAGTGTGTCAGCCATGTACTTTATATATAATTAAATTTTATCGAAATCAGCTGAGTCTTATTTGATAAATCATCAAAAAATTATCTAAAACGGCTTATCAAATTTCGATAAATCCAAGCGACGATCTTTTCCTAGTTTGTCTTTTCGTCTGTACTTTAGATGGCCGACTTATGACCTTCTGGTACTCCCTTTTATTAAAATATTATATCACATTAAATTCATACGTTTTTAGCATTAAAACGACTGGTAAAACAAAAGTAAAAAAAGTAACAGACATATTTTTTTCACGTATTTTTTTGGATTTCTGCAAAAACCTGACTGACCCTCGACTCGCTTAGCTCTTGCAAAATCAAATCTTCTTTGATTTTATTTTTCTAAAATTGGCTCTAAGAGATTTAACCAATTATTAAGCCTATGCGTCAGTATTATAGACCATTGCACACTGAGCCAGTCTAGCCTGCATATTGCACGATCGCTGAAACCTTACGACATCTTCGACCTTCCCGTAATAAGGGCGCGGGTCGCGAGGAATCCATCGTAAACGGCGCGTCTTTACTGCGCCGTAATGCCACGCTCGTAAAATATCGCCAATTTAGTTCACACTCGGACGCGGTTGAACTACGTTCGGCGACGGTGTAAAGGTGCCTTTCATTTAGTACTGTTTAAATTAAACTATATTTTTCATCGTCATGATTTCAACCATAGTCTACAACTAGACATAAAGCGGTCAAATAGGATTTGCATCCCTCGCGATCAGGACGCTATGGTCTTATTAGAAAATACTTTAGATTTAATTCGTAATAAAGTTAATCTGATCGTCATTATGAACATAAATATTGTTGTTTTAACCGTTTAGCCATGTCAGAGGCCTTCAGTCGGCCTAAAAACTCTGACACTAGGGCTACCCACCCGGCCTATACGAACTGACTCAAATTATTATGAAAATCTTCTGGCATGGAGCCAACCCAGGATTCTGAAAATAAATCAGTTGTTTCATAAAATTTTACGATTCCATTTTGCAATTTTCTATGGCACGTCTGATTTTTTTCTTGAATGCTGATTGGGACCGTAGTAAAAGTTGTTAATAATTATCGTTTTAATTGCCCCTTTTGGTTTAGTACACCCTTTCTGAAGAACCTTTTTTTACAATAAATTAATATTAGGGGACATCTTACACACGGTCTCTGATACCAAGCTAAATAAAGCTTGTGATATGGCTGCCAGAGACTGATATATATATTTAGAGATACTACATATATGTATATATATTTTTAAATACATAGGTACTTATATGGATAATATCTAAATAACACCCAGACACAAAGCAAACACTTATGGACATAACATAAATACTTGCCCTGAGTGGGAATCGAACCCACGCTTCTCTGACCCAGTAATCAGAGTCACTAACCACTGAGCCACCGAGACAGTCAATAGTTGATACTGTTTTGTTTTAATGACATATTTATTCTATGGCGTTATAAAATATATTATCTCTTTCTTCTATCAATTCAATACAATACAATTAATTTATTGGTAACTTTAGTTCCATGTCATAGTAATAATAATTCATAATTCATTTAAAACTTATTACATATAAAATTAAATTTAACTACATTTAGTATAACATTGTACAAAAAACAGTCATAATTAGAAACATTTTGTTATCACAATTTTAAAATACACAATATCAATTATGTTTATTATTAAAAATAGAAATTAGTCGTTGTCAGATCCATTTTGCAATGATAATTCACACTACCACTTCTTTTAATTGCATAAAATCATTTTGTAATGATAATTCACAACACCACATCTTTTAATTTATTTTATTTATTTATTTATTTATTTATTTGTTTATGGGCGAGCAGTGTATACTGATATGCCTATATCAAGCAGAGTCGAATTAAATTAGTATCTATCTGACAAAGAAATGTTTTCCTTCTTTATCCAAAGGTCCAGTCTATTCTTAAATGTGTTTATAGTTCTTGCTGAGATGACATCCTCAGGCAACCTATTCCAATTGTAGACAACTCTATTGCATAGTATGTGGTGTCCAGTGTTGGTTTGTGATGGTGTAGGCTGCAAGAGAAACTTATGGCGTCTGCTATCGCGCATATTTTCCTTCAAGGTATACATGTCGTGAATATCCGGAAGATTGTAGAAGCCATTGAGAATCTTGAAGGTCATAAAATCATTTTGCTAATTCACACTACCACTTCTTTTAATTACATAAAATCATTTTGTAATGATAATTCACAATACCACTTGTTTTAATTACATAAAATCATTTTGCAATGATAATTCACACTACCACTTATTTTAATTACATAAAATCATTTTGTAATGATAATTCACAATACCACTTCTTTTAATTACATAAAATCATTTTGCAATGATAATTCTCAATACCACTTCTTTTAATTACATAAAATCATTTTGCAATGATAATTCACGATACCACTTCTTTTCATTACATAAAATCATTTTGCAATGATAATTCACATAACCACTTCTTTTAATTACATAAAATCATTTTGTAATGATAATTCACAATACCACTTCTTTTAATTACATAAAATCATTTTGCAATGATAATTCTCAATACCACTTCTTTTAATTACATAAAATCATTTTGCAATGATAATTCACAATACCACTTCTTTTAATTTCATAAAATGATTTTGCAATGATAATTCACAATACCACTTCTTTTAACGTCATAAAACTGTTGGGACAGTAGCCATGTTTTTAATTTCATTTTAAACGACATGACGGAAGGTGCATTGCGCACTTGCTCAGGGAGTCTGTTATAGAAAGCAGAGCCCAAGATGTACGCTGATTTCTCGAACCTCACGAGCCTATGAGGAGGTGTCACCAGTTGTCTCACATCACTACGTAAGTTCCGCGTCTGGTTAACACCCCTTCTTTTAAACATATGCAGGTGTGTGTGAGTAAACAGAGCCAGCTAGTAAATCACCTCGCATGGGAGAGGGAGTATCTGTAGTTCCTTAAAGAGATCTACGCACGAAACATCGTCGGATACCCCTAATATAGCACGCAGAGCCCGCTTCTGCATGACGAAGGCTCTATGATAGTCTGCAGCACGACCCCACAACTCCAGCTCGTACGTGAGGCTGCTGTGGACCATGGCAAAGTACTCGTAGCAGGAGCGTACGACATCACGGGTGGCGGTGCTCGCGAGCCCCCGGAGCGCAAAGGACGAGCGGCTCATCTTTCCGCACACCTCGTCTATATGTGCCTCCCACGTAAGTGCACTATCGACACGGAACCCCAGCAACCTCAATTTCGATAGATCTCTACATTTCAAGCATTATTTTGAGCTGAGATAGAGTGGGTTTAATTGTACTGATTCATAAAACTCGTAGGCGTCTTACTGGAGTCTGATGAACGTCTAATAAAGCCGTGGGTTCAATGGTGTACTGCAAACTTCTAATATTTCTAGACTTTTATTTAGATCAAAACCCCAAAGTAATATTTTAGGCGAACATTCTGTTTTAGCGTTACTTGACAGACAAAATCAGTTTTTCCGAGAATTCTGTTGTAGATGTAGCTGTTATATTAGAATTCAAAGACAATATTAATTAAACCCTGTCTAGGATAGAATGCTGACAAATAAAATATGATAGAATGGCTTAATTTAGCCCTTATTCACATTTCAAAAAAAAGTATAATATAATCAAATCAATTCAATAAGTTTCTAACCAAACCTAACCTTCCTGACCTAAAAACCTCTATGCTGAGCTTTTCTAGCGATAAATAATATTGTTTGTCCAATAAATGACAATAATAGTTTGCTCATATCGATGCATTCCATGTTTAGATTATTGTTGATTTTTCAAAGATCACTTCAATCACAAATCACTTCAAGAACATTCGATTTCGATAAAATTAACATCTGAAGTTATGATCTACCAAACAAAAAAGAACAATCTAAATCGATTCATAATAAATTGGTGGAGTGATCACGTAACATACTTACTAAATAACCTACATTCGAATTGAGAACCTCCTTTTGTCACATCGGTTAGAAAAATGTTATATTTGCTTCATTGCACGTGTTTCAAACTTACATTCCGCATATTTTAATCCCCAGCAAAATTTCCAACAAATTTTCAGATTCAAAAGCTTTCTAAATAAAATTTACTTAAGCCTGAGGGACTTCCGTAATCATTGTATACAAAAATGAAGGAGCAACTAATTAACTTTTTCGAATGTACTAAGCCCGAGCAAGTCCTACTTTAAAAAAAAACTATAAAAAAATCAATGTGTTCCAAACTAAACCTAGGATGTGTCTTTAAATTCAAGACTATTTTTTGAGCGCAGTGTGAGATACCTTGTTTTTAACTTTAAAAAAAATCGTTTGACTGCCTCGATGGCTCAGTGGCTAGTACCCTGACTTCTAAGTAAACGAGGCGTGGGTTCGATTCCCACCCAGGGCAAATATTTATGTGACCAACATAGGTGTTTTCTCTGTGTCTGGATGTTATTTAGGGATTGTCTATATAAGTATGTATTTGAAATATGTATATGTAGTACCAAAATGCTGGTGTTTATTTGGCTCAACGTATAAGCATTGCCATTCAGCGTGGCAATGCTGCCAGCATGCTGGGCACGCTGCCAACTGGCAGTGGGCTTGAGCACTTGGATTATCTTTAGACCTTCAAGGGTATGTGGATGATCCAATTGCTTTCTATGTAGTAATAGTGTAGGTAGTTTTAGCATATAAAGTAGTATTGTATCATATTGTAGTTAATAAAGGCACTCTATGTAGTATATCAGTTTCAGGCAGCCATATCACAAGCTTTGCTTAGTGTGGGGTCAGAGACCGTGTGTAAGATGTCCCCTAATTTTTATTTCGTTTATATTCTAATGGTTTTATTTCATTTCTGAAACTAACACTTCTTATATTTCTACCCCAGCAAAATTTCCGACTAATTTTGAGATTCAAAACCTTTCTAAATAAAATCCGCCTAAGCGCCTCTCACTTCCGTAATCATTGTATACAATAATGAAGAAGCAACTAATTAACTCTTTGTAAGATGGGCCCGAGCAAGCCCTTTATACCCTTTACGCCAGCTAGGCTGTTCTGGCATTAGAGAAAAGCTCCCTGCTCGCGATACTTCAGCCATTTTTACATTTTTAAAGAGCTTTAACTACCGTCTAGCCTTTTAGAGAATTATAGGCTTTATGATGATACGCATACATCTTTTTATCTTGTTGTTTTGAGCCGAAAGAGGTGAAAATCGTAAATACGCTTGAATTTGCTTTGGATTATGGACTTTAGTATAGAACAGCGTGTTGTAAGGTTTTATGTTTTTTGGAAAGAGAGATTGAGATTTTGTCAGGGATAGTAACAATGGGTTACCTGTTTCATTTTTACAGTAGACACGAAACTCTTAAATGCAAAAATATAGCTAATTACTGTAAAACACTATAGAAAATATGTAGCGTTATACATATGCGGAATGCGTTACACGCGCCGACTTATGTCGACTCACGAACAAACTTAAAGAAAGTTCATTTTTTTTTCGTTTCATTCATAATATACAATGTGTTTGTCTACCGGTGTCGGAGTCTTAACGGTGAGATCTATGGCAAATTTTGAACAACTTTTACTGTAGGGTCAACTCTGAAAACGCAAAAAAAACAGCTTTTCCATACTTTTTGTCGAAAGTCTATAAAAAATCGTATGGGACATATATCGTATGGAACATATATCGTTGACATATATCGTTATATTTTGGATAATTCACATAATATTTTAATAAATTATAGCCTATGTGTTATTCTTATGTATATTCTATATTATTGCAATAATTTATTTATATATTTGCAATATTTTATTTCCAATCCATTCAGTAGTTTTTTTGCGTGAAAGGGTAACAAACGTCCATACATACTGGCAAACGTCCGCGTTTATAATATGCATGATAGTTGAAATTAGGTAGAAATTGTTTTATTTGTAGGAATTGGTAGTATTATTTCCATTAAGAAAAATACTCTTAAGCTTTTTGATCTCGGTGCCATTTAGAAAATAATCTCTTTATTAAAAAGAGGTCAAGAACAACCCATTACTTGTACAATAAACTAAGCTCCGAATCTCCCTTGAGATTAAAGCTGCGTTAATTTACAAGAAAACGTTAACGATAATGTCCGTGGGCCGTAAAAATACTTTACCGCCGCGTTGGTGATTAACGAATTAACATTTGCTATTCGGTGCAGATGTACTCGGTATTAATATTTTATAGCGCGATAATGAAAGTACTGCGGATGGAAATTTTGTGAGAAAAACCAGGTTTGGGCTAAGTTTTTTTTTAAATAACATGAAAAGGGGGATGTAGCTTACTCTCAGGTTTTGTAATTGTTACATTTCGCCAGTAGTAGGTACTCAGTGCTATGGTAGCATATTAGGTCTGTTATACTTTGATTATTAAAATATAACATGTTATTTTCATTTGTATACATTTGAATTATAAAGATAAAAGTGAAAAATAATTATTAAGTTGGAAAAAAGTATTTATAAAATAAGTTGTAAACTGAGTGTTAAATGATCACCTTGGTAAGTAGGCAACGCACCGGTAACACGTCTATTTGCCATATTAATACAAATTATATTTCAAATTATTGCAGTTCATAGGCGTTTCTGACTTTATACCATCAAAAGGGTCGTAAGCTAATTTGTGACTAAAATATGGACAATTATGAAGGCGCCATCCTAAATTTAATAGCAATTTTAAATATTTATCTTTCTTTATCACTTGAATTGAATATACATTTGAAAGAGAAAAGAGTATTCTAAATTGCTATTAAAATTAGTATGATGCCTTCATAATTGACCACATTATACATATAAATACATTACTTTTTGCCTCTGTCCATTTGACTTTCCTTATTTGGATCCCTTGTTTCAATTTACATGGAATTAGACAAACAAGAGTTCAAGCAAATCGATAAGTCCAACCAAAATCTGTACATTCTTAGCGTTTCATCAGCCCAACACTAGAACAAAACGTAAAGCTCCGTTTTCTCACAAACCGCCGCGATAGGAGTTTACTGCCGGATCTCAATTAAAATCCAACAATTTGGGAAGGGGCAGAGTGAAATTAAAGTCGCGGAACAGCGTGTCGCGCCGTCTGATTGTAACTACCATGGGATTGGGCTAAAACGTGTTGTTTGCAAAACGTGCCTAGTAAAATTCTAGAGTTCCATTAAATAGAAATAAAAAAAATTATGAACATCACATGGTCTCTGACCTCAAACTAAGCAAAGCTTGTGATATGGCTGCCAGAGACTGATATACTCATAGGCACATGTACATTGTACATATTTTTAACAAGATTATTTTTTGCAAAAATTAGCATGACCGACTTCACCCGTGTACAGAATATACTAATATTTCGCACGGATCGATGTAGCATTTTTCACATTATTGTTGATATATCAAAAATGGCTCAGCTTATTTTGATAAAATTTAAATGGGACCAACTTCAAAGTATACTCTTTTCAATAAAAAAATAATTATTGACATCGGACTAATACGAAAAAAGTTATGCGTGGTTATACATAAAAAAAATATATATACGCGTCGAATTGTATACCTCCTCCGGTGGTTCGTCGGTCAAAAATATTAGCATATTTTTTATATAGATAATAACATCCAGACTCAGAACAAACACCTATGTTCATTACAAAAATCCTTGCACTGGATGGTTGCACAACCACGCCCCTGTGACCCAGAAGTGAGGGTCACTAATTGGGCCACTGAGGCAGTCAAAATTAGCGATTTTATTAGCAACACAGAGACAGAAATATTAGCTACATAAGTACAACAGATTAGCAAGTAATAGTTTTGACTGTGGGTAGGATAGCAGGTAAAACTGGTGCCCAATGAGGCCGATAAGTTCTCGAATGAAGACTACGTACCGGAAATAGCGGCGTAAGACTTCTACAAGCAGAAACTATATATCTTCTATGTGGATCTTACCTCTAAGTGAACGAGGTGGACATGATCTATTTCCTTACTTGCTTAACAATTTTTGTTATCTTAATTGACTCAGATTCCGAGCAATCGTTAAATTTCTCAAAAGAAAACCTTAATAAATATGGCTGAAAACACACTGTTTCAAAACAATTCTCTCCTTCAAGATTTCGAAGAAAAATAAAAGTACAGTTTCCCATCGCCAGCACTTTCCTGTTTCACAGAGTTGTAAAAAGACACTGCTTTTAAAATTGAACGTTACACAATATTTATGTAGAACATCGCAATACGAACTCTTTGTTCGAGAAGGTTCCGCACTGCAATGGAAAAGATATAAGGTCGTATTATTACCATTACCCCCAAATCTACACAAAGACGAAACAATATTCGTCGTAAGGCCGAAGAGATCTTGGAAAGGACTAAAAGATCGTCGGAAGGACGAACAGACTCCGTTGACATTGTATTGTGATGTAAATCTGTCCGCGGATCTTCCTCAATACAATATTCCAGCTTATAAAGGTCAATGACACCATTTGTGATTTCTCGCATTCGGAGAGCATAAAGCGGATGTAGGAAAGCAGCCATTTTCGTCATTGCAAATGGCATTACAGGCCAAATGACGGTAGTTGATAGTAGTAACTAAGACCATTGCGAGTGAAAGGAGAGGTCCCGCAGATATGGAGTTATTTGCTCCTTTGTTGAGTTTCTACTCTGAGAAAGAATATTGTTGGCTGTTTCTTTGACTTTATTTACGAGTACGTTATATTTTTTGCTATTTATTATTTCGCTCCGCAAAATTTTTAGAATATTTCTTCTGCGTCTTTCCATTTCGAAGGTTACAGTCCACTACAACATAGTTAGTGTTGGAGTAACTTTAGCGATCTTTGTAGCTTAGTTGGTAAGACGTTTGGTTTCGAAAAATAGAGAGTACCTACGAATCACGATGTCAGAGTAAATTTTAAATAGATGCATTAAAGTACCTATCTATTCTAGATCTAGGTGTTACTGAATAATTTCTATGTTTGAATCAGGGTATCCTAGCGGAGATCGATAGATGTTAGGTGCTATTTAGTTTAATTTTAAGTTCCAGGATGTTATCATAACTTCATTCCCCAGTAATGTACCTATAGAATCCAGTTGTCTTTACAAACCGTTTAGCATTATGTTTATCGAAACTTGTGCTACAGTCAGCTTCTAAAAATAATTAATTCTATAAATAAAATATATTAGGGACATCTTACACGCCGTCTCTGACCCCAAACTAAGTAAAGATTAGTCATATAGTCATTTATTCATATCACCATTTGCTAAAAGTCAAAAATGATTATAATGAAGCTGCCAGATACTGATACATAATAAATACCATAATATTTTAAATACATATTTAACCGTTCAAATAGATGAAAACATCCAGGCGGAGAGCAAATACCTATTTTTTTTCATCACTAAAATGTTTGCCTTGGATGAAAATCGACCCCACGTCTCTTAGCACAGAAGTTGGGGTCACTAACCAGTTAACCACTGGGCCACCGAGGCAATCTTACCACTGCAAACATAATTCGGTTCAATGTTCCCCGCAGTACTTCTTAGCATTAGTACCGCTGCAAAATCGATAGGTACATCTAAAGGCATTCTTTGTCTCCCGCCGACATATTTTTCCAATCTTTGGGTTACTTTGGCCGTTCAATATAAATTCCTTCGCCCTATACAGAAAGTGGGCGGACGCTGGAGGCGTTCATAACCAATTTAGCTGTTGAATAATAAATCTGACCGAAGGACGTATTTTTACAGTTTACTAAAATTTTCACTTAGGTTAAGTTGATAAGTCTAGAACGTATCTGAATTAATTGATGCAAGAATTGTAATAATAAATCATACAAGAAAAGTGTATGTACAAAATATGAAGTATTTTATGTATATGTGTTTAAGTATGTATGTTTGTGTTTATTTTCTAATTCATATTGTGCGAGTTTGTGAAACAAACGTCCTAAGGAAACCTGCATGTTGCAAGTTCTACAAATACAAATGTAAGTTCTACATGCAAATATAAGTTTTACAAAACCTTTTTAATTAAAATATAGCACAGGTGTTACTTACGCGTAATTTGCCTGCGTAATTTACACGCGTGTTAGTACTCCAACCTTGAAAAAGATCGCCAAATGCGATCGAAACTACAGTAGCGAATGATCTACTAAAATTACGCGTGAGTAACACCTGTGCTATACTTTAGTTAAAATGTGCAAATACTACGCTAGTTTCCATAATCAAATTTACAAACACTTCTTTAACATTTGTGATGTAGCAGTATGGCCGAGTCTTTCTCAAAAGAAATTATATCTGTACGTATCAGTGGATCTTAGTGTAGAACAAACCGCGTTCT
Source organism: Hypomecis punctinalis (assembly GCA_949316475.1). Classification (NCBI taxonomy): domain Eukaryota; kingdom Metazoa; phylum Arthropoda; class Insecta; order Lepidoptera; family Geometridae; genus Hypomecis; species Hypomecis punctinalis. Next base: position 3,231,336 of record OX438802.1, read on the forward strand.
CATTTATTTAAAATTCTAAAGAGCTATTATTATCTTAAACAATTTTGGCAAATACATTTCGAATAGAAATAAAGACTTTGAAAATGTACTCTTCACAACATCAAATTTATTTATCACTAGCTGACCCGGTGAACTTCATGTCAGCAGATGTCAACTCTCAATGACAACTTTTATATGCAAAAATATTTTGTATGGTACAAGATTATTTTATGCAAAAATTAGCATGACCGACTGCACCCGTGTACAGAATTCGCGAATATTTCGCACGGATCGATGTAGCTTTTTTCACATTATTGTTGATTTTTTAAAAAATGGCTCAGCCGATTTCGATAAAATTTAAATGGAACCATTTTCTAAGTATATTCTTTTCAATAAAAAAAGAATTATTGAAATCGGACTACTATGAAAAAAGGTATGCGTAGTTATACATAAAAAAAATATAGGCGTCGAATTGTATACCTCCTCCGGTGGTTCGTCGGTCAAAAATGAAATTAATGTTTTCATTATTTTTCTCGCAACTGTTATAAATTTTCTCACCGTGTAAACCTTCCCTTAACTTCCACAAATATTTCAAAACCAAAATTAGCCAAATCGGTACAGTCGTTCTCGAGTTTTAGAGAGACTAATAACCACGATCCATTTTATATGTATAGTTTTATTTCATGGCTGTATCTCTGAGGTGTTTTGTACGATTGTGTGATGAGACGAGCAAAACGCTAGTTTGAGCTTTATTTTTGACTTAGTTGTCTTATCCTCACGTCTACAATAAAGTCTAAAGCAGATTTCCTCCGCAACGTTCCTATAAGTCCAAAATCCCTTCAATTACAGACGCACCCAAACAAACTCAATCGGCCAAGTTCCAGGCCCGAGAGACAAAAGTACGGACTTGACAAAACACTTCGCAAATCCGAATCGAGCCAACGGCTTTATAATACATTTTTATTGGTCGTAATCCTGCTTAGGGTGTAAACGCACGTTGATCGAAAACGAGCTACAATTTTCTCTATAACTAAAAACTATAAAATTAGAAAGCAAAGCGGCAACTGGAGACTACCGTGTTACCCCCTCCGCACACGGCGTCGTAGCGTAGGCGTATCGTAGTACGCGCGTAGGACGAGAGCAATGCGAGCGCGTACATGTTCAAACAAGTCCGCACACGAGGCGTAGCTTAGTCGTATCGTAGGAGGCACCGCTCCGTGTGCAGACTTGTTTGAACATGTGCGCGCTCGTATTGCTCTCGTCCTACGCGCGTACTATGATATGCCTACGATACGCCTTCGGTACGACGCCGTGTGCGAAGGGCCCTGTGCATTTATCAAATATATCTCATCTTTCACAAACGTTTCTGCGATGTGTATAAAATAGACCATTTATAACATACGAGTACATTAAGTCATTTGTCGTAAGTGACACAATTTTGTTTATTGTGATATAAGTAAGTCTTAGTCTACGGATATGATAAAAATTATTTGATCTACGACGATCTTGTAGCTGCGGCAATACACTCTGTTAATGGTATTTAGTTCTGCATGTATTGAGTGATAGTACAAAAATATATAGTCAGTAAATAAGTAGCTTACACAAACAAACAAACAATAACACTTTATTAGACAACCACATTACATAAAAAACAAATTACAGGGACAAAACAGTACAATTTATAGGTTTCTAACTGGCGGCCTTATTGCTTAAGTTGAGTTTGTTCACTTGTGATGTTAAAGAGTGTTTTGTTTTATTTTACCGCGTGGTGCGTGATCATCCTCCCACGATCGGAACACCCCAGTTCGTTATTAACAAGGCGCGATACAATAATCTCGTAATTCTGCAACATTCTCGCTTTACCAACGAAATTTCCAAACAATCTCTGGGAGCGAGTAATCCCATTTTGCGCTGTTCGAAACAAATACAATGCCGTCTGTGCTGTAGAAAGCATTGGGGGTAAAACGTGGAAAATGTACCTTGTGAGTGCCGTCCGCTTCCGGGAGCTAAACGAACTTGAATTACCTATACTCGTACAGCCTTTTAGTTTACGTCGCTACAATGTTGCTACTGTTGTAAAAGTTTCAATCTCATCATCATTTTAGGTGTAAAACGTCCAGTTCTAAACTTAAATCTCCCATAAAGATCTTTAGTATAACCATTTGGAAGCAAATAACATCTAAGATCTTCGAGCTATTTAAATTATTTTATTTTCCCACCTTGTACGTACGCTTTGCGATACCCACGCATTATTCATTCGATAAATTCTTAGCTAACTTAAGTACCTTTAAATCAGCACCGAGACGAAAATAAAAGTCTTAGAAGTATTAGAGCTTATTCTTAGCATTTATAAGTAAATTGCCCGTCGACCCGAGCTACCAAGTGAATCCATCAAATTACAGACTGAAATAAATGCCTAAAAAGTGAAGTTCTGTCCATAGGTAGGTAACTAAATAGAGGTCTGTTTCAACAAACATAGATATCAATCTAAAACGCTGCCTTTTTCTACTGTCTCTGATAAAAATAATAACCATTGATCCCTATCTAAAAATAGCCAATATATTCGTTTTTGTGTAAGGAAAAGTGCCTTCCAAAATGCCTAACTTTAGACACCCTGAAGCTGTCCCTAGATGTAAATCAGGCAGTATCGGACCAATTCCTCAGTAAAAGGACCTCTTTTAGTGCAGAACACTGTACCTTATACCCCGGTGTCTCATCGTCTCGTATATTCCTCGTAAAAATATGAGTTTTCTAGAATATTCGAAGCGAAAATAGATGAAGAGTGTCGCTTCCATACACTGCTGAGTGGGTGGATGGCGCTTTTTTGAGCAACTTTCGTAAATGAAAATGTTTCAAACGACTTCGCTACTTTGGGACTACGGTAGGTATATTCGGCAAAATATATTACATTTTCGTCATATTCAACTCACTTTTAATAGAGGATTTTCTGTGGTTCTCCGTATTTTTGGGCGTAGGTACGTAACGAGTAATCTTTGTCAGATAATTCTAATAATGATTTGTATAATTTATTGTATTAAAGAATCGCGGGTAACCATAAGTAAGTATGGAATAGTATAAGGTGGTTATTTTATCTCTCTTGAAATATACTTAAAATATTTTCGAATTTCCTAGTAAAAATAAAAAGTGAAAGGCAAATTAATTCCTAGTTGAAATATTTCAATCAAAGATTTTCTTGGTTGATTTGCTAAACTGTTTTTTAAAGTACCTATCAATCAATCCGGTCCGGTAATCAAAATTGAGTAAATAAAACTGTCATGTTTTAAGTCTAACACTAAGTTGACCAGTGTCGTGAAATCCAAACTCCCTAAGATGGGAAGTTACAATTTACTACGTATTCATACGTAAATTATAATTCGAGAGTCATGTATAAGGCTTAAAAACTAGCATTAGACCAACCCGAGCTTATTTACTTTCTTACAGATACGTATGCTTATTCATCTTTCCGTTCAAGACCAGCTGAATAAGTAATGTACGAGCTCGTCTCACACTCAATCCACAAAAGTGCTTATTGCACCAATTCCGGAATAAAACCTTCTCATGTAATAAAAGTATGCATTATTTATATCTGGCACCGCCATAAATTATTTCTCCGTCGGATAAGGTGTTGCACGCCATAAATATGGCCGCCGCGGCACGAGGATCGCTACATCGCGGACCCTTGTCCCGCCCAATGAGATTTCAATTTTGCCACTCCACATATTCGGCTTTTAGGCTTTGCATGTGTGGTGTACGGGGAACGAGATTGGGGAGTAATGTTGGAAGGTATATGTACGCCGTGGTCTTAAGGTGCCCTTTTTTGGTTCGCCAAAGTTCGAGATTAGCATATTTAATATTAGCAATACCTGAGTCATTTTAAATATTCTAAATTGTTCCAAACATGTCTGACATAAATATTTTTCAATACATTTATTTCTTTATTGGATTAGTTAATCAGTTTCCTACAAATACAAATTGCTTTTTACCGGTAAGTTCCTACATATAATGTTTTTTATTTCATTCTCTTTCCAGAATATAAGCACTCTCTCCATCAATATTTTTAATTAAATTTTATTGCTATTGAAATTGGATTTTTAATTTAACTAACGAGTAATCAAATGCCAAACTCTATTATAATATAATACCACCTGCTCCTATAAACTGTACTGTACCAGTACTTTTTAATAGTCCATTCAGGACATAGGCCTACCCACATAATATATTAACAACAAATAATAAGGCATTTAATTGACCCTTAAAAACAAGACTAAGTCTCAAATGCAATAGTGGGTTTCATTAAAGGTCCATTTACATTTATGCTACTGATTTTCATCAATCCACCCATAGGATTCAAACGTAGAGTTCTGCAGATTCCAAATAAAAGCTGTTAAAATTTTCGTAATTTTCTTCTATGACTTATGCGCATATTTCCCCAGCAGTGTGTATCAAATCGTAACACAGTGTCAGGTCTCGAGCGTAACCTCGTTTTTGGCTCACAAAGGACAGTAATAAATGTAGGCGCGCATTGTATCCACCTTCCGCCGTTTTATATCGTATCGGCATTCACTCGCGGCCACTTACTCTGATACAGGATTATTGCTCGCAGATTGATGTTGCTGAAATAAGTGTTTTTACGATTCATTTATACAATTTTATACAATTTATACGATTTTTTTTCTTTTCATTTATAGGGAGTACAGAAAACATATACTAAGCAAAATGCACTTGTAAATGTGAGCTATAAATAAGGGATCATTTTCTAATATATGAACTTTTGGTATGAGACTTTACATTGCAAAGAAATATTAATCAGCGACGAAATAAGGGATACATATTGTCGAAGGCAGTGTTGGTTTTTCTCTTTGTCAAGGTTGGACCCGTAATAAGAGCTGGTTATAAATGAGGTATTAGAAATGCATCCAGTATTTTGTGTCAGCTTTTGATTGAGAACTTCCTTCCATTTGGAAGTCATTTAAAAAAGTGAAGATTATCTTTTTCATGCACACACACACAATCACCCCAACACACACACACACCCTCTCACACACTCACACACAAACGCGCATGTTCAATTGATTGTTCAAAAATGGTTTCTGTCATACTAACCTCTTATTTATGTATTATGTATATATATACCTGTTTTGTACAATTCTTTGCTGGAGGTGGGCGTTGCTATCTGCGACACAGTCTTCCTGACCACTGCGGGTAGCATCGTTTCTTTGTTATATGTTACCTTATGTTTTTTGTACGAAAGAAAGAATTTTGAATTTTTTTTTTAATTTTCAATAATTGTGTTTTCTATGCAGCAAAAGGTAACTATTTATTATAAACCGCTTACATACCAATGTAATGAAAATCTCATTAAAGACTTTTTTCTCAAACGAACGATAGAAATTCACCAGTGGATACAATTTTGTTAATACCTTAAAAGCCGGTCAGATTTGAACTTCTTAATTGACGGTTACATAACTAATACAATTATGTTTCCTTTCAACTCTTGTAGTTAAATTGTGCATGTTTCAGCTCTGTGAATCCTAACCATGTGTATAAATAACTTTTTACTTAGAGTATTCTTAAAGATAAACACTGAAAAGGCAACCAGCTGTGCAGAACAATTGCATACAGGTCTAGGTAGTACGAGTAGATAATCACCGTTGTGAACATTTACCCAGTGTTAAGTTTTGAAAAAAAAACAGCACACGGGAAATGAAAACAGAAACAATATTTTTCCTATTTAAAACTCCACAAGAGAATCTCGGCAAATTCATAATTGCGTAACAACGCCTTTCACGCTCACTCATTACGCTGCAATCCCGCAGCTGTCGCGAGCGTCACCGCAGTGTCCGTCGCAGTCACTCACATCCCGCACACGTATCCCGCAGGTCGGCGTATCCCGCAGGTGGCGTATCCCGCAAGTCTTGCCGTCACGTAACACGTCGTCCGCACGTGTACCGCACGAATGGCATCGTGGTTTGTTGCTCTGAGATTGGATGAATTAAAAACAGGGTCGTATAAGAATACATTCATGAATAGGTGTTTTTATTTTTATTATTACCTTTATCGCAAATAACTCCATAGTTAACCAAGTTAAAGTTCCACAGACTACTTAACCGCAATTTGTGATATTATTGATCCGAATTACATACCTACGGTAAAAATCACGAAAATGGAGATCCCTTGATAAATCTGTTTAGTTTGTTTCCGATCCTTTTGATGAAAAATTCATGATCTTAGGTTAAGTTAATTTTGCAACATTATTCATCCATTTCATGTATTTTTTTGTGTACTTGTAGTATATTTCATAATCCTAATCTTTATTATCACTAGATTAAATTTACAACAGAAAATGATATAAATCACGGCCAACCCCGGACACAGTCTTGAACTGCCTACAAAAGAAACCATTTTGCATCAATCATTTTGATTTAGTACCAGCTTGTAAATTCTCACGCTGTATTGTACATATAAACTTGTTGAACAGTTTTAAGTTTCAGTTAAAATGTACAAATCTACATTAAAAATTTAATTAGTATACTCGTATTTTGCAAAGAGGCCTTTTCTATCTTTGTGATAAGCATTTCAAAAATCTGAAGCGAACGCAGGATTTGAACCTGCCCCTTCGGATCACTAGCCCGACGCTCTAACCAACTTAGCAACTCAGGTTCAAATCCTGCATTCGCTTCAGATTTTTGAAACGCTTATCACAAAGATAACTCTTTGAGATAAAATCTGGTGTGGAAAGAACTCAAAATAAAATCATAATAGGCCTTTTCTAATTACAGATTTTAGCTAACACAGAAATAAACATTCGGTGGTCAAAAACAACTTATTTACATAAGCTAAAAGACTTTACAAACAATAAGGATTGAGTCAACAGTGGTTTTACCTATAATTTAATAGTTTTTCTTTAGACCTAAGTACTTATCTAAGTCGGCAATTCCGTTTTTCCTACTCATCTCCCCATGCATAAGCTATACAATATCTGTATTTATACTAACCTCCTTATGTTTCACGGCCAGTGGTCAAGGTACCGATTGTACGGTATTTCTACCGATTTGGCGCCTGCTCTACCGAAATGCCGATATGAAGCATCTTCAACTATTTCTGCTATCTGAGATATTTAGAAATTTTTCCCAGTTTATTCAAATTTCAAGTAGTTCTACCGATTTCGCATTTCTTCTTCCGAGAACAAGTTCACGACTCTATAGTGTACCTCTTTAAGTAAAATAACTAGTATCACATGTTAAATATTCGTCCATTTCATTTCTCCCCGTATCCCAAAGGTAGGAAACGAGTGACGTGCTGGCACGCTCGTCCGCTGACCGCAACGTGTTTTTTGCGTCAGCGCGAAACCGCGCGCGCTCGAAATAATTAAAAACGTGTCAATTTTTAAATTGAAAACGGCAGATGAAATTCCAGTTTTAAATGTTGAATAGTTAACTATTTTGATTTTCGCGATTCAGCGATACTTTTTTATGTTAAATGTGAATAGAGTAGAGCTGAGTAAACTAATTGATATTTTTTGCCAACAATAAGAATAACTCTAGTTATTCTTATTGCGGATGTGCTGAAAAAACTATAAGAAATGTACACTCAAATTAATTATTTTGTAATCGAATTAATTACTTCAAAAAGCATTGAAATGAGCGTACGAGAACAGAAACATATCTCAGGCATTTAATAAATTGAAAAATAAATTACTCATAAGAATACTTAAAGTGGATGAATTTAAATTTAGGTAAAAGTAACAAAAATGTATTGAAATTCATTCAATATATGAAACAATTTTTGTGAGTATTAAAATAATCATTTTATTTTGCGTCGGAAGTATTATTTAACTAAAATTATTTCAAATAAACTAGTTTAATTACGTTTCAAAGAAATGTTATAATTGTCGAATTAGTAGGAATTCACTTGTAAAATCTAACATTAATATTTGCATCGAAATAAACGTTTTTATAAAGGATATACCTTATTATTATATACTACGAGACTAATCGCGCACTAAAATTACAAGATAAATAAATTTATACCTCCTCATCTCGACGTTTCGGCCGAGTTGCATCGACCGTGGTTACGGGTAGACTGATTTATTTATCTCGTAATTATAGTGCACGATTTGTCCCGTAGTTTATAATAATAATGTGTTCAAATCGGAAAAGTTTAAAAAAAACATAGGATATACCTATTCATGACTACATACAATAATGACATGTATTTTCTTTGCTAAGATTTTTTTTGTAATTCTGTTGACAATTAATTAAGACTTGGAATATCTTTGATAAGAAATTTTTCTATCCACAGACGTATTTCCTTTTCATTTGGTCTTATTTACAAAAAATACTAACTAAGCTAAAAGGAAAATGATTCCAAGTAATACCCAATCCATCTCATAATCTTTTCATATCACAACCAAAGCTTCCTCTAATAACATCAATTACACAAATGCTATAACAACATTATTAAATTTCCTTTGGCCAAATATCATTCTGGGCATATTCCTATTCACCATGGGTTATATTACTCTTTTAGGGCGGACGCACACCGAACGCTATGTACTATAGCACTTGTAGCGCCACCACCATAATATGCTACGTATTACGCCCTACTATTACGTAGGTTGTGATACGTAGCATAATATGGCTGTGGTTGTCATTGAATTAGAAGGTATGCTATTTCAGATCGTATTTGTAACTCGTGCAGTTTAAAAGACATGTATTGATAATATTATAAAAAAAAAATAACAGAACTAACAATACTTTTAAGCATTAATATATAGTCGCCAGTTACCAGAGCCGTTAAAAAACTATATGAAAAGAATTAAAAACTAGTGAATCTACTTACGTCGGATTTATTATTCAAATCCATATCCAATATACTTAGATTGTGGTCGTAAAATATAAAATTGTTAGATACTTGTACACATCATGTCTTCCAGGTCGTTCTTATTTAGTTCTTCTTCGACAGTGCAAAGACATTTTATGTCCTGTTTTGATTTACGGTTTGAATTTAAAGTTGGAAGCATGATATGGCTCTGGTGTGCAGCCAGCCTTATTCGTACATGAAACATTTGGCCCGAGGCAAGGAAAGTGTTCAACTATGTGGAAAAAAAGAATTTCTTGCTTTGTGCACGAAATCCCGCGTCTGAGATATGAAATACGAATTTAATTAAGGTTTATACTGGGATGGGGAATTGAACGATAAAATTAGTTAAACGCTGCCCCGTGCCCGCTGCGATGTTGGTTCTAGGAACAGGAAAGGGATACTCTTGTTAATGACTGTACTGTACCAGCCTTTTAACAGTTCACTGCAGGACGTAGGCTTACCCACTAAGGGTAATTGGGCTATATCCACCTCGCTGGCCCAGTGCGGGTTTCACATACGCCATCAAATTTTTCTTCGGACGTATGCCGGTTGCCAGTCACGATGTTTTCCTTCACCAAAAAACCAGTAGTGTGAAATTCCGTACATAAATTTCAAAGAACTCATTGGTACGGGACCGGGGATTTGAACCCACGACCTCGCGATTGTAAGGCAGGTGTCACTACCTCTTAACCACCACGGCTATATAACGGCTTGTTTATAAACGCTAGTTTACGAATTGATAGTAGGTTTTCTGCAGAGATACACTTTTTTAGTGTTCATATTCATAATTTGAATACTATCAAGACAATTTTTTTTATTACCCAATAAACAACGATGAAATTAATTAAATGCTGATCCAAGTGCGCTACAGAACATGAATGGATAGGATTTAACAGGCGGCGCGCGGCGCTTACTACTTAGTCTTGTTTATATTGCTGCTTGACAAGAAATAAAGAAGATTAATTGTTTATTTATTGTTTTTGACCATGATGATGATGCAATATTAGATGAGAGATCCCGTGCTTTTAGTCAAAATAAATTTTAAATCTACGAAATCACTCCGTGTAGTCTATTCTCAAATCGAAAATATTTTTTGAAATCAAGTGAAATTAGTTAAATTAGTCATTCACATCACGTTCTCGACTTGCACACATATTTGTCTGTCTGCATTATGTATATTACCACTACAATAATTCCGTGCTATTGTATCAGAAATGTAGGTCGAAATAACAGACATACAGGCACATAGGCGAGATAATTAGCCCTCGCTAAACAATGCTGCGAACGGAAGACAATGCAGCTCAGCCGGACGGAGATGGAAAAATGTGAATTAATTCTAACCAATACTATACAATACTAACCAAAACCGTGTTGGTCTAGTAGTAATGACCCTCGCTTTATAATCGTGAAATTGTGGGTTCAAATCCCGGTCCCGTACCTATGAGTTCTTTGGAATTCATGTACGTAATTTCACACCACTGGCTTTTCGGTGAAGGAAAACGTCGGGTGGCAACCTGCATACGTTCTTAGAAGAAATTCGATGGCGTATGTGAATCCACCAACCCGCTTGCCCAACGGCAAGCCTTATCGATAAAGAAAATCTCTTAGAGATATTCTCACTATGCGCTCCAATAGTATCTAAGCTCCAAGTAGAACAAGCTATGGAGAGGGCTATGCTCAGTGTCTGTTTGCGAGATCGAATCAGAAATGAAGAGATCCAGGACAGAACACATAGCACGGAGGACTGTTCACCGAAGGGGTCAAGTTATCGAGTGAAGACGAGACGTCGACGTTGACAGACCTTATTAAGACCGCAGAATTGCGCTGGATGCAAGCTACCAACCGGTCTCATTGGAGTCTATAGAAGAACCCTGTTCAGCAGTGAACGTCATATGTCTGAAACGGCAGACGATATAATTTATACAGTTTTTGTAATTCTCATTGAATAGTACAAAAGTTACCGTTCTTAATTTCAACTACTCTCAGTTGTATACAGAGTTGTCAACACAGAAGTCGAACTCCAACGTACTAAACTCCAGCACTACAACTATTACCTAACTACAAGTACGTCTGGCAACACAATTTGAAACAACACGACATTATAAAACACGTCTAGTTCCGTAATTTAATTAAGAACGTAAGTTTCCGTAGCCATTGCCCTGGTAACCGCTTTTCAAAGTATCTGCCTCAGCAAAGTTTTTGTTTAAACTTTGTTAATTGTGTTTCTGTTTATTTTAGGTCGTTGAATGCCTAGGTTCATATTTTGCGGCGTGGAGTTTTGGATGTTTTATTTGTAATTTTGGTGCGAATTTTAGTGTTTTTTTATTTAAGCACTAATTTCGTTATATCCACACAAGTAGAATTCGCAGCAAACGCCTGAATATTCTATTTGTATTCCGAGTACTTATTTATAAACGATTTTTACAGCGTAACGAATAAACGCCGACCACAGTCCACAATTTCCATATAATATTTTTGTGACTATTGTTTATGTAGACTTAATTTTATACAAGTAGATTTATATACAAAATAAATATGACAAAACTTTTACAAAAGGTACTTAACCCTGCACGCATATTTTTTGTACTACGTATACTTAACAGACATTAAAAAAATAATTGCCCACTTTCACCGTCATTCATTCGGCCCATCCGCTTCATTAACTAAGCAAAAAAAGCGCCAACAAAAGAAGCGATTCAAATTAAGCAACGTCCATTGAAACTCGAAACAACGTAACTGACGGCCCTTAAGCGCCCTTCCTTCCGTGAAAGGAATCGTTCGAACAGTGTGACCAGGATGGGTATAATAATACCTTTTCGATATTTTTAATGACTTTTTTGAATATCAGTATTTTGGTACATATTTTATTTTTAAGTATGTTTTGGATAAAAATGAATAAATGGTATTTTTCGAAGAATTTTCAAAGATATTGAGATATTTACGGTTTTGGAGAGATATTTTTGGTGAAGCCAGACTCCGCGCTGGAACTTTTCCCTAGGATTCGCGATTTTGGAGAGGAGAAGGAGCAAATACGAGTACATTAACAAAACTTAGACTTACTATTTCAATACTTTATAAGGTGCTACGGTATTTTTGTTAAATTTTATCTGGTCACACTGCGTTCGAAGCGATTAATTCCCGTCGCGTAGAACCTGCCGAGTCATCGTGACTCAGTGCGAAAGTCAAGTCTGCCGAGTTGGCCGTATTTTGCGACTCAAATACCCGGTATATTGATATCGATGAACGTGTTTATTATTGACGATGATACGGTTACTTGCCCTTTGGATAAATGATTCGATTTTGGCGTAATGTATATTGATGGGCCTTAGGATCATGCTCGTGAAAGATGACCAATTTTTATCGACATTTGTTACGGGTTATTTACTTGCTCTGAATAAACAATGATTACGTATTTGGCTGTTTGAGTACATGTTTTAATACGATTTAGTTCACACAATGAGAGTTAAATATTACATGTAACTGTAACTGTACTAGCGTTTTAATAGTCCACTGCAGGACGTACGCCTACCCACGAAGGGTGATAGGGCTATATCCACCACGCTGGCCCAGTGCGAGTTGGTGGATTCACTTACGCCATCGAATTTCTTCTACGAACGTATGCAGGTTGCCTCACGATGTTTTCCTTCACCGAAAAGCCAGTGGTGTGAAATTCCAAAAAACTCATTGGTACGGGACTGGGGATTGGAACCCACGACCTCACGATTGTAAGGCGGGTGTCACTACCTCTAGACCACCACGACTTTTATATATTAATTTAGCTTTAAATAATATGAATAATATTAATGTAAACCTACCAAGCTAGTTATAAGTAGATAAGTAAAACTACATTCTAAATTATTTTAATTAATCAAATGATTTCAAACCGAGCACGATTACCAACAAAACATTTTGTGTTCCAATATCTTTCTAATTTTCTAATTTTCTATTATTAATGATGATAATTGATGCTTTCCACGCAGAGTACGACTACAGCAACAAGCTTTTTACACCATTCACTTTATTATGTTTAATTTAGTGTCTTGCATTATTTACTGCATTACGACTTATTTCAATCATAACAATTATATAAAACATCTTGGCCAAATCAAACATCTTGGCGGCTGTTATGTTAGCTACAAGTTGCAAATAACCGAATCCCGCAGCTTCTGATTGGCCAATTTAACAACGAGCCCGCATTTTAGCCAATAAGAACTGCTTCCGGCGTAGTTTTAAAACAGCCAATCAGAAAACGAGAAAACAAACTGAAGAGATGTAAAAATATTAATCTTTGGGTGAGAGCATTCTAGATTTGCGCCTCGAGGCGAAAGCACATATTCTTAGTCAATCCAAGTTGTGATAACTATTTAAGAAACTAATGTAAAATAGTTTATGGTGACCAAATACACATCATAATGGACTTATTAGTTTGATTTACCACAATTCAAGCAGCTCAAAATGTAAGCTTCAGTTTCAGGATTGGGATATCCGCAGCTTGTAGCAAACATAACACACAACCGCCAAAAATTTTGAATTACCTTACACTTTTTTTACTCAACAAAAAATACTACATAAACAATACCAGACAACACAAAGAAAAATATCACCTATTTCCTTCCCTTTAATTAAAAATACCGATCCCAAATTAAACACTTCCACAAAATCTCCAACGTCACAAATTACGCCACTTTACATAAAACAATTACAAACAACAGTTGTAGAAGCGTCCTTAAGAATCAAATAATTCTCGCGAAGCATCCAAAGCTACTTTAGATTCCTTTAAGTTGCGAGTTTGCGTTATGAATTGTCGTTTGGCACAGTTGAGAGCGGCCCGTGGGGAATGTAATATAATCGCAGGCGCGTAATAGCCTCAATGAGAGGAGACGGCGTGTTTGATTGTCGTGTGCGGGGCACAGTGGAGGAGACGGCAGTAGACCACTCTACTGCCGTCTCCTCCTCTAAATGCTGGTGACAACGGCGCGCAGTATCTATTTGCTCAATGGTACATAAATACTTGTATGATCTGAGGCCGTATTGTGTACACGTTCTGGCGGTGTGCACTACCTTAAGAATTTCACTGATATATTTATTGTAAGTTTTATTTTGTGTATACAATAAAGAGTTATTTGTTTGTGTTTGATTTTTACGCATATGCATATGCATGTAGTTTGATATGCATATAAAAAGGCAACTCAACTGAAAGGAATTTGAAACTGATCAATTTCTCTACCTTAGGAATATTAAAATATCAGGCGTCATACTATCAATGTTAATATATCTTAGATTAGATGTTTAATGTTATCTTTTTCGAGGCAAAACTACAGATCTAAAGCTTTAAAAAAATTCAGCCCTGGAATGCTTAACCTACCCAAATATCTTCAGACATCAAGCCACCAAAGTATTTTCATCCTCGAAATTCAGTCCCTATGTAAGTATCTTACGTCGCATTCTAATAAGCACATGCCACCCCAAATACATTACAAACCCATTATTCTCTAGGGTTCAACTTCGCGCCGCCCTTGACCTACCGCCTGACATTTACTGTGGATCGAATTTAGAGATGCGATAAATAAAGAATTACGAGGAAATTAAAACTTGGACATTTTTTTATTTTGATAAACTCGCATAATAACACATATTTTATTCATTCATTCAGTAGGTATTTAAGAGCGCGGCTCTTATCGGTGGAGCAACTTCCACGTCTCGCGGTCCTCGGCCAGTGTTATCCCCTCCCTGTACGACATGACATCTACTTTCTCTTCCATCTGATCCAAAATTGTCAAGTATTATATTTTTACCGGCAATTCAAGTGTATCTTAAAGTTATGTATCTACACAATACAGCCTTAAAATTCATTAAAATTGAAAAGTCGTACGCCATTTTAAATACTCTTAATTTACGGTTCATTGTTTCTTTATTCCAACAAAAACTAATGGAAATTGCATAAAAGGTATACACCTTTTATGCAATTTCCATTATTTTTTTTGGTTTACAGCTATAAATAATATAATCTTTTAGTAAAAGATAAAAAATTAGCACTAAGAAAAATTCGAATTTATAACATTTGAATAACTCGAATGCCATTTTCCACTCGAATAATCATTCGCATTTTGCTCAGCCCTAACCAGGTATGCGTTGGCATAATCGTCGTGACACCTTCCACAGTAATTACACCTAACTAATCGTTTCTAATTTATGGAATTCTAAAATAAGCAACAAAAGTGTAAAATAATCTTAAAGAATATAAGTGTATTATAACAGATAGAAAATAATCAAAACTCGCCAAAAAATTCGAAGTGAGTTGAAAAACTGACAAAAATAACTTCATTTCTAAAAATTTAACATTTAACCTAAAGTTATAAAAGTTAAATTGGTGATTAAACTTTCGTGGTTTGAACACATTATTACTATAAATATACTACGGGCCTGATTTAAACTATCGGCGTCGTGGAATCCTGTTGTCAACAAATGTAAATCGCGTAGTGTAGGTAGAAAGACATTGTTAGATACCGTCAATGTTGTGTCGTAGTGTCAATTTTTCAAGTTAGTTTCAAGTGAAACAGCTGGTCCTGCCAATTCAATTTGTGAATTGGCGGTACCAGCTGTTTCACTTTCCAGTCTAACCTTGACCACTGTCGATGCAACTCGGCCGAAACGTCGAGATGAGGAGGTATTTATTTATCTCGTAATTTTAGGGCGCGATTAATCCTGTAGTAAATAAAAAAAATGTCATTGGTGAATTAATCGTTTTATTTTTCTAATGTCATCTCTGTAACTTTTTATTCGATTTCTTTGGTTTGCATGAGCGTATTGCTCCCCAAATAGAATTTAAATTAAATAAAATGCACTGCTAGGATTTTAACGTACACTAGTAGCTGTACATAACATTACTTTTACGTTATTTACTTTTATTTATATATTTTATTCGTACATTATTTTTACCATGAAATAAAGAATATTTGAAATTGAATGAGACGTTTTCCAAAAAAAAAATAGTTTCACAAAACTTACTAGATGGCGTAATAGTCATATAAATTGATCTGTCATTATCAACTGGAACAGGGTGTGAGAGAGATGCCTATATTAAAGTCTCCAATACTTTACTGAGGTATGACTTGGCCTACATTTGGACTTGACCCCGACTTTATTGGACTATGACGTGACTATTTTGATAAAGTATTACTAAAAATTATTCAATCTTAATACTTGAACTTTACTTAAATGCACAACAATGCGACGCCAAAACACAAAAAAGAAGAAGAAGACATCTTGATAATGACAGTATGATTTCCATAGTCAAAGGATCGACGATTTCAAACTATTGTCCCAATCTATTGGATACTTTTATCACAAATTTTTTTTTTTAGAAAACTCCTCATTGATTTGACAAAAACTTGAATGCCATTTTCCACTCGAATAAAATCGTTGGTATTTCACCCAGCCCTAGCCAAGTATGCGCTGGCATAATCGTCGTGACACCCTCCTCAGTAATTACACCTGACTGCGCGACTCTCCAAACGACGTGTTATTAAATACATGGCAATATTTTAATTTAATAAATAGGGATTGTTGTCTTCGTGAAATTTAATGATACTGTCTTGGAAAAGTCTAGTTAATTTACCTTTGGTTGTCTTGAGTAACTGTGACGACGAGGCGGTTTGTAATTGTAATGTCTCGGTTTGTTTTAAGTTTTAGTAATGTGTCTATCTCGTTTTAAGACGTTTTTCAGTCTAAATAAATGTATTTAAACATTAGTGAACATGATTATATCAACCAGAAAAACTGTTATGTATAGTTTATTTTTAAACTCGCGATTTGAACACATTATTATTTATTACATTCGGGTAGACTCTACCCGTAGAGTCTACCCGTGACCACGGTCGATGCAACTCGGACGAAACGTCGGGATGTGGAGGTATTTATTTATATCGTAATTTTAGTGCGCGATTAGTCCCTTAGTATATAATAATAATATAGTTTATTTGTATACATTTCAAAGGAAGATGAAAAGAGTAGTGTAAGAAGTAAGGTCTCGTACAATGGCATGGTCAAAGCTTATTTTTGAACTGACAAACCAATGAAGAGATTTTAAAAACAAATACTTTGTTTAAAATGTTTTAATTTTTCTATAATTATCAAATTTATTTTACTAAAATTAGATTGTGAAATCTGATTTTAACAAATCAGATAAACCTACAATAAGAATTCATCGCAAGAATTTCAGGGAGAACTATTTGATATTTATTTTGTTAGCTTTATAATACTGTTAATATAGCTAAACACCTACTTTAAAATTCTTGGCATTCGTACTAAACATGGTACGATCAAAATTCATCTAGCATATTCACTCATACTACATGCTTCTAGCTCGCCCTTAAAAATATGCATATCCTACATAATTTTTTTCCATGTCGTTCACAACTTCACTTATCCAGAAGAAACAAAGAAAGACAGCTGACTAAAATTACCACCCACAACTTACCAGATAATGCAAAGTGTATTCGGGAAAGCACTACAAGTAGGAACTCCTATCAAACTACAGTGTACATCGAACACTTCAAAAACAACTTGCGAACTTACAAGTAATCCACTTCGACGGCTATTAAGTTTATTTAGGGTAACTCCGCCCGACAGATTATTAAGGGGATGATAGCTTTCAAAAACATGAACTTTAGGATAAATACAGCAGATAATTCATAGCCATAACAAAGACACGTAAAGTATAATTGCGCGTACACAGTGCGCGTAATAAAATGATTTCAGTTCAAAAATAAGGTTATCATTTAATAAGCCTTAGAAAACAAATTCCTAAAAAGTTAGAATCCTTCAAATTCATCGAGTTATATATTTTTTTTATTTATAAGCTAATCAAAAAAATTAGCACTCAACATTCCTGTACATTAATTTACTTTTACTTCCCGTGTGTCTGCCCGTGCCGTGCGTTGACCCATTTTAATTCAATTCAATCATATTTATTTCAATTAGGTACAAATATACACTTTTGAAACGTCATTAGCTAAATAATCATGTAACGACAATTACATACCTAATTTTACCAAAAACAACAACAATAATAATTAACAAAGAAACAAACAAAATAAAGAATTAAAGAAACAAATCAATTACAAAACAGTGAAAATTAATAATTTGACAATATGACATTCACAACACAATGTTGCCAGAATGAGTTTTGGAGAGTTTTGGAAACCTACCAATTTGATTGGTAGGTTTACATAGCTCATAAATTATAAAAGTAAATAAAATAGAACGAAATGAAATTGAATAGTGTCAAAATTTAAAATAAAGTGTCAACGATAAAAAAATGTCAAAAATTAAAAGATAATAATATTATTTTTTAATTATTTAATATGTCCATGATTAAAAAAGATATAAAACAATATATCATTATTGAAATATAAAATTATAAATAAAAATGTCATAAAAAAAATTATTATTTATGTCATCAATATAGAATGAAAAAAATGCCAGGTCGATGATTTATATTCACGAAATGATCACATGGAAAACAATCAACATTTTTGACACAGATATGAGAGGAACATAATTTTATTAAAGATCAATTGAAGATTTAAGAGTGTTTTAGAAATGTTTTTACCAACTTTTGTCATTCTTCTAAAACTATGCGTAATTTTAATCACACGTAATTATTATTATGTCAGCGTTAGCGTGCCCTTAAGCGTAACTAGGGTACATGTGAAAGTTCTCATTTACATGCGACAGTATGACGACAGAGTCACGACGAGTCTAGCGAGATTGAGTCATAAACTATAAACCTACTACAAAAACTAAAACAAAACTTTATCAAACAGTGTAAGAACAACAACCATCACAAAAACTCAATTCTTTTAACTCACACATAACTTAAATCACAGGTAATGTAGAGGCAGCGTTAGTGTGCGTTATTAATTTTTTTGTGAACGAAAAGTAACTTTATAATAACAGGCGTCATAAAAACGATTTTCTGTCACTATTACAGTAATTTTAATCACAGGTAATTATTCTGATGTCAGCGTCAGTGTGCCCTTAAGCGCAACTAGGGTACAAGCTCTCACCAACATGCGACAATGTGAAGACAGAGTCACGACGCGTATTGCTAGGTTGTGTCATAAACTATTAACTTACTACAAAAACTAAAACAAAATACTTTAGCAAACAGTGTAAGAATGACAACATCACAAACACTCAATTCCTTTAACTCACACATAACTTAAATCACTGGTAATGTAGATTGCATCGTTACAATACAATATAACTTTATAGTACATCAAGAAACAGCGTAAGTAACAGAGCATACATTTTCTTAAAATTAGGTTATACAAGGGCGGCCTTATCGCCTTAAGCGATTTCTTCCAGACTACCTTTGGATGGACAGAAATCAGAGTACAAATATGTTAATATGCGTTAAAGCCCGATTACAGAGGCGCCAGCGTAACTAAATTAGCTAAATAGCATAGTTCTGTTTCTTTTTCACTTTAGGCATTCGATAGAGAGAACGCTTTTTACGCTGCTATTTAATTTACGCTGGCGCCTCTGTAATCGGGCTTTTAGTGTATGTTACTAATTTTTTTGTGAACGAAAAGTAACTTAAGAATGACAAGCGCCATAATAACGTTATTCTCTAAAATGGCGTAATTTTAATTACAGGTAATTATTCTGATGTCAGCGTTAGCGTGCCCTTAAGCGTAACTAGGGTACAAGCGAGAGCTCTCATTAACATGCGACAGTGTGACGACAGAGTCATGACGAGTCATGCGAGATTAAGCCATAAGCTGATACGGATTAACGCAATTATAAGTTTTAAGCCGGTTACGTTGAGTTCATTTTACATTTGCATTTACAATGGTTTTTACGAAAAAGGAACAAACTATGACGTGTTTTAACTAGGTTTTTGGAGACTTGATTTTGTAGTTAGATTTTGTGAGGATTTTTACGCATACAAAATACATCTAATATATTCCATGTCACTAAACTCCCTTGATTAGAAAAATTCAATGTTACTTTTTATTTCTTTACTGTGAGGAAGAAAAAGATACCAAAATAAAAAATATGCATTTCATATAACGTTAAACAGTACATAATAATATAGTGCAGGGTCTCAATTAAATTTATACGACTCAAAACCACGCTCTTATATGTAGTCTAACTAAGCTCAACACTATTATGTATCGTTATAATAGGAATCTTTTTTCTATATGTATTTTACAAGCTTTTATTTAGCTTCACCTGCCCCGTTGTCTGTTTGTCGGTCTGTAATCAAATCTTGCAAGTTAAATTTGATCCACTTCCCGGTTTCCGATTGAGCTGAAATTTTGCATACATGTGTAAATTGCGTGACAATGCAATATTATGATGACATGGTGCTGATCTGATGATGGAGCTCGAAGTTTCTTTGATTCTTTCTTTGAAAGGAACTTTCAACACAACCTCATCGAATTTGGGCTCATTTGAACCGTCTTAACGAGTAGTTTGTCTTTCAATGGTAACCAGGGTTTAATGATGGTGTTGGAAGGTTGTCCTAAGAACTTTCTAACGAAACGATGCAAATCTATCTAGTTTCAGCTTGTTTGATTTGTCTTGGCGAGTACTTGTTCAGCATGTTTTTAATTATTTTTGTTCAAGTGTTTTTATTTTAGTGTATACTCTCGCTTTAATCTTCCAACTTGACCCTAACGATAACCACAGTGTGCGTGACGTGCGTCTGCCTGCGGTTGCCGGGAGGTTATTTAATAGAGGGCTGACAACTATGTGCCATTACCTACTAACAGTTTTTAGCAGCTCTTCCATACTTGTATTTTCTGCATTTCATAATCTTTTCAGATTTTTTTGTGTTATCTAAGTTACGTTGACCGTTTTTCTCTATATCTGCTGAGTTTGGGCCTCAGTTCTATGTCCAGGTTGGACCCATTATTTGGAGCATATTGTCGACACATATCGATCCAGGACGACCAACGCTCCGCTTACCTTGCTTCGGTGACCATTCTGTAACGGCCTTACTCTACCTGTCATCACTTCGCGTACTGTCTGACTCCACTTTACATTCATTACTACGAAATAGAGAAGTACCCTTGGTTCGGAACGTCGAAACCGTAATAAGAGAGGCCAATATTTAGCAGAAGTCATTGTACACAACTGATGTTGTTGATGGCGAATACTGTTACTGTACTGAGTACGCTACACCAGAACAGTGAGTTATAATTGTAATTTAATTAACATTGCTATAAAACTGTTAAAAATGCAGATCCATAACCGTAGTTGAACACAAAATCAATTAAACTTGATTTTTTTTCTAACGCCATAAATAAACCTTAGCCTCCAAATAAATTTCATAGGGTCTGATTTTACTAATAAATTGGACATAGAACGGTGACTCAATGCCAATATTAAGGTTAAACTGATCAAAAATCTCTTGTTTGACCGAGGATATTGGACGGCGGCCGTGGGCGAAATTAATTAAGTTGGCTAGGACTGTCAGCTGCACAATTATGAAGTTTTTTGGAAAATAAGTGGCCGTAAAGACATGTGATACTGATAAATTAGTCATATCGCAAATATCGTTATTATTTTAAATAAAATCAACTTATTGAAGGTACTTTAACTTTGATGAAATGAAACTCGTGCACAACAGAAGGGAAAGCCAAAAAATATGCCATGGAATCATACTTATTGAAATCACCAATTATGTTTAACGATATAAAAATATGTTCTCAATTTGGTTTCTCAAATACGTACAACCATGCACCTACTTATGAAAGTCAAAAAACACCTTGTGTCGTTGAGTTCGTGTTTTTGAATGTCATATTATACCCTACTATTCTACTTTTGTTTTCAAATGTCATTTCAGTTAACCCAATATAGAAAGCTTGAACGGTGAACAATTAATTTATTTAATTTAATTGATTTAATATTAATTCCGATGATGATGTATATTGATATTTTATTTTATATTTTGTAAAAATCTAATTAAAATTGAACGGATATGTTCAGGGATCGAACAGTTAAAACTTTATTGTAACTAAAACAGTTTAACGATAAATTTGAACTGAATTTGAACATTTTTGAAACAAACTAAATAACCTTCGTACAAAATCGCTTTACATATTTCTCCAGCTGCCTGTACCTCGTATAAAGAAACCGGAAGACGACGTAGACGAAACGAGATTGGGCCGAAGAAAGAATTTTAATAAACCAAGATCACGTAAACATTGATAGCCGGGGCCACCGGGCCCGGGGACCGGCAAACAGCCGATTTCAGAATCACTGGGTTTTGTACTGGCTGGTAGTATTTTTTTTTTTTATATTCCATCTAGTAGTAGAGTTTGTGCAGAAAGAAAGTCGTAGGTGAGGTCGCCCGTGTGCCATTTTACTAATTTTGTTACGTTGACAACACTGCTCTGTCATTGCTAGTACAACTAAAAGCACAGACTAAAAGTGTTGATGACAAGTTGATACTTCGTAGACACCACAGAACAGCGAACTACTTTAATTAGAAAGGAAATCGATGACAATTTTCAATGAAAACCGCTGTCGCCAAGTATGTATTACCACTGTAAAATATCTGCACAATAACTGTGCAATTTCCACTAGCTTCGGAAATATTTTTTTACTTTAAAATAGAGCGTAGTATACTTTCTGTCACATCACCAAGATACGTTAAAGCCTATAACATTAATTTTGTCATAATTTAAATGCCGAGTTTAAGTTATTAAATACACTTTATTTTATTAATGTTACATCACAATGGCAAATGCACCAACATGCCAAGCCAAAAAAAAAAAATAATGGGCCAATCTCGAATTTGAATATGGTATCACAGTTATTTTTTGGCATTTAGCTAGTGATGAGCGATGTGATTGTGCAGTTTAATTTTATCGATAACGTGATTTTATACTTTTTGCACAATATATGGATTATGTAACTGAATCTATATAGTGTATAATTGATGACAATGATTGTGCAGTTTTATTAGTATTTAGGAAGTTTTGGAATAAACACTGAAAAATCATGTCAACGCGCCGTATTGTATTAATTTGTAAAACTTGTGTTTCTATCAGTGGTAATATGTGAAAATTTGTGCTATTTCGAAGATTATGAACTGAATTACGTACAATAGTGTAGACAAAATAATGTAATGTGTAACGTGATTTTTTGTGTTGTTACAAAAACTCCATAAAGGGCGGCGCTATTAGTAAATTCGCTACTGCTTTACTCAGGCATGACTTAGATGTGACAGTGACTTTTTACCTACTTCCAAAAAGTGAAGGTAGGTACCTACTATCTACCAGGGCTAGCCACCCGGCCTATACGAACTTACTTACTTACTACCTACTATGTTCGTCTGTATGTATGTTTTTGTATATTTTCAGCGGTATTTTCGCCAATTATGGACCGTTTTATTTTTTATTTTAATTTTGAAATGGTACAAGTACACCCTAGCTGAAATCATTTAAATGATATCAAAGTCAGCTGAGCCGAAAAAAAAATGTAAAATCAACAATAGTGTTAAAAATTACTACATGGATGCCACATCAATTCCTGCGAACTATTTGGATTTTGTAAACGGTGGAAGTCGGCCAAATGCCATTGTTGGCAAAAAATTATCAATTGTATCTATATTTTTGTGCTGCCTACGACTGTGACTATTTATAAAATGATAATATCATAATAGAAACATTTTAATAAACAACACCATAATTACATGTCACAATAGTAGTAATTATCATAACATCATAATAGAACTTACACTTGACACTGGCAAATACATATTCCATGCGACGCCAATATTAAAAAGAAGCAGAATAATTTTATTACAATCGAATTGTTCTAGTTTGGAGCTCTATAATTGAATCATTGGATTAGCTGAATGTATACGTAAATGGTTACGTGGCCGAGTGAGAGCGCGTGCTTGTGCGAGCGGGAGATTTTTCGGGGTAATTCGTTCACATCTTTTCAATTTTAGCGTCTCTTAGTCAATATAATTATAATTATAGATATCTTTTAAATCGGAACCGTTATACCTAGACACACTATTTCTTTTTATATGATCTATAAAATTGTATTAGGTAGGTACTTCAGAAAATGTAAATCTTTACTGAATAATAGTACGGCATCCTTCGTGCGCGACTCCCACAAGGCCGATTATGCTAATAAAATCAGATTATATTTTCAAACACGCGTCAAAATAAAATGTAATTTAATTCAAAGGCAAATCACTCCCAAAATAACTCATATTTTAACAAAACACTAAACACGTCTTCCATCAATTATGTATACCTTATCATCGAATGTATAATTACGGTTTCTATTTTAGGTATTGATGGTGGCTTCAGGCATCTTTATTATGTGAGCAATCACTTTTCCAAAAAAAATGTAGGAATCCAGTCATGTCGTCCTGTTGCCTCGATCCATTTACTCTTTGTCAGTGCTGGTCCAGCATGCGATCACGAAAAGCCACAAAAGGAAATCTTTCAACGTGTGAAAAAGTGACAGATATATACATCGCCATCACGCTGGCTCGTTCTGACACGTCGAAAGAAATATTACTTCGTGGGCATCCTAGCCCAGCTGGGAACTTTTATTCATAAGTAGTATAACAGTTAGAATGTGATTCAAATACAATTATGTATTACTAAAAAGTACACCACAATCACAAATATTTTACTAAATATGCAGATAACAATAAATGTCTAATTTCGATAATATTAACTTACTATCAAAATTTATCGATATCGATATTTTTTTTGATTATAATATGCTATAATTACAAAACATTTGAAATTAAAATAATTATATTGACATCGATATTTTTTTATTCCGACCGACATATTATTAACTTTGTAGCAAAATTTATCGATGTGGATAAAATGTTTGCAAGTTTTGCCACCACTATCAACGAAATTCTAGGCAGTAAAAAATAACGTTTATATAAAAAAATGTCCACAATTTAGACTTGCTATTGGAAGGATTTTCCTCCTTTTTGTAAACTAAAGTCTTTGCTCTGTATTCGACACGTTACAATAGCGCGAACTGGCATTTTTTGGGCAAAAATTACCTCTGAAATCACTTGAACGACTGAAACAGTAAATGTCACGATTTCACGTATCTTGAGTTATAACTCATGATAGTGGCTACAAACCCCCCTCCACATTTCCTTTCTATTTCCTTCTCTTTTCTGTGGTAGACACCAATTCGCTTGTCATCAGTACTTGCGTCTACGAAGTATAGTCGGTATCTTGGCTGCTGATTAAAATCTTATTGTTAGGACGCCGTAATACCACGACGGTTCTCTTTATGCACATACTCAACAACATAAATGTTTGTGAAAAAAACTGGTATAAATATTTATTTTTAAGGCTTCCTTTTTAATTTTTCCCAATTTTTATTTGTGGTGTAAAAGAAATTACATTCTTACGTAGGCCAATATTGTGATACTCTATGACCCTCATTCAAACAACCCTATTTCTTTCTTAACTTTACATGGAATAATCAGTAGTTACGACAATAAACTACAATTAAATTTAAAGTTAAATATTAGCCCAAAAAGTATCTTAAATGTTAATCCAAGATCTAAGCTATTCTCACACTGAATTTCATCCTAATCGGTTCATCCTTTTCACTCACAAACTTTCGCGTTCATGATATTACTAGCTGATCCAACGAACTTCGTTTCACGCAATATTGTCATAAATTATAGGCTTTGTGTTATTCTAATACTTAGCATTAGTACTATTGCAAAGTTTCATATCAATCTGTTCAGTAGTATTTTCGTGAAAAGGTAACAAACATCTATACATACTTACAAACTTTCGCATTTATAATAGTAGTGGGATATAGTAAGAAGTGGGATAGGTATATAAGAACAAATGCCAAGTTTTGTATAGGTAATAAACAACAGTGTACAAAACTGATTTATTGCTGCCCTAGTACAGTGAGCTATTATATACAGAAAATATTTTCAATTGCGGCTACTAATAGTTTACCATTGCAATGAAAACAATATCTAACTTACTTTCAAACATATACTTACTAAATTTTAAGCGAAATTTCAATTAATACTATCAAGTTGTCGAGTATATCTATGGGATGAGATTTCATGGTTTTCAAAGCCCGGATAAAATGTGAAGGAAAAAGCTTTCAAAGCCCAGAAAAAAATGTGTTCGAGCTATCCTAGGATTAAAACAAATAGAATCATGTAAAGAACATTTCCGAAACTTAAACATTTTTACCATGCCTTCCATGTACAATGTACATATTATATGAAGTAGCGGTATTTGGTAAAACTCACCTTCACTTATTCAAACTGAAACAGTTCAAAGCCTCGCGCCTACAGCAAATGGAAACAAATACTGGAAAGCTATGTCTACCGCAGTGCAAAACACATCTATATAGTGAAAGCGTATTTGGAATGCTTCCAACAATTTATAATAAAATACCAACAGAAATTAGAGTTGAGAATGACATTAACCTCTTTAAAAATCCTTCAGAAAATTATTATTGGGAAAAGCATAGTACTCAATTAATGAATTTTTAAATGTAAAAGATCTTAAATCATAAATATCTATATCATAATAAAGAGTTGACATCTAATTATAATTCTAATCTAATTGTATTCATTTGATATTTTAATTTTGACTCATTGTTTTAGTTTCATTCTATTTGTAAATTAACTATACATTTTAATCTAAAATATGAAATCTGTAATAAATAAAATGTATGATACTGAAATATATTTAATAATTATGGTGGATTATACACTAACTTGCATGCTAACTAATAGTTGATGTAGAGGACTTAGATATACATTAACAATATTTAAGACCACAATGTAAATTGTTCGACCTACTTCGCAAGAAACAAATTAATTATGAACAAAAAAGCAAAAATATGATGAGGCATTTTACACACAGAATATGAAATCTGTAATAAATAAAATGTATGATACTGAAATATATTTAATAATTATGGTGGATTATACACTAACTTGCATGCTAACTAATAGTTGATGTAGAGGACTTAGATATACATTAACAATATTTAAGACCACAATGTAAATTGTTCGACCTACTTCGCAAGAAACAAATTAATTATGAACAAAAAAGCAAAAATATGATGAGGCATTTTACACACAGTCTCTGACCTCAAACTATGCAAAGCTTGTGATATGGCTGCATAGATCTCTGAGAATTGACATATCATATATTTGTATCGCTAACTAAAAAAGAGTGCAAAACTGATTTAATACTGATCTGAATTGAAAAAAATCATCTGGTAATACATTTCAAACGATCACTAAGTAAATTTTATACAAAATATGGTAATACATTACATGTTTTGTATAGGTAACTAAGTAACAAGAGTATGCAAAACTGATTTAATACTGATCTTATACGGTAAATAGATCAAAAAAATCATCTAGTAATACATTTCTTCAAACGAATACTAAGTAAATTTCGTACAAGTACTACAACCTACGGGAATACATTCCATGTTTTGTATAGGTAACTAACAAGTGTGTGCAAAACTGATTTATCGCTGCCCTAATACGGTGGGCGAATAGAAAATATTTCCAGTGGCAGCCACTGATAGTTTATCATCCCCATGAAAACAGCCACGGGCGCGCCCTAATTAATTTCATCTGGTTACCGTGAGCCGCATTTTATGACCCTAAATTATTATCATGATCAGTATTCGGGAGAATTTTCGGTATAAAATCGGTGGATAAATAACCTGGGAAGAAATTAGCGGTCTGAGTATGGTTTGGTAGAGTTCTTCGGAACTTAGGAGCAATCAGAATTAACCATACCCCCATGATTTTGTATTCATCATATAAGTCATTCAATCTGAATATTCTATTTTTTCTTTGTTTAAAGACACAAAGACATAATGTTTATCAATGTGTCTACGAGGTATACAACTTCATTTCAAAGCTTCCGTATTAGCGATGTAGTGAGTATGTATCTAAACTATGTATTATCAATTGCTTTGAAATGAAGCCTAACGAATGGATTATTTGTTCTTATTGAAAGTTTCAAAATAAAATAGTAAAAATTACATTCTACAGCATCAAAAATATGTGAACGACTACAAAAAAACAAAGGTTTATATCGTAGACAAAACTCGAAACGTCTGCAGCTATCAGTTTTACTTAATTGCAGATTTTCCTTTCGGGACATTTTAGATGGCAATATCTCCAGGTCATTTTTAATTCCATACCCTCCCCCTCCGCCCCCTATCCCAGCATCCAGTGTCCACATAATAGCAGTTATTATTTAGTTGTCAGCGGGCACACGTCGGGCCGGACGTCGCATCAGTCACGCGTCATCGGTTATGCAGTGACGTCACTAATTAATGGACTACACTGCTCACTGTCCGGTGTCCTGTGCCTCGTTTGTCATGTCGGTGTCGTGTTCTGCTCTATTCTATGCAATGGGAGAGGTATTTTCTACTATCTTGCATATTTGGGTTTCCGAAATAACTATCTAAGTCTAAGAGATGGATGAATAAATATTATAAACAGTGGATAAATTAGTAGGTTGATCAACATTATATGATGATAGTATATCTGTATCAACATAATACATAAGTTTTTTTGAGTAATCAGTATAATTAAGCAAACAATAATTAAAGTGATGATGTAGAGTAAGATAGTATATGAAATAGTAGAATTCCTCCTGATTTTGTTAGGGAGTAGCTGATGCGTCTGACCTATGCACCAGAGAAGGTCTACTAGAGTCTATAGCCAAGTATCCACTAGAAGCTGCTCAACTGGGCCGAGAGGCTGCCTCAACTCGAAGCAGCGCAACTGGAAACGTGGTCCTCAGCCTCAGGCACGCCTTGCCCTGAGCGAGAAGCGAAAGATAAGTTGCCTCAGTCTGCCTCAAGTAGAAGCTGCTCGGCCTGAGGCTACTCAAATGGATGCATACCTACTTTATGACGTCAGTGATTGCAAATGGCGATTGACAATTTTCATAAACAAATTGGGGCTGTCGTGATATTGGTTACAGATCCGTTGAAAGTACAGAAACTGAGAATATTTTGACCAAAACTGAAATTTAAACAACATATTTCTCACAATCCATATAATAATTAGTATCGTCTATGTTAAAAATGAGGCTTTATATTATTGTCTTACAGTAAAATAATGAAGAAGCAAAATCAAAATGTGCAAGAACTTAAACCAATCCCTCTAACGGAAATTAAAAAAAAAATATCCATAATAATCTGGAAAACTCTACTCTGTTGTCAATATCCTTAAATTCACTTGTCAAACAAGGAAAAGGCTCAGCGTTTAATATATTTGGCAGCAAAAATGTTTTCTTCCAAATACGTCTTAAAAAGAAAAGAGTTTATTCAACAACAAAACAACATCGCACTAGAGAACACTTTACTCACAGTAAGGACAGTTTCAAATTGAAGGTAAATCTTTCGGAAAAAACACGACGCATCATCAGCATAATCGTTTTACTAATTAAATGCAGCAGAGTCGCCTTTTTTTGTGTGCATGCCTTAGTGTGTGCCTTACTTTTTGTGTGTTTTGCCGCTTAGATTTTCTAAAGTAGGTATGTACACAAGAAATTGTAATGCAGTTTTGAACATCTTTTAGAATATTTCTCCTGAAAAGTTTATTTTTAAGCGTCTTTCAAAAAGGAGGAGATTCTATTTTCGTCTAAATGTATTTTTTTTTGTATGTTCATTGATAATTTCGCCAATTGTGAACCGAATCAAAAAATATTTTTTATTTCGAAAGGGTATAAAAATGGAACCATCCATTTAAATTTTACAGATATCGGCTGAGCCTTTTTTAAAAATTTACAATAATGTAAACAATTTGAGCGAAATATTTGAATTTTATACACGATGGACCTGTGATGGTTTTACCATTTTCTGCGGAAAATAATTATTTTATTCGTAGTCTGGCAAATCCAGGAGGAGCAACTATAATAGTTGTCATATATTATTTCATTTCGTGTCACTGGCAATTTTTAATATGTGTTTAAAGGAACTTCAAATTCTGAAGGACTTCAGAAGCCAACTTTTATTTTATATTACTTAAAACTATTGATCAAACATAACTTACCTGTGAGTTTGATCCTTAATTATACAGCCTGAAAAGATTTAAAATCTATATTTCTTTGATTTTGAATTATAGTTACAAAGTCCATACTGCAACAATGTATGCCAACGTCTACATTTTGTGGCGGCAAAGCTTCCTTAATTATCATATTGTTGTATAAAATTGTCGTTAAAAGTCAAGAAAAGTCGATAACATTCAACTTGGGCCATTGTAAAAACAGGCCTCGGGGGCGATGAAATAAAGCAACATTTACATGGACTGTAGATGTAACTTGATGTAACGTGGCCGTGTTATACTTTTTTTCGTGGTTCGTCATCTAAGGTTGGAACTTTGAGTCAAAGTTTTGGACAGAAGACCAAAAGTCATTTTTGCATGAGGAATATTTAAAAATGTTATTATAATGTAAGTCCATCCATCCATCCATCAGCCAAAGGACGTGCACTGCTGGACATAGGCCTCCCCTATGGATCTCCAATAAGACCGGTTGGAAGCGGGTTGCATCCAGCGCGATCCTGCGGTCTTAACGAGGTCATCCGTCCACCTTGTGGGTGGACGTCCTACGTATAATGTATAATAATACTATAATTTAAGTATTTATGGATAATTAAATATGGAAATATATGATTTAGTACCTTTCGATATATATCTCTTCTCTACTCTTGTACCTTTCGATATATATCTCTTCTCTACTCCTCCATTATTATTTATCTGATCTTTACGGACACCAACACGGATAAGCAAATACCTAGACCTGCAAAGTTGACTAAATAGGTACGAGCTTGCATTTATTAGATTAATTATATAGCTAAATATTTTCTAATAACCAATTAGAAGTTTGAATCAGAAGTTTCTTTGTGAAAAAAAAATGTCATCACGATAAAAAGTCTACATATGAATATCGTAGATATTTTATTTTTATTTTATTTAAATTTTAATTTACTCGTATGTAAGTAGTAATGTTTTTGATGTAGTTAATATAGGCATGTGTCCAATTTTATCGTCATCAATTTCAATTCCTCTTTACTGGCTCTATAAACTCACCTAAACAATGTTACCCTCGAAAAAGGACTACAACCTTCCTAGTATCAAGATATATTTGGCAGCAAGTTTAGTAAAGTCTACAATAGTTTAATACGTTGGCGTAAGCAAACTCCATTGATATTTTATTTTATTTATTTCATTATTGTCTTTATTATAAAAACTCATTTTGCTCTTCACTGGCTCCACCAACTCGCCCAAAGAATCCTTCCCTCAAAGAGGACAAAAATCTCGAGTTCGGTCACGTTGCGACTAATTCCGTCCCAGGGCGGCGCTGTAATCACGGCTTTGCATATCGTCAAATCGTAGGGCGGGAGAGGTCAAGATGTGGATTGCAGCCGAGATAAGGAACAGGAAATGAGGGTAGTCGAGGTTTTAAGCTTCTGGTCACTTTGTCTTGGCCCAAGTGTTTGGGTAAGATCTAGCGAGATTACATTTTTGTGGTATTTTTGTATAGTTTACTAGCTGACCCAGCAAACGTTGTTTTGCCATTAAATGCTAATATTGCCACCTAAGGGTATAAGGTTGTTTTTAAACTTTCGCGATTTGAACACATTATTATTATAGGTCTATACTACGGGACTAATCGCGCACTAAAATTACCGAGTTGCATCGACCGTGGTCACGAGTAGACTGGAATGTAAAACAGCTGGTACCGCCAATTCAACTTGAACTTGAAAAATCGTCACTACGACAAACAACGCTGACGGTATCTAATAATGTCCTTCTACCTACACTACGCTATTTACATTTGTTGACAACAGGATTCCACGACTAACTTAAATCCATCCTCCCGGTTGAAATTGTTATGTTTTTTGATATCCACCGCTTCACGAACTATTTTTGAAAAATAGTGTCGATCCGTGGAGAGGACTTTTGGGTCGTGGACCTGGATCCAATTACTAGTACCTCCGCAAGCAAATGTTCAGCTATAGCAGACTTCTCTATCGGGCGGTTTTTGACTGCCGCGATCTTCTTTGATCCGTTCAGCAATAGAACGGTTCGTTTGACCTATGTAGGAACTACCGCAGCTGCAATCCACCTTATATACATTCAACTGGGCGGTACAAATCCAGAAAATTTCACAAAATTGGGAAGTAAGTTGTTAAAATCTCTATACTATAATCATCAAAAAAAAAAGTATATTTTTCACTTTTCTCGTCACTCATCGAAAATTACACATTATTACAATTTAAAACTTTTTTTAGCATGTGTTAATGAAGTTCTTTTATATGATACTTTACATGATACGATTTACTCACTTTGAATTTGAACCCATATTTTGTAAATTTTGAGGCCCTATTTTTTTGTGATTTAAATAAAAATGTACAGTTTTCAGATTTATTCTAATATGTGTTCTCTTGAGACAATGCTTCTTGCCAAATTTCATAGTTCTATGACAACGGGAAGTACCCTGCAGGTTTTGATTTTTATGAGTGTCAAAATATGCGGTTTTTTACGACATAAACGGCTCTAACTTATTCAAACTATAACTGAGAAGTTTTTCTTTTACACAACTGCAAGAGACCATAGATATACATTTTTAATTTCAACTCGATATCTTTACGCGTTCCTGAGATAAAGAATCTTGACATACACACAGACGGACAGACAGACAACAAAGTGATCCTATAAGGGTTCTGTTTTTTTCCGTTTGAGGTACGGAACCCTAAAAATTAACCATATTTACCTACATAGTACATTACTAACTCTCCGACGTTTCACAGTCGAATCGTCCAAAAATCTAGAGTATTTATTATTTAAATAAGCTAAATAAAGCACGACACGTACACGTCTATTTAAACATGTAAACAAATACCCTCATTTCATTTATTTCTCAACATAGATACAATTATATGTATACTTGTAACTGTCAAAAAAATACATAATAAGGTTACAGTAGAGATAAAGAATTAATAAACATAAAATTACATTAGACTGTGATAAAAAAAATATGTATAAATATACGCTATTATAACAAATATTTACATATACAACGTTTTATTAAAACTTATCCATAGCAAAAATATACAGCCACCTACGTGTAAAACATATCCAAAAATGTAAGCACAAAACAGTACAACAAAATAAGAATACTCACAGTGCAACTGCACATCGTGTAAATACTTTACAGCTACAAACAGCACGTGTCAGCAACGGCCTTAAACACCACTATACAGACGAATAAAGCTATACAAGCTGTATGTGTACAAGCATGCTTATACTGTACGCTGGATATGGCGTCATTAAAAATTATTGTGCAGAATATAAGCGGTGTATTCGGTTTTACGATAGTTTTGTTGATATTGTGACAGTCGATAATGGACGCTTTAACGGTTACATTGTATTTCTGTTGTAGTAATAATGTTACTTTTGAAATAAACATTGTTCATATTTTTGATGTGAGAGAACAGAGTTGTAAGTTTTAGTTGTTGTCGTATTAAAGCGCCGTAAGTTACTAAAGAATTGTACATAAAATGTTACGCAGGAAGTACAAAATTGTAGTGAGTCATAACGTCGCTTACACTATTTCTTTAACCTTGGCGAATAAGTGTATAATAATCTTGAAGCATCTTTATAGTTTGGTGTAGGTTTTATCTTGTGTCTCTGTGTAGTGCGTGGTTTTGTATGAAAAGTTGAAACAATAGAGAAGTCAAAATTTTATTTATTTTGTTGAGCACCTTGATGTAATCACGGACAATGATAATGATAATCCATGAGATTCAGTTACTAACAAAGAAAATTTTATTACCAAACCTTTGACCATGACAAGCGAACCAAATATTAACACAAAACGGTGTGTATTTGAAGCGTTTCCAAAATGTGGAAAGGGCAGAGGGCGTGGTTTGTACAAACAGACTTTTAAAGGACGGTCGGTTGAATCTCTCGCATGGCGAGCGGGCGGCTGCGCGGAAATTTTTAATGCTGTCAGACTAAATACTAGGCACGATTCTACGAACAGAGCTCTTGTTTTCTAATGAAGTAAGTCCGCATAAGTCGAGGGTAGCTGGTGTTAGAGTTTTAAGCTGCTTTAATGCTTTAAAAGGCTTGAATGTCTGGTTAGAACAACCGGGGTCTACAATTTAGCGAGTCATCCCAGTCAAAGTAGCTATTGTCCTATTAGTGGAAGAATGACCACCGCTGGACTTAAGATTGTTATTTTTACATATTCTGCAACAAATCAAGCAATTCGGATATTTTTACAGTCTAGGTAGAAAGCAATTGCATTAGCGTAAGTTGACTGAAAGGTCTAAAAATCCTATGCCAAGTTAAAATGTAGAAGATAATTTTTAATATCCCTAAAACCTGTTGATTGTCAAATCTTAATTCACTTAACAGCTGACATGCTACAAGCCAAATTGTAATCACTGTCATCCCTAATAAGAAGCAACAGCTCTCAGTATGGCTTAATTCAAGAAATATGCACGGAAATACAGGGCCAAGGCCCAAATTGTACGAGATTTCAACTCCGGCGATGACAAGGGAATGATAATTATGAAAAGGAGGGGGCGACAGACGCCTCGCGGTCAAA
The DNA here is from genome assembly GCA_949316475.1 of Hypomecis punctinalis. Lineage (NCBI taxonomy): Eukaryota > Metazoa > Arthropoda > Insecta > Lepidoptera > Geometridae > Hypomecis > Hypomecis punctinalis. Next base: position 3,265,835 of record OX438802.1, read on the forward strand.
GATGAGCTTCCCAGTAAAAAATATTTTAATATAATATGGTGTTGCCATCCTAAACGCTATCGGGCCAGATAATCGCTCCCGAGCCTTTGGAGTGTCTTAATGAAGTGCTCCGCCGAGAGAGATTATTTTTATTAAAAGAGCCTACGAGTTGATGAGAAAAATATTTCACTATCCTTTGTACCGTAATTAAGCGCCAGAGAAAACAAAACGAGCGACAAAAAATCGGGCGACAATAAAAAATGGCAACTCAATCTTGTCCGGCCGTCGCCGTTTAAATGTCGAACAGCCGTTACGTTTCAATGCGAGTGATTAACATAAAAAGGAAACAATAACCGTTTTTAAATTTCGAATCGGTATTGCTGTTTTTTATTGGTGGGTAGATGGAAAAAAATCGTAATTTGCGAGCGGGGAACGTACGAAAATTTGAATTTCCGTCAGCGGTCGGCCGGGCTCGGGCGCCCGGTAATTAGGGGCTAATGAGACCAAGTGTGCGTCTTTCCGACGCGCCCCGACGCCATTTTTGTAGCGTACATTCTGAGTACATTCCGTACAGTTTTTCTTTTATTACGTGACAACCGGTTGTCATAATGTTCGCGACGTTGTATGCTAGAGTTATAAAAAGCTCATTAGCATTTGATGGAACTATGAAAGAGGGGATAGTAGGTGGCAGTTATGTGCAATATCTAGTTTAATATTCGCATGGTTATTGCATTGCATGACAGGTTCTCGCAAGACACAGATATAAGGAAAATGATACATTTTACTGCACAATAAAAGCAGACGCCTTGTTGACGTTTTTGAAAATTACTATAATACAGATTAAAAAGTTACTTGTCTTGACTTGACAAATTCATAGTAATATTTATAAAAGTAATAATTTAACTAAACTATATCAAAGTTTTTAATAATCCACTGTTATATAGGCGTTGAATGAATTACATTGATTCAATTAGGTTTGTGTGTGTGCTCGTATACTCCGTATAGTCTGTTACTTATTACACAATACAGAAATACATACCTACGTATATATATATTCGTTCATACTTTCCTAAAACATAAAATATTCCTGGCGAAACAAAATCCAATGTGTATAAACATCTCAAAAACATCACCGTTCTCCTGCGGCAAAGCTAATAAGTCTAGTCACAAAGCACTAAAAGAATTCAATCACAATAACAGCTAAAAGACTATTTAAGATTAGAACTTACTCCATAATATAGTACAGTAGTCAGACAAAGACTACCGTCTGACAAAGCTCAAAAATCAGTCCTCCGTCATATCCGAGCGACCTCCCGGGAATTTTTGACTAATTACACCTTTCGCCTTGCGCCGTCTCTGTGATCGTTCACTCGTTCATCCGTTCATTCATTTCGTTCGTTCGTGCCGTCCCCAGTTTTTCCGAGTTCAAGAAACTTTGGCCAATTAAGAGAGGTCCCAGATAACAATGTTGAAACTTCCTTGGGACTTTTGTTCGTCAACTAATCGTGACATAATACATATAAAAGTTGTATATGTATTTTTTATTCTCCTTGTTTCTTTTACGTGTGGGATGAGAATGAATACAAAAACTGTTTGTTGCTGAAAATATAAATCTTGTAGCTTCTCGTGTTGTTTTATGCGACAGCAGATTTGAGATTGTTTTTTCCGCGCTTGACAAAAGTAAACATTTTGTCCATTAGAGGCGGAGTCGCTTTTATAAAATAACATTGAAATAATAAAATGTTTGTTTTTCTTAGTAATGCCTCTGCACAGATGTTGGTGTTATTAATTTTGATGAAAATGAACACAAAAAATATATTTTACTTTAGACGTGGATTGTGGATGAAATGTGCTGAAGTAAATTCTTACTGTAATTTTGTATCAATACAATGATAAAATATAGTTGAAATAGCGTAGATACAAAGACTAAATATATAACTTACTTTAATTTTTAAGGCTGTTGGTACTTTTTGAAATAGCGATAGATACAAAGGCACGAAATATGTAACCTATTATTATTTTTAATTACCGGCAGTTGGTACTTTTTGAAATAGCGATAGATATAAAAGCACGAAATATGTAACTTACTGTTATTTTTAATTACCGGCTGTCGGTACTTTTTATTCATATGTTTAAATTTTATAATATTGAATTATATTTTGAGAAACAACACTAAACTTACAATATTCTCTTTCAATATGAGTTATGTTTAGTTTTATGTTTTAGTTTGCCTAATTCATTTTGTAATAGGGCATACATGAGATACACATAAGCTATCACATATATGTCAAATTATTAAATTTATTGCCATAAATACAACTCGAGCCTCGAGAAAATGAGGCAACTTGAACAATAATTCATAACGAGCAAGTTAACTGCTCACGTTGAAGGTGAATCGCAAACTTCAGTGCGTATGAGTTAAAAACTAATATATAAATAACTCTAATTAGTAAACTTTGGACAGCTGTCATAAATCAGCCAGTACGGACAGACGGCGAGAACACAGAATTTCAATTTAAATAATTTCGAATGTTGAAGAATTTGCGAGAAATCTTACGTTCTTTTAAACTGTTTAGGGATTTCTCTTCGGGAGAAGCTGAAGTGAGACGGGTTTTTAATTTGGAACTTGTTTCCGGCTTGTTGCCATGTGGATGGCTCATTAGTTTATTTGTTGTTAGCGCTGTTGTTAATTATAAAGGTAAAATTAACAATTATTAATTTAACAATTTAAATATTATTATATAGTCTTTTTCAATCAATTACTAGCCATATAAAATGTGTAAATTTCAGAGTCCCCAATGTAAGGTGCTTTTAATGCGAGTTTGACTAAATTTTTAAAAATTATATTGACATAATTTCTCATAAAATACTAAGCAGTGTATTCAGGACGTTAAGCTATTTTTGTTGGAAAAGACAACAATTGTCGATTAGTCAATCCCAAGCTACAGTGTGCAAATATGTATGTATGTATTTGTGGTGCAATAAACGATTGAATATTGGATATTACTGATTTGTTTTGAAGAGCAATGTTAATCACCACAAATAATATCTCAGAGTAGCGAGCGATAATACGTGTCGTGAAGTCTTGAACTGTTGAAAGTTTAAATTGTACATATTCCGGTCAAGCAATGCATACTACTTGAATGGAAAAAACTGGCAAAGATATTTCCCCAAGCAAATTCTACAAATTGCTTATAAAATTTAGGATTTACATTTCTATCATAACTTTACATATCCTCGTTTAAATTCTAGGATATTCGAAACCCTTACTGTTTCCACCTGATTGTCAATCGAAGCTTTTTGTTTGAGTGCTCATTAATGCGAAGTAGAGCGGGCTATTAAACCGATCCGATCAGCTGCATCGCGACAACAATACCAAAAGTGCTTTTCGCTAATGACGAACCTATACACTGGACTTAGTCGTATCGTATAATTTATTATTGAGATAGCATCATGGAATATTTATGTTTCCTATTCCTATGATGTGTAACAGTAAAATATTATTGCTAATGCTCTCTACCGCACTGTACTTGTACTGGCTTTAGCCTCATATATTGACTAAGGTGTAGTGTTTGTGAAGTAAGATACTTATAGAGTTAGAAGCTTGGCTCAACATGAGATCTGATAACTTTTTGATAGTGCGAACTGTAGTTTCGTCTTGGCCTCATTTTACATGAAATGTTTTTTATTGGATGTATGTTTCTAAGAGTGACCAATGTAATACAACATTATAGTAACATATTATGTATCATATAATGTATTGCATATCATATAAACATACTATGTTTCTATGATGTATGTATGTATTACATATAATAGAAACATAACATGTTTCTATGATGTATAACAGTAATAATCATTGGTAATGCTTTCTACCGCACTGTACTTATACATTGGCCCCATGCAGGTTGAAAGATTCACATACATAGTCATACTCATATTTATTTGCTTCCACAATGTTATAAAAAGATAGCAAAAAACTTAAAATATAGGTATAAGTACATAATAAGTATGCAAGTATTCAAGTTGCTTGCGTGATGTTATCCCATCATTGAAAAGCTTATTTTTTTCGTTAATCAGTTTTGAATCAATTTTTAAATTGATATAATTGAATTTTAAATTAAAAACGCGAAAACTATGATATGAAAAATACCATTCTTGTTCATAAAAACTTATATTTCAGCATCGAACTGGGACATCAGAAATCCAATTTCGATTGACAAACAGTAACTGTTTCATGTAACGCTACAGATTACAACGTCCCATCAATACCCGCTCCTAATCAAACATCTCATCCGGATGTGTTTGACTCGTCAATTCGTTCGACCGAAAGTCATTCATCCGAAATTCATTCATCCAATCAGGAGGTAAAATTCCAGCACCCTAAATTCAAATCATACATGACAGAGCGACAATACGACGTCGAATGCTGACCGCAGAGCCGAAAATTCTGGAAATTTCGGTGCTGCCATCTAGTTACACTATATCTGTTGTTGGAATGTCCACCACTAATCCATTAGATTCGAGTTTTACACAATGAACGTTGATGCCGCAGCCGAGCGGCTTTTGTGTGATGTGGTATATATTGGTACGTATCGGTATATATCACGTATAATATTGAAACATTCGGACATGTATCGTGCGGCATCGGTAGTGGTTCAGTTCCGTATTGTTTTACGGTATGCCGTTTGTGGATTATGTTCATTATCAGTTTCGTGCTATGGGCTGATTGGATTTGTAGAATTCAATGTAGGATTCAGTTCGATGTAGTAGGGAACCTTAACTATGTAGGTACCTATGTAAATTTTGCTTCACGTTATATTTAAGCTTTGAGTTATTACACTTTTATAATACTTGATAAAACAAACCAATAATAGAAATATAGAGTCCTATGAACTCCCATGGAAACTCACGCTCCATTACGAATTTAAAAATATTGCACTTTATTTATTATTATTCATACATGGATTTATGACCATTATAATATTTTCAAGATGAATGTTTCTCGAATCTCAATGAAAAATTACACTAAATAAATCAACAATTTTTACTCAAAAAATATACGTGACAAAGTAACTAAATATATACTTATAGCAAACTCTTTTCGCCGCCATCTCGTTTATCCGAAATTCATTAGCGCGATGAGACGCAAGCCGTCTCGGCGTGTTTAACAGCCTAGAGGAGGGCTAGACAAAGCGGTTTAATATAAACAAGTGTAAGACGGCGATACGAGTGATCTCGCCTATATTGAGTTCCGTTGGCACCTCATTACGGGAGCCGCGCTAATGAGTGTTCGGTGAAGTGATTAACAGCTTTTTTACGTTCTATTTATTCGAACCTGAAGGAAAAAGGGTTTGAAAAATGCAATGTACTTTTCGATATTGTTTGATATTAAGAGTAAAACAATCACGCGCTTAAGAGGATTCGATCATCTGATCAACCAGAGTTTTCGCTTTGTCTGTAGAATATTGATAAAATACGCGTTATCTTTTTTATAAAATTTACGTTCCCCGAGAAAACTCTTTTCACCCCTTAAATATAATACACAGTATGTTATCTTTTTGGTGTCAAATGCTTGAGTAAGAAATATTGCACTCTCATACGTCCTATTTAAGATTTTAGTTTATTTGTACTTTTCAGCCAAAGTTTTAAGTGAAAATGTGACTTTTCTCTTAAAAGTCATAGGCTTATAACTTTAAAGTCATTTAAAAACTATATAAACTAAGACGTATAAGCCTAGAGATTGAAGTGCTAATTACATGAAAAAAAATCATTCAAATCGGATCAATCAATCGGATAATATTATACATTTTTTTTTATAATGACAATACTACACTGCTACTACATAGAAAGCAATTGGATCATCCACAGATCCTTGAAGGTCTAAAGATAATCCAAGTGCTCAAGCCCACTGCCAGTTGGCAGCGTGCCCAGCATGCTGGCAGCATTGCCACGATAATATTTAGATAATATTTAGAGGTAGATAACAGCTTATTATTTTAGTATGGACAAGTTGTCGCCTCACAATTGCCTTAATATTTCATCGAATAAATCAAAAATATGTTTATGATGTAACTCAGTGCCTGATAATTTAACAAAAAAAGTCGTAAATTGAGTTAAAAAAATAACGAGGGCGTACTTATTAAACTCTACCGGAAAATAGCAAAACGTTGACATCTTCTCGCTTTTATTCCAAGCGCGGAACTAAAAATTCAGCTCGCATAAAACTGTGAAATTTTCATGAAGTCCACGGAAACGAAGTCACAAAATTATAAAACAATTTTCATTCAACTCACCGTACGTAACATCGTAAAATTCAACTCGGGCCGTGTTATACGCGAGCGAGGCAGCTCAAAAATACAAAACTGCAGGACGGCGTTACACGTGAGCGAACCAGCGGAAAATACAAAAAATATACCTCCAAGATACTGTAATCAGCACAAAATATAGTCGGTCTCACGTACGAATCTGCGCGGGGAGAAAATAAAGTTTTGATGTAAAAAGTTCGTTTTATTTGCTATGTTGAAAACAAACTTCGGGGCTAGTATTCGTATGTGCGTGAGTACGTATAAGTACGAATTATTTGTAACAGTAACTGTAACACTGCGTAGATTCTATTGAAAGAAATGAAAGAACAATTCCGGGATTACTTTTCTGAGAAGGGTCTTGATACAAAGCGGAACTCATAAACATTTAGTCAAAAATTGTGTTTCTCGTTATGTTGTTTGGAGAAGAATAGAAATGTGGTGTAATTTTTTCGGTACTTTAATATGATTTAAATAAAAATATACTTTTTCAGTCATTATCAGTTGAATAACAGTCTATATGAGTTTATGTTTAATATTAATGAATTACATGCCTAGACTATACATCCTATAGATTTTTCGAAGATTTTACTAGAATTGCAATTCACTTATACCAAAACTATTTTTTTCATTAATGTTTTTATTTCGCAAATTTTATTTTAATTACAAAATAAAATTCATTCTTATTAGTTTCATAAGATTTTCAATATTAGGTAATATTCAGGTCTTCTCCTCCTTTAAAACATGACCATGCTCATGGCCATCCATAAATCGCCCAAGTACTAGCCAAACTATGCTACGAATTCGATTTTTTTGTAACAAGGATATTAGGTGTAATACTTTTTTTTGTGTTTTATGATTTGTTTTGTTGTTAATGTATTATGCATCTTATTTTAGTTGCAAATAAATTTCTGTATAATTTACTTATAATCAAATTCATTGGACTTTTATGAAACTTGGATGTTCCGTATATCTACATGTACAAAGTACCTACTCTTTCACTTAGGCGTTTTGTTTTGCTTATAAATTCATAATTTTTTGTAAAATCCAATACAAATCATTTGATTTCACACAAACAGCATCAGTTTCACAAACCCAGTACAAATACTAACACAAAAACAAAATAAACACAAAACTCGACCACAAGTGCGCGTAAGCTCGTACAAGACGTGATTGTCGTCGAATATCGGAAGAAGGAAATGAAATAAGGGCCGAATCCCTCGGACCACTTCTAATCCGGCCCGAAATTGGCCACTTCCTCGTGAAACAAGGCAGACCCAATCGGGGTATTTAGTACCGCGGCGCCGGCCGTTCAAAACTTACGGTGCGGATCGCCTTGCAGAGCCGCTGTGGACTTTGCAACAGTATTCAAAGTATAGAGTGCAAAAATCGTTCTCACCGCGTTCGCTGCTGGAGGAACTTATTTTCTGCCTCGCTTTGCTACAAGCCTGTAGAAATATATATCTTAGAATTGCTACACTAAAACATTCATTAATAAAGCATACGCGTGTCTATGTCTATGTTATATTGATTCTGACACGTTTTGGTGTTTACTTTAAGTGTCTGAATATTTCGGTAATAAATAAATAATGTCACTTAAGAAGTATTTTGAAGACTTTGATGGTTTCCATAGTCCACTTATTAATAAAATGTAATTCCACGCTAGACTTGAAAGAATCCACAAAGTTTTTGATCGACCAACGTAAAGTTCTACATAATTGTACAACAAAATCAACTGTAGAACATCTAAAGTGTTTCTAAACACTACATGGTATCACGTTATTTTATACAAATGTAGAACTTTGTTAAGTAGAAGTAGAGTGTCGAGACTATTTTAATTACTCGTCCTTATATATTACCACTATATTAACTGCAATGATATTACACTTACTAATTTTAACTTTGTAAGTTTCCATCATCTTCTTTAAACACTAAACTGGCTAGCAATTTGCCTACAGTTTGTTTGACGCGCCGAGTTAGTGATCAAATACATAGCTAAAATAAAAAAAACTGTGTTCAGATATAATGTTTTCAAGCTCAGTCACTGTCTCTAAGTATTTCGGCCGGTTACCTGTGTACCAGCCCTGCATACTAACTACCGAATCACAACCTCCCATCTGCCGAATGCAAGTCGCCGATAAGGACCCTCGACGAACATTGATTTTTTTAATGGAATTCCACGTTCCCACTTTATGCTTTCTTCGTAATTTTAAAACCAATTTATGTGACGTCCTGATCAAACCTGAGATCAGTGGTCGTGAATCAGACTTTAGGTGGAAACTTGGAGGTGGAATAATTTTATGCTTCTAACAGTAGAGTGTGATTCAAGTCTTTATTTTACTTTTAAATTTCAGGACTAGAATAAACGATATACCTATTACCTAGTCAATATTGCGCTTTATGAATGAATGAACTCTATAGGTATATTGTTTTCACCAATACAATGGTAAAAAAACATGTACAGAGAAAATAAGAACTTAAAACTAGTGCATCAATGCGATTCTTGCTTTATAGCTTTATTTCTTATAACACATTCTTTCAGACCTTTCCATTCAAAACGGAGTTTATAGAAATAAAGACGGGGAGTACATTAAAGAGAAGAATAACAAAAAAGTTTGTATGGGTTGAATCCAAACATGAGGAGCACAGGACCAAGATGATATAGTAGTATACTTAGCAGCGGGATAAGAAAGCTGTGGATGATGATGATGATGCCTGGAAGAAATTGCTTTTTAGCGATAAGGCCGCCGATTGTAACACTTACTATAAGTTCTTAGTCTAAGTTTTCCTGTTTATTTAAGTTTTGGTGTGGCAATAAAGAATCTATCTATCTATGATGACACTAAAATATAGTCCTTACTCTTATACATTCGATACACCTATAAGTCTTTAGTAACAATAAAATTATGGCACAAGGATATTCACTGTAAATTTTTATTATAATATAGTGCGGTGTTCTTTTTTGAAAACCATAACACAAGTTCTACTCACGAAAATTGTTTAAAGTGAAACAGGTGTTGAAGTTTTTGCTTTTTCTTTGACCATGAAAATTTAAAAACAAAACTACTAAACAAATATTACCACGCGGTCTCGTCTTCGCTTAGCACTAAGCTAAAATATATAAATCCCTTGTTATAATTTATTTTTTTATTCCTTGTAGGTTTGCGTTTGACTACATAGTGCCTGATGTTGAGCAGATATGCGGTCTAGGATGTAGCACGCTTACCTAGAAGATACCTATTTACTCGGGATTTGAAGACACTCACGTTGATCAAATAAAACATCATAATATGGTATACGGTATGATTATAACATAACTTTTCATATACCATTCGAATCCGTCTTACCTCTACATATCATAAAGATTTTCAACTTCCACTCTCTGCGCAAACATTTCAAAAGTTTGGAGTTTTTCCTCAGGGACCTACTACACACATCATGCCCTATATTTGTTAAAGGGCGTAGTCGAGTTAATCAAAATTACTTTATATCTGAGCTGGGAATAATAACTTTTGGGCTTATTTGAATCATCTTGACGGGTAGTTTGTCTTTCAATTGTTACCAGGGTCTGATGATGAAGCTGTAAGGTGGTCCTAGGAACTCGGTATCGAAACGACGCAAACCCATCGAGTGTCAGCTTGTTTGATTTGTCTTGTCGAGTACTGGTACTATTCAGTAAAAGTTTGTTTTAAAACAAGAGTTTTTTAAATTATTCTTGTTATTCTTTACAATGAAGTTACAAGATTCTTAAAGCTTTCTTACACGTTCTGGTTGTCATTTAAAGTTGTTACAAGATGCTTTAATAATGTGCTTATGTAAAGATGGCTGATTGGACTTGACCGCCTCCAACCAGAATTAATGATAATAATAGTTACACATGATCTGATTTGGTGGTTAGCTCTAACCAAGTTGGAACTTGTGTGAGGGCTTTAAGTTGTCTCGTAGAGCGCAATGAACGTAAACCATAGAGCAAAAAAATCTTGAGTTTTTAAACTTTAACATAAGGCCTATTATATGAACTATCTAACTCATGATTTTTCACTGTAGATTTATTTAAACGATAAATCCTAAAATAAGCTCAAAAATTTAGTTACTGGAGACAAATGGTGACTTGGAATGACTTCTAATCTACAATTTCTTTGGTTTAAATTAATTGAATCAAAAAACAACCGATTAAAATAAATCTAATTTCATGTTCAAAATTTAACTGCTTTCATATTTTTGTTATGGTCTTTAACCTAACCTAACCTAACAGAGTTTTAAGGTTGATTTCATTGAGCTTACTTCAATTTTTATACAAATTTTCCAATATATTATCCCTTCATTCTCCTCCGTCCTACGTTTATACACACATACATATCCACATACTTTTCCAACACGTCCGCGACACATGTCAGCTATCTCGATCCGATCTCGACTCAGTCGAAGACTTAATAAAATGACACTGTAGAAGTTACAGCAAGCCATAAACGATAAGCGTTTGATATATTGAGCGTAAATTTACAGCGTATTTTTCATAAGAATGTAAAAGTTCCAGAAATGTGTCCACACTTTTAGCAGTTGGAACAAATATTGAGATATATATATCTAATACTTAAATTCATAATATAGTCACAAAAAAGCAATTAGATGCCTATTTTCAAATATTATGTGGATAAACGAGGACTTGTTTAGAGACCACGTATCAGCAAGTGCAGCGTAGGACGCCCATAAGGTCGACGGATGATCTCATAAGACCGTACGAGATGACTACGCTGGATGCAAGCCGCTACCAACCAGTCTTATTGAAAATCTTTAGGAGAGGCCAATGTCAAGCAGTAGACGTCCTATGGCTGAAAAAATGACGACAACATGAACAAAATCTTTAAAAAAATTATGCAAACTTCATAGTCTTAAAATTAATGAAGTTATAGAAGTTAAAAGCTAACAATTAAAATTATTGGAATATTATACTGTGTGATTATCTTGATATTCACTGTCCACCGACTAAATGGACTGACGATATAATAAAGATCACAGAAACGCTCTGGATGTAGGCCGCTTCCAACAGGCCTTATTGGAAATCCGTGGGCGAGACCTATGTCCAGAAGTGGATGTCTTACGGCATCTTATGGATGCATAGATGAATGATCTTGATATTTAAAAGTTGTTTTTCAGATATTTGTAACATTGGTAATACTTCGTTGTTGTGACCATTTTTTTCCGTTTCAGGTAATAATTCAATTCTATCACTGCAGCGCGTCATAAATGGTATGTTTTAAATATTTTCGCTCGCGTTTATAACTTGAAATTCTCTGAAAAAAGTAAGCGTGTTCCTTCGACTCATCGAATCCCTTTAGATCTTTGTTACCAAATACTTAGAACCGCTGACAGCTGTTTTTTTAACTTTATTATACCTCCTTTTTGCGTTAACTCTTTTGGAGACATTGTTCTTAATTTATTTAATTTTAATTTATCGAAAGGCTAAATTGTACGAATTCTTGTAAGAATAAACAAGACTAGACATTGTGTGAAACTTACTGTAATTAACATAACTATAACAACAGCTATTTGGGAGACGAAACATAAGCCGAAATTTTAAATAAATTGTCGTAGCAACGTTTGTAGCGGCTACGAGTTTTGTAGAAGTCATGTAGCAGTGCTACGAATTTCGTAGAAGCCGTGTAGCAGTTCTACGTGTACTGCAGTTGTTATAATAATATGTAGTTACATAGCTGTAATTGTCGAATCTTACACGCTAGTGTCAGACACTAGTTTTATTGTTTTTTTTTATTCCCGATGGAAAAATTACAGTGGTGATATAAGTTTAACGTGTATGTGTGTGTGTGTGTTTGTGTGTGGGTGTGGGTGCGTGTGTGTCTGTGGCATCGTAGCTCCCGCACGCATGAACTGATATTCATTTTATTTTTTGTGATTTAGTCGAAAGTGTTTTTAGATATGTTTCATCAGAATCAGTTTGGCCGTTTCAATTATATAAGCTCCTTTCCTAGCCACGGTAGAAATTTTAATGCGTTGGAATTGTAAATTAAACATTAAAAAACTTTTGACTAACATGCAAACACACACTTGCAAAGTATGACAAAATACTACCATTTCAACATTTGCCATGCTGGCATGTAACATGGCAATGAAAAACAAATGACAATGAAATGCGTCTGACATAATTATTCTAATAGATTGACTAAATGGAAATCGATACGTATCCTTTATTTTTTTATATTTTAACTGACGGACTAATAATTTATTTTTTATCCTAGCATCGATCGTATTACGAGTATTGCATTAAAAAAAACATTATACTCATGTGCAACAGTTTGTTGCGACAAGACCAAATAATTTAGTCATTTACACCATTTAAAACGATAACGAGTAACGCCATCCTCTGTTGATGTCAAGCAGTTGTCCTCATATCTAATCAACCAAAGCTCATAAAACTCGTAAACAACAGCAAACTTTATAATTTTTGCAATAAAATTTTAACGTTTATTACAATCCCCGTGTATCTTTCCAAAAACCGACTACTTGAGGCCGACACGCGGATTAAACCACGAGCCGCAAAGATCTCCCCCACAACGCGTACACACAGCGCTTACAGCGTTCCAGAACTTTCCATTTCACCGACATGGCAACATTGTACGTCGTAAAGAGAACACCGTATTGCGCCATGTTTAAAACAAGTTTCTCCGCGAAGATGGCTGTAACATATTTCAAACAATTTCAAAGTGTAATGTGCGAAAAATAAGGTACGCGTATCGTAGCGGCAGCGCCCAACTCTTTGGGACGAGATATAGATTATGCTGGATAATGTTGGGATAAATTGTATACGAAATAGTATTCTGTAGTTGGCTGGTAATGTTTATTTTATTTTGGTATATACATACATATATAGGGTGCTTCTCTAGACGACCGGATATTCTAGAAAGGTAGACAGTTATGATTTTCATGTTTTTGATCAATTTTTATCATGGCGACAACGCCAAAATTTGAAAAAAAAAGCAGTAAAAAAAAAGGCTGACTTTTTAACGATTTCGGATATAGTATAAACTAAAATTTTGTCATAATCATGAGTACTAATATATCTTGGGACATGTCCGTCGTCCCTAAAAACCTTCTTTCTATGTACTCATAAAATCAGTCTCTACTATATTAACCTTCAATTGTCATACTACACAAACCTTTGATGGTTAGGTGTTGAACATAAGCTTTTCTTCAAAAGGTGATTGAGTTGTTTGCAGTACGCGGGCTTAGTTGTGCGCTAGAGTATCACATTACGCCAACCAATTTCTTTTTCCGACGTATGCATGCAGCCTTCTGCACGATGTTTTCCATCACCGAAAAGCTACACGATACCTCCGCATCCCGCCAGCCTACTCCAACTCCAAAGGTCTCAAAATCTCAATCCCAAATGCACTAGCTGAAGCATCGTCCAAATAAATCGCTTATTCAAATCCAGTGTCGCGTCTAGCGTTTCTAAAGCCTGGCCGAGCTGGCTGGGAACACTAGATACAGCCTGATCCGTTTTGTTTCAGAAACTAGCTGCCTTGAAGATATTGAGAACGCTACGAATATTTTTGGGTTTAAAATGCAAGGTTGGGGCTTTGAGAGCTAAGCGAAATATTTTACAGTTTAGATTGTAAAATGTGGAGTTTATACAATCTTTTTGTTGGAAAATTTGCATTTGATTGTGATGGTTTTAAAAACATGTAATATAAGCATAGACTGATAGGCAAAATTAGTCTTATTTGTCTTCTAACATTATGATCGCAGAGTTTACAACAAAACAATAAATTAATTAGAAATACTAAAAAACTATATACTGCATGGTACAAAATTGTACAAGCAAATTCACGAAGACACAGCTTAATAAATATGATTTAGTTACGTTTTACAGGCAGACGTCTATTTTAAATATAGGGCTATACATAAGAGTACACATGTCTACCGACTCTAGCCAATTACTGTGGTTCTATTGATAACTTATAAGGCTAATAGCATATTTCAGCCAATCAATAAAAGATCTTATAGAAATTTATATCCTATAGATATGTACTTAAATTGCAGAACCAAATTATCATGACATAGAGGGCAATGTTTTCACGTTTGTTGGTATCTATAAAATATTGCTAAAAAATCTTGATAAAAATTTACAGATAGAAACAGTAAAATAAAATAAACATTGAATATACAGAGATGAGAATTAAGTTGTACACAGAAACATGTTGCTAAATATAATAATAACACAACACCTACATCAAAGATTAGAGCTAGTTTCAGCATTCTCAGAACTACTTCCACATTTCAGACGTATTTCAAGCGTATAACAAAACGACGCCACAAAGCAAAGTATCATTTCAAAAGGAGTTGTTTTGGTTCCGGAGATATAAATGGCACGTTATGTTGTTGGAAACTGAGATAGGTTAGGATTAGGTTCGGTATGCTCGTAATACGCATTAATTTATCTGTTATACTTTTAGTTAATGTTGTGTTAAATAAGACTTTGCATCTTGTTACACACTAAGGATGTTTGCAATAATTATATGGTGTTTTTGTTAGCCTGTTCTGTTTCACTGCTGTCAAAGGCCTCTCAAAAGGTGATTCTTTAATGTTTGATGTGCAAATAATTTATTTCCTCACTAGCTTTTGATTTTTTTTTTGTGCTATCCCTTGGGTACATCATATTTTTTGTAATAAAAAGTAGCCTATGTCACTTTCCATCTTTCAAACTATGTACATGGTGAAAATAAAAAAAATCGTTGCTCCGTTGCAGCGTGAAAGAGGAACACACTAACAAACCAACAAATACACTTTCGGATTTATAATATTATCAAGGAAGTAAGGATGTACATAGTTATTTATTTTATATTTTACAATTTACCTGTTTACTTCAAACTAATAAAACAGCCATAAGATCAGGTAGCAACACAACTAGGAACGAATATAATCTCCCAACTATTGGGATCACTTGTAAAGCCATGCCCCTGAGCCCATTCCCTTGTAATAAAATAAAACCTCCCGCAGTAAACATGTTGTAAATGTTACAATACCTCCTGCAGGGTGTATGAAGCGATGGGACCAGTTCAGTCGCTTCGCAATATTACTTGTTTCAAATATAGAGTCTTTAAATATATTTTAGATAAAACTACTTCCTGCTCTCTGAATCTTATTGTTATTTAATTTAATCTTGTGTTATTTTTAAAACAGTTGCCTGGAAGAGATTGCTATTAGCACGAATCCACCAATTATAGCCCTAGCATTATTTTTTTTCCTCTGATTTACATATATGTTTTTAATATTGTTATGGTGTGAACAATTAAGAGTTTAATTATGTATTTTTTTATCAAAAATCCACACGATTTTCCAACATTTCATCTACCACATCAAAAGCTAGTCGAATTCCCAACGATGAACGTCACGTCACGCAGTTATTTACCGTACAAAAAGGTGAATAAAACTGACGCGTTACCTACCGCCATTCGTCAATATTCAGCACGTTATTACATTACTCCTCCCAGTGGTATCGACTCAATGCATACGTTACACGAGACGAAATAGAAAACTGATAAAAAATATAGGACTGAAGATGGATCGAGTTTGGCTGATATTCTAGAATCTAGGTGAGAGAGACGCGACGTATTTGTGAATTTTATTTCAACAAATTTCTTGTTTTGTAGTGACTTTTATCGCTGGTATAATAAGTCATTTTATATCTGTGGTCTACAATTATGTAGCACAATAATGAACGGGGTCACAAATTATGTATAAAATTCTCATTTTTGAGGTATATTGGTTTGACGTATCTTAAAATTCACGAGCCTGATTGTTTGAAGTCAGCTGTTAAATATTTATTATTTAATATAATATTATGTAAAATAATAAAATTTTACATTAAATACAAATAAAATTTATGTAACTTCAAATATATTCATATATATTTGTCTAATTTCATGTGTTTAAACACAATATAATCTGTTCAAATATAGGTTTTCGGTACAAGGAAATGTACATGTACTTGTGTACGAAATCCAATTTAGTATTACGGTGCGCAGCCAGTACAAAATACATTTCATTACATCAAATCCTACTTACCCAACAACACTGAATCTTTATTCTCTGTACAACACATTTTGAGTACAAAGTTCAAGTGAAGTTCATACAAATTCGCGCGCTTACTTCGCCACATAGTATAAAGTGGTATTTATCTGCGCGCTGGCGACCGCATACTAAGTCTTCTCTTACGACTCACCTCGTAAAATGCAGGGATCTTTATATCGGGGTAGGTGGCTTCCGTTAGTGTAATTGGAACTTTATTTTATTTGCTGTCGGTACATTTTAGTGTTTATGCAAATTTTTTTCACTTTGATGCGTGGTTTTAAAAGTTTCATACTAGAAGAGGGAAGATTGAATCAGGAATGAAAGGAATTAGTGAAAGAAGCAAAGTTACCGACATACGGCAGCAAATGAGCTATTGGCAGTGGCATTTGAAATAGCAGTGAGCAAAGCTTATGTAGTTTGTAGAATAGAATAGGTGTTTGTAGCCAGCCAGTCAGCGCTGTCAACCATTCAAGTTCACGAATGGAGACCACATACCGGCAAATGTAGCGTAGGACGTCCACTAACAAAGTGGACTATAGAGTGTAGATCTAATGAAGGCCTCAGGAACACTCTGGATGCAAACTGCTTCCAATCGATTGGACATTGGAATCGATAGCCGGTGCCCACCACCACGCTGAATGACAATGCTTATCTACTAATAAATAGAGATCCTTGTGGATTGAGATGTAGTATGAATTTTTGATAGTGTTTTCAATTAAAATAAATAAAATGAAAGCCGTTACTAATAATAAATAAAATAAATGATAGTTTATTTGTTCCAAAGAGACGCTTAGGCTAAATTAAGTACGCTGCACTCTGCACTAGGTTCCGAGGAGCCTGTGTTGCAGAGTACAGTTTCAGACTTTAACATTTAATCCTACATTTTACACTGAGGTATTTAATATTTTATGTACATATATATTTTGTATTCTCTCTTACAATACCTACTGTAGTGTGTGTCTGTGTGTGTTTTTCAAATGTATCAGCTGTTCTTATGGTCTCAGACATACATATCACTTCATCGTCTCCAGTAACCTCTCCGTCTTGTCGTAATCCATAGATAACAAAAAATCTACTGTCCTCTTATTGCACTCAAATCTGTTGGCATTTGCTATTTCTATGATTTTGCTGTCTTTATTTTATAGAATTGGACCTAAGTGATTTATGCTCATGGCACCAAATTTGGTTATGGACCCAACGTATCTATCTTTTCTTCTCTTTTGTGAGGCTTCTGTCCGGCTTTCTGTACTGACTAACTTATGATACACAATAAATGATTACTAATTTAATCACATCAAAACAATAACTTTTTACTCTGATAATAAATTGTCTTTACCGACCTTTTTCGTTAACGTTTCAATCGCATGAAAATGGTAATAACGTTTTTTGCTTCTCCTTAATCCCACTAAGCCATTTAACGTCCATGTCCGGCTCATTAACAGGACATTTTAATAGTGAAGTGGGAGTGAAAGTGGAACATAAAAACCTATGTCCGGTAATGAGTGGAGTGCTTTAAATTAGCGCCACGCCACGCCGCTGTCGAACATTATACTGTTCATTAGCATTGAGTGGGGCGCAATTGTAGGGGTGGCAAATTTCATGCCCATTTTTTAGAATTTGGGGATTCGTAGGTTCTCATTTTAAACTCTAATTTATTTATTTACTATTATTTATTTAAATCTACAATGTGGACGGATAACCAAATTAAGACCACAGGATCGTGCTGGGTGCAAGCCGCTTTCAAGTGGTCTTACTGGAGATCCATATGGGAAGCCTATGTCCGGTGGACGTCCTCTGGCTGATGGATGGATGAACTTTAAAATGTAACATTACAGAAATGTAACGGCTAACATGGCTAAACTTGTATCTTGAGCAGTAGTTTATATTGTCTGCTCTAGGTATTACTGATGAGTTGAATGCAACCTCTACGCGAGAAGCAACATCCAAACTAACAATCTAACAAACTAACAGACATTCAGACAGATAAAAAAAAATTGCAACCTGGAACTGAGACGCTTTGCTCAATCGTTTATTTAAGATGTATCTGAAGATTCTACAATCGAAAAAAAAAATTAATATCACAAATACTTAAGATATAATTGATCTACTCGTACTTAGATACAATTTGTTAATTTATATAATTGACTGTAGTCTCACAACTAAATGAAGTAATATGAAAATGAAAATATTTTTATTTAACAACTTAGATTACTTAATACAACAAATCGATCGATATGTTTGTGACTTTTTTTTTAATTCTCTTCACACGATTTTAATTCCAAAGCAGTACGAGTGGTCGTTTTCCTATTTAAACTAAAGCTAGCCTAAAAAATTAAAATATTCTTCACACAAATATTCTTTAAATACCAAATGTGAATTATATAAAAATAATTTCATGTCAAATTTTCTGATACTGTTATCTTTTTTTTTCAGAATTTTAGTGATATTTTATAAAATAGTGCTCAATAAAAAAGAAAATAAAAGGGACAGCCCTAGAGCAGTTGTTTCGATGTCAGTTAACGTAGTGACACGAACACATCCCATCGCATGACTTTTAATTAAAACCACATTTTCTAATGTTGTTGTGTTAAAAGTGTTTTTCAATCATCGTAAACAATGGATTCCAACTGTAGACGCGATTGAAGATTAGATTGTACAAGATAGTGGATAATATAGAGGAAAACCATTTATTTTACGTGTATGTTTGGACGACTACCACTTCTCCACTTGGGCTTCCCACAGTTACCTCTAAAAACTTAAATGTATGTAATTTATTTTAAGGTATCTTATCCGACACTGTAAACAACTTTGTGTAGTAAAATATTATCAATTTTATTTTCAATTTGTTAGAGAATGTAATTATAACATCATCATGTCAGCTGTAGAACGGCTACTGCTGGACTTTTTATCTTAAATAATAATAAAATTTTAATTTCGGTCCAAAGCCCAGAGGATTGGAAAGTTGAAATGGCAATGGGCAGGGCACATAGCTCGGAGGACTGATGACGGATGGGGTCGAAAAGTTCTCGAGTGGAGACCACGTACCGGCAAGCGCAGCGTAGGACGTCCACCCACAAGGTGGACGGATGACCGCTGGATCGCGCTGGATGCAAGTCGCTACCAACCGGTCTTATTGGAGATCTTTGGGGGGGCCTGTGTTCAGCAGTG
Organism: Hypomecis punctinalis; assembly: GCA_949316475.1. Classification (NCBI taxonomy): domain Eukaryota; kingdom Metazoa; phylum Arthropoda; class Insecta; order Lepidoptera; family Geometridae; genus Hypomecis; species Hypomecis punctinalis. Next base: position 3,285,379 of record OX438802.1, read on the forward strand.
GACGTCCTATGGCTGAAACGAACAAACGAACGCGTTTTGGTCCACAAGTTTGTAGAATTATAGTACATTAGGGATTCCTTTTAAGCAATAATATTATGCCTGTATCAGGAGTCCCCTCTCTTCCACTCTTCTGTTATCATAACTGTATTACATTGCCATTAATCGTAGTAATACTGCCAGCATGCTGGGTCTGCTACCAACTGGCAGTGGACTTGAGCGTTTAGATTATCTTTAGACTTTCAAGTGTCAGTGGATCATTTAATTGCTTTTTGTGTAGTATCTTAAGTTTGTAGTTTTAAACTTTAAAACTAGGTGATAACGTCTTATAAGACGATGAACGCCGGTTGTACGCACGAGAAAGCATGACTCATACCGAGTATGCAAACGAGAGTTCAGAACAAGTGATACTAATATTATAAATCCGAAAAGTTTGTTGGTTTGTTCGTCTTTCACGCAGCAACGTAGCAACGGGTTGACTTGATTTTTGGCATGGATATAGTTCAAGGGCCGTAAAGTGACATAGGCTACTTATTATCTTGAAAAAGTAAGAGGTTCCTGTGGGATAGCACAAAAGTTAAAATACCACGTGGGCGGAGCCGCGGGCAATAGCTAGTATAGGCATAATTATGTGATGTCCATGACGTTAACACGTAAAATTATCATCCATTAACCGACTTTACAGACAATCATTCTTTTGTTCTGAGAAATAAAGGTACCTAAGTAGTTTCGGTTAATAAAAATTATAAATATACTGTACTGCCAAAAGCTTTTACTGATGCTTATTTATTGAGTAACAAAGATAGATCCCTGTATATCAAACACATCCGATCCGGCGCCGAAGTGTTTACGGCCAAAGAATCGCCAATAAATTCTCCGATATTGCCTGCCTACTAGTGAATAGGACCTTCTCAGCCAGGGTGGCAATAATTTGCAAATATTATAGTAAATTCCAGCGATTGCTCTATCACTATCATCTTCAGTGCGTAAACAAAATTATTTTCATACTCATAAACTACAAAGCAATAACTTGGCAGTGTACCTTCCACCACGTAGCTTGGCGACCCGCCAAAAAACAACATAACCTTTCAAAATACATAAATAGTGAAAAAGAACCACCGATTGGGGACAGTCGGAGGTAAATCTCGCTCTTTATGGGTAAACTTTGAACTGTCGATTTGAAGATGCTCTGTTGACTTGGCTCGTTTTGTCTCATTTTGGCATGCAGCGATTGGCATTGGGCAGGAAAACATGTAATGAAATATTAGTTTCGCGGATAACTTTTCTCATAAGTTTATTAATTTTTTAGTAAAATATTCTATGGTATTATACGTCTCGGTTCACTAAATGTAGATCCCAAAATTAAAGCAGAAGACCAGAACAAAATAAAATAAAGCTAAAGTGTTATCTAGAACAGCATGTACGCAAAAATATAAGACGGACGTATTAATACTTAATCTACTAACTATTCTACACAATACCTGGTTCACATACATAAATAGTTTCATTCAATTTTATTCATTCGTTAAAATAACGCATAAAATTATCTTTACTATAATAGTGCTTTAATATTTTACTTCGTGTCTTACCGAAACTATATACTCATAACTGTGTACACACGGATATACATACATATTATAATACGATCAATACCTACAAAATTTTGTGCCTAAAATGTTTTTTAATTGTCTATCGTGCCCCACTTCTGGGAATACGCCTCACTTCTACTTTTTTAGCTTCTGATTTTGGTTTAATAGTGTACGAGTCTTTATCAAAGGTAAAGTTCGTCGCACCATCACTACCAATGACGAGATAAAAATACACAAAACAAGCGAAATACAGCTAAAAAGCTAGCCCACTTGGTCCCGATAGATAGTCATTAAACGATGTTTATTTTGTAGTCCGGCCCGCCCCGCCCCGCACCCCGCCCTGCCCCGCCCACGCCACAGAATAACCTCTCTACAGTATCTTTACTTATGCTAAATATTACGTCATTGAAACTACAATTTATTACTAACTTAACTATAAACTGCGTGTTGAAAAGTAGTATATGAAACTGACAGCTATATTAATGCAATCAAAAAATCAGATCATTCCGGTGCTCTGTTGCTGCGAGAAAGAGTAACGAACAAACGTATAAACACACTTTTTTATTATATAATGTTAGTGCGGATCTAATATTGAAATTCAGTTTACACTCACCAGTCTGAGGTCAAAAAAAAAAGGTGAAAAGAAAGGATCACTTTTCGTAGAGGTCGATATTATACTTTTTAAAATAAAAACTTTAAGCTAAGAATCTCCAAGCAACAGAATTTCAGAAAGCAAATAACTATACAAGGTTATTTCTAATAAATTAGCATCCTTTTAGGGGCTTATTGTGTACATCAAAACTAACAACTTTTTTATTGCGACTTTTATCAAAATTAAAAAAAAAATAACTGTTTCATACATTTTGTCGAGCATGAACGATATTTTTATATGGAACAACATTTTTTTTTTGAGATTTGACAAAAGTCGTTATACAAAAGTTGTTAGTTTTGATGTACAGAAAGAGCTTCTGAAAGGATGCTAATTGATTAGAAATAACCCTGTATATGGCAACATTCTTGTATTTTAGTCAACAATACGAAATTGTGCCTTGAAGGATTTTTTTTTAATCTTGAGATCTCGAGGTCGTGAGATATGATTTGAGACTTTCATTATTGTTCAAAACTTTCATAATTCAAAAAGAAAAATAAATTTCATACTGTGAACTTAATCTTTCTGAGGAATCAGTTACTGACTGCACCCAATTAACATCCTTATAGCACACCCAACATAGCAACATTTGAAAAAATGCCCTAAACCAAATTCAACCGCTCCTCGCTACATACCTCTACCTAGAGTTGTGTACTGTCCTCTCGTAAATTGCGACCGGCTTTAATGAAATTCTATATAGTGCTTGTGCGATAGGTAAATACCTTTTGTGTTCGTTCGGCCTTTTGAACGGGGCGTCAGTGTAAAATATTTAATTGAGCCTTTTGGAGAAATGTATGGGAAGTGCTGGCTTTTTGTCACGTTCGAGTTTGCTTTGTAAGTTATTGTTTGAAAGGAGATATAGACTTTTGTGTGTTTGTAATCTTATTTTTAGATTTTTAGCTGTCTTCTGAGATAATTGTTTTGTACATAATATAATTATTTATCAAAAAATTAATTTTATTAATTGATTATTGTATTACGTTTTAGAGACCTTATCAAATCGAGTTACAGACAAATTGCATCATTATCATCATTCGATATGATTTATTTAAATCTGGGGCAAAATATTTGGTTCGAATTTATCTCTATTTAAAAACAAATGAACAAACTCAAACCGCCTTATAACAAACGCAGATTTTGAAATATACTTTAGAATAGTTTGGTAAGATAAAACACTGAATAACTACTACGAAGTAACTCGACTTTGACTGCCTCGGTGGCTCAGTGGTTAGTGAACCTGACTTCTGGATCAAAGAGGCGTGGGTTCGATCCCCACCCAGGGCAAGCATTTATGTGGTGAACATAGATGTTTGCTCTGTGTCTGGGTGTATTTAGATACTATCCATATAAGTATGTATTTAAAATATGTATATGTAGTATATCAATCTCTGGCAGCCATATCACAAGCTTTCCTTAGTTTGGGGTCAGAGGCCGTGTGTAAGATGTCCAAAAAAAAACTCTTGGCTAATTAATAAATCGGAAATAGTCTTAATTAGCGTAAGCGATAAAACACATTTTTTTCTGTAAAATGAAACACAACAAAGAATACTTTGCTATTTCCTTAACAGATAAAAATTAAACATCTGAGAAAACTAGTCCGCTTTGTGCCAAATTCGCCGTAAACAATTTTCGTCGTTATATTCGTAAGCAATAACGGCCGTTACCGGAACGGGAAACGATTATGACTCGTTGATGTTGGATGTATTTACACTGGAAGTGTTATTTCTTCCCTTTGATTAAACAATTATGATGTCGAAGTTTTATAGTTTTGTAGAACTTTAGGCTTAAGTAGTAACGAATTTATTTTACCGCGTAAGTACGTGCTTGACCACCAACTTGCCTGATGGTAACTAAAATAAAAAATAAGACAATCCCTGACGATAAATTTTAGTGAATTATAAGTAAGAACATTTTGAATCTTATTAGTATCGGACATATTCGGCGATGATTGTTGAAAACATAAAATACATCAAAATGGTATTTTTTTGAGACTAACGATACCAAAACGTAGACACGTCCTCCAAATCAAAGCTTTCTGTGTTTGGTCGGGAGTTAAAATTAAAAAGTAAAATGTAAACTACTTACATAATTATACCCAATTTGATAACAAAATGCTTTAATATATATAGACAAGGGCCTAGAAATTGTAGTAAAAGAAAAAGCGCTGTTTACCCTCCACCAGACATACCACAATAGAAAGAGGACCTCATAAAGAATGTCTAGATACATAATTCGATACATTTAATAAAAAGCCCTTACCAACCAATATTTTCGAAATATTTCACACCAGCACTTATCCAGTACCTACTAGACAACCAAATTGAATAGTAATGAATGAGCCTACGTAATAATTTTAGCACAGCTATTTTTATTACCTACTATTTTTATCAAGCACACCTATTTTTATTCTTGTCAACTTGCAGACTGATCACTCCAATCAAAAACTAAGCGATTAACTTAAATAAAAGTAAGTAAACGTAATAAGCTGGAGCCATTAGCGCCGTTATACTAAACCGTTGAACATTTTCCCCACGATGAGGGAAAATAAAAACTAATTATAACTTTGACATCCGCCGTCATTATCTAGATTGCTCTCTTGAGGCCTGCGATAGTTAAATATCGCTTCCGGTTTCATTTTAACAGCGCTAACTTAGGAGATGTGCTTTGGTCCAATTTACACTTATATAAGTATTAGATACGGAAATGGTGGTCTCTCACTATGGGCCTTATTAGTAAGCTCCAAGAAGCCCAACGAGCTATGGAGATGGCTATGCTTGGAGTCTCTCTGCGAGATTGAATCAGAAATGAGGAGATCCGTAGAAGAACCAAAGTTACCGAAATAGCCCAGTGGATTGGCAGGTTGAAGTGGCAGTGGGCAGGGCACATAGCACGGAAGACTGATGACCAATGGGGTCGTAAAGTTCTCGAGTGGAGACCACGTACCGGCAAGCGCAGCATAGGACGTCCACCCACAAGGTGGACGGATGACTTGAAAAAGACCGCAAAATCGCTATGGATGCAAGCCGCTACCAACCGGTCTTATTGGAGATCTATAGGGTAGGCCTATGTCCAGCAATGGACACACACAGTTAGCTTAGTTTTTACAGTTTTTAAATGATCTTAAACTTATAATCTTCTAAAAAGTCATATTTTTACGTTAAGAACTTGGCTGAAAAGGCTTGAATAAAACAAATAAAATCTAAATAAAATAAAGACGTACCAGTATGCATTATTTGTTACTTAAACGATGGCCACTAAAATCATAACATGTTACAATTGTTTTCTCGGTGCCTTGATGGTATAATCTGTATAATTATGTATCCTAAAATATATATGTAGTATATCATTTCCATCCATTCCATTTATCTGGCAACAATATCACAAGCTTTGTTTAGTTTGGGGTCAGAGACAGTACGTAACAAGTCCTGTAGTATTTTTAACCGGTTTTATTTAACTTCACTTGCCGGTTTTTTTTGGGTCAAATCTAGTAATTGAAATTTGACCCCCTCCCCGTGGACAGGTTAATATGATATTTGATACACAGCTTTAGTTTGATGAGAATACAATTTTTTGACCGACGAACCACCGGAGGAGGTGTACAATTGACGTGTATATATATATATATTTTTATGTATAACTTTTTTCATAGTAGTCCGATTTCAAAAATTCTTTTTTTATTGGAAAGAATAAACTTTTAAATTAGTCTCATTTAAATTTTATTGAAATCGGCTGGGCCATTTTTGAAATGTAATGTGAAACTACAATGTGAAAAATGCTACATCGATCCGTGCGTAATATTTGCGAACTAGCGACCCACCTCGGCTTCGCACAGGTGTATTATACATTGTAAACATTCTTCTTGAATTACTATTATCTATTAAAAATAATTGCATCAAAATCAGTTGCGTTGTTTTAAAGATATAAGCATACATGTTTTATACTACGCAATTTTACATACAGTATTCAATAATTACTAAAAACACAAAAATAAAATAGGTAAAAATATCGTGAGGCGCAACATACGTGATGAAAATCTTCCAGGCGAAGGCCCCACGATTTTATTTTTGAGTTATCATTTATTAGCTTTTAATACATAAAACCGTTTAATTTAGAAAAGATTTTTACCTATTTTATTTTTTTATTATTTTAACGTGATACACGTTACGAATAATCATTACAATTAAGATCCTAATCACTTAGTAATTCTGGCGTGTTTACACGCGCAACTTTCCCTAATTTACAAGCGTCAAATTACACCGAGCTTGCACAACGCCACAGCATTTAGCGTGTACATTTTTCACGAGCGCATTAAATATGAAATAGTTGCCGTCAAGTTGGCGCAACAGGTCGTGATTAATGGCTGGGAACATTTTAATAATTTGTTTTAAAACGTCAGTCTGTTTGACAGGCTGAATGGTTGGATAGTTATTGATCTGACACGCTGGAAGCATATTTTTGGCTATGATAATTTTATTGCGATATTGTTTGGCCGCAATTTTAATGTAAGAGAGTTTTGTGTTTATTTTACGAGGTTTTTATTTTCATTAACACTTAAGAAGATCGTGAGTCGACCACTTATTTCGCATTTTCTATAGAACATCGAGAAAAAATTTAGTGCATTTATGATAAAATTTACGTTTCGGAAGAAAACTCTTTTCACCCCTTAAATTTTAACAAAATGTTTTGATTTTGGTGGCCATCGTTTAAGTAAGAAATTTTGCATACTCGTACGTCTTATTTGATTCAGATTTTTTTTTATTTTATGTATACCTAATTTCAGCCTTTTGACGTAAAAATATGACGTTTTAGAAGCTTATAGCTTTAAGATTAAAATATTGATTATATTATTAGATTAACATATAATTTAAAAAACTGTACAAACTAAGCTAACTAACTAAAATTCTAGCGATTGAAGTGCTGATTACATGAAAAAATTACTCTAATCATTAAATAACATTTAGAGGTAGATAACAGATTATTGTTTTTTTATGAAATACAAGGTTTTTGTTTGAAATACAAGGTTGTTTTCTTCACTAACATTTCAGCTCTAACTGACAGTTCTAAACCTCCAAAAAATATAGCTGTATTTTTATTGCTTTCTAATCATCGAACAAGGAAACAAACTTAAAATTATGTTTAGGTCTGTCATAAATTTCTTCAAAATTGAGCCTCTAGAATATGAAAAGAGTGATATGATAGAACCATTTGATTTTATTTCTAGAATTTAATAATATAAGTTAAAATCGACGCAATTATCAGGCAGCAGTGGTATTATTTTAGACTGCGCAAAGCAAACTCTATGTAAAATATGTAACAATTCGGAATTACGTTTTATGAACATCTTAAAAATTTAACTTTTAAAATAAAAAGCATCTTTGCTCTCAGATTTTTCTTAAGCAATCAAAATTTCAACTTAAATTAAATTAAGTTGTTCAAAACACACAATCTCCATTAATTTAAATCCTTTCGAACATAACAAGTCCTAAACCAACATTGCGTAAAAAACGGCCGATTAGGCGTAATTAAATCTTTTGTTTAAATTAAAACTCTGCCGCTTTTGATGAAACTTTGTGGAAACAACAATTGCAAATATTGGCCGTTCCGATCCGCTGGCTGGATATTTGTGCTCGCGGCTGCGGTGTGATGCTGTTCATAATATAAACACTACATTTGATGATGGCTGGTTGACTTATTCGACTATCATTATTTATTAATAATTTCATATACGATGTATATAAAGTGTTTTGTTGTTTTGTATGTATTGAAATAGATTATTGCTAATGGTATTTAATAAGCCGTGGTGGTCTAGAGGTAGTGACACCCGCCTTACAATCGTTAGGTCGTGGGTTCAAATCCCCGGTCCCGTACCAATGAGTTCTTTGGAATTTATGTACGGAATTTCACACCACTGGCTTTTCGGTGAAGGAAAACATCGTGAGGCAACCTGCATGCGTCCGTAGAAGAAATTCGATGGCGTATGTGAATCCACCAACCCGCACTGGGCCAGCGTGGTGGATATGGCCCAATCACCCTTCGTGGGTAGGCCTACGTCCTGCAGTGGACTATTAAAAGGCTGGTACAGAATGGTATTTAAATTTTGACTTGTAACAGGGGTGGTATCAATAACTGACTATGACTATTAGTAGCGCTCATAGCGTAGTTTGACTAGGTGTTCGTTAGCGATCATCAATTTTAAGCAACGTTCAGCACGGTCAGTCTTCGTGTATATGTGACGGCGGTTGGCATTTCTAACTGAGCGCTACCGTGGCTCGGATAAGACGTTACATTGTAGACCCGGTTGTTTTAACCGTTTAGCCATGTCAGAGGCCTTCAGGCGGCTTAAAAACTCTGACACCAGCGGCCTTATTTTGTAAGCGCTCTGACGTTCGGCTTCGCTTTTTCTCCTGCTCGCGCCAGTTACTCACGCCGCGAGAGCGAGCGGGAGGAAAAGCGAAGCCGAACGCCAGAGCGCTTACAAAATAAGGCCCCAGGTCTAGCCACCCGGCCTATACGACTTCACTTTTATCATTATTTATTTAATAATGATCTTGACATGCTATGAGATGGAAAAACCGCAAAGAATCTGCAGAGCAACGCTCATAAAATTTCTCGTATACCTACGTATGTAGTATTTATAGTAGTCTGTGCTACGTATCAAGATAAATCTGAGGGTGATAGACGCAGTTTTAAGTCGTTAGTATAAAATTCTAAATAGTGTACCTACCTTATTATCAAGTAAGCAAACGAGACATCGTTAAGTTCTTATTTTATCTTACTCGTGTCCAAGCCTATGAAACTCGCTCTACATAAAAGATCGCTATCGAATGGAAATACCAACTAACGTCTGCCTCTGTATTCAACTCACAACAACCCTGGTTTGGGCAAGACACTTACCACGTTTAAGCATTATTTATTTATATTCTTTAATTTTGAATTTATCAGCATTTTTAAGAGATATTTTTTCAATCCTATATAGGTATGTATTTCCCATAAAATTATTCTGAAACTTATTAAACAAAAAATTCATTGTGATGTAATTATTAGGAAGGCTATCCATCAAAACACAGGTGTTCTCACACCTAGTTTGATGGCCATGACTACATATTGCATGTGTTGCACTGAAACAAATAAATTATTTTACATGCTCATTTTCATCTGTCAACAAGATTCAACCGCTGCCTACTAAAAATAAGCAGTTTTCCATTAAAAGATATAAAAACACAAGTTTAACAAAATAATACAATGAGGCGACATGACTTTTCCGCATTACCGCCAAAATTCATTTGATAGAATCATATACGCTATCAAATTTCTTTCACGGCCATGGGTACTTAATAGCAAACACCATATGTATCAACAATTATTGTCCTACCAAAACAAGCCTCTAAGCATATTTTATCCATCCCATTCCGTCTTAGCTTATAAAAGCTCTTCACCAGGCAGCCCTGCACATAATAATGTCACCCTGGCCCATAAAAAACAACAGTAACACAAATTAATCGCACAATAAAGTCGGTAACGCAAACAGTGTATCGCGGTAGTACAAATTGGTCGGACAAAATATACTTCTTAAATTATTGGGGTCGGGTACAAATATTGTCCGAGCGGGCGCGGCGGGGTATTTACTGTGAAGAAGTGAACCGGTCGATCGAGAAGTAATTTATTAACGGTTTATTTGTTGTTTACAAGCACTTGATGGACAGTGTTATTAGATAAATTACTACTTTACTTATGACTAGGTTAAGTAGTAATTTCCCCACCACTCGTGCACTCCACTGCCAGAAAAATTACTCCTTTACTTAGTACTGCTACATTTTTATTGTTCGTTGGACATGTTAGAGTGATTATTTTAGTGGTAGAACGGTGATCGTAAAGTTATAGGTTGAAATTTCAGTCCAAAACCAATGGAATGGCAAGAAAAAGAAGAGAAAAGGGAAGATCTATAATAGGTACAAGTTTCACCTAGTATAAGAGTCAGAGGACTCCATAATGTTATGTATTAATTTTTGAAGACAAATACGTATTTTGTATTTATAATTATTAAGTTTTTAAGGTGCCACAAATGTTCATACTTCTAAAAAAGGAAAATATTATAGAAACGTGCATACGTTCGGAGGAGAAATTTAATGACGTACTCGTGCGTGTATCTACCAAATCCCAACTAGGCTAGCGAGATGGAAACGTCTAAATCTGTCTTGTGGCGGTGTGCCTATGTCCAACAGTATGCCACTAGACGAAACAGTTGGTACGGTACGTTATTTGTTTGCTATGGTATTATCATTGATGTGGTGACGTTACGTCTGTATAAAATAATTGTACTTAAGCCTTCCTGACTTTTGCAAGGTAGAGACTACAAACGCGAAACAATAGCATGTACAAATTTACAGACTATTGGAGTTCAAATTATTTCATGAGACAGAATGATGCAAAGTCGAGAATAAAACCCTACAAAATAGAGGAAACAGGGAAGAAAATCCTAGAAAGAATGCTTCAAATACAGTGCGAGACGTGCCACACGGCTTTCATTCCATCCTTGCGTTATTCCCGCGGGTAAGAGGGGCGTAAGTTCACCTACTTGGAATTTTCTTAGGCTTCTTTCAATAAAACCTAAGTTTATGTGGGAAATGCCTTTAAGAAGATTATGAATTCACAACTGTTTTCGCGTTTTTCGTAAAACACCAAGAGATTTTTGGTACATTTTTGATAAAATTTACGTTCTGGAAGATCTGGGAGAAAACGTAATGAACGAAAACTTTCTCGATGTTCTACAGAAAACTCAAAAACAATGGTCGATTCACGATCTTCTCAAAGGAAAAAAATAGAAGCTAGTATTTTGCCAAATTCTAGAGCTGCTTGCGTTTACGTGAGTGTTATTTTTTTACTTCAAAAGTTAAATATTTGTCAGTACTCATTCATCTGTCGGCAGAGTGTTTTTCAGCTGAAATTTTGACATAATATAATATGTAATACGTATTACTACATAACTGATTTTACATCAGCAAAAACAATCAAAACTATAGTTAAAGAGTCAAGTACGGTACAAAGTGATGGCTTACATTTGACATCGTGTGTGCATACATATTATAATACTACTACTTCTATAAAAATATAAAGAGTTTGGAAATTTTGAACAACAGTGAAACTATACCATCAATGCAATTCTATCAGTCGTAGGACGTCTACTGCTGGACATATTATGCCTCCCTTTTGGATTTCCTATAAGTCATTCGTACATAATAGGTATACGCATCTACCTGCATATAACAACCTTTACTCTAGCAGCTTCGTAAGGCCTAGTCTTCCTCAGCGAGCGATAGTTTCTTTATGAAATATGTTGGTATTTAATCCCAGTATAGCGGCGTCGGATCAAGCGCCCCGAGCCTCGATCGCGCCAACTTGGGGATCAAATATCAATCTGCCACCGTCCCTGTGCGGCCGGATCTTTTCACAAGGGCTGTCTAAATCTAATTTTGACGAAAAAATTTAATATGTTTATCTAAAAGTGGACAAAATTAACTTAGAACTCTCAGTTATAAATACAATTAGTTTTTGCTCGCGGCTTTGCCTGCGTGATTTTTTCATTTTTGTTCTATCCCATAGAAATCTTTTTTTTTTTAAATAAAAAGTAGCATGTCACTTTCCGTCTTTCCAATTATGCCCAAGCCAAAAATCAAGTCAATCCGTTACTTCGTTGCTGCGTGACTGAGGAAAAAACAAAAAATATACTTTGGGATTTATAATATAAGTAAGGATTATTTATCTATGCTTTAGGAATACTTATAGGAATACTGGTGAGTCATCAGAAAGTGTATGGTTTATTTAATACCAATGTAACACTGGTGTTACACAGCATATTTCTCGGTTACTATTTTTGTACCACATTTTATCATCATCAATAACTTAGCCGCAGTGTCATTATTAGTTTCTACATGATCCGTTTAGTATTTAAACAAAAGTTGTTTTAATAAAGAATCATTTTATCTCTCTTTCGGCACTCTTCCACTTTGTCACTTTGTAGTCAAATATTTCATATTCAGTCTCTAAGGGATAATAAACTAAACAACATGTCTAGAGTGACAACCCTGTCAAATTTGCCGTAGAATTCCTTGCGAAAAACTTATATAACGTCCCTGTGCCCTCACCCGTGAAATGCGAATTTGGCTGCAAATTATGGTAACACGGTATATCAGTAGCACATACGGCATTCCATGTTATACCTACCATCTGGTAACAGCTTATGATCGAAATTCGCTGTCAAATACGGCTTGCTCCACGTTGTGCAGACCTACTCATTTAAATACCTTTTACCGTCTAGTAGAGTGTAAGTTAAATATGATATTTCAAAAATGTAAATAAATACAGTATAGATGTAAAAAAGTAAATTCGCGTGAGTGAATTTTTGCATTTGTACAGAAAGCGGCGCGTTTGCTCATAAAAATTCTAAACTATTTCAAAAATTTCGAAACGCTAAACTGTAGGGGTACAGACGAAAACAAAACTCTGTGTCTACTTTGATTATGTTTAATTATGTTTCTGTCTACATACCCAATTGGCGAAGCAAAACAGCCCATAAAATATGGACTATTTATAGTGCCTATGCATTCAAATTTTGACAGGTTTGACATATTAAGTACGCGCACAATGTCAATGATCTGGACCATTTTCTTTGTGATGGTTAAAATGACAGATCAAAGTGTGTCTGGCTATTATTACAATACAATACAAGAACACTTTATTGACATCACAAGTAGTAAAACATAACAGAAGAAAAAATTACGATAGAAGAATGGTACAAAAGGCGGTCTTATCGCTAAAAGCGATTTCTTTAACCTCTACTGTGTGGAAACATGTAATTGACATGGATGGTGGTGTAAACATTAATGAATAAAGTAAAGCTATAATTATCCAAAAACAATAAAATACACTACATAATAATAGGCATACACAAATACTTCTTACAATACATACAATAAAAATAAACCTACTTACATAAATACAGATAGATAAAACGTAAGTGATAAGTAATTTCAGTTTTTAAAACTGCTTAGCAAGATAGTATTCCTTGACTTATTATCTATATACGTATGTATTACAAAAACGTATAGGTGTATGTTGTAAATCTGTCTCTGCCTGCCAGCTTTGCTATGTTTGGAGTCAGAGACCGTGTGTAAAATGTCCCTAATATATTTATTTATTAGGTCACCTACGTGCCTGCTATCCAAAATCTAGCTTTCTGATCATCATAAATAACCTCGACCGGCACCTTCATGATTATAAACATTGCAATCTCACAGAATATCAAACAGTAAACAACCGAAAAGGGGGAAGTAGACATGCAGACCGAACGGCGAACTTTGCCGAACTTCCCCGATTCATCTTACTTTCGCTTTTCAAGATAGATTTTATTTTCTGCTTCCCGGAAATTTATTCGGTTGTAGACATTATTATCTACATGTTTGATTTACTTTGGTCTGGTGTGGAGGGATGATTGGGAGATATGGCCTCGTTATCATAATCAATATCTTGATACTGGCAGTGTTAGGTATTCTGTGGTGTGGATAGGTATTTGTTAGCTCTCGTGATGAGGCGCGTGCTTGGTGAAACCGCTTCGGTATCAATCTAGGTGGAAGTTTCATCAGTGAACTTCAAATTTGGACAGGCTATGCAGATTTTGGTATAAAATATAAAAGGATATAAAGTCATATTCTCCTAAGTCTAGTAATATTACATTTTATCTTCTTATTGCATCCCAAATGCATCGCTTAGTCTTATTATTTATTACGATTGTAGAACCAAGTATCAATTATGAACCTTATTTTGAGAACAGATAAAGGAGGAATCTTAAGTATATACATGTATATATATGACACATACACATTACAGGATAGACAGGTACTGTACTGTACTGTACTAGCCTTTTTGATAGTCCACTGCAGGACGTAGGCCTACCCACGAAGGGTGATTGGGCCAAATCCACCACGCTGGCCTAGTGCGGGTTGGTGGAGACAGGTACTCATACCTAATTTTTAAACAGCAGATGGAACAAAAACTGAACTGTACTAATAGTCTACTGATCTTTTAACAGTCTATTGCTGAATCTAGGAAAAAACTAAAAGAAATTGGGCAAAATCTAAAATGCACAACGCACTACGAGATTAATTCTTCTGATTAATTCACTATTCTGAGATCTAAAATTTACATATTTCTTATTAATATGTTTCAGGGTAGATAGTAATTTACATATAATTAATATGAATTATTTCAATTAAAAAAACAGAACGCACTATTTTTTCTTAAACGCTTTATAATTTCAAACAAAAAGGCTAAGCCCTTAATCTCTAATCTCTGCATTATAATTTGCGTCTCACTATAAGCTCATTTATGAAACGTTGAGCCAATATTACCCCTTTTCATTTAGGTAAACAAACTTGAAGATAGAGGTGCCCTGTTTGCCCCGGGCGACCTTAATTTGGTAAAAACGGTCACGTTTTGCTCCACAAAACACCTGAGTGGGCCACAGTTTCTTAAAACTGATTTTTTATTGGCTAAACCTTTTAGTGCATTATTCAAACTTTGTGAACTCGTGAGAGTTTTTTAAGAATATTTACTGTTGAAGTTTTGTACACTTGTGTGCCGTTAAAGTACATCAAATAGTTTTTTTTTGTAAAGTGGTGGGAAAAATGTGCTTTTTCAATTCAAGGCGTATAACTAGATACATTTATGTTTGAGGTCGTTTGTTTGTATAAAAAATGTTATATTATAATATTTCATTTCAAAATCTAGGAAAGTACTGAAACTATGTATATTTTTCTGTTTATAACAAACTTTATTTTGAAAATTAATCGTTTTGAAAAATATCTTAGTATATAATTCAGTTCCTCTAAATTAAACAATCGCCATATACTCACACCTACTTGCAATTCATTTCAAAGCTTTTTATTCGTTTAATTTTTAAACCGATCGAGAGAACCCCCTAACAAATAAGGATCGTTCACTCGTTCTGAAGATTCTTTTCTAAATTCGAATTTCAAATACCTGCCTGACAAATAAGAAAAAGTACATTATGTAAAGGCGAAAGCACATTGTCACATAATCGAGTGCACTACGGTCCCGCGAGAGCCAATTTGCATCCACGAGGTTCTTGTTCAATATTTTACGCGGGCGGGAATTGGACGCAGGTGTGAAGTAGGCTTTAGGTCGCGAGGTGAAAAGGTTCGTTTTGGTGAGAACTGGCTATAACTTATCCTGGGACTGCGGCGCGAAATAACAACAGAATACTCGGATCGTATAATAAAATATAGAAATCAGCTGTCGAGTCTAAAACAGATTTTCAGAAGAAAAACACACAATACAAATTAATTAGAATATAATTCAGGTGTTTTTCACGCGTAAATTTTTGAAGTAAAAACTTCTTTAGCGGCGTTGTGCTCTTTTTGGGATGGGTAAAAATGCTAAACTCGCATCACGTGACCTGATCGAAAATTTATAAGACGGAGGAAGAGTAGACTGCTGGCGCGGCATAGAAGTGTAAGTGATTTCCCCTTATCTTTCAATCGTGCGGCAGAAATGTATGCCTGCTCTTGCTATCACTTGCGTACGTGTGTGATATATTATATTTATATTTTATATTACCACATATATGATAGTACTTTAAATGTTCAAGTTATCACTGGAGTGCCGGCAGACTCCTAGAGTGCAAACCGTTGTTTTTTTTATACAAAAAATTACTTTAATTCGACGGCATTTGACCATCTTTATCGTTACTACTAGCGCGTGGGCTGGTCTCGTCCGAAGAATAAGCGACTTATTTATCTTTTTAGGGTTCCGTACCTCAAAAGGAAAAAACGGAACCCTTGTCCGTCTGTCCGTCTGTGTGTATGTCAAGACTCTTTATCTCGGGAACGCGTAACGATATCGAGTTAAAATTTAAACTATATACGTAAACCTATAAATTATTGCAGTTGTGTAAAAGAAAAGCTTCTCAGTTACCGTACAAAAAAGTTAGAGCCGTTTATGTCATAAAAAAACGCATGTTTCAACGCTCACAAAAATCAAAACCTACAGGGTACTTCCCGTTGACATAGAACTATGAAATTTGGCGAGAAGCATTAATAAATCTGAAAACTGTACATTTCTATTTAAATCACATAAAAATAGGTCCTCAAAATTCACATAATATGGGTTCAAAATTCAAAGTGAGTTAATCGTATCATGCAAGGTATCATATAAAATAACTTCATTAGTACATGCTAAAACAGGTTTTTAATTATTTTAACAATATGTCTGTACGGAGCCCTCGATGTGCAAGCCTGACTCGCACTTATCCGGTTTTTTTTAAACCATTTTCTCAGTTTACACTCAAAATTAATCCAAAATTGCACCAACAAACATCACATTTAATCAAGTAGTTTACACAATAGCACATAAATTACACTCCAAAGCCCTCTAATTTCATAACGTTATCATGTTAATAGCGCTGAACCTATTGATGTATCCGATGATGCTGTAATTACAAATCACATAGGGTCGGGACAACGCGAGGTGCGGCTCGGGTGTCAAAGGAGATGTAATGATGTGTCACGAGAGCCCGATCAGTACATTAACGAGTCGACAATTGAGGCCATAATGTGGTACCATCGCTATACTAGTATAACATCACAAAAAGTGCATTTTCAAAATTCGTACCTGTACTAGCCTTTTCAATAATCTACTGCTAAGAACCATCCGAAAGTGCAACGTATGGTCCTTTCGACCCATAAGTATGCACACAGGACAATAATACATGCGTACAATTATTTCTCATGACTGACGCACTCTATAGCTAACTTTTTTATATTTGCAGTATAATATACGATTCAAAAAAAGAATTATACTTACAGTATAAATGTAAAAATAAACTATAAAATATATTTGAAGCTATGAACTATCGACATTTATTTTATGACAAAAAAAATCTACTGCAGGGCGTAGGCCCGTCCAGGAGGGGTGGTTGGTCCATATCCACAATGCTGAGCCAGTAAGCGTTGGTGGATTCATATACACTATCGAATTTCTTCTACGAACGTACGCAGGTTGGCTCACGATTTTTGCCTTCACCGAAAAGCCAATGGTGTGAAATTCCGTACATTCAGTTCGAAAGAACTCATTTGTACGGGACAAGGATGCGAACCCACGACCTCATGATTGTAAGGCAGGTATTACTACCACTAGACCAACGCGTATTTTTCGATCAAGAAAATATTAAAACTCTAAGATACTTTCAAAATTTAGAGCTTTAGTTACACTAGCGCAAAAGATAAAGGAGACGTAGAGGCAGAACCACATAAAAATAATCCCTATTGACTTGGTGGTAAATCAGATCAAAACATCCCCAAAAATCTGATAAACCATATTGTCATGTAGTCATTTATTCATAACACCATTTGTTACAAGTCAAGAAGTAAACATTACATTAGGGCACTGTACTGTACTGCACAAAATAAAAATAGAATTTGACAATTACCAAATTAGTCACAAAATCT
Source organism: Hypomecis punctinalis (assembly GCA_949316475.1). Classification (NCBI taxonomy): domain Eukaryota; kingdom Metazoa; phylum Arthropoda; class Insecta; order Lepidoptera; family Geometridae; genus Hypomecis; species Hypomecis punctinalis. Next base: position 3,303,135 of record OX438802.1, read on the forward strand.
TAATACAATTCAGGTAATTTCAAAAGTCATTTACATCTTAAAATAGTTGCTCATTTATGGCCAATTTTTAAATTTATTCCTAAACAACCCAGAGGAAGGTGCATCCCGAACTTATATGGGTATTCGGTTGTATATAGCGAGCCAACCAATATTTACAGACTTCTCCGATTTCGCCAGCCTATGAGAAGGAGTCACCAGTTGGTTTTTCCTAGCATTGCTCATTAAGTTTAACCTAGAATAGGTATCTTTCCTCTCAAATATCTCATATTCTCTCCAGAAATGATATCAAAACCACCACTTCCACTGAAATGGCTGCCTCGGTAGCTCAGTGGCTAGTGATTCTGATTCCTGGGTCAAAGAGCGTGGGTTCCCACCCAGGATTAACATTTTTAAGATCATAGGTGTCTGATCTGTGTCTGGGTGTTATTTAGGTGTATTATCTATATAAATATGTATTTAACAAACATGTATGTGTAGTATATCACAAGCTTTGTTTAGTTTCTGGTCAGATACCGTTTGTGAGATGTTCTCTAATATTTATTTATTTGAAATTTGTTCATTGGGCTGGACTCAATGAACAAATTTCTCGTGTTTGATTTTATGTGACTGTTTTTTATTTTGGTCTCAAAAGTGAACACTGTTCGTGTCGTATTGTAACTTTTACTCACTTTTAATAAAATAAAAACGTGATATTACATTTTGTGTGGTAGAACAGTGTTTCAAGTATCTATTAAATTCCAATCAGTACAACTTAATTCATAAGTTCGACAATTCCGTGTAAACATCTTAGCGGTTACCTGAGTTTCGACTATATTTAACCCTTACCCTTCGCCCGTCGAGGGTGAAGCCAGGCGTGAAAGGTCGCCCGGTTTACGTGCTAGCTTAGTATATACTAGTTTACTAGTTATGTTAGTCATAATAGTGATATCTGGTATACAATTTCATCTAGAGTTGTGAAAGTTACATAAGTAAATAAGTTTGTATGGTTCGAGTGACTAGCCCTACCTTGATTTTTTATTTGTGCAAGATATTATACTAGTTTTTACCCATGGCTTCGCCCGCATACGCAATATATCATTATAATTTATATTCTATGTGTTATTCTGATATATAAGCTATATTATTGCAAAGTTTCATCTCAATCCGTTCAGTAGTTTTTGCGTGAAAGAGTAACAAACATCCATACATCCATCCATCCATCCATCCTCACAAAATTTCGCGTTTATAATATTAGTAGGATTGTATACATTTGTAATAAAAATACGATGATGATAAAACATGATTTTATACTTCAAATCATCTAAATAAAAATCAGACGTTTTATTGTCTTCATTGTCGCCATACTTATATACAAATAAGTTCTTTAAAATACAATACTTACACTATTTCTATCAACTACTTTCTAAAAAACGACTAGATCGTTATACACATATAAAGCAGCTATAGGATTTCATTGATAAAAATATATAAATGAAGAAAAATCTACTTTATCAGTATCGAGACAGATGGATAGGTAATTTTGATTAGTATTTTCAACTCAGATATTTTTTTATTTGGTCTGAAATTGAACTATTATTTTTCTGTGGCATTTTAACGGAGCGTCAGAGCGTCTTACGCTTGTTATATTGTCAACTATGTTTAAAATATTTTGCAGGCTATAACTAATGTAATTTACTTTTACAACATATTTTTAACTGCCAGAGTTTCATAGTTACGACCCATAACTCTATATTCAGAACCAGCAACTAGCTCACAACAAGTATGCTTATATGTACTTAACCCAAACTTTTTCACCGCACTCGAGCTCTTAGCTGGATGAAATCATTGAACAGTTACAACTGAGACGGTCCCGCTGACCTTTTCGCTAACTGCGCCCAACTTCACAATGTGGACGTCGAGCGGACGTCTCCGGGTGAAAGCTTCCTTACATGTCGGTATTAAGTTGAGACGTTTCTGAATCAATGGACGACTTTTTTTTGTCAATTTCGAAGTAAGGAAATTAATAGTAGGTTTTGTAACGACTACCATCTATGAAATGATTTTAATTTTATAGTGCATCCCACACTAGGTTTATCTCAAAGACTTATTTTTGTGATAAACATTTCAAAAATTCTTCGCGGATGCATGTTCTTATAACTTCAATTGAGTGATAACCTGTCTAATACGGGTATCACATGTGGCGCCGCCAACGCTATAAGTTGGATAAATGATAAACACTTCACAAAATTCGACGCGTTTGCAGTATTGCGGATTAGCTCAGTTGGGCAGAGCGTCGGGCTAGTGTTCCGAAGACGCAAGGTTCGAGTCCTGCATTCGCGAAGAATTTTTAAAATGTTTATCACAAAAATAACTCTTTGAGACCACCATCTATTACCAGAGTTATTAACAATCTTACTACCAGTAGTAATAATGATAAATCAATTACCTTTCTTACTACTGCAGTTGATAGAACAGCAATAAAAGAAATAATCGGCCAAGTGCGAGTTGGACTCGCGCACGAAGGGTTCTATACATATATACCGTATGGTACGTTATTAATATCGGGCGAAAAACGGAAAAAAAATCAGTTTTGTTGTATTGGAGCCCCTCTTAGTTGTTTACTTTCTTCTGTCTTTAGTATTTGTCGTTATAATAACAGAAATACGTAATCTGTAAAAAATTTAACGTTCTAGCTATCACCGTTCAAGAGATACAGCCTGGTGACAGACAGACGGACAGCGAAGTCTTAGTAATAGGGTCCCGTTTCTACCCTTTGGGTACGAAACCCTAAAAATATCCGTACTACTGTAAAACTAAAATAATAAAAACTAACAAAATATGATAGATATTCTACTTCCAGTGGTACCATGCGTAAAATTTACTTCCTGTGGTACCTACTGCCAAGCAGTGTAGTAGAAGCCTGGTCACATTATTGAATTAATAAAAATTTCATAAAAAATGTAATCATTTTACATCTTCTGACATCAAGAAGAGCTTTACTATTTCGTTTTCTATAAGTATAAAACTTTTGCGAACCTACAAATAATACTTATAGCCACATCAATTCGGTACAGAACGTCAATTTGCATACAATATTCAGATGAAAAAGCCAATAGACAGGCAGCTGTTAGCGTTGCGACAATATTCATGCGTTCGCGCGTCACGCCATGAATCGCAACAATTTGTCGCGCGACACGCCCGCAACTATTACAGGGACAATATTCATGCAGGCGCGACATGTTGTTTAGGTGTAGGACATAGCTTACACAAGCTACAAACGTACACGATATTTTTTTTTTATTCCAGTATGTTAGGTTTTGCCTACATCTAATGTAATTAGTACCTCAGGGGTATTTGAAATAATTTGTATTGTATTTAATACGAGTATTTTTTTTACACGCACCTATTCTAATATAATGAAGAGTGTGCATAATGAAGAGTACAGTTATTGTACTCTTCATTATAGCTAACTAAAAACAAAAGCTTAAAACCAACTGAGAAATTGCGAAGAAAAAAAGCTGTTCCATTTATTTTGTCGATACTTTGTCGTTGAAGTTTTTGTACGGAACATATGATCTATTTCACGATTTTAGATATGATATATATCTTATCAAGGTATTCTATAGAAAAATTATACATTTTCTAATAAATCAAATCAAAAATCATTTATTTCGACCAATCATTGAGTCATAATTTAGCATACAAATTCAAATTATTTAAAAGATTCATATTCATATTTATTTATTGCCACTAAGTTTTACATTTGAGGTCTTAATTAAGATATGATGTGCTTACATCTTAGTCGCATTGCAAAATTATAACTTGCTAGGGCGCTCTCTAAATATATTTATCAAATAATTACATTATATTCTTAAGATCTAAGTTTAAGAATAGTTACATATGTTTAGTAGCAAGCAATTATAGAACTATTAAGAGATCGTCGTCCAAATAATCAAATAATATAAATACCTACTTGGCAATAAGCTTATTTACTCGTATTAGTTTTGTAGGTGGTGACTTCAAAGTATTCATCTAAGATGTCAGATGTCATAAAAATAATCAATGTAATATTCTAGAACGAATCAATTATTCTATATAATAGTAGTATACGTTACTGAGAATCCGCCGCCACTTAAGTAGGTAAGTAAGTTCGTCGCTACTTGAATCCAGATGTGATTTTCACGCTCTAGACTTTCATTAAGACATTAATTCAACGAGTACAGACACAAGAATTGTAGCTGGATCTTTCACCAAATTAGTAGCTTTGTGACGAAATAAGCAATTATTTCTCCAGAATAGATATGAAACATGGAGGCATCTTGAGAGATGAGACATGGACATTTCGCTCTAGCGAGACCATTTTATATGACAGAGACATCTTCACAAAACGGTGTATTGTGAAGATTTATCCACACTTAAAACTGCAACTTAAATTCATAACACGATACCCATGCAACCCACGAAATCACAGAACAGTCAATATTCTATTGTTTGCAACGTAAACATTTTTGCAAGGCGATAGTGTCCGAAATAGTATCGTCTCACGCGCCGATTTTGAGATCTTAATATATATAAATCTCGTGTCACAATGTTTGTCCTCAATGGACTCCTAAACCACTTAACCGATTATAATAAAATTCTCACACCATGTGCAGTTCGATCCAACTTGAGAGATAGGATAGTTTAAATCTCAAATTATAGTCGCAATTTTAATTTATTTAGCCACAGCAACGCGTGGCCGGGTCAGCTAGTAGGTATATATATATATAATTGATATTTTTATTGATATTATAATTCTATTCATATTTTTTATTTCAAGATAGGTTTGCGTTTTAGCACAACCTATCTAAAGGTCTATTTTTAAACCAATAGCCCGTTAGGACATATGAGTAAAAGGTCATGAAACTTTTAAAAGGTTTTTTCGAACTCCTGATCTTAAACAGAGGTGGGGTCTAAAATATAGCATACTAACCCATATTGTAGGTACTTGGATGGAAAGACAGTCCAGGCGAAAATGACGGTACTATTTTTTCTCCCAACCTGGCCTTCTCTCATTCCACTATGCCGCACCAATAGTGCGTTCCAGCCCAGCCGTTGTTTTATTCCGCCATAGCCGAATAAAAACCGCTGACCGTAAACTGAAGAGGCCGGTATTGAGTGTTGTATCACACCACCTCGTAAAAATTCACCGTAAAAATAGGGATGATCAATGGCCTGTATCGATAAATGGGCCATGTCGATAAGCGAGCGCCGTTTGTTTTTATTTTGATGCTGTTGAGGATAAGTGTGATTATATAACATTTAGACGTCATAGACTTTTTCTTTTCTGTACAACTTAATTCAATAACATTGTTATAACACAATATGACATTACTATTTGAGTCTCATAATTTAACAACATGAATCGACATAAAGTCCGATTACAGTGGGGCCAGCGTAAATTTAATAGCAACGTAAAAAACGTTCTTTCTATCGAAGGCCTAAAGTGAAAAAGAAACAAAACTATGCTATTTCTATTAGCTAATATAATTACGATGGCGCCTCTGTAATCGGGCTTGTCATATCTAAAAAACTTGTGACACTTATTTGTGAGTTAATAAAGTGTCTAACTAAATAAATATGAAATTTACTAAAACACGTTATCTTATCCCATATTTTTAAGAAAAATTAATACATCTATCTTAACTGATAACGATATTGAGCTTTATATTTAGCTCCAAAGCCATATTTCGATTATGTCGATAATTTTCAGTGCCTAAACTGTAATAACATTTGACAAGATCACATCACATCAGACCTAAATCACCAAATATCGATAACTCAGTCTAAATTACCCCGCCGTAGATCATCCCTACGCACAGCGGAGTATATAACGCGCCTTCACACTCGCTGATGTCACATTTTCAGACCACCGGAGCGCGAAATAAGTACATTTTTGCGCGCACCATGTGATATAAAAAAAATAATGACATGTTTTAAAAGTAAATCCCGCTATTGACAGATGACAGGGCCTCGGGAATTTCGCAAGGTTTCTTATACGAGTACGTAATGTAAAACTGTCAACTTTTCAACTCGGCCAATATAAAGTATATTTGTCGTGGAAAGTTGAATCTGGAGCTGGGGGAATTTAATTCTTTATACAAGAACTTCATTCTAGATGCTTAGTGAAGGATATTTCTTTAGCATCTCCGTGTGTGTAGCGCTGATTGAAATTTGTTTTATTACAGTAGAGCTATTGCAATAATCGATATGTATACTAATCAAGATAAGTGATAAATTTGGTCATGATGATAACATCCAAGTTAAATAAACCACGCAGCCTTAGTTACATTTTGAATTTAACTAATGTTTTAAATCAGTTTTGTAAAATAAACACTCTTGTTTGACGGTCTATGAAACGAAAGCAGGAGGCAATAAATAATCGGTACAGTCAAATTAGAGTAAATGAGCACCAAGCATTTACAATTGAGCACTACAATGGCTCAGAAAAACCGGATAAACAAAACCATGTAGTCAGAGATTAAAATAAAATAATAATGATGATCGCAAGTTGTTCTTAACTAAACCACACTTTTGTTCGTTTTTAGTGGTCAGGTGGGTGCTTCTGTATGAAAATAAGCACGTAACGCGCTCTAACATGCTTGTTATTTTTGAGAAATTTGAGTGAAAAATATTTATTTTTCTAATAACATAACTTAAACTCGTTTTATAATTTATTTTAACGTGATTTTACATTCGTCAAACATTTCTCCAAACGAAATTCACACAAATAAAGTAAATACTTACCGCGTTACGTTACGTTTTGTCGATAGAGAATCAGGCCATTAGTGCTGGCCACTTACTGACCTTACAAAAATCATGCAGTTAATTATTATTATTAATCAGTTTATTTCAATTTTAAAAACCATACAGAAAATTATTAAAATTACAATTAAATTCATAAATGTCATCAATAATAAATTAAAAATAAAATCACATAAATAATATAAGACAACAGTTAAAAAGCCTTCAAGTTTATAAAAGAAGAGCCACCACGTACAACAAACGCCACAAACAGCAAGTTAATAAAAAGGGAACACTTTATAACCGTAGGTACGAACGCTGACAAATTAACTCCCCTAATGTACTTACCAAAGTTTTATTTACCAAAAACAATATAAAATACGGTTATTTACCCCGACCGATCCACCGACTGACTTATAAATTGGAGGGAATTCCTTCACAAAGCATTTTTAATGAGGCCTTTACTTTGATGCGATAACTTTTTTCGATATTTTCGTCTTGGAGGAAAAATACTTTCCGTCTCTCTCTGACTTGCAATGGGATGCACGTCTGTCTCTGTTGCTCGGCGAACTGCAAACGCTCCAGGCATCTGCAATCAATGGAGCGAAGAAATTGAAATAAGATAGCGAGAGGTTGGTACCTCGGTTCATAATAAGGAGCTCGCCTGATACTTTGCTGTCTTTCATCTACGGGATTTCTCTTTTATATGTGAGCATCGGTTATTTTAGCGACAGTCATTTGGAGTTGTCAGCGAATCGGAGGCATAAGCGCACTTGATTGTGCGGAATAGGGGTTACTCGGAGAGAATTTTTGTTGGAGTTACATTATTTAGCAGTAATGTGGGACGGTTTGGTTTGGTTCGTCGTTTGAGTTTTTGTTTTGTTTGTTCTATACTGATACCGTATGTAAATGAGACGAATTGTTTCTAAGTTAAATGAAGATAATTTTGACTTAACACTTTAGAGAATGAGCAGCTTATAACCGATGCTATTGGAAATGTTTAAAGGAAAAATCTACGCCTAACAGTAAAAGTTTCAGCAATGACATGAACTATAGCCCTAGGTATAGTTTAGTGAAATTTTTGCGAGGGCTCATGGTGTTTGTGTTATGATAATCTTACTTATACTAAATTAATATATTTATCTATATACAGGGTTATTTCTAATCAATTAGCATCCTTCTAGGGGCTTATTCTGTACATTAAAACTAACAACTTTTGTTCTACGACTTTCTTCAAAACAAAAAAAAATGTTGTTCCATAGAAAAATTAGTTCACCCGCGACGAAATGTATGGAACAGCTAATTTTTTTTTATAGTTTTGTCGAAAGTCGCAGAACGAAATTTGTTAGTTTTGATGTACAGAATAAGCCCCTAGAAGGATGCTAATTCATTAGAAATAACCCTGTATAAGTGCTAGATGTAATATTTTGAATAAAACTTGTTGTTACACAATTTTTTTTTATTTCCAGGTATGTCACGACCGCCCACTTTACTTTTCTGTAAGTAAAAAAGACAAACTCAGAACGGATTCAACATGTTTTAGAGGTATAAGTTATTCAAAGCTTTACTCTACTTCTAAAGTAAGTTCTTATAGGCCGGGTGGCTAACCCTGGTGTCAGAGTTTTTAAGCTGAAAGCCTCTGACATGGCTAAACGGTTAAAACAACCGGGGCCTACAGTTTAACGTGTCATCGGAGTCGAGTAAAATTAATTTTACTTTTAAATGCACAAGAAGTACGACGCCAAAATCTTCAGAGCAAGAAAAAAATGCCTTATCAACGCGTGTATCCAATAAAAGTTTACACACACATAACCGGCCCCGCCCGCGCCGGGTGGGAATCAAGCCCGCATTTCGCATTCCATAAATTGTCACCAGTCGGAAACAATTTGCCTGCTGAAACATGGAGACATATCGCTCTGGTACAAGCCACGAGAATATCGATTTTCAATATTGTTACCTGATTTTTTGCAGTTAATTACTTTCGCTTTATCATTGCTTGTTTAAAACTGTGCTTTATAACCCTTCAAAGGTGAAGGACATCAAAAAAAACCTCTCGTAAAATATATTTTTTCATTACATCTATTCGAAAAGGACTATTTGGTTCGCCTTTAAGTGCGCCCAAAGGTGGTGTTTTCTCTATGAAACTTTATAAGTGCGCCGGAATCATCTTTGCCGCGTACTATTTGAATTTGGAAGTATTTGTAATGTTAGTGTTCAGAGCCAACAAAATGAATGAAAAGAATGTAAATATAAGTTTTCATTTATTTTAATATATCATACCATTTAATTTCAATTTAGTTATTTCTACGTTTTATTAAAGAATAATATTACAATAAAATATGAGGCGCCATTTATTTTCTCATAGAGGTGATGAAAAGTAGAGTGTACCACTCTGGCGCAAAATATATTTTTGGCTCGGGCGACGTACTTTGAATCCCTCGCTACGTTCGGGATTCCACTAAAGGCTAAAAATACTATTAAAAATCCCTCACTTCGCTCTGGATTCAAAAAAGCGCCCTCACCGTCAAAATATTATTTTGCTCACATATGATACAATCTACTATTTTTTTAAACATAAATCATAAAGGATATGGAAAAGATGCGGTTTTTGAAATCTTGCAGAAACAAAATATATACCAATAGAAAGCTAATATAATTATCTTTTCAACCACATATTTTTTATCATCGCCATTTAATTTTCAAATGGGTTCTAAAAACATTAGAAAAATGAACTATGTGCTACACCTAATAACTGCATTAAGCCTAAATTGAAAAAAAAACCTGACAGTGACATTATGAAACAGCAAAAAGAAATGGCATTGTCAATATTGAACAACCAATAGAGGGCTGGTCGCCATGTTTTAAAAAATAAATAAATGTCAAACTCTAAAATACCAGCCCGCTATTGGTTGTTTGAAGATTCCTGTCTGATACGTAGACTACGTAGACCTCCTCTTAGTATTACCAGTTCAGTCGAAATATTTTCTACTTAGTGAAATAAAAAAGAGATATTATAATAAAACGGCGATACACAAAAATATGTGTTTGCGTGAAACAATATTCTTAAATATGGCACTAAACATTAATACAGCTCGCATCGCTGCCGGTTTTCAAGGACCGCCTCCCATATAAAAAGTTTACCAACTCCTTTATTATTAAAAAAAATATGAAATGCTTTTAAATGAATAGCTTGCTAATCCATATTTAGCCTACATAGTAGCCTGATCGTTTAGTCCAGGTTTTACGTAGTTTACTTAATCTTTCGCGTTCGCCATACATTTTGGTTAGTTCTTCCTCGTTTCCGCCAAAGGCACTGTACAAAAATCTATAGAGGCATACAGAAACAGCTGTAGTTTCAATTTACGCGTAAATCTGGACTAACCCCTCTGTATAGTTTCTTCTTTCTTCTTTCTCCTATTAGTGAGTATTAGACTAGGCGTCATGCTTAATGTACAAACCTCGTACAAGTCCTGTACTAATCTTGTGGAAGCGTGATCCGCAATTTCAGCTATACCGGCGACCCACCTCAATATCGGACAATCAACACTTCACCTACATATCCTCGACTATCTTTATGTTGCATCTCTGCTCCACCTGAACTCAAATCATCAAAATTTTAATGTAACAGTTTACATTGAAATTTTTGACAAATTCATGCTCTGACGTAAACCACAACACACCTACTAAAGATAACAAAAACACAATGAGCACAACCTGCTTTTTGACTGTTTCTTGAATCGAAGGAAAAGTTATGAAAAAACTTTCAGAAATGAAAATGTTGCTTAGATAGTGAAATAATAATTAACAGAGCAACATAGTAACTAAGCCCGCGACATCTCCTAATCTAAGCCAACCTCCGAACTTGCCTCGTCGGAGACAAGTAAGTTTCTCAGGGGTTTAATTAGCCCTTAACTTAATGGTGATTGTCCCGTCGACCGCTGCAGGGTTAAGCTGCAGCGCTGGATTGCAGCTAACTCGGTAAAGTTTGCTTGTGTGTTTAGCGTTTAGTTCGGTTGATTTAAAGCTGCTGTATTGCCAATAAATCGATTATGAGTAAGATAGACCTGAAGATTTTTGAATTGAATTGAATTGATTTACTTCATTAAAACTAGCGTGAGGATTCATTATTAAAATTTATATGAACAACCGGATACAACTCACGATTATTTGAGCGGTCGAGCCGCTATGCGTCCTACCGGATTCAGAGTAGTTAGTACTCTTTCTTCAGGGAATACGCGCGCCCCCGACAACGGACGCCCGCGCACTCATCAAATAATCGTGAGTTGTATCCGGTTGTTCATATAAATTTATATATTTATTTATTTATATATTTCATTGAATTGATTTATTTGCATAGTATATAGAGCATTCTTAAACGCTAAGTACATACTACCTAGTAGGGCATAACAAATATTAAAATATCAAGTAAATATCTTAAAAGTTACTTACTAAGGCTATCTTATTATTAATTATAGTCATTTAACTATATACACTTACACTACTATAAATATTACTTACTTATACTATTTTACTTACAAAACATAATTTTAGATTAGAACTAGTTTGACATATATTGGTAGTTATTACAAAAATATATGTGTTGTCTGCCATATAAGAAGTCGAGTTTTGTTTTTGATTAATTTACCTGTGTATGGAGTTTCAAACTGCAACAAAAAGATGTTTATTGACAATTTATCTTCAAAGTGTAACCTAGATGGGATATAGTATAATCTTCGGATTATTTTGCTAGAATAGTTAATTATCTGAAGAGTTTTTTTTTGCCAGTACTATGCATGCACGCACGGTTGGATTACATACCGTCAAACTTAGCTTGATTTCATCCACCAACAACACGATCAGATGATTTGACGAAAACCGCGTGAAAACGCTGGGTGCAATCCTCTTCCAACCGGTATTATTAGAAATCTACAAAGAACTCTCTCTGTAGCAGTGAACAGGAACATCCTACAGCTATATGATGCTGATAAAGTCGTGGTCATTCCAGTTATAGGACGTCCACTATGCACGGGTAGCATGGCAAAGGGACAACTTGTCTTTCCACCATTATATCCCTTCGAAGAGGAAATAAAGTATGGATTGACAATGAGAAGAAGTGGTTAAACGAGGCGGTGATGGAGGCTTTGGGCCGGGAGAAGGCAACTAAATTGGCATAGGACGTGAAAAATGTGTATTTGTAATTTATAAGAAATAAGCATTGCGCGCATGCCCCAAGCATTCATGCTCGCCATCGAAGGCTCCTTCTTGCTGCGGCATCATGCGTCGGGTCGTTCTTCTCCCTCAAATATGGTCCAAGAGCACGATGGCTGGCACACTCGTGATCGGGTGCTGCTTGCGGGTCGCCGGTCAGCTCGTGGCATTCACGCAGTGCATTTACTAACTTATTTCTAGTACCTACTAACTTTCTTTGTACAGTATAATCAAATAATTGTAAATTTTAGTTAACAAAAGGCACAGACCCTGGAGTCTGTGGTTAGTAATTTTTAAATTAAAAAATGTGGATAAAATGGTTTTCTCTCTTTGCCATGACCATGCTAGACTTAGGCCTCCTCTATACTTAGATCTCTTACATTCAAAGCGACCCTGCGGTATTGATGAGGTCATCTTTGTGGGTGGACGTCTTACGCCACGTTTGCCGGTAGAAGATCTCTACAATTGTTCGACCCCATCGGTCATCATATAACTTTAACATCTTACGGATTAGCTGTTGATGATAATGTTTGTAACAAAAGTATCCCCCAGACTGGGTCTCGCAGGCGTGTGACACTTCGCCGACCTCCCGATAGCAGGACCGCGTTAAGTGGCATTTCGCCTGAAGATTACATTCCGCGCGAGTTATAAACGTATATGAACGTTTTTATCACAACATTAACCCCTTGAGGTCATATCCCCTTTATATTAAAGTTCTAATTCGTCTCAACCCCGCTGGTTTGTGGTCTAATCGAGATTGGCGGATTTATTATTGCGCCACGTGTATGAGTAAAAATTGCTGCGGAATCATTTAAAACATTTTTTTCACAATTTTACGTTTTTTGTTTATTATTTTCATTGTTAGTGTGTAATAAGATAATCTCAATAAGATAAGAGTTCCACCCACTGCGATCAGTTGTGTCAAATGTTGCGTTATGAAATTTTGGTGTTAGCATTTTTTCCAATCACGATATATTTTAAAACGTTTTTATTTACCACTAAATATAAAATAAAAATTCCAAGTCGTGACAATGGCAAATATAAAATGTAAAGCCAAAAATAAAAAATGAATACCCAATACGGTTAATATAAAATTTATTATATTTATTAGGTTTTATAAGCTGTTTTAATAGAGTCATTTATAGTTTTCCGATATTTTATTATTTATTATATATATTAGTTTATTTTATTTTTTGTATGAGTTGGTTATTATTAGAATTTTTTAGAATGTATGTTGTATAAGTAAGTATATACATATATCACTTTCATACACACCCCGTCGCCTAAACCTTTAAATTAATCCTTCACAAGTAACGGTTGCCTGGAAGAAATTGCTTTTTAGCGATAAGTCCGTCGATTGTAACACTTACTATAAGTTCCTAGTCTAAGTTTTCCTAGTTAATTTAAGTTTTGGTGTGGCAATAAAGAATTTATCTATCTATCTAGGTTTTTTGAGTTGCTAGCGACTATTAGAATCTCAACTTAGCTCAATGTAAAATATTATAGTCAAATATTTTAATCTGAAAAGCAAGATATTCAAAAACATTTTCATGTAATATATTATTTTGAACTGTAGCTAAATGAAGTAAGTTATTTTTGCATTTTCTTTTTGTTATGAAACAAAGCTGCTATTATTAAAAGTTTAAACACGTTTTACAATAAATTGAATCTTGCATGCTATTCCAAGATTGAATTACATTTTTTACTAAAACCTTTTTCATCTCAACTTTGTGAATTCAGCAGACATTTTGTTGTAAAATATTATTACAAACTAAGTCTATTTACTGAAGTCATAACTCCTTTGGAGCAATTTAGTGAGTAAGAGGAATATTTAAAGTACAACGTGAGTGTCTTCAAATTCCGAGTAAATAGGTATCTTCTAGGTAAGCGTGCTACACCCTAGACCGCACATCTGCTTAACATCAGGCAGTGTGTAGTCAAACGCAAACCTATTCGAAATAAAAAAAAAAATATTTCAATGTTATAAATATTTTAAATATGTTTATTGCAAATTTTTAGTAAATCGATACAACTTCTAATAAAACTGAAAACTTAAATTTTCTCTTTTGAGTAAAGCACATGCTATTTTCGATAGCCAAAATTTGCACGAATCGATGTGACATCTATGTACATTTTTGTTGACAAATCAAAAACAGCTCAGGTGATTTCGATAAAATTTAAATGAGACCACTTCACTATTTCTTTTTTAAATCGGCTCACAATTGGCGAAAATATCGATGCACATAAACAAAAAAATATATATACAGACGCACTTAGTACTTCCTCTAATTCGGTAATTAAAAATATTTTTTATGCCAGGGACATCTTAAAAATAATTATTTACAAACCTTTTACGGCCACGCCTCAATTTTTTTCACTGCCTCCCCTAACTTTTTTTTTCATATCGTGTTGGTTTCGAATTTTCAATGACTATATGGACATCGTATGCCCCATGTAACGCTGCAAGCAAAGCTGACTTAGATGGTCAAAAACTTAATATAAGAACATTTTTAGACAAACTTGTATTTCAAAAACCATCCGTGATACAATTATAGCCATTTTGATAATATAATTAAAATCAACGTTCACGTTATAGACGCACAGCAGATGTATTTATATCCGTTCTATCTTCCCTTAATAGGCATTTCATTTTATTCCAATATCGAATAAAGCGTCCATTATAACGGAGCACTCAAAACATCCCCATTTATATCACCAAAAGCACGTCACCTAGCAATAAATAAATCTAAATTGGGTCAGCATTTTTCAAATAAAATCCGGAAGGACTTCTGTTTAAAAACCCGTCACGTCATCCTCTTCAGGGCTCGGCCAATTGATCTATAAAAATCACTATCGATATTGGACTCTACCTTTAGAGGATAAGGTTGTATTTGAGAAGGCTTCTTGTTATCTCGGACAGCCTGAGGCGTCGGTAATCACAGAGCTACGTTTAGATCATCGTTGGAGATAAGTGTTTTGTAGAGAAGGGCCATGGATGTAAGAAACAAGTGAACTCGCAGTAGGGTTGAAAATTTGTATGTCCCGTAAAACGGCGTAGGTTATTCAGCGTTTAGTGGTATCCTGATAGAGCGCATTTGCGCTGTCAGCAATAATACCGCCATTTGTGGCACTAATTTAAGATATGATTTATCTAGCTTTGCTGTAATTATTAATATTAGTGCACACAAAAAAGAGTTCTGTCTGTCTGTCTATTTTAAGAAAGATACAATTTTTCCGGCCCATCAGTCATGGTAAAAAAATGTAGCATTCTCGAGCTGTGAACCATATAACGTTGTTTCAACCATAATATACTGAAATAACGCCAATAGGTTCCTTGACAGTTGACTCAAAATAACCGTAATCCGAGAAAATTATACTTTGGTTCCTATTTTATTAATTTTAGTTACATATCAAATTCATAATCATGTAGTGCTTGTCACAAACAAGAAAACATGTCAAAAAAGTACCTCGACTGTGAACCGTGACCCAAACGTTCCCAACACCCTGAGCCAAAACAAAGTTTCTCCTTGTATCATAGAAACTTCTTTAAAATAATCAACAACGTAGACATTCGAAATGTCACTTTAGTTAGTGTCAGTTAGAATCTTCTAATGTCACTTTAGTAATAGTAGTCAGTCTTTGGATGGGTGACCGCGGATGGCATTTACAACTAAGCGCTACCGTGGCTCGGATGACGCGTTAAATTGTTGACCCGGTTGGTTTATCCGCTTAGCTATGTCAGAGGCTTTCAGGCGGCTAAAAAACTGTAAACACCATGGCTAGCCACTCGGCCCATATGAACTTACTTTAGTTAGTGGCATCATCACAACGGTGTTTATTTTTTGAAAACATGTGACTTTACAGCCAATCCTTGGTCTGTAATGTGCAATATACATCCATGGGAATAGCGTGCAGCTAGTGATGTCCTTGTAGATTGGATCCTTGAGTCCAACTGTGAGTAGAGTGAGTGACCTTTTATGAGCCAAGCGGGACTTTAAGGACTGGAATGGTCGACATAGATGTAGGATAAAACTTTTGCGCAGATTGTAAATAGCTTTGTTATGATAAGATGCGTATTTTGTTTCTGGGTTGCTCAAGTAAATGGGGAACTCTCAAGTAAGGACTGACAGCTTTTTATCGAAAGAATCGTGTTGCTGACGATGTCTTTAACATGAAAAATGAGATATGTCATGCCTACTGTTTTTTTTTTAATCTAGCCAATTTTGAACGCTTTAGACGCAATAGTGAACAGTATTAGCATCTTAAAATAGCTATTTATTGCTCTATGCTACCCACATAAGACTTATTTTACAGTAAGCTCCCGCCCCTCACTATTCGCAACTCCATTGACATGGCGCGAGTCAGCAACTATACCGCTGACTCTGCAGCCCACCTTTTATTTGGAGATTTAACTCACTTAACATTCCGCTGAAAACGTATCTCCCTTCCCTCCCTCACCTGCACAGCAACAAATAGCTCCGTCTCACCTTAATGCGCGTTTTCTTCATTCATCACGCAAATTTCTTGAGCCCGGCGGCGTATAATTTGATCGAAAACAGAACGCCCCGTCAGCGATGTGCTTCGAGAGTGACAGATGGATTTTCCGTTGTGTCACAAAACTGTACGTAGACATATTTCGCTTGAACAAAAATAAATTTAAACACGTAGATTAACTCAGGTAATAGATAAACATTTTATGAATATGAAAACCGACATTCCATTTACTTTTTATCAAATAAAGTTACAACCTATTTTCCGAATTTGCGGTTCCACAAACTCCGCCGAATGACTAACGATAATTTTATAGTGAACCCTCTCAATGGGACCGTAATAAAATTAAAGTTTCGGAGAAATGGCAACGACACCACTTTACATTCTGCCACCAGTCGTAAAGCTGCAACTAATCGGACAAAGTTATTCCGCAAATGTGTAAGTAGACTTATAAAATCTTTCGAACAATATTCGAGTCGTAGATTCGACTCGGCTTTTAACTATAAATCAGAGCTTAACAATATCTCTGTTTGTTCACAAAACCGCGTCGTAAAGAGGAGTAACTACAGTTCAAAATTACAAAGGCGTCCCATTCAATGAAGCAGATAGCAATGAAGTCGAGTGCTCGGAATAAAGTACTAACGATTTGAACGTCTTAAACAGAGCATTAGCGCGACTGTGAATTTGCGCGTATTGTCTTGGTGTCGCGCCGTGAATTGCCCGCCTTACCCTTAACAAGTATGAGGTAATAAACGCGGGAGTGCGTTTTATTACCCGGCTTATAATAACTTAATATATATGTATGACAAATAATGTAGAAGCCTCATGAGTTTACGGCCTACATGTGGTTAACCTACGCTTATCTGGGGAATCAATAGCACATTTGACTTTATAGAGACACAGAGGCGGGTAAGTTCGGAGATAGTGCAAAAACTTGCGAGATATCCCTTGACCGGTAGCACATAAACGATAAAACGGATTACGAAAGGAACTGGTACCTTATTTTATATTTTTACATTGTTTTTGCGTTGATCTGCGTTTTATATGGTAGTCTTAGGGAATTTTTCGGCATCTTAGACTTTTTTGCGCTTTCTGTGCGTATTTAAATAAACATAGCATGATATATCTCAGATTTAGCGTTACGTAGTAACATCATGCAAGTTGTGGTTAAAAGCAAACTGAAAGCAACAAATCGTGTTTTAAAAGGATCATTTAAAACTAAGCTATAGATTGAAAGTACTACATATACTACAAAAATGTAAAAGTAATTTTACAAATTAAGTATCGCCAACTATGACATCATTATAACTTAGCTCTGATACGCCTAGATGGCCTAAAATCTCTGACACCAGGGCTAGCTACTCGGCTCATACAAGCTTACTTAACATTATAACTTTAAAAAGAGGACAAAAATCTAATAAAAAATATGTACATTGTACGAGTATAACATGTGACAAATAAGCACAAACAAGCTAAGCTCATAAATCTGTATCCAATACGGAGAATAAAAGATAATATAAAATATGTATAACATGTAACATATAAGCACAAACAGAGAAAGCTAAGCTAAAAAAACAGAAGCGACAAATACACAAGCTTTGTCTTTTTGGCTTAGGGCCCCGTCTGTTTGTGTCGGGAGTTAAAACGGATCGCACTGTACTCCACCGCCTCCAGGTAAGTAAATGGTCACGTGTATTTTATTGTATTCAGAGATGGTGCAACCCGCTTGTCTTTAAGACTTTAATTAACAAATGCTAGATGCAATACGAGTATAAAGCGCTAGCACGCACCATCATCATGAGTACTTCATAATTATTTATTAAACTATACAGTTGCCGTATAATATGTCTAGTACAATAGTGCATATTATACCCGTATAATATAATATAAGCTTGATTATAATTATACAATGTAATATCATCAATTATATAATTTAGGTATCTTGATTCAAAGTTACGCGGGCTTGAAAAGTTTTCCTCTGGGTAATCGCGTATTGTGTAGTAACAATTTTGAATCAGCAGCTTTTTGAGTTTATTGTGGATATTTTTAAATTTTGGTGTCTTCTCTTAGGTCTTTTAACAAGTGGTTAAATATTCTTATTAGCATGTATGTGACACGAGTTGATTTTGTCTGCGAGCGTTAGTATTATATATGAATAAAGTAGGATACTTTTCACGAATATTTCTGCTTCTAGAATTTATATGCTTGAAAGTGTCAGTATGTTCTGTTGTTTGAAGTGTGGTCGACAGTTGTCCCGTTGGCGGATGTTTGTAGGGATTCGTGTATTTTTTTTGGTATTATGCATTTTTATGTCTTTAGCGTCTGTACTATTTTCCCATATTATGAAATCATACTTTAGCCACGAGTAGACGTACGCGTAGTAGGCGGTTTTCGCTGCGTGCAAGTTTGTATTTGCTTTTAGTATTGAAAGAGCATAAGTAAATTGAAGCAATGTACTGCTCATAACTCACTGCTCTTTTAAATTATACTATATTATTATTTAGTCACGTTTTTACCAATAATTATTAGATGACCATAAACTAGTTCTGTGCCTGTGCTTAAACGCTCAAAGTTTATGATGCAATTCGCTTCTCCACTGACTTATTAATCATCTAATTTATAAAAAACATACTTCACTGACATTGTGTACTAAATAAATTCTAGATTAAGAAACTTATCTAACAAATAGATCATCCGCCAGTACATAAGGCCAATATCCTCCATCCATGAGGCATAAGACTAGTACACAAGCGCCCCAGGTAAATGTAGAATAGATCACGTGTACGGGTAGATGGTGCAATTGGCCTGTCCTTAATAACAACGTAGCTCACGATAACGTGGCCCGCGTCACGTAGCTAATAACGTGACGGGACACACAGTCGTGGAGATTGGTTAGCATTTATAATAATAGCCATGATGACTAGTAAAAAAAAATATTATTATACAGTCCGTGACACTTTAATAGACAAAAGAAAAGTGAAATCAATTTTTTTTGATAATCTACCTGACGGACTTATAATATTTTTGCTATCATGCCTGAAGCGAACTGGAATACTTAAAGTTTTTTATTGTTATTTTATGCCAATGTTACTTGTCATACTCGTAGAATACTAAACATGAGCGTCCCAGGGAAATTTAGAATAGATCACGTGTACAGGTAAATGGTGCAATTGGCCTGTCCTTAATAACACGGTAGCTCACGATAACGTGGCCCGCGTTACGTAGCTAATAAAGTGACGGGACACGAGGCCACGGAAGTCGGTCAACATTTACAATTGGAAACGAACTGGAATACTGAAAGTTTCTTTATATTTAATTTTTTTGTATTCCTAGATTACTGAACATGTGCCTTAAGTAAATGTAAAATAAAGTAAGTACTTAATTACTTTAATGTAAAATAGATCACGTGTACGGGTAGATGGTGCAATTTGCCTGTCCTTAATAACGCGGTAGCTCACGATCACGTGGCCCGCGTCACGTAACTAATAACGTGACGGGACACACGGCCACGAAGATCAGTCACCATTCACTTTACAAAACAAACCGGAATGAATTTTAATGGTTTTTTTTTGTTTCAACTAATTTTAAGTTTGTTGTAGTTATTACTTTCGTTTTTCTAGTTATTACTTTTGGTGTGAAATCATATTTATATTAGTTTATTGCTTTTACATAATCTTTATTCGTATTCATGGTCACATTTTGTTTAACATTATTAGAAATAATCTAGATTCTAGAGTATTGCTTCAATTATTACATATCGTTGACAACTACATTCTAGAGTTTATAATGTAGTTGTGCTTGTCGCTATGACCAACTTTTACTATGGAATCAACCTTGTAACTGCGAAGAGAGGAACAACTGTTCCGTACATCTGGTCGAGGTTCTACGAACTTTTTAGGGTAGGTCCCATTTGTTCTATGGAACATGACGTCATAGTACAAAATGAAACATTTTCGTCCCTATTTTTTCCATAGAACTACATACTACCTTCTCACCCGAGTTTCATGTCATAGAACAAAATGAGAATCAGTTTTTCCCAAAACCTTCCATGATGTATAAGACGTGAATGACATTAAATACTGACGTTAATACCAGGTACAGTTCACTATAAAAAAAGAAACTACTCGCTACCTAAATAATATTTTTATTTTGCAAAATAAAAACAAAACAGCACTTTAACAATACTTATTTCTTTAACTACTTACAAACTAAAAACAAGTTTTCTTACCGCTAATATATTCTTATATTAAACAGTCCGCGATAAAAACTAACTAAAACCATTCCTTCTTTTAACTAAAACGTTCTTATATTAAATAGTCTCCGAAAAATACTTATTTTGTAGAAAGAGTTCTCCAGCACAAATTTTACAATATAAATCATAAATTTTGATGGGTTCATAGTCATTATGCATCGGGTACCGAAGATGTAGGCAGTCCTGGCAACGGCCCGTGGATGACATACCCTCTTCACTCATAATTACTCTGTAATCTTGCAGATAGTAAAAAAATAGATCTATCAAGATGGTTTTTGGTAACTGCAACTGTTTTAACATAATGTACATATTTTCAATATTTTCAAATATTGACGCCGGGTTATTGAGACAACAATCAATATTTGATTTCATGTACTTAAACAAACTTGTCAAAGCCATTTCATATAAAGTCTTAGGTTGTTTAGAGAACAATTTACGGATTACTTCAAGCCTGTTCATTAGTTTCTTTTAATTTTGTTCAAAACAAGTATTGATATTTTCGGGCTTTAAAGACAAAATACTATGTTGTGTCAATTTTGATTTACTCGTGAAAGATAGTTTATACAAAAAAGATCGAGTCGGTCTCTTTGGAAAACCGGCCAGTGTGCTCTTTAATGAGTCGACAAGTAAATAGTTTTGTTCAAAAACATTTCTACGCTAATTTCTCCAATAGTTAACTGTAGCTGGTTTTCTAATATGTACCTGTCCCTGTTAATGTTTTTTTTTTCGCGTTTAGTTAACGATTTAGGTTTATTTAACACTTTTATTGCTTTAATTTTATTGAAAATTGCATCCTCAGCCATTTTTGTCAAAAATATTATAAACGATGGCGGAGTTCTTTTAAAATGGCCCACAAAATTGTGATGCCAACTCTCCACACTGTTAGTGGTCCTATGTTTAATTCCAAAACAGCACCAAGACTTACGAAAATCATTTTTTAACCAGAACGATTCCATGTATTTTACAAATTTTAGTAAGTTATCGTTTGAAATAGAAGCCACTTCCGCTTTTATATATACCCAACCATTGTCTAGCTCAGATAGAGGTAAAAACGGCAATACTGTACAAAGTGACACAATTCTTTGCAAGAATATATCATTTGATAAATGCAGTTTTTTCGCCTTTCGTCGTAAAGCTCGCGTAAAATGAAAGTAACAGCCATGGTAATTTGCATTTGGGAAAACTTCCTGAACAGCAGCGATTGCAGCCCTCTCAAAATCTGTTATAATTTCTGTCGGTGAAAATCCCGGAATAGTAGATTTTATCAATTCTAGCATACGCACATACATTTCTTTTGTTTTTTTGGTAATCAGAACATATACGAGTGGAATTATATTAGTCAACTCATCAGAACTCCCTAAATCCCCATGCATGGTGTAAAGTTCTGTAAATGGTGCAGGACAAACTTCGAAAGTGCCATCAAGTAGTATTATTTTAATATTTGGTATTATTCGTCTGGCTTCTTTTGAACAAAACAGCAAAATGCGGTTGTCTTCATCGTTAAAATCGGCAAGTAGCATATCGGTATACTGAGTGGGAATTTCTAACACACATGCATCATTACAAGACAGCAAAGGAACTTGAAAGTGTTCATTCCTTTTACGATAAATCGTAGATTTGACTTGTTTATATGAAGGTATATTTTGTATAAAATGTATACCTTTGTCGTGAAATGTTGACACCACTTTTTTGTACACATTCGGCACAGTATCTTGCCCTAGACCCGCTTCTTCGACACACGTTGCTATCACGTTTTTTGTAATTTCTTTTGTTTCGTCTTTCACACAATTTATGTGATGTGGTTTATTTTTCATTATTAATTTCTCCGTCTAAAAATATAATAAATATAAATTTTATAAAAAAGCTTTTTAAAGCTGAAAATTGAAAAAAAATATTATTTACATAATTAACTCACCATAGAAATCTTCATACTTCCGACACATTTCAGTTTCCGATAATTTATACATCGCCATAATGACATTCCTCTAGTATAATTTGTCTGTAGGTAATATTCTTTATCACCATGCTGTAAAACTTTTCCACGACCCCGTTGCAGAAAATTCAAACTATCAAAATTTACGTTTATATCCATTACGATAAACAAAGATCCAATCCAATCATTGTAAACAATCAACAATAAATAAGTGAGAACCCTGCGACTGCAGCTCTCTCAAAATCCGTTATGGTGCGTTACGGCATTATAATTTTTGTTAGGGAGTAACCATCTAATCAAAAATGTCACTAAGACAAGTGGTAGCAAATCATTCTCGAGTGGCCAGTTTACATATCAACTTCAAGAAGTTTATATACCTATGTACTTAGTTTGTTCTATGGAACAATTTGAGACAAAAATTACAAACTGTTCTATAGTACAAATAGGGACAATATTTTCTCAAATTGTTCTATTACGTCATGTTCCATAGAACAAATGGGACCTACCCACTTTTTATATGAAATACGTAATTTATTTTTGTGATTTTGAGTTTTATTCCAAAGTGAATATTGATCATAATGACCAGCACAACTACATTCTAGAGCATCTCTAATGAATTCGCTGTCACAGCGTATAATCTAGATTGGATTTTGAGCATAGCGAACATGTTTCCCAATATATCCAGTCGTATGCTCCAGTACAACTTCATACAGTAGCACACTCTAAATAACCGTAGTACACCGGCGAGTGATACCATAAAATAATTCCCTCAGATAGCGAGATATACGCGAGTATACGTGAGAATACGTGAGGCTTCATTTGCTGCTGGCTATAGTTTACTAGACATTTAACCTGTGCTTATTAGCCTTTAGAATTAAATTGCAAAGCTACGAACATGCTAGGTCAATGTACTGTATCAAAATGGTTTACTGTTTCGTTTTAAACACTTAATTGAAAAGAGACACCGAAACTTATGCTATTTTGTGTGCGAACTAGCAAATTTGGCTGTTAAACAGTGACAAGACGTAAGTAAATAAGTTATTTAAGACGTACGTTTCAGGGTTTCAAGCTCGCTAAAGACCTCTGAAGTAATAAAAGACAATTGAGACTTCGATTTGTACGCGTAGCGCTCTGTTGTTAATATCACCCGCCACTCAATCAGGTCACTCATCCGAAAACTGAACGTAATGAACTTTGTTGCATTTGGTGATCCATAAAAAAGGTATAAGTACATAAAATATACAAGTAGATCTTTAATTACAGTTACGCTATGAGTGCTACGTTTTTATTTTTGACGAGACAGATGACACTTTTGGATATTCCGAATGTGCGCTAAGAAATGTAGACTAAACACGTACAGTTTATTTAGTAATACTTTGACTTTCATAATATAACAGAATATACTGGTAATTATTATTATATACTACGGGACTAATCGCGCACTAAAATTACGAGATAAATAAATAGACAGTGTCTACCCGTGACCACGGTTAATGCAACTCGGCCGAAACGTCGGGATGAGGAGGTATTTATTTATCTCGTAATTTTAGTGTGCGATTAGTCCCGTAGTATATAATAATGTTTATAATAAGTTTAAAAACTATACTGCTAATATTATAAACGCGACAGTTTGTTCGTATGGATGTTTGTTACTCTTTCGCGAAAAAACTAATGAACGGATTGAGATGAAACTTTGCAATAGTAATGATTATACATCAGAATAACATATTGGATATAATTTATAAAGACATTGTGTGACAAGTTCCCCGGATCAGCTAGTTTACAATGTAGAGTTATAGACATCAGCAGATTTTTTTCTCGACAAAGCTATCGTGTCAAGAAAAATAACACTCATTGAGATTAAAACGAGACTATCACGAGACTTTACGTCCAAAATATAGGTGTTATATTGCGGAGCCTATAACCCGAGTTAATAAAGTGTCCCACAGTATCATACGTATACAGTATGTGAAACAAAAAGGCGTTTACTAGCCTGCCTGGGGCGTAACAAGGATGCGCTGCAGGGGGTTGGAAGATATGACTTACTAAGTCAGTAACAAAATACATACTAGTGCAGTCATTTGATCTTTTTTTTCATTGTTATGTAAGATTAGACTTTTATAGGGTAAGTGCCGTTATTAACTACAACAAGATACATCACTACTTACATAGGCTAAAACTACATGAACTTTTACTACATAAAAATCAATTGGATTATCCACAGACCCTTGAAGATCTAAGTAAGGATAATCCAATAAGGATACGGATAAGGATGCTCAAACCTACTGCCAGTTGTCAGCGTGCCCAGAATGCTGGCAGCATGATTAGATTTTTGATTAGTAGAGTTTATGTTTCTTTCTCTTATATACTCTTTTTCTTTTTTATCGATGCTCATGTATAAAATTATCCCTATGCAAATTGTATAACCGTACATATCAATGTTACAACATGTAATTTTTTGGTCAATTTTGTAAATTATATGCTAGAATGTAAATAAAAAAAATGTTTGTCAAGTTTTTCATTTTCATGTTCATATTCGTTTATTTTCGGATATGGGTACATAAAGTTAGCATTAATAATTATTAGTTGGCATTATTAATTTTTTAGAGACAAATATTTTTTTATACTCAATTAATAAGCTTTTTACCGAAAAATATGTAGTTTTATAGTTTAGTATAGTTTAGGCGTGCTTTGACTTATGACAATATTACTTTTTAGGGGTATCTCCCCTAATTTTTCTCCCTGATTCCGTCCACCGCGGCCTATATCTCACTGTGACTGTGGGCATGTGTCGGAGGCAGCCGCGACTTTACGACGGACATAAAGCGTCGCAGAAACGACGCATATACTATTATGGAGTACTGGCGGGGGGAAAAGGTTTGAGCTAGATTAGACCAGTCTTTATATTGGTCTGAGACTAAACGTCTAATTACTAACAGACTAATATGATAGGTACCTATCTACTTTATTAGTTTCTGTCTAAGAATAATAAAGGAGTAGAAATGCCATAAAACAGTAGAAAATTTATAAGACGTGAACTCTACAAGATGGCGTCTAGTAAACGCTTAGAAATTTCTATGGAATCAACGACATCACTGAACACAAATGACAATTGAAATACTGATAAAATTTCACATTTGCGTCTGAGCAATATGATTGGCTAACTTAACTGTCCAAGGCGGAGCTTATATTTTCAACCTTATTGCAATAGCAATAATGTCATCTCATTTCTGATAATCAGTTCACTCTACACGGTTATCCAGAACTTGCGTACTAAGCCGAGAGAAAGTGATTCAGGCCTTTATTAACTATTTTTCTATGGGATCAATACGGAGTTCGAGAAAAAAAACAGCTGATTCGTACATTTTGTAGATTTCAAGTTGCAATTTTGCAGGGAACAGCTGATTTTTTTTCTTGAATTTTGGGCTGACACAATAGTAACATTTGTTCATAGTTATGGTCTTAATCAGCCTCTTTTGGCTTAGTAGCAAGCAGGGCAGGGCAGCAGGGCAAGCAGATAACCCTGCATATTACGTCCATGCACATCATCATGTCAGCCACAGAATGTCAACAGTTACATTGGTAGGTAGCTGTCAATTTAACTTGAAACGATATTCTTGCGTACAGCTTAGCTCAAAGGTAATGACTTGACTTTGCTTACGTGTCTATTTTAATGTTAGCCCACTATGAGTCTATGAAATAATCAACTATTAATCTTTCACTAAAATAACGAAAGTTACTTCGTCACGTAGCTTATTTTAACCTTGCGACTGCACGCCTATTACTTAACACCGTCACTTCTGTTTAGAGCGGCGCGGCTGGCACACCTCCATACCTACCATTGTCAGTTAATTCCCGTGGACTCATTCTATTGTAGCACTGTCTTTATGGTACACCTCGTAACTTACGAATGACAGTTGACGTTAATGTGCTACGAAGAAAAATGCGTGAGGTCATAGCTTCATTTGTGTTGGCTTGTTTAGTTTTACTTATAGTCGGAAAATTGTCGATTTGTTTCGATAAGTAGTTTAAGGAGCAATAGTTGTGAAAATATTTAAAAATGTAATCCTACAAAAAACTTTTTCATGTAAAATGTTGCCAAGATTATCTACAGTTCGCACTATCAAAAAGTTATCAATTCAGAGCCAAGGTTCTAACTCTACACGCCTTAACTGTACAAGCTCTTATTTCACAACTCTACACGTTTGTCAATATGGCTTGGCTGTTTAATTAATTGGCATTTTCGCCTATGTGTGTTTTACCATTTTTCTGATACCGTCATATGAAACTATAAC
Organism: Hypomecis punctinalis; assembly: GCA_949316475.1. Taxonomy (NCBI): domain Eukaryota; kingdom Metazoa; phylum Arthropoda; class Insecta; order Lepidoptera; family Geometridae; genus Hypomecis; species Hypomecis punctinalis. Next base: position 3,330,076 of record OX438802.1, read on the forward strand.
ATATGTACCACAATCACTTCTATTTAGAACGTACGAGTAACAATAAAATCCACTCGATAATATTCTAGCTTGTATTTCAATATAGAAACCTATATTAATATGTGTTAAACGCTATTTTTAATAAAATAAATTTGTATTTCATTTGAGGAAAGTTAATATTTTTCCGTGCTTTCAATTCAGCAGTTGACATGCATTCAGATTTCAGAGTGATTTTAACAGAATCAATAGCAAACACGCTCGAACGTGAAGAGTTATATTTGCGTTCCCATTCCAAACCAGCTACATTTTTACTTTAAAAATACGGTTCCCATAAATCAACTCTCAATCGCGTATATAATTTCAACTGTTTACATTGACTCTACTCTCGATTTCGTCCGCAATTTTGGCTCGTGCAAGCCTCCTGGGGCTGCCACGTTCCTGATTTCGTGTATAAACAAATTCTGCGGGATTCGGCGGGATATCTTCTAAACTTTCACTATTTGGCGGTCCGCCAGGAGATGGCGCTGCCAAATCACCGGTGACTTTCTCCGTAAAAACGGAATAGGAATAATTTATCTGCGTGATTTTTTGGACGCGGTCGGTGTCGGCTTCCGTAGGCGTAAGGACTAACTCGATGGCCCGACTTCGTTGTTTTTATATGATGCAGACATAAGATTGTTTTTGTCGGCTAACGAATAGTGGACAAAATAAGTATTTCACCTCTACATTGGTGATAACTGTTTTTCTTAAACATCAGCAATCACGGGATGTTTTGCAAATAAAAATACTATGTTAAATCTTCGTAAACCTGTAATAATTTGACTACCTACCTATTTGTATATTGATCGACAACGCATTATGAAATATCAACAAACAAAAAGCCCATCAATCTATCCAAAAAGCTAGGTAGACAACATTGTACTAGTAAAAAAATCAAACAGTCTCTTCCAGTAAAAGCAGCTTTGATATACCAAAACTATAGGGCTACATAAAAACTATCTCTTCCAACGAGACAAGCACAAAAAAGTTTAAAACGCAAAATTATACGCGAGTGTACTATTGAAATAGCACTTCACCAGCCCCATTTCTACGTTTTAATAGCCACCATGTTTATTCTGACTTAAAAGCGCTGCATCCCTTCCGGATTTGGTCGGAAGCACACTTAACTTTTAAGTTAATTAGATCCGAGGTACACTGGGGCAGTACGGCCAAAACAAACAGGCTGGCTCTCTTATGTAAATGGTGTGGATAAACCACCGCGGAGGCATTCCTCGGTGTGTTCAGGACGGAATCCGTTAAATAGAGACGTTTCATGATTTTACCCGAGTCTTAACCCTTGGAATGCTGTCCGTAGTGATTTGTTGCTTTGGCCGACGTTCAACGGGTTGATTAATGTTTTGGAATATTTCGGTGACCATTGAGCAATCTTTTTACTCTGATTTTACAATCTCTAGATAATATACTTTGTCTAATTTTTCAATGTTACATTTTACTGGAACTCTATAAATCCGCATCGGCCTTTGAAAAACCCATAACATAGTCCTCCTCACAAATTTTGTAAGGCCGTATCCATCAGGTTTGCTTAATTTTGATTGATAGATGTGCTTGATGATGCAAATTGAGTCATGTGGATTAAATTTACATATTTTCTGTTATGATCTGGCAAATATACCGTTTAGACGTTCTGCCACAGAAAACATAGAATTCCTACCAAGAATAAAGACAATGGGAACCAGCTGGAATCATTTGGATCGCTTCTAATTCCACCCGACTGTTGTATCAATTTCATCAATCGAACATAGTATTCGATTTTCTATTTTCTAGCCTGTTACAAATTGGAAGAAAAGTCGAACCGTGAAAAATGGAACATAACGTAAACAAGGTTCTACTACTTGATGTTCACGTCCTGAGGCCATTTCCTCGGCTTCCTCGCGCCGAGTGATTTCCGAGCGACGGTTCTTCGAGCAGCCGCCGATCGGAAAGCGATCAATTTGACACATCTGCCCAATTTTACTGCCGATAAATAAACGATAATTTGATTGTTGTTTAATGCGCTAGCTAGTATTTATAGTATTCTTAAATATAACTTCAGGATCGCGCTAAATGTAATCCGAGCCGTTAGAGACCGGTTACCAACAAAACCGATTATAAACAGCAGCCAGCCGCGTCTGCCTCACTGGAAATGACTATTAAGTCATCATTGTAGGACGTCTAATAAACTGGACGTCCTAAATATGCGTATATTTGAATCAGATACAGACTTTTAAATATTTAGTTAAAGTCTAACAACGTACATAAGGTGATTCTCTAAAATATTATTTATCGTACGCATCGTTCTGAAATTTCGTCCAGCGATACCGATACAAAACTCCAAAAACGTTGTTTCATATACACGCGTACCTTACACAGGGCAATATATTAAACGTGCTCATCCCGACACAGATCGATATTGTCCCGTCACTCGACACGCCAATACGAGTGTTTGAGATCCTCACGTCACCTTCGTTACAAGAAAATAAAAACTTGTCGCGCGTACACCGCAAACACATTACACCTTCGAAATGTGTGTATTTGTGCGGCAGAGATTGTGTACCTATTTATTTTTCGTCCGGACCCCCTCCTCCCGGGACGCACCCCTCGTGTGACACTCGCATTATTTGCGCGCCCGAGGGTATTTGCTCACGTGTTATAGGCGCCAACGTACTACTTTATTTATGTGTACGGGTGCCCACAATCAAAATTATTAATGCTTTTTATGTATGGAAATCTGGGCTTTTGTCCCTCTACCGGACACCGTTCCCCCCTAAATTGCTTTTATTCGACGACTGACTTAATAATATTTCTGTAATTAAAAACTCGTCGTGAACGTTTTCATTGCGACGCGTTATGAGCAATTCACGTGGGTTTTTTAGGAATGTGCGTATTAAAAAGGTAATTAATCGCCTTGGTGTGGTTAGGGTTATGTTTCGGACTTCCGGAGATTAATGTTGTTGTTTGCGAAATTATATTGCGTCAAATAAGGATGAGGTGCCGCTGAAATATGGGGGTCTGTGGCCGGTCTGAATGTGAAGGTTGGCTCGCACGCGCGATCCTGTTATGAGGTTCCGTTTCCTGTGGCGGGAATAGACAAAAATGTACTGAGAATTACATGAACACGAAATAGTAAACAGCAGTCTTTCTTGTACAGGCGTAGTAGATTTATCCAAAGATTTTACTTGCGTCTGTTTAGTTTCTTACGATGTAGGTACAGTTCAAAACATATGAAATCTATGAAACGTAGGAAGGTATAATAGTAGAACTCATAGACAGATGCTGAAGCCAAATAATTTGCGTAGCTATGCCTACTTGTATACTTATAAGTAATAACTGATTTTTTTGATTCAGTGTTTTATAAATCACTTAATGCGCAAGCGTAGGACGTAAGTAGTTGCAATGCTACTTTAACCACTTAGACATATTTTGTTTACAATCTGTTCTTTTAAGTAGGCCTTTATTAACCGAACTGAAAGTAGTTTCAAATCAAATAAATATAGTCATTAGCATGTATAAATGAGTCGTCCAGTTATAATTATCCGGATAATCCGGTTGAGCGAGTCGCGTGGGAAGGGTCTAATGACGTGATCGATCGGCGACGGATCGGTCGCGGTAATGATGTATGAGTGTACGGCCGCCCGTACGCAACGCTATTTTGGGAAAGGAATTCGTATTTGTCACTTGTACGGTCTTGGTAAGTTTAGTGTTTTAGAAATTGTAAATTTGTAGAATATGCCGATTCACGGTAAGCAATATGCCGTAAAATCATGGTTTTTAAAATTTGATAAAAAAAAAGTGCTCAAATTGTGCTGCACTGTCATAATCTAGACGTTTTCAAAAGCCCTCCGTAACAAAATAGCTAATTCGCTCACCTAGACTAAAGGTAGTTTCAAGTAAATATAGTCATTAGGAAGTATAAATGAGTCCTCCAGTTATAATTATCCGGATAATCCGGGTTGAGCGACTCGCGTGGGAAGGGTCTAATGACGCGATCGATCGGCGACGGATCGGTTGCGGTAATGATGTATGAGTGTACGGCCGTCCGTGTGCCACGCTATTTTGGGAAGGAATTCGTACTTGTCACTGTAGGGTCTAGGCAAGTTTAGTATTTTAGAAGTTGTATACTTCAAGGATACGTAGAGTTAATAATTACAAATAAGCTACCGCAGTTATTTCTAAAATCGGATCATGTATGTTTTGTGTAGTATTAATTTTAGGGAGCTAAATGTTACAACTAGTAATATTTAGCTCCCTAAATTGTAGTGCACTGTTCTTGTCTAGACGTATTAGTCAAAAGCATTGCGTAGTAAAAATCTACTGTGCTCACCAGAACTGAAAACTATCTGACTTCAAATAAATATAAGAATCAGGAAGTGTAAATTAGTCTTCCAGTTATAACTATCCGGATTATCCAGATTGAATACGGCAAGACTTTAGAGCAAAAATGATTACCCCCACAACTGAATTACTGACTAATTACTAAGATCTCGATCAAAACAAATCAATATCGGGTCATTTCTTTGAGAACTGCAAGGACGGATGGAGATATATCATCACTTCTCTGTTTAAGGAATGCAAATAAAATGCTACGATTTGAACTTTTGCGCTTCAAAATAAATTTTACTATACTTCAAGTACTTCTACTTTATACTCGTACTCCGTACACAAGTCTCAAACGTGTACAGAGAGCACAATGCGCGCTGTATACAATCTACATACTACTGGGTATAATAAAAGGGTCTTAGCGACTAGTTAGAGGTCACGAGCTTCTTGATCCGCGATCATCCGGATCAGCAGAACGTGCGCGATTGAGCCCGGATATATTTCCTTATGATACGCGAAATTGGTCTAGTTATGTATCACGTCTATGGGTATTTGAATTTTGTATGCTTTGTGGCGAGCGATGCATGTAATGTGTCAACAGTTCATGTGGATATAGGTATTTATTTTACGTGTTTTTTCAACCGTGGCAGCGGTAGCTTTTTGATTGAAAAGTTGTGACTACAGTATAAATGGTTCGTTAACACATTAACAGTAAGTAAGTTCGTATAGGCCGGGTAGCTAGTCCTGGTGTCAGAGTTTTTAGGCCGCCTGAAGGCCTCTGACATGGCTAAACGGTTAAAACAACCGGGACCTAACAGTTATATTACTACTCATAATACCGTTACTTTAATATTATTCACTACTTCATTATTTGTATATTATTTAAAAAAATAAAGATTTATCTTTATTTTTCTCTGTCTCGGGATCTATGTTACCTACCTACTTACTTTTCTGTTACTAATTTAAAAAAAAATTTGAATTTTGCTCTTACATTTTGGTCATTATGTTTCATAGAAAAATGCATTTATTACTTAATTATTTACTAGCTGTCTGTCTTGGTTTCATCTGGATTACAAACAATGAAACTTTGTATAGCTGAAAGATTTTATGAAATCGATCCGATCCCTTAGGTACTCTAAGAGTTTATTTGTAAGAAAGCAAAATCCAAATATATAAAAATTTAGCTACAGTCCCTTAGCTTTCTTACATACTTAGACCCGAATTCACCAACGCTTGTTTAAGTTAAACGTGTGATAAGTATTTAAACAATGGTTAAACTCAAGTCGTTTCCCAACAGATGTTTTAATAAACTGACCGTTGTTTAAATCTTAAACGGTTTGTTAACAAAATTCTGCTGTTCACCAAGCACTGACCGTTATTTAAATACAGTAATCACACGTTTAACTTAAACAAGCGTTGGTGAACTCGGGTCTTAGATATGCATAGTTGATTGTTTTGTGATCTTATACTTTTATAGTGAAAATCCTCAAAAAGTAAGTTGAATTTAACCCGAGCATTTTGACACATATCAAGACCTTATTTTATCTAATCCAAAGCCTCCGAACAATTTTAAACGGCTTCTGACTCCAGCCTGAAAGCCTCAAAGAGTTCATAAAAAAGCAATGTTTATACACAAAAGGCTCTTTCTCATCCGTAATCGGCCCGTAGCGATTCGACACGAGTACTTTGTACCCACTTTCAATACGGCCTTTAAGGCCTTTCCTTGGAAAACATCCTCTAAACAAAACGCCTTACGTTCAGCGAGCATTCGTTAGATTATAAAACAGAAATGGGTATACTGGTCAGCAACTTATTTTGATAGCTTTGTTGGTGATCATTGTTTTAATTTATGGTGTTATTTTTTTTAATAGTCCACTGCAGGACGTAGCCCTACCCACGAAGGGTGATTGGGCCATATCCACCACGCTGGCCCAGTGCGTGTAGGTGGATTCACATACACCATCGAAATTCTTCTACGGACGTATGCAGGTTGCCTCACGATGTCTTCCTTCACCGAAAAGCCATTGGTGTGTAATTCCGTACGTAAATTCCAAATAACTCATTGGTACGGGACCGGGGATTCGAACCCACAACCTCACGATTGTAAGGCGGGTGTCACTACCTCTCAATTACGGCTTATAAAGTCTGGTACATGGTGTTATTTAGTGCGGAGATATTCATATTAATGAATGTGTATTCAGAAATGCGTTTTACTAGAGTCACTAAACGTTTTAAGAAACGAATGATGTTTTTTTTTAAACAACACTTTGTATAATGTAACGCAACCATTTATTTGCGATGAAAAACTATTTTTCTGCTAAAGAAATATCTCTGTCTATAAAGTTGTATTTCGTTGTGCAAAGCATATGATTATAATTTGCATTAATCTTTGGACCAATAATAACAACTAACACCGAAGAAGCGCTATAGTTTTATTAGTGATAAATAAAATACTAACAGCTTGTACTGAAATAGATAGAAAATGACATAGTATTGTTGCTAACCGATGATGTTTTATCGTCATCCATTTTATTAAAATTAATCAATTGCCCAAATAGATTTTTAGCTGGCCCAAAATATTTTAAGTTGAATTAAAACCATATTTTTGCCGACCATTTAAATAATCACCTTATCCTTCATGATTTCCTCGAAAATTGAGTGCGGAACCCTTTTAAATTTGTCCCAGTTCTATATTTGCGGAAATGACATGTTAGCTTGCATTTATAAAGAGCTTTTGAATTACCCGCGAATGATTACGAGGTTTTGAAGAATTTAGAAATCACCGTAAAATAATTATTGTTTATTTTACTGATTTGACGAATTCCTATAGATCTTCAATTCAGGGGGTACCGGGCTCGATTTCTGGACGACCAGATATTAGAGTCTTTATATTACTATGAGTTCCGTAGCACTGGCATAAAGTATCCTAGTGAAAGGCAAAGAATGTGAGAGGCGCTATAGTTTTTTTTAGTGATAACCTTTGATTATACATCTGTCTAGATAGCCAAAAATATACATTAATCACAAAGAAAACGGCTCAGATCTTTGACAATGAGCACGTACTTAATATGTCAAATCTATCCTATCCATACAAATTTTGATAGGTTGATAGACCATATGTTTCTTTAAAATTTAGGACTACCCCAGAATAACACCACTAGATAACTTTCTGTATGGTACCCTCAACACGGGTCTCGAGCCTAGTGTGGGACCAAAGGATATTTCGCTTATGAATCCTGAATCTAGTTATTTTGCCAAATTTCAACTGTTATTCATGTATTCATTCGTGTATTTCAATTTTAGTAAATAAATAACTTTCTTTCTTTCTTTCTTCTATATAGATCATATTTTTTGGACCGTTTAGCTAATCTAATTCGATATCTAGACAGATACATAATTAAAGGTGATAATCAAATTTAATGTAAGAAATTTTTACATTAAATTATCGCATCGTTATTTCTGCATCTAATAACAAGGGATTAGGAGTTGTGATTCTACAGATGTACTTACAGATACTCAGACAGTAACACTCAGGTTGAAGTTACAGCCTCCCTCTTTTTAGGTTGAGGGTTAAAAACCAAATAAAACTACACTTATCCAAGGCATCGAAACGTCGTCGTCAGTTTTGCTCCATCAATAAACAACTATATCTCGCGACACAAGTCGCCGTTTAAAAGATTTTCCCGTGCAATTGACCCGAAATATCCGTTTTATTCGAGGAAATAAAATCGGAACTCTCACTTAGAAAGCAGGCACGGTGCCAAAGTCCATCGAGGTGGTATTGTTGCAGGATTCAGAGGAAAACATTATACTTGATGGGTTTAGAAAATGTTCGGCGCTGGACCGGCAAAATATTTGTGGAGGTGATGCGAATCTTTGCTCTTTCCCCGCTTTTAATGTTGTTTTTCTTCCCGACCAGATAGCGATATAGACGACGTAAAGTATACAGTAAAGTAACGTTTTTAGTTGCGCGCAAATTGCAAATAAGAACAGTAAAGTTGTGGAAAGATGGTATGGGGATTTGAGGCGTTCTCTGCATTTTCTTCCAATATGAATGAATATGTGAGATAGTTATTCTTTTTTATATGTTTTGGTCTAATGCAAACATATAAAAAACAAGCCGAGCAATGTATAAAAATGCAATCTAGTAAACTTTCTTAAAAAACACGGAGATCCGCTAAAACCTGTCTTGCAAAAACGCCCGCCCATCAAATACTACCAATTAAGTAGGTACCAAAAAGATTGTAGTTTACTCGCATATTAGGTTACAAGGTTTCTCATGTAAGTCTAAGTAATAGTTACAAAATGATCGTTTGAAAAAGCTCAAACACAGATTATAATAATACTAACTGACCTGGCCACGCGTTGCTGTAGCTAAATAAATAAAAATTGCGACTATAATTTGAGATTTAAACTATCCTATCTCTCAAGTTGGATCAAACTGCACATGGTGTGCGAATTTTATTATAATCGGTTAAGTGGTTTAGGAGTCCATTGAGGACAAACATTGTGACACGAGATTTATATATATTATTTTTATCTAGTATATATTAAGATGTTGTGACCTTGCTGACCTAAGTACGTCGTAGTCTTTGGCTTAAAGTTCTGACTTTCTAACCAACGAAGTTTTCATTAAAGAATGTCATTTAAATTAAAAAGCAGTTTAACCACATAACGTGTAATTTCTATTACCTATTAAAGTTAAGCACTCTACTAAGCAGCTATTTTCGCGATTTTTAATTCCGCGGCGGGCCGCTGCCGGCGCTTTAGCATAATGGATTCTTTTAACGACCAAATGAATATTTTAACTCAATACCTTTAAATTAAAATGATATAAAATTAATTTCGGGAATATCACGCGATTTTATTGGTTTTACAATTTCGCTGTCGCGTCGTTACAATCACATTGTCATTGATTTTTGAATATTTTAATTTCAATGGCTCCGTGGCGAGGGAAATCTTTTGAATTTCAAAGGACCGAGATTTTATTATGAGGTGAAATTAATTTATAATGAATATTTCAAGGATTTGTGTAAATTGTGTAATTTTGTACTTCTGGCGCCTACTGCCAGGAGAGTGATCAGGGGAATATTTTTAGTAAGTAGATTTTACATGTGATTTTCTCGCTAAGTAATTTATTAACTCGTCCAATATGCTTTGAGCAAAAATGGCCCATATTATTTAGCATTTTACTCGAAATAGGTTATACTCTTACTTAACTAGAATAGACTAGCTAAGCAGTGATAAGTCCATACTACGTATTTCATAACATAGACTTTGTTACTCTATAAGCTAATGCCTAGCTTATGCTCACTTTGTATTCACAAAGATATTTTGTATGCTCTATATTAGAGCTGGATTTCACCAAAAACACAATATCGAAAGCGTATTCCATTCATACGCAGCTCGAATAAAACAACCTACAAAGAGCTCTAAAAGATTTCACCAAACCCGGCTGTATCGAGTACATCCAACACTCGTCCACAGCTCTTCGCCTCAGCGCAGCGAACACCACATAATGCGAAATAAGAAAGTACATTTCCCCATTAGTCGTTCGGCAGCTCGACTCATTAATAGTAAAAAGCAACCGCAGCCCGAGCGGCAGACAGCGAATGAAATGGGTAATAAAAGTAATAAAGTGTATTGTTTGCCCGTAGATCGATAGCCAAAGACTCCCTTAATTAATGACCAATCTCTCGAGACTCACCGGCACTTACACTAATTAATTAAAGTCTCGCAAACGGAGTAATAAAGTGAAGTTTCATGTTTGTTCTCATTGTTTCGGGCGATGTTTCGTTTTTAAAGATGATGCGATCGATAAGGCTTGACGCAATCAGCGCGACTCGATCGAGCCGAGATTGGGTGCCGTTCCCGAGATTAGATGAAGCTGCTATCACTTTGCGATACCCTCTCTCACCTGCCCTTCCTCTGATCGCCTAAAATACCGGCTTAAAAAACGCGACGCGAACTCACTTTGTGATTTGACTCGCACTTGTACAGTTTTTTACTTAAACGAGCACAGTCGCTCTTTGTGCTTGAATAGCTGCATTTGCGAGATGAAAAAGATTTTATCGTTGTACATTTTTAACTCGGAGTACTTATTTTTATTTCTACGTAATGCTGTGATTACTTTTATCGAGGGAGTGCTTCGCTAAAATAGATACCGTAATTGATATGAGTTTTACGGCCGCTAATAAAAATGCTCGTACATTTTATGCAGACCGGTGTAATATAGAGTTATATCGATGCAATTCGACATTTTATCACTCCCCATCACTATAAAATGGCGACACCGTATTCACGCTACCTATTTCTCTTTTGATAAAAATAAAAACGAATATACGGAAAAATTGTTTCATTGAGTCCGATAGAAACCAATATTTTGTGCTACCTTTGATGTCGGCTTATTTAAACATAGGGGTTTCAGAGGCCTATATTGCGTCACTTCAAAAACGTTTTCCGTCGGGATATGTTCCAAAATGTGGGTATATGGAAAAATGGTTTTCCCTTTTGCGTGTTTGTCTACCTACTCGTGTACGGGTGTAGTGATAGCTTACGTGCTATTTCGGCAACATGAAAGAGTCCCATGTAAATGTTTTAAATGCTGTGTTTATTCAACATGTTTTATGCTCTTATGGTTTTTACTTTTGTAGCATGCAACATGAGATATGAGACATGTTATCGAATGTAGACATCTTTGATAGGTACTTTTGTTTATTTTATTAAAGAAGAAGTGAGGTTCCTACTTCACAATAGTTGTTGGACGTCCATCCACAACGTGACAAATGACCGTATCAAGACCGCAAAGTTGCGCTGGATACCAGCCGCTTCCAATTGGCCTTATTGAAGATCTATAGGGAAAGGCTATGTGCAGCTGTGAACGTCTTATAGTAGAAACAAGCGACACAATTGTATAATCATCATCTTATTCTAGAGCGTCTCGTAGCCTACATTTTCCGTCTTCTACTTACTTAATCTTTTGTTTACATAAACGAAAATGTTTAGTGAAAAATAAAAGCCTATTAAATCCCGGGCTATGGCTGAGAAGTGGCAGACAAAGTGGTGCTAAGGCTGCGAACACTCAGCGGGCCGAGACGCCGATTCTTGGCCATTATTTTTACGGTCGTCGACCACCACTCATCGCCATGCGGTCTGTGGTGATTTCGCTGCGGGGTTTGAAAAAATATACCAGTTAGAAAAATATGCCAAAGCCTTACTACTTTTAGGATTCATAATTTTAATATATTTCGGATTAGATTCCAATAGATTTTGGTGGAATAGGCAAAAACGTAGGTATTAGCGCAATTAGGTATAATATTAGTAAGGAAGTAAGGATTGGGGCAATTTGATTAAAATATGGGAGAAATTTTGCATGTCTCCGAATTTACGAAGTCAGCTAAATCTAATCTTAGGATGCAGCGTGATGGACTATTAAAGTCTAAGTTTTCTTATGAAAAAAAAAATTTGAAGTCATTTTTAGAAACATTAGGTACAGGTAATATACTCGTAAATTTTACTTCCACAGTAATTTTAACCACTTAACTACGTCAAAGGCCTCTAAACGCTTATAAACTGCCACCGAGGCTAACCACTGTTTTATTAACTTAATGCATTTTAATTTCTTTCACATTGTACGCAGTATAATTAAAAAACACTAATCCCGTGAACGTTGTTATTACGGGGTGATTGCGGATTCATTTTCAATACTCTAGGAAGTCTAGGATCTAGTTGTGTTGTTTACTATGAGGCTATATACCACTTCAAAATCGAAAAGCGAAGAAAAAAACAGATGTGAAGATATAATGTCGAGGTTCGACGAATGTTTACCGACTTTCATAAAGGAGGAGGTACCATGTTCGTCTTTATGTATTTTTTTTGTATGTTCATCGATATTTTCGCCAATTGGGAACCGACAAATTTTTTTTTTTAGTTCGAAAAAGTATACTTCCGAGGTAGTTAATATCGAAATCGGCTGAGCCGTTTTTGATAAATCATCAAAAATGTACATGGATCACATCGATTCGTGCAAATTATTCGAATTCTGTACATGGTGGCAGTTGGGTTTTGCGAAAAATAATTATTCGAACTAAATATTTTGCTATATTTTTACGGTTTTTGCTCTCATGGTGAAATTCGGTCATAATGGCATACACGACTACAACGTAAGGTAAATATATTAACATATATAGTAAACTAATGAATCATAACATATATAGTAAAATAATAATCACCCCACACAAGCATAAAATGCATTTTTCCAATATCTAGCTGAAACCAGTAACTTTGAATCCAGTTTGAACCGATCTGAACCGCTTTAATCCACAGGCTAGAAAGCGAGCTCTCCCGAGTTATTAATTGCCTCAATAATATGTAAATGACCTACTGCATCATCGGTAGTATTAATAGTAAAAACTTAGTGCTGAACTCGGGGACCTATGAATTTTAGTTATGGAAAGCTTAATTGAGATAGGAAAGCTGGCGTATGCTAAAATTGTATGTTGAATTATGTATAACGTTGGAAATGAACGAAAACAAAGCATATTATCTATTACTGGAGTTGAGATAAATGAGAAATGTAACACAGTAAAACAATTGAGTGAGCTTGAGAAAGCTGAACTCAATAAAGCTAAATCCAATATTTAAAAATCCTGGCAAGTTATTAACAAGGTCACGAATTACAAACCTACTAAGGCATCCAATGAAACCCTTCTTTCTGCTTGCAACAAATTTCCTAGAGAAAGTGTCGAAGATCTTAATAAGTTTTTTATTGAAATAGGCAAAAATATAGCTGACCAAATAGTTCCTGAACCTAGTGACAAAACATCTAATCTTGCCAACAACAACGTCACCTCTCCAAATTCATTTATATTGATAAATACATACCCATTGGAAGTATTTCATTTACTTAACAAACTCAAAGCAGATAGCTCTCCTGGTTGGGATACCTTCTTCTGTTATTAGTTGTTATCTTATTCTTGCACCAGTAATCTCTCACATTTGTAACTTGAGCTTCAATAATGGAGTTTTTCCAAATGCATTCAAAAAGGCTTTAGTTCATCCAATATTTAAGAGTGGAGACAAGTCTTTGTATAATAATTATAGGTCTATCTGTGTTCTTCCTGCTCTCTCCAAGGTACTAGAGCGGCTTATAAATAATAAGCTCGTTACATTTTTAGAGAGATTCAACCTTCTCAGCCCAAATCAATATGGATTTAGACGTGGAAAGTCCACTGGAAATGCAGTGCTTAATATAAACAATTTTGTTGTTGAGGGATTGGATTCAGTAGACAAGTGCTTGGCCGTATTCTTGGATATAAAAAAAGCGTGAGATACTGTGCCGATTTCCCTTCTAATAAGAAGACTTGAACGCCTAGGAATACGTAGTCTTCCACTTCAACTTTTAAAAGATTATCTTTATAACAGATACCAATTTAACATTGTACAAGATTATGTTATTAATACCCCTCTCTTAAAAACTTAATTTAAGTATCTACGGTACTAGCAAAAAATAAGGATTAGACAATAGTATTTCAAAGTGTACACAAAACAAAAACATTAGTGGTTTAATATCAAAAGCCTACATTAATTTCAATGTAAAGAGAGTTCGTGACACTTCCCACGGCCACGTTACCACAGACTAAGCCAATCTAGACAGGTTTGTGAGCTAGTAACAAACTCCAGCCTACAAAAGCTCGCTTATTCCGGTCTCACAATAAACAATGATAATAACTGCACCCGAAATGAGAAATGACGTCACGTTCGTGAGACCCGAGGCCCTAAATCTAGATTACATAGTAGTTTCTTATTTTTGTTATCAAAATTTAAGGCCCGCAATTGTGGATGGCCGTCGCGAGAGGCTAAAAAATAGGTGTATTGCGTGCCGTGAGGAACGCAAGGAATTTCAGTTCAAGTTGTAAGAGTGAGCGTTGAGAACAGAGCCACTTTGTACAATTTCTATAAATTAGATGACTACTGTTGTTACTTTTAGTAACAATAACCTCAAGTCAGCCAGAATACGGACTGAACTTTACAAAAATACTTATAAACTCAAACCAAATAAGACCTACATGAGTAATCATTACCTACTACACTTTTAGCTCACAAATTTGCGCTTGCTTCCGCACACTCGTTTTTGCTCGCTCGTTGTATATTTATAGTCACGTTATCAGCGAGAGTCGTTCTACTTCAACAACAACTACATACACTCAAGTCTGATGTAAGTAGTCGTTACTACAAATTTCGCTCAAATATTCACGCTCTTGCTACATATTTCGCTCAAACATTCAGGCTCGCTTTCCGTTAACTTGTTTTCGCTCGATCTCTGTATATTTGATCAGTTGACGCGGTGCATTATCAGCAACATCACGAGTAATTCTATATTAATGTCAACATTTAAAAAATACTAATAAACTCAAACAAATAAGTCCAACATACCTACTACACTTTTCGCTTAGACATTCGCGCTCGATTTCCGCTCAGTTGTTATCGCTCGCTCGCTGTATATATATCGTCAGCTATTAACTGCTTAGTGTACGCGGTGCGTTATCAACAGCTATCATTCAACTACTATCATTCTACTTTAACAATAAATCATTCTTTTAAGATAAATAATACATAAACTCAAGTTGTACATTTTTAAGAAGTGTAATACATATTTAAGTTATAAACTCTAATAAATAACTCCGACATGAGTATCCGTTGCTAAATTTTTCGCTCTCGCTTTCCGCTCAGTTGTTTTCGCTCGCTCGCTGTATATTTATCGTCAGCTATTAACTGCTTAGTGTACGCGGCGCGTTATCAGCGACAGTCGTTTCACTATCTAAACGGTGTTCGAGTTTGTAATGCGAGTTCGAATCTATTTGCCGTGGTAATGCTTTATTAATTAGCTTTGTACGAGGGGAAGACAATGGTTCTTATTCTTCTTATTCTGTTTTATGGGACGTTTTTCATTGTTTTAGTAGTTTAAACGCGTTTTGTTTACAACTTATCCAGTGGAGTTTGACTGCAAATTTTATCAATATTTTTGAACTAGCGGTAACAGGCATAATTATACAGATTATCACAAAAAATCTTGTCTCAAATTAATAAATAATTAATAATAGTCTGTCTAATTGATCCTACAAAAATACACAAATAAAACAACAAACAACTTTTCTAAAAATAACTAAACATTAAACCTAGCTCTATCTACACCACAACCATACCAGTAACAAGAATTATATTAAAAAAAAAGATTTTTTTAAACAAGGTTTTCTTGAACAATTAAGTACTTGCCAAGGCGAATCAAACGAGCCGAAACTTGATGGGGTTGCGTCGTTTCAGATTTCCTATGACTACCATCAGACCCTGGTTACTATTGAAAGACAAACTACTCGTTAAGACGATTCAAATGAGCCCAAATTTGATGAGGTTGTGTCATTCCATTACAATATTCCTTTGGCCACATTCTAGCTCCATCATCAGATCAGAACCACGTCATCATAATATTACATTGTCACGCAATTCACAAACATATGCAAAATTTCAGTGCTCAATCAGTAACCAGGAAGTGGATCAAATTTAATTTGAAGTCTTGATGACAGAGATGAGATGAGAGAGAGACAGGTGAAACTAAATAAAAGCTTATAAATAAAATACCTACTAGGTACTTCAAAGAGCTCAAACTTTCAAAGTCTAAAATCTTAATTATTTGGAAAATAATACTTATATGAATCTGACAGAAAACTTAAGCCTTAAATTGAAGCCTTACTCATTCAACCCCGAGCTGAATCTATACCATCCCACATTTTGCCAAATCGTTCGATGTTGGCAACGATCCATCCTAAAGTTCTTAGAAATGCGAGAAAACACCTTGTTTTCTACATTTACCCTCTGCCTAAACTGAATAAGACATATCCTTTCTTTCTTCACATTTCATGTTGATCTCTACATAACCTCCCGACATCCCGTTCCTGAGCCCTGATTCTCTATCGGAAACGTAATAAAATAGAATTAAATGATACATATTATCATTATAATAGTACATTGATAACAAATAAGATAAAATAATTTGCTCACCAATGTTCCTATTTATGGACTCGCCCAATAAAAAAATCACAATATTTAGGTATAGGTAAATAAAAGAAAAAATATAGATTCAATAACAACACCGACTTTCACAGAGTTCGAATAGTTTGCACAAATTGATGAAAATTATTCCATATAAATTTTTAAAATCCATATAAATTTTTTAAATCCATATAAATTTTTAAAATCCATATAAATTTTTAAAATCCATATAAATTTTTAAAATCCATATAAATTTTTAAAATCCATATAAATTATTGGCGATTTATCAATAAAAATCGGCCAAGTGCGAGAGAATCGCGCACGAACGGTTCCGTACCGTCCGAGCAAAAAACTTCCAAAAAATTCACTATTGTTGTATGAGAGCCCACTTTGAATATTTTTTTATATATTCTATTTTTAGTTATTGTTTTTTGTTACGGCGGCAACAGAAATACATCTGTGAAAAATTCAGCTGTCTAGCTATCACGGTTCATGAGATACAGCCTGGGGACAGACAGGCAGACGGACATTGGAGTTTTAGTAATATGGTCCCGTTTTTACCCTTTGGGTACGAAACCCTAAAAACGGATCAGCCGATTTCGATACAATTTGAATGGGACCCTCGGAAGTAAACTCTTTTAAATATTTTTTATAAATCGGTTGGCACTTGGCGAAAATATCGAGGAACATACACAAAAAAAATACATGCCGACAAAATCTGCACAGTAGCTCTTCCTATATGGAAGTTGGTAAAAATAAATATTATTCACGCACATTTCTTAAGAGCAAAACTAAACGTAGGGTACACGTATGTTTTTATACAGAATCAGCCTACCAATGTTTCCTTCTTTAGCCCTCAGGATGCCTCTACGAAAATCGGTTCACTAAATAAAAATAAACAAACGGGCGTATCTAAATCCTATTCACGTCACGACGGATTCCCCGATATCAATAAATCAATATACAATGTATAGCAAGAAGGCGTTAATAAGGGTCTTGTAGGACATAGGTTCAGTAAAATTGGAGGCAGTAAGGAATCTAGGGTATTTAACCGACGGAAAAAGGTGGTTGTCTGTAAAGTCGATTTACAGACGACAATTTTATGTGATATACGTTACAAGCCGAACTCTTTCTTGGCCGATCGTGCCTCGCTTGTTCCACGCTCTGACTTGCACGCTCTGGTCAGGCGGAATGTTACAAAGAGACATGCTTTTTCGTGCGTGCAGCTGGCGTTCATCGATTTTTTTATTTTTTTTATTTCGAATAGGTTCGCGTTTGACTACACACTGCCTGATGTTAAGCAGATGTGCGGTCTAGGGTGTAGCACGCTTACCTAGAAGATACCTATTTACTCCGGAGTTGAAGACACCCACGTTGTACTTTAACGGGAAGACAGACCCAGGCAAAGCGTTCCACATTGCTGTTCCTATGAGGAATGAGGATTCGAAACGCTTGGTTCTAACGCGCGGAATATCCACCATAAAAGGGTGGCGCTTTGGTCGGGTCTGTCTAGCCGTACGATAGAAGAAAGGGGCAGGGAGGACCAGATTGTGCAACTCCTGAGCACACTCTCCGATTTGTAAGACGTTATCAGTTCAAAAACGGAGAAGGTTCTCAAGCCAACACGTGTACTTTTCACTAGTTTTTCAGAGAATCAGAGTTTCCACAAGGCCTCGACTTCACAAGGTGAACCTAGATCACTGTCAAGCTAGAGTGAAAGACGAAGAAGATTTCTCAAAGCTGCATTTTAATTACATTGTACAGTTGCATAATTTCTTCATGAACCCATACTGCTCCTCCGTGTCGCAAGAAAACCGACCCATTTCGCCGGCCAGCCAGCTAAGTTCGTATTAAGAAGGGCTGGCAGCCCAGATAAGAGCGGGGCAGGCGACCGGCTAATTGCCGGATAGATACCGCGACTGATGCCGACGCTACTTTGTTTTATAAGGATAGCGATCAAGGGAAAACAAACTTCAAATTGTGGGAGCGAAAATAGCTCAAATACAAGGTGAATTTTTAATTGACGCAAAGCGGTACTATGTGTTATAGATTTAACGTGTTGATCTTTATTTTTATAATTAATTGAATCAGATGTTACTTTGCTGAAATCCGTCTTCAAATCATTTTTTTTAAATGTCCTTAAACTTATTTGCCTACAGCAAGTTAGCGGAAATACATGAAATATTTATTCAAAACAAAGACTTTATTTTTATAAATCTACATACTTAGGTACTAAATGTCATTGTAGCTCCGAAAACAATAAATTTTTATTGAAAAATTTACTTGATGTTAAAAATGTGTTCAAAACGCGACTTATAAATGTTTTATAAGTTTGTTTTTCAATGGGTTCTAATTTTAATATTAGTACTTATAGTCTGTGATAAATAATTACCTAGTCATATTTTTACAACTCTATATTTCAAGAAACATACGTATATAGGTATATCATCATGTTGCCCTTAAAGATTTAAACACATAAAATGCTAGTCCGCCGCCATAAAATAAGGCTAACTGCATAATCAATAAACCGTAGGTCAGCTTTTACATCCGATTGTGTCTACGAAAGCAAAGTGACATCCTTATAAATAATCCCGGTTAAGTCCCGATAATGCCCTCTGAGATCGCTACGTGCTGTCGACGTAAAGGCCCTTATGCTCCTTAAAGACTATCGACATCTCGCCGCAAACCGGCGTTTCTATATCGTAAAACCCCACTAAAATTTCCATAAAAACACTCAATATTAAAAAGCGGGCCGCTCTGTCCGTCGGTTGGCGCGTTGGCGCGACATTCGTATTCTGGCCGCGGGCCCCGAAGCGCTATATCTTTTCACTACCTTCATAAGGACGGTATACGACCGGCGTGGTTGCAAACTTCCTATAAAGAGGCCCGTAAGGCGCTCACGTGTGGCTACGTGGAGGGACGTGTGCGGCCCGCCTTATCTTTTATGCGTCGTTTAATATCGCGATTAAGGTTACAGAATCGATTTTTGCGCTTCGCCTCTTGTTTGTTGATTTGGTATTAAGTGGCCTTTATGCGTTTATAGCTTATAATACAGTCTCGCGCCTTTTTGCGGCCTATTTTCTTCACGTAGTTATTTTTATACGGTTATTGAGAATACGTGCGAGCCCATTTCGAGCGGAATTCATAAATTTGCTGCGTATCGTCCTGTTACGATGTTCCTTAAGGTTTCGCTTTGGATATTAAGAGAGCGCGGGTCTATAATTTCGTCGTGAATAAAATATGGGCGTAAAAGCTCATCAGCCTTAAGTAAAACTAAATTATGGATAGCAGTTCGAACTCGCGCGTGCCTTTTGGGGCGTTCTTCGTTTCTAATGTACTATAGTGTAAATTGTATACTATCATATTGCATTAAGTTGGAAACCTCGGGCACGAATCAAAAGTGCACATACTTTATTACATGTTCATACTTATCTGTCTTTCTTCTTGGATATGCCACGAACACTGATAAGTACAATTTATTATTCTCGTTAAGATTTCGTACATCAGCGTCGTGCATGCTAAAAATATCTTAGGTATGATTATGATTAAATGAAACAATATGACAAATTTATAATATAAAAACTATACGTGCGAACTGCCACTTCTATGTGCAATGCCATAGCCAACTGCATGTCACAGCAGCTAACTACAGTTAGCATCGTACCAATGTATGACTTAACAAGTACTACCTTGTACCAGTCTTTTTAATAGTCCACTGCAGGACGTAGGCCTACCCACGAAGGGTGATTGGGCCATATCCACCACGCTGGCCCATTGCGGGTTGGTGGATTCACATACGCCATCGAATTTTTGTTTGATTTTTGAATCATTGTTTTCCTTCACCGAAAAGCTAGTGGTGTGAAAATCTTTATACAAACTATAAAGAACTCATTGGTGTGACTGGAATTTGAATCCACGACCTTACGATTGTTAGGCGGGTGTCACTACTACTAGACCACCACGGCTTTTACCCCAGTTTTATCTTAGTAGCTACATTTATGCACTAATCAAATGATCATTGAACAGATTGCACTAGTCCTATGTACCTACTCATATCGTATAGGAGTCCAATGCTCATAGTGGGGTCAGCGTAATAACCGATATTGGGTCCCAACTGAGCGCCACAGTTAATTTTAATCATGCTAATGCTATTTGGATTATAATAAAATTTAATACGCCAAAGTTTGTTGGTTACATACTGTAGTTTTAGTGTAGTTTTGAACAAACTTGCTCTGATAGTATGGAGTTGTGTTTAGGAGAAAAGCTTTTCAAATTTGCGTTTTGGTTTGAAACTTAATTTCAATTTTGAAGCTTTTAGTTTTTGTGCTATTAATGGACTAGACAAGTAAATATTTAATAAATATAATCATAAATCGGTTGTGCGTCTCATGAGTTGCCTACTTGTATTTTTACTTGCCTGTAAGTACATTTCTGTAATATTATTTTGTTTACATATTTCTTGTTAACGGATTTTATCTCTCACAGAGGCCAGAGAGACCTCGAGTACTACATCTGTATTATTATTAAACTACCAGTTCAAATCAATCAGATCTAGAAGATTGATTGTCAGTAGATCTTAGTGCTCGATTTATTCTATAGCTAACGTCACTAGACTTAGATTTTCATCTGCGCATGAAAAAGGCACCGTTTTCAAGTGTGCAAGAAAAAAGTACCAAAAACTGTAAAAAAATAATCAATGTTGAAACAAATTTTTACAAACCAATTTTCATCGAGGATATAAGTAAATTATGTAAATACCACAACAGTCAACAATGAAATGCAATCAAAAACAATAATATTGCGAATCATACATCAAATTACCGCCGAAATGAAGTTTTAATATCAATTATCTGAACGTAAACACGTTATAATTAAATTAACGTAGTTAACGAATATTTGAGTTTCGACGCCACCGCAGAATTTTGTTATGAAATAAAAAATTGGTTGGTAAAGTTATGGGCTGTTTAATTGTTATTTGATGGGGAAGCAAATAAAGATGATTAGCTATAGCACTTTATAATTAAGCTGAAAGTTTTGGAAGAAAAAGTTCTAGTACTTTTAACGAAAGTTAATACAAGACTTCAAAGTCTTAGTACTTATTATTAAAGAATATTTTTCTTAAAAGACAAAATCTTCTCAGCTTAGGTAGTTGTATTTTTCTATTTTGAGAACTTGGTCATTTATAAACCGATTCGTAAAACCATTTTTTGATTGCCTCTTGTAAATTGTACTAGATTAAAACCGATATATTTCCAATTATTCTACTAATAATGAGTCTAAGTAATGTGTAAGTAATGTATTCAAACAGATTTAATGTACATTACTTGTTGAATACATTCAATGAACATTAGTATACGAATGCTACGCAAAAATGCTACGATAGCGTAGCAACTAGCTACGCCATTATCGACTTCGCATTATGCTACGCATCGACTGCAACTTACACAGTAGTAAGTGTGCCGGTTGTGTCCACTGACCCGCATGTTACCATTTGGTAACAAAATTATTGCATAAATGACAATTATAATAAATGTAACATCATGAATATTGATTGTATGAAACTCAAACTTTGGAAATTTCTTTTAAAATATTATTCTAACATTAAATTGTCTAATAAACCATTAAAATTCAAAGTGACCACAAATTACACTAAGATGACCACAACTGGCATACCTAAAATAGATATGTCTAGGATAGGTATGCCGGTTACTTAAGTACCATTTGACTTTTATTTTTTTAGAACGTAAAGGCTAACTTATTCGATTTAACCCTTCCGTAGCTGCCGCCACACGCATTCGATGAAGATAAATCGTGTAGAAAAACTACCCGTCGCCGACCTCATTAAATGCCTCGAAGACACTGCCGACGTTTTCCATAAACTACCAATCTACCCGCAAAGGGCTCCCGCACCATAACAACTATGACATAATCTGTGACCTTGCTCGGGTCTGGTGTAGTGAGTATGGCGCAAGCTGTGGCGTTACCGCGCAATTTTCGATAAGTTCCTCGTATTAGGGCCGCCGTACACGCATAAAGCCGTCATTCCGCCGTCGCCGTCTATCGCTTTATAGCCAATCGTGCGTATAACAGCGACACGGTAAACTCGAACGAATGTTTAAAACGACTTCGGAGCCATTGTTCGAGACTCCCAAATGGCCTCGTTGTTCTAATGTAACTTGATTGTGAAACAAAGGGCGCTCTGAACTCGGCTAACAAACTTTTGCAATGCGACAGTCTTTTGTCTTTGGAAAGAAGCCGATTTGAGCTCGCTTCGGTCCGGAGTAGCTGCCACGTTTAATGGACAATTTTTTACTGGAGATTTTCAATTAAAGTTGTAAAATACTAAGTCATTACATATGCATGCATTTTTACTAGAAGTATTTATCGTTCGTTTCTCAAAAGAGCCCACTTGAAACTCTTTCTCTCTTCTCTTTGTGCAGAAAATTCATATCTTTCATCAACTTTCTGCATTCGAAATATTTTTTTATCTCATAAAAGTCTTCACAAACCCTGATGATCAGTGACTTGCCAACAAAATTACACCGTTCTTTCATTGTTTACGATTTTAAAAAGTCTCTCCCAAAATGATCTATTACCAAAAAAACCGGACAAGTGCAAGTCAGGCTCGCACACCGAGGGTTCCGTACAAATCCAGAAAAATTCACAAAATTGGGAAGATACTCATCATCAACATCGACAAAAGTTTTTTTTTGACTTCTCATCATTCATTGAAAATTGTTAAATAATTAAAAACCTGTTTTAGCATGTGCTACTGAAGCTCTTTTATATGATACCTTACATGATACGATTTACGCACTTTGAATTTTAAATCCATATTTTGTGAATTTTGAAGCCCTATTTTTTGTGATTTAAATAAAAATGTACAGTTTTCAGATTTATTCCTATATGTGTACTCTGAGACAATGCTTCTTGCCAAATTTCATAGTTCTATGCCAACGGGAAGTACCCTGTAGGTTTTGATTTTTGTGAGTGTCGAAATATGCTGTTTTTACGACATAAACGGCTCTAACTTCTTTATATGATAACTGAGAAATTTTTCCTTTACACAACTGTAAAAGATCATAGATGTACGTATACAGTTTAAATTTCAACTCGATATCTTTACGCGTTCCCGAGATAAAGAGTCTTGACATACACACAGACGGACAGACGGACAACAAAGTGATCCTATAAGGGTTGAGTTTTTTCCTTTTGAGGTACGGAACCCCACAAATATATTCATCACAATAACTTTAGCATTGTAATAATAATCTATGTCTTCTGCTAGACATAGGTTTACCTAATAGACAATAGGAATGATTGAAAGCATTATTATAATATACTACAGGACTAATCTTGCAAAAAAAATTACGAGATAATTAAATACCTCATCATCTCGACGTTTCGGCCGAGTTGCATCGACCGTGGTCACGGGTAGACCACGTGACCATTGAAAGCAACTTGCAGCCTGCGTAACCCTGCTGGCTTGATCAGTTCATCTGTGCACTCTTCTGAAGGACATCCTAGGCTGCACTTCTTGGCCCTTATTTGAAAACTTATTAAACAAAACTTCCTTGCCGCATTCGTTTACACAGCAAGGGCCATTCGAGCAAGTTTTATTGCTAGTCTAAACTTTCTTAGACTATAACTGCCGCGCTCGATGGTGCTTTTTTCAATGAAAGAAAGAGTTTCAGTCTGAATATTTTGTATTGTGTAATTCAATTCAACACTATAGAGGTGGAGGTGCCAAGTCGTATTTAGCGGAATGACGTCGCACTAAGAATTCTTTTGTAAAGAAGAAAGCAAAGACGTTTTCGCGATACTTTTTAACAAAAAGTTAAAGGTGTAAGTCTATTCGTCTGTCAACTTTCTGACTTTGTTTTCTGAGAACAGTTTCTGTTCTTTAAGGTTTGCTTGATTTAATACACTTTGGACAAAAACATAGTATATTGGCTCAAGTGTATATCGACGCATGCTGGTTTGGCCGTGACAGTTTATTAACATGATTAATAAATACTAATCAACTTAATGTACAGTTGTTAAAGATAAACTTGTTGTGAAAACTACCTTACCTGTTAAAGTACCTTAACTCAATAAACATACGCGCCACTCATTGGTTCTTTATTAATAAAGTTTATTTGAATAATAACCTTTTTTATTATAACCCGTAGACACAAAATAAGATGTGAGAAGATAAAATTGTAAAATAACACATATTCTGTTATTTTACTATTTTATCTACAATGCAACCTAATTCTTATTTATGCAATGTCATAGTATATGCAATTTTTCTTTACTAAATTTACTTCTAAACGTATAAATTATTTTCTGCATATGAGCTATAAATAGCTACCTAAATAGGGCATAACTTTATTAAAAAAATACAAAATTAACTGTTAAAACGTAAACAAAAAGCCCACAAAATAACAGTACGTAATAAGTATAAAAGAATCCACTGGCCAGCTCTAAATCAAATTAAAATCCAATCTTTCAAGAGAAGCAGTTCTAAATCTCCCGCCAGAAGAGCCCGGAACTGATTACCGTTATGTTTCATAGTAGATGTACTATGTATCCTCGCGGGGTAAGATTTAATTAGGTATCGTCTTGCACTACTTTCAGGTGGGATAGCTTGACTGCGATAAGGAGTTATGAGAAATTATTGCCTTGAGTTTGTGCGTTTTTTGTATGTATATAGCGCTCCTAGCGTAGTTTGACTAGGTGTTCGTTAGCGATCATCGAAGTTAAGCAACGTTCAGCACGAGCCTTCGGATGGGTGACTGCGGGTGGCATTTACAACTGAGCGCTACCGTGGCTCGGATGACACATTAAATTGTAGTTCCCGGTTGTTTGAACCATTTAGCCATGCCAGAAGCCTTCAAGCGGTTTAAAAACTCTGACACCATGGCTATAGCCACCCGGCCTAGACAAGCTTTCTTACTGTGCGTTTTTATCTGACTGTGCAAGAAGGAAGGTTATACCATTTTTTGCTGGACATTCCTTTCTTTCTTCTAGTTTTACTTTATTTCTTCGCCAACGATATGAAAACAAAATCGAACTCTACGCATGAAATAAATAAGTTTTTGGTATCATCACATACATAAATTGGTGTTGAAATAATATTGTGTCATGCTAGTAATTAGCTAACAAGGGTACAATTATACATCATATCATTATTACAAATATCTTCATATATTTCTAGCAATGTATTATTAAAAAAACTGCTTATTTTTGTTTGCTGTATGTTTAAGATATTAATTGACTTTAAACTACTCTGAATTTATGTAAGTTTTGAAGTTAATAAACGTTATAATATTTTCTACCTACGCATAGCGATAGTAAAAAGAAACTTATGTCATAAAGATGTTACTGTCACTGTATACAAATATTTAATATCCTTTGAGTCTTTTTCTAAGCGTTCTTGTTTTTATTAAATAAACTCTCTGACAAGTTCCGACTTTATGAAGTTCTGACACACACATGCATAGCTTCATGTGTCACTGTGATCAAAGTAAAATGCTCCTTCATGTTCATAAAGTACAAGTAAATAGAAACATAGACTTTATAATAAAACGTTATTTATATTTTCAATTTTCATATGTCTTTGTAAATTAAATGTATTGTTTGGAATTTTAAAAAGGCCGTGGACTTTTCAGTTTTTGGAACTTCTACAAATTGTATTCACTGTACTCTAAAATTTTACAAATAACAAAACTAACAACTCGATTAAAATTCGCAATTATTTTCACCATAAACCGGTTGAAATTTCACTATAACTAATATATCGTCAAAATTGGTAATTATAAATTATTTATGTAACCACACTTAAGCTCAAAGTTATGATCAAAGCTCTCAGGTGGTCTAAATATTCTAATGTCAAGTGATCAACAACTCCGGGCAAGCTTACTTCACGGTTTTTTACCCACGTTTTTCCGTTCGCCTTACAGTGAAAACATGGAAAAATAATGTGAAAGATTTTTACAGTGGCCTTGTAATAATATGGCTAAACATTGACAAGCTACGTATAGCCACCCACCGCTAAAGTAAGTTCCTATAGGTCGGGTGGCTAGCCCTGGTGTCAGAGCTTTTTAGGCGTCTGAAGGCCTCTGACATGGTTTTCTGACTCGTTTAGCCATGCCAGAGGCCTTCAGGCGCCCTAAAACGACCGGGACCTACAATTTAACCCTCCGCTACCCAATGTACTCACTCGACTCAACCACAGAATATATAATAGGACTCAACTCAGACTCACCAAAAAGCACTCTAATTAAAAATCCTAAAATTGAAACTACGTAAGCGTAGTTAAGTACTTGTTAGTCCTCTATTATGTCTTACATTGGCCTAGTAATCAAGTTCACAACAGCTAAAGGTGGACGTGCTACGCGACCACCCCCCGCTTCCTGAGGCTATCACCAACGCCAACCCATTTTGAAATGCTTAACACACACTTACCAAAAACAGTATGTCTCAAAATCCTAATATTTAAATCATTAAAATTCTTTGTATGTTTTTCCAAAAGTGGCACTTTGACTCGAAATCCTAATAATAAAAACTTTTCAATTTTTTTTAAATTAAATACATGTTCACTGTGTCTTACATTGGTCTAGTATACGCTACCTGAAACACCAAATTTTTTTGACTAAAATTCATAATATTTAATTTTATTTATTTAAGCATTTACATTAATTTCTAATGTTTTTAGGGTTCCGTACCTCAAAAAGAAAAAACAGAACCCTTATAGGATCACTTTGTTGTCCGTCTGTCCGTCTGTGTGTATGTCAAGACTCTTTATCTCAGGAACGCGTCAAGATATCGAGTTGAAATTTAAACTGTATACGTATATCTATGGTCTCTTGCAGTTTTGTGAAAGAAAAACTTCTCAGTTATCGTATAAAAAAGTTAGAGCCGTTTAAGTAGTAAAAAACCGCATATTTCGACACTCTCAAAAATCATAACCTACAGGGTACTTTCCGTTGACATATAACTGTGAAATTTGGCCACAAGCATTGTCTCAGAGTACACATATAGGAATTAATCTGAAAACCGTACATTTTTATTTTTATCGCAAAAAATAGGGTC
This sequence comes from Hypomecis punctinalis, assembly GCA_949316475.1. Classification (NCBI taxonomy): domain Eukaryota; kingdom Metazoa; phylum Arthropoda; class Insecta; order Lepidoptera; family Geometridae; genus Hypomecis; species Hypomecis punctinalis. The sequence goes on from OX438802.1 coordinate 3,357,535, forward strand.
TATATAATGTGAATCTATCATACAATATGGGTTGAAAATTCAAAGTGACTAAATCGTATCAAGTAAGGTATCATATAAAATAGCTTCATTAGTACATGCTAAAATAGGTTTTTAATTATTTTGACAATGTGTAATTTTTGATGTATGACGAGAAAAGTAAAAAAAAATATCTATGATCTTCTATTATATAAAAGGCTTCCCTGAGTGACTGACTGACAGACAGCCTACAGCCCAAACCGCTTAAGATATGAGCTTGAAATTTGGAATATAGGTACATTGAACGACGTAATGGAGCACTAAGGACGAAAATTTTGAACTTTCGACCTCTAAGGGGGTAAAACGGGCCCTTTTCGTTTGTATGTAACTTTTTATTCCCTGTACCGATTGACTTAAAACTTTGTATACATGCTTTTCAAACAAAATAAAAGTTACGTTTTTTCCTGTTTTTCCGAATTTTCCTCATCTAAGGGGTCAAATAAGGTCCCAAAGTTGGTGAAAAAAGCGTCAATTACATCGAACCAGCTGAACGGTTATGGTTGAAAATTGGTATGAAGGAAGCACTCAGCATGTTTTAATACAGGAACTAATAAAATCCAGGAAAATCTATAAGGTTCCTTAGGGATACGCAAAATTAATAAGTTTAGGCTACAGCTCAGACCGCTGTAGATACGAGCTTGAAATTTGGAATATACGTACATCGTACGACATAATAAAGCATTAAGGATGAAAAACCTACCCAACTCTAACTTACGGGGTAAAACGGGCCCTTTTTGTTTGCATGTAACTTCTTATTCCCTGTACCGATTGACATGAAACTTTGTATAGATGCTTTTGAGACTAAATAAAAAATATGGCTGTACCTGTTTTCTAAATTTTCCTTAAAAAAATCCTTAGGGGTCAGATACGTCCCAAAACTTCAATGCGCTTTTTTAAATAATGTAGTATCTAGGATTATGATAATGATAGTTTATCTTTAAATGGTTGCCCCATTGGGCCCCAATGGGTCCCCAAAAGTTTACGATTTTTTTTTATTTTGTGAGCCAATAGTCTTAAGCTTAGCGCACATATGGATCAATATAGGTATTTTACTATGGGATCAACCCTGACAAGCGAAAATTACCTACATTTTCCATACATTTTGTCGCGGGTCGATGAACTTTTTGTGTTGAACAGCTGATTTTATTCACGTGCTTTTGGGGTTGGTACCATTGTAAAAGTTAATCAAATTATGAGTATAATAGCATCCTAGAATATGCCTGACTAGAATTACGACTTGTGTGCCATTTTTTCATTTGCCTGGAAAATTAAATTTCTAATGACTTAATGAAACATGTCGAATACATGTACCGGCCTTAATTAATAGTGCACTACTGAAAATAGGTACTACGGATAGCACTACGGATAATAGAAACAGGTGGGTCTTAAGATGAACATGGACAAGACGAAAGTCATGTGTAATTCCCATGTTTTACCTACCCCGATTTCTGTTGGAAACTCGGTTCTTGAAGTCGTTGACTCGTACGTCTACCTAAGACAAGTAGTCCAGTTAGGTAGGTCCGACTTCAACAAAGAGGCCAATCGACGAATTCAACTCGGCTGGGCAGCGTTCGGAAAAGTACGTAGTGTCTTCTTGTCCGACATACCTCAGTGCCTCAAGTTGAAAGTTTTCGACCAGTGCGTTTTTTTTTTTTTTTTTTTTTATTTCAAATAGGTTTGCGTTTGACTACACACTGCCTGATGTAAAGCAGATATGCGGTCTAGGATGTAGCACGCTTACCTAGAAGATACCTATTTACTCGAGATTTGAAGACACCTACATTGGACTTTAACGGAAAAACAGACTTAGGCAAAGCGTTCCACATTCTGGCAGTTCGTATGAGGAATGTGGACTCAAAAAGCTTTGTTCTAACGCGTGGGATGTCCACCATAAAAGGGTGGCGCTTTGGTCGCGTCTGTCGGTATACATAGGCATAGACAATCTTCTCTATGCCAGTGTCCGCCAGAGCCCAAAGCACTGAAAAAGAAGGGTCTTCAAACCTTCGAAGACGCAGAAAACAAATGTCATCCCGGGCGTAAACGCATACACCCGCACGTGGTTTGGAAAGATGCTCCAGAGAATACCCTGGGTAGGATAGATACGACACGTCGGATGGACCAGCAATCTGCGTCTCCGTGAGAAACAATAGGTGGGGTCGTTCTGTCTCAAGATGATGGACAGGCGTAAGATTGGAGTGCAGGCCCCGAATATTGCACAGGTGCACTTTGAGTGAGAGGGAGTGCTGCCGCTGTGTATACGTTCTTTTTCTTTTATTGTTTCTCATGCTTGCGGAGTAAAATAGGTAGGAAGTCAGCAGTGGAACGAGGCGTCACACTAAGTAGAATTCAGTGGTACAACACACAAACCACACACATCTATGGGAGACCAGCCTGGAGACCGCGGGGACGCCCGAGCCCCCCCAAGGATGTCCATCGGGCCCTCTCGTCCGGTCGCCAACCGGCACGATGGCGCATCCCTGGGATTTTTCGACAGATGGCGGGGCAGCCTTTCATGAGTGGCTAGCTCACTACTTGGGCCCCCTACTATCTGCGGTCGGCCAGCGACAAACCGTGCCTCGGATCCCGCTGCCCTCCACGGCTGGCCGTCCGATGCGGTAATCGATGTGTGCACCGTATTCATCCACCAGACGACGCTACTGTTCCGACCCAACTTCCCGATTGACGTCACCAGACTTCGCGCCGGAACACGATCCCAAAAGAGCCGCTTGGCGGCGCGGCTTAGTCTGGTGGGTGGTCTCTCGCCACGGCTAAAGCCTACCACCAGAATGGTTGTTGCCTGCTTAGCACCACCCATATAATATATGGGTTATGGGATAAAATAAATGGGTTCCTACCCACGGACGAAGGCAACTCGGTCCCAAAAATTCTGTGTTGCCAGTGATGACTTATGGCACAGAAACGTGGTCTCTCACTATGGGCCTTATTAGTAAGCTCCAAGTAGCCCAACGAGCTATGGAAAGGGCTATGCTTGGAGTCTCTCTGCGAGATCGAATCATTAATTAGGAGATCCGTAGAAGAACCAAAGTTACCGACATAGCCCAACGGATTAGCAAGTTGAAATGGCAATGGGCAGGGCACATAGCGCGGAGGGCTGATGACCGTTGGGGTCGAAAAGTTCTCGAGTGGAGACCATGTACCGGCAAGCGCAGCGTAGGACGTCCACCCACAAGGTGGACGGATGACCTCATTAAGACCGCAGGATCGCGCTGGATACAAGCCGCTTCCAACCGGTCTTATTGGAGATCCATAGGGAAGGCCTATGTCCAGCAGTGGACGTCCTGCGGCTGATGGATGACTGAAAATAGGCCTATCCGCGAAGGGTAATTGGGCCATATTTATCACGCCGGCCAAGCATGGGTTGCTGAATTCACATACGACATTCATTTTTTCTACGTACGTACAGGTTGCCTCAATGTTTTCCAGCAAAGAAAAGTGAAATTTCTTACATAGTTACTCATACAATTATTATTATTGGCTCCCTCGGTGGCTCAGTGGTTGACCCTGACTCCTGGATCAAAGAGGCGTGGGTTTGATTCCCAGGGCAAATATTTATGTGATGTTCATATGTGTTTGCTCTGTGTCTGAGTGTTATTAATGTATTTTTATTTATTTATTTAACACTTTATTGCACACTATCTGTACAAAAGGAGGACTTAACGCTAAACAGCATTATCTGCCAGTCAACCTACATGTATAAATAAATAAATAAATATATCTTTATTGTACACAGAAACACAGTACAGAAACTATATAATAGGCTGTACAATGGCGGCCTTATCGCCTTTGGCGATTTCTACCAGGCAACCTTTGGATGGACTGGAATTATTCTAAAAATAGGAGTATGGTCGGTGGTGTATACAATACAGTACATACATTGAAATACATGTATATGTAGTATATCAGTCTCTGCCAGCCAAATCACAAACTTTGCTTAGTTTGGGATCAGAGACCGTGTGTGAGATGTCCTCCAATATTTATTTTATATATTTATTTATTATTGAGTTAATTTCAGAAATTCGGCAATTTATCATCCAAAAATTCACGTATGTACTCTGTAATAAGCTTTAGATACAAGTAAATTAAATAACCAAATACTGAGACAATTCAGGCTAAACTGTAGGCATTATTTTGCAAGTAATACAATAATAGGCTCAGTTATGAAAACGCCATAGTAAATATAATAACAACATAAAAAGTGTTCTCTCTATCGAATGCTTAAAGTGAAAATGAAACAGATATAATTATGATAATTAGCTATTATAATTACGATGGCGCCTTCATAATCGAGCCTAATGCGGGCTTAACCACGAGCTACTATTATTTTAAGTAAGTGCCAAGAAAACGCGGGCCTAACTGTGGGTTTTTATCATTTTAAGCAGTTACGAAAATAACGCGGGCCAGACCGTGGGCTATTATCATTACAAGCAATACAAAAACGCAGGCTAACGGCATGCTATTATAATTTTAAGGATTTATTAAGACAACACGGGCCAGACCGCGAACTATTAGATATTATTATAAGCAAATGCCAAGATAACGCGGGTTGAACCGCGGGCTGTTATTTTAATTAAGTAAGTATTAAAACAACGTGGGCCAAACTGTGGGTTATTATCTTTGTAAGTACCTAATTATTAACACAACGCGAGCTAAACCGCGGGCTTTTATCATTTTGAGCAAGTACTAAGACAATACGGGCCAGACCATGGGCTATTATCATTGTAAGTAATACGACAATGCAGGCCAAACGGCAAGTATTAAGACATCGCAGTCCATGCTGCGTGCTATAAATAACCATCTTAAGCAGGTACTAACAATACGCGGGCCAAACCGTGATCTATTATCATTATAGGCAAATACTGTTACAATTTTGACCAAACCGTGGGCATTATCCTTGCAAGTAATTTTAAGCAAGTATTAAGACAACGCGGGCCAAATTGCGGACTATTAGATATTATTATAAGCATGTACAAAGACAACGTAGATCAAACCGCGGGCTCTTTTCATTTTAAGTAAGTACCTATGTACTAAGACAACGCGGGCGAAGCCGCGGGTTTTAAGCTAGTTATAATATAAAGATTTTAACCATTTACTTCCCAATTTTGTGAAATTTTCTGGATTTGTACGGAACCCTCGGTGTGCGAGCCTGACTCGCACTTGTTCGGTTTTTTTTTCAAGAGTGGTACTATTACTCAAAATCCTAATATTTAAAGAATTGAAATTTCAAAAGTGGCTTAATTACTTGTCCACTGTATACACGTGTCTTACATTGGCCTAGTAATGAAGCGTACTGCTGAAGGTGGGCAAGCTACGTAGCCACCCTCCGCTACCCGAGCCTCTCAGCAACGCGAGAACCCATTTTGAGGTGCTTAAAACACTCCTAATTGAAAAGCTAATATTCTCGGCATAACATTAATTATGCTCTAGAGGTTGGCCCGTAATCTCCGTGGAGAAATCCTTATTATTTTAAGTGATACGCTGACGTTTTAAATATTAAAAGTTAGACGATGCTTTTGATATAAGTAGGTAGTTGATACTTTAAAGAACGCTGAAGTAGCTCCTTCGGGATACATGTCCTGTTAATGAATTCTTTGTTAGTGAAAGTCGAGTTAAATAAAATTGTTAAAAGGTTGAAGGACCTTTTTTAATGCTGCTCAGAGTGCTTAGGTTATGTTATCGTCGCAAAGTAGATCGCATCAATTTCATGTTATACCTATATTGTGAACGTAGTTGTTAGTTACTCAAAACATTGTGTTTTCTGATAGATCTGTAAGCAAGATTTTTTTTCACAGTTGTTATTTTATTGTTTGCAACCCGCTAAAACTGAACATCAAACGAAACATCAAAATATCGATATAATATATCAATTAATCTATATAAGTAACGTGTGACTATAATTTAAACCAACAAATAACCAATTATTTAGAATTATTTTAATAATTAGAATCATTCATACACAACATGTTTGTCTACCGGTGTCGGAGCCTTAAGCGGTGACATATATGGCAAATTTGGAATAAATTTTACTGTGGGATCAATTTTGAAAACGCAAAAAAAACAGCTATTCCATACTTTGTGTCGAAAGTCTATAAAAAATCGTATGGAACAGCAGTTTTTTTTACGTTTTCAGAGTTGGTCCCATAGTAAAAGTTGTTCAAAATTTCCATAGATGTCACCGCTTAAGGCTCCGACCGGTAGACAAACACATTGTATACGGATCTCATGAAATACTCGTAAATAGGTATATGGGAAGAGGTAACATTTTTAAGTCAATAAGAGAGTCAATAGAGGTAACTATGCAGTTACCTTGTAACAAACATAACTCACCCTAACTGTTAACACATTGTCAATTCGTCAAATAACTTATCGATTTACATCACTCTAATCAAAAACATCGATATACGATTAATAATCAATAAAATGCCCAACATGCTTGATCGATCGCGTAATTCGAAGGACAATTGACAAACAGCACAAACAGGCGCGCTGCGACAAAGCCGAGTTTTGACCCAATCTCAAACTCCAATCAGAATTCCAATAATCAAAATTAATGTATTCAATAACGCCGACAAATTAGTCGGCCTCTGCGAGAGCTTCCGTTTTTTTCTCGCAATTTTCCTTATTTTTCCGGGCGAATGTTTTCGAATGTCAAAAAATTGAACGATATTTCAAAGTGGGAACAAATTCCCGGGAGATAAGCGCGTCACAGAGTTGGAGTGTATTTCATTGGAGTTGTTATCAGTTGGGTCGGCGCGGGTCGTTCGGCGAGAGGCGCCACTATTACCAGTATGGGTGCTGCGGATTTAGATTTGATCTTTAGATCAGAACGCTCAACGCTGCGGTGTCACTTTACGACGTCGGATACGTAATCTGATCTAAATCGTCTAAAATGGTCTTTGTTCCGTCGCAGTACGCGTCAGCGATGATGTGATGAAGAGAGAGTATTGTGCACACTGCAACGTCCGTCGTACACGATTTGTTGCGGTTTTGCGGTCACAAATCATCACCTTATCGTCACGGGTCTTCAATGGTATGTTACCAAGAGGCCAGAACCCTTCGTTTAAATTACTTTGTCACGACTTAATGACTTTGGCACTTGAGCTAGCAAACCGATCTATTAAACTTTTTCTAATGGTAGTATATGCTACATATGTTATATGCTAAAACTACACTTTGGTAGGTGCCAACTCAGACGCAAACTTCAACGGTGACGCCAACGCAAAGTTGGACCGCTTACCACAACGTTGTGTCACGATCTAGAGACCAAACCTAGATTCAACTTGTGTCTACTTTAGATCAAGGGTCAGACACATTCATCTTACGACGCCCACGACTGTTTTGTTTGGCTGACGGCCGGAAATTAGAATTCGAATCGAGGGCCAAAATACCCTGTTGTGGTGTTTTTCTTATGTTATTGCCAACAACTCTCATCCGGTATTATTTTTATATCTCTTCCTACTAAACGGTTCACTTCCTACTAACTTGTACATAAATAATCGTATCATGAAACTACTACGACTACGCAAACGCATCTAAAATTTAAGTCTACATTCTCTAGAATATTACGGGGAAGGATTTTCTTCTTTTATAACGGGTGTCCGCCGGGACATTTTCTGGTTCAAACTTGCCTTATGCATAAACGAACCGCATGAGAGGGGTGCGGGGGGTACCGATCGGTGCGTGAGCATTGCGGACGTTTTAGTAACGATGAATCAGTGGCAGGGACCGCATCGCGCGTTCGCTGTGGAAGCATATTTTAAGAGTGGTGATTCTCTACTTAGTGCAAGGCAGCAATTTTGTTCCCACTTCAAAATTCGTCGTGTGAGTGACGGGCCGTCCACTCAACTAATTTCATCGTGGGTACAGAAGTTCAGGAAAACGGGCACGACATTAAACATTCATCCACCGGGCCCATCAACTTCTGTAGCGACACCTGAAAACGTCAAAACCATTCGGGAAAAAAAATTCTTAAAAATCCACGGAAGTAGTTAGGAAGGTAGCAGCTTCTACTGGCCTAAAAAAACTACAGTACATAAAATACTGAAGCATCAACTCAACTTTCACCCATACAAATTGCAAATTGTGCAAGAATTGAAAGAAGGAGATTATTTAGCGAGAGAAATTTATGCCAAAACGATTTTAGACCGATTTGGGACTTCTGCGCGATTGGGCAACATTTTTTTAGTGACGAAGCCCATTTTCATCTCGAAGGATATGTAAATAAACAAAATATGAGATACTAGTCAGACTCAAATCCGAAAAACCTCCACCAAAAGTCTTTACACAGCCCAAAAACGACGGTGTGGTGCGCAATTTCAGCAAGAGGAATAATTGGACCCTTTTTCTTTGACGCGAACCGAACTGTGACATCTGAGAGGTATTGTGCAATGTTAGACAACTTTTTTGTCCCGGCCCTGCAACACTTTGATGGATACAATACAAAAACCTATTTTCAACAAGATGGTGCTACTGCGCATACTGCTAGAGCGTCTATTACCAAAGTCAAGAGCATTTTCCCAAGAAAACTGATCAGTAGGTTTGGGGACATACCCTGGCCTCCCAGATCAGCTGATCTAACACCATGTGACTTCTTCTTGTGAGGATTTCTAAAGTCTAGAGTATACAATAACTCCCCAAAGACCATTGAAGCTCTTCAAAAAAATATACGGAAAGAAGTCCAACAAATTCCAACAGAGCTCTGCCAGCGGGTTTTTACCGATATGCGGTACAGACTTGAGGAGTGCTTGCGACAAAATGGCCACCATTTGGAAGGTATTATTTTAAAAAAATTACGTCCGCATGATTTAAGATTTCAATAAAAAAACATTTTTTACCATAACACTTTTTGTTTAATTTTTAAAGCCGAAAATCTGCCGGCGGACACACTGTACTACAAAAAAATACAACGTCGGGCAACTTAACAGAATTTTCACAAAAAAAGATGCAGCTACATTTATTTTTATTCCAACTATCATTTACTATGCGACTTTGCAATTTTTGTGCTATTCCATAGGAACCTTTCGTTTTTCCAAAATAGAAGTCATATATGACACTTTCCAATTTTTAATCTATATTCCTGAAAAATTTGAGCCAATCTGTCGCTCAATTGCTGCGTGAAAGAGTAACAGACAAAAAATAAACCTTAAACACGCGTACAGATCTAAAGTACTAGTAAAGATATTCGTTACGTGATGTACGCTCAATCGATTAGAAAACTATGATATTAAAATACACAGCAGTTTATCTACGTAATGTATTCTTTACTGCATTTACTACGCATTTAACATCACTCTAGCTACCCTTTACCGATACTGTTCATCAAATGTAGTGTCGGGTCAAATCGACCCAATCGTCGAGTTGCGCCGCGCCGGGGTCAATGGCGATCGGATGAGAAATGTGCAGTCATCTCCGAACGATTGTCGGAGGGTTAATGTTGCGAAGTTTCTCGGAATGTTCCCGCGGATATGTCAGCTTTTTAACGAACCATTCCGGTTGGAAAGAGGTTTTATGGTGTTTTATAAGGACCTCATAAAGTTCTTGTCAATTTTGTTTATCAAACGTAGCGTGGGTCAAATAGACCCCAATTATTGCTCTGTCACTGTGATGCCATCATCAAGGGTCAATCGCAACCGGATGAAATATTTTGCAATCGACTTTAAAGAAGTGTCGGAAGGGATATTGGTGGGATTTCTTAGAATATGTATAAAATTATAGCAGTTTATTTGCGAATCCAAAGCAATATTATAGTTTTCGTCCTGCCAGCAATTCAGTTCAGTAATTTTATCAAAAAAGGTTCATTGTTTTTTTTTAACTAAGTAGAATTTTAAAAATAAACAGGTTCATTTACCAAGAATAAATAAATAAAAAAGTCCTAAGCTTACCATGAAGTGTTAAGTATATTTCTTTAAATAATTTATTTATTGATGCATACTTTTTTTCTAAACCAATCAAAAACAGATCCCGAATGTATTCATGCTATTGCACACACACCCAACATATAATAGGTGAAAACATAAACATACATTTTAAATAGAATATAAAACTGGTATTAATCACGCGTCAACACGTCTACGACCTAGTTTCGGCCGCATTCGGCGACGTTTTAATGTTTTGGAGTACTGGCACTCAAACATCACACATACATCCCGCAGCAATCATCAAAACTCAAAACGATCGCACGTTGTTTACCCTGGCCGCTAGCACGGGAATCTATTCCAGACTACTTAACTATGCTGTTCCAAGTTATACTCGCGTATCTAGGGAAACTTTGGACAGACAAGTTCAAAATTAAAGATTCTTTGCAGAGCGTATTGAAACGGATCGCGGGTGGATTTGTAGCTGTGGATTCATTTTTAAGATTTGTCATCATACAAACGCAGAAGAGTGAAATACTATATTGCTCTCACTTTCTATCTGTTGTTGGATCTCTACCTCGCGAATAGTATGAGTTACAAGTCACACTATGTTTTGAGCAAGTAAATAAATCTAATTATATTAAAACTTATTTAACAGATAACCAAGTTATTAAACTGATTTTTGTAACTTTCATTTTGACATGAAGTATTAACCGCTTTACACTATGTGTACAATTTGATTTTAATAATAAACGAAACTTATCCACGAAAGGCTAGAGCAAAGCTCATCTGTAATGAATGTCTAATACATTCCAAAGCATCAAAAGCACGTCCTGAAGATAAACATGACTATTTTCTTCACAAAGCTTACACTGCTTAATTTCATCACCTGGGTGCACAAAAATACTCCAACCTATTTTGCCAATCATTCACTGACGAGAACTACAATTTTCGCATTACAATACAGTAATTTCTCAAAGACTTGACGAGGCAACACCTAATAAAAACTAACAGTTCATTCTCATCGACCGACAAAGTCTGTATAGCCTCCTTATACAGCTCAGCACCATAACTGAACATTATCAGGCGATTCCTGATGAGCTATAAGCATGGAAAGAGGGCTATGGGCTATAAGGAATCAGACTATGGCCTATAACAGTAGAGTAGAAAACTTAGCAGACACGTAACTTCCAAATAGTCTCGATATACTTAAAAACCAGAATTACATACGGACGTTTGTTTTAATGTGACTTTGGTTTTGAATAAATAATTATTTGGCTTACTTTACGCAATTCAGTAATCTTTTCAAATGAGTAAGGTAACTTTGGTACCCGCTGCCTGTATCTTCGGTAGCCCTTTTGCTGTTTAAATGTTTTATGCAACAGAGATTTAGGATGATAATTTCAAATATGAGGTATTCTGGAACATGTTTTTTTCCATCAGCGCAGAAAACCCCGCGCAATGCTATGAATTTGAAACTTTGTAATATGCCAATAAAGGAACATCTATAAAATGTATGTTACTACAACATACAACACGTGGTATGAATAAAATTTCGGGAAAAACAATTTCGTTCATTAATACTTTAGCTGTTCCTCTGCATAGTTTGTCTAATCAATACCATAAGCATGAGTGTGCTTAATGTAATAACTTATACCCATATTATCGGCGCTGATACGTTGCCAAAACGAAGTAATAGGGAAAAACATAGCGACGGTTATGAGGCGCAAATTGATAAGCTGATATCATATCGTGGCTACTTATGATACCATCTTTTTCATCTTCGTTCTAGGCAGCTTTAGAAAAAGCACTTTTAGGGTTAAGTAGGTTTTTCCATTTTTGTGTGAGTGGCTACTTCTGTGTAAATAAATGTTAGCATTGTAGATAAGTACGTAAATATACCTACTGGTCAAAATGACAAAAATAATGTCATATTTGTTAAAACGCTCAAAAAAAACAATCACAGAGCTATTACAAATAGAAAGATAGCGCTGCGCTGTTGTCGCGTGAGGCAATGCTCAACCACAAAAATGTATGGAAAATCTGGCTCAGAGCTGTCAAATGTATATTGGAATTTGACACTACTGCGAGAAAAGCACGGCAACTAACCACTCAATCGAAATATTTTTCATGTCTCTTTCTAACTCATGCCATTAAATTATTGTATCTCTTTCTTTCTTTTCTCGATCCACCACATTATCTCTCTGGTATCTCTGTGAAATCAATAAATATTCAGATAAAAAGAAAACAGAAAACTGTAGAGATCCGTCAAAAAGTTCTACTAAGAATCTCAGCAAAAATGTAAAACTTTTTGCTAGCACATTCTTTCCACATTTTCAATACATACCCAAAGTCTGTCGTACCTGCCTCGAGAGGGCATTGATTACAAACTTTCCTCACTCTTGGCACTCCTCTCTCGAAGTTTCAGTATCTCAGTATATTTGTCATACGAGCACTGTTCCCGATTTATTGATATTATTTAAAACTCGAGGAAAACATGTTAAGACGCCGTCGCAGCTTTAATATCCCTCGGAATCACAAACATGTAACCTCAAAAAATATTCGATTGTTTCTCGTAATAGCCCATCGCAAAATGCCACAAAGCTCGTTATATTTTATTTAGAACGACCCTGTGCCTTTTGAAAGGTTAAGCATTCGTTCATTCGATAGGCATAACCGTTTACGTAGCTACAATTTCTGGCACAAAAGCTGCTTTCGTCGGTGCACAATTTTCTGCCTACAGGGACGACCTTTGAGGCGCCCTCATGTCGACAGCTGCTGAGACACATGTTTACTCAACATGACGCCTGTCAAACGTATAAAAGGTGCCTCTTCACAGCTCACACAAAAAAATGCTCCTCAAAGAACCTTTGACAAATTATCCTGTTAAGTTGACAGACAAACAGTCCCGGAGCGTCTCAGACACTCGAATCGACTCGATTCGGAGATAAAGACGAAACTTGCGCCATTATTTCACGCCAATATAAGTGACAGTTTTACATTATACGCAGTTTTTAAGTGCGCCCATAACAAAAGTCGAGTGCCAAAGTTTTTAGCGTGTAATGCTTCCGATACATAAAACCATCCGATAATATTTGTGTTCGACGGCGACGCGAAAACATTTCGGTCGTGGCGCCCCCTATCGGTCGACTATAAAGGCCTTTCGCGCGATAAAAACTGATCTGTGAGTTTGTTCGCCAACAACAGGCAAACAGATCTTTGGCGCGGGGCCAAGTTACCTGCGCGGCGCGCCACGCACCGCCCGCGCCGCACGATAAAGGGTTAACAAATTGCATCCAAGTTCGCAGCACACGTCGCCAAATGTGAGAGCAGTAAATAGTTCCACGTTAACCGGGGAACTTTTGACTTCTTTCTCACTTGCCGACTGACGTTCTCATAATGGGTTTTCCCAGTAGACGAGTCTCCATCGGGAGCGAGGCCCCCGCGGCGCCGACCGCCTCTCGCTCCTGAACGCTCTCCTCCGATTGTCGCCATTTAAATTGTGTTCCTCGCACAATCCGCGTTATTATTCTTTTATGCGGACGTTCGGCGTCAGGCGGCGATCCTTCGCGCAAATTGTTTCCCGGATCGGCGCTTATTTCACGCTGTCTCTATTTTCGCAGGAGGCGGCCGTGTAAACAAGGCATCGGCTTAAAAGTGCGTCCTAATTTATTTGAGGCGCCTTTTCCGAAAACGTTTCGGCTATGCTCTTATATCCAGTTGAACAAAGGATAATACGAATAAAAGCCAGTCGGGCATAATCGTACTTTCGCCGTCGAGAGCTCCGCGAGATAAAATAGTCACCACAATTTTCCCTGCGGAGTTTGAACCTTGCGGCGCTTTTTTTGTCGGATTCGAGAGCTGATTCAATAAGAAGTTACGAGCTCGCTTTACTACGTGTAGAGCTATGTCTCAAACAAAGGAAGGCGCATAATATACATGGTTGTTAAGTGCGAGACGAGCTTGTTGATTGTTTATATTCGATTACCTCGAAACCGTTGGACCAATTTCTAGCGAGCGACGAGCGCCGCTTCGTCTTAAAACATCTGAGACGGTCGCTCCACTCTCTGCATAATCAATTGCTACGGCACTAAGCAGAGAACAATAATATTTACTCTCTTAGCCGTACTCGAGGTTTCCATTATTCTAGAATTCAGCAGACAATACTATCGCTACTAAACATCGGACTCGAGCGGGGACTAAACACTCGCTTACATAATTTAGCGCACGAGATGTGTACTTCGGTTGTTTACTTTTCCTTATAAAAGGAGCAGCTCACCCGAGCACATACTCTCGTATCTAACATTACCTTTTCTCCGAAAAATGTGAGGCGCGCCGCCACTTCCAATATATCTTAAAGATCAACGTAACTGATTTAGTTGTAGAGCGAACTTGGCGGATTTGGGTAATCCTATCCTCATAAGCGGGGGATCCATCAGTCGTCATTAAGGGAACATGACGGCGGCGGGCGCTCGGGGGCAGCGCGGGCGAGGGTACACCGGGTACATTATTCCGCGCACCTGCGGGTACCAAGATTGATACGGCGGGCGGCCGCGACTACCGCGCCGTTTTGACAGCTTGTTATTGAAAAATTGAGCGATAATCCCATTGTGCCTCCCGCCTTGTTTAAGATTTTCCTTTTTTTCCGGTCGGTGTTTTTCGACGAATTCGGTTTTGCTTTTAGTGAACGGGAATAATGGATTCGCCGTGCGGTTTGACGAGTGAACTTTGACGCTTGCGATTGTAAAATTTTGATAATGCCCTGATTTGACTGTGGCGCACCGTTTGCTGCTATAAAGGGCGCAGCGTAGGTGGAGTCTCACCGCCCACGCTACGCGAAAATAAGGAAGGTTGCGTCGTGCCGCTGAGATTTTTCATTTCGAACACATTTATACTACATCTTTGTTTTGCCGTGATAAATGACGTTAAAGGAAAAAGAGTGAAACAATTCTTTTTTAATTTATTTTATTAGAATGCACAAAGTTATGCAACAAAGTCCTTGCAGCAAAACAACCAAACCAGATCTAGCCCGACAATCCCCACAAATTAACGTCCTAGCTCCACGCTAAAAAGCACCTACGAGTCCCTGAAAGCGTAAAGTGTACAATGTAGAGGTAGTTACGTTTATCTTATGCAAAGTTGTTTGTTGCAGGGTGTGCCTTCGTCAAGTTCAGCTCACACCAGGAGGCGCAGGCAGCCATCACTAGTCTGCACGGAAGTCAGACTATGCCGGTAAGCACGCAACCTTGTTATCTGTAGTCTAAGTCACAATATTTTCACCACGTGATACAGTAAAGCAGGAATTTATTACATAGTTTCTGGACTATTTAGAAAAAAAATGTTTTATAGTAATTTAAACTACGTGAAACCCAAAGAGAACTTTAGAATTGAAATATTAGTTTGTTCGTGTTTTTTCACTAAAATCATGAAAAGGTTTTACGGAAAAAATAAGGTATACCTTTTTACAACACAAAAATTGAGACTGATGACTAATATGAAGAACGCAATGGAAACTAGAAGGCACTTTTGTGTTTATATTCAATTCAATTATACAATATTTAAATAGCATTTTTCACCTATTATTCTCATTATTATTCATCAAATTATACAGGGTTATTTCTAATCAATTAGCATCATTTTAGGGGCTTATGCTGTACATCAAAACTAACAACTTTTGTTCTGCGATATTTGTCAAAACTCAAAAAAAGCAGCTGTTCCATACATTTGGTCGCGGGTGAACGATATTTTCTACAGAACGCAATTTTTTTTTTGTTTTGACAACAGTCGTAGAACAAAAGTTGTTAGTTTTGATGTACAAAATAAGCCCTTAAAAGGATGCTAATTGATTAGAAATAACCCTATATTTTATCTATCTGCATTTTAGACTAATATTGAAAGTCTGAATGACGCTTATGGATTGGGCGCACCTCGCGATAGGTAGAATATTAAAAAAAATGGTTCCCTCTAAAGTAGATTTACAGACGATAAATTTACGTGATAACGTCTTAAGAAAACAATGTTGATTCAACCACTGAAACAAGCCGAACGGTTGAGCCGATCGTGCCTCTGTTGCTTTTTCCGCGCTCTCGCTTATACTCTCGACTCAGGCGGAACGTGACATTTTTTCGTGCGCGCAGCCGGCGTTCATCGATTTATAAAACGTTATCAAGTAAAAAATATTACAAAGCAAAAATCTCGTAATATTTGTGTTAAAAGCTAACTCGTATTTTTTTTAATTCATACCGCTTTTAACTTGTACCCGTCTCACGTCGACGAAGCATTGAGTTATTTTCCTATCTACGGACGGTGATGGAATAGTTAGTAAAGTTGGCAACGCTCAGAATAAACTGCTAGCTCTCTACATTCTGACAACTCTGATAAAAACTACCTACAGTAAACAAATAAATTATGGTTCCAAAATGAGAAGAAAACAAGTATTTATGTCGTACTTGTTTTTACTTTGCGATTCAAGTATGTCTTTGTTGTAATTTATTTGCTTTATCTTTAGACTCTGTCAACAATATCTAATTTTGTCTGTAATTATTATCAAAGTTTAGACGTGATATAATAATAAGTTTACTGTAGGCATAAGTTATGCTTAAGATTCTTGAGTCAATTAACATTAAATCTGAGTGTCTTTGTAATTAATTTAAAATAATAAATCAAAAATGTAATTGGATCGAACAAAATATAAAAGTTTTAAGAAATATATAACAAGTAATAGTATACAATTTGATCGCTTCAAGGGAAATCTTAAAGAAATCCATTGAAATTCTAACGGAATTTGGGATTCGGGTTTCTGTTCAATACTTTCAGTGAACTAAAGTCAGACTAGAATTCTTCCTTCTTTTATATTATGTCCTAACAATTCCGTCGCACAAAGAGCGAATCATCTTGCATCAAGGAATACACATTCATAATGGTAATGCAAACATCGGTCGAGGGCTCTTGCTGCCATGTCTATGAGAACAGTGTTTGTATAATGTCTCGACTTTTCAATAGGCATGTTCAAAATAAACTGGACTCTAGTCCAGGTATATGTCTAGTTATGGCAGTTACATATTCCGATAAAAAAGGTATATTCAAAACGAGCTGGACTAGATATTTCAGAGAGAAATCACTTGAAATATAACTGAGATGTTCTGAGACTTTATTTGTTAATTCACATTTTTAAGAATAATTTCCAATATTGTTCAAGCGTACGCTTGCTACTGTAGTATATTATGTCTCTGAAAACAGTGTTTGCGTGACATCTCTACTCTCAACCACACTCGGACAAACAAGGAATGTTCAAAACGTCATGAATTGCATTTCCTTACAGATCAGGGAGAAAAAACATAATATATATGATTTTTACTCAGGCATTTTGTGATAATTCACATTTATAAGAGCAATATGACCAAATATACGCTCGCAGCGACGCGACGTCCGCGAACAGTGTTTGCGTGACGTCTCGACTCTCAACCACACTCGGACAAACATGGCATGTTTGGAATGAACTGGACTGCATTTCTACACAGATCTGAGAGAAACAACTTGAAATATATTATTTTTACTGAAAAGGACATTAATATATTATCTTGACTGATACATATTGTGATAATTCATATTTATATGAGCAAATGCAAACATTGACCGACTGTACTCACAAGGACGTCTCTGAAATCAGTGTATTCTTGAGATCTTGATTGTTAACCACACTTGGACAAGCTAGGCAAGTTCAAAATGAATTAGATAGCACTGCCTATGATCTGTAAAGGCAGTGTAATCTAGTTCCAGAAACATATTTAAATTCAATGTTGTCATTTAAACATTTTGTGATAATAATTCATATTTAGAAGAGCAAAACAAACATTGACCGACTGTACGCTCACAGCGACGCGACGTCTCTATAAACAGAGTTTGCGTGAAATCTCGACTCTCAACCACACTCGGACAAACTAGGGATGTTTAGAATGAACTGGAAAGCAGAGCTGCCTTACAGGTCTCAGGGAAACGACGTAAAATATATTATTTTCATTGAAATACTACGTATTAATTTACTTATTTATTTCTAAGAGCAATCCAAATATTGGTCAAGTGTACGTGTACGCTTGGTGCAATATTGTATATATGTATATCTCTGAGAGCTGTGTTTTTTATTTTGTTTTTGACTACATACTGCCTGCTGTTAATCAGATATATATTTAGTAGGTTTATTCCCAGTGTTACTACCAATCTTACTACCAGTAGTAAGAACGGTAAATGAATTACCGTTGTTACTACTGCAGTTGAAAGTTGTTAGAAAAGTAAAACAAATACAGCCTAGAGTGACGTTTGATGTTTTGCTAGGATTTGCGTGACTTCTTAACTCTAGAAGGCAAATTGAAATTTATTAGTTTATAAATAACTAACAACCCACTCCGGCTTTGCACAGGTGTATTATACATATAAACTTTCCTCTTGAATTACTCTATCTTTGAAAAAAAAAGGCATCGAAAACCGTTGCGTGGATTTAAAGATATAATATAGATAGATACATAGAGACAGACAGATAGGGAAGCGGCTTTGTTTTATACCATGCAGTGATTATATATTTGGTTTTAGTGAACTTATTATGTGAATCCAATGCAAACATCCGCTGATTTTGTCATAAATTATGTGTATTATAAAAGTTAGTACCCTTATCTCGACAACATTACAACGTAGTTACTACAAAATCAATTAGAACTGAGCACTAAGTAACCACTAACCGGTCACAAAGCTACCTGACTCAATTCCCGAGAGTTAAAACAACACGACAGACCGTCTCGGCTTCTATCAGAAAACTTAACGTTGTTTGCCGACCCGGGGTGGCTACAGCCGCAGCATAGAGATGTGTTTAAGATCCGACTAGAGTGTACCTGGTGCCAAAGGCAAAGGGTTACAGTGTTTGCGTTCTCTGACTGCATGTGCATTTTGATGCTAAGCTTAAGCTAGAGATCCATTTCGTTCATTGGAATATCGTTTCTATACGTTAGTTCTACACTCAACCATTTATTGCAGCACATTATGTAATATTTACAATTTATTTACATACTAGTTTTTACCCGCGGCTTCGCCCGCATGAGATTTTGATTTTTGACGCAATATCATTATAATGTATATATGTGTTATTCTGATATGTAAGCTATATTATTGCAAAGTTTCATCTCAATCCGTTCAGTAGTTTTTGCGTGAAAGAATAACAAACATCCATCCATCCTCACAAACTTTCGCGTTTATAATATTAGTAGGATATACAAGGCTTGGATAGTAAAGTTTAATATAAATAACAACAATAACAGAAAATAAAATATATACACCTACTTGGAAAATTAATCAAATAACCCGCCCCTCTTCGTTTCTGGTGAAAAGGTGCCCATAACGCTTGCTGCATTGCCGCGTTGGATAGCGATGGACATTCTTTGCACCAGAAACGAGGTAGAACGGGAGTCACCTCCTCTTTCCCGAATCCTGCGCCCTATTTCAAAAGTGAACAATTTGGCCTCAGCGCCCCAGCTACCCATGGTCTCCACGGTAACGGGCACGAAATAATAGCTGGGCACCATTGCTGCGTACTTTAACCGCTTTTTACTATTCAACGTTACTTCTATAAGTTCTAAACATTACGTAGGTTTCTAGGTATTGTCGGATATATTGTTTATGTTACTAAGTACGTCACACTTTTGCACTGTAATCAGTTTTAGAAGTATTTTACTTAGTTGTAGGTAGCGAATAGTTATTTTATTTATATATATTTTGCATTTTTTGCTCTTTTGTCAGCCTGAAACACAGGTTTAACTTAGTTCAGGCAAATGTGTGTGTGTGTGTGTGTTATTTATTAAATTGTTTTTGCTTTTTACGTGTAATTTTGACACTGATGTTTTAAATAAATTATTTTTATTTTATTTATACTTCTATTTTTCTTAACCAAAACTCACGTATTTAGAAAAATGTTGAAAAAATTCTCTCCCTTTTTGCCGTAAAAAGTTATGAAAATAAATTCAGGAAACACAATACTTTACCTTGATTAGTATTTTCGGCAGATAATCTTTCATGAAACTTCCAATCTCCCCGGCAAAATCTTCACCATAGATATCGTGATACTATACATATAGGTACTCATAAATATATAGGAAACCTTTAGTAAGCCCGTCAATACCGTCAGACAATGTAGCTAAGCCACGGCCGGCCGGCTAATTAAAAAGTTAGCTTCTGGCTGGGACACGCAATTCCAGGTCTTTTTACTCCACCCCAAAGTTAGACTGGACACCCCTATTTACAAGTACACATGCAATTTGTTAGCGATTTTAATTTTCGAACGAAAAATTGGAAAGCGGAAAAATTGCAGTTTAGGACATAAATTCAATTTCGATAACGCGAACGAGAGCTGACAGCGTTCGTGTTGCAATTTCTGTATTGTTTACTATTGCTGGATTAATGGGCTTATAACTTGTCGAGTTGGTTTTACGTGCGTTATTTTAATCGGATTTATTTATTGGCAGTATTTAGATTAATGTAGTTTTCGAACGTAACTAGAATGACAAATTTTATTCAGGTGCAATTGTGATAAAAGCTGGGAACCGTATACCGTGAGTGAATAGGAGAAAGTAAGGAGCAGTTCATATCGATAGAATAAAGTTATTTCACGTAGTGCCCCGCTGGCTTGGCTTCCTGCCGGGTTTTGTTGCATTAAGTCCCGGTCTAAAGCAAACTTATGAGAAGATATCATTCTCATCTTTCTTCTAGTTCTTCTGAAGGCTTTAAGGTTAATACATGGTATGTAAGATCGATTTTTGATATCCATCTAAAATTATTTAATAGTACAATTTCAAATGTTCTTTAATTATTTATCAAGTCATTCAGAAACCTGAAAATAGAATCTGGCTAACGAAAGTTGATACTGACAAAGCGCGGCAAATTTAAAAAATATCAGCATGGCAGCCCTAAACTGAGAGGGAAACATTTTCTCTCACTCACACTATGTAGCATTGTTACCATACCGCGATTTTGATTCTTTCAAATCTTTGGGGGAATCGCAAAAAAACTTTTTTTTACATTTAACTTGTCGTGTAGGAGTTTTATATTCATTATTACGTTAATTATTTTCTGGTTTTTGACCTTATTATTAATAACGTTAACTGAGGCTTTGCTTTGCTCTCCAAATAATCCAAATGATTTTAACGCGTACCTATCTACTTCATTACGATGAAGACTATAATAGTATGTATAATGAATCATTTTGTTCAGTTTAGTAAATGACGTAGGTTTGAAAAATGTTTTTAATACAAGGTAAAATACCCCAATTTAAAGGTAAATCCGCGATGGTAGTAGCACCGTGTGTTGTCATTTAAAAAGTTTGCGAAAAATTCCAGTATCAACTTTCGTTAGCCAGACTCTAACCATTATTACTAACTCACTAAACACACAATTACCTATTACAATTAATTTTGCTATTATTTTATTAATAGGTATGGAAAACATCATGTAAAAGAGCAATATAAATGAGAAAAAGAATCTATTCATAAAACATCATCATCTAAAAAAAATGTACAAAAATTTCCAAAACAGAACAATGTAACTACAACCGAACCAGTCTGTTACATGATTAGTGCCTAATAAAATGTAACAAACTACACATCTTGTTTTTAACTAGACTACCGAATCTGCCATTTAATCCAGAAGCCGGCATCCTCTCAATTTACACGTAGCTTACTAGTTAGTTGTTACGAAGGTAATTCAACGACCATTTCGCCAACACAGGAGTTTGCTAACAACTTTCTACCGAAAAATAGCAAGTACAGAACTGGGAAAGTTAATCAGAACTACGAATCAGTTACCTGTAGGACTAATGAGAAATCTTTTCTGCTGTCTTCATCCGCCCAGGGGTGCTACCGACGCATTTTTTCTAGGCCTTGTTATTGGAAATGTCTGTAATAAAATTACTACTTACATCTACTTAATATTACTATATGTTTTCATAATCTTTTGTCTTTAAAGATCATAATAAATATCACACCCCTGAAGTGCGTAAATGTTGATTGAAGTTCTAATTTCAGAACACCGTAATATACTTTTGCAATAAATTTTATTCTGATTCAGACTTTATTGGGTAAATGCTTAAATATTGTTATACTGCATTTGTCCAAATTCTTCTTCTGATAGTTATGTATTTTGTAAGTAATGTACTGTACCAGCGTTTTCAATAGTCCACTGCAGGACGTAGGCCTACCCACAAAGGGTGATTGGGCCATATCCACCACGCTGGCCCAAAGCGGGTTGGTGGATTCACATACGCCATCGAATTTCTTCTACGGACGTATACAGGTTGCATCACGATGTTTTCTTTCACTGAAAGACCAGTGGTGTAAAATTCCGTACATAAATTCTTAAGAACTCATTGGCACGGGTCCAGGATTTGATCCCACGATCTCACGATTGTAAGGCCAGTGTCATACTCCCTATACCACCACGGCTTTTATAAACAATTATGTATAATAATCCGTCGTGTAAGATAAATAAAATGATTTCGCCATGCAACAAAGCAGGTACTGAAACGGCCCTTACTGAAATACATATTATTATACATACTCTATTTTCATTTTTAGGTATTTCTTATAGACTTGTGGCTTTTGCTAGATAAAAACAGAAAAACAGCAAGAATATAAATAAAAAATACAAGGTAAGCCGAAAAATGTTACAGTTAACATCTTGTGCCAAGACATGATATGGTACACGTTCTAAATATAAAATAACTGCAAAATTTTCTTGGAATTTTCCCTTCGAATTGTCGGAAAATCTCTAGGAAAAGTCTACGCAAGCGCACCATAAAGTTATTGCAAAGTACGTCTTTATAATTCTAAATGAACTACTATTTTACTCAGAACCTGTATTTCATTCATCTTTTCCTCTATGTTTTCTACGCATTTATTACTTCAATTGATACAAAATGTTGTTTTGAAAAAGTGCTGAAAGTAACAGTTAATCACGGCAACTGGTAACTACTTGAGCATACTCTGCGCATTAGAAGTTATAATGGAAGTGGGCAATCAGACCGACCGACAACACAAACGAAAACGCGATGATTGCAAGTCGCTATCATCTGGACTTATGGAAGACCATAGAAGCTTATGACGGTTGATGATATTGTACATATTTTATTTTAGTTGTGTTTTTGCCAGCGTATGAAAATCTGGCTACAATATTCCAAGCAAGCAAAAGTATAAAGTAAGTCAAGTCAAATTCTAACCTAACCCGTGACTGAGTAAATTACCAGCCAGCCAGCAATTTCCAGTCTATTGTAGCAAAATTTGAATTTTTCCGCCTTCATTTTTCTGCCGACGACAGCCCTACGTTCAGCTCAGTAATCCTCTTATTCTAATAAAGGATTGGAGTAATCCCGTCATTCGTGGGAGAAAAGGAGTGTTCAGTAAGCCACACTAACTAACAGATTTCCAATGGCCTTTGTACTCGTATTAAGCCAAGACGGTGAGGTTTGGCGCTTTTGGGATGATAAATAAATGAAACGAAACGAAATAAACTGATAAAAATAAATATGATAATAGAAGCAAGTTAGTGCGAAGTACTTGGTCGGCTTAAGTTATTTTTGACAGTAGAGTTGAATACTTTAAAACCTTACGTGAGTAATCGCTATGCTACATTCAATATAAAATGCGTATAAATCATATTTATTTCTTAGATATACATAGAAACCAGTAGTGTTGCATGTCGCTTTCTGCTGCTTCGTGTAGTTGACTACGGACTTGTACCTTTCATGTGCACAATTCTGACGTAGCTGACTGCACGCAGCAGCAGACTTCATTGTCGTCGGTAGACACGTAACCACGCCTTGCGTGTCGACAAACTACGCGTCGCTAGCTAAGGAATGTATAGCATAGAAATTCATAGAACTATATAATAATAATAAACTAGTAGTGTCGCCGGAGCACTATAATTTGTTGATGCTGCGTGCTGTAGCTTTATACTTAGACTAGTAGATATCTATCTGTTTCTGGGGCTTATTTACACTTTTCAGGATGGCAGAAAAACTGACTTGTTTTGTCAGAATTACTGAAGAGAAGAATACCTTTATCTTTATATTTTGCGTCCAGAATAAGCAGGAAATAAACTTTTGGCACCAGGTGCATCTGCGCCACTATGTGATGCGATGTTTCAATAGTGAAATGTTGTATTTTTTATACTCTTGCTATGTAATATTTAGTTAGGCACAAAATAATAACATTAATTTAAAAATAAATTATTTGAAATATACGGATCCTTCAAACCAATGCAACCCCACATTTTGGAGCATAAATATTTTTACAACCGGAACAAAGTAAAACCCGACATGTTATGGGTTCAAATGAAAGGGCCAGATAAAAAGATAAGGGAAATAATGTACATGACCTTGCGGCAGATTATCTGGGGCCACTGGGGCCACGGCGGGCCCCGGCAGGCCCCGAGGCCTCAGCTCCGGCAGGTTTCATTGATTTTTTTATGTTTCCAACGATGAATAGCCGAAGGGGTTTTATCTGAGAGGATTATGGAAAATGGGAAAAAGGTGACGGTGAGCATTTTTTATTTCTTCGTGTTTACCAGTACTCAGTCGAAACACATGCCTACTGCATAACCGTACTATATTTTTTTATAAATTTGGTTTATTATCTTTTTTAGGGTTCCGTACCTCAAAAGGAAAAAACAGAACCCTTATAGGATAACTTTGTTGTCCGTCTGTCCGTATGTCAAGACCTTTTATCTCAAGAATGCGTAAAGTTAACGAGTTGAAATTTAAACCATAAATGTATATTTATAGTCTCTAATAGTAGAGAAAAAAACAAACTTCTTCTTACCATAACAAAGTTACGAGTCCTATGTGTGTACTCTAAGACAATGTTTCTCGCCAAATTTCATAGTTCTAGGTCAACTGGAAGTACCCTGTAGGTTTTGATTCCCTTGAGTGTTAAAATATGCGGTTTTTTACGACATAAACGGCTCTAACTTTTTTAAATGAAAACTGAGAAGATTTTCCTTTACATAACTCCAAGAAACCATAGATATACGTATATAGTTTAAATTTCAACTCGATATCTTTACGCGTTCCCGAGATAAAGAGTCTTGACATACACACAGACGGACAGAAGGGCAACAAAGTGATCCTATAAGGGCTCTGTTTTATCCCTTTGAGGTACGCAACCCTAAAAAGCAAGCAGTTGCCATCAACTTGATTATAAAAATCTGCTCAAGTATCTCATAAAACAGCGAACAAACAATTACACCAAATTAAACAGACATATTATTTTGTACTAGGAGTATTTCATTTTCTTGGCAATTTTAATAAATATTTCCAAGTAAATAGCTCAATTAGTTCAAGCAAGCAGTTTATACCAATTATGAAAATCTGTACTAGCGTCTCGTTACTCATAAAACAGCGTAACACGAAACAAACAATTACAAATTCGGGGTGAATGAAGCCACTGTTGTTTTAATAATTGAGCTCCCGAAGCGTATCCAATGCATACTTCAGGGTCTGTATTATTTTATTTCATTTTCATGACAATTGACGTTAGTAGATATTTTTTAGCATTTCTGGCATTGGCAAGGAAAGTCATCTCATACACTTAATGCTATAAATACTATTTGCTACATTATTGTTACCCACTTCCAAAAAGGAGGAGGTACTGTGTTCGTCTGTATGTGTGTATGTTCATCGATATTTTCGCCGATTGTGAACTAATTTAAAAATTGTTTTTAGTTCGAAAAGGCTGAGCAGTTTTTGATAAATCATCAATTATGTACATGGATGTCAAAAAGGATTCGTGCAAAATATTCGAATTCTATTCGCAGTGGACGTCGCTGTTGCAATTTTTTGCGAAACATAATTAGGTATTATATTTATATTATACACAGGTCAACTCACTTATTATTTTATACTACGGGACTAATCGCGCACTAAAATTACGAGATAAATAAATACCTCCTCACGGGTGACGGGTGACCACGGTCGATGCAACTCGGCCGAAACGTCGGGATGAGGAGGTATTTATTTATCTCGTAATTTTAGTGCGTGATTAATCCCGTAGTATAAAATAATAATGTTTTCAAATCGCGAAAGTTTAAAAACAACATCAACTCACTTAGTTTGTAAGGCTATGGCTGCACTTTCTGTGTTATGTACTAAAATGACTTTTATTATTTTTACCTTGAAAAGTTGTGGCTTAGATATGTCTACTATCGTCAATTTTAATACAATACAACACAAAACCTATACAAAAAAAATAGTTTCATAACCTAACCTTACTTTTTACCCTAACACAAGCAACATAGCAGTTGATATATTAAACTTGATTATGAAAATCCGTACAAGCGTCTGGTAACTCGTAAAACAGCGTAACGCGAAACAAACAATTACAAATTCGGGGCGTGTGAAGCCGCTGTTGTTTTTAATAATTGGGCCCGCGAAGCCTGCGCGGACCTCATTAAAGGGAAATTTCAAGTGCTTCGTGTGCGCGCGCCCTAACAATGGCTCGGGGTTGGACCCGTGCGGGAGCTGCCTTCGTACATGAGGTGACTTTCACAAAGAGATTTTGCTCTGTCGCATTTATGAATAAGCTCAAAACAGCCCAACGTCATATGGAAAGAGCCATGTTCGGAGTCTTTCTGTGAGATCGAATCAGAAATTAGGAGATCCGCAGACGAACCAAAGATACCGATGCAGCGGTTTAGCAAGTAAACATAACAGCGGGCAGGGCACTTCGAAGACCGGATGGCCGATTAGGTCGAAAAGTTTTCGAATAGAGACCACTTACCAGCAAGCGCAGCAAGCACGGAGTAGGCGGTGGACGTCCTGTGGCTGGTGGATAGATAGACAGATTGGCACGATGTGATCGATGTAAGTAATATAAAAGCTTTGCTACTCTTGTGTTCCTGTGAACAGTGTGTTCCAGTGTTTATAATATTGTATTGCAATGAGGTTTTATTTTTAGTTCAATTTTAAATAGTGACAAGATACTGCTTAAAGTTTTGCAAAACCGATATATTTTTACGGTGCGTTTAGTGCTTATCAAGAGTTTTTTATTAATAAAATACTCGTGTAAGTTACTTCAAATTGAAGATTGATAATTATATTTCGCAAAAAATCACAACACCGACATTCACCGTGTACAGAATTCGAATAATTTGTACAAATCGATGTTGAATACATGTACATTTTTGTTGATTTATCAAAAACAGCTAAGCCGATTTCGAAAAAATTTAAATGGAACCTTGGAAATGTAATCTTTCAAACTAAATAATATTTTTTTAATAAGTTGACAATTGGCGAAAATATCGATGAACATACACAAAAAAAATACATACAGGAGAACATAAATATAAATAAATATTTTAGGATATCTTACACATGGCATCTGACCCCAAACTAAGCAAAGCTTGTGATATGGCTACCAGCAACAGATATACTACATATACTTACTTTTAAACACATACTTATATAGATAGTAACTAGATAACACCCAGACACAGAGCAAACACTTATGTTCATCACATAAATATTTGCCCTGGGTGGGGATCGAACCCACGCCTCATTGAGCCAAAAGTTAGGGCCATTAACCACTGAGCCACCGAGGCAGTCAACATACCTCCTCCTTTTTGGATGTCTGTAAAAAAGCTTTACATAAAAGGTGCATGTACCGGGAACCTGATTAGCAGAATATACAAGTAGATATCATATATCATTTTATCGCCGTGTGTACGAACGTCTTAACTATTACATAATATGTGCTCGGGTGCTCGTTGAAATTGTACCTGAGTAGGCGCTTGTGATATTGCTGTATATGGGACAATACGCCGTAACTCCGTATATGGGCTGAGTAAGTGAGTAATATTTGACGCAACAGTACTTACCTACGAGAAAAGTTCTGTTATGCTCTTCAATAATTTACTCTTCAAAATACGGTTTAATGTGCTTTGTAATAACAAATAAATTAATATTAGAGGACATGTTGTTTTAAACTTTCGCGATTTGAACACATTATTACTATATACTACGGGACTAATCGCGCACTAAAATTACGAGATAAATAAATACCTCCTCATCCCGACGTTACGGCCGAAACGTCGGGATGAGGAGGTATCGTATAATAGTTAGAGGACATCTTACACACGGTCTCTGACCCGAAAACTAAGCAAAGCTTGTGGTATGGTTGCCAGAGCATGATATACTACATATACATATTTTTAAATACATACATATATAGATAGTTACTAAATAATACCCAGACACAGAGCAACACCTATGTTCAACACATAAATACTTGCCCTGGGTGGGAATCAAACCCAAGCCTCTTTGAACCAGAAGTTAGGGTCACTAACCACTGAGCTACCGAGGCAGTCATGATAAATAATTATTATTCTAAAATTGTAGTTACTCATCTGTATTTGTTGTGTTTGTTGTAGTGATTTTCAAATCTTGTTTCTTGGTATTTTGTGGCTTCGTTTGGTGCAAGCGTTACTATTTACCTGTACCTGTATCCATATTAACAATGTCTCTCTCATTTTTTGCATCCTGAAAGGTCGAATATGGCGTTCATTTTGTTGTATTTTTTACCATCCTTGTTGCTGTACCCATACGCGCAAATAATTTTTTATAAATTATGAAATATTATGGATTGTGAATAAACTTTCTTACAAATTACTTCTAAAACTTGACCTGCTCTAAAAAATGTATCGATTTAGAAACAATATAACAATTGTTATCATGGTATTTTCTTAAGTTTTATTGTGAAATTGAATATTTATATTCATATATTTTCCAAGAATTTAAAATAAAATGGCAAATGAATTTGGTTACGATCGTTTTGTCGCTATAGAGTTTAAAAAAAAAACAACCCCTTGAAACTTTTTGAAAATAACTTACACGGAGCGAATCCCTACGACCTACGTTTATAATTTTATAAACATATATCTGAGTATTAAGTTAGACTAGCGAAATATGAAATGATTTTGCGAATGACACGTGTAGCGTTAGTTTATTATAGCAGCGAAAATATAAACTGATGTAACGTACAAACGCTTTAAAATTATTTATTATAGTTTCAATATAAAGCTTTGTTTTTAAACTTCTTCATTATAAATAACAATTAAAGCCTTAAGTTCCTACAATACAAGAGCAATATTCGAAACATTCAACACTCCATTTATAGGCGAGTTGTTTTTCCGGTCCACATAATTGAGTTCAAAAGTGATAAATAACAAAATTTAGCCCAAACTTCGGGAAAAGTCGGGGAAATTTGGTCTAAAGTAAATTCACCTGTTTCATTGTCAAAACGCTTCGGTC
The DNA here is from genome assembly GCA_949316475.1 of Hypomecis punctinalis. Lineage (NCBI taxonomy): Eukaryota > Metazoa > Arthropoda > Insecta > Lepidoptera > Geometridae > Hypomecis > Hypomecis punctinalis. The sequence goes on from OX438802.1 coordinate 3,386,776, forward strand.
AACTCCGGCGATGTTAATTATTCGAACGAGTTAACAAAGAAATATCTTTGTGATAGAAATGGACTTTTAGGGGAGACTGGGGGAGTTTGAGCACGTCGTTTTGATTGAAAGAATTTCTTTGATTTGTATTTAGACTAATATAATTAGACTTAAATTTGACGGCTACATGAGTGGTGTAAAAATATTAATCTTGGCAAGAAAGGGAATTGAGGGTAATATTATGTAAAGTAACTTGATGAATTGAATACTCAAATATGTTGTACTCATACATAAACTTATTGAACTGGATGTATATATCATCATGCACTTACAAGTACCTACTTTAGGGTTCCGTACCACTTAAGGAAAAAACGAAACCCTGAACGCGTAAAGATATCGAGTTGAAATTTAAATTGTATATGTATCTCTTGCAGTTGTGTAAAAGAATAACTTCTCAGTTATCGTTTAAAAAAGTTAGAGTCATTTATGTCGTAATAACCGCATATTTCGACGCTCACAAAGCCTACAGGGTACTTCTTGTTGACATAGAACTATGAAATTTGGCGAGAAGCATTGTCTCAGAGTACACTGAAAACTGTACATTATTATTTAAATCACAAAAAATAGGACTTCAAAATTCACAAAATATTGGTTCAAAATTCAAAGTGAGTAAATCGTATCATGTAAGGTATCATATAAAAGAACTTCACTAGCACATGCTATAACAGGTTTTTAATTATTTTATCAATGTGTAATTTTCGATGAATGACGAGAAATGTGAAAAAAAAACTTTTTTGTCAATGGTTATAGTATAGAGATTTAAACAACTCACTTTCCAATTTTGTGACTTTTTCTGGATTTGTACGGAACCCTCGATGTGCGAGCCTGACTTGTCCGGTTTTTTTACAAGAATTTGATTCGTCTTCGTCAAAATGTTCGGATATGCAATTTTTTAAATCAAACAAGTCTCAAAGTATTTCGTAATGATGAGTTCGTAAAACCTTACTCAGAAGAGGAATAATCATAATTATCTAAAGAAAACAATATAATATAGTTAAAAATCAAGAAAAGTAACTTCACCTTTCGATAGAAAAGGTAAATATAAATCCTAACATGGCCGTTGTTAACTCTAAAATCACAAATAAACTTTGACACAGCGAATGTACACAGAGACGTCACTGTATTCAATAACTCGCGAGCCCTACAGCTTGTCACACATTACAATCTGATTACACCCCAGCCTAAACAAATATGGCGGCTCAGCGTCTTCATTTTAAAATGAATCTAGCAAAGGATACAGTAGTAAAAGTTTCTACATTTTTCATTGTAAGCTTTAAAAAATTGCCGTCATGTTAATCCCGGGGTGAGAAATTAACTTTAATTCATAGAAGCTTATGTGTATTAGTAATTAATTAAACAGGCTATCGTGTATCATATTACTAACATACAAAATTTAATGTATCTTTGTAAAAAATATTGATTTGTCTGCAATTGTTATTCATTCATTCGGATTTAAGAGCACTGCTCTTGTCGGTGGAGCAACTTCCACGTCTTGCGGTCTTCCGCCAGTGTCTTCACCTCCCTGTACGACATGACCTCTACCTTCTCTTTGATCTGATCTAGGAACGCTCTCCGTGGTCTTCCTCTCCCTCTCTTTCCTTCTACTTTTCCTTCTATTATGGTTTTCATTAGATTGTCATGTCGTACAAGGTGGCCAAACATCTTTCCCCTTCTATTTTCAACTGTTTTCAAAATTTTTCTTTTCTCTTTTACCATGTCGAGCACCTCTTGGTTTGTTTTCTTTTCAGTCCAACTGATTTTTTCCATTCTTCTCCAACACCACATCTCGAACACCTCAAGCCGTTCCCTATCTTTCTGTGTTAATATCCATGTTTTGCTTGCGTAAAGTGCAATGCTCCATATATAGGTTTTGATCAGTCTTTTTTTGATATGTCTTGCTATTTTAGATTTGAAGAGGTGTTTTTTGTTGTTAAACGCTTGTTTGGCTATTGATATTCTAATTTTGATGTCGGTGGTGCATTTCGCGTCATTGGTGATGGTGCTCCCTAAGTATTTAAATGATGTTACCTGTTTTATTTCGAAATTATTTAGCTCGATTGGATTATATGGTGGAGTATTTCTTGTAATGGTCATTATTTTGGTTTTCATTAAGTCCTATTTCTTTGAAAGCGCGGTCCATGGTTACTATAAGTTTTTGGAGTTCTTCTTGGGTTTCTGCTAGTGCTGCGATGTCGTCTGCGTATCGTATGAAGAAGATGCGTTCGCAATTGTTATAAAAGAATATAAATTACCTATTTATCTTATCAATCGGTGAAGAATATGGCGCTTTTTAAACATTTGGTGGTGCCAACCAGTTTTATTACACACTGGCAAAATTATATGGACTGTGTGCGCAAAGTGTTCATTTATATGAATGTTTATTCTATGTTTGCTCGCAATAAGCAAAGTAAATAATCCAATAAGATTTACAACAAACAAAATGCTTTCAGGCACTGTCAAGCAATCTTAAAGGTAACGTTGATTATTCCTAAATTTAGCTAAGAATCATCTCACTCGATTATTATCCAGTTGTTTGAAAAATCAAGACTTTATTTCACAGAGAGTCATGTAATCGAAGAAAATAATTTCAAACAAACAACATCAAACGAGTGATTGTTTACTAACAGTCAAATTCACCTCATCAAAGTTTAGGCGCTGTTTCGCACAGCATCAAGGGTTAATAAGGGTCGTTTTACACTGGCGCAGAATCTCTTAATTTTGCTCCTGGCTCAGCTATGAGCTCGGTAAATAGTGCGGTGCCCACACCGTGGACAGCGCAAGTGTAAAGCGGTTCCACACCTTCACTCACCGCGATATTATTGTTGAGTGAAAATTTGGTGGTGAGCTTTTTAAAATGATTTTGTAAACCTTTTCGTAAATTGACAACGGTTTACCCAACCTGTAAACTTGGTTTTGAGTGTGACTTTGATATGTTTCTATGGTAAGAATAGCAACATTGAATACCGTCAACACATTTTGCGGCTTTTGTGCAATATAATTACTTAACTTTTTACGTTTTAACGTTTTACTTAACAAAGGTTATTATTATTATTTATTTACAGGTCAGTATAAGAAATATGTAATAAGGCCGAATGTTGTTGCATTTTATTTTTGTGCGAGAATCTCTTAATTTTGCGCTGAGCTCGGTAAATAGTGCCGTGCCTTTGCCGTGGACAGCGCAAGGGTGGAGATTAAGCGGGGTTTACACCTTCAGTCACCGCAATATAGATTGTGGAGTGTGAATTTGGCGATGATCTTTTTAAAATAATTTTGTAAACCTTTTTGTAATTGAAGAATCAAAGATAATAAAATATCATTCTATTTATACTAAATTATTTTAGCTAAAATAATTTTGTAAACCGTTTTATAACATTAAATACTGTGAACATTATTTTGTGCTCTTCCCATAGTTACTAAAACCCGAAATCGTTTCTCCAAAAAATAATCAGTTACTATTTAATCATCATCATCATCCACAACCTTCTTTATCCCACTGCTGGGTATAGGCAAAGTTACTATTTACAAAAAGTTTATTTACTTTGGACAATATGTTTGGAATAGCTATTTTTCCGCGATTTCAACATTGGTCCTATAGAAAAGTTGATCATAATAATTATGATTATGAGTATTGTGACAATCAAGAATACGTCTTTCGTCTAGCTACAGAAATACCCAAATATCATAAGCTTATAATTACTATCTTGTGAAGACAAACAAAGTTTAAACATTAGTAATATCTCTCTAAGCTTACACTGTACGGCTCGTGTTATAACTGGCGGGGATGTCATTTAATGCGACGTTATTGCCACGTCTTGGGTCTAAAGATGTCCTCAGTCCCTCGCTGCTTCATATATTGCATGCACTAGCGAGTAACATTATGTTATATTGACACTTGACACGTTTTAATATTAGATAAACTTTAGATATAAATTTAGACATTGTACAATCTTAACTTCGAAAAATAACCATCAAAAATAAAATCAGTTGTTTTTTTCTCATTTTGACTATATTTCATTATGTTATCTCATCCATTGTAGTCAATATAATATATGGAGACAAAATGTAATTATACTGAGCTCGAAAATTGTTGAGTTGTAAGTCTGAAATTCAAATATTAATTGTTCTAAGTAAATACTCTTTTACTCTTATTCTATACCTAGTATATTTGTTGAGTCCCTAGCTTGCCAAAAAAATGATGCAGACCTAAATTTAACAATTTATCAATGTGTCAACGGGATCAATGCAAAACATAGAATTACAATTCTTTTATTCTCATTATGTAGAGCGAGCAATTCAAAATTGAGCTCCAGGTAGTATTTTACAACAATAACTTGCGGGTCATATTTCTTATACAAAAAGAAATCTGCCCAGTATCCCGTTATACAGTGGTTGATCTAGTTTTGTTAACAAAGCAGCATTGTAACCCTATCCCGAAGTTGTCAAGAAAAGGTCTTGAAATATTGTCCTATACGTAAAGGTTCCATGTCAAGACGAACTGACCTGAGACTGGGAATAAATCAGAACAAAATATGTGAAACGGAGAATTTTTTATTTGTTTTTATCGCAAAATTTCCACATACTTTCAAGTAGATACATACGAGATAGACATGAACGGGTACTCGGCATTTGGTTCAAAATCACCGAGCAAAGAATGTTGTTTCTACATTCAATTACTGAGTGGAAATTCCCTCAAACTTTAGAATATAACATAGGTACATGTAAATAAACATTGAATTGTGAACTGTGTCTGCTTAGAAAAACACCACATTCTATTCACCAATCTATTTTCCTTGCGTATCGAATGTCAAATATAATCCAAAGAGTTGACAATAAACTGTACTAGCTGGTATATCAAGCGTCCCCCAGCTACGGGCAAGGTGCTTGCGCAAATGCGATCTGTTCAATCACCAATCACAAAGCCCGGCCTTTTTTAAATCGAGATCTGTGATTGGACGATGATTAGATCGCAGCGGCGCTTACACCCTGCCCGTAGCTGTTTATAGGACTATTATTAATTATTAATCAGGTAACATGTGGGTCCCTTTTTAGTTTTATGTAAAATCATTACAATTTGATGCGTGCTCATTATGATCAAACTACGCAGAAGTGTCTAATATCTAAAAAACTAAAGTATCTTCAAAGATGTCGTGAAAGCAGTTTCTCTAAGAAAAGTTTCTGATTTTAAGATTTTTCAAAGTTACCTTGGAAGCCATGCACTAATATTCTTCTCAGGTAAATTACTGAAGTTCTGAGCACAAAAATGAACTCATAACTCAGAGCAAACTGTATTAGAGACAAATGCTAGGGCCGCGGCCGGCGCAGCGTTAAGGTATGTCTCCAATATTGTCGACAAGCGGTGAAAATGTTAAAAAAAATATTATAGTAATTAATATAGTAACTGTTATTCTGCTTTCAGTGACTATACCTCAATTTTCTCTTCAATTACTGTGCAAAATGTATTTTAAATTCATGCATACAGCTGGACTTGTTGAATGAGAAAATGCATCAAGAATTAATGATAGATGTTCGTCTTGTCAATATTTACAATTTTTACTATTGAATGCAGAGCTAAATTTAAGGTTTTTTTTAATTAGATTTAACTTTTTTAGCTTGTATATTGTGAGTTTAACTTTCATCTTCAATAATAAATATAAGAATTTACAGACAGACAGTGACATACTTTGTGATGTCACTGTAGTACATACAGTGACATCACAATTTTGCTTCCATAACAACATTCATCCATTTATTTTGTATGGGGCGATCAAGTTTATTAACGATTATCGTCAGGATACCGTTGGGGCTGGCTCGCACTCGCTGTCGTAATGACGCGACTTTCTTGCGGATAACAGCACGAAAGTCGTCCGTGCGTGCCTCAGCAAACATCAGAGATGCGATTCAATGTAACACATTCTGATTTAGATGCTCTATGTTCTCGTGTAACTTTAAATATAAACACAATGCTGCCGTATGAATGCCGTGCTGCAAGCTGCTCGTACTTTTAAACCGTGCTTCAAGCTGCTTGTATTTGTCGCCGACATTGAAAGTCCACCTTTACGATCACTACCGGAGTGCTACGAGCGCTACGAAGTGCTACAAACTTAGTTCACTTTCGTAGCAGTGTAATTACAGTTAGGTGTCTGTCTTTTCTTTGTCATAGTTGTCTTGAGTAATATTACTTTGGTTCAGTGCCGTAATGCCTTGGCGGAGAGTGACGCTCAGCTTGGATTTATTAAAGTTATGCTAATTGGCATTTCGGTGTAACCTTTGTATTACGCTGCAGCTGGATAGTAATTTTTGAGATTTTCAGAAAAGGGAGAGCAGTATTTTTAATAAGATTTTACCCGGTTGCGTATAAAACGTAATGGTAGGAAAAAATAGGTAATGTTTTTTCGGGTATTTACATCTTTATATCAATATATATGTAAGTATACTAATAGGTACTCCTAGTCCCTACTGCCTAAGAAATTTAACTAATTGGGTATTTTTCTTAGAATATTGTCGTATTTGTTTAAGTTTGACGTATTTAGGATGGGGTGATTCTGTGTCAAAATTTCTGTCTAGGGGTCTGGGGCGTAGTCTAAATAAATTAACCGATTTTGCGCTAAAATTCAAGAAAACATAGTTAGTGATTTTTTTTTTTTTTTTTCTACTTGAACTTTTTTACTGTCATACCATTAGATTGTAAATACAAGTAGAGTAATCAATAATTCCAAATGTGCTTGCATAAAGTTAACCACTTAATGGTAAATAGATAGCAGGACTATTTTTTTTCCACAACAAACAAAATAGAGTAGTTTTAATGGCTTTATCACTCAAAGCTCTTTCTTCCAGGAAATATGACATTAGGTCCACATTTTTGACAAAACCTCATGCTATCAATAATTCTACTGATTAAACCCCTCCCGATCCGAAAATATCCTCCAGCCGAAGTTCCCGATTCGGTATTATCATCTCGGGACCCTCGGCTTATTGAAAACATTTACATATGTATGTAGATATCACGTACGTGCTCGCCTGACATATTGTATATTATCGGAGTTGTTGGAAATCGACGATTTACACGGCTTAAGGTAATGATGGAATATTTTGGATCGGAAGGCTTTATCGGGAGTCGTGGTTATGACTCCCTGAGGGATTGGAGAGCTTGTAGAGAAGGTTTGTAAACAATCACTAGTTCAGGTGGAAGCGTGATGTCTTCGCATGATGCACACATTGAGATGTTTCTGTTACATTGAGAGATTGCCTTTCTAAGGGAACGTACTCATACTACGTGACCTGTTTAAAGGTGGGGGGTGAGCCTTCAAAGTACTACTCTTGGTCCCAAAAGCGAAGGAGGGGAGTTAGGTTTTTGTCACGTAGTCATTATCCTCTAGAAAATTATGCGCTTTTTTTTTAAGTTTAATCATATACGGCGTGCAGCGCGTAACGCAATTTTTAACTCATCGGTGAACAAATCAACTTTCTTTTAACTTCAAAATTGCAAAAAATATTTAAAACCATATGATCATATTACGTGATAACTAGAGGTCCTACACCCGTCCTATTACCGCATATCTACCTCAGAAAATTTTAATTTTTAACACTACAACCCCATAGACTATCATATTTTATTTCTTCCCCGAAAAGTAACTTTCAATGAAGCACACCTTAATTAATATTTTGATAATTTGAACGGATTCCAACCTGAACAGAAAATTACCCGAAAATAGAGGGGAATATTAATAAAACAAATGATTATTTTGGCTACAAACCCCGAGAAAATAACGTCGAATTTGATATCTCTTGTGAGAAGCCTCATTCGAGGTAACCGTAGAAGGCTGAGCGTAATCGCACTGAAGCTGTATTAACATAAAATAACAAAGGCTAATTAGGCCCCGGTTACACTGCGCGCGCGTAATGTTATGCCACCTACGAGTACGTACATTAAATCAGTTCTCGGTGCAAAGTTCCTCTGCCTATCCCCCCCACCTCGCTCCCCCCGCGCGCCGCGTGAGGATAATTAAACGGGCAAATACATAAATGCATATTAGTTTATTGAGCGTACCCCGAAGTTGGCGGTTGTTAGCTGGTATTTAGGTTCTGGATTGGGAACTCTATTAGCGAACGTGTTTATTGTAAGCTCATTTGAAATTCTAATTTTATGCATTGATTTTTAAGTCTGCTAACTTGATCTTTTTGGCGGAATTTTGTTTCAACACAATGTTGGATAAAGTTTGTTTTAAAAAACAAATTAGTATCTAGGGAGTTGAAAAGTATTCAGGAAATTACGGATTTATTTTGCAACAACAGATACGAGGAGATGTAAAATAACAAAATGTGTTTTGACCGAAAAATCCAACTCAGTAAAGAAGGTCAAGTAAAGCATAAAAAGCCGTCAAACGGCGAGTTAATCAAAAAGCAACCGCAAATTTTATGGAAACGTCATTCCCAGACTCGCTAAAAAATATAACAAATGTTGAGTGATCTTTTTGCGGTGAATAATAAATTCAGCTGCGCGCAGCCTCGCTGGAAGGCGTATGCAGATGGTTGTTTGTCCAGTCATTACCGGCGGGTGTTTGCTCGCCGCTCGTCGCTCGCCGCAAGGAAACCGCGGCTTAAGTGCACAGGCTCGTGCGCTCCTGCTATTTGAACTGATATTATATGCAATGGAAGCCACATTAAGTTCATACATTAAAATTAATTTGATATTAATGTGTGACTTGAAATGCTTGAAATAATCATGCTAATTTAATATTTAATAAACACAAATTATTAGGTATTATGTAATGATAGTAGTAGAGATGAAGTAGCTTAAAGAGCCTTTAAGATTTTATAATAACAGCTTAAAACTTTTCACGTTTATTATAATTAAATTCGAACCTACTTGAAATAAGCAAATGTTTTTTGATTTGTCAAAATTATACAATCACTACCTTTGATCACTACGTAGTATAAAACAGAGTCGGTTCCCTGTCTATCTGTCCCAATATATGCTTATACGAGTATCTATAAAACTACGCAACGGATTTTGATGCGTTTTTTAATAGATAGAGTAATTCGAAAGAAAGGTTTATATTTATAATACCTGTGCAAAGCCGGGTAAGGTCGCTAGTTGGTAATAAAACAATAAAAGCTTCTTCTACATATCCACAATAAACCTAATAAATTCATAATCCAAAAAAAAACTTCTTTAACAACTCGACAGACACTCAAGTTATTGTGACTAAAACGCTACAAGTGCTACATGCTGCTACGGCTGCTACACAAAGCGCTACGCTATGAATCGCTACAAACTTCAATTACCCCTACCTTTGTAAAAACAGTGAATATTCATAGTTGAAAATGCACATCCGAAGAGGAGCACATTTATCTTGGCGCTCGCGACTTGCGCCGCGCCACAAGGGCGCATTTCGTATGCATCGGGGATCCGCATTTTTGCATCGGTAATGGGATCATTGTGTAATTATTCAGTAGTTAGCGCCAATCTATGCGCCGGGAGACGTTGCAAGTTTAGCGGGGAATGCACTTTTATAATGGGTTTTGGATGGGCTACGTGGTTCAACTTAGAGAACGGATTTATTCATGCATATAATAATACTGTGTTTTAGATATGTTAATATTCTAAGCTCTAGGTAGTTTTCATCACCGAAACATATAATTTATTGATTAGTGCACTTGTGGTATAACAAATATGTTCTTTGACGGTAGGCATATGTAGATCTATCAGCTGTTGTTACATAAAAGTAAGTAAGTTCATAAAGGCCGAGTGGCTAGAGTTTTTAAGCCACCTGTAGGCCTCTGGCATGGCTTAACAATTAAAACAACGGAAACCCACAATTTAACGTGTCGCAAGAGCCATGACAGTACTTAGTTGTAAATGCCACCCACGATCACCCATCCTAAGACTGAACATACTTCAGTGTTTTCGGAACGATGTTAAAATTCCGTGATAGTTAAGAAAAATATCTCGAATCGGTGGCTGTTGTCGGATTTTTTTCCGACGAACATCAAATTCGTGTCAAATTCCAACACACATTTGACAGTTCTAAGAAATCTAAGACAGATTTTATGGTTGAGAATTGCCTCATGTTGAAACAACGTTTTCTCTCTAGGATTGGATATATGTGCCAGCAACAGACGTTCTATGAACGTCTGATCCTATAGCGTTGATGGTTACATAAAACACACACTTGCATACAAAAACCCCTCTTTCTGTTAAGCCGAGCAGAAAACAAGTATGCTCCTCAAAAGCCAGTCTTTTAACAAAGACGTTTTGAGTAAAAGGTCACTTTATAGGTCACAATTTGAGTTTATAGCCCGACCCAATCCCGAGCGTATCTTGCGCGCGGACTTTGATTTACAGCACCACAAAACTAAGTTATAGCAATATCTATGTAACAATAAAACTCGTCATCTCTACAAATCAAGCCCGTTTTATAACCTTACGGTTTGTTTGTCCTCGCAAGATGTAATCAGGCTGTAGGTAGATAAATTAAGATCAACACACTGGCACCGCTCCAAGCGGTACGGTCGCAAAAATACATACATGCTCAGGGATAACAACGTGTCTCGTTTTCAAAGTTAAAGCCTTTTTGGATGTGGAAATACAAAATGATTATTAAATGCAACTTTTTGATACAGATAAGAACGCGCCGTGATAAGAAACACGTAAAACGTTACAGAAAAACATCGAAGCAGTAATCCGTTACAAATTTCTTCTTTTTATTGAATTAAATATTTTTTACTAATAATATTTAATAACTATTACCCTAAATTAAGTAAAATTCTTTTAGTTTAATCGATTTCGTTATTTTTATATTTTGATCATGGGCTACTCGAATAAGATTTTGTGGGTAGGATATTATACGTTTTACTTTAATCGTATAAATTTGCGATTACATTCACAAAATTAATAACATACACCCGGAACTTTCGTAAGTCCTGAAGTGATATATTGCAAAGGCTGCTACACTCTGTACACACTCACACTGAAACTATATAGGCATTTACTGCAAGATTTCTGTAAGAAATTTTGCTAAAAAAATATTCATCCAAAAGCCTAATGTACATAACGAACAAATTAGCCTAAAAATATATGTCTGCAATCAAAATCTAGACCAGAAAATAACTCGACAGAGATATTTATGAGATTTCAAGTCTATTGAATTTTGTTGACGTTTCATTTAGATTTAAAGCCAGTTCTTAAGTTCATCAAGCTTTTGTGCATAATATCATGAAAAGTTCCAGCACACAGCTGTTTTTTCAGGTTAATACCAGTTAAGAGGTTTTCAACTTGAGAAAATTGTGTTAAATAAACTGGGAAGGAATCTTTTGAAACCAGAGTCTGTGAGAGACGTCAACACGGCTTAACTTTCGCTCTAAGCTGCTGGTAACACGGAAATAATAATTCTCTTTAACAAAACAACACGCTTGAAGCTTGACGCAACCGCGAGTTGTAGTGGAGATGACCGTAGAAATAATATTTTGCGCTAAAAATGGGATAACTAACTTCAACCGTGTACAAGATTCGAATAGCTCGAACCAATGTACGAGTATCGTCAATGTAGTAATTTTCACATTATTGTTGATTTTTCAATAACGAATCAGCCGGTTTTGATAAAATTTTAATGGGTGGTCCCATTTAAATTCTTCTAAAGTATGATTTACCGATTTACTATGATTTATGGAGAAGGCTATGCTCGGAGTCTCTCTGCGAGATCGAATCAGAAATGAGGAGATCCGTAGAAGAACCAAAGTTACCGACATAGCCCTACGTATTGGCAAGTTGAAATGGCAATGGGCAGGGCACATAGCGCGGAGGACTGATGATTAATGGGGTAGAAAAGTTCTCGAGTGGAGACCACGTTCATGCAAGCGCAGCGTAGGCGGTCCACCCACAAGGTGGACCGCATGACCTCATTAAGACCGCCGGATCGCGCTGGCACAGAATAGGCCCTATGACAGGTCGCTGCGCGCTAGGTGCAAGCCGCTTCCAACCGGTCTTTTTGGAGATCCATAGGGGAAGCCTATGTCTAGCAGTGGACTTCTTATGGCTGATGGATGGATGATTTACCGAAAAAAAGAAACATCAAAATCGGTTCATAACTGAGGATGTAATTGCGTAACATACGAGTACTTACATAGAAAAACATAGAGCTGAATTGAGAATATCGGCAGAGGACCTATCAATGGCTGAGATGTGAGTAAGGATGATGATTGGCTAATAAGTACCATCATATAAAATCTTCATTAGACTTGTCATGTTCTATTTGATAAGCTCTCGTTGAATAAAAAATACTTTATTAGAAATGGAAGGTTATCCATGTTCGTCCGTATGTATTTTCTTTGTGTATGTTCACCGATATTTTCGCCAATTGTGAACGGAATCAAAAAAATATTTTTTTCTTCAAAAGTGTATACTTCCGAAGTAGTCGCATGTAAGTTCCATCGAAATAATGTAAAAACTGTTTATTCGAGCTAATTATTCGAATTACGTACACGATGGAAGTCGATTTTGCAATTTTTTGCGAAATAATTATTCTCTGATAAATATACAGTTTAGTTTCCACGTAGCCTAGTGTAGGTATATATTTTTATGTATGATTAAATTAAAAAAGTACACTGATAATTTTAATAATAATACAATATTTTGATATTCAAACAACTTAAGCTATCTTTTCAAGCAGCTCATTCCATTCGTCTTTTCAGCAACAATTTCACCATTTCATCCCGTAATACCTCACCACTCCGTACTTTAAATGTGCATAGCTCAAATTTGTCTTCAAATAACACTCCCCTTCCGAAGCAATAATGTAATTCATTCATTCATATTTCCAGTGCTTCAGTTACTCGTACCTTAACGAAACAACCGCGAAATGTTCACTTAAAATACAGCACAGAGCTATGATTTCATTCGCGAAGTACTGTAACTGTACCCGGGGTTGTAGGGTTACCAGTGCCCTAGGAGTAACTTCAAAACAATAACTTTTCAGCAGCTAATAAATAAAATATATCATTTGTTCATACTTTGCGGTGGATTCGAGCTTGATTTGTAGTATGATAATTTTGTACGAAATATATATTGACAAAAAATTTGAAAATAGTAATAATAATAGCCCCGTTCATGTTATAAAGCGCTTTTGGCGTAAAAGCGCCGGAAGAACTAATAAAAATGAGCGGAGCCACACGATAACTACGTACGTATGGTTTTCGTTTACTCATACTAAGTCTCCTGACCGTCTCTTTCTTATATTAAAATATGTATTTGTGTGCATTTTTATTATTTTGGCAGTCGGCAAATGTCATTAGTAATTAATTATTAGTAAAATGTAGTTTTTTATGTCATTAGTGTACACTAATGACATAAAAAACTACATTTTTCAATCTGAATTATTTAATTGAAATTACATTCTATTACACTTTTATCCAACCATTTTTTCTGATTCTGAAAACAAACTAACAATGCTTTAAAGTGAAAATATTTTTGTATGAATTAAGAAATTCTACTCGTAATATTGGTAGCCCTGCATAAGGCAGAGGTTACCCTAACCAGCCCGAGCGGGCGCGGTAAGCGCACAGCGTTAGCGCATTCAACCATTTCTGTATGCAAGTTTCATGCAAAGGCGCGCACTTGAATAACTTAGGTCTGTTTGCATAAAAACTCGAATCTCCAAAATGGCCGTTTAGTCTACATTGGGCCGGGTTCTGCAATTTGCATAGAATAACAAGGGAAAGCTGGAGTTTGGAGTAAAGAGCTCTCGGCCGGCACTGATATTCGGACCCAATCATTGGTTGCAGGCAGGTTGTGGGCTTAGGACTCGTTTGCTTTGCTGTTGTAAACACTACACTGCCCTTTCAAAACTACGCTTCAACTGATGAGAACTAAAATAGGTTTGGGAACTTGTTTTCTGTTCGTGAAGATCAGTAAAACAACAAAAAAAAATTATAGAAGTTTTATTTAAAAAAAATATTTTTAACAATTTCTGTTTTGTCGAAGTATTAACATGCAGTACAAAACATTGCAGATGTACAATACATTGTTCACAACTTACCAGTAAGTTTTTTTGAAAATCTAGTACTATTTTGAAGATTAGTACAAAATTAGATTATTCTGCTTGAAGTAATTAAGTAGTTAGTAATTTAATTTCTGTGAACATCCGCGCACTTTTTAACTCACCAATATTTTAGAAAATGCACGAGGAACGTATGAAATTTACGTGCGGTTCTTAGTTAACATGTTTGTATAGTTATACATATAACTCTATAAGGGTGTGGCAGTTTTATTATTTAAATTGGATCGATGACTCTCACTCTTAGCAGTCATCACTTTATCAGCATGAACTTAAATGTAACCTTTACATTTAGAGTTTGAATGACGCCTAACACCATCAAATCGTCACTTTCAAAGACGGCCAAGCTACACAAGCAAAACAAAACGTCTTATAGATACATTTACCTAACCATTACAGAAAACTAACATAAACGTTAAACGTCCGCGCTATCTTACTAAAAATCTTTGTTGTCCTTCCAAGGTTTCGTTGCCAACTTAAATTGCCAAACTACAACAATGTAAACTTGAGATCTGATCTCAGTAAGATATGATTCTAACATTATTATTTTCACTATTTTCATTTCTCAGAAAATACCATCACGGAGCTCGAATAAAAGTTGGTGCGATCTCACGAAAGTATGATTAAAAAACTTGTACTGAACCCAGTGACCGTAGCCGAGGTGAGGCAAACAGTAGCAAGATATGGTACATTATAGACGTGATACACAGACTTTTAGCTTTATTAGTATAGCCTTTGATAAGTTACATGTACCAACGCACACTTATACACGTGTCTGGATATGTTAAATTTGTATTGGGTGCAGTTATTAAAAGCGCGGTTAAACTATCATTTTTATACTTTGTATAAAGAGTTTAGATTTTTGTCCTTATAGTTGATAAAGATACAATATGCATATAGCATCTACTACGCAAGAGTGAACGGCGATGTGAGGGTTTCGTTACATAAGCTTCACAGCTGATTAAAAATCATCTTGTATTTTATAGGTACATCGAATGTTATTGTACTCTATTATATAGTCGTTTATGATTTGAATATTTTAATATTAATTTTTATAAGTTAAAATACATATTTCATTTGAGTTAGTAGGTACATCTTATACCATTCTATGTTAACAGTGTAGCGTCTACAGAGTTAGCAGGCGAGCCAACGTACCGACAACTTGTGTACAGAAAGTATTCGCGAACTACACCTAACTCGTGCCGCTGATTGATTGCGAATTATTATCGGAACATAAAAACGTAATGGCGTTTCTCCCCGACTCCGTGTCGCCTTGCGTTTCGATACCTATAGCTTCACCCACCTTTCTCGAAAAATATCGCAATGCGTCAATTCAAGACCTTGAAGTACAAGAGTAAGTACAACCTTTGTAACTATGTAACTGTGCGAAAACATACCGTGATTATTTATCTTATTTCGCTATTCAACCTAATTGGTTGTTACTTAAGCAAATTTTCATCCTCGTCAAAAGTTCGTCACAAATTTTATTAGGAGCTTGTCCTGGGAAGAGGCGGCATGAATAACTCCCGGGCCAGCGAATGAAAGATTTATTAGCCCGAGTGTCCACCGTAACGGCCGCCCTTCCGCCAGCCGGCGCGAGATCGCCATTACCTTTTGAAACAAAACAGACACTTTTTAACGCATCCCTTCGTTTCAAAAGAAGGAAACAATACGCATTAAGGGGTCCGACAGACACGAGCGAGAAAAAAAGAAACCGCATCCACTTTGAGCGGGAAAAGCGTTGTTTTATAAATAAACAGAGCTGCTATCAGTAGTCGACACTCCACCGACTCGAAGCGAAAAATATAAAAGTGCAGTGCCCAGTTTAAAAGTACGCTTATCACGTAATATGGAAGCGTTCAACGGTGAATTATGTTAGGTGCCGAGGCGAAAGATGAAAATTAATGAGCCAAGAGCGAGAGGCGTCGCAAAACTTAAGCGGTTAATGCTATTTCATTCTTTTTGTGACTTTTTAAGTTTTTTTAGTGCAGCAGTCTTGAATTAATGGCCCCAGTCGTTTGTCGTTTAGAGATAATGTAAATGTTAAATGGATGGTATTTAAAGTGAGGCATTGTTTCCAATTGGAGCCAGTCTCGAATTCATTGCATTGAATTAATTTTGCCGAGAAGACGTAGAGGCTTCTGATTGAATTTTAATTAAGGCTTCTAGTATCCATTGTAGCTAAATCAACCGTCAGTAACTCGTTTCGTTGATTGCATATTACTTTCCGCTGAGTAAATTAACCTCCACTTTTCATTAAATCCCCACGGGCAAAGTAAATCCTTTAAGCAAAAAATAAAGCCCAAAAATGACCGTGTATTTAATTCAAATTGATTATCTACTTTGTAACGGAGCCCTCTTGGATAATAAATGTAAAATTTAGAAATCCATTAAGGCAAAGTTTTGATATTAAGGCGAGTACTTTAATTTTGTTGATGGAAAACTTGACTCGGGTCTAAACGCCTTATGAAAAAGTTTTTTTTTTTAAATCTCGTCTAGCGAGCTGAGGCTAATGAAGACGGAACTCAATTTTCGTCGGGTTCCGTGAAGAGCAGGTACAATTTGTTGGGGCACAGGCGGGTATAGAAAAGTGTAGTGGTCGCAGCGAGTCTGCGGTCGCATTGATTGGTTCAATGAATCCAATTTGCCATCCCGACAGCAGACAGTGAAAACGATGGCTTATCTTACTCTGTACCGGCTTTTGAAAATTTTGTAGGAGCTTTTGACTTGCTTTGCTCTAGTCGTGCATTTATTCTTTAGCTTTTTAGCTTTTTTCAAATACATTGTATCTCTTAGCGTATTGCCAGCTATTTCAATAAAAATTATTACGAATAGTGAATTTACTAAAATTTTAAAAGACAATTTAGTCATAGAATTTTGTGACAAAAATGTCTTCTATGATACACAATATTTTGGCCTTCCTTTTTCCCACTTCAACGACAATAAAAACGTATGCAATATATCTATGCAAACAGTAATCTTGCAATATTTCATATATCTGCTTGATGACTAAACAATAAGTATACCCTCGAGCAAAAAAACCAAGTCTCAAGTATAAGTAACTCAGAGCCCTCCCCACCACAATCACAATATTCAAGCACGTTCATCTCACATGACGAGCCGGACCAAGATTATATCTTTTATCCTGATTCCTATTCCTGCCCACTGAAGATTAGGACTGCATACCCAAAAAAACAAAAGTTACAACAGTTAGCGGTATAGCGTCGTACCCGGTATCTGAAAATTACGAAAAATCAGTATAACGCAATTGTTATTTTAATGGTTTATTAACGACTACCATTTATTTTTCTTCAAAAAAACATCGCTCTGCAACCCGCTTTGTTTTGAAATGTACTGATACTAAACCTTTAATGTATCGGTAGTGTAACCGCAAACTTTAATCGATATCCCTCTACCGATAAAAAAAAGCAATAACGTTGATTTATCATATTTATATTTGACATAGGACATACACTCATGAGACAAACCTCCCTGATATTCTGTCTAATAAAGCTAATGAGAAACGGCTTGTATTAATCGTACACCTGCGGTCTTGGTTAGATTTTCCGTTATTTTATACCGCTAACATAACCTTGTATTTAACCGCATTCAATCCCTGAAGATAATGCTCGTCTTATTTCTTTGTATCCCCCTGTGACTTTTCCGCTTCACTTGTGGCCGATCACTACAATATTACGGAGCTTTTTCTGTACGAATACGCATTGACAGTATTATTTGGAATGTAATTTGTCGCAAATTCGTTTTAGTCTTTTGCGGAGTTTGTCTATGGCTTGATTCGATAAGCTCGGTTTCTTCACTGGTTTATATCGAATTGGAAAGGTTTTAGTTGGTATGCTTCGGCGGTTTTTATTGGGAATTGCGTCGTATTATGTTTTTGTAAAATTCTAGTCCTTTTTTACATTCATCGTTACAATTTAGACCGACTATTCATATTGATGAAATGTGAAAGCAGTCAATCTCATCGCAACATGTATCATGCTGGTATTTCACACTTCCACACAACTATTTCACAAAATTCAATTAATTGAATTTCATCTACGCATTAGGTTGTTTTTCAAATTCAGTTAAAGTCAACGTTCACTTTTAAAATGACAGGTAAAATTAATGGTGTGCTAAGTCGCAGTACAAAACGACGTTAAGTTAATTTGTATAGGCCGGGAACATATAGCTTTGTTTTTTTTTAATACGCCAAAAGGCCTTTGACATATTTAAACGACTAAAATAACAATCCTAAGGTTGCCTGGCAGAGATCGCTATCATCGATGAGGCCGCCCATTATAACACTGTTTTATGTATATTTGTGTCTTCTTTTTGTTTATATCTTGGTATGCAACAAAGAGTTATCTAGTTAGTCTATATAGTTATGCTATCTATCTACAATACAATGAAACTCGTAATAGGTGGTAGTGTTCAGTTACAAATGCCACCTATGATCGCCCATCCAAAGACTGGCCGTAACAAACGTTGCTTAACTTCGATTATCACTAAAAACACCTAGTGAGACTACGCTACGAGCACTACCCTAATAAAAACATACTGCACACACATTACATACAAACTAAGTTCATATTTGCCTAAATATAGCAGCCTAGCGTTAAAAAATAACACCGCCTTTGAAATATAAAACAGCATGCAAAGTTCCATTACTAAGCCAGTGTAAAAAACGTAAAGTCGACCGCCTCGGCCGTATATCGTTTAACCGATTTTATAACACATGCATGACTTGGCATAATACCGCGAGTTACGAGCTTTGAGGTTACATCGCACTTAGTCGAGAAAGCTTCTCAGCATTTTACTCACAACATAAATAAATAGATAGTTAGAAACTGAACTGCGCGTCAGTTATACAAGTCAGATCAGAACATTGCAAAACTGCTAGGAGCTTTGACTCTATAATACCGTACCGGAATATTTAGCTAGAATTGTTTTGTAAACGATTTAGCTACAGTTTTTTAATAACCACTTTTAGTTACTTGTGAAAATATTTTCCGATCAAATTATTATGATATTTACAATTAAGATATATTTGTTCTTACTTATTCACTCTTTCTCAATAAATTTATAATTTCTCTTACTTTTTCTATTTTCTTACTCCGTCCGGCTCTTTTTAGCTCCTACCTGATTCGGTACTAACTCAATCGTGTCGAAGCAATCGACTTATATTGGCTATCTCGTCGAATGTTTAATGGTATATTAAGCCTGATAATAGAGGCGCCATCGTAATTATAATCGCTAAATAGCATAGTTCTGTTTCTTTTTCACTTTACGCATTCGATGGAGAGAACGCTTTTTACGTTGCTATTAAATTTACGCTGGCGCCTCTGTAACCGGGCTTATTGTCTATTCCATCACATTATCGCACTTATTTAATAAATTTTATGATACGACAATCAAACAAACTCAACATTGAGTATAGTGAGTTCGCACCCTTATAAGAATAACGAGTAAATGCATTGCCAGCTTTCAAACAGCACGTCTAAAATCCCCTTTACTTTTTGTAATCCGCGCCCTACTTACCGCAAAATAATTTATGAAGACAAGCGTTTTAATATGGATTAAGAAGTTCCGATCTGGTTCACCTGAGCTAGCCATATTTTATATTTATGGCCTTTTAAATTTAAGCTGTATATATCGCGATATATTTCTTATTTGACGGGCAAATGCCTAAAGTCATGTCTAGGTCAAACGGTTGTTGAGTTACAATATTTTATGCGAAAGAGCTCTGGAAAGGGTTGTTCTCAAAGTTGAGTAAATACATTAGAAAAACTTCTCTTCGTTTATCACTAATAGACAAGCAAACCAAAGAGTGATGTTTTGAGTAATTTCATTACGTCTTAATATGTAAAAAAGTAGATCTGAATTTTCAGAAATATTACGAATAGGTAAAGGTAATAGGTAAATAAAGTAAAGGTACAAGTATTGCTCATTTAACAGTATCAGATAAGATACTCGTATTTTTCGGATTTAAGCTGTATAGAGAGATTTCTAAAGCCGCTAACCCAACTCCATACTTGCAGAGTAGTAAGCCTCCAACTCGTCCCTTATTTTCCAAAATAAAGGTAAATTAGACCACAAAACAGTGACGAAACGTTTCCAGGCAATAAACCGACGATATAACCAAATTAGAGCGACCACTAACTTTACGACGGTCCCCAAACATAGTAGGCTAAAGACGCGCCTCAATTCAAATTGGCTATAAAAAGGCGCCCTTTGTGGATTTAATAACTTAATAAATTACACAAACTTAGAGCTTAATGGAAACAAAGCCGAGATTAATAAAATACTCGTTTCGGGTTTGCGGTTCGCGGTGCTTAAGTGGAGTGCATAATGATCTAGAAGGTGTTCGACTGTTCATATACAGGGAATAAGCCCTTATATTCTTTTTTATTATGAAATTTATAAGTTCACACTTATAAATTCCATAAATCTTGTGAATTTTATAAGTTCATACTTATAAATTCCATAAATCTTGTGAAATTTTATAAATACATACTTATAAATTCCATGAATCAAATGAAATTCATAAGTTAAACTTATAAATTCCATAAATCTTGTGAAATTTATAAATTCATACTTATAAATTCCATGAATCTTGAGTAAAATTCTAATTATTGTAATAACCTTTTAAATGCAATTGATGTCACAACAAATTCAAAATTTAACCTTATGCTCGTATTCTTTTACATTGTAACATTGTAATAAATATACTTTGTTTTTTTACAAAATGTTCGATGAGTACAATGTTCGTGCGTTTGTAAACAAAACAAGTATTGCTACGTTGATAGATTTAATTTTTTATCACAAATGTTTTTCCTATCATCTGGCATTAATCTTCCTATTTCCCACATATTATTTTAGGCTCACAAAATATGTTATCATTCATCCCATGAAAAACAAACCCCGAAACATAACTCCGTCAGGGGCCGACATAAAGGAGCGTGCAG
The DNA here is from genome assembly GCA_949316475.1 of Hypomecis punctinalis. NCBI lineage: Eukaryota > Metazoa > Arthropoda > Insecta > Lepidoptera > Geometridae > Hypomecis > Hypomecis punctinalis. The sequence continues at coordinate 3,407,831 of OX438802.1, forward strand.
AGCTGGGTTTAATTTGCGGGCTGTCGATATTGCAGCCTCGGATTACGGGCCTTATTCCACTTTTTGCAGGGACCATGTAATAAGCCGAATTAATCCGCACCAGGACGTGCAGCCGCGATTTACAGGAACCAAGCCTTACAAGTTTGCTCGTGTTTGGAAAATCGGCTGCGAATGCGTTGCCTTTGTTTTTAACAAGAATTACGGACAGTTTGTGCTGTGTGCTTCAATTTTTTATTATTTTTTAATTCAAATTCAAAATTCAAAATAATTTATTGTCACAAGATACAAATTATACAACTTCTACATTGATACACTATTCCCCAAACTGGGTACAACAAAGCACCCGTATCTTGGGGCCTAGGCATTCTCGCTATGTGCATGTAACAACAAAATTTATTAAAATAAAGATTTGGTTAATTAATTAAATTGGAATCAACATTTACTAACAAAATTAGAAAAACCTACGAATAATTTATAAATTCACAAAATGTCAACTAAAATGTCATATATGATTAAACTATTAATTTGAAATAAATTATGTCAATTTGTAAGTGTGTGTGTGTGTGTGTGTGTGTGTGTGTGTGTTAGTCTGTGGTTGTGCAGTTAATTTTAAATATACGTTAAGAGATCACAATCACTCAATTATTTTAAAAAGTGCCTCTGTGTCATCATATGTCAAACCCTTCAACCATGTGCTGACCAGCCTTTTGCACCTTGAGAGGGGGAGGCTATAGATATTTAAGATTTTATTTGCTTTGTTGTACAAACGTGAGCTGATGTCATAAAAATGATGTTGAATTAGTGTGTTTCGTTATCATCATATTTACACCACGGACTTTTCGGCGACGGAAAACATTGTGAGGCAACCTGCATACGTCCGTAGAAGAAATTCGATGGCGTACTCGTATGTGAATCCACCAACCCGCACTGGGCCGTGGTGGATATGGCCCAATCACCCTTCGTGGGTAGGCCTACGTCCTGCAGTATACTGTTAAAAAAAGTACAGTACAGTACAGTACAGTTATCATCATCGTTCACTTCGCCGCAAGACGTTCACTGAACATACCTACACATCCTCTATCGGTTTCTGATAGGACCGTGAGAGTGGAGATCGTACTTAAGCGATTTGCATCTAGCACGATCATGTTGTCCTAGTCAGTCATGTTATCTATCCAGTTTTGGGTAGACGTCTTATGCTGAGCTTGCTAGTATGTTGTCTCCATTTAATCTGTAATATAGTAGCATATTTAACATTATAAATAAAATCAGAGTTAGTGGTTCTTTTCAGTAGAAGTTTTCTGTCTGACTTAAATATATGTTTCTTTTTCGTCTTATTGATGAAATTGTTTTCCCTCATAACGCTCATTCTGCAGGTAAATATGAAATAAGTACACTAATATTTCACACTTCGCAGCTAGCATATTTCACTTAAACACAAATAAAATAATCACAAAAGAATTACCAAGCCTTAACTTGGAATAAATTTCATAAGCTCCATTCAAGTGAAACAGGTACTTATGCCTGCTTACCTCAAAATGGAACATCACAGATCGCAGATAAAACAAATTGCTCTACGCCTCTTCAACTAGAAGTGATCCTAAGAATCACGTGAAGCTTCACGACAATACCCAATTCCTCAGACATTTTCCAACTCACAAAAATTGGATTTCCTACTTGAGACGTTTGATATAACGTTCAATAATGAAAACAAAATCGAGTGGGGTAAGCGAGCCGATTGTTGGAACTAAACAAGGCCACTTGTACCTGGGCCTTATTACGGAGCAAAGTAGGGGAACATAGAACTCCTTTTACAATAATTGGACAATGAATAATACAAAAGGCAGTTATTGCACGCCCCGAACTCGCGAGGGCCAGTTGAAATTCTTTCCTTGAGTTATCGAATACTTAGGTATGTTTTGGTATTACGACGCATTGACGACAGTAAAAAGTTTGTGGAGTTTTAGAGAAATTTAAAACAGTTTTAATAAGATAGCTTTTGTGGACGTAATTGAACTTTACAGAGATGTAATATCTTGAAAAACAATGTTATATCATTTGTTACGAATTGTTTTGTTTTTTATGTGCTTTAGATTATCATAAGTTCAAAGAAAGTTTTGATTACATGATAATTTTACCATATTCTTTACCATTCATTTTCCAACATGTCAAAGATCTACAGACAGACTAAAACCTCTACCGTTATGTATGTTCTCGATTTACACAGAATATTCGATGCTAGTAAATCTAGTGAATAAATTAATGTAACATAATTATACATTTCAGAACGATACCTATACAATGGACTCCACTTTTAACCTCGTTATCAAGCACATGAATTTTAAAAAATCTGGTCGGTACTCAGTTTCCCTACTGCCTCGCTGTTTTTGAAATGACTGTGGGGTATTAAACAGAAGGCTTTGGAGCATTGCCCGGTTCCCACGGCACAGCCCGGAGAATAACAGCGTAGTTATGTATCGAAATTGTGTTTATCTGTTTGCGAGGTAAGGTGCTTTCCCCGCATTAGCGTTAATATTTATTTGCCGTTTTAGAACCCAATTTTGTATTCCCATATTTTTATTGGAGAAAATAAGCAGCTTTTGTTTCTGAGTGCGGATTCGGGTACGCTTTCTTTCGCTCAAAGGGAAATTATTTTCCGGTAGGAAATCATAAAGTCTCGATCTTATTATGTTCTGAAAACCTATGTTTTTGTGTTGCGTAATTTTATTACTATAAAGGTGGGCACACACGGTCAGTTAAACTGATCAGTTTTTCGCGTCACTCCAACTGGGAGCTCATTCAGTTAATGAAAAGGTGGGAATTGGTGGTTCCATATTTGAAGACAGTGGAGCCATGATATTTCTTCGATAACTTGTGTTAAGTGTTTCAATTTTTCATGAGAAATTATTGGAACCAAAGTTGTTAGAAATTTGATTTTTCATAACTTTGATTCCTATCAACTTTTTCTAGGATCGATATTTTTTAAAAAGCCGGTGATGCCATGATGTTTCTTCGATAACTTGTGTTATTTCAATTTTTCATGAGTAATTATCAGAACCCAAGTTGTTTGAAATTTGATTTCCTATAACTTTGATTCCTATCAACTTTTTCCAGGATCAATATTTTTTTAAAAAAGACAGTGGTGCCATTTTGTTTCTTCTATAACTTGTGTTATTTCAATTTTTCATGAGAAATTATCGGAACCAAAGTTGGTTGAAACTCGATTTTCCACAACTGTGATTTATCAACTTTTTCTAGGATCGATATTTTTTTAATAAGCCGGTGGTGCCATGATGTTTGTTCGATAACTTGTGTTATTTCAATTTTTCATGAGAAATTATTGGAACCAAAGATGTTTGAAATTTGATTTCCTACAACTTTGATTCTTATCAACTTTTTATAGGATCGATATTTTTTTAATAAGACAGTGGTGCCGTTTTGTTTCTTCTATAACTTGTGTTAATTCAATATTTCATGATAAATTATCGGAACCAAAAATGTTTTAAATTTGATTTCCTACAACTGTGATTTATCAACTTTTTCTAGGATCGATATTTTTTTAATAAGCCGGTGGTGCCATGATGTCTCTTCGATAACTTGTGTTATTTCAATATTTCATGAGAAATTATCGGAACCAAAAATGTTTAAAATTTACTTTCCCACATCTTTGATTCTCATCAACTTTTTCTAGGATCGTTATTTTTTTTAATAAGACAGTGGTGCCGTTTTGTTTCTTCTATAACTTGAGTTATTTCAATTTTTCATGAGAAATTTTGGATATCAAAAATGTTTGAAATTTAATTTCCTACAACTTTGATTCCCATCAAATTTTTCTAGGATAGATATTTTTTTTGATAAGACGGTGGTGCCATATTGTTTACAATGGTACCACTGTGATATTCGAATAATATCGATCCTACAAAAGTTGATGTGAATTAAAGTTGTAGTAAATCAAATTCCAAACAACTTTGGTTCAGATATTTTTTTTATAAAAAAATGAAATTACGTGAGTTACTGAAGATTCAGTTAATCATCGAAGTGGTAAAAACATGCAAACCATCGCAGTACCTATCGGCAATAGTTGACTACATTAGGACCCCGCTGCAATTATTTGATGAACTGATGCAATCATTTCATCATGTGTGCCCAGCTTCTGGTAGTGGTTTATACATGGAGCCACCAATTCCCACCTTTTAATTTACTGAATGAGCCCCAATTGGAGTGACGCGAAAAACTGATCAGTTGAACTGACCGTGTATGCCCACCTTAATAGCCATAGTCTTCTTTATTTGTCTACTTCTAAGAAATACAGAGGTCTACCATCACAATATGTAATATGCGGAAGTTATTTTTAAACAACTATGCGTAAAAGCATTAGACGGTCTGAGTGTCATGGGATACGTGATGCTTCACATCAGATGAATGTATTGCTCGTTTCGTCACTCAATTTTCAAAAATGTTTGTTATATCTACTCGTAGCATCATTGCCAGTGATCATATAATATACTCATAGGTTCATATTTCATAGTAATAAAAAATATTCCTGATGAATACATCACTCCAAAAATGGATCTTGTGAGATTGGTTTTTCTTACTAGATCCGTTTATTATTCTAAATGGATCTACAGGTAAAAAAAAAATTATCATTAGATACATCGCCCCGAAATTGGATCTAATGAGAAAAAAATGTCTCACTAGATCTACCGTGGATCTATCGACTGGATCTATAGAGAATGATCCTAAATGTAATTTGATAAGAGCGTTTATACCCCTAATTCAATGAAAATCTGTCATAGGGGAGTTTAGAAATAAAATTCTACGAGAGTAGATTCGCGTGAAAGCAACAGATATCTCGAGCACGCTAGATTACAAACCTTCATTACTGGCAAGTTTTAATCGCACCAAAGAGGTCTCAAGGTCCTAAGTATTCATCCGAAGTCCAATACAAGAACAGAAACAGTTAAGTACAAGCGCAGCTTAGACTAGACGGAGGTAAGCCCACGTTACGGCAGTTGTTAAGTGATTCCGGCTTTATTGGCGAGTAAACTGTAAAGATTCCAATTAAGTGGGGGCTGCTTTTAGCGCGCCCTCTCGGGGAACAATGCTGGAGAAGCACGGCTTAGGGCGGGGACTCGACGATTTGTAGAGATAATGATGTCTATCATTATAGTAAAATCGATCCGTACTTATTATCATAAAATATATATATATAGTTTGAGATCTCACGAATCTAATAGTTTAAAATAGTTTGAGTTTGTGAGCCGTAGTGGTCCAGTGGTAACGACACCCGCCTTATAATCGTGAGGTCGCAAGTTCAAATCCCGGTCCCGTACCAATATTTATTTTTGGATTTTATGTACGGAATTTCACACCACGGAATTGTCGGTGTAGAAAACCTGCATACATCCTTACAAGAATTTCGATGGCTTATGTGAATACACCAACCCGCACTGGACCAGCGTGGCGGATATGGCCCTATCACCCTTCATGGGTAGGCATGCGTCATGCAGTGTTCTATTAAATCGCTGGTACAATTTGAGTTCATACTTAGTCATAGCTTGAGAACTTTAGAAATACAACACACCACTTAGTTTTGAGCGTTTCCACGTAACTTTAGTATTTTTAGTTCACGTTCACACTTTTGTACTAGATAATATCCGATTAGAAGCAAACTCAGAAAACGTCTCGATGCAAAATTTAGTTACATTTTAATTAAAATTTTATTTTCTAAATTATTACGACGCTTCGCATATCAGCATGCGTCCTAATACTGTATTAATATTTATATATCAGTAGTGCTATAATAGTATTTGACCAACAATCTATAGATTACCCTTGTCTCTCAGTGGACGGGAGAAAAAGGATCCTATACAAAAATCTTTCTTGTCCTATTTTCTTTCGTTTAGTCTGTAGTGTGCGCTCGTCCTTCTAGAAGACAATTAATTACTTGGTCGGTCCAGGCCTCAATAAAACGCGGATAGCCTGCAGACTGGTTTAACTCTCAGCTCTGCTCTGCACACTATTACTACCGAGTAGAGAGTCTTTGTAAAGATGCAACTTTTGCTAGTGTAAATCTACGTGCGTGTTTTAGCTTACATCACGCTACGTCGCTTGAAAACAGATGAGTTGGTCAAACACTGTCGTGTATAATATCCTACTAATATTATAAACGCGAAAGTTTGTGAGGATGGATGGATGGATGGATGACCTCATTAAGACCGCAGGATAGCGGTCTGCTTCCAACTGGTCTTATTAGAGATCCATAAGGGAGGCCTATGTCCAGCAGTGGACTTCTTATGGCTGATGGATGATAGATCTACTACACATGAATTCATAGAGAAATGCCGAGTCGTCGTTAGTGATTAAAAATATTTACAAAAAAGTATGCCTCTATTATTTAATAACTTTATTTTGCCAGACCGTATTAATAAATAATATGTGTAAGTGTCACACGCTTCATTACACAAGTACAAATGTAATCCAGTTTTACACTCATACAAGTTTAATCTCTGTTATAATTTTACTCAGTGCCATTATTTTATTTTTATATTCAGGAGCTCTAGTTTTAGGATGAGTGCGTATACTTTATTACTCTACATGAAACAGTTACAATTATACAACTTTTGGGAACTTAGTTTAATGACGGAGATAATATGAACTCAGTTATTAAGCAAACAATATCATCTAGCTTGTGCAGTAATAATTTTGTAGTCTATTTAGGTTTACAACTCTCGGGCAAACGATATACTCGTATTCTATAGTATATTCTAACGATATCATTGTTATAATATCCACAGTGCTGTATGTACTGTATCAGCCTTTTTATTAGTCCACTGCAGGACGTAGGCCTACCCACGAAGGGTGGTTGGGCCATATCCACCACGCTGGCCCAGTGCGGGTTGGTGGATTCACATACGCCATCGAATTTCTTCTACAAACATTTGCAGGTTGCCTCACGATGTTTTCCATCACCGAATAGCCAGCGGTGTTAAATTCCGTACATACATTCTAAAGAACTCATTGGTACGGGACTTGGATTTGATCCCACGACCTCACGATTGTAAGGCGGGTGTCACTACCATTAGACCACCACGGCTTATATATCCACAGTATAGCGATGATATTGTAGAATAACATAGCTATTTATGTTGTCCTAGTACTTAATAACTCTATTATAAGCCGAATCACACAAGTCGGTGGATGTGAAGTTAGTTACAAACTGCGCGTTATCCAATACCAAGGATGATGTCCAAAACTGACTCGCTGCTCGCTTATAGCTGCGCGTCGATTGGATATTGCGCAGCTTGTAGCTAACTTACCCGCTAACCCGCCAACTTGTATGATTCGGCCTATATTAGGAGAACATAAGTAGCCATTTTAGAATTGCTAACCATAGAATGTATTTAGAACTAATTACTGCTACAGAGAGGGTGACACATTTAAATATCAATGTCTTTTTAACTACTAAGAGGTGTTATATGCTTTTAGGTGACTTAAAACTCTTATAACATGGTGGACTCAGCCTAGGTGAAACATCTTTCTTCCTAAACCTGTTTCGCGTTCGGAGATATAGCAAATCTAGCAATTAACAGTACCTACTTAAAATGGAATTCTGCCCTAAATTATAAAATGTTTAAAACTTTCATACCTACCAATCTATGGACACAAATAGCTTTTTAAATTTCTTTTCAAAGCTTTAAAGTTGGGGCTCGACTGAAACGACTTTCATAATTCGATTAAGCGCTTTAAATCGCTTCACTAATCAAACTGATGTAAAAACGCCTTGAGGGCGCCCTTCACGCCCGGCCCTACCGCTACAGAATAACTAGCAGTCCCTTCCATAAGGGCTTTGTCGCACGCAATGCGACAAGCGAGATGTTTGCATTTTTTTATTTATTATAGATTTTGCATCAAACATTAACCAGATATGTGGTCTAGGGTGTAGCACGCTTACTTAGAAGATAGCTATTTTCTCGGAATTTGAAGACATTTTATTCTCGTAGCGTATTTTGTCTAGGTGTTTGTCAGCGATCACCGAAATTGAGCAAAGTTCCGCACGGTCAGTATTTGGATGGGTGACCGCGGGTGGCATTTTTTTACTGAGCGCTGCCGTGGCTCGGGTGAACGTTAAATTGTAGGTCCCGGTTGTTTTAACTGTTTAGACATGTCAGATGCTTATAGGCGGCTTAAAAACTCTGACACCAGGGCTCACTTAACAGCTGCGCTATGATTGGGGTACCCGCAGCTTGTAGCTAGCATCAGAGCTGCTTAAATGGTCTTAAAATTTTTAATTTTTAAAATATTTGGTCTTAAAACCAATTTGATTTGGTTATAAAACAATTATTATAAATAAACGTAATAATGATGACTCGTTCAGCAACTGAAATACAGTTTAATAACGGGACGATATCGATAGCAAAACTTGTGTTGTACCTGTAAAACTATGTATGAAACGCGTGTCAGCGCCCGCTATAGAGATAAGCTAGCGGAGGTGCCCCGCGCGTTAGAAAAATCGGCCAGGTCGACGCACGTGATGGGTCCGGCGGTGTACAACAAACTGCCATCTCATATTACCACTGCGCCAACGATAGGCAGCTTCAAGTCACGGCTCAAACGCTGGCTTATCGAGCACGCCTTCTATACTTACGACGAATTCATTAATTTAAAATTGTAATGTTAATTTATTATTGTAGATTGACATTGTGAGTTATTGCTTATTTATTTTTGATTATTTCAATTATTATTTTATTATTAATTAGTATTTCAATTGTATTAGTGATTGTTAATTATTAATTATACATTGTTGACATGTTTATTTTTAAATGATTGTGCAATGATAATAATTTAATCTATTTGTATTTTTTGAATTTTAAATAATGAATTTTAATTTTAACTGATTGTATTGTTACGATTGTAAAAGAACACTAATGTATTTCTTTACTGTTATTATTAATCCAAATATTATATTATTAATGCTATGGATAATGACTTGTAAAAAAAATGTTATCAATAAATTGATTATGTTTATGTTGCTTACAACCGTCCCTATTCTATTGAAGAGGCCTATATTCAGCTGTGTATGTCTTGCAGAGAGGCCTATATTCTGCTATGTATGTAATAACGATTGTGATACATGGAGATGTTAATATGTAAATCTTGAAACGTGAGCGCGTCAGTAGTTTTTTTGTTTTTTTTTTTATCAAAATAAACAAGCCGTTATCCAAACAGTAGGCCTCGCCACAAATCTTTTTAACTGAATCTTCATATATATCTCGACTCGCTCTTGTTAAATCTCAGTTCAGTATCAACAAGGTACTTAGCATTTTACACTACTGGCTTTTTGGTGAAGAAAAAACATCATGAGGAAACCTGTATATGTCCGTTCAAGGAATTCGATGGTATAAGGTGTATTTACTAACTCGCATGGGGATATACCCTTCGTGGGTAGGCCTACGTCCTGAAGTGGACTATTGAAAAGGCTGGTACAATATAGTACAAATTGACAATTTATCTGTCTAGGATCTTAACGTTCTAGTATCCACACTTGATGCTTGGTATTTCTAGGACTCTTCACTTGCGGGCAGTGAAAAGCAGCTGGGCTGAGTAGGGACAGTGTCAGTACTTGTTTTCTCTTTACCACTTATTCTGCCTCGAGTGAGGTAAGAAGATTTATGGTATAAGGTCTGATGTTGAGCCTCAGATTCTTTCCAGATGTATTTAAGTGCTAAGAAATACAATTAAATTATTGTTCAAGTTTCAAATTTTTCTTATAATCTTATGTTACAGTGAACAGAAATGTTAGCTATCAGCTTTAACTTTTATCAATTGAATTCAATCAAAGGTATCCCGGTTAGCACTCATAGCGTAGTTTGACTAGGTGCTCGTTAGTATTTATCGAAGTTAAGCAACGTTCAGCACAGTCAGTCTTCGGATGGGTGGCCGCGGGTAGCGTTTACAACTGAGCGCTACTGTGGCTCGGATTACACGTTAAATTGCATGTTACAGGCCCGTTATTTTAACCATAGCCCTGTCAAAGACGTTCAGGCGGCTTTAAAACTCTGACACCAAGGCAAGGCTTATACGAACTTGATAAGATAAGATAACTTTATTGATATTAATGGAACCTAAAATTACAAAAAAATTTGCATAATATTGATTCATTAACATGCTCGTCCAGTTAAACATTTTTTCACATTTTTCTTAATAATGATATTATAATTTTAATACAGAAATGCAGTGTCATCTAAAAATATCACAAAATAATATTAAATTCATTGACAAAAATATACATATTGTTAATATGTAAAACCTACCTAAAAATAATTACAACTACGAATTGCAGGCTGTATAGAGCTTGCAATTTAAAATTAAATCAATAAATTAAAATTAGTAGGTATTTGTAATGCTAAACGTTGGCTACTTAATGTTTAAAAAAATGTCATCTATGTCACCAAAGTGGGTACACTAGCTCGCTATACATAAATGAGGTTTCTCTCTATACTCAATCAGTGGAACCAAACCCTTCGAAAGGGATTTAAAGCGGTCTGAACTAGTGTAATCCGCTATAGCTCCAATCACACCTACCTATTTGTGTTTCAATTAAGGACGTCCCAAGTTGCTGCGGTTTTCCGATGATTAACAATACTATAGATGATAATTCCTCGATAATATACATAGCTTTATTAACGAAACATGCGAGCAGATTAAGTACATAGCTGATAGAATATTAATTAAATAGGAATTTGAGAAACAGGGCGCGTACATGTTTGTATGGTAATTTGCGTACAAACTTACATAATGGTGGTTTCTCTCACTATTATGATACCCTTCATAATAATGTTAAGTTAAAATGTTTTTGGATGTATTTATTGATACATAAATAGCTTGAAATATAAACTGTTTATTAGACATGATGTAGAGATAATAAGGAGAGATATAAACTATAAATTGATTGTCATAGTAAAGTTTGTAAAAGATGAGAATGATAATGTTCCGAAATGTAAAAATATATACACCTCTGTACAATATTTTTAAAACAGTCGAATTTCGATAGTTTTTGTAACGCTCCATTTAAAAAAACGAAATTTGAGCGCATAATTAATTTTAGTCTAATTCACAAATTCACAACGTGTACGAATGAGGATTCATCATTCGTTTTAAAAACAAAAAAAACATGCTATTTAATAGCGAAGCTTTTTAAAGTAATTCTCATTATGTATAGTGAATATCGTCTTATTCATCATATTGATTGTACTTTTGTATTTTTAGGAAGTCTAATTATACCTGTCTGACTCGAGACTCAAGGTTTTTACCCAGACTAGATACTTCTAACTTGACGAGAAAAGTAAGAGATAATGTTACAAAAACTGTGATCTAGGACAAACTCATCGTAACAAGTAAGAAAATAGGTAGATATTGATTTCCCTCCGTTACTATAGTTATTTACTTTAGATCAGAGGTTCTCAAAATGTTCGCCGTGTAGATTAAAAAGAGCCTCATTCGGTGCTTCTTTCAGATGAAACCTTTCTTCGTAAATAGATATACTGCACTGTACTAGCCATTCCAATAGTCTACTGCAGGACGTAGGTCTTCCCACGAGGTGTAATATACTTTTATTTAAAATCAATTTTGGCTTAAAGATGTGAATAAAGAATGAGCATAAAGAAGAGGTACCTTCTAGGTCCACATGCTCCATCTTTGGCTACAAGATCGCTTTCTATCAGACGAGTTGGTAGTCAAATGTAGTCTTATGCATAGAAAAAAATATTAAAAATGTGACGTAAGCATTATATGTATTTCTATAATTATTTTTGCAAAAAATAGCACGACCTACTTCACCCGTGTACAGAATCATTACATAGTATAAAACAAAGTCGCTTTCCGCCGTCTGTCCCCATGTATGCTTATATCTTTAAAACTACGCAACGGATTTTGATGCAGTTTGTTTTAATAGATAGAATAATTTGAAAAAAATGTTTATATGTATAATACACCTGTGCGAAGCCGGGGCGCATCGCTAGAACGCAAATATTATGCACGGATCGATGTAGCATTTTTCACAGTATTGTTGATTTATCAAAAATTACTTAGCCGATTTCGATGAAATTTAAATGAGACCAATTTCATAGTATACTCTTTCCAATAAAAAAATATTATTGAAATCGGACGTCTATAAAAAAGTTATGCGTGGTTATACATACAAATATATATATATATATATATATATATTCATCTTGTGAGATACTTCTACAGATGGAAAACCAAAGCACGTAATTCAGCCTACGAATCTGAGAAATTATGTAATAACGAACACTATTTAAAAAATAGCCTTCCTTTTTTATATTCTTTGGAAAAGTTCGGAAACCCTTGGCTTAGATATCTATATTCCAGTGGTTGTGTAAATACCGGCGAACGAGATTCAAATTATAAGTTACATAACAAGTATTTAGTTGTAAAGCTCGATACTCGAAACTAATCCGATGCCAAATTAAGTTAACCCCTTACTTGCTTCGCTTTGTTAATATTTGAATAACTCGGTTTAAACATGGAGTATTTAACTTTAAACGACTTCACTTCGGCCGGAGAAGATGTTTAATTTGTTTTCTACTTTCAAAGGCACTTAGTTCTTTTTATTGGCTTTTGTATCACCTTTGCTCGTTTTATTTTGTTTTAATGACGTTCTTCGTAGCTGTGTCACAGAATATTTATGAAGTAGGTTAAAAGTCGTAGAGAGGTATTTGATTTCTCGTAGACGTATCGAAAGCGTAGCATATCTTGTGTTTGTATTGTATTTGGTTAAGCTAATAAAGAATTATCTATCTATCTATCTTACCGCATAGCGAATAGCGTAACAAAAGTCTACGTGTATTGTAGCAAAGTCTACACGTCTCGTAGCAAAGTCTACGCGTTTCTAAGTAAAGTCTTCGAGTATCGTAGCAAAGGCTACGTAGAGCATAGCAATGTAGGCAACGAATTTTGCTGACTGTAAACGGTTAAATATTTTCAAAACTACATCGAAAATTACACAATAAAAAATATTTTTAGTAAATTAACTCCATGGCCGGATGGTGCACTACCGTGAGTCGTGAAACAAGCCACGTTAAATATATTAGATGTATTGTAACTATACTCTACTCAGATTATAAAAAGTCGCCAAACTCACAACAAGGATACTTTGCCTAGTCTGTTGATCATTCCAATATGAAAATTACAATAATCAACAGCATTTTGAACTAAATTATTGTACAGGAAAAATGTTCCACAATCATTTGGGTGGCGAATGGCGCTCGCCGGTTCTAATTTCGTCGCTTCGTATTTTCCTCGATAACAAGCCATCCCGTTTTAAATATAATCCAAGCTGTTTATTGCGTATTTTACGTTTATTACGCAATCGCGTCGGTCCCGCGTCGTCGGCGCTACGTAACGACGTAACGGCGTTAGGGCTAGGTCACACTGGAATGTTGCGACCTTTTGAGTGTACCACGTTAGCGGTACGTCAATATGCAAGTAATAATATTATAAACGTAGAGCGAAAATTTGGCACATGATGATACTCTTATTCACCACACCATTGATTCACGGCCAATATCTAAAAATAAGATCTGCTCTATGCATATTTTAATTCTCTTGCTGTTGAGTAAATGTATGAAAAATGTTGTAATTTAAATCAATCAAATGTAGACACTATTCTAGAAATTGGTTATTACACGTCACAGGTGCATCAAAAGGTCCTGCCGTCAGCTTCTAAACCAACAGCCGACGATACAGCTTATGGGTATGGCTTGGTTTTGGTTCTCTCTCTGGACATTGCCATGTTACATTTTATTCAGTTTAGTTTTTCCTTTAAGCTTGATGACCTGTAAGTTGCCATTACATTTGTTCGCTTGATGATGTATCGCGGCACTATGGCGTAACGTTTCCATGTGCCCGTGTCGTACCGTCAGTGTGACCAGACCCTAATGAAGTAACGGCGTACCGTTGGGCCCATCCGTTACGCAGCGCAGTACAATTAACTGAGCATTATTAGAATCTTAATTGTTGTTGCTAAGTTAATAATTTACGTGTTCGCGTTTATAATAGGTTAAGCAGATAGGCTTAAGGTTAGTTGTAGGTTAAGTTTATTGTAAAAGTTGGTTTATGTACCCGTGTTATTGCGCAAGTCACCTGCGTGTCGGACTAACTTGGGTCTAGCATTACTTAGCTAATTGTTTCTTAAGGCTCTGTAATGAAACAATGGACTTTAGTATTTTTATTGTTGTGTCTTTTTCATGATGTTGCTTATTTTTACTTAGTCTAGTATCTTATCACATAAGTACAAAAACGAAAGTTTGTGAGAATATTATCCTACTAATATTATAAACGCGAAAGTTTGTGAGTTTGTGAAGATGGATGGATGGATGTTTGCTATTCTTTCAAGCAAAAACTACTGAACGGATTGAGATGAAACTCTGCAATAATATAGCTTATATATCAGAATAACACATAGGCTATAAATTATAATGATATTGCGTAAATGTTTCATAATATAACGATAGGTAAGTAGGAAAAATTCTGCTATCTGCGAGCTATTCTAGAGTACGCTTTAAGAAATGTCAAAAAAAAACAACTGTCGAATCGAACAACCGTTTTTTACCGTTACCGTCAAATCGTTTTTTTTTTTTTCACTTCCTTTATTAAAGGTGGTAGGGCCTCGGGTTTGAAAGACGGAAAGTGACATAGTCTACTTTTTATCCCGTATAAATAAAGGGTTGCACAAAAATCAAAATATCATGCGGGCGAAGCCGCGGGTAAAAACTAGTGTACATATTATACATACATTATGTATTATGTACATACTTATTGTTTGTTATAGCAGTAAAATAATTAATTTAGTAAGAATATTTTAAGAAGCGTAATAATTTTTGTACTAATACAGAACAATAAGTAGAAATAGGCAGAAAGTTTATTCGTCTACGTCTACAATAAAATAATATGGAATTATTAAAATTACTAAAAAGACATCTAAAACAAATTGTCAGGTTTATTTTGTTGAACCGAATTCAATCATTGTAAACATTGTACCTATACTTATATATAGGTAAGTACCTATATAGAAGTTCTTTTTCCGCAACACTAAAAAGTAATCAATAATATGGCAGCCGCGGCAGGTTTCAATGAACAAAGGCCATCCCAACCGACTCAATAGATGAAACAAGCTTGTTAACAAAAGTGACTGTACACACTGAAAAACTTTTACAAATAGCAATCACTCAAAGCCATCCATTTCTAAATTAGAACCGTATCGGCACAACAATCGCACAATAACAATCTATTGCGAGTCAAACATAAATATAGGCCATATTTCGTCGTTTGGACCGCGCCGACCGTTCCATCAACCGAGATTTATTTCCCTGTTTCGGCCCAAAAATACGTCGCCACAGTGACCCTATCTCACCTAAACAAACAGACGGATTGCGAGTGCTATAGCACCTATGTAGATACGATGAGATATGGTGGGACGGAACGAGATCAACAGTAAATAACTGGTGAGAGACAGAGGGTTTCCTGCAAAACTGACACTTAATGGTGCCTGGTCCGGAGTCGGGCAGATCAAGTGGGACCCATTGTGCAGCCTTAATCTGTTCACGTAGGCTCGGACGCCTAAATCAACTTAGTAATTTTATCTAGAGTACACTGAATTAAAGTACCCTTCCGTCTTCCTTCGGTTTTCGGTTTGTTCCTTAGGGATTTCGTTGTTCTGATTTCATTTGGCTTTGATGAAAGTGAAAAGTTTATATTTCAATGCTTCCTATTTACAAAAAAGATTTGTTTCGCGGTTTTAAGAGTAAAAACGCATCCTGTACCTGTACCAGTCTTTTTTATAATCCATAGTCCTCTGTAGGACGAAAGCCTACCCACGATTGGGCCGTATCCCAGTGGATACATAATGGGGGACTATATCCTTTATATTGTACTATGCTTACTGTTATTTCATACTAAATTTGTTTCAATACTATTTCCATGTTGCAGTAGGCACTTATAGTCCGACAGCCCTTTCCTGTGATCTTAAAGTGATTACTAACAGGCTGAACCTTCGTGAGCAAGTTAAGTTAGACTATTAAGCCGTACTATTAAACATTTTCTGCCAGCAAAATTTTTATTCACGTTTTTTTACGTTTCCTTTCAATTTAACAACTATAACGAGTTATAAAACATGGATAAGGACGAGAAGCCAGGATCGATTTTTTAAAGTTTCAATTTACCGATTGTAACTTCGAAACCCCAATATCCGGCGTCTCGGTCGGAGATCCGGGTTCGATCAGAATCTGATGCACCTCAATATCTGCGTCAAGACAAGCCTTTGAGCCAAAGTACCCTTTCATTGGTTTAATTAAGCAGTCCGCCCCTGTCCGGGCCAAGCGGAAGTAGGGGAACAGAGGCTGTAGCGGAAGTGCCTAGGGGGGAAGGAGGGGGCATAATAGCCTGCGCTTCCCATCTGTGACTGGCAGCATTAGCTCGGCATTAGGCATGGGTGACGGACCAGAAGATATTGTGCCGAGGGGAGATTTTAAAATTGATAAAGAAGGGTCTATTTATTATGTGGAGTTTCTTTTGTGCGGGCCTGAAGAAGCCGTTGAGGAAAGCCACTTGTTATTTTTTTACTTGGCTTTCTTAGGATCGAGTTTTGATTAGGTAATTAATAATACTTAATTTATCGTATGACACAGAAAAAGTTTTACTATTTTTCCGACTGTCTTGAAATCAAGATTTATAAGCAGTTAATTGACAATTCCTAAATTTTCAATTAACTACTCGTACTTTACTTACGGTTAATAAAGAATTAATATTACCATGCAGTGAGCTAAAGATAGATGCAAATGATGATGATGTTTGATGTTTTAGCGTCGCAAATGTTTTATAAAACCTTCTTTCATGTTTCTTAATAAGTACAATTTTTCGTAGCACATGCAACCAAACAAAATTACCATTCACAAAGCTGTAAGTAATCTTAGCACTCTGGCTAAGTCGCCGACCACTCTTTACAAGTATATAATTGTTTATTCAGTATATATACCGAATGTATCTTTATACGACGCATATATTTTAGGATATCATTGTACGCAACTTATGACCAATATTTATTACGGGACCAACTCTGAAATCAGTGTAATAATCTGTTCCGTAACAGTACTTGGGTGTGTGTATTAAATGACCTCCGACAAAAAATACCTATAAAACAGCAGGGTTTTTCGCGATTTTGTTAGACAACTGGAAACATCAAATTAACCTGTCACCTGAGCCACGGCAGCGCTCAGTTGGAAATGCCATCCGCAGTTACCCACCCGAATACTAACCGTGACACACTTTGTTGGTCGCTAAGAAATACCGAGTCAAACTGCGCTATGAGCTACTATTAGACTTCAAATTACATAAATAAGTAGGTACAGCAGTATTCTGGAATATCTTCGCTATGGGTACATGTATGAAAGTGTGTACAAACCTATAAACAAGGTTATCCATCCTATACAGGGTTATCCAGAACTGATGTACAAAGCCGAAAGGAGATGATTCAAACCATCATTATAAACAACTTTTACTATGGAGCCAATTGAGATAAAATTCTGAGTTGCAATTTTGTATGGAATATTTGATTTTTTGTCTCGAATTCTATGTTGACCCAATAGTAAAAGTTGTTCATAATGATGGTCTTAATCACCCCTTTTTGTCATAGTGCAGGGCAAGCAGATAACCCTGTATACAAACAGACCAACCTATATACATACAAACGTCTAGAGGTAGGTATGTATAAACAGAGCTATCTCCGTCTGGCGGAGTTGATAGCTACATTCCGACATTACCGGTCCACATTGTGCGGGGCACAATCGCGCGCTCTGATTGTGCCATTGTGCCCCCTCGGCCTCTGGACTACGAATGTAAGCCTGAGATACGACTGCGACACTTTCGGGCCAGTTTTTTCGGATTTGTGGAAGTTTGGAGATGATTGGCGCTTCAATCACGGGTGCGTCGGTGTTGGGGAGCGCGAGCTATAATTAGAACTTGTATGTAGATTGAAAGAGTCTATAGACATATAACCAAGACTTATAACATAGAAGAACCAAGGTTACCAACATAGCCCAGCGGATTAGCAGATTAAAGTGGCAATGGGATAGTGGCAATAGCGCGGAGGACTGATGACCGATGGGTCAAAAAGTGCTCAACTGGAGACCACGTACCGGCAAGCGCAGCACATCCGTCCACCCACAAGGTAGACGGATGACCTTATAAGAACCGCAGGCTCGCGCTGGATGCAAGCCGCTACCAACCGGTCTTATTGGAAATCATTAGGGGAGGCCTATGTCCAGCGGTGGACGTCCTATAGCTGAAATGATGATTATGATAGACTTATAGAGATCAACGTACTCGTATAGGCCGAACCAAATTTCTTGGCGGCAATTATTTTAGCTACACGCTCCGCATAACCCTCAAAATAATGAAAGACAGGTACAACCCAATCATTGCGCAGCTGTTAAGTGAGCGTCTGTCAAGATTGGGTTATCCGCAGCTCATCACAGCAGCTGAGTTGTTTGACACGGCCGCAGAAATAGGTAATAATGGCTGTAATGCCCCACCTCCGTCATTGTTTCCTGACAATCAGGTACACTCTGAATATATTTAAGGCAAGAGTGAATCTTCTAGGTCTACATAATATCACGTCCTCGGCTACAACATCGTTTTCCCTCCGGCGAGATGGTGGCCAAGTTAAAGTAGATCTATTTTGTGAAAAAAATCCGGACAAGTGCGAGTCAGACTCGTACAGCGAGGGTTCAGTACAAATCCAGAAAATTTCACAAAATTAGGAAGTACGTTGTTAAGATCACTATACTATAACCATCGACAAAAAGTTTTTTTTCTCACTTTTCTCGTCATACATCGAAAATTACACATTGTTAAAATAATTAAAAACCTGTTTTAGCATGTGATAATGAAGTTCTTTTATATGATACGATTTACTCACTTTTAATTTTGAACCCATATTTTGTAAATCTAGGCCCTATTCTTTTTTGTGATTTAAATAAAAATGTACAGTTTTCAGATTTATTCCTATATGTGTACTCTGAGACAATGCTTCTCGTCAAATTTTATAGTTCTATGTCAACGGGAAGTACCCTGTAGGTTTTGATTTTTGTGAGTGTTATTAATATGGTTTTTTTACGACATAAACGGCTCTAACTTTTTTTTAGAAGTTTTTCTTTTACACAACTGAAAGAGACCATAGATATACGTATACAGTTTAAATTTCGACTCGATAGCTTTACGTGTTCCCGTTCTTGTCTCGAGTCTTGACATACACACAGACGGACAGACAGACAGACGGACAACAAAGTGATCCTATAATAGTTCCGTTTTTTTCCGTTTGAGGTACAGATCCCTAAAAAACGTTCCAACATAAATAATAAAATTGCTATACCCTCATAACTATAGACTGATAGATACAGATCAAAGATCTTGTCATCGTCGTTCAAGTTACAAATGTGTACTGACTTATCTTATGTCTGATACTAAAATGGACAACTAGAGCATAATTTTCATTTTATCCACAGATATGTATTTAAGCAGGCGCAAATCAAAATAGTGGCATAATGTTCAGTTGTCTGCCGGTAGGTATACATAATTATATACCTATGTATAATCAGTACAAGCCGCAAACTATGCAGTATTCTGTAGGAGATACAAGAGTTTGTAAGTAATTAGTAATATTACTCGAAAGCGGAGTTTTGCCTACTATGTACCTCCCGTCATCAATCTCTTGAGTTAATAAATAATAATTAATTTAATGTCTTAACCAAACTCCATTACATTACAAAGTTTCACAACGTTGCGAGTATGAAGTTATCTAATAGCTTATAAATCTTACCTTTCATACAAATTATGTTTTGAGAGAATTTACCGTTTACAAGTTGAAGTTACGTATACTTACATACTATGTTAAGGCGGACCATTTCATAGCATTGTTTTGTGCAATGATGTTTAATGTCTAGATAAGCAGACTCAAACAACTGCGTTGCTAGGCATGGCGACACATTAACCGCCCGAATATCGTTGGTAGGTAATCAAAGAATCATATCTCTATCCCTGTTACACTAGTTGCTAAAGTACGGTAAGACGTTGAAAATGACAGAAATAGCAATATTTTTAAATTTAGTCGGACAATGCCTACTTAGGGTGCCAGTTCATTAGATTGTAATTTCCCCAAAATGTTACGATATCTTCTCAATGTCAGTGATACAAACCGATATTTTTAATAATCAACATTTTAGTAATAACATTATGAATTTGAGTCATTAGGTAATCAAAATCAAATATAATATGATGTAATTATGAATAAAGTTATAATACAAAGAATATTTTATTCATTTATCCGACCAATATTTATTCGTTCTTGATAATTAAAATAATTATCGCCATAATAATACTTAATTATCAAAAACGTGTCATATTGTAGAATATTCCTTAAGAAAATTCGAAAGCATTGCATGAAGAATCTACAATATATTGTTTTTAAAATTGCAGTGATGTTTTTTTTATTCTGGAATCGTTGGAGTAAACAATTATAATAAACAATAATAAATATAGCAGACTAACAGCTAGCATAGCCACACCGCCACCCGCGCCCGAGTTCGTAAGCTCTTACCACTAGTTACCACGCACCCCGCACGGCCCGCGTGCAGTCTGCGTCACTCATACATACCTATACCACGCAGCCCGCGCTTTTTCAGTATCTCTGTATCACGTAAAACTTCTTTGAAAATTGTAGCCTAATATGTTATGCTATACATATACTTCAATCTCCGGACATAGATACCTGTTGCCGTCGAGCTATTTGATTAAACTAATAATTACAAAACGTAACCTATTTAAGCCTGATTCTGCTGCTTGATTCATAACTATCAATAATTATAAAAATAGTAATGATTATTAGTATTATTTAAAATCGCAGACCGGATTTGTTATTATCTTTGTACTCTTGTATTTTTAGTATTTATTGAAGTTATATTGTAATCTATTGTAATTTTACTATTTACTATTATTATCCAGTCAGTTTCTTTTCGTAATATTCTAATGGCTTTTATCCATTATTTATCGTTATCTTTACGTATTTTGTCTGCGGATATCCTATTGTATCAAAAAAGTAATTATCGATTAGTCGAAATCTCCCATAATTATGGGAAAACAAAATCATGTTTCACCTGGCATCACCAACTGTAAAATTATTTACTTTTAAAATCATGATATTATATGTGATAGTTTCAATTAATACGAATAGTGTAAACCGTATTTACTTGTGGAAATAAATTCCAGAAGCTTTATGAAGAAATTGAGAACGGGATTAAAAGGTTTTGACTACGCATTTCCCCATTTTTAATTTTTTAAATAATATTTTGACGTCTGATATATTCAACCATTTTGTTTAATCGCGACTAAGGCCGGTCGGCGCGCTTCGCCGGCGTACGCCGGCAGTTGGCTGACGTCGTCATAGACAACAATCTTCAGTTCTCGTGTATTATACTTCAATGGTTTTGTGCTTTGAAATTAATATTTCTCGTAGATTTTTTTGTTACAAGGTGCTTTGCAGTACCTACAGCTTGCTGGCTCTATTAGCTTGTCGTTAAAAGCTTGATAAAGTTCAGCTTTTTAACTTCAGTATTAATTTCAAACGTAATCATGATATGTAAGTTCGTAAATTCGTATAGGTCGGGGCTAGCCCTGGTGTCAGAATTTTTAAGCCGCATGAAGGCCTCTGACATGGCTAAACGGTTAAAACAGCCGGGACCTACAATTTAACGTGTCGTCCGAGCTACGGTAGCGCTCAGTTGTAAATGCTACCCGCGGTCACCCATCCGAAGACTGACCGTGCTGAAAGTGGCTTAACTTCGATGATCGCTAACGAACATCCAGTTAATAAGCCTCACCCCTGTATTATGATGATGATGAAGTGAAAACTGAGGTAGACGTCCTACGGTTTCACAAAACAATCTTGCTTTAGCCGCAGTTAGTCGCCGGCTTTTGAGATAAAAATGACACCCTTTGACCTAAAAACTATAATCGTAAAAAAATCAAGTCAATTTTATCTTGTCAATCTCTTTGCGTACTGAGAGCTGTGTGAAAGAGTACCAAAGTAACTAATAAACCAACAAAAACAGTCTCAGATTAATAGTAATAGGTATCTAGATCTTAATAAAAATAGTTGTTAATAACAATTAATTTTAAAACAGGGCTACCCACCCGGCCTATACGAACTTACTTACTTACTTAATTTTAAAATTATTTTGTTAGTAATTTTATAGTTAATACGGATCATGAAACTGGGTGAAGTTTTGTTTTTCAGATTGCCGAACACAACTTAGCGTCTGAATGTTATGCTACTTATCGGTCTAAGACCCCGCTACACAAAAGTATATTACTCTCTCCAAATGATTACGCTACAATTATTAAATTATTTTTTTAAATGAAAATAAACACCCACGTCCACGCATTATGAATTAATGTGCTTCCCAAATGGGAACCGGAGGCGAAACTTTTCCCACCACCACTTTGTTTTAATAGGCGCAAAAACCGCCGACAATGGAAGCTTTCAAGCACAAACCGCCGTTTACACAACACAGATCAATATCGGATACGCAAATATTGGGCGACGAATAAATTCGCACTTATAATACAATAACTGAAATGCGCGGTCACGTCGTGCCCGGGGCGGTGCATTAACATCCGATCCACGAGTGATGGCAGCCAGTACGCGTTTTTATTTTTAGGCTAGATAGATTCGCGTCGTAGTCTAGTGGGTATAGGCCGAAACATACCTACAACTCGGGGGATGGGAAGTTAGCTACAAGCTGCGCAATATCCAATCCTGACTGAAGCTCACATAAAGCTGCGCGTTGATTGGGTTACGCGCGGGTTGTAGTTAACTTCATATCCGGCGACTTGTACATATGATTAGACCTATAGCCATAGTGGTCTAGTGCTAGTAACATTCGTCTATCATTCAACACTGAATTTTGGGTTTTGTGTGTGCTGCTCTGTTGTACCTAGTATGCCTAACAAAAATTATTTAAAATTAAAGATTCAAGAGAGATGAAAGATAGACTTTATAGTCCTAAAATTATTGATCTAAGTGTGTAGGTGGACATACGAGTATGTTATGAGTGCGTGTAATTCAATTAATATCCATAAGTGCCTCAATATACTCAATATAATTGCCTCGTTACAGTTCGAGGAACTAATGTAGATAGCTATTTACAAACAACAAACATTACCTAGATATAACATCGATAATAATATCTGATCGACATGAGTCACTGAAGCATTTCGTTTCATTGGAACGAGTATAGTTAACTCCTTAATACAGTCATAACAAAATAGAGCAGCACTTAGAAATATGTCACAATAATAATCGAATAGAAAGATTGCTCTACAATGACTTAAACTTAGATTAGTGAAACCCATAGAACCTCCGAAAACAAATTATTCTACTAAGGCGATATTTTTTCTCCGACAATCGTTTCTATCCGAAGATGGCGTGCATCCAAAATCCTACGGGACTTATTATCTCAATTAGAGCCTGAGAAACTAGTGCGGCCGAGAGGAAGCCGGTTTTCCGGCGGCCACAAACTTCTCCGTCTCGGCCGATGCATTTTTGGATGTGAGCCCAAATAACTTGTTGCAACAGCACGGGGCTCCAACCTGTTGCGTCGGCCTACGGCCTACCGGCAAGCCATTTTTGCTAGTACCCAGCGCAAATACATAATGAATGTGAACGCTCAGCGTTTAGCTCTCGGCATTGTGTCGGACGTTTTGTTGGCGCACTTTGCGGGATTGCCAGTAGGGGAGTTCTTTAGCCGTTTACACTATTCAGGGAGCGGCGCCGACGTTAAATTTTTAAGCAGGCCTCGGTGAAATGCGTGCGATTTGCGCGAAACGTTATTTCTCGGTTTACGCCTGAATGGAGCTGAAAAGGTTTGCGTTTAGGAGCAACAGCTTAACGTTTTTCACATACGGAATTTGGAGGAATCTTTTGTAGTGTTTCTGAGGGTGGATTTTTTGCGAGAAAGGTGAAGACGTTGTTACGTTTCCTTTGATGTTCCGGTATGTTTAAGTAACCATAGTAAGTGTTAGAGCGAATAGCAAAATCATGTAGGTACGTATGTTTTGTTTTATCAAGATTATAATGATCTTAAAGCCACGAAACACACAAAGACAAGGACAAATAATATCCAGACCCAGAATAGATGTTTGAATTCTTCACTGGGAGGATAAATCACCGGCAGAAAACTGTGACAACCTGGAAATCGCTCTATCGACAAAGAACCTACCTTTTTATTCGTTTGAAAACTGGTTGATAAAATCAAATTAATTTAACGCATTAAAACATATTAGGCTGCAATACCTTAAATACTGCATAACCTTCTAGGAGCAAACACAGCATGCATAATTATGTATGTCTTGTTATTTATGATGATTTGATGCCGTATTTTAGCAAAAATCGTAGAAATTTCGCGAAAGCACGGATAATTAGACATTGGCTATTAATATTTCTTAATTATCTAAAGCGACTCGTACTTTTGCAAAAATCCTAACTTTTCCAGTAAGATTGAAAAACATCATAGCCAATGTCTTCTAATTAGGTATATTCGTGTTTTCGCCAAATGTCCTTGACGGCAAATGGCGAAAACGGTTTATCAAATCATCTTACGACACACAAATAAAGCACGAGCAGAAATGTTTAAGGAACAACGAGCAAATGAATGAACAAACGTGTTGTATTGTTGCAGGGAGCGTCTTCGAGCCTGGTAGTAAAATTCGCAGACACGGAGAAGGAACGGCAACTACGACGGATGCAGCAGATGGCGGGCAACATGAGCCTCCTCAACCCCTTCGTATTCAACCAGTTCGGCGCGTACGGCACCTACGCGCAGGTCATCACGGAACAGGTGACTTTTGATTTATAAATGCATGCTTTTATTTTAACAAACACATTGACACATGCCAAGTGTTTTTAATTTTTTTTTTAAAAACGTGACTTCGAGTGTTTTACTCTGAAATAGCCCGTAGACTAACTGTAAAAAAAGCATATATAAATATCCGAAAACGGAATTCAGTTTTAGGGTTCCGTACCCATAGGGTAAAAAAGAATAAATAATTATAAATACATCTTACACACGGTCTCTGACCCCAAACTAAGCAAAGCTTGTGTGGTAGCCCGAGACTGATATATTACTACATAGATATATTTTTAAATAGATAATACCTAAATAACACCCAGACAGAGAGCAAACACCTATGTTCGTCACATACATATTTGCCCTTGGTGGGAATCGAACCCACCCCTCATTGACTCAGGAACTAGGGTCACTAACCACTGAGCCACCGAGGCAGTCAATCCCTATTACTAAGACTCCGCTGTCCGTCTGTCTGTCACCAGACTGTATCTCATGTACCACGATAGCTAGAACGTTAAAATTTTTACCAGATGACGTATTTCTGTTGCCGCTATAACAACAAATACTAAAAACAGAAAAATATAAATATTTTAGGCTCCCGTGCAACAATCTGAATTTTTAGCCGTTTTCGCTAGATTTTAATAAAGGTGACAGGTTGGTGTTTGAAATATTCACCGAAATTTAGTTAAATATTCACTTCGAAAATAAATAATTCAAATAAAATAAATATTTAAGGGGGCCCCATACAAGAAACGTGATTTTTGCTCGATATTGATAACGGCAACAGGGAGATGCTTAAAATATTTAGAGAATTTAAATTTTTTATTCCTTTTAAAAATTATTAAATTAAAATAAAATATATTAAGCGGGGCTTCGATACTATACGTAACGTTTCGTGCGCGAGTCCGACTCGTGCTTGGCCGATTATTTAAACAAACACACATAGACAATTGTACTCGTCTAACTACTCAAAATTATATGACTTATAATAAACTCTAATCAACCCTTGTAACGCTCATAGTACATTTGGAATTGGTTACTGATAATCTATAGAGATAGCTTCTTGCTAATTACCAATGGCGTTACGATAACAAGTTCAATTATAGCAGCGTTTTACCTGAAATAAAACGCATATTAAAATACTTACCTTACTGGAAGCTTTTATAATGAGAGTGCGTTTCCTACTTCCGTCGTATAGTCTAACGTTTTCGTACTTTTAATCGCCTTGTCACCGGAAATGCTGGGTGGCACCCCTGAGGCGGATGCGCGCCTTTTTTAAATTTACTTGGATTGATCGTGCGCCATTTTGGATCATTAGCTTAGTTTTCGGAGTGCCCACCAGGCAGAATTAAAGTCAAAGCTTCCAGTAAGGTAAGTATTTTAATATGCGTTTTATTTCAGGTAAAACGCTGCTATTAAATTACTTGACCGTTACTGGAAGCTTTTATAATGAGAGCCTGTTTGTTTTCGCCTGGTGGTGCCACCTAGTATAAGTAACCTACAATATATTGAATGATTGAATTTCAAGGTTAACATGCAATGCATATGTTCTATGATAAGGATAGTTATGATAAAAACTCGACCTTGAAAAGATTCTTTAGTTAGTTTAGAACTAGCAAGTAATAGATCAAAGGTGATCTCAGTATTTATGTATATTAAATACTAACGCCAATGTGACTGGGTATGTACACTAAAATACTAAAGGAAAAATAAAATCTTCAAAAACAAATTAGATGTATATTTTTAGCATCGCTTATCAGTAACATAATAGGTAGGCATCTCAAAATAATTATAATTACATGTTCAATTGCGATATTTGTCTTATCTTTATTCATAAGTTGAAGCCGTATTCTAAAACCTTAGGTGTATATTATTATTTGATATTCAAGCTTAATCACATTACAATTATTGTTATACATATAATTGATAGATATTTATAGCTTGATGAAACCGGAACAAGGCGATATTTAAATCACTGATTATTCTCTTTTATACTTCACTTTAGTTCACTGGGTCAAATAATTGTGTTAAGTTTTGCGAATCACTATTTTGTAAGATTTCACGTCTGTAGAATTTATGAAATGTATTCGCTGACCGCCAATTGCCTCGCGCCAAGATGTCGTCGATTGAGGCATTTTGTGACCAGCTTTTGGATGCGACTGCTGATCGGACACTTCCAGGGGGAGCAGTGATGCCAGCTTCTTTAAAAATTGTTTTTATCCAGCCTGCTATGACTGTTCGTGAGGCGGGTCTAGCCGCTCCTCTAACTGTAATAAAGAGATTAGACAATGTTACAGCATTGCGCCTTTCTTCCATCATCGATATGGTTTTATCAATCCAAAACACCGGATTGAGGTTATGATTATCAAAATTAGGCAAGAATTTCCAACTAGATTGTCGGTAATCATCTGTATCAGTTTTCGAACCGAATTCAGGTATGAATATTCTGGTATCATTTATCATCTTAAAATGATTAGGATCTACTTTTAGAAGCGTTAGATCATGAACACGTCTTCCTGAACACAATAATAGTAATATTGCAGTGTGTCGCGATATCTGGAACAGGTTATTTGTGTCTACAGAGTAACTAGCTAAGTAAGTCGTTAATTTACTGACGTCCCAAATAGGGGCTTTGGTATTCTTTGGATTTTTCAGAGCTATCGACTTCAAAATATGTTTAACGAGTACATGCGAGCTTAACTGACTTGATTTTTCTGTATTACATAAGGTAGATACTACTGATTTATGCAAGAGTATGGTATTATATGATAATTTGAAAATCAAATGTAAATCAGATAAAAATTGTGCTAACTGGGATCCATTAGGGATTTTAGGGTTAACATGCTTATTTTTGCACCACAAAACCCATCGCTTCCAAGCTATTTCGTAGGTTTTTAACGTGGATTTGCGCCACGAATTTTTAAGCAAAGCTATTTGGTCAGTATTCCATGTCTCTATCGCATCGGACCACCCCCACATTTCCAAATTTCTAGAATTATGTTTTGGACTTGTGGCGGTGATTGCCCTATCGACGTGTCGATCAGATGGTTTTGTAAATTGTTCAGAGTGAACGGAGCTTCGAGCGCTCGGGCTTTCAAATCTGCTCGCCAAAAAACTTTCTCCCACCGTGGGACTACTATTAGATATGTGCCTATCGATTGATTCAGATGACTCAATACTTTGGGGATCAGAAACGGTGGCGGGAAAACCCATGCCAGCGGATAGTTCCATGGAATGCTGAACGCGTCGTGGAATAAGGCTTGATGATCGTTCAAATCTCTGGATACATAATTGTACACTACATGGGCAGTTTCCGAAGCGAATAAATCTATTAATGGGATTCCCCACTTCGCAAACACCATTTCCGTACAGGAGGGCAGCAGGTGCCACTCCGGAGGCTGGCGATGACGCGATAAATGATCGGCGTGATTGTTGTATCTGCCCGGGATATGGTGTATACTGAAGTGTATCTGATACTGATCTAGTAACCTCAGAATCTGGTAGGTTATGTTCATAAGAGAAAGTGATTTCGTACCTCCTTCTTTCCGTAATTGCGCCACCGCTGTCCTGCTGTCGCATTGTATGAGGACTGAACTGCCTTGAAGCCAGTGAGCTTGACTCTGGACAGCATGTAGTATGGCCAGCATCTCTTTTTGATTGCCATGCAGATTCTGTTCTTCTTGGGGCCAGCTGCCACAAATAGGTTGATTGTTCAGCTGTGCGCCCCAAGCTAGATCCGACGCATCGGTTGTCAGGTAGTTTGCCGGGGGAGGATAATGTATTAGTGTCGCTTGCTGACAGTTTTGAATCCACCATCTCAACTCTTTGTCGACATTTTGTGACAGCGGGTAAGCTCTCTGTGACAGCAGTGGTAGTGAGTTTAGGAAAATTAACATTTGTCGGTGATTGAGACGGCCCCGCGGAACCACAAAACTGGCAAAATTTAGCAAGCCTATGATTCTTTGCAACTCTTTGACGGTCGCCTTTCTTTTTTCGAGCACGTAACTTATCTTTTCTTTTATGGCGCTTATTTTTTCCCTTGGCAAGACTTTTTGATTGGCCCATGGTCTCCAAATGATTCCTAGGTAATTTATACTTTTTTGAGGGGTCAGAATTGATTTCTCGAAATTTATTTGCCACCCTAAGCTCTGTAATGTCTGTACAGTCAGTTTGACGTGGTTTAGGAGTGTGTGCTTGTCTTGGTGGACTATTAAGTAGTCGTCTAGATAGACAAGTATCCTTAAATTCCACTTTTCTCTTAAAAACTGAGCTACCCAGTTTGTTAACATTGAAAATGTTTTTGGGGCCGTGCTCAAACCGAACGGTAGGCAAGTTATTTGCAGCATTTGACGATTGTAGACTAGTCGCAGGAATTTTCTTTGCGATTTCAGAATTTTCAGATGAAAATATGCTTGTGACAAATCGATTTTGCACATCCAGTCCTTTGGTTGAAGGAATACTGGTATTTTGTGCATATTTATCAAATGGAAAGGTGTGGTTAGAACATATTTGTTGAGCTCTTTTAGGTTGAATATGGGACGGGCCGACCCGTCGGCCTTGGGCACAAGAAACAGGGGGGAGATAAAACTTGGAGATAGCGGTGCTGCTTCCAGAATGCCCTGAGATTTCATTTTTTGCACTATCGTAGACATCTCTTTCGAGACAGGAGTTTGAAATGGGCTTTGTGCTAGGTTTGGATGAGCTAAAGGGGGGCTTTGCACAAATGGTATGCGATACCCTCGAATTAACTTTAATATTACTTTTGGTGCCCCCATGTTTTTCCATTGGTGATAAAAGCGCTCCAATTGACCTGCTCGAAAATTCGTCGAGTCATTGCTTGCGATTTGAGCCGTGGCCGCCTCTGGATACTCGTCGAGCACTGCCTCGACCCCTGTTAGTTCCGCGGCTGGGCCGCGAGTCTTTGGCCGGAAACGACCCTCTCCCATTGTTAAAATGATTAGCGGAGGGATGGCCTCGAGACGGGTATGTTGGCCAATAATATCCACCCCGCGAGGGTGGATTATTACAACGATGCCCTGTGCATTCGTGTATTGCTTCCTCGTCAAAACAGGGAGTCCCACGCGATGGGACTGTTGTTTTAACTACACCTTTCCCCCGCGAGGGGCGGTGGATTGCTGGTTTAGCCGCAGCTTGTCCAGACCTGTTGGCTTTAGTTTTTTGAGGCCAAAAGGATTTTCGCACTCCTCCAAACTTTTCTAGGACTGATGTGAACCGATCAGCATCAAATATATGTGTTGCTGAAGGCGGAATTTTATTGATTGATACTTTAACAAGCGGGTCTCGAACCTGGTTCACAATCAAGTCACGACGTAGTTCAATGCTTTCAGCCCTGTGTCCGCACACGAGTTGTAAAAGGTCGGATGAGGTTTTGAAAAAATCGCCCTTCAAAATAAGCTCATCAATTTTGATGCCTAGACTGTCGGCATCAAGTCCAGTATTTCTGGCCCACAACAGAAGGTTGCGAACCCCTTCTTGTAACGCAAGTTTTTGTTTTAAAACGCAAAAAGTCAGGGCAGCATAGGCTTTGTCTATATTTGCTAGGTGACGTGAGGAATCATACATTTTTACCTCCTCGTTTGTTTCTAGGTCGGTGAAACCTGGGGTGTGGTTATACAGTTTTTGTGTATCGGCATACCTCACGTCGGCCCAAGTGGTACTACCGAAGTGTTGAGCCTCCGATAACATCTTCAGAAAGTTATCTGGGGTGCTAGGAACTGATGGTTCCTTTAGCTTGGTTTCTAACTCAAAGGCAAAAGTATCTGGAACATCGTGTTCCTGGCTAATCTCCCCGCAAACATCATTATCAGGATGAATAGACAAGCAGTCATCATATGGGCTCTGGTTGTAGCCCGCGTTGCTGGTATTAATAAATTGTTTGATCTCACCCATCTCCTTCAATAGTTGGTTCACCCTGGGGTCGAGCTGCCTGGCGCGTCTGGATCTCTTACGCTTGTGCCTACGGCGAGATCTTTTGTTGTCCGCTGCGGAAGATGAGCTCGAAGAGTCGCTACTAGTGTTGCTACTGGTAGAACTGCTCCTTCTCCGCTTATGCGCTTCCCCGCTGGGCCCCGCTACTTCATCCATCTGGAAATAAACTTATGTTAAAATAGTTCTTAACTTTCAAGAACTTTCAAGATTTTGTACGAAAACCTGTAAAAACACTAAAATATATCGAACGGCAAACGCCGTTTAAAACAAAGATAAAAGGTTCTTGTACGAAAACTGGTTCTATTAGCAACACTCGGAAAACCTCTTTTCTTGATGTTCAAGCAAATGTAGGTACAAGGTGTTTTTCGTACAAAAACGCTTAAACGTATTTAATACCTTTTCTGTAAAAAGGGCAACGTTAAAACTTCACATTGAACGGCAAAAGCCGTTATAAAAATCACTACAGAACAAAGAAAGGTAGTACTTACTGCGTGAATTTTTTCTTCACAGAGTTATTTTTAGAAATAACTTTCTTACCACACGTTTTTCTTTAACTGTAAGTATAATAATTATGACTAGTACAGCAAGCGTCGTATGCTGGGAAGAGCAGGCCGACGTCTTGTCACGACGAAAACTAAACGCCAAAGGCGCGCATCCGCCTCAGGGGTGCCACCCAGCATTTCCGGTGACAAGGCGATTAAAAGTACGAAAACGTTAGACTATACGACGGAAGTAGGAAACGCACTCTCATTATAAAAGCTTCCAGTAACGGTCAAGTAATTTAATATCCCATTTATACCATGTCAGATGTCTTCAAGCGGCTCAATAACTCTGACACCAAGACTATAGCTACGATAGTAGGTACTTTTAATCAACCCTTATCTACCGCGTTAACACAACGTTCAAACAACATCGGAATGTAAATTCGAGCAGAGATGCCCATTACTCAGTCTGCTTCCCGCGCGAATAAATCCACGTAGATTTATTATCAACTCAGGTAAGTCACTGCTAGTTAATTTGTTGCTCGTAAACACTCCAAATATAACGCCTGAAAGGTGTCGAGAGGTAAAATGAAAATTACTATCCCCGGGAACACAAGGCGAACTTTTCCCCGCTAGGAGAGCGGCGGTTGCAATATTGCATGCCGTAGTTACAATAAATTTTGCTTTAGTCCGAAACTTGTAGCCCTAACTATAGAAGACCGCTCTCGTATAGCAAGTGAAATATTACATGAGCACGGTAAATATGTTTTGGAAAATGTTGCATTGAGAGCTGTCGTCGGATGTTTATTGGTCTGTGTGTGAAATGGATTTGAATGCTTTGAGGAATATTGTAGTGTGGAGAATAAAAATAATACCTAGTTCCCTACTTCCGATACGACAGATAGTGTACCAATTTATCTAAGAACAATAAGTCAGAATTGTTGAATTCTCAACGGAGCATTAAATGACATTGTCGATGCATTCAATGGTAAGAAAATGTCCATAGACTACTAATAACTATCCTGGAAAAATACATAGATACTTTTCAAAAAAAAATTGGCAAAACCGACTTCCATCGTGTACAAAATTCGAATAGTTCGCTCGAATTTTACATTAGATACTGTTGAGTTTTCAAAAACGGCTCAGCCGATTTCGATAAAATATAAATGGAAGCACTCCCGTAGTAGGTACTCCTTAACGAACTAAAAAATAATTATAAATCGGGTCACAATTGACGATAGGATGAACCTAATATCATTGAACATACACAACAAAAAATATAGATGCACCCTTCCTTCTTTTTGGAAGTCGGATAAAAAGATTCTTATTTGATAGCACGGTTAGGTAATAGTAGATATAATATTATTGTATATAACTATATAATTTCGTTTCGCGAGTTAGGTACTAAAAGCAATAACACGTGTTATTCAGCTGAATAGTGAGCTATCAGCCATAAGACCGCAGTCCACCTCGGGAACTTTGCAACTAAATCAATTAGATTGCCTACCCCGAAGTCCTAGAAGTCAAGTCAGCCAGACAGTGGCAGCAAGCCGAGACAGCCAACTTATCTCGAAGGCGAGCCGAATGGACAAACTAATGGCGAGTGTAAACCGAAATTTAACGGCCTTCCAACCGGCTTCTTCCGTCTCACTCGCTCATTTGCAAGTTGCATAGCCAAGCATAGGTACATATAGGCATTGAATTTCTAAAAATCTCATGTAGCGCTTATTAATAATAATATTTATAACGTATCGCCTTAAGCGGATTTGTACACCGAATTCCATCTTGCTCGTAGGTTTCGGAAATAAGCAAGTGTGTCATTTAACCCGCCTATGTTAATGTGTACGCCTCTCCCCTACAACATAACATTAATAAATTATATAAATAAATAAATAAAACATTTTATAATAATTTTCGTCGTATTGTAGCCTTTCAACCGGCTAACAAAAATTAAATGAAAGTTGGTTTTGATATCTTTTGATTCAATAGGAAAGATTGAAAAAAAATCTGTTGATTTTGTGTTTTTTTAAACAAGGCAGGTATATTAACAGATTTGAAAACGAGGAATACTACAAAACATAAAAACAAAGTATGTAATTTTATGATGAAGGAATGCTACATAATAGCTTTTAGAAATTCACTTGTGGTGATTTTTTAACTATAGCTACTAATGTGAAATGTGCGAATTCAACTCGCTGCCCAGCGTTCAGTAAATTGCGTAACGTCTTCTCGTCCGACATACCTCAGTGCCTCAAGTCGAAAGTTTTCGACCAGTGTGTGTTGCCAGTGATTACTTATGGCACAGAGACGTGGTCTCTCACTATGGGCCTTATTAGTAAGCTCCAAGTAGCCCAACGAGCTATGGAGAGGGCTATGCTCGGAGTCTCTCTGCGGGATCGAATCCGGAATGAGGAGATCAGTTACGTGGAAGAACCAAAGTTACCGACATAGCCCAGTGGATTGGCAAGTTGAAATGCCAATGGGCAGGGCACATAGCACGGAGGACTGATAACCGATGGGGTCGAAAAGTCCTCGAGTGGAGACCACGTATCGGCAAGCGCAACGTACCTAGGACGTCTACCCACAAGGTGGACGGATGACCTCATTAAGACCGCAGGATCGCGCTGGATGCAAGCCGCTACGAACCGGTCTTATTGGAGATCTTTAGGGCAAGCCTATGTCCAGCAGTGGACTTCCTATGGCTGAAACGAACTAACTAATGTGAAATGCGCAAGCGATATGGAATTTGGCGTATAAAACCCCCTTAACACGACCGCTATTTAGTAGATTTCTGATTTGGACTGGTGCCACGACTCGCATGCAATGCTGCTTTATGTCTGTCTTAGGACGCCCATTTAGAGACAAACTTTGCGAGGATTTGAATATTCAAATTAGACAGTTTGCTGACAAAAATGTCCCGAAAAGTTTCAGGTTTGAGATTCATGTTCTTAAATGGTTTGGAGGATTTCCAATAATTTATTCGTTAAGTTACGGCGGTGCCGAATTAAATACACTCGATGACTCGTGTATTCTTCTAGTAGGTACATTTAGCATATCAGGTCATAGAAAAAATTACATGTAGAAATAAGCTAAATTATTAGCTAGTTCAAGACATGAATGGAACGCATTCCAGCAACTTTACATGAGGGTTGAATTGAGTTTAGACATCTAGTATGTTTCCTACCTACTTCTTGAATAGACCTCTACTTCTAAATAGGAGCAGGGCCAAATCCGAATTCACCACACTCGTGTTTATATAAGGTTTTTCGTGATTTCGAGGTTGGCCCAACTTCAAAGTTGGTCATCTTCGTTGTCGTTGGACTTCCTCGTTGGCTCAGTGGGTCAAGTGGTTAGAAACCCTAACTCCTAGACCGAAGACGCGTGGGTTCGATTCCTACCCAGAGCAAACATTTTATGTGATCAACATAGGTGTTTCACACTTTTTTTTACTTTGGGGTCAGAGATCGTGTATAAGAAATCTCCTATTGTTTATTTATGAGAGGCAATTAGATATACATATTCTAGATATATCTAGGTAGGTAATTGTCTTTGTGTGTCTGTTGTTAAGAGAAATGGTTCATGGAATTGATCGTTGCTTTATGATATGTTTTATTCCACAGCAACAAGCCGCGCTGATGGTGGCGGCAACGGCGCAGGGCTACATCAGTCCGATGACCGCCCTCGCGTCGCACGCTCTCAACGGCATGGCCAACT
Organism: Hypomecis punctinalis; assembly: GCA_949316475.1. Taxonomy (NCBI): domain Eukaryota; kingdom Metazoa; phylum Arthropoda; class Insecta; order Lepidoptera; family Geometridae; genus Hypomecis; species Hypomecis punctinalis. Next base: position 3,442,950 of record OX438802.1, read on the forward strand.
CCGTCGTACCTCCCACATCTGGTGAGTTCACTGCTTGCCTATAGAAACAGTAATAACAACTGTTAAACGACGCAGGGCTGCATCAATCCGATGGCCCCGCTCGCGTCGCACGCTCTCAACGGCATGGCCAACTCCGTCGTACCTCCCACATCTGGTAAGTTCGCTTCTTTCCTTATCAAAATAGCCATTTCAGAGGCCTTCACTCCTGTAGCAACTGCGGTTCCGGTTGTTTTAACCGTTAAAGTCAGATTCACGGCTAGATGTAGGCCTCCCTTACTGCCCATCTGGGGGAACTTGCCCACAGACACCCCTGAGACTACAACTAAATGGCTAGCAATCCAGCCTATATGAATTTATCAACTTCGTGATCTGCGTAGACTTATGTACTCACCTAGTTTTCGTATCGGAGGTCACGAGGTCGACCGCCGGCTAAGATTAAAATGGATTTGAAAGGAGAATTTAACAATATGTTGTATTGAAGTGTCCGCTGTCCGTTTTTGTTACAATGTATGAATAGCGTTCTCGACGCAGAAAATTCTAGCGAGAAATCTTTACAATATCAAAGGTATCCCAGCTCTAATATCACCCAACACTGTTTTCCAGAAAACTTCTCCGGGCTAGCGATAGGCACGGGAGCGCAGCCGCTAAACGGTGCGCTGCCTTCGCTGCCGTCGCCGACCATGCCTGGTTTCAACATGGCCGCCCAGACCGCCAACGGCCAGCCTCCGCCGCAAGAAGTGGCCTACACCAACGGCATCCACCAGACATTCACTGGCCGTAAGTATCACTCCCAAAAAGTAGCTCATCTAGGAGAGACATCAACGTTAAGTCTTCTTCGACCTGCATTGGCAGAATTTTTCCGGTGGCACCAGAATAATCAAAGACGTAAGTTGTGCGTAATATAAACCTGAGAGCACAAAGCAATTAGATTATAATTATAACAGAACTGCTTCGAAACCTGTACATTTTCTGAACTGTCTTTGGTTGTTTACTGTGTCAGCTTGCTTGGGATCAGCATGCCTTTTTCTTGCATAACTCTTAACCTTTCCACACGAAACATGGTAGACGGCCCTTTCACGACGGCTTTGTAACTAGCAAGTTTGTTTTACAGATACCTACTGAATTAATTTCCTTATTTTCTACGTCCTCTCTTAAAATTACGCCAAAGTTTATGTAGCACGAGAAAATTGTGGCAGAAAATCAATCGCAGAGTTTTAGGAAACGGTGGGACGAAAGCTTGGCGACATCGAGTGGTTTTATAACATTTAGCGCGGGCACACAGTAATGCTCGCATTACTGTTTGGCGGCAGAACTGGCAGGGAGGTGGTACCACGCGCGGCGGACTCCGGAGTCGCTGCACCCGCTGCCCTCGCCCACGATGCCCGGCCTGAACATGGCCGCCCAGACCAACGGGCAGCCCACGTCGCCCGAAGCTGTCTACACCAATGGCATTCACCAGGCTTTCACAGGACGTTAGTATTTAAGCAGCCTCGCGCTCCATCTCTGTGTGATTGTGCAACTTGTAGGAACCTTATGAAAGCCGTCTCCATCATAGCGAAAAATCAATTTACCTAAATACGTCTTTCACTAATAAGGAATATGTACGATCGGTATATTATAATCCCGTTACTAAAGACGTATTTATTACAAAGATAATTTTAAAAAATAGCGATCATATCCAGCCGATTTACGCGCAAAGCAAAGTGGCATGACGTCACTATACACCATACATAGATAGTTAATAAATCTCTCATCTGTGACACCGTCAGCTTTCACGTCCTATATAGTGTAATTTAGTGTCCCACTGCATTTCTTTTAGCTAAAGGTAGAATGCTTTCGGAAAGAATTGCTTTCGGAGAAACAAAAAGAAGATATTTTCTTACACGAACCTAAAATCTAATAGTCATAAAGATTGTAAAGAAAAAAATGTACATATTCTAAATGCTATGCATATTCCATATTTACTACACAAATATTTCACATTTGAGGAAAAGAACAAGTATCCTAAAATCCGTGAAGACTTGTCAAATATCTTCATAAAATTTTTCACGCTTTCCACATATGCTTGCAACGCTTTTCCTTGTTATAACAATCACCACCTTCTCAATTCAAATCTCGCAGTGGCGTCCCGCTTAGTGTATTGCACATTTCGCTCCATTCCAACAACCCTTATACTATCCCCAGTTTCTCAAAGTTGTTGAAAGCAGCAAAGAATGAGAGAACTGTGGGCCATAAACGCCTGACCCAATTGTTTAGAAACTTCTATTCAATTTGCCTCGAACAATGCCGCGAAAACCGTTGATAGAGCTGTGTGTTTCCGTTGCAGCGGTGCCGGTGACTGCACAGGGGCTCCCCAACGGAGAGGCGGCGGCTCTGCAGCACGCGGCCTACCCCGGCATGCAGCCATTTCCCGGTGTTGGTGAGTGTGACTCTGACTATCGCGCTTATAACGCCAAGTAAATTATACGTATTGCATCATTAAAGCTTCAGTGTTCTCGGCACATGTCATAAATATGCTGTAAAAATAATATCAATCCGTCTCGAAGGACCAAACAAATTGTCTGAGGGTTTTTATTATAGTAGTTAGGGGGGACTTCTCTTTCGGTCTTGCTTGGATGATCTCAAGAGCATCATGTGTCCTGCAGACAGCTGCGGCCTAGCGTTTAACCAATCACAGAGACCGAAATAATTAAATCAAGATGAATAAGTGATTAATTGAGCACTAGTTAAGCCGTAGCCGCGGCTGCCTGCGAAGGCATTCATGCGGACGAATGGAATGCGAAGATCACCGAGCTTGCACAGCATAAGACCTCAGATCATTAGGCAGTAAATGTGCAACAGACATCTGTTACCTTTTAATATGAGACATACATCTATAATTCATAGCTGGTAGCCTGCACTGACGCTACAGTAGAGCAATTATTATTAGGATGTATGATTGTTAAGTGTCTCGATTGTCATGATACGTTGCGGATTTATTTTGCCATTTATTATTCCTCCCCGCTTTAAATATTATTATAGAGATGATTGTGCAGGAGCACTGATAAAATGCACAGAATCCAAAATAATTTATTTATTTCTGGTTATTCATTTTTTTTTTAATTATTTGTTTATTGTTCTACAATAGGTAAAATTAGTGCTCCTGTGCTATTTGTATCAGTTTTGCAACCAAAAAATATTTCCCAATATCTATTTTCCGCCAGAAAAAAGGGGCAATATTTTTGGTAACAAATCTATCGAATTTTGAACTGTGAATAATTAAATAAAAAAATAAATTTGATGTTGCGTAATGGAATTATATTATTACAAAAAATATGACAACTTTATTGTTAAACTATAGGTTTCTAAGTGTAAACGTAGTCAGGAAGAATAACTAAAATGTTCTGTTTCACGCTATATCGAGTAATCATTAGAATTGTCATTTGTGCACTACCTGTATGTTCATAATCGACGTCGCTTTTACTATTATTTTGTATTTTGTATCATTTATTTTTATTTACTTATGTACAAAATAAACAACATTTAAGTATGGTTGCCTAGAGGCAACTACAATTTATTTTACCCAGTTATAGATAACTGGGTAAAATAAATGTTATTATAATTAGTCCGTTATGTACCAAAAAATATTAGACTCGATTTTTTGTTCTAATGATAAAGATAAAGAACGTTCAAAGTTTGGGAGTAGGGGTCTATTGACGTCACTTCTATATAGACACGTCTAGCTTGTGTACTATACAAAAAGCATAAAAGTGCACTACTACACTACTAGACACTACACTTTTATACTTTTTTATAAAAAGTGTATTAGACGAGGAACTTTAACGGGCTGTATCTTCATATTTTTGGTTGATTTTTTATAAGTAAATTATAAATCTATAAATACGAGTCAAATATTTGTTGATAGTCTATCTAGCGGACTAATTATATTTTTAATCATCTATCCTTTTATTATGAGTAGTCATCTGTAGCTTGATTACATGTTACTGCATGTATGTACGCAAGGATAGGTGTTCATTGTGCCAATTAATGTTCAACAGCTTACCCTGCGGTTTATGGGCAGTTCCCCCAGCCCATTCCACCTCCGATGACCACCATAGCGCCATCGCCAAGAGATGGTAAGTACTTGGCCATGAAGTAGGAGCCACATTTCTAAAACACGGAGAACTTCGGCGCATTTCCTCTTCTACCTTGGACTACTCTTCGATTTTGGCGGAGAAAATTCAGTGAAAATAATATCATTGATTTAAAAATGGAATTAACACGTTGAATCGGGAAGTGATTAAAAAGCAATATTAAGAGACATGAACAAAATTAAAATAGTTGAACATAAGAAGAGAATAAGTCGTATGAACACATTTAAGATATAAGTACTAAGCGCCACAGAAATCGGCATATGAGATGTTAGCCGCAGATGACACTTCAACTTTATTGGTGCCGACTTTAAATTCCGACACCGCGTGTCGTAGTGCGTAGGGAACGCGCGGGAGTGATGAGGTTGGCGGGTATGCCCCGGCGGCGTCTCGTCTCTCTGGCTCCCGCGCATACCTATACTTCGGCTTTTGCGCAGCGTTCTGCGCATAACTTCCCATACGCCGATTTGTGTGGCGCTTAGTATACCCGTGAACATAATTAAACAAAGATCGAACCATATCTACAACTTGGCGGCTGTGATGATAGCTACAGGATGTGGAATTGTGGAAAGCCCAATCCTGACTAAAGCTCAGTTAACAGCGAGAGGATTGGATTATCCGCATTTACATATAGCTACATAATATTATCACAACCGCTAATAAAAATCAACACACACGATCAAATAAAAAAATTCAAGATTGTCACAATCAGTTTTTGAAATAAATTCACTGAATTTTCGCGCTTACTCAGCGCTGTTTCAGCTGTGATTAATAATTATAATCATGGCTGAAGTTTACACGTTCCTTCGTTGTACACATGTATCCTTCTGTAGGTAATAAATGTGTTAACTGTATGTACAAAGCGCAGAACAGCGGCACAGTAATATTGTTATATTTATCACATGCTTGTCTGTCGCTGTCTATCTTCATGTCGAAATGTGTTTGCACTATTGTTCAATGTATTGTATGTTTATAACTGTTTTATTTTTGTAGTGTTATACTTACATGTATTTTTGTAGTGTTGCAGACTAACTAAAGTAAGACGCAAATTTTGATCATGTGCAAAACTTTAACTTATCACAATCGTGCCAATCAAGTAAAAAAATAAAACAATTCGATGGAGAGTCATGATAGCAAGGGATATGACTTCTTATAAGATTTGTCATATATGACAAAGTGTATAATAACTAACTTTTTTTCAATAAGGCTTTCTCTCTTTAGAATAGGCTATTTGACTTGTTTTTGGAAATCGTTTTAAATTACTCGTTAGTACATAATAAGCACACTACATTTATATTTCCGAAAGGTCCAATGTATTAACAATGAAAATCAAGTGTCAAAGAATAGATATTCAAGATCCCGCCAAAACGACATTCTTTAATGGCGCTGGTTTGTGACGTCACACACTAGTAAATAACGTTATTAATACTAGTAAATACGCTAGTTCACATCTAAAAATTGACAAAAAATACTTTAAAAGTAACTTACAGATCCAATAATATTACTCCGAAAACACAAAACACAAATTACACAAACAACAGTCAATCGGGAAATTCTTGTTTACTATCATGTGACGTCACCAGAGTTGCCGCCCTTCATAGAGCGTTCACGTCACAGATAAAATATCAAAAAATATCGTATTTTATTTCGTGCTATTTACGAAAATTAGACGTATTTTAGTTTAAATAAAGTGAAATATGTCTTTTTCAGGCCATTATCTGTATGGATAACCACAATCAATAGTATATTTTCAATGTTGTCAAATAGCCTATTGAATTAGCATACCTATATTAGATTTGTCTGTAGTTTAGATATCACAACATATTGGACAACTACACTACGTTCAATTACATAACCCGAAATTGCTCAACTCTACTTCTACATCGTACTCTCTACCCCTCAGGTTTCAAAAAAATTCTCAATAATGTTCAAAATATTTCTAAAAAATACGAACACCTAAAGATAAAAATGAACTTCTTATACCTACTCATTAGAAACTAAAACAACTTGGAAGTAAAACTGTTGGCCTCAAATTAAATATGAAATTTAAATCACACAACACACACCCTTATGAAAGAGACAATTATACATGATGTTAGTACTAGGTACTATTCGATTAGTTTATATTGTATATTTTATCCCGGTTGATTTAACCGTGGCTAAAGCCATGTCAAAGGCCACCCGACCTAAACGAACTTACTCTTTAGAGTTGTAACAATATTAAAACTATCTCTTTCCTAATGAAAACCATTTTAAACTCTATGCTTTAGAAACTGGCTTACAAACTAACGTAGGAGTACGACGCCCTAACCCTCTTAGCCTGCTTCTCTGCTTACAAAGCCACGAACGCAGGTGTCTCCAGGCAGACCTGTAAGTGCTTTAAAGAGTTCCTTGTGTTCCCAGGATGCTCCATCTCGGGGCCTGAAGGATGCAACCTGTTCATCTATCACCTGCCCCAGGAGTTCGGAGACGCAGAACTGATGCAGATGTTCCTGCCCTTCGGCAACGTAATAAGCAGCAAGGTTTTCATCGACCGTGCCACTAACCAGAGCAAATGTTTCGGTTGGTGGTTCTCTATTGTATTCACTTGTCTTATTGCAAGTTGTTAAATTAGACCCGCGTGGTCATTCAAGTCTTGAAAAAGATCGCAAAATGCGGTTGATACTCGAGTAGATGATACTCAAGAATATGTGAGTAATACCTGTGCTATATTTTAATTAGAATTTACGAAAACCAGTTAATTTCATAATCAAATTGCAAGTTACTTTCATTTTAACTTGAACGTGGTAGTCTATTTTTAGGAAAGAAAAAATGCTAAGTCGATGCTATATTTAAAGCTGAGCAAAATGATTTGATGAAATTTTTTTAAAATTTCTTGCAATAAGATTAACTATATAAGTATTTATATTCTATGTATGAATATATATGTTGCGTAGACTAGTTTTTATGTGCCTTGTTATGCATGCACTTAATTATGTAAGAGTGTGTAAGGAAACAGTTGATTTATAAAATCAGACCTATACTTTATCGCCCTTTTTTTTAAATTAAATATGTTTGCGTATGACTACATACTGCCTGATGTTAAGCAGATATGCGGTCTATGGTTGCACCCTTACTTAGAAGATACTTATTTACTCGAGACTTGAAGACATCTATGCTGTACTTAAGTGGATTGCCAGACTCAAGTAAATCTTCCACATCCTCATTGCCATGGTCGCCATGGTATAACATAGAGCTTTGTGATGCCAGATTCCACGCTAACAAATAAAATTATCACAAAAGCAAAGGTGCTAGTGACACGAATGCTGCAAATAATGAAAATAATGTCAAATATTATAACTGCAATTAAAAAATATCTAAAATTAACAGGAATAAAGCATTCAATAAGAACAAATCCAAAACAGACTCCGCTGCAGAGGCTTATACCAACCAGTAAAATAGAAATGATTTTGGATAGTGATTATTGTTGCCACAAAAACTTGTGTGACCACAGCTTGCCTACGAATGACCGGAAGACTATGCATCTTTAATTCTTGAACTTGTTGGCAACTTACATTTTGCGAGGCCCTATTTATTTTGGATTTTTGCGACTCTGGAGGGGCAAGTTTGGCAAGCGCAGGCTCCGAGTACCCCCCGGCCCGGCTCGAGGTGCGAGGCCCCTAAGGTGTGCGCCCGTGTGAGGTGGCCCACATCGCATACGCCTAGCGTCTCCATAAGATTTACATATTTCTAAACACTTCAATGTTGTACTTAGATAACAATGAGCTTTCATATAGAGACGTTATGTTCATTAAAAATAACCTTAAAACGTGGCGAAATTCTGGTGTGCCTACTTAGATAGAAAATATATATGCAGCATTGTTTCCATCACTCATTAGCAGAGCTTAAAACCCAGTTGTTAGAAAGAGATAAACACAGGTTCACAGCTACGTGAGCAGCAAATCGCCTTGTACGTCTAACGCGTGTAACGTTGGCGCAAGACAAGGCGCGACTGACTTGACTCAAGCTAATTAGCTTAACTTGAGTTTGGTATAACGCACACAAATCGGCGGATGGGGAGTTATGCGCAGAATGCTGCGCAAAAGCCGAAATATAGATATATGCGGGAGCCAGAGAGACGAGATGCCGGGGCACACCCGCCCGCCAACCTCATGCCTCCTACGCGCTCCCTATGCACTACGACACGCGGCGTCGGAATTGTGCACACATGCTCAATAATTAGCCAATCACGGCGAAGTGTCATCAGCGGTTAACATCTCATCCACCGATTTGTGTAGCGCTTAGTATACCTCAGTTTAAATATTTCCATACAAATTTTATAGATAAATTGTACATGAAGTAGTAAGTTAGATGCTATGTTCTGCAGGTTTTGTATCGTTCGACAACCCCGGGTCTGCCCAGGCTGCCATTCAGGCAATGAACGGGTTCCAGATAGGCATGAAGCGACTGAAGGTCCAACTGAAGAGACCCAAAGACGCAAACCGGCCTTACTAACCCACAACGCCGTCCCTGCGCGCATATTTCGTGCCCTTTGTAAGTATACATACTTTATGTCTGTGTTTTTTTTAATCAAAATAGGACTACGTTTGGCCACCAACTCGCCTAATGGAAAGCGAGGTTGTAGCCGAAGATGGAGCATGTAGGCCTAGAAAGTACCTATTCACTCTAATCTTGTCTTAAAGATGACCAGATTGAGGGTAATCGTTCTTCTTCTTTTGTTTGGCATCGAATTGTTGTGCATTTTCCAGTGTCAATAATTTTTAATAATTGTTGATAATTTATCAAAATAGTCACTGTCGTAGTCACGTCATAGTCCAATAAAGTCGCGGTCAAGTCCAAACGTAGTCAAAAGCATACCTCAGTAAAGCAGTAGAGACTCTACCAGAGGCGTCTATGGAGTTTTGGTAACAACACGGAACGACATGATACGTCACATTATACGAGTATCACTGGCCTACACTCATGCACTTAAATCAGATCATAATCAACGAAATACCACAAATTTTCACTAATCATCACTGATAAAAACACAAGTTTAACAAAATAATACAATGACATGACTTTTCCGCGTTCTCGCCAAAAAAACAGGGTAATCGTTACATAGTAAATATATCAGACAAATTGAACGTAGAACTTTTAAAATATTATTTACTTTAATATTAAGTTACTAATACGGAATCAAAAGAGGGATGATACCATGATGATGGCTACGATGAAGATGATGATGGCTGTACACCAATAGATAGGAGGCTTATTGAACCGCAAGGAGCTGAACTAAGATGCGATGAATTATGATCTAGATCAGATCTTTATCTTGCTCAGAACACCACACTAGAGAACGAGGCCATTCACAGACCAACGCCCGCGCCGCCGCGCTTTGTCGCAATAAGGGCCTTGTTAGAATTTTAAGTATTTCACGTAAATGCAAAGACTGCACAAAATCATGCATATATGCATATATTTATTGTGATAATGGTCGTGCAATTTCTATAATTTAATAGATATTTCGTCCACTTGTTTCAGATGAGAGAAGCTTTGTACTTCCGGCTCGAGGCGCGCACCTTTGCGCATTATCAACAATTCTAAGGAATTTAAACCCACGTTGATAACTAGCGAATATCATTATATACTTACGTCAAAGTGGGAAGTATACTAAATTAGTTTAAATTAATTTATTGACGCGTAGAAGCTTCATTAATCATTGAATTACTCTATTATATTATTATATACAATTTATTAACTTTGATTAAATTATTATTATTATAAAAAATGACGTTATAAAAATTTTTGTCATTCAAACATCTTTCTATTATTAAGTAAATTTTAACTGAAAACTTTTAACATAAATTATAATTATATAGTTGCTTTTAATAAGCCAAAAGAATTTATATAAATTGTAAGAAAAATGTATTTTAATTATTGTATATTAGGGAAGTCGGTCAGTGGGCGTGCGCAGGTATCTCTGTCTCGCTCAGTTTGTCGCGTTGCGGGTAGTTGTGCGAGCGAGCGCGCTGCGCTTGGTCCTTCGAGCCGACAGAGCCGGCTGCGCGGCGCCGGCGCGCGGTTGCTGTTGCCTCCTGCCACTAACTCACACTAATGTAAGAGGATAGATCAATATTGAAGAAGTATATCCTATATTTTTGTTAAATTTTATTGTGTGTTGTTCCGGTAAGGTATTCCGCTGGGTAGTACCGAAGCGTTTCATGTTATGTAAATATACCCGTTTTGTTATCGTTTATATCGGACTAGGCAATTCACTTCAACCATTAGATGAAATTGGTCTATCGGCCGTCTGTACCGGACGGCGCTAAATTATCTCCAAAATTCCCAAGTGCTGGCTCTAGGTACGCCCAGCTCGGTACAAAGCTAAATGTTAGTGAACAAGTTGTTAACAAAATTTAAATGTTGTATTTAACGCTGTGTACAAATCAAAGTGCACTTCAACATACTACATACTAGGGCCTTCGTTCTGAAAGATCATGATGTTATTATGTGTTGTAAATTCCAATATGGGCTGTGATATAAAATTAAAAATATCGACATAATGGATTGTACAGGCCGTTCGTCTAATTGCATTTGTGTGTTACGCTCTTTTGCCTCTCGCGTCCCGTGCGACCTAGCGTCTTACACAGGATACCATTCCATATCTAATTCTGATTCAACTATTGAAATTTGTTTCACCATAAATATACGCATTTCTATAGAACTCCGAATACCGGACATACAACCATTACCTACTAACAAACGTCCAATTCATCGTTGGAGACAGTCAAGACTTCGACGAATCACGCGCAACAAAATTTGAGTCGCTTTGGAATGTTTTACCCTGATAAAAATACCTATTTTTGTACACACAAAGAAGCATTCGAAAGCGGCCCAACCAATCAGAGACGAAGCCCGCTAGACCGCAGAGCACGCGAGAGGCGCTCTACTCGCTCAATGCGACGTCAATTCCAAAGAGCTCGCTTTCATTGTCCCGTTTTGTGTCAGTGTACCTATGTACATATAACATATATAAAGCTATTCGTGTTAAGGTGTTAAATACAATAAATGTGACTGTATAACCAGTGCTAGGAGGCAACAGTCGAACATCGCGTACTAACAAAAATTAGCGTAATTACTATACATACCGAACAAAATAGTTTATCAAAAGTACCAATAAATATAAAACTACATGTATATAGTCAGATGTATAATTAAGTGCAAGAATTAACTGAGAATTGTGAACGAGCTTTGACTACGTCGCGTGGAGTGGGGGTCAGCCGTTCTACAGACGCTTTAACTGTAGATTTCATACTAGCTCTTGATTCTCGCAGTGTATGGCGACCGGACTCCGTAGGGTAACTGGGCGGCTGGCCGCCGCATACATGCAACGTACCGCGAAACGCTCTTGTCTTATTTTGCGACGTTCGATCACAAATGCGAAAGAACCAGCGCTTTATTCTGTGCGTGGGATATAAGTATAACCTCGCAATTGAACTGTTTCGTCTTTTCACATTGTACGTACTTGCATACTGAAATTTACACCAAATATCGTGAAGGGAATATTTTGTAAGATACACTTTAGTCCACGTTTAGTTAAGAGTTTTTAAACTAGATGGCGTTGTCTGCTGGAAAGTTGTAACATTGGTATGCTTTATTCTCCAAGTAATTTATCGTAGAAATACCGTATTGTATATCCGATGCTTGGTGTTGATTTCATCATAAGACAAGAGGTTCAAGTACATCGCACCACGTCTAAGCCGCGGGGCCGTCTCGCGCCGCCTCTAGTCAAATATTCACTCCCACTAAATATTTTATATTTACACAAACAAATTATATTATATTCATATAGTATTCTAGTTTTAGGCATTATGTTTTACTAGTAAGCCAAGTATAGTTACGATCCTCATTTTAAGTAATTAAGTAGTTCTATTCACTTAACTCTCTGTGTGCAATACTTTGATACGCTTCTTGATAGTTTTGTTGTTTGTTTTGCGTTTTGTTTTCGTTACGGTTTTGAGTTAGGATGTAGTTAGTTACGTTTCTCGACTCTAGAGCCGGCCTCTTTAATTCTAAGGTCGGTGGGCGCGTGTCCGCGGCGGTAGGTATTGTATTTCAGCTTTAAGCACGGAAAGCCCCTTTACTCGGTAGTTAAAAAGTAACATATATGTACAACCAAATCTCAACGTTATTTCCTTGATAATTAAGGCATTTTCATGTTCTCTTGTATTACGATAAAGGGGTTCGACGTGCAATCATCGCGAGTAGTAGCGCAGTAGCTACACTAGCCGTTGCGAGCGCGCGCTTGTTAGATAGCAAATAATGTGACGTGTCTGGGATGGAGCGGGGAAGGTTGCTCTTACGCACAAAGGCCGAGCTCGAGTCCACGTTATGTTAGCGGCGACGGTAGACAGACAGCGGACGCGGCGGATTGGACTCTATCTTGAATGCTGTACGATACAATTTTGAATGACCATCCTTGAGAGGACATTTCAGCATTTTACAGAATTTACTCAGATGAATTTGAGAACGAAAAAATATAGCAAGGGAATTTCTCTTCCTATATTTCTAAACCTTCGGGAAACCTTATCTTGAGAGTGCAATTTTGTATTTTAACTGTCTCGTCATTTGAAATGTATCTGTATGTAGAACGATTCGGTTTCTGCTTTCTGCCGTATCCGTATTTTGTCTAGAATTGCGTTGCGTAAGGCAGCGACGGCGGCGCAGCGGGGCGGGGCGGACTGGACCGCGCACCCTACCGAGATAAACGATGCCAAAACAGAGATTTGTCTAATTAGAGTAACTCACCTCACGGATAATGTAGATTTTACGAGCCCGGACCCCATTAGACGCCGTCCGGGCGTACTTTTACGGAAAAGTAAAACTCTCAACATATATCGCGAAGACGCGAACGTTTGTATAAATTAACGAGTCCCACAGGATGTTACGATTGCCCGAAAGTGATCTAGGATACAGGGTATGCTTTGCAATTATTTAAACGTGTCTAAATGTTTCCGGGCGGATGTCGCGTGGCATCCGCCGCCCGCAGCTCGCTCGGGTCCCTAGTCTGCCGCGACTTTTTATACTTGACTTGTCGCGTCGTAGCGGAGAGGTCTCGACTCTCCCTTCCCTCATTAGATGCGTTCCCCTACCGCGTATCCTCACTTGCCATCGAGTGCGAGCGTTCGGCCGCCGCGGCGCCCGCGCCGTAGATATTGTAAAATAGGTAAATTGATAGTTCGCCGGGCGACCGCGGCGGGGCATCCGCGTCTCGCGATATCCGAAACTAAAACTTAGTATTACGAAAACGAATTTCTTAAACTATTTGAATTCTGAAATTTTATAAAGTATTTATATGGATCGCGTAGTCGTCGCTCTGGGTCGGACGCGCCGGAGGCGCCGCGGCGAGAGCCCGCGCCCCTAGCACTACTTAGTACGTAAGATGATTGCCAATATTTTAAATCGGAAAACAAACTTTAGTATTTGGAATAACCAATCATATATCTATTTATATAATAAAGATATTGAAAGAAGAGCGCATAGTGCTTATATGAATTGTAGGTTCTAGTATTGAAACAAAAACTAGTCATATCTTTTTCTGTTATTTATTTTTTCTATCGCTTAGCATAGTTTAGCTTCAAGCACACGTTCGTATACTTTAATCTATTTACCGTACTTACACTAATTTGTACTTAGATTGTTATGTTCATTTCTAAATTCTTAATCGATTTTTAATGACTAAATAGTTACGCCTGTACATGTACCTATTATGATATCCAGATAATGTTTAAGTACAATGATTACTTATTACGCTGTATTGTTTTCGGAGGTTTTCATAAGTTATCCAGAATATTGTTACCAAGGTTATATTAATCCTTATTTAAGGTATGCTATCGGTATAGAATGATAGAGTAAAGGTTGGTCACTAACAGATCGCGTGGTGATGAAGTTACCTTAAGAAAGTATAATGAGAGATTTTAATATATTAACTCTCATAGTTCTGCTAAAGATTGTTAATGTCGTTGACGATATATTGAGCCTAGTTTCAAATAATGGAATAAACTTCGTACTTATAGATAGCTTCATAATTAAGTCAGTTAAAACCACTATTAAAAAATGTGTCAAAAAATAAGTAGCATGTATTATGGGCCCAATATATTGTCAAATTAGAGAAAATGGCCGTCCGATGTACAATCGTTACAAGGTTCCGATGTCGGAGAGTAGACCGCTTGCTAGTCCTATTGGTTCCTACCCGCAGAATATGAATAGCACTATCAGACGTCAAGTATTTTTCATTTTATAAGGTTTCATCTGAACTCTTGACACGGTTATCAAGTTCAGACACATTAGGTATTCAGAATCTAGTAAAATTAGTAAAACTAAAAAAAAAACATAAAGCGTTTAGATTTTTCACAGAACTATACAAAATGAAGACATCAAACTAAACAATTCTATTTGGTGGCAGATCTAAAGAATGTTGGTTGATTTAGATCGATCCAGTAATCCAATAAATCATGTAATGAATTATTGCCCAATCGATTTTCACAAGTAGTCATAAAGTATACTATCCGAATCATACAAGTTGGCGTATGTGAAGTTCGCTACAAGCTTAGCGAAACCCAATCAACGCCCAGCTTTATGTGAGCTTCAGTCAGGATTGGATATTGCGCAGCTTGTAGCTAACTTCACATCCGCCGACTGTATTATTCGGCCTATAGAATGTAAATTTAAATAGACAACATTGAAAATACTCATCTTTCGTGACATTGGAAATAAACAAGTCAAGAGTTCGGAATGAAGCTGTAGCGCCAGTTACTGTATTTGTACATAATGACGTCATATCTTTAGAGCTTACTAGCCTTTTGCCCCGGCCTGGTCCGGGCGGTTATCAGGGTCGCTGTTAATGCTAAGGGGAATCATAATCATTACACGTTTTTACACGCGCCTAATCTGAGCCCGTGCTCTCTCCATGGTGACTTTACTTTGACAGCTGTCAATTTAAACATACACTTACCAGTAGGGCAAATGTTAATGTGGCTTCTAGGCGGTAAATGCACGACAGAGAATTTCGATACTGGAAGGAAATAGTTAGGATAAGGCACAGAGATACCAGAAGGATAATGTGGTCGGTCAAGAAAATCTGAAAGAGTTAGAAAGAGACAAGAAAAATATCTCGATTCGGTGGATTTTCCGGGTTTTTTAGACAGATAATGTGAAATTCCAATACAAATTTGGCAGTTTTGACAGTAGGTTGGCAATATTTTACATGCATATTTGTGGTTGAAAATAGCCTCAAGTAACAACAGCATTATCAATCTGTTATTTATAGATATCTGTGGGATAAAATGGCTAAGTACTGTCACTTGTTTTCTCGAAGGCGAGTAACTCGACTGCAGCACTGGATCGATGCAAATGCTGCCTAAGAAGCCATGTTTCTGGGTTCTTATATTATGTTGTTGAGCTCGTGTAATTTTAAATGAAGGGGGACTAAACCATACTTTAATGAAATAGGTTACATTTTCGCTTGTTCCTTAGTAACTACCTAAGTCTTTTCGTTATCAATAATGAATTTCAGTGTAAAAATATCTTTTTTCTATATCTGGTCACTTTACATCAACCATTTTAAGATAAGCCTTCTGTAAATATCGAAACATAGTTTTAATAATACATGTGTATGATATAGATACCTCCATAAATACTTATTTCTAATTATTCTAAGGCTTATTTTTCCTTCTTTCTCTTTAAGTAAATTTTACTATATTAGGGCATCATAATATTACGAGGGAACTATAGCGTGACCAAAGAATAAATAAACAATGTTTATGCATTGTTCTGGATAACTTATACTTAGGTGTAAACAGTTACTGGATTCGCTGCGAAATTTGGACTCAAATACACAAAGAACAAGTGCCATATTCGTTTGGAACCAAAGTTTCGAAGTGAGTCTGTAGGAGATCTAGCTGTTTACGTACTAAAGTAGTTTAGAGTAAAGACGCCTGTCGGCTATGTCACTCTGGGTGTGGAATTAACACGTACGAAATGTCGCCAACCAGTACGTACTATGATCTCACCGCTAATATAGCGATTTTCAATCTTATGCACTCGTTACTTAAAGTAGAAAACAGCCCGACACAAGGTGTGACATAGCCCGATTCGTGGTCAGCGGTACCCTTCATCGATATCGAGCCAAAGGTCCGCACTCCTAGGCGTTTGTGATATACGCTTTTGACGATCGTCCATTAAACCTACATTATGTATATGACATGCCATTATAAACCTTATGTTATGAGAATTAAAACACTATCCGAGAATCATTGTATTTTTGATGCCGTACTCGTAAGATAGTTTTGATTTGAAAGTTTATTTCGCCTAAGTGTTATGGATACTTTCTCGAAGCCGTTGCGTCGCGGCGTATAGAATTACGATATCAAAACTGTCCATGCGGGCTCAGTGTCAATGAACTATACCACTCGGCCCCACGTTATACATATTGTAAGAGATACAAATAGCATAGGTTTTGTAAGCTGTAAGTGACGGTTAGACACCGCGATCTCTGGCATTCGCGTCCAGCCTAGACTCGGCAAACTTTCATAGCCTACAAATACTTCTAGATTACAATCGCCCGTTGCAATATATTTACAGGTACATGTCATACACAATAGTTTAAGAATACAGACGCGTTTTATAAATGTTTCTTATGCTTGTCTCATACTGATCTGATAGAAATCAGTAATATGTACGCAATTTGCGTACCCGTGCCCGCATTAGAGTATACTTTGTCCTTGTCTACGGCTGGACCAAAACTATCTCCTTCTCCTTCGTTTCGCATTAACCTAACTGTTCGTATAGATAAACAGAGTTTAAAACCTTCAGTGCATTTGATAGCTAGCAATTAATTCCAATATTTATTCACAATATATTGTTACAGTTCGCCAAAGATTGTAAAGTGACGAACGTCACTCGGGACGTCGCTAGTAAATTGTTCTTTAGTTATAATATTAATTATTTATAGACTAAGGGCAGTTCTTAGCAGATCTGAGATTTGTTTTTCGTAAACTATGAAACTAATACAATAATAAAAGCCTACTTTGCATTCGTTTAGTTAAATGACTACCTATTATCGAGTTAATAATTATGTATATCGCTGATAAATTCAAAACTAAATTACTATTCAATTATTTATTATTATTATACACTTATTACGTTTAGTATGCTAGAAATTATGAGGAATGATAATAAATAATTTTAATTATATTAGTTGGGTGTTTTATTTAAAAAACATTACCTGGTAAAATATTTACAATAAATACTCAAATACATTAAAATAGACATAGAAATCTAAATTGATACGAACCTAAAATTTGTTATAAGGCAATTTGCATCGATTAACGCACTAAATAGATTTACTCTAAGATTATTTCAAAATACATTTAAATTACTATTTAAGATATTACTAGCTGCCAGTCCCGACATTGACTGGCTAAGAAAGAATTATCGTACTTCTTTAAAATAAAAGATATTGAAAAAAACAATTACAATTTTTGGAGTAATTTAAAACAAAGACAGACACACAAAATGGCGACTTTCCTTCACAATATGGGTAAAGTACTGAAGAACAGTTTGAATAAAACAAAAAAAACCATTAAATTTGGCGCGCTGATCGA